>JAWUZG010000092.1:0-1312000 GCA_036785705.1 Acanthornis magna
AAGGGCCTTGAGCTCCAGGAATGCTGGCGCTGGAAAGGGCTTGCCAAGGCGATCGCGGCAAGGCCCCAACCTTGCTGGTCCCACACCATTCTGACCTGGACCTCCCACAGAGGTGGGCGCCTCGGCCCCAGCCATAGGCTGCCTTTGTGCCTGGAGTTAGGGTTGAGAAAGGGAAAGATCCTGGAGCTCCAGGAACAGTTGTGCTGGAAGGAGCCTGCCAAGGCCATCGCAGCAGCGCCACAACATTGCTGCTCCTCCGTCTTTCTGATAGGGAGAAGCTTGGGACTGTGTTAGGGTAATTAACTAGAGCTAGGGTTAGGGTTACGCCTAGGGTTAGGGTTGAGAGATCGAAAGGGCCTTGAGCTCCAGGAATGCTGGCGCTGGAAAGGGCTTGCCAAGGCGATCGCGGCAAGGCCCCAACCTTGCTGGTCCCACACCATTCTGACCTGGACCCCCCACAGGGGTGGGCACCTCGGCCCCAGCCATAGGCTGCCTTTGTGCCTGGAGTTAGGGTTGAGAAAGGGAAAGAGCCTAGAGCTGCAGGAACAGTTGTGCTGGAAAGAGGCTGCCAAGGCCATCACAGCAGCGCCGCAAGATTGCTGCTCCTCCATCTTTCTGATAGGGAGAAGCTTGGGACTGTGTTAGGGTAATTAACTAGAGCTAGGGTTAGGGTTACGCCTAGGGTTAGGGTTGAGAGATCGAAAGGGCCTTGAGCTCCAGGAATGCTGGCGCTGGAAAGGGCTTGCCAAGGCGATCGCGGCAAGGCCCCAACCTTGCTGGTCCCACACCATTCTGACCTGGACCTCCCACAGGGGTTGGCACCTCGGCCCCAGCCATAGGCTGCCTTTGTGCCTGGAGTTAGGGTTGAGAAAGGGAAAGATCCTGGAGCTGCAGGAACAGTTGTGCTGGAAGGAGCCTGCCAAGGCCATTGCAGCAGCGCCACAACATTGCTGCTCCTCCGTCTTTCTGATAGGGAGAAGCTTGGGACTGTGTTAGGGTAATTAACTAGAGCTAGGGTTAGGGTTACGCCTAGGGTTAGGGTTGAGAGATCGGAAGGGCCTTGAGCTCCAGGAATGCTGGCGCTGGAAAGGGCTTGCCAAGGCGATCGCGGCAAGGCCCCAACCTTGCTGGTCCCACACCATTCTGACCTGGACCTCCCACAGGGGTGGGCACCTCGGCCCCAGCCATAGGCTGCCTTTGTGCCTGGAGTTAGGGTTGAGAAAGGGAAAGAGCCTAGAGCTGCAGGAACACTGGCACTGGAAAGTGCCTGCCGAGACAAGAGCAGCAAGGCCCCAACCTTGCTGCTCCCACACCGTTCTGATAGGGAAAAACCTGGTAGTGAGTTGGGGTAATTAACTAGGGTTAGGGTTAGGGTTACGCCTAAGGTTAGCATTGAGATCTAAAGGGCCTCGAGCTCCAGGAACAGTGGCACTGCAAAGGGCCTGCCAAGGCGATCACAGCAAGGCCCCAACCTTCCTGCTCCCACACTATTCGGACCTGGACTCCCCACAGTGGTTGGCACCTCGGCCCCAGCCATAGGCTGCGTTTGTGCCTGGAGTTAGGGTTGAGGAAGGGAAAGAGGCTAGAGTTCCAAGAACACTTGTGCTGGTAAGGGCCTGCCGATGCCACCGCGGTTGCGCCCCAACATTGCTTCTCCTCCATCTTTCTGATAGGGAAAAGCTTGATAGTGAGTTGGGGTAATTAACTAGGGTTAGGGTTAGGGTTACGCCTAAGGTTCACATTGAGATCTAAAGGGCCTCGAGCTCCAGGAACAGTGGCCCTGCAAAGGGCCTGCCAAGGCAACTGCGGCAAGGCCCCAACCTTGCTGTTCCCACAGCGTTCTGACCTGGACCACGTGCAGGGGTGGGCACCTCGGCCCCAGGCATGGGCTGTCATTGTGCCTGGAGTTAGGGTTGAGAGAGGGAAAGAGCCTAGAGCTCCAGGAACACTGGTGCTGGAAGGAGCCAGTCAAGGCCATTGTAGCAGCGCCGCAAGATTGCTGCTGCTCCATCTTTCTGATAGGGAAAAGTCCGGTACTGAGTTGGGGTAATTAACTAGGGTTAGGCTTAGTGTTGAGAGATCTGAAGGGCCTCGAGCTCCAAGAACACTGGCACTGGAAAGGGCCTGCCAAAGCGATCGCAGCAAGGCCCCAACCTTGCTGCTCCCACCCCATTTGGAGCTGGAGCCCCAAGAGGGGTGGGCACCTCGGCCCCAGCCATAGGCTGCCATTCAGCGTGGAGTTAGGATTGAGAGAGGGAAAGAGCCTAGATCTCCAGGAACACTTGTGCTGGAAAGGGCCTGCCGAGGCCATCGCGGCAGCACCACAACATTGCTTCTCCTGCATCTTTCTGATAGGGAAAAGTCCGGTACTGGGTTGGGGTGATTAACTAGGGTTAGGCTTATGGTTACTCCTATGGTTAGCGTTGAGAGATCTAAAGGGCTTAGAGCTCCAGGAACACTGGCACTGGAAAGGGCCTGCCAAGGCCATTGTGACAAGGCCCCAACCTTGCTGCTCGCACAGCGTTCTGACCTGGACCCCCCGCAGTGGTCGGCACCTTGGCCCCAGCCATAGGCTGCCGTTCAGCCTGGAGTTAGGGTTGAGAGAGGGAAAGATCCTAGAGCTCCAGGAACAGTTGTGCTGGAAGGAGCCTGCCAAGGCCATCGCAGCAGCGCCGCAAGATTGCTGCTCCTCCATCTTTCTGGTAGGGAGAAGCTTGGGACTGTGTTAGGGTAATTAACTAGAGCTAGGGTTAGGGTTACGCCTAGGGTTAGGGTTGAGAGATCGAAAGGGCCTTGAGCTCCCGGAATGCTGGCGCTGGAAAGGGCTTGCCAAGGCGATCGCGGCAAGGCCCCAACCTTGCTGGTCCCACACCATTCTGACCTGGACCTCCCACAGGGGTGGGCACCTCGGCCCCAGCCATAGGCTGCCTTTGTGCCTGGAGTTAGGGTTGAGAAAGGGAAAGAGCCTAGAGCTGCAGGAACAGTTGTGCTGGAAGGAGCCCGCCAAGGCCATCGCAGCAGCGCCACAACATTGCTGCTCCTCCGTCTTTCTGATAGGGAGAAGCTTGGGACTGTGTTAGGGTAATTAACTAGAGCTAGGGTTAGGGTTACGCCTAGGGTTAGGGTTGAGAGATCGAAAGGGCCTTGAGCTCCAGGAATGCTGGCGCTGGAAAGGGCTTGCCAAGGCGATCGCGGCAAGGCCCCAACCTTGCTGGTCCCACACCATTCTGACCTGGACCCCCACAGGGGTGGGCACCTCGGCCCCAGCCATAGGCTGCCTTTGTGCCTGGAGTTAGGGTTGAGAAAGGGAAAGAGCCTAGAGCTGCAGGAACACTGGCACTGGAAAGGGCCTGCCGAGACAAGAGCAGCAAGGCCCCAACCTTGCTGCTCCCACACCGTTCTGATAGGGAAAAGCCTGGTAGTGAGTTGGGGTAATTAACTAGGGTTAGGGTTAGGGTTACGCCTAAGGTTAGCATTGAGATCTAAAGGGCCTCGAGCTCCAGGAACAGTGGCACTGCAAAGGGCCTGCCAAGGCGATCACAGCAAGGCCCCAACCTTCCTGCTCCCACACTATTCGGACCTGGACTCCCCACAGTGGTTGGCACCTCGGCCCCAGCCATAGGCTGCGTTTGTGCCTGGAGTTAGGGTTGAGGAAGGGAAAGAGGCTAGAGTTCCAAGAACACTTGTGCTGGTAAGGGCCTGCCGATGCCACCGCGGTTGCGCCCCAACATTGCTTCTCCTCCATCTTTCTGATAGGGAAAAGCTTGATAGTGAGTTGGGGTAATTAACTAGGGTTAGGGTTACGCCTAAGGTTCGCATTGAGATCTAAAGGGCCTCGAGCTCCAGGAACAGTGGCCCTGCAAAGGGCCTGCCAAGGCAACTGCGGCAAGGCCCCAACCTTGCTGTTCCCACAGCGTTCTGACCTGGACCACGTGCAGGGGTGGGCACCTCGGCCCCAGGCATGGGCTGTCATTGTGCCTGGAGTTAGGGTTGAGAGAGGGAAAGAGCCTAGAGCTCCAGGAACACTGGTGCTGGAAGGAGCCAGTCAAGGCCATTGTAGCAGCGCCGCAAGATTGCTGCTGCTCCATCTTTCTGATAGGGAAAAGTCCGGTACTGAGTTGGGGTAATTAACTAGGGTTAGGCTTAGTGTTGAGAGATCTGAAGGGCCTCGAGCTCCAAGAACACTGGCACTGGAAAGGGCCTGCCAAAGCGATCGCAGCAAGGCCCCAACCTTGCTGCTCCCACCCCATTTGGAGCTGGAGCCCCAAGAGGGGTGGGCACCTCGGCCCCAGCCATAGGCTGCCATTCAGCGTGGAGTTAGGATTGAGAGAGGGAAAGAGCCTAGATCTCCAGGAACACTTGTGCTGGAAAGGGCCTGCCGAGGCCATCGCGGCAGCACCACAACATTGCTTCTCCTGCATCTTTCTGATAGGGAAAAGTCCGGTACTGGGTTGGGGTGATTAACTAGGGTTAGGCTTATGGTTACTCCTATGGTTAGCGTTGAGAGATCTAAAGGGCTTAGAGCTCCAGGAACACTGGCACTGGAAAGGGCCTGCCAAGGCCATTGTGACAAGGCCCCAACCTTGCTGCTCGCACAGCGTTCTGACCTGGACCCCCCGCAGTGGTCGGCACCTTGGCCCCAGCCATAGGCTGCCGTTCAGCCTGGAGTTAGGGTTGAGAGAGGGAAAGATCCTAGAGCTCCAGGAACAGTTGTGCTGGAAGGAGCCTGCCAAGGCCATCGCAGCAGCGCCGCAAGATTGCTGCTCCTCCATCTTTCTGATAGGGAGAAGCTTGGGACTGTGTTAGGGTAATTAACTAGAGCTAGGGTTAGGGTTACGCCTAGGGTTAGGGTTGAGAGATCGAAAGGGCCTTGAGCTCCCGGAATGCTGGCGCTGGAAAGGGCTTGCCAAGGCGATCGCGGCAAGGCCCCAACCTTGCTGGTCCCACACCATTCTGACCTGGACCTCCCACAGGGGTGGGCACCTCGGCCCCAGCCATAGGCTGCCTTTGTGCCTGGAGTTAGGGTTGAGAAAGGGAAAGAGCCTAGAGCTGCAGGAACAGTTGTGCTGGAAAGAGGCTGCCAAGGCCATCACAGCAGCGCCGCAAGATTGCTGCTCCTCCATCTTTCTGATAGGGAGAAGCTTGGGACTGTGTTAGGGTAATTAACTAGAGCTAGGGTTAGGGTTACGCCTAGGGTTAGGGTTGAGAGATCGAAAGGGCCTTGAGCTCCAGGAATGCTGGCGCTGGAAAGGGCTTGCCAAGGCGATCGCGGCAAGGCCCCAACCTTGCTGGTCCCACACCATTCTGACCTGGACCTCCCACAGGGGTTGGCACCTCGGGCTCAGGCATAGGCTGCCTTTGTGCCTGGAGTTAGGGTTGAGAAAGGGAAAGATCCTGGAGCTCCAGGAACAGTTGTGCTGGAAGGAGCCTGCCAAGGCCATTGCAGCAGCGCCACAACATTGCTGCTCCTCCGTCTTTCTGATAGGGAGAAGCTTGGGACTGTGTTAGGGTAATTAACTAGAGCTAGGGTTAGGGTTACGCCTAGGGTTAGGGTTGAGAGATCGGAAGGGCCTTGAGCTCCAGGAATGCTGGCGCTGGAAAGGGCTTGCCAAGGCGATCGCGGCAAGGCCCCAACCTTGCTGGTCCCACACCATTCTGACCTGGACCTCCCACAGGGGTGGGCACCTCGGCCCCAGCCATAGGCTGCCTTTGTGCCTGGAGTTAGGGTTGAGAAAGGGAAAGAGCCTAGAGCTGCAGGAACACTGGCACTGGAAAGTGCCTGCCGAGACAAGAGCAGCAAGGCCCCAACCTTGCTGCTCCCACACCGTTCTGATAGGGAAAAACCTGGTAGTGAGTTGGGGTAATTAACTAGGGTTAGGGTTAGGGTTACGCCTAAGGTTAGCATTGAGATCTAAAGGGCCTCGAGCTCCAGGAACAGTGGCACTGCAAAGGGCCTGCCAAGGCGATCACAGCAAGGCCCCAACCTTCCTGCTCCCACACTATTCGGACCTGGACTCCCCACAGTGGTTGGCACCTCGGCCCCAGCCATAGGCTGCGTTTGTGCCTGGAGTTAGGGTTGAGGAAGGGAAAGAGGCTAGAGTTCCAAGAACACTTGTGCTGGTAAGGGCCTGCCGATGCCACCGCGGTTGCGCCCCAACATTGCTTCTCCTCCATCTTTCTGATAGGGAAAAGCTTGATAGTGAGTTGGGGTAATTAACTAGGGTTAGGGTTAGGGTTACGCCTAAGGTTCACATTGAGATCTAAAGGGCCTCGAGCTCCAGGAACAGTGGCCCTGCAAAGGGCCTGCCAAGGCAACTGCGGCAAGGCCCCAACCTTGCTGTTCCCACAGCGTTCTGACCTGGACCACGTGCAGGGGTGGGCACCTCGGCCCCAGGCATGGGCTGTCATTGTGCCTGGAGTTAGGGTTGAGAGAGGGAAAGAGCCTAGAGCTCCAGGAACACTGGTGCTGGAAGGAGCCAGTCAAGGCCATTGTAGCAGCGCCGCAAGATTGCTGCTGCTCCATCTTTCTGATAGGGAAAAGTCCGGTACTGAGTTGGGGTAATTAACTAGGGTTAGGCTTAGTGTTGAGAGATCTGAAGGGCCTCGAGCTCCAAGAACACTGGCACTGGAAAGGGCCTGCCAAAGCGATCGCAGCAAGGCCCCAACCTTGCTGCTCCCACCCCATTTGGAGCTGGAGCCCCAAGAGGGGTGGGCACCTCGGCCCCAGCCATAGGCTGCCATTCAGCGTGGAGTTAGGATTGAGAGAGGGAAAGAGCCTAGATCTCCAGGAACACTTGTGCTGGAAAGGGCCTGCCGAGGCCATCACGGCAGCACCACAACGTTGCTTCTCCTGCATCTTTCTGATAGGGAAAAGTCCGGTACTGGGTTGGGGTGATTAACTAGGGTTAGGCTTATGGTTACTCCTATGGTTAGCGTTGAGAGATCTAAAGGGCTTAGAGCTCCAGGAACACTGGCACTGGAAAGGGCCTGCCAAGGCCATTGTGACAAGGCCCCAACCTTGCTGCTCGCACAGCGTTCTGACCTGGACCCCCCGCAGTGGTCGGCACCTTGGCCCCAGCCATAGGCTGCCGTTCAGCCTGGAGTTAGGGTTGAGAGAGGGAAAGATCCTAGAGCTCCAGGAACAGTTGTGCTGGAAGGAGCCTGCCAAGGCCATCGCAGCAGCGCCGCAAGATTGCTGCTCCTCCATCTTTCTGATAGGGAGAAGCTTGGGACTGTGTTAGGGTAATTAACTAGAGCTAGGGTTAGGGTTACGCCTAGGGTTAGGGTTGAGAGATCGAAAGGGCCTTGAGCTCCCGGAATGCTGGCGCTGGAAAGGGCTTGCCAAGGCGATCGCGGCAAGGCCCCAACCTTGCTGGTCCCACACCATTCTGACCTGGACCTCCCACAGGGGTGGGCACCTCGGCCCCAGCCATAGGCTGCCTTTGTGCCTGGAGTTAGGGTTGAGAAAGGGAAAGAGCCTAGAGCTGCAGGAACAGTTGTGCTGGAAGGAGCCCGCCAAGGCCATCGCAGCAGCGCCACAACATTGCTGCTCCTCCGTCTTTCTGATAGGGAGAAGCTTGGGACTGTGTTAGGGTAATTAACTAGAGCTAGGGTTAGGGTTACGCCTAGGGTTAGGGTTGAGAGATCGAAAGGGCCTTGAGCTCCAGGAATGCTGGCGCTGGAAAGGGCTTGCCAAGGCGATCGCGGCAAGGCCCCAACCTTGCTGGTCCCACACCATTCTGACCTGGACCCCCCACAGGGGTGGGCACCTCGGCCCCAGCCATAGGCTGCCTTTGTGCCTGGAGTTAGGGTTGAGAAAGGGAAAGAGCCTAGAGCTGCAGGAACACTGGCACTGGAAAGGGCCTGCCGAGACAAGAGCAGCAAGGCCCCAACCTTGCTGCTCCCACACCGTTCTGATAGGGAAAAGCCTGGTAGTGAGTTGGGGTAATTAACTAGGGTTAGGGTTAGGGTTACGCCTAAGGTTAGCATTGAGATCTAAAGGGCCTCGAGCTCCAGGAACAGTGGCACTGCAAAGGGCCTGCCAAGGCGATCACAGCAAGGCCCCAACCTTCCTGCTCCCACACTATTCGGACCTGGACTCCCCACAGTGGTTGGCACCTCGGCCCCAGCCATAGGCTGCGTTTGTGCCTGGAGTTAGGGTTGAGGAAGGGAAAGAGGCTAGAGTTCCAAGAACACTTGTGCTGGTAAGGGCCTGCCGATGCCACCGCGGTTGCGCCCCAACATTGCTTCTCCTCCATCTTTCTGATAGGGAAAAGCTTGATAGTGAGTTGGGGTAATTAACTAGGGTTAGGGTTACGCCTAAGGTTCGCATTGAGATCTAAAGGGCCTCGAGCTCCAGGAACAGTGGCCCTGCAAAGGGCCTGCCAAGGCAACTGCGGCAAGGCCCCAACCTTGCTGTTCCCACAGCGTTCTGACCTGGACCACGTGCAGGGGTGGGCACCTCGGCCCCAGCCATGGGCTGTCATTGTGCCTGGAGTTAGGGTTGAGAGAGGGAAAGAGCCTAGAGCTCCAGGAACACTGGTGCTGGAAGGAGCCAGTCAAGGCCATTGTAGCAGCGCCGCAAGATTGCTGCTGCTCCATCTTTCTGATAGGGAAAAGTCCGGTACTGAGTTGGGGTAATTAACTAGGGTTAGGCTTAGTGTTGAGAGATCTGAAGGGCCTCGAGCTCCAAGAACACTGGCACTGGAAAGGGCCTGCCAAAGCGATCGCAGCAAGGCCCCAACCTTGCTGCTCCCACCCCATTTGGAGCTGGAGCCCCAAGAGGGGTGGGCACCTCGGCCCCAGCCATAGGCTGCCATTCAGCGTGGAGTTAGGATTGAGAGAGGGAAAGAGCCTAGATCTCCAGGAACACTTGTGCTGGAAAGGGCCTGCCGAGGCCATCGCGGCAGCACCACAACATTGCTTCTCCTGCATCTTTCTGATAGGGAAAAGTCCGGTACTGGGTTGGGGTGATTAACTAGGGTTAGGCTTATGGTTACTCCTATGGTTAGCGTTGAGAGATCTAAAGGGCTTAGAGCTCCAGGAACACTGGCACTGGAAAGGGCCTGCCAAGGCCATTGTGACAAGGCCCCAACCTTGCTGCTCGCACAGCGTTCTGACCTGGACCCCCCCCAGTGGTCGGCACCTTGGCCCCAGCCATAGGCTGCCGTTCAGCCTGGAGTTAGGGTTGAGAGAGGGAAAGATCCTAGAGCTCCAGGAACAGTTGTGCTGGAAGGAGCCTGCCAAGGCCATCGCAGCAGCGCCGCAAGATCGCTGCTCCTCCATCTTTCTGATAGGGAGAAGCTTGGGACTGTGTTAGGGTAATTAACTAGAGCTAGGGTTAGGGTTACGCCTAGGGTTAGGGTTGAGAGATCGAAAGGGCCTTGAGCTCCAGGAATGCTGGCGCTGGAAAGGGCTTGCCAAGGCGATCGCGGCAAGGCCCCAACCTTGCTGCTCGCACACCATTCTGACCTGGACCTCCCACAGAGGTGGGCACCTCGGCCCCAGCCATAGGCTGCGTTTGTGCCTGGAGTTAGGGTTGAGAAAGGGAAAGATCCTGGAGCTCCAGGAACAGTTGTGCTGGAAGGAGCCCGCCAAGGCCATCGCAGCAGCGCCACAACATTGCTGCTCCTCCGTCTTTCTGATAGGGAGAAGCTTGGGACTGTGTTAGGGTAATTAACTAGAGCTAGGGTTAGGGTTACGCCTAGGGTTAGGGTTGAGAGATCGAAAGGGCCTTGAGCTCCAGGAATGCTGGCGCTGGAAAGGGCTTGCCAAGGCGATCGCGGCAAGGCCCCAACCTTGCTGGTCCCACACCATTCTGACCTGGACCCCCCACAGGGGTGGGCACCTCGGCCCCAGCCATAGGCTGCGTTTGTGCCTGGAGTTAGGGTTGAGAAAGGGAAAGAGCCTAGAGCTGCAGGAACACTGGCACTGGAAAGGGCCTGCCGAGACAAGAGCAGCAAGGCCCCAACCTTGCTGCTCCCACACCGTTCTGATAGGGAAAAGCCTGGTAGTGAGTTGGGGTAATTAACTAGGGTTAGGGTTAGGGTTACGCCTAAGGTTAGCATTGAGATCTAAAGGGCCTCGAGCTCCAGGAACAGTGGCACTGCAAAGGGCCTGCCAAGGCGATCACAGCAAGGCCCCAACCTTCCTGCTCCCACACTATTCGGACCTGGACTCCCCACAGTGGTTGGCACCTCGGCCCCAGCCATAGGCTGCGTTTGTGCCTGGAGTTAGGGTTGAGGAAGGGAAAGAGGCTAGAGTTCCAAGAACACTTGTGCTGGTAAGGGCCTGCCGATGCCACCGCGGTTGCGCCCCAACATTGCTTCTCCTCCATCTTTCTGATAGGGAAAAGCTTGATAGTGAGTTGGGGTAATTAACTAGGGTTAGGGTTAGGGTTACGCCTAAGGTTCGCATTGAGATCTAAAGGGCCTCGAGCTCCAGGAACAGTGGCCCTGCAAAGGGCCTGCCAAGGCAACTGCGGCAAGGCCCCAACCTTGCTGTTCCCACAGCGTTCTGACCTGGACCACGTGCAGGGGTGGGCACCTCGGCCCCAGGCATGGGCTGTCATTGTGCCTGGAGTTAGGGTTGAGAGAGGGAAAGAGCCTAGAGCTCCAGGAACACTGGTGCTGGAAGGAGCCAGTCAAGGCCATTGTAGCAGCGCCGCAAGATTGCTGCTGCTCCATCTTTCTGATAGGGAAAAGTCCGGTACTGAGTTGGGGTAATTAACTAGGGTTAGGCTTAGTGTTGAGAGATCTGAAGGGCCTCGAGCTCCAAGAACACTGGCACTGGAAAGGGCCTGCCAAAGCGATCGCAGCAAGGCCCCAACCTTGCTGCTCCCACCCCATTTGGAGCTGGAGCCCCAAGAGGGGTGGGCACCTCGGCCCCAGCCATAGGCTGCCATTCAGCGTGGAGTTAGGATTGAGAGAGGGAAAGAGCCTAGATCTCCAGGAACACTTGTGCTGGAAAGGGCCTGCCGAGGCCATCGCGGCAGCACCACAACGTTGCTTCTCCTGCATCTTTCTGATAGGGAAAAGTCCGGTACTGGGTTGGGGTGATTAACTAGGGTTAGGCTTATGGTTACTCCTATGGTTAGCGTTGAGAGATCTAAAGGGCTTAGAGCTCCAGGAACACTGGCACTGGAAAGGGCCTGCCAAGGCCATTGTGACAAGGCCCCAACCTTGCTGCTCGCACAGCGTTCTGACCTGGACCCCCCCCAGTGGTCGGCACCTTGGCCCCAGCCATAGGCTGCCGTTCAGCCTGGAGTTAGGGTTGAGAGAGGGAAAGATCCTAGAGCTCCAGGAACAGTTGTGCTGGAAGGAGCCTGCCAAGGCCATCGCAGCAGCGCCGCAAGATTGCTGCTCCTCCATCTTTCTGATAGGGAGAAGCTTGGGACTGTGTTAGGGTAATTAACTAGAGCTAGGGTTAGGGTTACGCCTAGGGTTAGGGTTGAGAGATCGAAAGGGCCTTGAGCTCCCGGAATGCTGGCGCTGGAAAGGGCTTGCCAAAGCGATCGCGGCAAGGCCCCAACCTTGCTGGTCCCACACCATTCTGACCTGGACCCCCCACAGGGGTGGGCACCTCGGCCCCAGCCATAGGCTGCCTTTGTGCCTGGAGTTAGGGTTGAGAAAGGGAAAGAGCCTAGAGCTGCAGGAACACTGGCACTGGAAAGGGCCTGCCGAGACAAGAGCAGCAAGGCCCCAACCTTGCTGCTCCCACACCGTTCTGATAGGGAAAAGCCTGGTAGTGAGTTGGGGTAATTAACTAGGGTTAGGGTTAGGGTTACGCCTAAGGTTAGCATTGAGATCTAAAGGGCCTCGAGCTCCAGGAACAGTGGCACTGCAAAGGGCCTGCCAAGGCGATCACAACAAGGCCCCAACCTTCCTGCTCCCACACTATTCGGACCTGGACTCCCCACAGTGGTTGGCACCTCGGCCCCAGCCATAGGCTGCGTTTGTGCCTGGAGTTAGGGTTGAGGAAGGGAAAGAGGCTAGAGTTCCAAGAACACTTGTGCTGGTAAGGGCCTGCCGATGCCACCGCGGTTGCACCCCAACATTGCTTCTCCTCCATCTTTCTGATAGGGAAAAGCTTGATAGTGAGTTGGGGTAATTAACTAGGGTTAGGGTTAGGGTTACGCCTAAGGTTCGCATTGAGATCTAAAGGGCCTCGAGCTCCAGGAACAGTGGCCCTGCAAAGGGCCTGCCAAGGCAACTGCGGCAAGGCCCCAACCTTGCTGTTCCCACAGCGTTCTGACCTGGACCACGTGCAGGGGTGGGCACCTCGGCCCCAGGCATGGGCTGTCATTGTGCCTGGAGTTAGGGTTGAGAGAGGGAAAGAGCCTAGAGCTCCAGGAACACTGGTGCTGGAAGGAGCCAGTCAAGGCCATTGTAGCAGCGCCGCAAGATTGCTGCTGCTCCATCTTTCTGATAGGGAAAAGTCCGGTACTGAGTTGGGGTAATTAACTAGGGTTAGGCTTAGTGTTGAGAGATCTGAAGGGCCTTGAGCTCCAAGAACACTGGCACTGGAAAGGGCCTGCCAAAGCGATCGCAGCAAGGCCCCAACCTTGCTGCTCCCACCCCATTTGGAGCTGGAGCCCCAAGAGGGGTGGGCACCTCGGCCCCAGCCATAGGCTGCCATTCAGCGTGGAGTTAGGATTGAGAGAGGGAAAGAGCCTAGATCTCCAGGAACACTTGTGCTGGAAAGGGCCTGCCGAGGCCATCGCGGCAGCACCACAACGTTGCTTCTCCTGCATCTTTCTGATAGGGAAAAGTCCGGTACTGGGTTGGGGTGATTAACTAGGGTTAGGCTTATGGTTACTCCTATGGTTAGCGTTGAGAGATCTAAAGGGCTTAGAGCTCCAGGAACACTGGCACTGGAAAGGGCCTGCCAAGGCCATTGTGACAAGGCCCCAACCTTGCTGCTCGCACAGCGTTCTGACCTGGACCCCCCCCAGTGGTCGGCACCTTGGCCCCAGCCATAGGCTGCCGTTCAGCCTGGAGTTAGGGTTGAGAGAGGGAAAGATCCTAGAGCTCCAGGAACAGTTGTGCTGGAAGGAGCCTGCCAAGGCCATCGCAGCAGCACCGCAAGATTGCTGCTCCTCCATCTTTCTGATAGGGAGAAGCTTGGGACTGTGTTAGGGTAATTAACTAGAGCTAGGGTTAGGGTTACGCCTAGGGTTAGGGTTGAGAGATCGAAAGGGCCTTGAGCTCCAGGAATGCTGGCGCTGGAAAGGGCTTGCCAAGGCGATCGCGGCAAGGCCCCAACCTTGCTGGTCCCACACCATTCTGACCTGGACCCCCCACAGGGGTGGGCACCTCGGCCCCAGCCATAGGCTGCCTTTGTGCCTGGAGTTAGGGTTGAGAAAGGGAAAGAGCCTAGAGCTGCAGGAACACTGGTACTGGAAAGGGCCTGCCGAGACAAGAGCAGCAAGGCCCCAACCTTGCTGCTCCCACACCGTTCTGATAGGGAAAAGCCTGGTAGTGAGTTGGGGTAATTAACTAGGGTTAGGGTTAGGGTTATGCCTAAGGTTAGCATTGAGATCTAAAGGGCCTCGAGCTCCAGGAACAGTGGCACTGCAAAGGGCCTGCCAAAGCGATCGCAGCAAGGCCCCAACCTTGCTGCTCCCACCCCATTTGGAGCTGGAGTCCCAAGAGGGGTGGGCACCTCGGCCCCAGCCATAGGCTGCCATTCAGCGTGGAGTTAGGATTGAGAGAGGGAAAGAGCCTAGATCTCCAGGAACACTTGTGCTGGAAAGGGCCTGCCGAGGCCATCACGGCAGCACCACAACATTGCTTCTCCTGCATCTTTCTGATAGGGAAAAGTCCGGTACTGGGTTGGGGTGATTAACTAGGGTTAGGCTTATGGTTACTCCTATGGTTAGCGTTGAGAGATCTAAAGGGCTTAGAGCTCCAGGAGCACTGGCACTGGAAAGGGCCTGCCAAGGCCATTGTGACAAGGCCCCAACCTTGCTGCTCGCACAGCGTTCTGACCTGGACCCCCCCCAGTGGTCGGCACCTTGGCCCCAGCCATAGGCTGCCGTTCAGCCTGGAGTTAGGGTTGAGAGAGGGAAAGATCCTAGAGCTCCAGGAACAGTTGTGCTGGAAGGAGCCTGCCAAGGCCATCGCAGCAGCGCCGCAAGATCGCTGCTCCTCCATCTTTCTGATAGGGAGAAGCTTGGGACTGTGTTAGGGTAATTAACTAGAGCTAGGGTTAGGGTTACGCCTAGGGTTAGGGTTGAGAGATCGAAAGGGCCTTGAGCTCCAGGAATGCTGGCGCTGGAAAGGGCTTGCCAAGGCGATCGCGGCAAGGCCCCAACCTTGCTGGTCCCACACCTTTCTGACCTGGACCTCCCACAGAGGTGGGCACCTCGGCCCCAGCCATAGGCTGCGTTTGTGCCTGGAGTTAGGGTTGAGAAAGGGAAAGATCCTGGAGCTCCAGGAACAGTTGTGCTGGATGGAGCCCGCCAAGGCCATCGCAGCAGCGCCACAACATTGCTGCTCCTCCGTCTTTCTGATAGGGAGAAGCTTGGGACTGTGTTAGGGTAATTAACTAGAGCTAGGGTTAGGGTTACGCCTAGGGTTAGGGTTGAGAGATCGAAAGGGCCTTGAGCTCCAGGAATGCTGGCGCTGGAAAGGGCTTGCCAAGGCGATCGCGGCAAGGCCCCAACCTTGCTGGTCCCACACCATTCTGACCTGGACCCCCCACAGGGGTGGGCACCTCGGCCCCAGCCATAGGCTGCCTTTGTGCCTGGAGTTAGGGTTGAGAAAGGGAAAGAGCCTAGAGCTGCAGGAACACTGGCACTGGAAAGGGCCTGCCGAGACAAGAGCAGCAAGGCCCCAACCTTGCTGCTCCCACACCGTTCTGATAGGGAAAAGCCTGGTAGTGAGTTGGGGTAATTAACTAGGGTTAGGGTTAGGGTTACGCCTAAGGTTAGCATTGAGATCTAAAGGGCCTCGAGCTCCAGGAACAGTGGCACTGCAAAGGGCCTGCCAAGGCGATCACAGCAAGGCCCCAACCTTCCTGCTCCCACACTATTCGGACCTGGACTCCCCACAGTGGTTGGCACCTCGGCCCCAGCCATAGGCTGCGTTTGTGCCTGGAGTTAGGGTTGAGGAAGGGAAAGAGGCTAGAGTTCCATGAACACTTGTGCTGGTAAGGGCCTGCCGATGCCACCGCAGTTGCGCCCCAACATTGCTTCTCCTCCATCTTTCTGATAGGGAAAAGCTTGATAGTGAGTTGGGGTAATTAACTAGGGTTAGGGTTAGGGTTACGCCTAAGGTTAGCATTGAGATCTAAAGGGCCTCGAGCTCCAGGAACAGTGGCCCTGCAAAGGGCCTGCCAAGGCAACTGCGGCAAGGCCCCAACCTTGCTGTTCCCACAGCGTTCTGACCTGGACCACGTGCAGGGGTGGGCACCTCGGCCCCAGGCATGGGCTGTCATTGTGCCTGGAGTTAGGGTTGAGAGAGGGAAAGAGCCTAGAGCTCCAGGAACACTGGTGCTGGAAGGAGCCAGTCAAGGCCATTGTAGCAGCGCCGCAAGATTGCTGCTGCTCCATCTTTCTGATAGGGAAAAGTCCGGTACTGAGTTGGGGTAATTAACTAGGGTTAGGCTTAGTGTTGAGAGATCTGAAGGGCCTCGAGCTCCAAGAACACTGGCACTGGAAAGGGCCTACCAAAGCGATCGCAGCAAGGCCCCAACCTTGCTGCTCGCACAGCGTTCTGACCTGGACCCCCCCCAGTGGTCGGCACCTTGGCCCCAGCCATAGGCTGCCGTTCAGCCTGGAGTTAGGGTTGAGAGAGGGAAAGATCCTAGAGCTCCAGGAACAGTTGTGCTGGAAGGAGCCTGCCAAGGCCATCGCAGCAGCACCGCAAGATTGCTGCTCCTCCATCTTTCTGATAGGGAGAAGCTTGGGACTGTGTTAGGGTAATTAACTAGAGCTAGGGTTAGGGTTACGCCTAGGGTTAGGGTTGAGAGATCGAAAGGGCCTTGAGCTCCAGGAATGCTGGCGCTGGAAAGGGCTTGCCAAGGCGATTGCGGCAAGGCCCCAACCTTGCTGGTCCCACACCATTCTGACCTGGACCCCCCACAGGGGTGGGCACCTCGGCCCCAGCCATAGGCTGCCTTTGTGCCTGGAGTTAGGGTTGAGAAAGGGAAAGAGCCTAGAGCTGCAGGAACACTGGTACTGGAAAGGGCCTGCCGAGACAAGAGCAGCAAGGCCCCAACCTTGCTGCTCCCACACCGTTCTGATAGGGAAAAGCCTGGTAGTGAGTTGGGGTAATTAACTAGGGTTAGGGTTAGGGTTATGCCTAAGGTTAGCATTGAGATCTAAAGGGCCTCGAGCTCCAGGAACAGTGGCACTGCAAAGGGCCTGCCAAAGCGATCGCAGCAAGGCCCCAACCTTGCTGCTCCCACCCCATTTGGAGCTGGAGCCCCAAGAGGGGTGGGCACCTCGGCCCCAGCCATAGGCTGCCATTCAGCGTGGAGTTAGGATTGAGAGAGGGAAAGAGCCTAGATCTCCAGGAACACTTGTGCTGGAAAGGGCCTGCCGAGGCCATCACGGCAGCACCACAACATTGCTTCTCCTGCATCTTTCTGATAGGGAAAAGTCCGGTACTGGGTTGGGGTGATTAACTAGGGTTAGGCTTATGGTTACTCCTATGGTTAGCGTTGAGAGATCTAAAGGGCTTAGAGCTCCAGGAGCACTGGCACTGGAAAGGGCCTGCCAAGGCCATTGTGACAAGGCCCCAACCTTGCTGCTCGCACAGCGTTCTGACCTGGACCCCCCCCAGTGGTCGGCACCTTGGCCCCAGCCATAGGCTGCCGTTCAGCCTGGAGTTAGGGTTGAGAGAGGGAAAGATCCTAGAGCTCCAGGAACAGTTGTGCTGGAAGGAGCCTGCCAAGGCCATCGCAGCAGCGCCGCAAGATCGCTGCTCCTCCATCTTTCTGATAGGGAGAAGCTTGGGACTGTGTTAGGGTAATTAACTAGAGCTAGGGTTAGGGTTACGCCTAGGGTTAGGGTTGAGAGATCGAAAGGGCCTTGAGCTCCAGGAATGCTGGCGCTGGAAAGGGCTTGCCAAGGCGATCGCGGCAAGGCCCCAACCTTGCTGGTCCCACACCTTTCTGACCTGGACCTCCCACAGAGGTGGGCACCTCGGCCCCAGCCATAGGCTGCGTTTGTGCCTGGAGTTAGGGTTGAGAAAGGGAAAGATCCTGGAGCTCCAGGAACAGTTGTGCTGGATGGAGCCCGCCAAGGCCATCGCAGCAGCGCCACAACATTGCTGCTCCTCCGTCTTTCTGATAGGGAGAAGCTTGGGACTGTGTTAGGGTAATTAACTAGAGCTAGGGTTAGGGTTACGCCTAGGGTTAGGGTTGAGAGATCGAAAGGGCCTTGAGCTCCCGGAATGCTGGCGCTGGAAAGGGCTTGCCAAGGCGATCGCGGCAAGGCCCCAACCTTGCTGGTCCCACACCATTCTGACCTGGACCTCCCACAGGGGTGGGCACCTCGGCCCCAGCCATAGGCTGCCTTTGTGCCTGGAGTTAGGGTTGAGAAAGGGAAAGAGCCTAGAGCTGCAGGAACAGTTGTGCTGGAAGGAGCCCGCCAAGGCCATCGCAGCAGCGCCACAACATTGCTGCTCCTCCGTCTTTCTGATAGGGAGAAGCTTGGGACTGTGTTAGGGTAATTAACTAGAGCTAGGGTTAGGGTTACGCCTAGGGTTAGGGTTGAGAGATCGAAAGGGCCTTGAGCTCCAGGAATGCTGGCGCTGGAAAGGGCTTGCCAAGGCGATCGCGGCAAGGCCCCAACCTTGCTGGTCCCACACCATTCTGACCTGGACCCCCCACAGGGGTGGGCACCTCGGCCCCAGCCATAGGCTGCCTTTGTGCCTGGAGTTAGGGTTGAGAAAGGGAAAGAGCCTAGAGCTGCAGGAACACTGGCACTGGAAAGGGCCTGCCGAGACAAGAGCAGCAAGGCCCCAACCTTGCTGCTCCCACACCGTTCTGATAGGGAAAAGCCTGGTAGTGAGTTGGGGTAATTAACTAGGGTTAGGGTTAGGGTTACGCCTAAGGTTAGCATTGAGATCTAAAGGGCCTCGAGCTCCAGGAACAGTGGCACTGCAAAGGGCCTGCCAAGGCGATCACAGCAAGGCCCCAACCTTCCTGCTCCCACACTATTCGGACCTGGACTCCCCACAGTGGTTGGCACCTCGGCCCCAGCCATAGGCTGCGTTTGTGCCTGGAGTTAGGGTTGAGGAAGGGAAAGAGGCTAGAGTTCCAAGAACACTTGTGCTGGTAAGGGCCTGCCGATGCCACCGCGGTTGCGCCCCAACATTGCTTCTCCTCCATCTTTCTGATAGGGAAAAGCTTGATAGTGAGTTGGGGTAATTAACTAGGGTTAGGGTTACGCCTAAGGTTCGCATTGAGATCTAAAGGGCCTCGAGCTCCAGGAACAGTGGCCCTGCAAAGGGCCTGCCAAGGCAACTGCGGCAAGGCCCCAACCTTGCTGTTCCCACAGCGTTCTGACCTGGACCACGTGCAGGGGTGGGCACCTCGGCCCCAGGCATGGGCTGTCATTGTGCCTGGAGTTAGGGTTGAGAGAGGGAAAGAGCCTAGAGCTCCAGGAACACTGGTGCTGGAAGGAGCCAGTCAAGGCCATTGTAGCAGCGCCGCAAGATTGCTGCTGCTCCATCTTTCTGATAGGGAAAAGTCCGGTACTGAGTTGGGGTAATTAACTAGGGTTAGGCTTAGTGTTGAGAGATCTGAAGGGCCTCGAGCTCCAAGAACACTGGCACTGGAAAGGGCCTGCCAAAGCGATCGCAGCAAGGCCCCAACCTTGCTGCTCCCACCCCATTTGGAGCTGGAGCCCCAAGAGGGGTGGGCACCTCGGCCCCAGCCATAGGCTGCCATTCAGCGTGGAGTTAGGATTGAGAGAGGGAAAGAGCCTAGATCTCCAGGAACACTTGTGCTGGAAAGGGCCTGCCGAGGCCATCGCGGCAGCACCACAACATTGCTTCTCCTGCATCTTTCTGATAGGGAAAAGTCCGGTACTGGGTTGGGGTGATTAACTAGGGTTAGGCTTATGGTTACTCCTATGGTTAGCGTTGAGAGATCTAAAGGGCTTAGAGCTCCAGGAACACTGGCACTGGAAAGGGCCTGCCAAGGCCATTGTGACAAGGCCCCAACCTTGCTGCTCGCACAGCGTTCTGACCTGGACCCCCCGCAGTGGTCGGCACCTTGGCCCCAGCCATAGGCTGCCGTTCAGCCTGGAGTTAGGGTTGAGAGAGGGAAAGATCCTAGAGCTCCAGGAACAGTTGTGCTGGAAGGAGCCTGCCAAGGCCATCGCAGCAGCGCCGCAAGATTGCTGCTCCTCCATCTTTCTGATAGGGAGAAGCTTGGGACTGTGTTAGGGTAATTAACTAGAGCTAGGGTTAGGGTTACGCCTAGGGTTAGGGTTGAGAGATCGAAAGGGCCTTGAGCTCCCGGAATGCTGGCGCTGGAAAGGGCTTGCCAAGGCGATCGCGGCAAGGCCCCAACCTTGCTGGTCCCACACCATTCTGACCTGGACCTCCCACAGGGGTGGGCACCTCGGCCCCAGCCATAGGCTGGCTTTGTGCCTGGAGTTAGGGTTGAGAAAGGGAAAGATCCTGGAGCTGCAGGAACAGTTGTGCTGGAAAGAGGCTGCCAAGGCCATCACAGCAGCGCCGCAAGATTGCTGCTCCTCCATCTTTCTGATAGGGAGAAGCTTGGGACTGTGTTAGGGTAATTAACTAGAGCTAGGGTTAGGGTTACGCCTAGGGTTAGGGTTGAGAGATCGAAAGGGCCTTGAGCTCCAGGAATGCTGGCGCTGGAAAGGGCTTGCCAAGGCGATCGCGGCAAGGCCCCAACCTTGCTGGTCCCACACCATTCTGACCTGGACCTCCCACAGGGGTGGGCACCTCGGCCCCAGCCATAGGCTGCCTTTGTGCCTGGAGTTAGGGTTGAGAAAGGGAAAGAGCCTAGAGCTGCAGGAACACTGGCACTGGAAAGGGCCTGCCGAGACAAGAGCAGCAAGGCCCCAACCTTGCTGCTCCCACACCGTTCTGATAGGGAAAAGCCTGGTAGTGAGTTGGGGTAATTAACTAGGGTTAGGGTTAGGGTTGTGCCTAAGGTTAGCATTGAGATCTAAAGGGCCTCGAGCTCCAGGAACAGTGGCACTGCAAAGGGCCTGCCAAAGCGATCGCAGCAAGGCCCCAACCTTGCTGCTCCCACCCCATTTGGAGCTGGAGCCCCAAGAGGGGTGGGCACCTCGGCCCCAGCCATAGGCTGCCATTCAGCGTGGAGTTAGGATTGAGAGAGGGAAAGAGCCTAGATCTCCAGGAACACTTGTGCTGGAAAGGGCCTGCCGAGGCCATCACGGCAGCACCACAACATTGCTTCTCCTGCATCTTTCTGATAGGGAAAAGTCCGGTACTGGGTTGGGGTGATTAACTAGGGTTAGGCTTATGGTTACTCCTATGGTTAGCGTTGAGAGATCTAAAGGGCTTAGAGCTCCAGGAGCACTGGCACTGGAAAGGGCCTGCCAAGGCCATTGTGACAAGGCCCCAACCTTGCTGCTCGCACAGCGTTCTGACCTGGACCCCCCCCAGTGGTCGGCACCTTGGCCCCAGCCATAGGCTGCCGTTCAGCCTGGAGTTAGGGTTGAGAGAGGGAAAGATCCTAGAGCTCCAGGAACAGTTGTGCTGGAAGGAGCCTGCCAAGGCCATCGCAGCAGCGCCGCAAGATCGCTGCTCCTCCATCTTTCTGATAGGGAGAAGCTTGGGACTGTGTTAGGGTAATTAACTAGAGCTAGGGTTAGGGTTACGCCTAGGGTTAGGGTTGAGAGATCGAAAGGGCCTTGAGCTCCAGGAATGCTGGCGCTGGAAAGGGCTTGCCAAGGCGATCGCGGCAAGGCCCCAACCTTGCTGCTCGCACACCATTCTGACCTGGACCTCCCACAGAGGTGGGCACCTCGGCCCCAGCCATAGGCTGCGTTTGTGCCTGGAGTTAGGGTTGAGAAAGGGAAAGATCCTGGAGCTCCAGGAACAGTTGTGCTGGAAGGAGCCCGCCAAGGCCATCGCAGCAGCGCCACAACATTGCTGCTCCTCCGTCTTTCTGATAGGGAGAAGCTTGGGACTGTGTTAGGGTAATTAACTAGAGCTAGGGTTAGGGTTACGCCTAGGGTTAGGGTTGAGAGATCGAAAGGGCCTTGAGCTCCAGGAATGCTGGCGCTGGAAAGGGCTTGCCAAGGCGATCGCGGCAAGGCCCCAACCTTGCTGGTCCCACACCATTCTGACCTGGACCCCCCACAGGGGTGGGCACCTCGGCCCCAGCCATAGGCTGCGTTTGTGCCTGGAGTTAGGGTTGAGAAAGGGAAAGAGCCTAGAGCTGCAGGAACACTGGCACTGGAAAGGGCCTGCCGAGACAAGAGCAGCAAGGCCCCAACCTTGCTGCTCCCACACCGTTCTGATAGGGAAAAGCCTGGTAGTGAGTTGGGGTAATTAACTAGGGTTAGGGTTAGGGTTACGCCTAAGGTTAGCATTGAGATCTAAAGGGCCTCGAGCTCCAGGAACAGTGGCACTGCAAAGGGCCTGCCAAGGCGATCACAGCAAGGCCCCAACCTTCCTGCTCCCACACTATTCGGACCTGGACTCCCCACAGTGGTTGGCACCTCGGCCCCAGCCATAGGCTGCGTTTGTGCCTGGAGTTAGGGTTGAGGAAGGGAAAGAGGCTAGAGTTCCAAGAACACTTGTGCTGGTAAGGGCCTGCCGATGCCACCGCGGTTGCGCCCCAACATTGCTTCTCCTCCATCTTTCTGATAGGGAAAAGCTTGATAGTGAGTTGGGGTAATTAACTAGGGTTAGGGTTAGGGTTACGCCTAAGGTTCGCATTGAGATCTAAAGGGCCTCGAGCTCCAGGAACAGTGGCCCTGCAAAGGGCCTGCCAAGGCAACTGCGGCAAGGCCCCAACCTTGCTGTTCCCACAGCGTTCTGACCTGGACCACGTGCAGGGGTGGGCACCTCGGCCCCAGGCATGGGCTGTCATTGTGCCTGGAGTTAGGGTTGAGAGAGGGAAAGAGCCTAGAGCTCCAGGAACACTGGTGCTGGAAGGAGCCAGTCAAGGCCATTGTAGCAGCGCCGCAAGATTGCTGCTGCTCCATCTTTCTGATAGGGAAAAGTCCGGTACTGAGTTGGGGTAATTAACTAGGGTTAGGCTTAGTGTTGAGAGATCTGAAGGGCCTCGAGCTCCAAGAACACTGGCACTGGAAAGGGCCTGCCAAAGCGATCGCAGCAAGGCCCCAACCTTGCTGCTCCCACCCCATTTGGAGCTGGAGCCCCAAGAGGGGTGGGCACCTCGGCCCCAGCCATAGGCTGCCATTCAGCGTGGAGTTAGGATTGAGAGAGGGAAAGAGCCTAGATCTCCAGGAACACTTGTGCTGGAAAGGGCCTGCCGAGGCCATCGCGGCAGCACCACAACGTTGCTTCTCCTGCATCTTTCTGATAGGGAAAAGTCCGGTACTGGGTTGGGGTGATTAACTAGGGTTAGGCTTATGGTTACTCCTATGGTTAGCGTTGAGAGATCTAAAGGGCTTAGAGCTCCAGGAACACTGGCACTGGAAAGGGCCTGCCAAGGCCATTGTGACAAGGCCCCAACCTTGCTGCTCGCACAGCGTTCTGACCTGGACCCCCCCCAGTGGTCGGCACCTTGGCCCCAGCCATAGGCTGCCGTTCAGCCTGGAGTTAGGGTTGAGAGAGGGAAAGATCCTAGAGCTCCAGGAACAGTTGTGCTGGAAGGAGCCTGCCAAGGCCATCGCAGCAGCGCCGCAAGATTGCTGCTCCTCCATCTTTCTGATAGGGAGAAGCTTGGGACTGTGTTAGGGTAATTAACTAGAGCTAGGGTTAGGGTTACGCCTAGGGTTAGGGTTGAGAGATCGAAAGGGCCTTGAGCTCCCGGAATGCTGGCGCTGGAAAGGGCTTGCCAAAGCGATCGCGGCAAGGCCCCAACCTTGCTGGTCCCACACCATTCTGACCTGGACCCCCCACAGGGGTGGGCACCTCGGCCCCAGCCATAGGCTGCCTTTGTGCCTGGAGTTAGGGTTGAGAAAGGGAAAGAGCCTAGAGCTGCAGGAACACTGGCACTGGAAAGGGCCTGCCGAGACAAGAGCAGCAAGGCCCCAACCTTGCTGCTCCCACACCGTTCTGATAGGGAAAAGCCTGGTAGTGAGTTGGGGTAATTAACTAGGGTTAGGGTTAGGGTTACGCCTAAGGTTAGCATTGAGATCTAAAGGGCCTCGAGCTCCAGGAACAGTGGCACTGCAAAGGGCCTGCCAAGGCGATCACAACAAGGCCCCAACCTTCCTGCTCCCACACTATTCGGACCTGGACTCCCCACAGTGGTTGGCACCTCGGCCCCAGCCATAGGCTGCGTTTGTGCCTGGAGTTAGGGTTGAGGAAGGGAAAGAGGCTAGAGTTCCAAGAACACTTGTGCTGGTAAGGGCCTGCCGATGCCACCGCGGTTGCACCCCAACATTGCTTCTCCTCCATCTTTCTGATAGGGAAAAGCTTGATAGTGAGTTGGGGTAATTAACTAGGGTTAGGGTTAGGGTTACGCCTAAGGTTCGCATTGAGATCTAAAGGGCCTCGAGCTCCAGGAACAGTGGCCCTGCAAAGGGCCTGCCAAGGCAACTGCGGCAAGGCCCCAACCTTGCTGTTCCCACAGCGTTCTGACCTGGACCACGTGCAGGGGTGGGCACCTCGGCCCCAGGCATGGGCTGTCATTGTGCCTGGAGTTAGGGTTGAGAGAGGGAAAGAGCCTAGAGCTCCAGGAACACTGGTGCTGGAAGGAGCCAGTCAAGGCCATTGTAGCAGCGCCGCAAGATTGCTGCTGCTCCATCTTTCTGATAGGGAAAAGTCCGGTACTGAGTTGGGGTAATTAACTAGGGTTAGGCTTAGTGTTGAGAGATCTGAAGGGCCTCGAGCTCCAAGAACACTGGCACTGGAAAGGGCCTGCCAAAGCGATCGCAGCAAGGCCCCAACCTTGCTGCTCCCACCCCATTTGGAGCTGGAGCCCCAAGAGGGGTGGGCACCTCGGCCCCAGCCATAGGCTGCCATTCAGCGTGGAGTTAGGATTGAGAGAGGGAAAGAGCCTAGATCTCCAGGAACACTTGTGCTGGAAAGGGCCTGCCGAGGCCATCGCGGCAGCACCACAACGTTGCTTCTCCTGCATCTTTCTGATAGGGAAAAGTCCGGTACTGGGTTGGGGTGATTAACTAGGGTTAGGCTTATGGTTACTCCTATGGTTAGCGTTGAGAGATCTAAAGGGCTTAGAGCTCCAGGAACACTGGCACTGGAAAGGGCCTGCCAAGGCCATTGTGACAAGGCCCCAACCTTGCTGCTCGCACAGCGTTCTGACCTGGACCCCCCGCAGTGGTCGGCACCTTGGCCCCAGCCATAGGCTGCCGTTCAGCCTGGAGTTAGGGTTGAGAGAGGGAAAGATCCTAGAGCTCCAGGAACAGTTGTGCTGGAAGGAGCCTGCCAAGGCCATCGCAGCAGCGCCGCAAGATTGCTGCTCCTCCATCTTTCTGATAGGGAGAAGCTTGGGACTGTGTTAGGGTAATTAACTAGAGCTAGGGTTAGGGTTACGCCTAGGGTTAGGGTTGAGAGATCGAAAGGGCCTTGAGCTCCCGGAATGCTGGCGCTGGAAAGGGCTTGCCAAGGCGATCGCGGCAAGGCCCCAACCTTGCTGGTCCCACACCATTCTGACCTGGACCTCCCACAGGGGTGGGCACCTCGGCCCCAGCCATAGGCTGGCTTTGTGCCTGGAGTTAGGGTTGAGAAAGGGAAAGATCCTGGAGCTGCAGGAACAGTTGTGCTGGAAAGAGGCTGCCAAGGCCATCACAGCAGCGCCGCAAGATTGCTGCTCCTCCATCTTTCTGATAGGGAGAAGCTTGGGACTGTGTTAGGGTAATTAACTAGAGCTAGGGTTAGGGTTACGCCTAGGGTTAGGGTTGAGAGATCGAAAGGGCCTTGAGCTCCAGGAATGCTGGCGCTGGAAAGGGCTTGCCAAGGCGATCGCGGCAAGGCCCCAACCTTGCTGGTCCCACACCATTCTGACCTGGACCTCCCACAGGGGTGGGCACCTCGGCCCCAGCCATAGGCTGCCTTTGTGCCTGGAGTTAGGGTTGAGAAAGGGAAAGAGCCTAGAGCTGCAGGAACACTGGCACTGGAAAGGGCCTGCCGAGACAAGAGCAGCAAGGCCCCAACCTTGCTGCTCCCACACCGTTCTGATAGGGAAAAGCCTGGTAGTGAGTTGGGGTAATTAACTAGGGTTAGGGTTAGGGTTGTGCCTAAGGTTAGCATTGAGATCTAAAGGGCCTCGAGCTCCAGGAACAGTGGCACTGCAAAGGGCCTGCCAAAGCGATCGCAGCAAGGCCCCAACCTTGCTGCTCCCACCCCATTTGGAGCTGGAGCCCCAAGAGGGGTGGGCACCTCGGCCCCAGCCATAGGCTGCCATTCAGCGTGGAGTTAGGATTGAGAGAGGGAAAGAGCCTAGATCTCCAGGAACACTTGTGCTGGAAAGGGCCTGCCGAGGCCATCACGGCAGCACCACAACATTGCTTCTCCTGCATCTTTCTGATAGGGAAAAGTCCGGTACTGGGTTGGGGTGATTAACTAGGGTTAGGCTTATGGTTACTCCTATGGTTAGCGTTGAGAGATCTAAAGGGCTTAGAGCTCCAGGAGCACTGGCACTGGAAAGGGCCTGCCAAGGCCATTGTGACAAGGCCCCAACCTTGCTGCTCGCACAGCGTTCTGACCTGGACCCCCCCCAGTGGTCGGCACCTTGGCCCCAGCCATAGGCTGCCGTTCAGCCTGGAGTTAGGGTTGAGAGAGGGAAAGATCCTAGAGCTCCAGGAACAGTTGTGCTGGAAGGAGCCTGCCAAGGCCATCGCAGCAGCGCCGCAAGATCGCTGCTCCTCCATCTTTCTGATAGGGAGAAGCTTGGGACTGTGTTAGGGTAATTAACTAGAGCTAGGGTTAGGGTTACGCCTAGGGTTAGGGTTGAGAGATCGAAAGGGCCTTGAGCTCCAGGAATGCTGGCGCTGGAAAGGGCTTGCCAAGGCGATCGCGGCAAGGCCCCAACCTTGCTGGTCCCACACCTTTCTGACCTGGACCTCCCACAGAGGTGGGCACCTCGGCCCCAGCCATAGGCTGCGTTTGTGCCTGGAGTTAGGGTTGAGAAAGGGAAAGATCCTGGAGCTCCAGGAACAGTTGTGCTGGATGGAGCCCGCCAAGGCCATCGCAGCAGCGCCACAACATTGCTGCTCCTCCGTCTTTCTGATAGGGAGAAGCTTGGGACTGTGTTAGGGTAATTAACTAGAGCTAGGGTTAGGGTTACGCCTAGGGTTAGGGTTGAGAGATCGAAAGGGCCTTGAGCTCCAGGAATGCTGGCGCTGGAAAGGGCTTGCCAAGGCGATCGCGGCAAGGCCCCAACCTTGCTGGTCCCACACCATTCTGACCTGGACCCCCCACAGGGGTGGGCACCTCGGCCCCAGCCATAGGCTGCCTTTGTGCCTGGAGTTAGGGTTGAGAAAGGGAAAGAGCCTAGAGCTGCAGGAACACTGGCACTGGAAAGGGCCTGCCGAGACAAGAGCAGCAAGGCCCCAACCTTGCTGCTCCCACACCGTTCTGATAGGGAAAAGCCTGGTAGTGAGTTGGGGTAATTAACTAGGGTTAGGGTTAGGGTTACGCCTAAGGTTAGCATTGAGATCTAAAGGGCCTCGAGCTCCAGGAACAGTGGCACTGCAAAGGGCCTGCCAAGGCGATCACAGCAAGGCCCCAACCTTCCTGCTCCCACACTATTCGGACCTGGACTCCCCACAGTGGTTGGCACCTCGGCCCCAGCCATAGGCTGCGTTTGTGCCTGGAGTTAGGGTTGAGGAAGGGAAAGAGGCTAGAGTTCCATGAACACTTGTGCTGGTAAGGGCCTGCCGATGCCACCGCAGTTGCGCCCCAACATTGCTTCTCCTCCATCTTTCTGATAGGGAAAAGCTTGATAGTGAGTTGGGGTAATTAACTAGGGTTAGGGTTAGGGTTACGCCTAAGGTTAGCATTGAGATCTAAAGGGCCTCGAGCTCCAGGAACAGTGGCCCTGCAAAGGGCCTGCCAAGGCAACTGCGGCAAGGCCCCAACCTTGCTGTTCCCACAGCGTTCTGACCTGGACCACGTGCAGGGGTGGGCACCTCGGCCCCAGGCATGGGCTGTCATTGTGCCTGGAGTTAGGGTTGAGAGAGGGAAAGAGCCTAGAGCTCCAGGAACACTGGTGCTGGAAGGAGCCAGTCAAGGCCATTGTAGCAGCGCCGCAAGATTGCTGCTGCTCCATCTTTCTGATAGGGAAAAGTCCGGTACTGAGTTGGGGTAATTAACTAGGGTTAGGCTTAGTGTTGAGAGATCTGAAGGGCCTCGAGCTCCAAGAACACTGGCACTGGAAAGGGCCTACCAAAGCGATCGCAGCAAGGCCCCAACCTTGCTGCTCGCACAGCGTTCTGACCTGGACCCCCCCCAGTGGTCGGCACCTTGGCCCCAGCCATAGGCTGCCGTTCAGCCTGGAGTTAGGGTTGAGAGAGGGAAAGATCCTAGAGCTCCAGGAACAGTTGTGCTGGAAGGAGCCTGCCAAGGCCATCGCAGCAGCACCGCAAGATTGCTGCTCCTCCATCTTTCTGATAGGGAGAAGCTTGGGACTGTGTTAGGGTAATTAACTAGAGCTAGGGTTAGGGTTACGCCTAGGGTTAGGGTTGAGAGATCGAAAGGGCCTTGAGCTCCAGGAATGCTGGCGCTGGAAAGGGCTTGCCAAGGCGATTGCGGCAAGGCCCCAACCTTGCTGGTCCCACACCATTCTGACCTGGACCCCCCACAGGGGTGGGCACCTCGGCCCCAGCCATAGGCTGCCTTTGTGCCTGGAGTTAGGGTTGAGAAAGGGAAAGAGCCTAGAGCTGCAGGAACACTGGTACTGGAAAGGGCCTGCCGAGACAAGAGCAGCAAGGCCCCAACCTTGCTGCTCCCACACCGTTCTGATAGGGAAAAGCCTGGTAGTGAGTTGGGGTAATTAACTAGGGTTAGGGTTAGGGTTATGCCTAAGGTTAGCATTGAGATCTAAAGGGCCTCGAGCTCCAGGAACAGTGGCACTGCAAAGGGCCTGCCAAAGCGATCGCAGCAAGGCCCCAACCTTGCTGCTCCCACCCCATTTGGAGCTGGAGCCCCAAGAGGGGTGGGCACCTCGGCCCCAGCCATAGGCTGCCATTCAGCGTGGAGTTAGGATTGAGAGAGGGAAAGAGCCTAGATCTCCAGGAACACTTGTGCTGGAAAGGGCCTGCCGAGGCCATCACGGCAGCACCACAACATTGCTTCTCCTGCATCTTTCTGATAGGGAAAAGTCCGGTACTGGGTTGGGGTGATTAACTAGGGTTAGGCTTATGGTTACTCCTATGGTTAGCGTTGAGAGATCTAAAGGGCTTAGAGCTCCAGGAGCACTGGCACTGGAAAGGGCCTGCCAAGGCCATTGTGACAAGGCCCCAACCTTGCTGCTCGCACAGCGTTCTGACCTGGACCCCCCCCAGTGGTCGGCACCTTGGCCCCAGCCATAGGCTGCCGTTCAGCCTGGAGTTAGGGTTGAGAGAGGGAAAGATCCTAGAGCTCCAGGAACAGTTGTGCTGGAAGGAGCCTGCCAAGGCCATCGCAGCAGCGCCGCAAGATCGCTGCTCCTCCATCTTTCTGATAGGGAGAAGCTTGGGACTGTGTTAGGGTAATTAACTAGAGCTAGGGTTAGGGTTACGCCTAGGGTTAGGGTTGAGAGATCGAAAGGGCCTTGAGCTCCAGGAATGCTGGCGCTGGAAAGGGCTTGCCAAGGCGATCGCGGCAAGGCCCCAACCTTGCTGGTCCCACACCTTTCTGACCTGGACCTCCCACAGAGGTGGGCACCTCGGCCCCAGCCATAGGCTGCGTTTGTGCCTGGAGTTAGGGTTGAGAAAGGGAAAGATCCTGGAGCTCCAGGAACAGTTGTGCTGGATGGAGCCCGCCAAGGCCATCGCAGCAGCGCCACAACATTGCTGCTCCTCCGTCTTTCTGATAGGGAGAAGCTTGGGACTGTGTTAGGGTAATTAACTAGAGCTAGGGTTAGGGTTACGCCTAGGGTTAGGGTTGAGAGATCGAAAGGGCCTTGAGCTCCCGGAATGCTGGCGCTGGAAAGGGCTTGCCAAGGCGATCGCGGCAAGGCCCCAACCTTGCTGGTCCCACACCATTCTGACCTGGACCTCCCACAGGGGTGGGCACCTCGGCCCCAGCCATAGGCTGCCTTTGTGCCTGGAGTTAGGGTTGAGAAAGGGAAAGAGCCTAGAGCTGCAGGAACAGTTGTGCTGGAAGGAGCCCGCCAAGGCCATCGCAGCAGCGCCACAACATTGCTGCTCCTCCGTCTTTCTGATAGGGAGAAGCTTGGGACTGTGTTAGGGTAATTAACTAGAGCTAGGGTTAGGGTTACGCCTAGGGTTAGGGTTGAGAGATCGAAAGGGCCTTGAGCTCCAGGAATGCTGGCGCTGGAAAGGGCTTGCCAAGGCGATCGCGGCAAGGCCCCAACCTTGCTGGTCCCACACCATTCTGACCTGGACCCCCCACAGGGGTGGGCACCTCGGCCCCAGCCATAGGCTGCCTTTGTGCCTGGAGTTAGGGTTGAGAAAGGGAAAGAGCCTAGAGCTGCAGGAACACTGGCACTGGAAAGGGCCTGCCGAGACAAGAGCAGCAAGGCCCCAACCTTGCTGCTCCCACACCGTTCTGATAGGGAAAAGCCTGGTAGTGAGTTGGGGTAATTAACTAGGGTTAGGGTTAGGGTTACGCCTAAGGTTAGCATTGAGATCTAAAGGGCCTCGAGCTCCAGGAACAGTGGCACTGCAAAGGGCCTGCCAAGGCGATCACAGCAAGGCCCCAACCTTCCTGCTCCCACACTATTCGGACCTGGACTCCCCACAGTGGTTGGCACCTCGGCCCCAGCCATAGGCTGCGTTTGTGCCTGGAGTTAGGGTTGAGGAAGGGAAAGAGGCTAGAGTTCCAAGAACACTTGTGCTGGTAAGGGCCTGCCGATGCCACCGCGGTTGCGCCCCAACATTGCTTCTCCTCCATCTTTCTGATAGGGAAAAGCTTGATAGTGAGTTGGGGTAATTAACTAGGGTTAGGGTTACGCCTAAGGTTCGCATTGAGATCTAAAGGGCCTCGAGCTCCAGGAACAGTGGCCCTGCAAAGGGCCTGCCAAGGCAACTGCGGCAAGGCCCCAACCTTGCTGTTCCCACAGCGTTCTGACCTGGACCACGTGCAGGGGTGGGCACCTCGGCCCCAGGCATGGGCTGTCATTGTGCCTGGAGTTAGGGTTGAGAGAGGGAAAGAGCCTAGAGCTCCAGGAACACTGGTGCTGGAAGGAGCCAGTCAAGGCCATTGTAGCAGCGCCGCAAGATTGCTGCTGCTCCATCTTTCTGATAGGGAAAAGTCCGGTACTGAGTTGGGGTAATTAACTAGGGTTAGGCTTAGTGTTGAGAGATCTGAAGGGCCTCGAGCTCCAAGAACACTGGCACTGGAAAGGGCCTGCCAAAGCGATCGCAGCAAGGCCCCAACCTTGCTGCTCCCACCCCATTTGGAGCTGGAGCCCCAAGAGGGGTGGGCACCTCGGCCCCAGCCATAGGCTGCCATTCAGCGTGGAGTTAGGATTGAGAGAGGGAAAGAGCCTAGATCTCCAGGAACACTTGTGCTGGAAAGGGCCTGCCGAGGCCATCGCGGCAGCACCACAACATTGCTTCTCCTGCATCTTTCTGATAGGGAAAAGTCCGGTACTGGGTTGGGGTGATTAACTAGGGTTAGGCTTATGGTTACTCCTATGGTTAGCGTTGAGAGATCTAAAGGGCTTAGAGCTCCAGGAACACTGGCACTGGAAAGGGCCTGCCAAGGCCATTGTGACAAGGCCCCAACCTTGCTGCTCGCACAGCGTTCTGACCTGGACCCCCCGCAGTGGTCGGCACCTTGGCCCCAGCCATAGGCTGCCGTTCAGCCTGGAGTTAGGGTTGAGAGAGGGAAAGATCCTAGAGCTCCAGGAACAGTTGTGCTGGAAGGAGCCTGCCAAGGCCATCGCAGCAGCGCCGCAAGATTGCTGCTCCTCCATCTTTCTGATAGGGAGAAGCTTGGGACTGTGTTAGGGTAATTAACTAGAGCTAGGGTTAGGGTTACGCCTAGGGTTAGGGTTGAGAGATCGAAAGGGCCTTGAGCTCCCGGAATGCTGGCGCTGGAAAGGGCTTGCCAAGGCGATCGCGGCAAGGCCCCAACCTTGCTGGTCCCACACCATTCTGACCTGGACCTCCCACAGGGGTGGGCACCTCGGCCCCAGCCATAGGCTGGCTTTGTGCCTGGAGTTAGGGTTGAGAAAGGGAAAGATCCTGGAGCTGCAGGAACAGTTGTGCTGGAAAGAGGCTGCCAAGGCCATCACAGCAGCGCCGCAAGATTGCTGCTCCTCCATCTTTCTGATAGGGAGAAGCTTGGGACTGTGTTAGGGTAATTAACTAGAGCTAGGGTTAGGGTTACGCCTAGGGTTAGGGTTGAGAGATCGAAAGGGCCTTGAGCTCCAGGAATGCTGGCGCTGGAAAGGGCTTGCCAAGGCGATCGCGGCAAGGCCCCAACCTTGCTGGTCCCACACCATTCTGACCTGGACCTCCCACAGGGGTGGGCACCTCGGCCCCAGCCATAGGCTGCCTTTGTGCCTGGAGTTAGGGTTGAGAAAGGGAAAGAGCCTAGAGCTGCAGGAACACTGGCACTGGAAAGGGCCTGCCGAGACAAGAGCAGCAAGGCCCCAACCTTGCTGCTCCCACACCGTTCTGATAGGGAAAAGCCTGGTAGTGAGTTGGGGTAATTAACTAGGGTTAGGGTTAGGGTTGTGCCTAAGGTTAGCATTGAGATCTAAAGGGCCTCGAGCTCCAGGAACAGTGGCACTGCAAAGGGCCTGCCAAAGCGATCGCAGCAAGGCCCCAACCTTGCTGCTCCCACCCCATTTGGAGCTGGAGCCCCAAGAGGGGTGGGCACCTCGGCCCCAGCCATAGGCTGCCATTCAGCGTGGAGTTAGGATTGAGAGAGGGAAAGAGCCTAGATCTCCAGGAACACTTGTGCTGGAAAGGGCCTGCCGAGGCCATCACGGCAGCACCACAACATTGCTTCTCCTGCATCTTTCTGATAGGGAAAAGTCCGGTACTGGGTTGGGGTGATTAACTAGGGTTAGGCTTATGGTTACTCCTATGGTTAGCGTTGAGAGATCTAAAGGGCTTAGAGCTCCAGGAGCACTGGCACTGGAAAGGGCCTGCCAAGGCCATTGTGACAAGGCCCCAACCTTGCTGCTCGCACAGCGTTCTGACCTGGACCCCCCCCAGTGGTCGGCACCTTGGCCCCAGCCATAGGCTGCCGTTCAGCCTGGAGTTAGGGTTGAGAGAGGGAAAGATCCTAGAGCTCCAGGAACAGTTGTGCTGGAAGGAGCCTGCCAAGGCCATCGCAGCAGCGCCGCAAGATCGCTGCTCCTCCATCTTTCTGATAGGGAGAAGCTTGGGACTGTGTTAGGGTAATTAACTAGAGCTAGGGTTAGGGTTACGCCTAGGGTTAGGGTTGAGAGATCGAAAGGGCCTTGAGCTCCAGGAATGCTGGCGCTGGAAAGGGCTTGCCAAGGCGATCGCGGCAAGGCCCCAACCTTGCTGCTCGCACACCATTCTGACCTGGACCTCCCACAGAGGTGGGCACCTCGGCCCCAGCCATAGGCTGCGTTTGTGCCTGGAGTTAGGGTTGAGAAAGGGAAAGATCCTGGAGCTCCAGGAACAGTTGTGCTGGAAGGAGCCCGCCAAGGCCATCGCAGCAGCGCCACAACATTGCTGCTCCTCCGTCTTTCTGATAGGGAGAAGCTTGGGACTGTGTTAGGGTAATTAACTAGAGCTAGGGTTAGGGTTACGCCTAGGGTTAGGGTTGAGAGATCGAAAGGGCCTTGAGCTCCAGGAATGCTGGCGCTGGAAAGGGCTTGCCAAGGCGATCGCGGCAAGGCCCCAACCTTGCTGGTCCCACACCATTCTGACCTGGACCCCCCACAGGGGTGGGCACCTCGGCCCCAGCCATAGGCTGCGTTTGTGCCTGGAGTTAGGGTTGAGAAAGGGAAAGAGCCTAGAGCTGCAGGAACACTGGCACTGGAAAGGGCCTGCCGAGACAAGAGCAGCAAGGCCCCAACCTTGCTGCTCCCACACCGTTCTGATAGGGAAAAGCCTGGTAGTGAGTTGGGGTAATTAACTAGGGTTAGGGTTAGGGTTACGCCTAAGGTTAGCATTGAGATCTAAAGGGCCTCGAGCTCCAGGAACAGTGGCACTGCAAAGGGCCTGCCAAGGCGATCACAGCAAGGCCCCAACCTTCCTGCTCCCACACTATTCGGACCTGGACTCCCCACAGTGGTTGGCACCTCGGCCCCAGCCATAGGCTGCGTTTGTGCCTGGAGTTAGGGTTGAGGAAGGGAAAGAGGCTAGAGTTCCAAGAACACTTGTGCTGGTAAGGGCCTGCCGATGCCACCGCGGTTGCGCCCCAACATTGCTTCTCCTCCATCTTTCTGATAGGGAAAAGCTTGATAGTGAGTTGGGGTAATTAACTAGGGTTAGGGTTAGGGTTACGCCTAAGGTTCGCATTGAGATCTAAAGGGCCTCGAGCTCCAGGAACAGTGGCCCTGCAAAGGGCCTGCCAAGGCAACTGCGGCAAGGCCCCAACCTTGCTGTTCCCACAGCGTTCTGACCTGGACCACGTGCAGGGGTGGGCACCTCGGCCCCAGGCATGGGCTGTCATTGTGCCTGGAGTTAGGGTTGAGAGAGGGAAAGAGCCTAGAGCTCCAGGAACACTGGTGCTGGAAGGAGCCAGTCAAGGCCATTGTAGCAGCGCCGCAAGATTGCTGCTGCTCCATCTTTCTGATAGGGAAAAGTCCGGTACTGAGTTGGGGTAATTAACTAGGGTTAGGCTTAGTGTTGAGAGATCTGAAGGGCCTCGAGCTCCAAGAACACTGGCACTGGAAAGGGCCTGCCAAAGCGATCGCAGCAAGGCCCCAACCTTGCTGCTCCCACCCCATTTGGAGCTGGAGCCCCAAGAGGGGTGGGCACCTCGGCCCCAGCCATAGGCTGCCATTCAGCGTGGAGTTAGGATTGAGAGAGGGAAAGAGCCTAGATCTCCAGGAACACTTGTGCTGGAAAGGGCCTGCCGAGGCCATCGCGGCAGCACCACAACGTTGCTTCTCCTGCATCTTTCTGATAGGGAAAAGTCCGGTACTGGGTTGGGGTGATTAACTAGGGTTAGGCTTATGGTTACTCCTATGGTTAGCGTTGAGAGATCTAAAGGGCTTAGAGCTCCAGGAACACTGGCACTGGAAAGGGCCTGCCAAGGCCATTGTGACAAGGCCCCAACCTTGCTGCTCGCACAGCGTTCTGACCTGGACCCCCCCCAGTGGTCGGCACCTTGGCCCCAGCCATAGGCTGCCGTTCAGCCTGGAGTTAGGGTTGAGAGAGGGAAAGATCCTAGAGCTCCAGGAACAGTTGTGCTGGAAGGAGCCTGCCAAGGCCATCGCAGCAGCGCCGCAAGATTGCTGCTCCTCCATCTTTCTGATAGGGAGAAGCTTGGGACTGTGTTAGGGTAATTAACTAGAGCTAGGGTTAGGGTTACGCCTAGGGTTAGGGTTGAGAGATCGAAAGGGCCTTGAGCTCCCGGAATGCTGGCGCTGGAAAGGGCTTGCCAAAGCGATCGCGGCAAGGCCCCAACCTTGCTGGTCCCACACCATTCTGACCTGGACCCCCCACAGGGGTGGGCACCTCGGCCCCAGCCATAGGCTGCCTTTGTGCCTGGAGTTAGGGTTGAGAAAGGGAAAGAGCCTAGAGCTGCAGGAACACTGGCACTGGAAAGGGCCTGCCGAGACAAGAGCAGCAAGGCCCCAACCTTGCTGCTCCCACACCGTTCTGATAGGGAAAAGCCTGGTAGTGAGTTGGGGTAATTAACTAGGGTTAGGGTTAGGGTTACGCCTAAGGTTAGCATTGAGATCTAAAGGGCCTCGAGCTCCAGGAACAGTGGCACTGCAAAGGGCCTGCCAAGGCGATCACAACAAGGCCCCAACCTTCCTGCTCCCACACTATTCGGACCTGGACTCCCCACAGTGGTTGGCACCTCGGCCCCAGCCATAGGCTGCGTTTGTGCCTGGAGTTAGGGTTGAGGAAGGGAAAGAGGCTAGAGTTCCAAGAACACTTGTGCTGGTAAGGGCCTGCCGATGCCACCGCGGTTGCACCCCAACATTGCTTCTCCTCCATCTTTCTGATAGGGAAAAGCTTGATAGTGAGTTGGGGTAATTAACTAGGGTTAGGGTTAGGGTTACGCCTAAGGTTCGCATTGAGATCTAAAGGGCCTCGAGCTCCAGGAACAGTGGCCCTGCAAAGGGCCTGCCAAGGCAACTGCGGCAAGGCCCCAACCTTGCTGTTCCCACAGCGTTCTGACCTGGACCACGTGCAGGGGTGGGCACCTCGGCCCCAGGCATGGGCTGTCATTGTGCCTGGAGTTAGGGTTGAGAGAGGGAAAGAGCCTAGAGCTCCAGGAACACTGGTGCTGGAAGGAGCCAGTCAAGGCCATTGTAGCAGCGCCGCAAGATTGCTGCTGCTCCATCTTTCTGATAGGGAAAAGTCCGGTACTGAGTTGGGGTAATTAACTAGGGTTAGGCTTAGTGTTGAGAGATCTGAAGGGCCTCGAGCTCCAAGAACACTGGCACTGGAAAGGGCCTGCCAAAGCGATCGCAGCAAGGCCCCAACCTTGCTGCTCCCACCCCATTTGGAGCTGGAGCCCCAAGAGGGGTGGGCACCTCGGCCCCAGCCATAGGCTGCCATTCAGCGTGGAGTTAGGATTGAGAGAGGGAAAGAGCCTAGATCTCCAGGAACACTTGTGCTGGAAAGGGCCTGCCGAGGCCATCGCGGCAGCACCACAACGTTGCTTCTCCTGCATCTTTCTGATAGGGAAAAGTCCGGTACTGGGTTGGGGTGATTAACTAGGGTTAGGCTTATGGTTACTCCTATGGTTAGCGTTGAGAGATCTAAAGGGCTTAGAGCTCCAGGAACACTGGCACTGGAAAGGGCCTGCCAAGGCCATTGTGACAAGGCCCCAACCTTGCTGCTCGCACAGCGTTCTGACCTGGACCCCCCCCAGTGGTCGGCACCTTGGCCCCAGCCATAGGCTGCCGTTCAGCCTGGAGTTAGGGTTGAGAGAGGGAAAGATCCTAGAGCTCCAGGAACAGTTGTGCTGGAAGGAGCCTGCCAAGGCCATCGCAGCAGCACCGCAAGATTGCTGCTCCTCCATCTTTCTGATAGGGAGAAGCTTGGGACTGTGTTAGGGTAATTAACTAGAGCTAGGGTTAGGGTTACGCCTAGGGTTAGGGTTGAGAGATCGAAAGGGCCTTGAGCTCCAGGAATGCTGGCGCTGGAAAGGGCTTGCCAAGGCGATCGCGGCAAGGCCCCAACCTTGCTGGTCCCACACCATTCTGACCTGGACCCCCCACAGGGGTGGGCACCTCGGCCCCAGCCATAGGCTGCCTTTGTGCCTGGAGTTAGGGTTGAGAAAGGGAAAGAGCCTAGAGCTGCAGGAACACTGGTACTGGAAAGGGCCTGCCGAGACAAGAGCAGCAAGGCCCCAACCTTGCTGCTCCCACACCGTTCTGATAGGGAAAAGCCTGGTAGTGAGTTGGGGTAATTAACTAGGGTTAGGGTTAGGGTTATGCCTAAGGTTAGCATTGAGATCTAAAGGGCCTCGAGCTCCAGGAACAGTGGCACTGCAAAGGGCCTGCCAAAGCGATCGCAGCAAGGCCCCAACCTTGCTGCTCCCACCCCATTTGGAGCTGGAGTCCCAAGAGGGGTGGGCACCTCGGCCCCAGCCATAGGCTGCCATTCAGCGTGGAGTTAGGATTGAGAGAGGGAAAGAGCCTAGATCTCCAGGAACACTTGTGCTGGAAAGGGCCTGCCGAGGCCATCACGGCAGCACCACAACATTGCTTCTCCTGCATCTTTCTGATAGGGAAAAGTCCGGTACTGGGTTGGGGTGATTAACTAGGGTTAGGCTTATGGTTACTCCTATGGTTAGCGTTGAGAGATCTAAAGGGCTTAGAGCTCCAGGAGCACTGGCACTGGAAAGGGCCTGCCAAGGCCATTGTGACAAGGCCCCAACCTTGCTGCTCGCACAGCGTTCTGACCTGGACCCCCCCCAGTGGTCGGCACCTTGGCCCCAGCCATAGGCTGCCGTTCAGCCTGGAGTTAGGGTTGAGAGAGGGAAAGATCCTAGAGCTCCAGGAACAGTTGTGCTGGAAGGAGCCTGCCAAGGCCATCGCAGCAGCGCCGCAAGATCGCTGCTCCTCCATCTTTCTGATAGGGAGAAGCTTGGGACTGTGTTAGGGTAATTAACTAGAGCTAGGGTTAGGGTTACGCCTAGGGTTAGGGTTGAGAGATCGAAAGGGCCTTGAGCTCCAGGAATGCTGGCGCTGGAAAGGGCTTGCCAAGGCGATCGCGGCAAGGCCCCAACCTTGCTGGTCCCACACCTTTCTGACCTGGACCTCCCACAGAGGTGGGCACCTCGGCCCCAGCCATAGGCTGCGTTTGTGCCTGGAGTTAGGGTTGAGAAAGGGAAAGATCCTGGAGCTCCAGGAACAGTTGTGCTGGATGGAGCCCGCCAAGGCCATCGCAGCAGCGCCACAACATTGCTGCTCCTCCGTCTTTCTGATAGGGAGAAGCTTGGGACTGTGTTAGGGTAATTAACTAGAGCTAGGGTTAGGGTTACGCCTAGGGTTAGGGTTGAGAGATCGAAAGGGCCTTGAGCTCCAGGAATGCTGGCGCTGGAAAGGGCTTGCCAAGGCGATCGCGGCAAGGCCCCAACCTTGCTGGTCCCACACCATTCTGACCTGGACCCCCCACAGGGGTGGGCACCTCGGCCCCAGCCATAGGCTGCCTTTGTGCCTGGAGTTAGGGTTGAGAAAGGGAAAGAGCCTAGAGCTGCAGGAACACTGGCACTGGAAAGGGCCTGCCGAGACAAGAGCAGCAAGGCCCCAACCTTGCTGCTCCCACACCGTTCTGATAGGGAAAAGCCTGGTAGTGAGTTGGGGTAATTAACTAGGGTTAGGGTTAGGGTTACGCCTAAGGTTAGCATTGAGATCTAAAGGGCCTCGAGCTCCAGGAACAGTGGCACTGCAAAGGGCCTGCCAAGGCGATCACAGCAAGGCCCCAACCTTCCTGCTCCCACACTATTCGGACCTGGACTCCCCACAGTGGTTGGCACCTCGGCCCCAGCCATAGGCTGCGTTTGTGCCTGGAGTTAGGGTTGAGGAAGGGAAAGAGGCTAGAGTTCCATGAACACTTGTGCTGGTAAGGGCCTGCCGATGCCACCGCAGTTGCGCCCCAACATTGCTTCTCCTCCATCTTTCTGATAGGGAAAAGCTTGATAGTGAGTTGGGGTAATTAACTAGGGTTAGGGTTAGGGTTACGCCTAAGGTTAGCATTGAGATCTAAAGGGCCTCGAGCTCCAGGAACAGTGGCCCTGCAAAGGGCCTGCCAAGGCAACTGCGGCAAGGCCCCAACCTTGCTGTTCCCACAGCGTTCTGACCTGGACCACGTGCAGGGGTGGGCACCTCGGCCCCAGGCATGGGCTGTCATTGTGCCTGGAGTTAGGGTTGAGAGAGGGAAAGAGCCTAGAGCTCCAGGAACACTGGTGCTGGAAGGAGCCAGTCAAGGCCATTGTAGCAGCGCCGCAAGATTGCTGCTGCTCCATCTTTCTGATAGGGAAAAGTCCGGTACTGAGTTGGGGTAATTAACTAGGGTTAGGCTTAGTGTTGAGAGATCTGAAGGGCCTCGAGCTCCAAGAACACTGGCACTGGAAAGGGCCTACCAAAGCGATCGCAGCAAGGCCCCAACCTTGCTGCTCGCACAGCGTTCTGACCTGGACCCCCCCCAGTGGTCGGCACCTTGGCCCCAGCCATAGGCTGCCGTTCAGCCTGGAGTTAGGGTTGAGAGAGGGAAAGATCCTAGAGCTCCAGGAACAGTTGTGCTGGAAGGAGCCTGCCAAGGCCATCGCAGCAGCACCGCAAGATTGCTGCTCCTCCATCTTTCTGATAGGGAGAAGCTTGGGACTGTGTTAGGGTAATTAACTAGAGCTAGGGTTAGGGTTACGCCTAGGGTTAGGGTTGAGAGATCGAAAGGGCCTTGAGCTCCAGGAATGCTGGCGCTGGAAAGGGCTTGCCAAGGCGATTGCGGCAAGGCCCCAACCTTGCTGGTCCCACACCATTCTGACCTGGACCCCCCACAGGGGTGGGCACCTCGGCCCCAGCCATAGGCTGCCTTTGTGCCTGGAGTTAGGGTTGAGAAAGGGAAAGAGCCTAGAGCTGCAGGAACACTGGTACTGGAAAGGGCCTGCCGAGACAAGAGCAGCAAGGCCCCAACCTTGCTGCTCCCACACCGTTCTGATAGGGAAAAGCCTGGTAGTGAGTTGGGGTAATTAACTAGGGTTAGGGTTAGGGTTATGCCTAAGGTTAGCATTGAGATCTAAAGGGCCTCGAGCTCCAGGAACAGTGGCACTGCAAAGGGCCTGCCAAAGCGATCGCAGCAAGGCCCCAACCTTGCTGCTCCCACCCCATTTGGAGCTGGAGCCCCAAGAGGGGTGGGCACCTCGGCCCCAGCCATAGGCTGCCATTCAGCGTGGAGTTAGGATTGAGAGAGGGAAAGAGCCTAGATCTCCAGGAACACTTGTGCTGGAAAGGGCCTGCCGAGGCCATCACGGCAGCACCACAACATTGCTTCTCCTGCATCTTTCTGATAGGGAAAAGTCCGGTACTGGGTTGGGGTGATTAACTAGGGTTAGGCTTATGGTTACTCCTATGGTTAGCGTTGAGAGATCTAAAGGGCTTAGAGCTCCAGGAGCACTGGCACTGGAAAGGGCCTGCCAAGGCCATTGTGACAAGGCCCCAACCTTGCTGCTCGCACAGCGTTCTGACCTGGACCCCCCCCAGTGGTCGGCACCTTGGCCCCAGCCATAGGCTGCCGTTCAGCCTGGAGTTAGGGTTGAGAGAGGGAAAGATCCTAGAGCTCCAGGAACAGTTGTGCTGGAAGGAGCCTGCCAAGGCCATCGCAGCAGCGCCGCAAGATCGCTGCTCCTCCATCTTTCTGATAGGGAGAAGCTTGGGACTGTGTTAGGGTAATTAACTAGAGCTAGGGTTAGGGTTACGCCTAGGGTTAGGGTTGAGAGATCGAAAGGGCCTTGAGCTCCAGGAATGCTGGCGCTGGAAAGGGCTTGCCAAGGCGATCGCGGCAAGGCCCCAACCTTGCTGGTCCCACACCTTTCTGACCTGGACCTCCCACAGAGGTGGGCACCTCGGCCCCAGCCATAGGCTGCGTTTGTGCCTGGAGTTAGGGTTGAGAAAGGGAAAGATCCTGGAGCTCCAGGAACAGTTGTGCTGGATGGAGCCCGCCAAGGCCATCGCAGCAGCGCCACAACATTGCTGCTCCTCCGTCTTTCTGATAGGGAGAAGCTTGGGACTGTGTTAGGGTAATTAACTAGAGCTAGGGTTAGGGTTACGCCTAGGGTTAGGGTTGAGAGATCGAAAGGGCCTTGAGCTCCAGGAATGCTGGCGCTGGAAAGGGCTTGCCAAGGCGATCGCGGCAAGGCCCCAACCTTGCTGGTCCCACACCATTCTGACCTGGACCCCCCACAGGGGTGGGCACCTCGGCCCCAGCCATAGGCTGCCTTTGTGCCTGGAGTTAGGGTTGAGAAAGGGAAAGAGCCTAGAGCTGCAGGAACACTGGCACTGGAAAGGGCCTGCCGAGACAAGAGCAGCAAGGCCCCAACCTTGCTGCTCCCACACCGTTCTGATAGGGAAAAGCCTGGTAGTGAGTTGGGGTAATTAACTAGGGTTAGGGTTAGGGTTACGCCTAAGGTTAGCATTGAGATCTAAAGGGCCTCGAGCTCCAGGAACAGTGGCACTGCAAAGGGCCTGCCAAGGCGATCACAGCAAGGCCCCAACCTTCCTGCTCCCACACTATTCGGACCTGGACTCCCCACAGTGGTTGGCACCTCGGCCCCAGCCATAGGCTGCGTTTGTGCCTGGAGTTAGGGTTGAGGAAGGGAAAGAGGCTAGAGTTCCATGAACACTTGTGCTGGTAAGGGCCTGCCGATGCCACCGCAGTTGCGCCCCAACATTGCTTCTCCTCCATCTTTCTGATAGGGAAAAGCTTGATAGTGAGTTGGGGTAATTAACTAGGGTTAGGGTTAGGGTTACGCCTAAGGTTAGCATTGAGATCTAAAGGGCCTCGAGCTCCAGGAACAGTGGCCCTGCAAAGGGCCTGCCAAGGCAACTGCGGCAAGGCCCCAACCTTGCTGTTCCCACAGCGTTCTGACCTGGACCACGTGCAGGGGTGGGCACCTCGGCCCCAGGCATGGGCTGTCATTGTGCCTGGAGTTAGGGTTGAGAGAGGGAAAGAGCCTAGAGCTCCAGGAACACTGGTGCTGGAAGGAGCCAGTCAAGGCCATTGTAGCAGCGCCGCAAGATTGCTGCTGCTCCATCTTTCTGATAGGGAAAAGTCCGGTACTGAGTTGGGGTAATTAACTAGGGTTAGGCTTAGTGTTGAGAGATCTGAAGGGCCTCGAGCTCCAAGAACACTGGCACTGGAAAGGGCCTACCAAAGCGATCGCAGCAAGGCCCCAACCTTGCTGCTCGCACAGCGTTCTGACCTGGACCCCCCCCAGTGGTCGGCACCTTGGCCCCAGCCATAGGCTGCCGTTCAGCCTGGAGATAGGGTTGAGAGAGGGAAAGATCCTAGAGCTCCAGGAACAGTTGTGCTGGAAGTAGCCTGCCAAGGCCATCGCAGCAGCGCCGCAAGATTGCTGCTCCTCCATCTTTCTGATAGGGAGAAGCTTGGGACTGTGTTAGGGTAATTAACTAGAGCTAGGGTTAGGGTTACGCCTAGGGTTAGGGTTGAGAGATCGAAAGGGCCTTGAGCTCCAGGAATGCTGGCGCTGGAAAGGGCTTGCCAAGGCGATCGCGGCAAGGCCCCAACCTTGCTGGTCCCACACCATTCTGACCTGGACCTCCCACAGAGGTGGGCACCTCGGCCCCAGCCATAGGCTGCGTTTGTGCCTGGAGTTAGGGTTGAGAAAGGGAAAGATCCTGGAGCTCCAGGAACAGTTGTGCTGGAAGGAGCCCGCCAAGGCCATCGCAGCAGCGCCACAACATTGCTGCTCCTCCGTCTTTCTGATAGGGAGAAGCTTGGGACTGTGTTAGGGTAATTAACTAGAGCTAGGGTTAGGGTTACGCCTAGGGTTAGGGTTGAGAGATCGAAAGGGCCTTGAGCTCCAGGAATGCTGGCGCTGGAAAGGGCTTGCCAAGGCGATCGCGGCAAGGCCCCAACCTTGCTGGTCCCACACCATTCTGACCTGGACCCCCCACAGGGGTGGGCACCTCGGCCCCAGCCATAGGCTGCCTTTGTGCCTGGAGTTAGGGTTGAGAAAGGGAAAGAGCCTAGAGCTGCAGGAACACTGGCACTGGAAAGGGCCTGCCGAGACAAGAGCAGCAAGGCCCCAACCTTGCTGCTCCCACACCGTTCTGATAGGGAAAAGCCTGGTAGTGAGTTGGGGTAATTAACTAGGGTTAGGGTTAGGGTTACGCCTAAGGTTAGCATTGAGATCTAAAGGGCCTCGAGCTCCAGGAACAGTGGCACTGCAAAGGGCCTGCCAAGGCGATCACAGCAAGGCCCCAACCTTCCTGCTCCCACACTATTCGGACCTGGACTCCCCACAGTGGTTGGCACCTCGGCCCCAGCCATAGGCTGCGTTTGTGCCTGGAGTTAGGGTTGAGGAAGGGAAAGAGGCTAGAGTTCCAAGAACACTTGTGCTGGTAAGGGCCTGCCGATGCCACCGCGGTTGCGCCCCAACATTGCTTCTCCTCCATCTTTCTGATAGGGAAAAGCTTGATAGTGAGTTGGGGTAATTAACTAGGGTTAGGGTTAGGGTTACGCCTAAGGTTAGCATTGAGATCTAAAGGGCCTCGAGCTCCAGGAACAGTGGCCCTGCAAAGGGCCTGCCAAGGCAACTGCGGCAAGGCCCCAACCTTGCTGTTCCCACAGCGTTCTGACCTGGACCACGTGCAGGGGTGGGCACCTCGGCCCTAGCCATGGGCTGTCATTGTGCCTGGAGTTAGGGTTGAGAGAGGGAAAGAGCCTAGAGCTCCAGGAACACTGGTGCTGGAAGGAGCCAGTCAAGGCCATTGTAGCAGCGCCGCAAGATTGCTGCTGCTCCATCTTTCTGATAGGGAAAAGTCCGGTACTGAGTTGGGGTAATTAACTAGGGTTAGGCTTAGTGTTGAGAGATCTGAAGGGCCTCGAGCTCCAAGAACACTGGCACTGGAAAGGGCCTGCCAAAGCGATCGCAGCAAGGCCCCAACCTTGCTGCTCCCACCCCATTTGGAGCTGGAGCCCCAAGAGGGGTGGGCACCTCGGCCCCAGCCATAGGCTGCCATTCAGCGTGGAGTTAGGATTGAGAGAGGGAAAGAGCCTAGATCTCCAGGAACACTTGTGCTGGAAAGGGCCTGCCGAGGCCATCACGGCAGCACCACAACGTTGCTTCTCCTGCATCTTTCTGATAGGGAAAAGTCCGGTACTGGGTTGGGGTGATTAACTAGGGTTAGGCTTATGGTTACTCCTACGGTTAGCGTTGAGAGATCTAAAGGGCTTAGAGCTCCAGGAACACTGGCACTGGAAAGGGCCTGCCAAGGCCATTGTGACAAGGCCCCAACCTTGCTGCTCGCACAGCGTTCTGACCTGGACCCCCCCCAGTGGTCGGCACCTTGGCCCCAGCCATAGGCTGCCGTTCAGCCTGGAGTTAGGGTTGAGAGAGGGAAAGATCCTAGAGCTCCAGGAACAGTTGTGCTGGAAGGAGCCTGCCAAGGCCATCGCAGCAGCGCCGCAAGATTGCTGCTCCTCCATCTTTCTGATAGGGAGAAGCTTGGGACTGTGTTAGGGTAATTAACTAGAGCTAGGGTTAGGGTTACGCCTAGGGTTAGGGTTGAGAGATCGAAAGGGCCTTGAGCTCCAGGAATGCTGGCACTGGAAAGGGCTTGCCAAGGCGATCGCGGCAAGGCCCCAACCTTGCTGGTCCCACACCATTCTGACCTGGACCCCCCACAGGGGTGGGCACCTCGGCCCCAGCCATAGGCTGCCTTTGTGCCTGGAGTTAGGGTTGAGAAAGGGAAAGAGCCTAGAGCTGCAGGAACACTGGCACTGGAAAGGGCCTGCCGAGACAAGAGCAGCAAGGCCCCAACCTTGCTGCTCCCACACCGTTCTGATAGGGAAAAGCCTGGTAGTGAGTTGGGGTAATTAACTAGGGTTAGGGTTAGGGTTACGCCTAAGGTTAGCATTGAGATCTAAAGGGCCTCGAGCTCCAGGAACAGTGGCACTGCAAAGGGCCTGCCAAAGCGATCGCAGCAAGGCCCCAACCTTGCTGCTCCCACCCCATTTGGAGCTGGAGCCCCAAGAGGGGTGGGCACCTCGGCCCCAGCCATAGGCTGCCATTCAGCGTGGAGTTAGGATTGAGAGAGGGAAAGAGCCTAGATCTCCAGGAACACTTGTGCTGGAAAGGGCCTGCCGAGGCCATCGCGGCAGCACCACAACGTTGCTTCTCCTGCATCTTTCTGATAGGGAAAAGTCCGGTACTGGGTTGGGGTGATTAACTAGGGTTAGGCTTATGGTTACTCCTATGGTTAGCGTTGAGAGATCTAAAGGGCTTAGAGCTCCAGGAACACTGGCACTGGAAAGGGCCTGCCAAGGCCATTGTGACAAGGCCCCAACCTTGCTGCTCGCACAGCGTTCTGACCTGGACCCCCCGCAGTGGTCGGCACCTTGGCCCCAGCCATAGGCTGCCGTTCAGCCTGGAGTTAGGGTTGAGAGAGGGAAAGATCCTAGAGCTCCAGGAACAGTTGTGCTGGAAGGAGCCTGCCAAGGCCATCGCAGCAGCGCCGCAAGATTGCTGCTCCTCCATCTTTCTGATAGGGAGAAGCTTGGGACTGTGTTAGGGTAATTAACTAGAGCTAGGGTTAGGGTTACGCCTAGGGTTAGGGTTGAGAGATCGAAAGGGCCTTGAGCTCCCGGAATGCTGGCGCTGGAAAGGGCTTGCCAAGGCGATCGCGGCAAGGCCCCAACCTTGCTGGTCCCACACCATTCTGACCTGGACCCCCCACAGGGGTGGGCACCTCGGCCCCAGCCATAGGCTGCCTTTGTGCCTGGAGTTAGGGTTGAGAAAGGGAAAGAGCCTAGAGCTGCAGGAACAGTTGTGCTGGAAAGAGGCTGCCAAGGCCATCACAGCAGCGCCGCAAGATTGCTGCTCCTCCATCTTTCTGATAGGGAGAAGCTTGGGACTGTGTTAGGGTAATTAACTAGAGCTAGGGTTAGGGTTACGCCTAGGGTTAGGGTTGAGAGATCGAAAGGGCCTTGAGCTCCAGGAATGCTGGCGCTGGAAAGGGCTTGCCAAGGCGATCGCGGCAAGGCCCCAACCTTGCTGGTCCCACACCATTCTGACCTGGACCTCCCACAGGGGTGGGCACCTCGGCCCCAGCCATAGGCTGCCTTTGTGCCTGGAGTTAGGGTTGAGAAAGGGAAAGAGCCTAGAGCTGCAGGAACACTGGCACTGGAAAGGGCCTGCCGAGACAAGAGCAGCAAGGCCCCAACCTTGCTGCTCCCACACCGTTCTGATAGGGAAAAGCCTGGTAGTGAGTTGGGGTAATTAACTAGGGTTAGGGTTAGGGTTATGCCTAAGGTTAGCATTGAGATCTAAAGGGCCTCGAGCTCCAGGAACAGTGGCACTGCAAAGGGCCTGCCAAAGCGATCGCAGCAAGGCCCCAACCTTGCTGCTCCCACCCCATTTGGAGCTGGAGCCCCAAGAGGGGTGGGCACCTCGGCCCCAGCCATAGGCTGCCATTCAGCGTGGAGTTAGGATTGAGAGAGGGAAAGAGCCTAGATCTCCAGGAACACTTGTGCTGGAAAGGGCCTGCCGAGGCCATCACGGCAGCACCACAACATTGCTTCTCCTGCATCTTTCTGATAGGGAAAAGTCCGGTACTGGGTTGGGGTGATTAACTAGGGTTAGGCTTATGGTTACTCCTATGGTTAGCGTTGAGAGATCTAAAGGGCTTAGAGCTCCAGGAGCACTGGCACTGGAAAGGGCCTGCCAAGGCCATTGTGACAAGGCCCCAACCTTGCTGCTCGCACAGCGTTCTGACCTGGACCCCCCCCAGTGGTCGGCACCTTGGCCCCAGCCATAGGCTGCCGTTCAGCCTGGAGTTAGGGTTGAGAGAGGGAAAGATCCTAGAGCTCCAGGAACAGTTGTGCTGGAAGGAGCCTGCCAAGGCCATCGCAGCAGCGCCGCAAGATCGCTGCTCCTCCATCTTTCTGATAGGGAGAAGCTTGGGACTGTGTTAGGGTAATTAACTAGAGCTAGGGTTAGGGTTACGCCTAGGGTTAGGGTTGAGAGATCGAAAGGGCCTTGAGCTCCAGGAATGCTGGCGCTGGAAAGGGCTTGCCAAGGCGATCGCGGCAAGGCCCCAACCTTGCTGCTCGCACACCATTCTGACCTGGACCTCCCACAGAGGTGGGCACCTCGGCCCCAGCCATAGGCTGCGTTTGTGCCTGGAGTTAGGGTTGAGAAAGGGAAAGATCCTGGAGCTCCAGGAACAGTTGTGCTGGAAGGAGCCCGCCAAGGCCATCGCAGCAGCGCCACAACATTGCTGCTCCTCCGTCTTTCTGATAGGGAGAAGCTTGGGACTGTGTTAGGGTAATTAACTAGAGCTAGGGTTAGGGTTACGCCTAGGGTTAGGGTTGAGAGATCGAAAGGGCCTTGAGCTCCAGGAATGCTGGCGCTGGAAAGGGCTTGCCAAGGCGATCGCGGCAAGGCCCCAACCTTGCTGGTCCCACACCATTCTGACCTGGACCCCCCACAGGGGTGGGCACCTCGGCCCCAGCCATAGGCTGCCTTTGTGCCTGGAGTTAGGGTTGAGAAAGGGAAAGAGCCTAGAGCTGCAGGAACACTGGCACTGGAAAGGGCCTGCCGAGACAAGAGCAGCAAGGCCCCAACCTTGCTGCTCCCACACCGTTCTGATAGGGAAAAGCCTGGTAGTGAGTTGGGGTAATTAACTAGGGTTAGGGTTAGGGTTACGCCTAAGGTTAGCATTGAGATCTAAAGGGCCTCGAGCTCCAGGAACAGTGGCACTGCAAAGGGCCTGCCAAGGCGATCACAGCAAGGCCCCAACCTTCCTGCTCCCACACTATTCGGACCTGGACTCCCCACAGTGGTTGGCACCTCGGCCCCAGCCATAGGCTGCGTTTGTGCCTGGAGTTAGGGTTGAGGAAGGGAAAGAGGCTAGAGTTCCAAGAACACTTGTGCTGGTAAGGGCCTGCCGATGCCACCGCGGTTGCGCCCCAACATTGCTTCTCCTCCATCTTTCTGATAGGGAAAAGCTTGATAGTGAGTTGGGGTAATTAACTAGGGTTAGGGTTAGGGTTACGCCTAAGGTTCGCATTGAGATCTAAAGGGCCTCGAGCTCCAGGAACAGTGGCCCTGCAAAGGGCCTGCCAAGGCAACTGCGGCAAGGCCCCAACCTTGCTGTTCCCACAGCGTTCTGACCTGGACCACGTGCAGGGGTGGGCACCTCGGCCCCAGGCATGGGCTGTCATTGTGCCTGGAGTTAGGGTTGAGAGAGGGAAAGAGCCTAGAGCTCCAGGAACACTGGTGCTGGAAGGAGCCAGTCAAGGCCATTGTAGCAGCGCCGCAAGATTGCTGCTGCTCCATCTTTCTGATAGGGAAAAGTCCGGTACTGAGTTGGGGTAATTAACTAGGGTTAGGCTTAGTGTTGAGAGATCTGAAGGGCCTCGAGCTCCAAGAACACTGGCACTGGAAAGGGCCTGCCAAAGCGATCGCAGCAAGGCCCCAACCTTGCTGCTCCCACCCCATTTGGAGCTGGAGCCCCAAGAGGGGTGGGCACCTCGGCCCCAGCCATAGGCTGCCATTCAGCGTGGAGTTAGGATTGAGAGAGGGAAAGAGCCTAGATCTCCAGGAACACTTGTGCTGGAAAGGGCCTGCCGAGGCCATCGCGGCAGCACCACAACGTTGCTTCTCCTGCATCTTTCTGATAGGGAAAAGTCCGGTACTGGGTTGGGGTGATTAACTAGGGTTAGGCTTATGGTTACTCCTATGGTTAGCGTTGAGAGATCTAAAGGGCTTAGAGCTCCAGGAACACTGGCACTGGAAAGGGCCTGCCAAGGCCATTGTGACAAGGCCCCAACCTTGCTGCTCGCACAGCGTTCTGACCTGGACCCCCCCCAGTGGTCGGCACCTTGGCCCCAGCCATAGGCTGCCGTTCAGCCTGGAGTTAGGGTTGAGAGAGGGAAAGATCCTAGAGCTCCAGGAACAGTTGTGCTGGAAGGAGCCTGCCAAGGCCATCGCAGCAGCACCGCAAGATTGCTGCTCCTCCATCTTTCTGATAGGGAGAAGCTTGGGACTGTGTTAGGGTAATTAACTAGAGCTAGGGTTAGGGTTACGCCTAGGGTTAGGGTTGAGAGATCGAAAGGGCCTTGAGCTCCAGGAATGCTGGCGCTGGAAAGGGCTTGCCAAGGCGATCGCGGCAAGGCCCCAACCTTGCTGGTCCCACACCATTCTGACCTGGACCCCCCACAGGGGTGGGCACCTCGGCCCCAGCCATAGGCTGCCTTTGTGCCTGGAGTTAGGGTTGAGAAAGGGAAAGAGCCTAGAGCTGCAGGAACACTGGTACTGGAAAGGGCCTGCCAAGACAAGAGCAGCAAGGCCCCAACCTTGCTGCTCCCACACCGTTCTGATAGGGAAAAGCCTGGTAGTGAGTTGGGGTAATTAACTAGGGTTAGGGTTAGGGTTATGCCTAAGGTTAGCATTGAGATCTAAAGGGCCTCGAGCTCCAGGAACAGTGGCACTGCAAAGGGCCTGCCAAAGCGATCGCAGCAAGGCCCCAACCTTGCTGCTCCCACCCCATTTGGAGCTGGAGCCCCAAGAGGGGTGGGCACCTCGGCCCCAGCCATAGGCTGCCATTCAGCGTGGAGTTAGGATTGAGAGAGGGAAAGAGCCTAGATCTCCAGGAACACTTGTGCTGGAAAGGGCCTGCCGAGGCCATCACGGCAGCACCACAACATTGCTTCTCCTGCATCTTTCTGATAGGGAAAAGTCCGGTACTGGGTTGGGGTGATTAACTAGGGTTAGGCTTATGGTTACTCCTATGGTTAGCGTTGAGAGATCTAAAGGGCTTAGAGCTCCAGGAGCACTGGCACTGGAAAGGGCCTGCCAAGGCCATTGTGACAAGGCCCCAACCTTGCTGCTCGCACAGCGTTCTGACCTGGACCCCCCCCAGTGGTCGGCACCTTGGCCCCAGCCATAGGCTGCCGTTCAGCCTGGAGTTAGGGTTGAGAGAGGGAAAGATCCTAGAGCTCCAGGAACAGTTGTGCTGGAAGGAGCCTGCCAAGGCCATCGCAGCAGCGCCGCAAGATCGCTGCTCCTCCATCTTTCTGATAGGGAGAAGCTTGGGACTGTGTTAGGGTAATTAACTAGAGCTAGGGTTAGGGTTACGCCTAGGGTTAGGGTTGAGAGATCGAAAGGGCCTTGAGCTCCAGGAATGCTGGCGCTGGAAAGGGCTTGCCAAGGCGATCGCGGCAAGGCCCCAACCTTGCTGCTCGCACACCATTCTGACCTGGACCTCCCACAGAGGTGGGCACCTCGGCCCCAGCCATAGGCTGCCTTTGTGCCTGGAGTTAGGGTTGAGAAAGGGAAAGATCCGGGAGCTCCAGGAACAGTTGTGCTGGAAGGAGCCCGCCAAGGCCATCGCAGCAGCGCCACAACATTGCTGCTCCTCCGTCTTTCTGATAGGGAGAAGCTTGGGACTGTGTTAGGGTAATTAACTAGAGCTAGGGTTAGGGTTACGCCTAGGGTTAGGGTTGAGAGATCGAAAGGGCCTTGAGCTCCAGGAATGCTGGCGCTGGAAAGGGCTTGCCAAGGCGATCGCGGCAAGGCCCCAACCTTGCTGGTCCCACACCATTCTGACCTGGACCCCCCACAGGGGTGGGCACCTCGGCCCCAGCCATAGGCTGCCTTTGTGCCTGGAGTTAGGGTTGAGAAAGGGAAAGAGCCTAGAGCTGCAGGAACACTGGCACTGGAAAGTGCCTGCCGAGACAAGAGCAGCAAGGCCCCAACCTTGCTGCTCCCACACCGTTCTGATAGGGAAAAACCTGGTAGTGAGTTGGGGTAATTAACTAGGGTTAGGGTTAGGGTTACGCCTAAGGTTAGCATTGAGATCTAAAGGGCCTCGAGCTCCAGGAACAGTGGCACTGCAAAGGGCCTGCCAAGGCGATCACAGCAAGGCCCCAACCTTCCTGCTCCCACACTATTCGGACCTGGACTCCCCACAGTGGTTGGCACCTCGGCCCCAGCCATAGGCTGCGTTTGTGCCTGGAGTTAGGGTTGAGGAAGGGAAAGAGGCTAGAGTTCCAAGAACACTTGTGCTGGTAAGGGCCTGCCGATGCCACCGCGGTTGCGCCCCAACATTGCTTCTCCTCCATCTTTCTGATAGGGAAAAGCTTGATAGTGAGTTGGGGTAATTAACTAGGGTTAGGGTTAGGGTTACGCCTAAGGTTCGCATTGAGATCTAAAGGGCCTCGAGCTCCAGGAACAGTGGCCCTGCAAAGGGCCTGCCAAGGCAACTGCGGCAAGGCCCCAACCTTGCTGTTCCCACAGCGTTCTGACCTGGACCACGTGCAGGGGTGGGCACCTCGGCCCCAGGCATGGGCTGTCATTGTGCCTGGAGTTAGGGTTGAGAGAGGGAAAGAGCCTAGAGCTCCAGGAACACTGGTGCTGGAAGGAGCCAGTCAAGGCCATTGTAGCAGCGCCGCAAGATTGCTGCTGCTCCATCTTTCTGATAGGGAAAAGTCCGGTACTGAGTTGGGGTAATTAACTAGGGTTAGGCTTAGTGTTGAGAGATCTGAAGGGCCTCGAGCTCCAAGAACACTGGCACTGGAAAGGGCCTGCCAAAGCGATCGCAGCAAGGCCCCAACCTTGCTGCTCCCACCCCATTTGGAGCTGGAGCCCCAAGAGGGGTGGGCACCTCGGCCCCAGCCATAGGCTGCCATTCAGCGTGGAGTTAGGATTGAGAGAGGGAAAGAGCCTAGATCTCCAGGAACACTTGTGCTGGAAAGGGCCTGCCGAGGCCATCGCGGCAGCACCACAACGTTGCTTCTCCTGCATCTTTCTGATAGGGAAAAGTCCGGTACTGGGTTGGGGTGATTAACTAGGGTTAGGCTTATGGTTACTCCTATGGTTAGCGTTGAGAGATCTAAAGGGCTTAGAGCTCCAGGAACACTGGCACTGGAAAGGGCCTGCCAAGGCCATTGTGACAAGGCCCCAACCTTGCTGCTCGCACAGCGTTCTGACCTGGACCCCCCCCAGTGGTCGGCACCTTGGCCCCAGCCATAGGCTGCCGTTCAGCCTGGAGTTAGGGTTGAGAGAGGGAAAGATCCTAGAGCTCCAGGAACAGTTGTGCTGGAAGGAGCCTGCCAAGGCCATCGCAGCAGCGCCGCAAGATTGCTGCTCCTCCATCTTTCTGATAGGGAGAAGCTTGGGACTGTGTTAGGGTAATTAACTAGAGCTAGGGTTAGGGTTACGCCTAGGGTTAGGGTTGAGAGATCGAAAGGGCCTTGAGCTCCCGGAATGCTGGCGCTGGAAAGGGCTTGCCAAAGCGATCGCGGCAAGGCCCCAACCTTGCTGGTCCCACACCATTCTGACCTGGACCCCCCACAGGGGTGGGCACCTCGGCCCAGCCATAGGCTGCCTTTGTGCCTGGAGTTAGGGTTGAGAAAGGGAAAGAGCCTAGAGCTGCAGGAACACTGGCACTGGAAAGGGCCTGCCGAGACAAGAGCAGCAAGGCCCCAACCTTGCTGCTCCCACACCGTTCTGATAGGGAAAAGCCTGGTAGTGAGTTGGGGTAATTAACTAGGGTTAGGGTTAGGGTTACGCCTAAGGTTAGCATTGAGATCTAAAGGGCCTCGAGCTCCAGGAACAGTGGCACTGCAAAGGGCCTGCCAAGGCGATCACAGCAAGGCCCCAACCTTCCTGCTCCCACACTATTCGGACCTGGACTCCCCACAGTGGTTGGCACCTCGGCCCCAGCCATAGGCTGCGTTTGTGCCTGGAGTTAGGGTTGAGGAAGGGAAAGAGGCTAGAGTTCCAAGAACACTTGTGCTGGTAAGGGCCTGCCGATGCCACCGCGGTTGCACCCCAACATTGCTTCTCCTCCATCTTTCTGATAGGGAAAAGCTTGATAGTGAGTTGGGGTAATTAACTAGGGTTAGGGTTAGGGTTACGCCTAAGGTTCGCATTGAGATCTAAAGGGCCTCGAGCTCCAGGAACAGTGGCCCTGCAAAGGGCCTGCCAAGGCAACTGCGGCAAGGCCCCAACCTTGCTGTTCCCACAGCGTTCTGACCTGGACCACGTGCAGGGGTGGGCACCTCGGCCCCAGGCATGGGCTGTCATTGTGCCTGGAGTTAGGGTTGAGAGAGGGAAAGAGCCTAGAGCTCCAGGAACACTGGTGCTGGAAGGAGCCAGTCAAGGCCATTGTAGCAGCGCCGCAAGATTGCTGCTGCTCCATCTTTCTGATAGGGAAAAGTCCGGTACTGAGTTGGGGTAATTAACTAGGGTTAGGCTTAGTGTTGAGAGATCTGAAGGGCCTCGAGCTCCAAGAACACTGGCACTGGAAAGGGCCTGCCAAAGCGATCGCAGCAAGGCCCCAACCTTGCTGCTCCCACCCCATTTGGAGCTGGAGCCCCAAGAGGGGTGGGCACCTCGGCCCCAGCCATAGGCTGCCATTCAGCGTGGAGTTAGGATTGAGAGAGGGAAAGAGCCTAGATCTCCAGGAACACTTGTGCTGGAAAGGGCCTGCCGAGGCCATCGCGGCAGCACCACAACGTTGCTTCTCCTGCATCTTTCTGATAGGGAAAAGTCGGTACTGGGTTGGGGTGATTAACTAGGGTTAGGCTTATGGTTACTCCTATGGTTAGCGTTGAGAGATCTAAAGGGCTTAGAGCTCCAGGAACACTGGCACTGGAAAGGGCCTGCCAAGGCCATTGTGACAAGGCCCCAACCTTGCTGCTCGCACAGCGTTCTGACCTGGACCCCCCCCAGTGGTCGGCACCTTGCCCCAGCCATAGGCTGCCGTTCAGCCTGGAGTTAGGGTTGAGAGAGGGAAAGATCCTAGAGCTCCAGGAACAGTTGTGCTGGAAGGAGCCTGCCAAGGCCATCGCAGCAGCACCGCAAGATTGCTGCTCCTCCATCTTTCTGATAGGGAGAAGCTTGGGACTGTGTTAGGGTAATTAACTAGAGCTAGGGTTAGGGTTACGCCTAGGGTTAGGGTTGAGAGATCGAAAGGGCCTTGAGCTCCAGGAATGCTGGCGCTGGAAAGGGCTTGCCAAGGCGATCGCGGCAAGGCCCCAACCTTGCTGGTCCCACACCATTCTGACCTGGACCCCCCACAGGGGTGGGCACCTCGGCCCCAGCCATAGGCTGCCTTTGTGCCTGGAGTTAGGGTTGAGAAAGGGAAAGAGCCTAGAGCTGCAGGAACACTGGTACTGGAAAGGGCCTGCCGAGACAAGAGCAGCAAGGCCCCAACCTTGCTGCTCCCACACCGTTCTGATAGGGAAAAGCCTGGTAGTGAGTTGGGGTAATTAACTAGGGTTAGGGTTAGGGTTATGCCTAAGGTTAGCATTGAGATCTAAAGGGCCTCGAGCTCCAGGAACAGTGGCACTGCAAAGGGCCTGCCAAAGCGATCGCAGCAAGGCCCCAACCTTGCTGCTCCCACCCCATTTGGAGCTGGAGCCCCAAGAGGGGTGGGCACCTCGGCCCCAGCCATAGGCTGCCATTCAGCGTGGAGTTAGGATTGAGAGAGGGAAAGAGCCTAGATCTCCAGGAACACTTGTGCTGGAAAGGGCCTGCCGAGGCCATCACGGCAGCACCACAACATTGCTTCTCCTGCATCTTTCTGATAGGAAAAGTCCGGTACTGGGTTGGGGTGATTAACTAGGTTAGGCTTATGGTTACTCCTATGGTTAGCGTTGAGAGATCTAAAGGGCTTAGAGCTCCAGGAGCACTGGCACTGGAAAGGGCCTGCCAAGGCCATTGTGACAAGGCCCCAACCTTGCTGCTCGCACAGCGTTCTGACCTGGACCCCCCCCAGTGGTCGGCACCTTGGCCCCAGCCATAGGCTGCCGTTCAGCCTGGAGTTAGGGTTGAGAGAGGGAAAGATCCTAGAGCTCCAGGAACAGTTGTGCTGGAAGGAGCCTGCCAAGGCCATCGCAGCAGCGCCGCAAGATCGCTGCTCCTCCATCTTTCTGATAGGGAGAAGCTTGGGACTGTGTTAGGGTAATTAACTAGAGCTAGGGTTAGGGTTACGCCTAGGGTTAGGGTTGAGAGATCGAAAGGGCCTTGAGCTCCAGGAATGCTGGCGCTGGAAAGGGCTTGCCAAGGCGATCGCGGCAAGGCCCCAACCTTGCTGGTCCCACACCTTTCTGACCTGGACCTCCCACAGAGGTGGGCACCTCGGCCCCAGCCATAGGCTGCGTTTGTGCCTGGAGTTAGGGTTGAGAAAGGGAAAGATCCTGGAGCTCCAGGAACAGTTGTGCTGGATGGAGCCCGCCAAGGCCATCGCAGCAGCGCCACAACATTGCTGCTCCTCCGTCTTTCTGATAGGGAGAAGCTTGGGACTGTGTTAGGGTAATTAACTAGAGCTAGGGTTAGGGTTACGCCTAGGGTTAGGGTTGAGAGATCGAAAGGGCCTTGAGCTCCAGGAATGCTGGCGCTGGAAAGGGCTTGCCAAGGCGATCGCGGCAAGGCCCCAACCTTGCTGGTCCCACACCATTCTGACCTGGACCCCCCACAGGGGTGGGCACCTCGGCCCCAGCCATAGGCTGCCTTTGTGCCTGGAGTTAGGGTTGAGAAAGGGAAAGAGCCTAGAGCTGCAGGAACACTGGCACTGGAAAGGGCCTGCCGAGACAAGAGCAGCAAGGCCCCAACCTTGCTGCTCCCACACCGTTCTGATAGGGAAAAGCCTGGTAGTGAGTTGGGGTAATTAACTAGGGTTAGGGTTAGGGTTACGCCTAAGGTTAGCATTGAGATCTAAAGGGCCTCGAGCTCCAGGAACAGTGGCACTGCAAAGGGCCTGCCAAGGCGATCACAGCAAGGCCCCAACCTTCCTGCTCCCACACTATTCGGACCTGGACTCCCCACAGTGGTTGGCACCTCGGCCCCAGCCATAGGCTGCGTTTGTGCCTGGAGTTAGGGTTGAGGAAGGGAAAGAGGCTAGAGTTCCATGAACACTTGTGCTGGTAAGGGCCTGCCGATGCCACCGCAGTTGCGCCCCAACATTGCTTCTCCTCCATCTTTCTGATAGGGAAAAGCTTGATAGTGAGTTGGGGTAATTAACTAGGGTTAGGGTTAGGGTTACGCCTAAGGTTAGCATTGAGATCTAAAGGGCCTCGAGCTCCAGGAACAGTGGCCCTGCAAAGGGCCTGCCAAGGCAACTGCGGCAAGGCCCCAACCTTGCTGTTCCCACAGCGTTCTGACCTGGACCACGTGCAGGGGTGGGCACCTCGGCCCCAGGCATGGGCTGTCATTGTGCCTGGAGTTAGGGTTGAGAGAGGGAAAGAGCCTAGAGCTCCAGGAACACTGGTGCTGGAAGGAGCCAGTCAAGGCCATTGTAGCAGCGCCGCAAGATTGCTGCTGCTCCATCTTTCTGATAGGGAAAAGTCCGGTACTGAGTTGGGGTAATTAACTAGGGTTAGGCTTAGTGTTGAGAGATCTGAAGGGCCTCGAGCTCCAAGAACACTGGCACTGGAAAGGGCCTACCAAAGCGATCGCAGCAAGGCCCCAACCTTGCTGCTCGCACAGCGTTCTGACCTGGACCCCCCCCAGTGGTCGGCACCTTGGCCCCAGCCATAGGCTGCCGTTCAGCCTGGAGTTAGGGTTGAGAGAGGGAAAGATCCTAGAGCTCCAGGAACAGTTGTGCTGGAAGGAGCCTGCCAAGGCCATCGCAGCAGCACCGCAAGATTGCTGCTCCTCCATCTTTCTGATAGGGAGAAGCTTGGGACTGTGTTAGGGTAATTAACTAGAGCTAGGGTTAGGGTTACGCCTAGGGTTAGGGTTGAGAGATCGAAAGGGCCTTGAGCTCCAGGAATGCTGGCGCTGGAAAGGGCTTGCCAAGGCGATCGCGGCAAGGCCCCAACCTTGCTGGTCCCACACCATTCTGACCTGGACCCCCCACAGGGGTGGGCACCTCGGCCCCAGCCATAGGCTGCCTTTGTGCCTGGAGTTAGGGTTGAGAAAGGGAAAGAGCCTAGAGCTGCAGGAACACTGGTACTGGAAAGGGCCTGCCGAGACAAGAGCAGCAAGGCCCCAACCTTGCTGCTCCCACACCGTTCTGATAGGGAAAAGCCTGGTAGTGAGTTGGGGTAATTAACTAGGGTTAGGGTTAGGGTTATGCCTAAGGTTAGCATTGAGATCTAAAGGGCCTCGAGCTCCAGGAACAGTGGCACTGCAAAGGGCCTGCCAAAGCGATCGCAGCAAGGCCCCAACCTTGCTGCTCCCACCCCATTTGGAGCTGGAGCCCCAAGAGGGGTGGGCACCTCGGCCCCAGCCATAGGCTGCCATTCAGCGTGGAGTTAGGATTGAGAGAGGGAAAGAGCCTAGATCTCCAGGAACACTTGTGCTGGAAAGGGCCTGCCGAGGCCATCACGGCAGCACCACAACATTGCTTCTCCTGCATCTTTCTGATAGGGAAAAGTCCGGTACTGGGTTGGGGTGATTAACTAGGGTTAGGCTTATGGTTACTCCTATGGTTAGCGTTGAGAGATCTAAAGGGCTTAGAGCTCCAGGAGCACTGGCACTGGAAAGGGCCTGCCAAGGCCATTGTGACAAGGCCCCAACCTTGCTGCTCGCACAGCGTTCTGACCTGGACCCCCCCAGTGGTCGGCACCTTGGCCCCAGCCATAGGCTGCCGTTCAGCCTGGAGTTAGGGTTGAGAGAGGGAAAGATCCTAGAGCTCCAGGAACAGTTGTGCTGGAAGGAGCCTGCCAAGGCCATCGCAGCAGCGCCGCAAGATCGCTGCTCCTCCATCTTTCTGATAGGGAGAAGCTTGGGACTGTGTTAGGGTAATTAACTAGAGCTAGGGTTAGGGTTACGCCTAGGGTTAGGGTTGAGAGATCGAAAGGGCCTTGAGCTCCAGGAATGCTGGCGCTGGAAAGGGCTTGCCAAGGCGATCGCGGCAAGGCCCCAACCTTGCTGGTCCCACACCTTTCTGACCTGGACCTCCCACAGAGGTGGGCACCTCGGCCCCAGCCATAGGCTGCGTTTGTGCCTGGAGTTAGGGTTGAGAAAGGGAAAGATCCTGGAGCTCCAGGAACAGTTGTGCTGGATGGAGCCCGCCAAGGCCATCGCAGCAGCGCCACAACATTGCTGCTCCTCCGTCTTTCTGATAGGGAGAAGCTTGGGACTGTGTTAGGGTAATTAACTAGAGCTAGGGTTAGGGTTACGCCTAGGGTTAGGGTTGAGAGATCGAAAGGGCCTTGAGCTCCAGGAATGCTGGCGCTGGAAAGGGCTTGCCAAGGCGATCGCGGCAAGGCCCCAACCTTGCTGCTCGCACACCATTCTGACCTGGACCCCCCACAGGGGTGGGCACCTCGGCCCCAGCCATAGGCTGCCTTTGTGCCTGGAGTTAGGGTTGAGAAAGGGAAAGAGCCTAGAGCTGCAGGAACACTGGCACTGGAAAGGGCCTGCCGAGACAAGAGCAGCAAGGCCCCAACCTTGCTGCTCCCACACCGTTCTGATAGGGAAAAGCCTGGTAGTGAGTTGGGTAATTAACTAGGGTTAGGGTTAGGGTTACGCCTAAGGTTAGCATTGAGATCTAAAGGGCCTCGAGCTCCAGGAACAGTGGCACTGCAAAGGGCCTGCCAAGGCGATCACAGCAAGGCCCCAACCTTCCTGCTCCCACACTATTCGGACCTGGACTCCCCACAGTGGTTGGCACCTCGGCCCCAGCCATAGGCTGCGTTTGTGCCTGGAGTTAGGGTTGAGGAAGGGAAAGAGGCTAGAGTTCCATGAACACTTGTGCTGGTAAGGGGCCTGCCGATGCCACCGCAGTTGCGCCCCAACATTGCTTCTCCTCCATCTTTCTGATAGGGAAAAGCTTGATAGTGAGTTGGGGTAATTAACTAGGGTTAGGGTTAGGGTTACGCCTAAGGTTAGCATTGAGATCTAAAGGGCCTCGAGCTCCAGGAACAGTGGCCCTGCAAAGGGCCTGCCAAGGCAACTGCGGCAAGGCCCCAACCTTGCTGTTCCCACAGCGTTCTGACCTGGACCACGTGCAGGGGTGGGCACCTCGGCCCCAGGCATGGGCTGTCATTGTGCCTGGAGTTAGGGTTGAGAGAGGGAAAGAGCCTAGAGCTCCAGGAACACTGGTGCTGGAAGGAGCCAGTCAAGGCCATTGTAGCAGCGCCGCAAGATTGCTGCTGCTCCATCTTTCTGATAGGGAAAAGTCCGGTACTGAGTTGGGGTAATTAACTAGGGTTAGGCTTAGTGTTGAGAGATCTGAAGGGCCTCGAGCTCCAAGAACACTGGCACTGGAAAGGGCCTACCAAAGCGATCGCAGCAAGGCCCCAACCTTGCTGCTCGCACAGCGTTCTGACCTGGACCCCCCCCAGTGTCGGCACCTTGGCCCCAGCCATAGGCTGCCGTTCAGCCTGGAGATAGGGTTGAGAGAGGGAAAGATCCTAGAGCTCCAGGAACAGTTGTGCTGGAAGTAGCCTGCCAAGGCCATCGCAGCAGCGCCGCAAGATTGCTGCTCCTCCATCTTTCTGATAGGGAGAAGCTTGGGACTGTGTTAGGGTAATTAACTAGAGCTAGGGTTAGGGTTACGCCTAGGGTTAGGGTTGAGAGATCGAAAGGGCCTTGAGCTCCAGGAATGCTGGCGCTGGAAAGGGCTTGCCAAGGCGATCGCGGCAAGGCCCCAACCTTGCTGGTCCCACACCATTCTGACCTGGACCTCCCACAGAGGTGGGCACCTCGGCCCCAGCCATAGGCTGCGTTTGTGCCTGGAGTTAGGGTTGAGAAAGGGAAAGATCCTGGAGCTCCAGGAACAGTTGTTCTGGAAGGAGCCCGCCAAGGCCATCGCAGCAGCGCCACAACATTGCTGCTCCTCCGTCTTTCTGATAGGGAGAAGCTTGGGACTGTGTTAGGGTAATTAACTAGAGCTAGGGTTAGGGTTACGCCTAGGGTTAGGGTTGAGAGATCGAAAGGGCCTTGAGCTCCAGGAATGCTGGCGCTGGAAAGGGCTTGCCAAGGCGATCGCGGCAAGGCCCCAACCTTGCTGGTCCCACACCATTCTGACCTGGACCCCCCACAGGGGTGGGCACCTCGGCCCCAGCCATAGGCTGCGTTTGTGCCTGGAGTTAGGGTTGAGAAAGGGAAAGAGCCTAGAGCTGCAGGAACACTGGCACTGGAAAGGGCCTGCCGAGACAAGAGCAGCAAGGCCCCAACCTTGCTGCTCCCACACCGTTCTGATAGGGAAAAGCCTGGTAGTGAGTTGGGGTAATTAACTAGGGTTAGGGTTAGGGTTACGCCTAAGGTTAGCATTGAGATCTAAAGGGCCTCGAGCTCCAGGAACAGTGGCACTGCAAAGGGCCTGCCAAGGCGATCACAGCAAGGCCCCAACCTTCCTGCTCCCACACTATTCGGACCTGGACTCCCCACAGTGGTTGGCACCTCGGCCCCAGCCATAGGCTGCGTTTGTGCCTGGAGTTAGGGTTGAGGAAGGGAAAGAGGCTAGAGTTCCAAGAACACTTGTGCTGGTAAGGGCCTGCCGATGCCACCGCGGTTGCGCCCCAACATTGCTTCTCCTCCATCTTTCTGATAGGGAAAAGCTTGATAGTGAGTTGGGGTAATTAACTAGGGTTAGGGTTAGGGTTACGCCTAAGGTTAGCATTGAGATCTAAAGGGCCTCGAGCTCCAGGAACAGTGGCCCTGCAAAGGGCCTGCCAAGGCAACTGCGGCAAGGCCCCAACCTTGCTGTTCCCACAGCGTTCTGACCTGGACCACGTGCAGGGGTGGGCACCTCGGCCCTAGCCATGGGCTGTCATTGTGCCTGGAGTTAGGGTTGAGAGAGGGAAAGAGCCTAGAGCTCCAGGAACACTGGTGCTGGAAGGAGCCAGTCAAGGCCATTGTAGCAGCGCCGCAAGATTGCTGCTGCTCCATCTTTCTGATAGGGAAAAGTCCGGTACTGAGTTGGGGTAATTAACTAGGGTTAGGCTTAGTGTTGAGAGATCTGAAGGGCCTCGAGCTCCAAGAACACTGGCACTGGAAAGGGCCTGCCAAAGCGATCGCAGCAAGGCCCCAACCTTGCTGCTCCCACCCCATTTGGAGCTGGAGCCCCAAGAGGGGTGGGCACCTCGGCCCCAGCCATAGGCTGCCATTCAGCGTGGAGTTAGGATTGAGAGAGGGAAAGAGCCTAGATCTCCAGGAACACTTGTGCTGGAAAGGGCCTGCCGAGGCCATCACGGCAGCACCACAACGTTGCTTCTCCTGCATCTTTCTGATAGGGAAAAGTCCGGTACTGGGTTGGGGTGATTAACTAGGGTTAGGCTTATGGTTACTCCTACGGTTAGCGTTGAGAGATCTAAAGGGCTTAGAGCTCCAGGAACACTGGCACTGGAAAGGGCCTGCCAAGGCCATTGTGACAAGGCCCCAACCTTGCTGCTCGCACAGCGTTCTGACCTGGACCCCCCCCAGTGGTCGGCACCTTGGCCCCAGCCATAGGCTGCCGTTCAGCCTGGAGTTAGGGTTGAGAGAGGGAAAGATCCTAGAGCTCCAGGAACAGTTGTGCTGGAAGGAGCCTGCCAAGGCCATCGCAGCAGCGCCGCAAGATTGCTGCTCCTCCATCTTTCTGATAGGGAGAAGCTTGGGACTGTGTTAGGGTAATTAACTAGAGCTAGGGTTAGGGTTACGCCTAGGGTTAGGGTTGAGAGATCGAAAGGGCCTTGAGCTCCAGGAATGCTGGCGCTGGAAAGGGCTTGCCAAGGCGATCGCGGCAAGGCCCCAACCTTGCTGGTCCCACACCATTCTGACCTGGACCCCCCACAGGGGTGGGCACCTCGGCCCCAGCCATAGGCTGCCTTTGTGCCTGGAGTTAGGGTTGAGAAAGGGAAAGAGCCTAGAGCTGCAGGAACACTGGCACTGGAAAGGGCCTGCCGAGACAAGAGCAGCAAGGCCCCAACCTTGCTGCTCCCACACCGTTCTGATAGGGAAAAGCCTGGTAGTGAGTTGGGGTAATTAACTAGGGTTAGGGTTAGGGTTACGCCTAAGGTTAGCATTGAGATCTAAAGGGCCTCGAGCTCCAGGAACAGTGGCACTGCAAAGGGCCTGCCAAAGCGATCGCAGCAAGGCCCCAACCTTGCTGCTCCCACCCCATTTGGAGCTGGAGCCCCAAGAGGGGTGGGCACCTCGGCCCCAGCCATAGGCTGCCATTCAGCGTGGAGTTAGGATTGAGAGAGGGAAAGAGCCTAGATCTCCAGGAACACTTGTGCTGGAAAGGGCCTGCCGAGGCCATCGCGGCAGCACCACAACGTTGCTTCTCCTGCATCTTTCTGATAGGGAAAAGTCCGGTACTGGGTTGGGGTGATTAACTAGGGTTAGGCTTATGGTTACTCCTATGGTTAGCGTTGAGAGATCTAAAGGGCTTAGAGCTCCAGGAACACTGGCACTGGAAAGGGCCTGCCAAGGCCATTGTGACAAGGCCCCAACCTTGCTGCTCGCACAGCGTTCTGACCTGGACCCCCCGCAGTGGTCGGCACCTTGGCCCCAGCCATAGGCTGCCGTTCAGCCTGGAGTTAGGGTTGAGAGAGGGAAAGATCCTAGAGCTCCAGGAACAGTTGTGCTGGAAGGAGCCTGCCAAGGCCATCGCAGCAGCGCCGCAAGATTGCTGCTCCTCCATCTTTCTGATAGGGAGAAGCTTGGGACTGTGTTAGGGTAATTAACTAGAGCTAGGGTTAGGGTTACGCCTAGGGTTAGGGTTGAGAGATCGAAAGGGCCTTGAGCTCCCGGAATGCTGGCGCTGGAAAGGGCTTGCCAAGGCGATCGCGGCAAGGCCCCAACCTTGCTGGTCCCACACCATTCTGACCTGGACCCCCCACAGGGGTGGGCACCTCGGCCCCAGCCATAGGCTGCCTTTGTGCCTGGAGTTAGGGTTGAGAAAGGGAAAGAGCCTAGAGCTGCAGGAACAGTTGTGCTGGAAAGAGGCTGCCAAGGCCATCACAGCAGCGCCGCAAGATTGCTGCTCCTCCATCTTTCTGATAGGGAGAAGCTTGGGACTGTGTTAGGGTAATTAACTAGAGCTAGGGTTAGGGTTACGCCTAGGGTTAGGGTTGAGAGATCGAAAGGGCCTTGAGCTCCAGGAATGCTGGCGCTGGAAAGGGCTTGCCAAGGCGATCGCGGCAAGGCCCCAACCTTGCTGGTCCCACACCATTCTGACCTGGACCTCCCACAGGGGTGGGCACCTCGGCCCCAGCCATAGGCTGCCTTTGTGCCTGGAGTTAGGGTTGAGAAAGGGAAAGAGCCTAGAGCTGCAGGAACACTGGCACTGGAAAGGGCCTGCCGAGACAAGAGCAGCAAGGCCCCAACCTTGCTGCTCCCACACCGTTCTGATAGGGAAAAGCCTGGTAGTGAGTTGGGGTAATTAACTAGGGTTAGGGTTAGGGTTATGCCTAAGGTTAGCATTGAGATCTAAAGGGCCTCGAGCTCCAGGAACAGTGGCACTGCAAAGGGCCTGCCAAAGCGATCGCAGCAAGGCCCCAACCTTGCTGCTCCCACCCCATTTGGAGCTGGAGCCCCAAGAGGGGTGGGCACCTCGGCCCCAGCCATAGGCTGCCATTCAGCGTGGAGTTAGGATTGAGAGAGGGAAAGAGCCTAGATCTCCAGGAACACTTGTGCTGGAAAGGGCCTGCCGAGGCCATCACGGCAGCACCACAACATTGCTTCTCCTGCATCTTTCTGATAGGGAAAAGTCCGGTACTGGGTTGGGGTGATTAACTAGGGTTAGGCTTATGGTTACTCCTATGGTTAGCGTTGAGAGATCTAAAGGGCTTAGAGCTCCAGGAGCACTGGCACTGGAAAGGGCCTGCCAAGGCCATTGTGACAAGGCCCCAACCTTGCTGCTCGCACAGCGTTCTGACCTGGACCCCCCCCAGTGGTCGGCACCTTGGCCCCAGCCATAGGCTGCCGTTCAGCCTGGAGTTAGGGTTGAGAGAGGGAAAGATCCTAGAGCTCCAGGAACAGTTGTGCTGGAAGGAGCCTGCCAAGGCCATCGCAGCAGCGCCGCAAGATCGCTGCTCCTCCATCTTTCTGATAGGGAGAAGCTTGGGACTGTGTTAGGGTAATTAACTAGAGCTAGGGTTAGGGTTACGCCTAGGGTTAGGGTTGAGAGATCGAAAGGGCCTTGAGCTCCAGGAATGCTGGCGCTGGAAAGGGCTTGCCAAGGCGATCGCGGCAAGGCCCCAACCTTGCTGCTCGCACACCATTCTGACCTGGACCTCCCACAGAGGTGGGCACCTCGGCCCCAGCCATAGGCTGCGTTTGTGCCTGGAGTTAGGGTTGAGAAAGGGAAAGATCCTGGAGCTCCAGGAACAGTTGTGCTGGAAGGAGCCCGCCAAGGCCATCGCAGCAGCGCCACAACATTGCTGCTCCTCCGTCTTTCTGATAGGGAGAAGCTTGGGACTGTGTTAGGGTAATTAACTAGAGCTAGGGTTAGGGTTACGCCTAGGGTTAGGGTTGAGAGATCGAAAGGGCCTTGAGCTCCAGGAATGCTGGCGCTGGAAAGGGCTTGCCAAGGCGATCGCGGCAAGGCCCCAACCTTGCTGGTCCCACACCATTCTGACCTGGACCCCCCACAGGGGTGGGCACCTCGGCCCCAGCCATAGGCTGCCTTTGTGCCTGGAGTTAGGGTTGAGAAAGGGAAAGAGCCTAGAGCTGCAGGAACACTGGCACTGGAAAGGGCCTGCCGAGACAAGAGCAGCAAGGCCCCAACCTTGCTGCTCCCACACCGTTCTGATAAGGAAAAGCCTGGTAGTGAGTTGGGGTAATTAACTAGGGTTAGGGTTAGGGTTACGCCTAAGGTTAGCATTGAGATCTAAAGGGCCTCGAGCTCCAGGAACAGTGGCACTGCAAAGGGCCTGCCAAGGCGATCACAGCAAGGCCCCAACCTTCCTGCTCCCACACTATTCGGACCTGGACTCCCCACAGTGGTTGGCACCTCGGCCCCAGCCATAGGCTGCGTTTGTGCCTGGAGTTAGGGTTGAGGAAGGGAAAGAGGCTAGAGTTCCAAGAACACTTGTGCTGGTAAGGGCCTGCCGATGCCACCGCGGTTGCGCCCCAACATTGCTTCTCCTCCATCTTTCTGATAGGGAAAAGCTTGATAGTGAGTTGGGGTAATTAACTAGGGTTAGGGTTAGGGTTACGCCTAAGGTTCGCATTGAGATCTAAAGGGCCTCGAGCTCCAGGAACAGTGGCCCTGCAAAGGGCCTGCCAAGGCAACTGCGGCAAGGCCCCAACCTTGCTGTTCCCACAGCGTTCTGACCTGGACCACGTGCAGGGGTGGGCACCTCGGCCCCAGGCATGGGCTGTCATTGTGCCTGGAGTTAGGGTTGAGAGAGGGAAAGAGCCTAGAGCTCCAGGAACACTGGTGCTGGAAGGAGCCAGTCAAGGCCATTGTAGCAGCGCCGCAAGATTGCTGCTGCTCCATCTTTCTGATAGGGAAAAGTCCGGTACTGAGTTGGGGTAATTAACTAGGGTTAGGCTTAGTGTTGAGAGATCTGAAGGGCCTCGAGCTCCAAGAACACTGGCACTGGAAAGGGCCTGCCAAAGCGATCGCAGCAAGGCCCCAACCTTGCTGCTCCCACCCCATTTGGAGCTGGAGCCCCAAGAGGGGTGGGCACCTCGGCCCCAGCCATAGGCTGCCATTCAGCGTGGAGTTAGGATTGAGAGAGGGAAAGAGCCTAGATCTCCAGGAACACTTGTGCTGGAAAGGGCCTGCCGAGGCCATCGCGGCAGCACCACAACGTTGCTTCTCCTGCATCTTTCTGATAGGGAAAAGTCCGGTACTGGGTTGGGGTGATTAACTAGGGTTAGGCTTATGGTTACTCCTATGGTTAGCGTTGAGAGATCTAAAGGGCTTAGAGCTCCAGGAACACTGGCACTGGAAAGGGCCTGCCAAGGCCATTGTGACAAGGCCCCAACCTTGCTGCTCGCACAGCGTTCTGACCTGGACCCCCCCCAGTGGTCGGCACCTTGGCCCCAGCCATAGGCTGCCGTTCAGCCTGGAGTTAGGGTTGAGAGAGGGAAAGATCCTAGAGCTCCAGGAACAGTTGTGCTGGAAGGAGCCTGCCAAGGCCATCGCAGCAGCACCGCAAGATTGCTGCTCCTCCATCTTTCTGATAGGGAGAAGCTTGGGACTGTGTTAGGGTAATTAACTAGAGCTAGGGTTAGGGTTACGCCTAGGGTTAGGGTTGAGAGATCGAAAGGGCCTTGAGCTCCAGGAATGCTGGCGCTGGAAAGGGCTTGCCAAGGCGATCGCGGCAAGGCCCCAACCTTGCTGGTCCCACACCATTCTGACCTGGACCCCCCACAGGGGTGGGCACCTCGGCCCCAGCCATAGGCTGCCTTTGTGCCTGGAGTTAGGGTTGAGAAAGGGAAAGAGCCTAGAGCTGCAGGAACACTGGTACTGGAAAGGGCCTGCCAAGACAAGAGCAGCAAGGCCCCAACCTTGCTGCTCCCACACCGTTCTGATAGGGAAAAGCCTGGTAGTGAGTTGGGGTAATTAACTAGGGTTAGGGTTAGGGTTATGCCTAAGGTTAGCATTGAGATCTAAAGGGCCTCGAGCTCCAGGAACAGTGGCACTGCAAAGGGCCTGCCAAAGCGATCGCAGCAAGGCCCCAACCTTGCTGCTCCCACCCCATTTGGAGCTGGAGCCCCAAGAGGGGTGGGCACCTCGGCCCCAGCCATAGGCTGCCATTCAGCGTGGAGTTAGGATTGAGAGAGGGAAAGAGCCTAGATCTCCAGGAACACTTGTGCTGGAAAGGGCCTGCCGAGGCCATCACGGCAGCACCACAACATTGCTTCTCCTGCATCTTTCTGATAGGGAAAAGTCCGGTACTGGGTTGGGGTGATTAACTAGGGTTAGGCTTATGGTTACTCCTATGGTTAGCGTTGAGAGATCTAAAGGGCTTAGAGCTCCAGGAGCACTGGCACTGGAAAGGGCCTGCCAAGGCCATTGTGACAAGGCCCCAACCTTGCTGCTCGCACAGCGTTCTGACCTGGACCCCCCCCAGTGGTCGGCACCTTGGCCCCAGCCATAGGCTGCCGTTCAGCCTGGAGTTAGGGTTGAGAGAGGGAAAGATCCTAGAGCTCCAGGAACAGTTGTGCTGGAAGGAGCCTGCCAAGGCCATCGCAGCAGCGCCGCAAGATCGCTGCTCCTCCATCTTTCTGATAGGGAGAAGCTTGGGACTGTGTTAGGGTAATTAACTAGAGCTAGGGTTAGGGTTACGCCTAGGGTTAGGGTTGAGAGATCGAAAGGGCCTTGAGCTCCAGGAATGCTGGCGCTGGAAAGGGCTTGCCAAGGCGATCGCGGCAAGGCCCCAACCTTGCTGCTCGCACACCATTCTGACCTGGACCTCCCACAGAGGTGGGCACCTCGGCCCCAGCCATAGGCTGCCTTTGTGCCTGGAGTTAGGGTTGAGAAAGGGAAAGATCCTGGAGCTCCAGGAACAGTTGTGCTGGAAGGAGCCCGCCAAGGCCATCGCAGCAGCGCCACAACATTGCTGCTCCTCCGTCTTTCTGATAGGGAGAAGCTTGGGACTGTGTTAGGGTAATTAACTAGAGCTAGGGTTAGGGTTACGCCTAGGGTTAGGGTTGAGAGATCGAAAGGGCCTTGAGCTCCAGGAATGCTGGCGCTGGAAAGGGCTTGCCAAGGCGATCGCGGCAAGGCCCCAACCTTGCTGGTCCCACACCATTCTGACCTGGACCCCCCACAGGGGTGGGCACCTCGGCCCCAGCCATAGGCTGCCTTTGTGCCTGGAGTTAGGGTTGAGAAAGGGAAAGAGCCTAGAGCTGCAGGAACACTGGCACTGGAAAGGGCCTGCCGAGACAAGAGCAGCAAGGCCCCAACCTTGCTGCTCCCACACCGTTCTGATAGGGAAAAGCCTGGTAGTGAGTTGGGGTAATTAACTAGGGTTAGGGTTAGGGTTACGCCTAAGGTTAGCATTGAGATCTAAAGGGCCTCGAGCTCCAGGAACAGTGGCACTGCAAAGGGCCTGCCAAGGCGATCACAGCAAGGCCCCAACCTTCCTGCTCCCACACTATTCGGACCTGGACTCCCCACAGTGGTTGGCACCTCGGCCCCAGCCATAGGCTGCGTTTGTGCCTGGAGTTAGGGTTGAGGAAGGGAAAGAGGCTAGAGTTCCAAGAACACTTGTGCTGGTAAGGGCCTGCCGATGCCACCGCGGTTGCACCCCAACATTGCTTCTCCTCCATCTTTCTGATAGGGAAAAGCTTGATAGTGAGTTGGGGTAATTAACTAGGGTTAGGGTTAGGGTTACGCCTAAGGTTCGCATTGAGATCTAAAGGGCCTCGAGCTCCAGGAACAGTGGCCCTGCAAAGGGCCTGCCAAGGCAACTGCGGCAAGGCCCCAACCTTGCTGTTCCCACAGCGTTCTGACCTGGACCACGTGCAGGGGTGGGCACCTCGGCCCCAGGCATGGGCTGTCATTGTGCCTGGAGTTAGGGTTGAGAGAGGGAAAGAGCCTAGAGCTCCAGGAACACTGGTGCTGGAAGGAGCCAGTCAAGGCCATTGTAGCAGCGCCGCAAGATTGCTGCTGCTCCATCTTTCTGATAGGGAAAAGTCCGGTACTGAGTTGGGGTAATTAACTAGGGTTAGGCTTAGTGTTGAGAGATCTGAAGGGCCTCGAGCTCCAAGAACACTGGCACTGGAAAGGGCCTGCCAAAGCGATCGCAGCAAGGCCCCAACCTTGCTGCTCCCACCCCATTTGGAGCTGGAGCCCCAAGAGGGGTGGGCACCTCGGCCCCAGCCATAGGCTGCCATTCAGCGTGGAGTTAGGATTGAGAGAGGGAAAGAGCCTAGATCTCCAGGAACACTTGTGCTGGAAAGGGCCTGCCGAGGCCATCGCGGCAGCACCACAACGTTGCTTCTCCTGCATCTTTCTGATAGGGAAAAGTCCGGTACTGGGTTGGGGTGATTAACTAGGGTTAGGCTTATGGTTACTCCTATGGTTAGCGTTGAGAGATCTAAAGGGCTTAGAGCTCCAGGAACACTGGCACTGGAAAGGGCCTGCCAAGGCCATTGTGACAAGGCCCCAACCTTGCTGCTCGCACAGCGTTCTGACCTGGACCCCCCCCAGTGGTCGGCACCTTGGCCCCAGCCATAGGCTGCCGTTCAGCCTGGAGTTAGGGTTGAGAGAGGGAAAGATCCTAGAGCTCCAGGAACAGTTGTGCTGGAAGGAGCCTGCCAAGGCCATCGCAGCAGCACCGCAAGATTGCTGCTCCTCCATCTTTCTGATAGGGAGAAGCTTGGGACTGTGTTAGGGTAATTAACTAGAGCTAGGGTTAGGGTTACGCCTAGGGTTAGGGTTGAGAGATCGAAAGGGCCTTGAGCTCCAGGAATGCTGGCGCTGGAAAGGGCTTGCCAAGGCGATCGCGGCAAGGCCCCAACCTTGCTGGTCCCACACCATTCTGACCTGGACCCCCCACAGGGGTGGGCACCTCGGCCCCAGCCATAGGCTGCCTTTGTGCCTGGAGTTAGGGTTGAGAAAGGGAAAGAGCCTAGAGCTGCAGGAACACTGGTACTGGAAAGGGCCTGCCGAGACAAGAGCAGCAAGGCCCCAACCTTGCTGCTCCCACACCGTTCTGATAGGGAAAAGCCTGGTAGTGAGTTGGGGTAATTAACTAGGGTTAGGGTTAGGGTTATGCCTAAGGTTAGCATTGAGATCTAAAGGGCCTCGAGCTCCAGGAACAGTGGCACTGCAAAGGGCCTGCCAAAGCGATCGCAGCAAGGCCCCAACCTTGCTGCTCCCACCCCATTTGGAGCTGGAGCCCCAAGAGGGGTGGGCACCTCGGCCCCAGCCATAGGCTGCCATTCAGCGTGGAGTTAGGATTGAGAGAGGGAAAGAGCCTAGATCTCCAGGAACACTTGTGCTGGAAAGGGCCTGCCGAGGCCATCACGGCAGCACCACAACATTGCTTCTCCTGCATCTTTCTGATAGGGAAAAGTCCGGTACTGGGTTGGGGTGATTAACTAGGGTTAGGCTTATGGTTACTCCTATGGTTAGCGTTGAGAGATCTAAAGGGCTTAGAGCTCCAGGAGCACTGGCACTGGAAAGGGCCTGCCAAGGCCATTGTGACAAGGCCCCAACCTTGCTGCTCGCACAGCGTTCTGACCTGGACCCCCCCCAGTGGTCGGCACCTTGGCCCCAGCCATAGGCTGCCGTTCAGCCTGGAGTTAGGGTTGAGAGAGGGAAAGATCCTAGAGCTCCAGGAACAGTTGTGCTGGAAGGAGCCTGCCAAGGCCATCGCAGCAGCGCCGCAAGATCGCTGCTCCTCCATCTTTCTGATAGGGAGAAGCTTGGGACTGTGTTAGGGTAATTAACTAGAGCTAGGGTTAGGGTTACGCCTAGGGTTAGGGTTGAGAGATCGAAAGGGCCTTGAGCTCCAGGAATGCTGGCGCTGGAAAGGGCTTGCCAAGGCGATCGCGGCAAGGCCCCAACCTTGCTGGTCCCACACCTTTCTGACCTTGACCTCCCACAGAGGTGGGCACCTCGGCCCCAGCCATAGGCTGCGTTTGTGCCTGGAGTTAGGGTTGAGAAAGGGAAAGATCCTGGAGCTCCAGGAACAGTTGTGCTGGATGGAGCCCGCCAAGGCCATCGCAGCAGCGCCACAACATTGCTGCTCCTCCGTCTTTCTGATAGGGAGAAGCTTGGGACTGTGTTAGGGTAATTAACTAGAGCTAGGGTTAGGGTTACGCCTAGGGTTAGGGTTGAGAGATCGAAAGGGCCTTGAGCTCCAGGAATGCTGGCGCTGGAAAGGGCTTGCCAAGGCGATCGCGGCAAGGCCCCAACCTTGCTGGTCCCACACCATTCTGACCTGGACCCCCCACAGGGGTGGGCACCTCGGCCCCAGCCATAGGCTGCCTTTGTGCCTGGAGTTAGGGTTGAGAAAGGGAAAGAGCCTAGAGCTGCAGGAACACTGGCACTGGAAAGGGCCTGCCGAGACAAGAGCAGCAAGGCCCCAACCTTGCTGCTCCCACACCGTTCTGATAGGGAAAAGCCTGGTAGTGAGTTGGGGTAATTAACTAGGGTTAGGGTTAGGGTTACGCCTAAGGTTAGCATTGAGATCTAAAGGGCCTCGAGCTCCAGGAACAGTGGCACTGCAAAGGGCCTGCCAAGGCGATCACAGCAAGGCCCCAACCTTCCTGCTCCCACACTATTCGGACCTGGACTCCCCACAGTGGTTGGCACCTCGGCCCCAGCCATAGGCTGCGTTTGTGCCTGGAGTTAGGGTTGAGGAAGGGAAAGAGGCTAGAGTTCCATGAACACTTGTGCTGGTAAGGGCCTGCCGATGCCACCGCAGTTGCGCCCCAACATTGCTTCTCCTCCATCTTTCTGATAGGGAAAAGCTTGATAGTGAGTTGGGGTAATTAACTAGGGTTAGGGTTAGGGTTACGCCTAAGGTTAGCATTGAGATCTAAAGGGCCTCGAGCTCCAGGAACAGTGGCCCTGCAAAGGGCCTGCCAAGGCAACTGCGGCAAGGCCCCAACCTTGCTGTTCCCACAGCGTTCTGACCTGGACCACGTGCAGGGGTGGGCACCTCGGCCCCAGGCATGGGCTGTCATTGTGCCTGGAGTTAGGGTTGAGAGAGGGAAAGAGCCTAGAGCTCCAGGAACACTGGTGCTGGAAGGAGCCAGTCAAGGCCATTGTAGCAGCGCCGCAAGATTGCTGCTGCTCCATCTTTCTGATAGGGAAAAGTCCGGTACTGAGTTGGGGTAATTAACTAGGGTTAGGCTTAGTGTTGAGAGATCTGAAGGGCCTCGAGCTCCAAGAACACTGGCACTGGAAAGGGCCTACCAAAGCGATCGCAGCAAGGCCCCAACCTTGCTGCTCGCACAGCGTTCTGACCTGGACCCCCCCCAGTGGTCGGCACCTTGGCCCCAGCCATAGGCTGCCGTTCAGCCTGGAGTTAGGGTTGAGAGAGGGAAAGATCCTAGAGCTCCAGGAACAGTTGTGCTGGAAGGAGCCTGCCAAGGCCATCGCAGCAGCACCGCAAGATTGCTGCTCCTCCATCTTTCTGATAGGGAGAAGCTTGGGACTGTGTTAGGGTAATTAACTAGAGCTAGGGTTAGGGTTACGCCTAGGGTTAGGGTTGAGAGATCGAAAGGGCCTTGAGCTCCAGGAATGCTGGCGCTGGAAAGGGCTTGCCAAGGCGATCGCGGCAAGGCCCCAACCTTGCTGGTCCCACACCATTCTGACCTGGACCCCCCACAGGGGTGGGCACCTCGGCCCCAGCCATAGGCTGCCTTTGTGCCTGGAGTTAGGGTTGAGAAAGGGAAAGAGCCTAGAGCTGCAGGAACACTGGTACTGGAAAGGGCCTGCCGAGACAAGAGCAGCAAGGCCCCAACCTTGCTGCTCCCACACCGTTCTGATAGGGAAAAGCCTGGTAGTGAGTTGGGGTAATTAACTAGGGTTAGGGTTAGGGTTATGCCTAAGGTTAGCATTGAGATCTAAAGGGCCTCGAGCTCCAGGAACAGTGGCACTGCAAAGGGCCTGCCAAAGCGATCGCAGCAAGGCCCCAACCTTGCTGCTCCCACCCCATTTGGAGCTGGAGCCCCAAGAGGGGTGGGCACCTCGGCCCCAGCCATAGGCTGCCATTCAGCGTGGAGTTAGGATTGAGAGAGGGAAAGAGCCTAGATCTCCAGGAACACTTGTGCTGGAAAGGGCCTGCCGAGGCCATCACGGCAGCACCACAACATTGCTTCTCCTGCATCTTTCTGATAGGGAAAAGTCCGGTACTGGGTTGGGGTGATTAACTAGGGTTAGGCTTATGGTTACTCCTATGGTTAGCGTTGAGAGATCTAAAGGGCTTAGAGCTCCAGGAGCACTGGCACTGGAAAGGGCCTGCCAAGGCCATTGTGACAAGGCCCCAACCTTGCTGCTCGCACAGCGTTCTGACCTGGACCCCCCCCAGTGGTCGGCACCTTGGCCCCAGCCATAGGCTGCCGTTCAGCCTGGAGTTAGGGTTGAGAGAGGGAAAGATCCTAGAGCTCCAGGAACAGTTGTGCTGGAAGGAGCCTGCCAAGGCCATCGCAGCAGCGCCGCAAGATCGCTGCTCCTCCATCTTTCTGATAGGGAGAAGCTTGGGACTGTGTTAGGGTAATTAACTAGAGCTAGGGTTAGGGTTACGCCTAGGGTTAGGGTTGAGAGATCGAAAGGGCCTTGAGCTCCAGGAATGCTGGCGCTGGAAAGGGCTTGCCAAGGCGATCGCGGCAAGGCCCCAACCTTGCTGGTCCCACACCTTTCTGACCTGGACCTCCCACAGAGGTGGGCACCTCGGCCCCAGCCATAGGCTGCGTTTGTGCCTGGAGTTAGGGTTGAGAAAGGGAAAGATCCTGGAGCTCCAGGAACAGTTGTGCTGGATGGAGCCCGCCAAGGCCATCGCAGCAGCGCCACAACATTGCTGCTCCTCCGTCTTTCTGATAGGGAGAAGCTTGGGACTGTGTTAGGGTAATTAACTAGAGCTAGGGTTAGGGTTACGCCTAGGGTTAGGGTTGAGAGATCGAAAGGGCCTTGAGCTCCAGGAATGCTGGCGCTGGAAAGGGCTTGCCAAGGCGATCGCGGCAAGGCCCCAACCTTGCTGGTCCCACACCATTCTGACCTGGACCCCCCACAGGGGTGGGCACCTCGGCCCCAGCCATAGGCTGCCTTTGTGCCTGGAGTTAGGGTTGAGAAAGGGAAAGAGCCTAGAGCTGCAGGAACACTGGCACTGGAAAGGGCCTGCCGAGACAAGAGCAGCAAGGCCCCAACCTTGCTGCTCCCACACCGTTCTGATAGGGAAAAGCCTGGTAGTGAGTTGGGGTAATTAACTAGGGTTAGGGTTAGGGTTACGCCTAAGGTTAGCATTGAGATCTAAAGGGCCTCGAGCTCCAGGAACAGTGGCACTGCAAAGGGCCTGCCAAGGCGATCACAGCAAGGCCCCAACCTTCCTGCTCCCACACTATTCGGACCTGGACTCCCCACAGTGGTTGGCACCTCGGCCCCAGCCATAGGCTGCGTTTGTGCCTGGAGTTAGGGTTGAGGAAGGGAAAGAGGCTAGAGTTCCATGAACACTTGTGCTGGTAAGGGCCTGCCGATGCCACCGCAGTTGCGCCCCAACATTGCTTCTCCTCCATCTTTCTGATAGGGAAAAGCTTGATAGTGAGTTGGGGTAATTAACTAGGGTTAGGGTTAGGGTTACGCCTAAGGTTAGCATTGAGATCTAAAGGGCCTCGAGCTCCAGGAACAGTGGCCCTGCAAAGGGCCTGCCAAGGCAACTGCGGCAAGGCCCCAACCTTGCTGTTCCCACAGCGTTCTGACCTGGACCACGTGCAGGGGTGGGCACCTCGGCCCCAGGCATGGGCTGTCATTGTGCCTGGAGTTAGGGTTGAGAGAGGGAAAGAGCCTAGAGCTCCAGGAACACTGGTGCTGGAAGGAGCCAGTCAAGGCCATTGTAGCAGCGCCGCAAGATTGCTGCTGCTCCATCTTTCTGATAGGGAAAAGTCCGGTACTGAGTTGGGGTAATTAACTAGGGTTAGGCTTAGTGTTGAGAGATCTGAAGGGCCTCGAGCTCCAAGAACACTGGCACTGGAAAGGGCCTACCAAAGCGATCGCAGCAAGGCCCCAACCTTGCTGCTCGCACAGCGTTCTGACCTGGACCCCCCCCAGTGGTCGGCACCTTGGCCCCAGCCATAGGCTGCCGTTCAGCCTGGAGATAGGGTTGAGAGAGGGAAAGATCCTAGAGCTCCAGGAACAGTTGTGCTGGAAGTAGCCTGCCAAGGCCATCGCAGCAGCGCCGCAAGATTGCTGCTCCTCCATCTTTCTGATAGGGAGAAGCTTGGGACTGTGTTAGGGTAATTAACTAGAGCTAGGGTTAGGGTTACGCCTAGGGTTAGGGTTGAGAGATCGAAAGGGCCTTGAGCTCCAGGAATGCTGGCGCTGGAAAGGGCTTGCCAAGGCGATCGCGGCAAGGCCCCAACCTTGCTGGTCCCACACCATTCTGACCTGGACCTCCCACAGGGGTGGGCACCTCGGCCCCAGCCATAGGCTGCGTTTGTGCCTGGAGTTAGGGTTGAGAAAGGGAAAGATCCTGGAGCTCCAGGAACAGTTGTTCTGGAAGGAGCCCGCCAAGGCCATCGCAGCAGCGCCACAACATTGCTGCTCCTCCGTCTTTCTGATAGGGAGAAGCTTGGGACTGTGTTAGGGTAATTAACTAGAGCTAGGGTTAGGGTTACGCCTAGGGTTAGGGTTGAGAGATCGAAAGGGCCTTGAGCTCCAGGAATGCTGGCGCTGGAAAGGGCTTGCCAAGGCGATCGCGGCAAGGCCCCAACCTTGCTGGTCCCACACCATTCTGACCTGGACCCCCCACAGGGGTGGGCACCTCGGCCCCAGCCATAGGCTGCCTTTGTGCCTGGAGTTAGGGTTGAGAAAGGGAAAGAGCCTAGAGCTGCAGGAACACTGGCACTGGAAAGGGCCTGCCGAGACAAGAGCAGCAAGGCCCCAACCTTGCTGCTCCCACACCGTTCTGATAGGGAAAAGCCTGGTAGTGAGTTGGGGTAATTAACTAGGGTTAGGGTTAGGGTTACGCCTAAGGTTAGCATTGAGATCTAAAGGGCCTCGAGCTCCAGGAACAGTGGCACTGCAAAGGGCCTGCCAAAGCGATCGCAGCAAGGCCCCAACCTTGCTGCTCCCACCCCATTTGGAGCTGGAGCCCCAAGAGGGGTGGGCACCTCGGCCCCAGCCATAGGCTGCCATTCAGCGTGGAGTTAGGATTGAGAGAGGGAAAGAGCCTAGATCTCCAGGAACACTTGTGCTGGAAAGGGCCTGCCGAGGCCATCGCGGCAGCACCACAACATTGCTTCTCCTGCATCTTTCTGATAGGGAAAAGTCCGGTACTGGGTTGGGGTGATTAACTAGGGTTAGGCTTATGGTTACTCCTATGGTTAGCGTTGAGAGATCTAAAGGGCTTAGAGCTCCAGGAACACTGGCACTGGAAAGGGCCTGCCAAGGCCATTGTGACAAGGCCCCAACCTTGCTGCTCGCACAGCGTTCTGACCTGGACCCCCCGCAGTGGTCGGCACCTTGGCCCCAGCCATAGGCTGCCGTTCAGCCTGGAGTTAGGGTTGAGAGAGGGAAAGATCCTAGAGCTCCAGGAACAGTTGTGCTGGAAGGAGCCTGCCAAGGCCATCGCAGCAGCGCCGCAAGATTGCTGCTCCTCCATCTTTCTGATAGGGAGAAGCTTGGGACTGTGTTAGGGTAATTAACTAGAGCTAGGGTTAGGGTTACGCCTAGGGTTAGGGTTGAGAGATCGAAAGGGCCTTGAGCTCCCGGAATGCTGGCGCTGGAAAGGGCTTGCCAAGGCGATCGCGGCAAGGCCCCAACCTTGCTGGTCCCACACCATTCTGACCTGGACCCCCCACAGGGGTGGGCACCTCGGCCCCAGCCATAGGCTGCCTTTGTGCCTGGAGTTAGGGTTGAGAAAGGGAAAGAGCCTAGAGCTGCAGGAACAGTTGTGCTGGAAAGAGGCTGCCAAGGCCATCACAGCAGCGCCGCAAGATTGCTGCTCCTCCATCTTTCTGATAGGGAGAAGCTTGGGACTGTGTTAGGGTAATTAACTAGAGCTAGGGTTAGGGTTACGCCTAGGGTTAGGGTTGAGAGATCGAAAGGGCCTTGAGCTCCAGGAATGCTGGCGCTGGAAAGGGCTTGCCAAGGCGATCGCGGCAAGGCCCCAACCTTGCTGGTCCCACACCATTCTGACCTGGACCTCCCACAGGGGTGGGCACCTCGGCCCCAGCCATAGGCTGCCTTTGTGCCTGGAGTTAGGGTTGAGAAAGGGAAAGAGCCTAGAGCTGCAGGAACACTGGCACTGGAAAGGGCCTGCCGAGACAAGAGCAGCAAGGCCCCAACCTTGCTGCTCCCACACCGTTCTGATAGGGAAAAGCCTGGTAGTGAGTTGGGGTAATTAACTAGGGTTAGGGTTAGGGTTATGCCTAAGGTTAGCATTGAGATCTAAAGGGCCTCGAGCTCCAGGAACAGTGGCACTGCAAAGGGCCTGCCAAAGCGATCGCAGCAAGGCCCCAACCTTGCTGCTCCCACCCCATTTGGAGCTGGAGCCCCAAGAGGGGTGGGCACCTCGGCCCCAGCCATAGGCTGCCATTCAGCGTGGAGTTAGGATTGAGAGAGGGAAAGAGCCTAGATCTCCAGGAACACTTGTGCTGGAAAGGGCCTGCCGAGGCCATCACGGCAGCACCACAACATTGCTTCTCCTGCATCTTTCTGATAGGGAAAAGTCCGGTACTGGGTTGGGGTGATTAACTAGGGTTAGGCTTATGGTTACTCCTATGGTTAGCGTTGAGAGATCTAAAGGGCTTAGAGCTCCAGGAGCACTGGCACTGGAAAGGGCCTGCCAAGGCCATTGTGACAAGGCCCCAACCTTGCTGCTCGCACAGCGTTCTGACCTGGACCCCCCCCAGTGGTCGGCACCTTGGCCCAAGCCATAGGCTGCCGTTCAGCCTGGAGTTAGGGTTGAGAGAGGGAAAGATCCTAGAGCTCCAGGAACAGTTGTGCTGGAAGGAGCCTGCCAAGGCCATCGCAGCAGCGCCGCAAGATCGCTGCTCCTCCATCTTTCTGATAGGGAGAAGCTTGGGACTGTGTTAGGGTAATTAACTAGAGCTAGGGTTAGGGTCACGCCTAGGGTTAGGGTTGAGAGATCGAAAGGGCCTTGAGCTCCAGGAATGCTGGCGCTGGAAAGGGCTTGCCAAGGCGATCGCGGCAAGGCCCCAACCTTGCTGCTCGCACACCATTCTGACCTGGACCTCCCACAGAGGTGGGCACCTCGGCCCCAGCCATAGGCTGCGTTTGTGCCTGGAGTTAGGGTTGAGAAAGGGAAAGATCCTGGAGCTCCAGGAACAGTTGTGCTGGAAGGAGCCCGCCAAGGCCATCGCAGCAGCGCCACAACATTGCTGCTCCTCCGTCTTTCTGATAGGGAGAAGCTTGGGACTGTGTTAGGGTAATTAACTAGAGCTAGGGTTAGGGTTACGCCTAGGGTTAGGGTTGAGAGATCGAAAGGGCCTTGAGCTCCAGGAATGCTGGCGCTGGAAAGGGCTTGCCAAGGCGATCGCGGCAAGGCCCCAACCTTGCTGGTCCCACACCATTCTGACCTGGACCCCCCACAGGGGTGGGCACCTCGGCCCCAGCCATAGGCTGCCTTTGTGCCTGGAGTTAGGGTTGAGAAAGGGAAAGAGCCTAGAGCTGCAGGAACACTGGCACTGGAAAGGGCCTGCCGAGACAAGAGCAGCAAGGCCCCAACCTTGCTGCTCCCACACCGTTCTGATAGGGAAAAGCCTGGTAGTGAGTTGGGGTAATTAACTAGGGTTAGGGTTAGGGTTACGCCTAAGGTTAGCATTGAGATCTAAAGGGCCTCGAGCTCCAGGAACAGTGGCACTGCAAAGGGCCTGCCAAGGCGATCACAGCAAGGCCCCAACCTTCCTGCTCCCACACTATTCGGACCTGGACTCCCCACAGTGGTTGGCACCTCGGCCCCAGCCATAGGCTGCGTTTGTGCCTGGAGTTAGGGTTGAGGAAGGGAAAGAGGCTAGAGTTCCAAGAACACTTGTGTTGGTAAGGGCCTGCCGATGCCACCGCGGTTGCGCCCCAACATTGCTTCTCCTCCATCTTTCTGATAGGGAAAAGCTTGATAGTGAGTTGGGGTAATTAACTAGGGTTAGGGTTAGGGTTACGCCTAAGGTTCGCATTGAGATCTAAAGGGCCTCGAGCTCCAGGAACAGTGGCCCTGCAAAGGGCCTGCCAAGGCAACTGCGGCAAGGCCCCAACCTTGCTGTTCCCACAGCGTTCTGACCTGGACCACGTGCAGGGGTGGGCACCTCGGCCCCAGCCATGGACTGTCATTGTGCCTGGAGTTAGGGTTGAGAGAGGGAAAGAGCCTAGAGCTCCAGGAACACTGGTGCTGGAAGGAGCCAGTCAAGGCCATTGTAGCAGCGCCGCAAGATTGCTGCTGCTCCATCTTTCTGATAGGGAAAAGTCCGGTACTGAGTTGGGGTAATTAACTAGGGTTAGGCTTAGTGTTGAGAGATCTGAAGGGCCTCGAGCTCCAAGAACACTGGCACTGGAAAGGGCCTGCCAAAGCGATCGCAGCAAGGCCCCAACCTTGCTGCTCCCACCCCATTTGGAGCTGGAGCCCCAAGAGGGGTGGGCACCTCGGCCCCAGCCATAGGCTGCCATTCAGCGTGGAGTTAGGATTGAGAGAGGGAAAGAGCCTAGATCTCCAGGAACACTTGTGCTGGAAAGGGCCTGCCGAGGCCATCGCGGCAGCACCACAACGTTGCTTCTCCTGCATCTTTCTGATAGGGAAAAGTCCGGTACTGGGTTGGGGTGATTAACTAGGGTTAGGCTTATGGTTACTCCTATGGTTAGCGTTGAGAGATCTAAAGGGCTTAGAGCTCCAGGAACACTGGCACTGGAAAGGGCCTGCCAAGGCCATTGTGACAAGGCCCCAACCTTGCTGCTCGCACAGCGTTCTGACCTGGACCCCCCCCAGTGGTCGGCACCTTGGCCCCAGCCATAGGCTGCCGTTCAGCCTGGAGTTAGGGTTGAGAGAGGGAAAGATCCTAGAGCTCCAGGAACAGTTGTGCTGGAAGGAGCCTGCCAAGGCCATCGCAGCAGCACCGCAAGATTGCTGCTCCTCCATCTTTCTGATAGGGAGAAGCTTGGGACTGTGTTAGGGTAATTAACTAGAGCTAGGGTTAGGGTTACGCCTAGGGTTAGGGTTGAGAGATCGAAAGGGCCTTGAGCTCCAGGAATGCTGGCGCTGGAAAGGGCTTGCCAAGGCGATCGCGGCAAGGCCCCAACCTTGCTGGTCCCACACCATTCTGACCTGGACCCCCCACAGGGGTGGGCACCTCGGCCCCAGCCATAGGCTGCCTTTGTGCCTGGAGTTAGGGTTGAGAAAGGGAAAGAGCCTAGAGCTGCAGGAACACTGGTACTGGAAAGGGCCTGCCAAGACAAGAGCAGCAAGGCCCCAACCTTGCTGCTCCCACACCGTTCTGATAGGGAAAAGCCTGGTAGTGAGTTGGGGTAATTAACTAGGGTTAGGGTTAGGGTTATGCCTAAGGTTAGCATTGAGATCTAAAGGGCCTCGAGCTCCAGGAACAGTGGCACTGCAAAGGGCCTGCCAAAGCGATCGCAGCAAGGCCCCAACCTTGCTGCTCCCACCCCATTTGGAGCTGGAGCCCCAAGAGGGGTGGGCACCTCGGCCCCAGCCATAGGCTGCCATTCAGCGTGGAGTTAGGATTGAGAGAGGGAAAGAGCCTAGATCTCCAGGAACACTTGTGCTGGAAAGGGCCTGCCGAGGCCATCACGGCAGCACCACAACATTGCTTCTCCTGCATCTTTCTGATAGGGAAAAGTCCGGTACTGGGTTGGGGTGATTAACTAGGGTTAGGCTTATGGTTACTCCTATGGTTAGCGTTGAGAGATCTAAAGGGCTTAGAGCTCCAGGAGCACTGGCACTGGAAAGGGCCTGCCAAGGCCATTGTGACAAGGCCCCAACCTTGCTGCTCGCACAGCGTTCTGACCTGGACCCCCCGCAGTGGTCGGCACCTTGGCCCCAGCCATAGGCTGCCGTTCAGCCTGGAGTTAGGGTTGAGAGAGGGAAAGATCCTAGAGCTCCAGGAACAGTTGTGCTGGAAGGAGCCTGCCAAGGCCATCGCAGCAGCGCCGCAAGATCGCTGCTCCTCCATCTTTCTGATAGGGAGAAGCTTGGGACTGTGTTAGGGTAATTAACTAGAGCTAGGGTTAGGGTTACGCCTAGGGTTAGGGTTGAGAGATCGAAAGGGCCTTGAGCTCCAGGAATGCTGGCGCTGGAAAGGGCTTGCCAAGGCGATCGCGGCAAGGCCCCAACCTTGCTGCTCGCACACCATTCTGACCTGGACCTCCCACAGAGGTGGGCACCTCGGCCCCAGCCATAGGCTGCCTTTGTGCCTGGAGTTAGGGTTGAGAAAGGGAAAGATCCTGGAGCTCCAGGAACAGTTGTGCTGGAAGGAGCCCGCCAAGGCCATCGCAGCAGCGCCACAACATTGCTGCTCCTCCGTCTTTCTGATAGGGAGAAGCTTGGGACTGTGTTAGGGTAATTAACTAGAGCTAGGGTTAGGGTTACGCCTAGGGTTAGGGTTGAGAGATCGAAAGGGCCTTGAGCTCCAGGAATGCTGGCGCTGGAAAGGGCTTGCCAAGGCGATCGCGGCAAGGCCCCAACCTTGCTGGTCCCACACCATTCTGACCTGGACCCCCCACAGGGGTGGGCACCTCGGCCCCAGCCATAGGCTGCCTTTGTGCCTGGAGTTAGGGTTGAGAAAGGGAAAGAGCCTAGAGCTGCAGGAACACTGGCACTGGAAAGGGCCTGCCGAGACAAGAGCAGCAAGGCCCCAACCTTGCTGCTCCCACACCGTTCTGATAGGGAAAAGCCTGGTAGTGAGTTGGGGTAATTAACTAGGGTTAGGGTTAGGGTTACGCCTAAGGTTAGCATTGAGATCTAAAGGGCCTCGAGCTCCAGGAACAGTGGCACTGCAAAGGGCCTGCCAAGGCGATCACAGCAAGGCCCCAACCTTCCTGCTCCCACACTATTCGGACCTGGACTCCCCACAGTGGTTGGCACCTCGGCCCCAGCCATAGGCTGCGTTTGTGCCTGGAGTTAGGGTTGAGGAAGGGAAAGAGGCTAGAGTTCCAAGAACACTTGTGCTGGTAAGGGCCTGCCGATGCCACCGCGGTTGCGCCCCAACATTGCTTCTCCTCCATCTTTCTGATAGGGAAAAGCTTGATAGTGAGTTGGGGTAATTAACTAGGGTTAGGGTTAGGGTTACGCCTAAGGTTCGCATTGAGATCTAAAGGGCCTCGAGCTCCAGGAACAGTGGCCCTGCAAAGGGCCTGCCAAGGCAACTGCGGCAAGGCCCCAACCTTGCTGTTCCCACAGCGTTCTGACCTGGACCACGTGCAGGGGTGGGCACCTCGGCCCCAGGCATGGGCTGTCATTGTGCCTGGAGTTAGGGTTGAGAGAGGGAAAGAGCCTAGAGCTCCAGGAACACTGGTGCTGGAAGGAGCCAGTCAAGGCCATTGTAGCAGCGCCGCAAGATTGCTGCTGCTCCATCTTTCTGATAGGGAAAAGTCCGGTACTGAGTTGGGGTAATTAACTAGGGTTAGGCTTAGTGTTGAGAGATCTGAAGGGCCTCGAGCTCCAAGAACACTGGCACTGGAAAGGGCCTGCCAAAGCGATCGCAGCAAGGCCCCAACCTTGCTGCTCCCACCCCATTTGGAGCTGGAGCCCCAAGAGGGGTGGGCACCTCGGCCCCAGCCATAGGCTGCCATTCAGCGTGGAGTTAGGATTGAGAGAGGGAAAGAGCCTAGATCTCCAGGAACACTTGTGCTGGAAAGGGCCTGCCGAGGCCATCGCGGCAGCACCACAACGTTGCTTCTCCTGCATCTTTCTGATAGGGAAAAGTCCGGTACTGGGTTGGGGTGATTAACTAGGGTTAGGCTTATGGTTACTCCTATGGTTAGCGTTGAGAGATCTAAAGGGCTTAGAGCTCCAGGAACACTGGCACTGGAAAGGGCCTGCCAAGGCCATTGTGACAAGGCCCCAACCTTGCTGCTCGCACAGCGTTCTGACCTGGACCCCCCGCAGTGGTCGGCACCTTGGCCCCAGCCATAGGCTGCCGTTCAGCCTGGAGTTAGGGTTGAGAGAGGGAAAGATCCTAGAGCTCCAGGAACAGTTGTGCTGGAAGGAGCCTGCCAAGGCCATCGCAGCAGCACCGCAAGATTGCTGCTCCTCCATCTTTCTGATAGGGAGAAGCTTGGGACTGTGTTAGGGTAATTAACTAGAGCTAGGGTTAGGGTTACGCCTAGGGTTAGGGTTGAGAGATCGAAAGGGCCTTGAGCTCCAGGAATGCTGGCGCTGGAAAGGGCTTGCCAAGGCGATCGCGGCAAGGCCCCAACCTTGCTGGTCCCACACCATTCTGACCTGGACCCCCCACAGGGGTGGGCACCTCGGCCCCAGCCATAGGCTGCCTTTGTGCCTGGAGTTAGGGTTGAGAAAGGGAAAGAGCCTAGAGCTGCAGGAACACTGGTACTGGAAAGGGCCTGCCGAGACAAGAGCAGCAAGGCCCCAACCTTGCTGCTCCCACACCGTTCTGATAGGGAAAAGCCTGGTAGTGAGTTGGGGTAATTAACTAGGGTTAGGGTTAGGGTTATGCCTAAGGTTAGCATTGAGATCTAAAGGGCCTCGAGCTCCAGGAACAGTGGCACTGCAAAGGGCCTGCCAAAGCGATCGCAGCAAGGCCCCAACCTTGCTGCTCGCACAGCGTTCTGACCTGGACCCCCCCCAGTGGTCGGCACCTTGGCCCCAGCCATAGGCTGCCGTTCAGCCTGGAGATAGGGTTGAGAGAGGGAAAGATCCTAGAGCTCCAGGAACAGTTGTGCTGGAAGTAGCCTGCCAAGGCCATCGCAGCAGCGCCGCAAGATTGCTGCTCCTCCATCTTTCTGATAGGGAGAAGCTTGGGACTGTGTTAGGGTAATTAACTAGAGCTAGGGTTAGGGTTACGCCTAGGGTTAGGGTTGAGAGATCGAAAGGGCCTTGAGCTCCCGGAATGCTGGCGCTGGAAAGGGCTTGCCAAAGCGATCGCGGCAAGGCCCCAACCTTGCTGGTCCCACACCATTCTGACCTGGACCCCCCACAGGGGTGGGCACCTCGGCCCCAGCCATAGGCTGCCTTTGTGCCTGGAGTTAGGGTTGAGAAAGGGAAAGAGCCTAGAGCTGCAGGAACACTGGCACTGGAAAGGGCCTGCCGAGACAAGAGCAGCAAGGCCCCAACCTTGCTGCTCCCACACCGTTCTGATAGGGAAAAGCCTGGTAGTGAGTTGGGGTAATTAACTAGGGTTAGGGTTAGGGTTACGCCTAAGGTTAGCATTGAGATCTAAAGGGCCTCGAGCTCCAGGAACAGTGGCACTGCAAAGGGCCTGCCAAAGCGATCGCAGCAAGGCCCCAACCTTCCTGCTCCCACCCCATTTGGAGCTGGAGCCCCAAGAGGGGTGGGCACCTCGGCCCCAGCCATAGGCTGCCATTCAGCGTGGAGTTAGGATTGAGAGAGGGAAAGAGCCTAGATCTCCAGGAACACTTGTGCTGGAAAGGGCCTGCCGAGGCCATCACGGCAGCACCACAACGTTGCTTCTCCTGCATCTTTCTGATAGGGAAAAGTCCGGTACTGGGTTGGGGTGATTAACTAGGGTTAGGCTTATGGTTACTCCTATGGTTAGCGTTGAGAGATCTAAAGGGCTTAGAGCTCCAGGAACACTGGCACTGGAAAGGGCCTGCCAAGGCCATTGTGACAAGGCCCCAACCTTGCTGCTCGCACAGCGTTCTGACCTGGACCCCCCCCAGTGGTCGGCACCTTGGCCCCAGCCATAGGCTGCCGTTCAGCCTGGAGTTAGGGTTGAGAGAGGGAAAGATCCTAGAGCTCCAGGAACAGTTGTGCTGGAAGGAGCCTGCCAAGGCCATCGCAGCAGCACCGCAAGATTGCTGCTCCTCCATCTTTCTGATAGGGAGAAGCTTGGGACTGTGTTAGGGTAATTAACTAGAGCTAGGGTTAGGGTTACGCCTAGGGTTAGGGTTGAGAGATCGAAAGGGCCTTGAGCTCCAGGAATGCTGGCGCTGGAAAGGGCTTGCCAAGGCGATCGCGGCAAGGCCCCAACCTTGCTGGTCCCACACCATTCTGACCTGGACCCCCCACAGGGGTGGGCACCTCGGCCCCAGCCATAGGCTGCCTTTGTGCCTGGAGTTAGGGTTGAGAAAGGGAAAGAGCCTAGAGCTGCAGGAACACTGGCACTGGAAAGGGCCTGCCAAGACAAGAGCAGCAAGGCCCCAACCTTGCTGCTCCCACACCGTTCTGATAGGGAAAAGCCTGGTAGTGAGTTGGGGTAATTAACTAGGGTTAGGGTTAGGGTTATGCCTAAGGTTAGCATTGAGATCTAAAGGGCCTCGAGCTCCAGGAACAGTGGCACTGCAAAGGGCCTGCCAAAGCGATCGCAGCAAGGCCCTAACCTTGCTGCTCCCACCCCATTTGGAGCTGGAGCCCCAAGAGGGGTGGGCACCTCGGCCCCAGCCATAGGCTGCCATTCAGCGTGGAGTTAGGATTGAGAGAGGGAAAGAGCCTAGATCTCCAGGAACACTTGTGCTGGAAAGGGCCTGCCGAGGCCATCACGGCAGCACCACAACATTGCTTCTCCTGCATCTTTCTGATAGGGAAAAGTCCGGTACTGGGTTGGGGTGATTAACTAGGGTTAGGCTTATGGTTACTCCTATGGTTAGCGTTGAGAGATCTAAAGGGCTTAGAGCTCCAGGAGCACTGGCACTGGAAAGGGCCTGCCAAGGCCATTGTGACAAGGCCCCAACCTTGCTGCTCGCACAGCGTTCTGACCTGGACCCCCCCCAGTGGTCGGCACCTTGGCCCCAGCCATAGGCTGCCGTTCAGCCTGGAGTTAGGGTTGAGAGAGGGAAAGATCCTAGAGCTCCAGGAACAGTTGTGCTGGAAGGAGCCTGCCAAGGCCATCGCAGCAGCGCCGCAAGATCGCTGCTCCTCCATCTTTCTGATAGGGAGAAGCTTGGGACTGTGTTAGGGTAATTAACTAGAGCTAGGGTTAGGGTTACGCCTAGGGTTAGGGTTGAGAGATCGAAAGGGCCTTGAGCTCCAGGAATGCTGGCGCTGGAAAGGGCTTGCCAAGGCGATCGCGGCAAGGCCCCAACCTTGCTGCTCGCACACCATTCTGACCTGGACCTCCCACAGAGGTGGGCACCTCGGCCCCAGCCATAGGCTGCCTTTGTGCCTGGAGTTAGGGTTGAGAAAGGGAAAGATCCTGGAGCTCCAGGAACAGTTGTGCTGGAAGGAGCCCGCCAAGGCCATCGCAGCAGCGCCACAACATTGCTGCTCCTCCGTCTTTCTGATAGGGAGAAGCTTGGGACTGTGTTAGGGTAATTAACTAGAGCTAGGGTTAGGGTTACGCCTAGGGTTAGGGTTGAGAGATCGAAAGGGCCTTGAGCTCCAGGAATGCTGGCGCTGGAAAGGGCTTGCCAAGGCGATCGCGGCAAGGCCCCAACCTTGCTGGTCCCACACCATTCTGACCTGGACCCCCCACAGGGGTGGGCACCTCGGCCCCAGCCATAGGCTGCCTTTGTGCCTGGAGTTAGGGTTGAGAAAGGGAAAGAGCCTAGAGCTGCAGGAACACTGGCACTGGAAAGGGCCTGCCGAGACAAGAGCAGCAAGGCCCCAACCTTGCTGCTCCCACACCGTTCTGATAGGGAAAAGCCTGGTAGTGAGTTGGGGTAATTAACTAGGGTTAGGGTTAGGGTTACGCCTAAGGTTAGCATTGAGATCTAAAGGGCCTCGAGCTCCAGGAACAGTGGCACTGCAAAGGGCCTGCCAAGGCGATCACAGCAAGGCCCCAACCTTCCTGCTCCCACACTATTCGGACCTGGACTCCCCACAGTGGTTGGCACCTCGGCCCCAGCCATAGGCTGCGTTTGTGCCTGGAGTTAGGGTTGAGGAAGGGAAAGAGGCTAGAGTTCCAAGAACACTTGTGCTGGTAAGGGCCTGCCGATGCCACCGCGGTTGCGCCCCAACATTGCTTCTCCTCCATCTTTCTGATAGGGAAAAGCTTGATAGTGAGTTGGGGTAATTAACTAGGGTTAGGGTTAGGGTTACGCCTAAGGTTAGCATTGAGATCTAAAGGGCCTCGAGCTCCAGGAACAGTGGCCCTGCAAAGGGCCTGCCAAGGCAACTGCGGCAAGGCCCCAACCTTGCTGTTCCCACAGCGTTCTGACCTGGACCACGTGCAGGGGTGGGCACCTCGGCCCCAGGCATGGGCTGTCATTGTGCCTGGAGTTAGGGTTGAGAGAGGGAAAGAGCCTAGAGCTCCAGGAACACTGGTGCTGGAAGGAGCCAGTCAAGGCCATTGTAGCAGCGCCGCAAGATTGCTGCTGCTCCATCTTTCTGATAGGGAAAAGTCCGGTACTGAGTTGGGGTAATTAACTAGGGTTAGGCTTAGTGTTGAGAGATCTGAAGGGCCTCGAGCTCCAAGAACACTGGCACTGGAAAGGGCCTGCCAAAGCGATCGCAGCAAGGCCCCAACCTTGCTGCTCCCACCCCATTTGGAGCTGGAGCCCCAAGAGGGGTGGGCACCTCGGCCCCAGCCATAGACTGCCATTCAGCGTGGAGTTAGGATTGAGAGAGGGAAAGAGCCTAGATCTCCAGGAACACTTGTGCTGGAAAGGGCCTGCCGAGGCCATCGCGGCAGCACCACAACGTTGCTTCTCCTGCATCTTTCTGATAGGGAAAAGTCCGGTACTGGGTTGGGGTGATTAACTAGGGTTAGGCTTATGGTTACTCCTATGGTTAGCGTTGAGAGATCTAAAGGGCTTAGAGCTCCAGGAACACTGGCACTGGAAAGGGCCTGCCAAGGCCATTGTGACAAGGCCCCAACCTTGCTGCTCGCACAGCGTTCTGACCTGGACCCCCCCCAGTGGTCGGCACCTTGGCCCCAGCCATAGGCTGCCGTTCAGCCTGGAGTTAGGGTTGAGAGAGGGAAAGATCCTAGAGCTCCAGGAACAGTTGTGCTGGAAGGAGCCTGCCAAGGCCATCGCAGCAGCACCGCAAGATTGCTGCTCCTCCATCTTTCTGATAGGGAGAAGCTTGGGACTGTGTTAGGGTAATTAACTAGAGCTAGGGTTAGGGTTACGCCTAGGGTTAGGGTTGAGAGATCGAAAGGGCCTTGAGCTCCAGGAATGCTGGCGCTGGAAAGGGCTTGCCAAGGCGATCGCGGCAAGGCCCCAACCTTGCTGGTCCCACACCATTCTGACCTGGACCCCCCACAGGGGTGGGCACCTCGGCCCCAGCCATAGGCTGCCTTTGTGCCTGGAGTTAGGGTTGAGAAAGGGAAAGAGCCTAGAGCTGCAGGAACACTGGTACTGGAAAGGGCCTGCCGAGACAAGAGCAGCAAGGCCCCAACCTTGCTGCTCCCACACCGTTCTGATAGGGAAAAGCCTGGTAGTGAGTTGGGGTAATTAACTAGGGTTAGGGTTAGGGTTATGCCTAAGGTTAGCATTGAGATCTAAAGGGCCTCGAGCTCCAGGAACAGTGGCACTGCAAAGGGCCTGCCAAAGCGATCGCAGCAAGGCCCCAACCTTGCTGCTCCCACCCCATTTGGAGCTGGAGCCCCAAGAGGGGTGGGCACCTCGGCCCCAGCCATAGGCTGCCATTCAGCGTGGAGTTAGGATTGAGAGAGGGAAAGAGCCTAGATCTCCAGGAACACTTGTGCTGGAAAGGGCCTGCCGAGGCCATCACGGCAGCACCACAACATTGCTTCTCCTGCATCTTTCTGATAGGGAAAAGTCCGGTACTGGGTTGGGGTGATTAACTAGGGTTAGGCTTATGGTTACTCCTATGGTTAGCGTTGAGAGATCTAAAGGGCTTAGAGCTCCAGGAGCACTGGCACTGGAAAGGGCCTGCCAAGGCCATTGTGACAAGGCCCCAACCTTGCTGCTCGCACAGCGTTCTGACCTGGACCCCCCCCAGTGGTCGGCACCTTGGCCCCAGCCATAGGCTGCCGTTCAGCCTGGAGTTAGGGTTGAGAGAGGGAAAGATCCTAGAGCTCCAGGAACAGTTGTGCTGGAAGGAGCCTGCCAAGGCCATCGCAGCAGCGCCGCAAGATTGCTGCTCCTCCATCTTTCTGATAGGGAGAAGCTTGGGACTGTGTTAGGGTAATAAACTAGAGCTAGGGTTAGGGTTATGCCTAGGGTTAGGGTTGAGAGATCGAAAGGGCCTTGAGCTCCAGGAATGCTGGCGCTGGAAAGGGCTTGCCAAGGCGATCGCGGCAAGGCCCCAACCTTGCTGGTCCCACACCATTCTGACCTGGACCCCCCACAGGGGTGGGCACCTCGGCCCCAGCCATAGGCTGCCTTTGTGCCTGGAGTTAGGGTTGAGAAAGGGAAAGAGCCTAGAGCTGCAGGAACACTGGCACTGGAAAGGGCCTGCCGAGACAAGAGCAGCAAGGCCCCAACCTTGCTGCTCCCACACCGTTCTGATAGGGAAAAGCCTGGTAGTGAGTTGGGGTAATTAACTAGGGTTAGGGTTAGGGTTACGCCTAAGGTTAGCATTGAGATCTAAAGGGCCTCGAGCTCCAGGAACAGTGGCACTGCAAAGGGCCTGCCAAGGCGATCACAGCAAGGCCCCAACCTTCCTGCTCCCACACTATTCGGACCTGGACTCCCCACAGTGGTTGGCACCTCGGCCCCAGCCATAGGCTGCGTTTGTGCCTGGAGTTAGGGTTGAGGAAGGGAAAGAGGCTAGAGTTCCAAGAACACTTGTGCTGGTAAGGGCCTGCCGATGCCACCGCGGTTGCGCCCCAACATTGCTTCTCCTCCATCTTTCTGATAGGGAAAAGCTTGATAGTGAGTTGGGGTAATTAACTAGGGTTAGGGTTAGGGTTACGCCTAAGGTTAGCATTGAGATCTAAAGGGCCTCGAGCTCCAGGAACAGTGGCCCTGCAAAGGGCCTGCCAAGGCAACTGCGGCAAGGCCCCAACCTTGCTGTTCCCACAGCGTTCTGACCTGGACCACGTGCAGGGGTGGGCACCTCGGCCCCAGGCATGGGCTGTCATTGTGCCTGGAGTTAGGGTTGAGAGAGGGAAAGAGCCTAGAGCTCCAGGAACACTGGTGCTGGAAGGAGCCAGTCAAGGCCATTGTAGCAGCGCCGCAAGATTGCTGCTGCTCCATCTTTCTGATAGGGAAAAGTCCGGTACTGAGTTGGGGTAATTAACTAGGGTTAGGCTTAGTGTTGAGAGATCTGAAGGGCCTCGAGCTCCAAGAACACTGGCACTGGAAAGGGCCTGCCAAAGCGATCGCAGCAAGGCCCCAACCTTGCTGCTCCCACCCCATTTGGAGCTGGAGCCCCAAGAGGGGTGGGCACCTCGGCCCCAGCCATAGACTGCCATTCAGCGTGGAGTTAGGATTGAGAGAGGGAAAGAGCCTAGATCTCCAGGAACACTTGTGCTGGAAAGGGCCTGCCGAGGCCATCGCGGCAGCACCACAACGTTGCTTCTCCTGCATCTTTCTGATAGGGAAAAGTCCGGTACTGGGTTGGGGTGATTAACTAGGGTTAGGCTTATGGTTACTCCTATGGTTAGCGTTGAGAGATCTAAAGGGCTTAGAGCTCCAGGAACACTGGCACTGGAAAGGGCCTGCCAAGGCCATTGTGACAAGGCCCCAACCTTGCTGCTCGCACAGCGTTCTGACCTGGACCCCCCCCAGTGGTCGGCACCTTGGCCCCAGCCATAGGCTGCCGTTCAGCCTGGAGTTAGGGTTGAGAGAGGGAAAGATCCTAGAGCTCCAGGAACAGTTGTGCTGGAAGGAGCCTGCCAAGGCCATCGCAGCAGCACCGCAAGATTGCTGCTCCTCCATCTTTCTGATAGGGAGAAGCTTGGGACTGTGTTAGGGTAATTAACTAGAGCTAGGGTTAGGGTTACGCCTAGGGTTAGGGTTGAGAGATCGAAAGGGCCTTGAGCTCCAGGAATGCTGGCGCTGGAAAGGGCTTGCCAAGGCGATCGCGGCAAGGCCCCAACCTTGCTGGTCCCACACCATTCTGACCTGGACCCCCCACAGGGGTGGGCACCTCGGCCCCAGCCATAGGCTGCCTTTGTGCCTGGAGTTAGGGTTGAGAAAGGGAAAGAGCCTAGAGCTGCAGGAACACTGGTACTGGAAAGGGCCTGCCGAGACAAGAGCAGCAAGGCCCCAACCTTGCTGCTCCCACACCGTTCTGATAGGGAAAAGCCTGGTAGTGAGTTGGGGTAATTAACTAGGGTTAGGGTTAGGGTTATGCCTAAGGTTAGCATTGAGATCTAAAGGGCCTCGAGCTCCAGGAACAGTGGCACTGCAAAGGGCCTGCCAAAGCGATCGCAGCAAGGCCCCAACCTTGCTGCTCCCACCCCATTTGGAGCTGGAGCCCCAAGAGGGGTGGGCACCTCGGCCCCAGCCATAGGCTGCCATTCAGCGTGGAGTTAGGATTGAGAGAGGGAAAGAGCCTAGATCTCCAGGAACACTTGTGCTGGAAAGGGCCTGCCGAGGCCATCACGGCAGCACCACAACATTGCTTCTCCTGCATCTTTCTGATAGGGAAAAGTCCGGTACTGGGTTGGGGTGATTAACTAGGGTTAGGCTTATGGTTACTCCTATGGTTAGCGTTGAGAGATCTAAAGGGCTTAGAGCTCCAGGAGCACTGGCACTGGAAAGGGCCTGCCAAGGCCATTGTGACAAGGCCCCAACCTTGCTGCTCGCACAGCGTTCTGACCTGGACCCCCCCCAGTGGTCGGCACCTTGGCCCCAGCCATAGGCTGCCGTTCAGCCTGGAGTTAGGGTTGAGAGAGGGAAAGATCCTAGAGCTCCAGGAACAGTTGTGCTGGAAGGAGCCTGCCAAGGCCATCGCAGCAGCGCCGCAAGATCGCTGCTCCTCCATCTTTCTGATAGGGAGAAGCTTGGGACTGTGTTAGGGTAATTAACTAGAGCTAGGGTTAGGGTTACGCCTAGGGTTAGGGTTGAGAGATCGAAAGGGCCTTGAGCTCCAGGAATGCTGGCGCTGGAAAGGGCTTGCCAAGGCGATCGCGGCAAGGCCCCAACCTTGCTGGTCCCACACCATTCTGACCTGGACCTCCCACAGAGGTGGGCACCTCGGCCCCAGCCATAGGCTGCGTTTGTGCCTGGAGTTAGGGTTGAGAAAGGGAAAGATCCTGGAGCTCCAGGAACAGTTGTGCTGGATGGAGCCCGCCAAGGCCATCGCAGCAGCGCCACAACATTGCTGCTCCTCCGTCTTTCTGATAGGGAGAAGCTTGGGACTGTGTTAGGGTAATTAACTAGAGCTAGGGTTAGGGTTACGCCTAGGGTTAGGGTTGAGAGATCGGAAGGGCCTTGAGCTCCAGGAATGCTGACACTGGAAAGGGCTTGCCAAGGCGATCGCGGCAAGGCCCCAACCTTGCTGGTCCCACACCATTCTGACCTGGACCCCCCACAGGGGTGGGCACCTCGGCCCCAGCCATAGGCTGCCTTTGTGCCTGGAGTTAGGGTTGAGAAAGGGAAAGAGCCTAGAGCTGCAGGAACACTGGCACTGGAAAGGGCCTGCCGAGACAAGAGCAGCAAGGCCCCAACCTTGCTGCTCCCACACCGTTCTGATAGGGAAAAGCCTGGTAGTGAGTTGGGGTAATTAACTAGGGTTAGGGTTAGGGTTACGCCTAAGGTTAGCATTGAGATCTAAAGGGCCTCGAGCTCCAGGAACAGTGGCACTGCAAAGGGCCTGCCAAGGCGATCACAGCAAGGCCCCAACCTTCCTGCTCCCACACTATTCGGACCTGGACTCCCCACAGTGGTTGGCACCTCGGCCCCAGCCATAGGCTGCGTTTGTGCCTGGAGTTAGGGTTGAGGAAGGGAAAGAGGCTAGAGTTCCATGAACACTTGTGCTGGTAAGGGCCTGCCGATGCCACCGCAGTTGCGCCCCAACATTGCTTCTCCTCCATCTTTCTGATAGGGAAAAGCTTGATAGTGAGTTGGGGTAATTAACTAGGGTTAGGGTTAGGGTTACGCCTAAGGTTAGCATTGAGATCTAAAGGGCCTCGAGCTCCAGGAACAGTGGCCCTGCAAAGGGCCTGCCAAGGCAACTGCGGCAAGGCCCCAACCTTGCTGTTCCCACAGCGTTCTGACCTGGACCACGTGCAGGGGTGGGCACCTCGGCCCCAGGCATGGGCTGTCATTGTGCCTGGAGTTAGGGTTGAGAGAGGGAAAGAGCCTAGAGCTCCAGGAACACTGGTGCTGGAAGGAGCCAGTCAAGGCCATTGTAGCAGCGCCGCAAGATTGCTGCTGCTCCATCATTCTGATAGGGAAAAGTCCGGTACTGAGTTGGGGTAATTAACTAGGGTTAGGCTTAGTGTTGAGAGATCTGAAGGGCCTCGAGCTCCAAGAACACTGGCACTGGAAAGGGCCTACCAAAGCGATCGCAGCAAGGCCCCAACCTTGCTGCTCGCACAGCGTTCTGACCTGGACCCCCCCCAGTGGTCGGCACCTTGGCCCCAGCCATAGGCTGCCGTTCAGCCTGGAGATAGGGTTGAGAGAGGGAAAGATCCTAGAGCTCCAGGAACAGTTGTGCTGGAAGTAGCCTGCCAAGGCCATCGCAGCAGCGCCGCAAGATTGCTGCTCCTCCATCTTTCTGATAGGGAGAAGCTTGGGACTGTGTTAGGGTAATTAACTAGAGCTAGGGTTAGGGTTACGCCTAGGGTTAGGGTTGAGAGATCGAAAGGGCCTTGAGCTCCAGGAATGCTGGCGCTGGAAAGGGCTTGCCAAGGCGATCGCGGCAAGGCCCCAACCTTGCTGGTCCCACACCATTCTGACCTGGACCTCCCACAGAGGTGGGCACCTCGGCCCCAGCCATAGGCTGCGTTTGTGCCTGGAGTTAGGGTTGAGAAAGGGAAAGATCCTGGAGCTCCAGGAACAGTTGTGCTGGAAGGAGCCCGCCAAGGCCATCGCAGCAGCGCCACAACATTGCTGCTCCTCCGTCTTTCTGATAGGGAGAAGCTTGGGACTGTGTTAGGGTAATTAACTAGAGCTAGGGTTAGGGTTACGCCTAGGGTTAGGGTTGAGAGATCGAAAGGGCCTTGAGCTCCAGGAATGCTGGCGCTGGAAAGGGCTTGCCAAGGCGATCGCGGCAAGGCCCCAACCTTGCTGGTCCCACACCATTCTGACCTGGACCCCCCACAGGGGTGGGCACCTCGGCCCCAGCCATAGGCTGCCTTTGTGCCTGGAGTTAGGGTTGAGAAAGGGAAAGAGCCTAGAGCTGCAGGAACACTGGCACTGGAAAGGGCCTGCCGAGACAAGAGCAGCAAGGCCCCAACCTTGCTGCTCCCACACCGTTCTGATAGGGAAAAGCCTGGTAGTGAGTTGGGGTAATTAACTAGGGTTAGGGTTAGGGTTACGCCTAAGGTTAGCATTGAGATCTAAAGGGCCTCGAGCTCCAGGAACAGTGGCACTGCAAAGGGCCTGCCAAGGCGATCACAGCAAGGCCCCAACCTTCCTGCTCCCACACTATTCGGACCTGGACTCCCCACAGTGGTTGGCACCTCGGCCCCAGCCATAGGCTGCGTTTGTGCCTGGAGTTAGGGTTGAGGAAGGGAAAGAGGCTAGAGTTCCAAGAACACTTGTGCTGGTAAGGGCCTGCCGATGCCACCGCGGTTGCGCCCCAACATTGCTTCTCCTCCATCTTTCTGATAGGGAAAAGCTTGATAGTGAGTTGGGGTAATTAACTAGGGTTAGGGTTAGGGTTACGCCTAAGGTTAGCATTGAGATCTAAAGGGCCTCGAGCTCCAGGAACAGTGGCCCTGCAAAGGGCCTGCCAAGGCAACTGCGGCAAGGCCCCAACCTTGCTGTTCCCACAGCGTTCTGACCTGGACCACGTGCAGGGGTGGGCACCTCGGCCCCAGGCATGGGCTGTCATTGTGCCTGGAGTTAGGGTTGAGAGAGGGAAAGAGCCTAGAGCTCCAGGAACACTGGTGCTGGAAGGAGCCAGTCAAGGCCATTGTAGCAGCGCCGCAAGATTGCTGCTGCTCCATCTTTCTGATAGGGAAAAGTCCGGTACTGAGTTGGGGTAATTAACTAGGGTTAGGCTTAGTGTTGAGAGATCTGAAGGGCCTCGAGCTCCAAGAACACTGGCACTGGAAAGGGCCTGCCAAAGCGATCGCAGCAAGGCCCCAACCTTGCTGCTCCCACCCCATTTGGAGCTGGAGCCCCAAGAGGGGTGGGCACCTCGGCCCCAGCCATAGACTGCCATTCAGCGTGGAGTTAGGATTGAGAGAGGGAAAGAGCCTAGATCTCCAGGAACACTTGTGCTGGAAAGGGCCTGCCGAGGCCATCGCGGCAGCACCACAACGTTGCTTCTCCTGCATCTTTCTGATAGGGAAAAGTCCGGTACTGGGTTGGGGTGATTAACTAGGGTTAGGCATATGGTTACTCCTATGGTTAGCGTTGAGAGATCTAAAGGGCTTAGAGCTCCAGGAACACTGGCACTGGAAAGGGCCTGCCAAGGCCATTGTGACAAGGCCCCAACCTTGCTGCTCGCACAGCGTTCTGACCTGGACCCCCCCCAGTGGTCGGCACCTTGGCCCCAGCCATAGGCTGCCGTTCAGCCTGGAGTTAGGGTTGAGAGAGGGAAAGATCCTAGAGCTCCAGGAACAGTTGTGCTGGAAGGAGCCTGCCAAGGCCATCGCAGCAGCACCGCAAGATTGCTGCTCCTCCATCTTTCTGATAGGGAGAAGCTTGGGACTGTGTTAGGGTAATTAACTAGAGCTAGGGTTAGGGTTACGCCTAGGGTTAGGGTTGAGAGATCGAAAGGGCCTTGAGCTCCAGGAATGCTGGCGCTGGAAAGGGCTTGCCAAGGCGATCGCGGCAAGGCCCCAACCTTGCTGGTCCCACACCATTCTGACCTGGACCCCCCACAGGGGTGGGCACCTCGGCCCCAGCCATAGGCTGCCTTTGTGCCTGGAGTTAGGGTTGAGAAAGGGAAAGAGCCTAGAGCTGCAGGAACACTGGTACTGGAAAGGGCCTGCCGAGACAAGAGCAGCAAGGCCCCAACCTTGCTGCTCCCACACCGTTCTGATAGGGAAAAGCCTGGTAGTGAGTTGGGGTAATTAACTAGGGTTAGGGTTAGGGTTATGCCTAAGGTTAGCATTGAGATCTAAAGGGCCTCGAGCTCCAGGAACAGTGGCACTGCAAAGGGCCTGCCAAAGCGATCGCAGCAAGGCCCCAACCTTGCTGCTCCCACCCCATTTGGAGCTGGAGCCCCAAGAGGGGTGGGCACCTCGGCCCCAGCCATAGGCTGCCATTCAGCGTGGAGTTAGGATTGAGAGAGGGAAAGAGCCTAGATCTCCAGGAACACTTGTGCTGGAAAGGGCCTGCCGAGGCCATCACGGCAGCACCACAACATTGCTTCTCCTGCATCTTTCTGATAGGGAAAAGTCCGGTACTGGGTTGGGGTGATTAACTAGGGTTAGGCTTATGGTTACTCCTATGGTTAGCGTTGAGAGATCTAAAGGGCTTAGAGCTCCAGGAACACTGGCACTGGAAAGGGCCTGCCAAGGCCATTGTGACAAGGCCCCAACCTTGCTGCTCGCACAGCGTTCTGACCTGGACCCCCCCCAGTGGTCGGCACCTTGGCCCCAGCCATAGGCTGCCGTTCAGCCTGGAGTTAGGGTTGAGAGAGGGAAAGATCCTAGAGCTCCAGGAACAGTTGTGCTGGAAGGAGCCTGCCAAGGCCATCGCAGCAGCGCCGCAAGATCGCTGCTCCTCCATCTTTCTGATAGGGAGAAGCTTGGGACTGTGTTAGGGTAATTAACTAGAGCTAGGGTTAGGGTTACGCCTAGGGTTAGGGTTGAGAGATCGAAAGGGCCTTGAGCTCCAGGAATGCTGGCGCTGGAAAGGGCTTGCCAAGGCGATCGCGGCAAGGCCCCAACCTTGCTGGTCCCACACCATTCTGACCTGGACCTCCCACAGAGGTGGGCACCTCGGCCCCAGCCATAGGCTGCCTTTGTGCCTGGAGTTAGGGTTGAGAAAGGGAAAGATCCTGGAGCTCCAGGAACAGTTGTGCTGGATGGAGCCCGCCAAGGCCATCGCAGCAGCGCCACAACATTGCTGCTCCTCCGTCTTTCTGATAGGGAGAAGCTTGGGACTGTGTTAGGGTAATTAACTAGAGCTAGGGTTAGGGTTACGCCTAGGGTTAGGGTTGAGAGATCGAAAGGGCCTTGAGCTCCAGGAATGCTGGCGCTGGAAAGGGCTTGCCAAGGCGATCGCGGCAAGGCCCCAACCTTGCTGGTCCCACACCATTCTGACCTGGACCCCCCACAGGGGTGGGCACCTCGGCCCCAGCCATAGGCTGCCTTTGTGCCTGGAGTTAGGGTTGAGAAAGGGAAAGAGCCTAGAGCTGCAGGAACACTGGCACTGGAAAGGGCCTGCCGAGACAAGAGCAGCAAGGCCCCAACCTTGCTGCTCCCACACCGTTCTGATAGGGAAAAGCCTGGTAGTGAGTTGGGGTAATTAACTAGGGTTAGGGTTAGGGTTACGCCTAAGGTTAGCATTGAGATCTAAAGGGCCTCGAGCTCCAGGAACAGTGGCACTGCAAAGGGCCTGCCAAGGCGATCACAGCAAGGCCCCAACCTTCCTGCTCCCACACTATTCGGACCTGGACTCCCCACAGTGGTTGGCACCTCGGCCCCAGCCATAGGCTGCGTTTGTGCCTGGAGTTAGGGTTGAGGAAGGGAAAGAGGCTAGAGTTCCATGAACACTTGTGCTGGTAAGGGCCTGCCGATGCCACCGCAGTTGCGCCCCAACATTGCTTCTCCTCCATCTTTCTGATAGGGAAAAGCTTGATAGTGAGTTGGGGTAATTAACTAGGGTTAGGGTTAGGGTTACGCCTAAGGTTAGCATTGAGATCTAAAGGGCCTCGAGCTCCAGGAACAGTGGCCCTGCAAAGGGCCTGCCAAGGCAACTGCGGCAAGGCCCCAACCTTGCTGTTCCCACAGCGTTCTGACCTGGACCACGTGCAGGGGTGGGCACCTCGGCCCCAGGCATGGGCTGTCATTGTGCCTGGAGTTAGGGTTGAGAGAGGGAAAGAGCCTAGAGCTCCAGGAACACTGGTGCTGGAAGGAGCCAGTCAAGGCCATTGTAGCAGCGCCGCAAGATTGCTGCTGCTCCATCTTTCTGATAGGGAAAAGTCCGGTACAGAGTTGGGGTAATTAACTAGGGTTAGGCTTAGTGTTGAGAGATCTGAAGGGCCTCGAGCTCCAAGAACACTGGCACTGGAAAGGGCCTACCAAAGCGATCGCAGCAAGGCCCCAACCTTGCTGCTCGCACAGCGTTCTGACCTGGACCCCCCCCAGTGGTCGGCACCTTGGCCCCAGCCATAGGCTGCCGTTCAGCCTGGAGATAGGGTTGAGAGAGGGAAAGATCCTAGAGCTCCAGGAACAGTTGTGCTGGAAGTAGCCTGCCAAGGCCATCGCAGCAGCGCCGCAAGATTGCTGCTCCTCCATCTTTCTGATAGGGAGAAGCTTGGGACTGTGTTAGGGTAATTAACTAGAGCTAGGGTTAGGGTTACGCCTAGGGTTAGGGTTGAGAGATCGAAAGGGCCTTGAGCTCCAGGAATGCTGGCGCTGGAAAGGGCTTGCCAAGGCGATCGCGGCAAGGCCCCAACCTTGCTGCTCGCACACCATTCTGACCTGGACCTCCCACAGAGGTGGGCACCTCGGCCCCAGCCATAGGCTGCCTTTGTGCCTGGAGTTAGGGTTGAGAAAGGGAAAGATCCTGGAGCTCCAGGAACAGTTGTGCTGGAAGGAGCCCGCCAAGGCCATCGCAGCAGCGCCACAACATTGCTGCTCCTCCGTCTTTCTGATAGGGAGAAGCTTGGGACTGTGTTAGGGTAATTAACTAGAGCTAGGGTTAGGGTTACGCCTAGGGTTAGGGTTGAGAGATCGAAAGGGCCTTGAGCTCCAGGAATGCTGGCGCTGGAAAGGGCTTGCCAAGGCGATCGCGGCAAGGCCCCAACCTTGCTGGTCCCACACCATTCTGACCTGGACCCCCCACAGGGGTGGGCACCTCGGCCCCAGCCATAGGCTGCCTTTGTGCCTGGAGTTAGGGTTGAGAAAGGGAAAGAGCCTAGAGCTGCAGGAACACTGGCACTGGAAAGGGCCTGCCGAGACAAGAGCAGCAAGGCCCCAACCTTGCTGCTCCCACACCGTTCTGATAGGGAAAAGCCTGGTAGTGAGTTGGGGTAATTAACTAGGGTTAGGGTTAGGGTTACGCCTAAGGTTAGCATTGAGATCTAAAGGGCCTCGAGCTCCAGGAACAGTGGCACTGCAAAGGGCCTGCCAAGGCGATCACAGCAAGGCCCCAACCTTCCTGCTCCCACACTATTCGGACCTGGACTCCCCACAGTGGTTGGCACCTCGGCCCCAGCCATAGGCTGCGTTTGTGCCTGGAGTTAGGGTTGAGGAAGGGAAAGAGGCTAGAGTTCCAAGAACACTTGTGCTGGTAAGGGCCTGCCGATGCCACCGCGGTTGCGCCCCAACATTGCTTCTCCTCCATCTTTCTGATAGGGAAAAGCTTGATAGTGAGTTGGGGTAATTAACTAGGGTTAGGGTTAGGGTTACGCCTAAGGTTAGCATTGAGATCTAAAGGGCCTCGAGCTCCAGGAACAGTGGCCCTGCAAAGGGCCTGCCAAGGCAACTGCGGCAAGGCCCCAACCTTGCTGTTCCCACAGCGTTCTGACCTGGACCACGTGCAGGGGTGGGCACCTCGGCCCCAGGCATGGGCTGTCATTGTGCCTGGAGTTAGGGTTGAGAGAGGGAAAGAGCCTAGAGCTCCAGGAACACTGGTGCTGGAAGGAGCCAGTCAAGGCCATTGTAGCAGCGCCGCAAGATTGCTGCTGCTCCATCTTTCTGATAGGGAAAAGTCCGGTACTGAGTTGGGGTAATTAACTAGGGTTAGGCTTAGTGTTGAGAGATCTGAAGGGCCTCGAGCTCCAAGAACAGCGGCACTGGAAAGGGCCTGCCAAAGCGATCGCAGCAAGGCCCCAACCTTGCTGCTCCCACCCCATTTGGAGCTGGAGCCCCAAGAGGGGTGGGCACCTCGGCCCCAGCCATAGGCTGTCATTCAGCGTGGAGTTAGGATTGAGAGAGGGAAAGAGCCTAGATCTCCAGGAACACTTGTGCTGGAAAGGGCCTGCCGAGGCCATCGCGGCAGCACCACAACGTTGCTTCTCCTGCATCTTTCTGATAGGGAAAAGTCCGGTACTGGGTTGGGGTGATTAACTAGGGTTAGGCTTATGGTTACTCCTACGGTTAGCGTTGAGAGATCTAAAGGGCTTAGAGCTCCAGGAACACTGGCACTGGAAAGGGCCTGCCAAGGCCATTGTGACAAGGCCCCAACCTTGCTGCTCGCACAGCGTTCTGACCTGGACCCCCCGCAGTGGTCGGCACCTTGGCCCCAGCCATAGGCTGCCGTTCAGCCTGGAGTTAGGGTTGAGAGAGGGAAAGATCCTAGAGCTCCAGGAACAGTTGTGCTGGAAGGAGCCTGCCAAGGCCATCGCAGCAGCGCCGCAAGATTGCTGCTCCTCCATCTTTCTGATAGGGAGAAGCTTGGGACTGTGTTAGGGTAATTAACTAGAGCTAGGGTTAGGGTTACGCCTAGGGTTAGGGTTGAGAGATCGAAAGGGCCTTGAGCTCCAGGAATGCTGGCGCTGGAAAGGGCTTGCCAAGGCGATCGCGGCAAGGCCCCAACCTTGCTGGTCCCACACCATTCTGACCTGGACCCCCCACAGGGGTGGGCACCTCGGCCCCAGCCATAGGCTGCCTTTGTGCCTGGAGTTAGGGTTGAGAAAGGGAAAGAGCCTAGAGCTGCAGGAACACTGGCACTGGAAAGGGCCTGCCGAGACAAGAGCAGCAAGGCCCCAACCTTGCTGCTCCCACACCGTTCTGATAGGGAAAAGCCTGGTAGTGAGTTGGGGTAATTAACTAGGGTTAGGGTTAGGGTTACGCCTAAGGTTAGCATTGAGATCTAAAGGGCCTCGAGCTCCAGGAACAGTGGCACTGCAAAGGGCCTGCCAAAGCGATCGCAGCAAGGCCCCAACCTTGCTGCTCCCACCCCATTTGGAGCTGGAGCCCCAAGAGGGGTGGGCACCTCGGCCCCAGCCATAGGCTGCCATTCAGCGTGGAGTTAGGATTGAGAGAGGGAAAGAGCCTAGATCTCCAGGAACACTTGTGCTGGAAAGGGCCTGCCGAGGCCATCACGGCAGCACCACAACGTTGCTTCTCCTGCATCTTTCTGATAGGGAAAAGTCCGGTACTGGGTTGGGGTGATTAACTAGGGTTAGGCTTATGGTTACTCCTATGGTTAGCGTTGAGAGATCTAAAGGGCTTAGAGCTCCAGGAGCACTGGCACTGGAAAGGGCCTGCCAAGGCCATTGTGACAAGGCCCCAACCTTGCTGCTCGCACAGCGTTCTGACCTGGACCCCCCCCAGTGGTCGGCACCTTGGCCCCAGCCATAGGCTGCCGTTCAGCCTGGAGTTAGGGTTGAGAGAGGGAAAGATCCTAGAGCTCCAGGAACAGTTGTGCTGGAAGGAGCCTGCCAAGGCCATCGCAGCAGCGCCGCAAGATTGCTGCTCCTCCATCTTTCTGATAGGGAGAAGCTTGGGACTGTGTTAGGGTAATTAACTAGAGCTAGGGTTAGGGTTACGCCTAGGGTTAGGGTTGAGAGATCGAAAGGGCCTTGAGCTCCAGGAATGCTGGCGCTGGAAAGGGCTTGCCAAGGCGATCGCGGCAAGGCCCCAACCTTGCTGGTCCCACACCATTCTGACCTGGACCTTCCACAGAGGTGGGCACCTCGGCCCCAGCCATAGGCTGCGTTTGTGCCTGGAGTTAGGGTTGAGAAAGGGAAAGATCCTGGAGCTCCAGGAACAGTTGTGCTGGAAGGAGCCTGCCAAGGCCATCGCAGCAGCGCCACAACATTGCTGCTCCTCCATCTTTCTGATAGGGAGAAGCTTGGGACTGTGTTAGGGTAATTAACTAGAGCTAGGGTTAGGGTTACGCCTAGGGTTAGGGTTGAGAGATCGAAAGGGCCTTGAGCTCCAGGAATGCTGGCGCTGGAAAGGGCTTGCCAAGGCGATCGCGGCAAGGCCCCAACCTTGCTGGTCCCACACCATTCTGACCTGGACCCCCCACAGGGGTGGGCACCTCGGCCCCAGCCATAGGCTGCGTTTGTGCCTGGAGTTAGGGTTGAGAAAGGGAAAGAGCCTAGAGCTGCAGGAACACTGGCACTGGAAAGGGCCTGCCGAGACAAGAGCAGCAAGGCCCCAACCTTGCTGCTCCCACACCGTTCTGATAGGGAAAAGCCTGGTAGTGAGTTGGGGTAATTAACTAGGGTTAGGGTTAGGGTTACGCCTAAGGTTAGCATTGAGATCTAAAGGGCCTCGAGCTCCAGGAACAGTGGCACTGCAAAGGGCCTGCCAAGGCGATCACAGCAAGGCCCCAACCTTCCTGCTCCCACACTATTCGGACCTGGACTCCCCACAGTGGTTGGCACCTCGGCCCCAGCCATAGGCTGCGTTTGTGCCTGGAGTTAGGGTTGAGGAAGGGAAAGAGGCTAGAGTTCCAAGAACACTTGTGCTGGTAAGGGCCTGCCGATGCCACCGCGGTTGCGCCCCAACATTGCTTCTCCTCCATCTTTCTGATAGGGAAAAGCTTGATAGTGAGTTGGGGTAATTAACTAGGGTTAGGGTTAGGGTTACGCCTAAGGTTCGCATTGAGATCTAAAGGGCCTCGAGCTCCAGGAACAGTGGCCCTGCAAAGGGCCTGCCAAGGCAACTGCGGCAAGGCCCCAACCTTGCTGTTCCCACAGCGTTCTGACCTGGACCACGTGCAGGGGTGGGCACCTCGGCCCCAGGCATGGGCTGTCATTGTGCCTGGAGTTAGGGTTGAGAGAGGGAAAGAGCCTAGAGCTCCAGGAACACTGGTGCTGGAAGGAGCCAGTCAAGGCCATTGTAGCAGCGCCGCAAGATTGCTGCTGCTCCATCTTTCTGATAGGGAAAAGTCCGGTACTGAGTTGGGGTAATTAACTAGGGTTAGGCTTAGTGTTGAGAGATCTGAAGGGCCTCGAGCTCCAAGAACACTGGCACTGGAAAGGGCCTGCCAAAGCGATCGCAGCAAGGCCCCAACCTTGCTGCTCCCACCCCATTTGGAGCTGGCGCCCCAAGAGGGGTGGGCACCTCGGCCCCAGCCATAGGCTGCCATTCAGCGTGGAGTTAGGATTGAGAGAGGGAAAGAGCCTAGATCTCCAGGAACACTTGTGCTGGAAAGGGCCTGCCGAAGCCATCGCGGCAGCACCACAACGTTGCTTCTCCTGCATCTTTCTGATAGGGAAAAGTCCGGTACTGGGTTGGGGTGATTAACTAGGGTTAGGCTTATGGTTACTCCTATGGTTAGCGTTGAGAGATCTAAAGGGCTTAGAGCTCCAGGAGCACTGGCACTGGAAAGGGCCTGCCAAGGCCATTGTGACAAGGCCCCAACCTTGCTGCTCGCACAGCGTTCTGACCTGGACCCCCCCCAGTGGTCGGCACCTTGGCCCTAGCCATAGGCTGCCGTTCAGCCTGGAGTTAGGGTTGAGAGAGGGAAAGATCCTAGAGCTCCAGGAACAGTTGTGCTGGAAGGAGCCTGCCAAGGCCATCGCAGCAGCGCCGCAAGATTGCTGCTCCTCCATCTTTCTGATAGGGAGAAGCTTGGGACTGTGTTAGGGTAATTAACTAGAGCTAGGGTTAGGGTTACGCCTAGGGTTAGGGTTGAGAGATCGAAAGGGCCTTGAGCTCCAGGAATGCTGGCGCTGGAAAGGGCTTGCCAAGGCGATCGCGGCAAGGCCCCAACCTTGCTGGTCCCACACCATTCTGACCTGGACCCCCCCCAGTGGTCGGCACCTTGGCCCCAGCCATAGGCTGCCGTTCAACCTGGAGTTAGGGTTGAGAGAGGGAAAGATCCTAGAGCTCCAGGAACAGTTGTGCTGGAAGGAGCCTGCCAAGGCCATCGCAGCAGCGCCGCAAGATTGCTGCTCCTCCATCTTTCTGATAGGGAAAAGCTTGGGACTGTGTTAGGGTAATTAACTAGAGCTAGGGTTAGGGTTACGCCTAGGGTTAGGGTTGAGAGATCGAAAGGGCCTTGAGCTCCAGGAATGCTGGCGCTGGAAAGGGCTTGCCAAGGCGATCGCGGCAAGGCCCCAACCTTGCTGCTCGCACACCATTCTGACCTGGACCTCCCACAGAGGTGGGCACCTCGGCCCCAGCCATAGGCTGCCTTTGTGCCTGGAGTTAGGGTTGAGAAAGGGAAAGATCCTGGAGCTCCAGGAACAGTTGTGCTGGAAGGAGCCCGCCAAGGCCATCGCAGCAGCGCCAAAACATTGCTGCTCCTCCGTCTTTCTGATAGGGAGAAGCTTGGGACTGTGTTAGGGTAATTAACTAGAGCTAGGGTTAGGGTTACGCCTAGGGTTAGGGTTGAGAGATCGAAAGGGCCTTGAGCTCCAGGAATGCTGGCGCTGGAAAGGGCTTGCCAAGGCGATCGCGGCAAGGCCCCAACCTTGCTGGTCCCACACCATTCTGACCTGGACCCCCCACAGGGGTGGGCACCTCGGCCCCAGCCATAGGCTGCCTTTGTGCCTGGAGTTAGGGTTGAGAAAGGGAAAGAGCCTAGAGCTGCAGGAACACTGGCACTGGAAAGGGCCTGCCGAGACAAGAGCAGCAAGGCCCCAACCTTGCTGCTCCCACACCGTTCTGATAGGGAAAAGCCTGGTAGTGAGTTGGGGTAATTAACTAGGGTTAGGGTTAGGGTTACGCCTAAGGTTAGCATTGAGATCTAAAGGGCCTCGAGCTCCAGGAACAGTGGCACTGCAAAGGGCCTGCCAAGGCGATCACAGCAAGGCCCCAACCTTCCTGCTCCCACACTATTCGGACCTGGACTCCCCACAGTGGTTGGCACCTCGGCCCCAGCCATAGGCTGCGTTTGTGCCTGGAGTTAGGGTTGAGGAAGGGAAAGAGGCTAGAGTTCCAAGAACACTTGTGCTGGTAAGGGCCTGCCGATGCCACCGCGGTTGCGCCCCAACATTGCTTCTCCTCCATCTTTCTGATAGGGAAAAGCTTGATAGTGAGTTGGGGTAATTAACTAGGGTTAGGGTTAGGGTTACGCCTAAGGTTAGCATTGAGATCTAAAGGGCCTCGAGCTCCAGGAACAGTGGCCCTGCAAAGGGCCTGCCAAGGCAACTGCGGCAAGGCCCCAACCTTGCTGTTCCCACAGCGTTCTGACCTGGACCACGTGCAGGGGTGGGCACCTCGGCCCCAGGCATGGGCTGTCATTGTGCCTGGAGTTAGGGTTGAGAGAGGGAAAGAGCCTAGAGCTCCAGGAACACTGGTGCTGGAAGGAGCCAGTCAAGGCCATTGTAGCAGCGCCGCAAGATTGCTGCTGCTCCATCTTTCTGATAGGGAAAAGTCCGGTACTGAGTTGGGGTAATTAACTAGGGTTAGGCTTAGTGTTGAGAGATCTGAAGGGCCTCGAGCTCCAAGAACACTGGCACTGGAAAGGGCCTGCCAAAGCGATCGCAGCAAGGCCCCAACCTTGCTGCTCCCACCCCATTTGGAGCTGGAGCCCCAAGAGGGGTGGGCACCTCGGCCCCAGCCATAGGCTGTCATTCAGCGTGGAGTTAGGATTGAGAGAGGGAAAGAGCCTAGATCTCCAGGAACACTTGTGCTGGAAAGGGCCTGCCGAGGCCATCGCGGCAGCACCACAACGTTGCTTCTCCTGCATCTTTCTGATAGGGAAAAGTCCGGTACTGGGTTGGGGTGATTAACTAGGGTTAGGCTTATGGTTACTCCTACGGTTAGCGTTGAGAGATCTAAAGGGCTTAGAGCTCCAGGAACACTGGCACTGGAAAGGGCCTGCCAAGGCCATTGTGACAAGGCCCCAACCTTGCTGCTCGCACAGCGTTCTGACCTGGACCCCCCGCAGTGGTCGGCACCTTGGCCCCAGCCATAGGCTGCCGTTCAGCCTGGAGTTAGGGTTGAGAGAGGGAAAGATCCTAGAGCTCCAGGAACAGTTGTGCTGGAAGGAGCCTGCCAAGGCCATCGCAGCAGCGCCGCAAGATTGCTGCTCCTCCATCTTTCTGATAGGGAGAAGCTTGGGACTGTGTTAGGGTAATTAACTAGAGCTAGGGTTAGGGTTACGCCTAGGGTTAGGGTTGAGAGATCGAAAGGGCCTTGAGCTCCAGGAATGCTGGCGCTGGAAAGGGCTTGCCAAGGCGATCGCGGCAAGGCCCCAACCTTGCTGGTCCCACACCATTCTGACCTGGACCCCCCACAGGGGTGGGCACCTCGGCCCCAGCCATAGGCTGCCTTTGTGCCTGGAGTTAGGGTTGAGAAAGGGAAAGAGCCTAGAGCTGCAGGAACACTGGCACTGGAAAGGGCCTGCCGAGACAAGAGCAGCAAGGCCCCAACCTTGCTGCTCCCACACCGTTCTGATAGGGAAAAGCCTGGTAGTGAGTTGGGGTAATTAACTAGGGTTAGGGTTAGGGTTACGCCTAAGGTTAGCATTGAGATCTAAAGGGCCTCGAGCTCCAGGAACAGTGGCACTGCAAAGGGCCTGCCAAGGCGATCGCAGCAAGGCCCCAACCTTGCTGCTCCCACCCCATTTGGAGCTGGAGCCCCAAGAGGGGTGGGCACCTCGGCCCCAGCCATAGGCTGCCATTCAGCGTGGAGTTAGGATTGAGAGAGGGAAAGAGCCTAGATCTCCAGGAACACTTGTGCTGGAAAGGGCCTGCCGAGGCCATCACGGCAGCACCACAACGTTGCTTCTCCTGCATCTTTCTGATAGGGAAAAGTCCGGTACTGGGTTGGGGTGATTAACTAGGGTTAGGCTTATGGTTACTCCTATGGTTAGCGTTGAGAGATCTAAAGGGCTTAGAGCTCCAGGAGCACTGGCACTGGAAAGGGCCTGCCAAGGCCATTGTGACAAGGCCCCAACCTTGCTGCTCGCACAGCGTTCTGACCTGGACCCCCCCCAGTGGTCGGCACCTTGGCCCCAGCCATAGGCTGCCGTTCAGCCTGGAGTTAGGGTTGAGAGAGGGAAAGATCCTAGAGCTCCAGGAACAGTTGTGCTGGAAGGAGCCTGCCAAGGCCATCGCAGCAGCGCCGCAAGATTGCTGCTCCTCCATCTTTCTGATAGGGAGAAGCTTGGGACTGTGTTAGGGTAATTAACTAGAGCTAGGGTTAGGGTTACGCCTAGGGTTAGGGTTGAGAGATCGAAAGGGCCTTGAGCTCCAGGAATGCTGGCGCTGGAAAGGGCTTGCCAAGGCGATCGCGGCAAGGCCCCAACCTTGCTGGTCCCACACCATTCTGACCTGGACCTCCCACAGAGGTGGGCACCTCGGCCCCAGCCATAGGCTGCGTTTGTGCCTGGAGTTAGGGTTGAGAAAGGGAAAGATCCTGGAGCTCCAGGAACAGTTGTGCTGGAAGGAGCCTGCCAAGGCCATCGCAGCAGCGCCACAACATTGCTGCTCCTCCATCTTTCTGATAGGGAGAAGCTTGGGACTGTGTTAGGGTAATTAACTAGAGCTAGGGTTAGGGTTACGCCTAGGGTTAGGGTTGAGAGATCGAAAGGGCCTTGAGCTCCAGGAATGCTGGCGCTGGAAAGGGCTTGCCAAGGCGATCGCGGCAAGGCCCCAACCTTGCTGGTCCCACACCATTCTGACCTGGACCCCCCACAGGGGTGGGCACCTCGGCCCCAGCCATAGGCTGCCTTTGTGCCTGGAGTTAGGGTTGAGAAAGGGAAAGAGCCTAGAGCTGCAGGAACACTGGCACTGGAAAGGGCCTGCCGAGACAAGAGCAGCAAGGCCCCAACCTTGCTGCTCCCACACCGTTCTGATAGGGAAAAGCCTGGTAGTGAGTTGGGGTAATTAACTAGGGTTAGGGTTAGGGTTACGCCTAAGGTTAGCATTGAGATCTAAAGGGCCTCGAGCTCCAGGAACAGTGGCACTGCAAAGGGCCTGCCAAGGCGATCACAGCAAGGCCCCAACCTTCCTGCTCCCACACTATTCGGACCTGGACTCCCCACAGTGGTTGGCACCTCGGCCCCAGCCATAGGCTGCGTTTGTGCCTGGAGTTAGGGTTGAGGAAGGGAAAGAGGCTAGAGTTCCAAGAACACTTGTGCTGGTAAGGGCCTGCCGATGCCACCGCGGTTGCGCCCCAACATTGCTTCTCCTCCATCTTTCTGATAGGGAAAAGCTTGATAGTGAGTTGGGGTAATTAACTAGGGTTAGGGTTAGGGTTACGCCTAAGGTTAGCATTGAGATCTAAAGGGCCTCGAGCTCCAGGAACAGTGGCCCTGCAAAGGGCCTGCCAAGGCAACTGCGGCGAGGCCCCAACCTTGCTGTTCCCACAGCGTTCTGACCTGGACCACGTGCAGGGGTGGGCACCTCGGCCCCAGGCATGGGCTGTCATTGTGCCTGGAGTTAGGGTTGAGAGAGGGAAAGAGCCTAGAGCTCCAGGAACACTGGTGCTGGAAGGAGCCAGTCAAGGCCATTGTAGCAGCGCCGCAAGATTGCTGCTGCTCCATCTTTCTGATAGGGAAAAGTCCGGTACTGAGTTGGGGTAATTAACTAGGGTTAGGCTTAGTGTTGAGAGATCTGAAGGGCCTCGAGCTCCAAGAACACTGGCACTGGAAAGGGCCTGCCAAAGCGATCGCAGCAAGGCCCCAACCTTGCTGCTCCCACCCCATTTGGAGCTGGAGCCCCAAGAGGGGTGGGCACCTCGGCCCCAGCCATAGGCTGCCATTCAGCGTGGAGTTAGGATTGAGAGAGGGAAAGAGCCTAGATCTCCAGGAACACTTGTGCTGGAAAGGGCCTGCCGAGGCCATCGTGGCAGCACCACAACGTTGCTTCTCCTGCATCTTTCTGATAGGGAAAAGTCCGGTACTGGGTTGGGGTGATTAACTAGGGTTAGGCTTATGGTTACTCCTACGGTTAGCGTTGAGAGATCTAAAGGGCTTAGAGCTCCAGGAACACTGGCACTGGAAAGGGCCTGCCAAGGCCATTGTGACAAGGCCCCAACCTTGCTGCTCACACAGCGTTCTGACCTGGACCCCCCCCAGTGGTCGGCACCTTGGCCCCAGCCATAGGCTGCCGTTCAGCCTGGAGTTAGGGTTGAGAGAGGGAAAGATCCTAGAGCTCCAGGAACAGTTGTGCTGGAAGGAGCCTGCCAAGGCCATCGCAGCAGCGCCGCAAGATTGCTGCTCCTCCATCTTTCTGATAGGGAGAAGCTTGGGACTGTGTTAGGGTAATTAACTAGAGCTAGGGTTAGGGTTACGCCTAGGGTTAGGGTTGAGAGATCGAAAGGGCCTTGAGCTCCAGGAATGCTGGCGCTGGAAAGGGCTTGCCAAGGCGATCGCGGCAAGGCCCCAACCTTGCTGGTCCCACACCATTCTGACCTGGACCCCCCACAGGGGTGGGCACCTCGGCCCCAGCCATAGGCTGCGTTTGTGCCTGGAGTTAGGGTTGAGAAAGGGAAAGAGCCTAGAGCTGCAGGAACACTGGCACTGGAAAGGGCCTGCCGAGACAAGAGCAGCAAGGCCCCAACCTTGCTGCTCCCACACCGTTCTGATAGGGAAAAGCCTGGTAGTGAGTTGGGGTAATTAACTAGGGTTAGGGTTAGGGTTAGGGTTACGCCTAAGGTTAGCATTGAGATCTAAAGGGCCTCGAGCTCCAGGAACAGTGGCACTGCAAAGGGCCTGCCAAGGCGATCACAGCAAGGCCCCAACCTTCCTGCTCCCACACTATTCGGACCTGGACTCCCCACAGTGGTTGGCACCTCGGCCCCAGCCATAGGCTGCGTTTGTGCCTGGAGTTAGGGTTGAGGAAGGGAAAGAGGCTAGAGTTCCAAGAACACTTGTGCTGGTAAGGGCCTGCCGATGCCACCGCGGTTGCGCCCCAACATTGCTTCTCCTCCATCTTTCTGATAGGGAAAAGCTTGATAGTGAGTTGGGGTAATTAACTAGGGTTAGGGTTAGGGTTACGCCTAAGGTTAGCATTGAGATCTAAAGGGCCTCGAGCTCCAGGAACAGTGGCCCTGCAAAGGGCCTGCCAAGGCAACTGCGGCAAGGCCCCAACCTTGCTGTTCCCACAGCGTTCTGACCTGGACCACATGCAGGGGTGGGCACCTCGGCCCTAGCCATGGGCTGTCATTGTGCCTGGAGTTAGGGTTGAGAGAGGGAAAGAGCCTAGAGCTCCAGGAACACTGGTGCTGGAAGGAGCCAGTCAAGGCCATTGTAGCAGCGCCGCAAGATTGCTGCTGCTCCATCTTTCTGATAGGGAAAAGTCCGGTACTGAGTTGGGGTAATTAACTAGGGTTAGGCTTAGTGTTGAGAGATCTGAAGGGCCTCGAGCTCCAAGAACACTGGCACTGGAAAGGGCCTGCCAAAGCGATCGCAGCAAGGCCCCAACCTTGCTGCTCCCACCCCATTTGGAGCTGGAGCCCCAAGAGGGGTGGGCACCTCGGCCCCAGCCATAGGCTGCCATTCAGCGTGGAGTTAGGATTGAGAGAGGGAAAGAGCCTAGATCTCCAGGAACACTTGTGCTGGAAAGGGCCTGCCGAGGCCATCGTGGCAGCACCACAACGTTGCTTCTTCTGCATCTTTCTGATAGGGAAAAGTCCGGTACTGGGTTGGGGTGATTAACTAGGGTTAGGCTTATGGTTACTCCTATGGTTAGCGTTGAGAGATCTAAAGGGCTTAGAGCTCCAGGAACACTGGCACTGGAAAGGGCCTGCCAAGGCCATTGTGACAAGGCCCCAACCTTGCTGCTCGCACAGCGTTCTGACCTGGACCCCCCCCAGTGGTCGGCACCTTGGCCCCAGCCATAGGCTGCCGTTCAGCCTGGAGTTAGGGTTGAGAGAGGGAAAGATCCTAGAGCTCCAGGAACAGTTGTGCTGGAAGGAGCCTGCCAAGGCCGTCGCAGCAGCGCCGCAAGATTGCTGCTCCTCCATCTTTCTGATAGGGAAAAGCTTGGGACTGTGTTAGGGTAATTAACTAGAGCTAGGGTTAGGGTTACGCCTAGGGTTAGGGTTGAGAGATCGAAAGGGCCTTGAGCTCCAGGAATGCTGGCGTTGGAAAGGGCTTGCCAAGGCGATCGCGGCAAGGCCCCAACCTTGCTGGTCCCACACCATTCTGACCTGGACCCCCCACAGGGGTGGGCACCTCGGCCCCAGCCATAGGCTGCCTTTGTGCCTGGAGTTAGGGTTGAGAAAGGGAAAGAGCCTAGAGCTGCAGGAACACTGGCACTGGAAAGGGCCTGCCGAGACAAGAGCAGCAAGGCCCCAACCTTGCTGCTCCCACACCGTTCTGATAGGGAAAAGCCTGGTAGTGAGTTGGGGTAATTAACTAGGGTTAGGGTTAGGGTTACGCCTAAGGTTAGCATTGAGATCTAAAGGGCCTCGAGCTCCAGGAACAGTGGCACTGCAAAGGGCCTGCCAAGGCGATCACAGCAAGGCCCCAACCTTCCTGCTCCCACACTATTCGGACCTGGACTCCCCACAGTGGTTGGCACCTCGGCCCCAGCCATAGGCTGCGTTTGTGCCTGGAGTTAGGGTTGAGAAAGGGAAAGAGCCTAGAGCTGCAGGAACACTGGCACTGGAAAGGGCCTGCCGAGACAAGAGCAGCAAGGCCCCAACCTTGCTGCTCCCACACCGTTCTGATAGGGAAAAGCCTGGTAGTGAGTTGGGGTAATTAACTAGGGTTAGGGTTAGGGTTACGCCTAAGGTTAGCATTGAGATCTAAAGGGCCTCGAGCTCCAGGAACAGTGGCACTGCAAAGGGCCTGCTAAGGCGATCACAGCAAGGCCCCAACCTTCCTGCTCCCACACTATTCGGACCTGGACTCCCCACAGTGGTTGGCACCTCGGCCCCAGCCATAGGCTGCGTTTGTGCCTGGAGTTAGGGTTGAGGAAGGGAAAGAGGCTAGAGTTCCAAGAACACTTGTGCTGGTAAGGGCCTGCCGATGCCACCGCGGTTGCGCCCCAACATTGCTTCTCCTCCATCTTTCTGATAGGGAAAAGCTTGATAGTGAGTTGGGGTAATTAACTAGGGTTAGGGTTAGGGTTACGCCTAAGGTTAGCATTGAGATCTAAAGGGCCTCGAGCTCCAGGAACAGTGGCCCTGCAAAGGGCCTGCCAAGGCAACTGCGGCAAGGCCCCAACCTTGCTGTTCCCACAGCGTTCTGACCTGGACCACGTGCAGGGGTGGGCACCTCGGCCCTAGCCATGGGCTGTCATTGTGCCTGGAGTTAGGGTTGAGAGAGGGAAAGAGCCTAGAGCTCCAGGAACACTGGTGCTGGAAGGAGCCAGTCAAGGCCATTGTAGCAGCGCCGCAAGATTGCTGCTGCTCCATCTTTCTGATAGGGAAAAGTCCGGTACTGAGTTGGGGTAATTAACTAGGGTTAGGCTTAGTGTTGAGAGATCTGAAGGGCCTCGAGCTCCAAGAACACTGGCACTGGAAAGGGCCTGCCAAAGCGATCGCAGCAAGGCCCCAACCTTGCTGCTCCCACCCCATTTGGAGCTGGAGCCCCAAGAGGGGTGGGCACCTCGGCCCCAGCCATAGGCTGCCATTCTGCGTGGAGTTAGGATTGAGAGAGGGAAAGAGCCTAGATCTCCAGGAACACTTGTGCTGGAAAGGGCCTGCCGAGGCCATCGCGGCAGCACCACAACGTTGCTTCTCCTGCATCTTTCTGATAGGGAAAAGTCCGGTACTGGGTTGGGGTGATTAACTAGGGTTAGGCTTATGGTTACTCCTACGGTTAGCGTTGAGAGATCTAAAGGGCTTAGAGCTCCAGGAACACTGGCACTGGAAAGGGCCTGCCAAGGCCATTGTGACAAGGCCCCAACCTTGCTGCTCGCACAGCGTTCTGACCTGGACCCCCCCCAGTGGTCGGCACCTTGGCCCCAGCCATAGGCTGCCTTTGTGCCTGGAGTTAGGGTTGAGAAAGGGAAAGATCCTGGAGCTCCAGGAACAGTTGTGCTGGAAGGAGCCTGCCAAGGCCATCGCAGCAGCGCCGCAAGATTGCTGCTCCTCCATCTTTCTGATAGGGAGAAGCTTGGGACTGTGTTAGGGTAATTAACTAGAGCTAGGGTTAGGGTTACGCCTAGGGTTAGGGTTGAGAGATCGAAAGGGCCTTGAGCTCCAGGAATGCTGGCGCTGGAAAGGGCTTGCCAAGGCGATCGCGGCAAGGCCCCAACCTTGCTGGTCCCACACCATTCTGACCTGGACCTCCCACAGAGGTGGGCACCTCGGCCCCAGCCATAGGCTGCCTTTGTGCCTGGAGTTAGGGTTGAGAAAGGGAAAGATCCTGGAGCTCCAGGAACAGTTGTGCTGGAAGGAGCCCGCCAAGGCCATCGCAGCAGCGCCACAACATTGCTGCTCCTCCGTCGTTCTGATAGGGAGAAGCTTGGGACTGTGTTAGGGTAATTAACTAGAGCTAGGGTTAGGGTTACGCCTAGGGTTAGGGTTGAGAGATCGAAAGGGCCTTGAGCTCCAGGAATGCTGGCGCTGGAAAGGGCTTGCCAAGGCGATCGCGGCAAGGCCCCAACCTTGCTGGTCCCACACCATTCTGACCTGGACCCCCCACAGGGGTGGGCACCTCGGCCCCAGCCATAGGCTGCGTTTGTGCCTGGAGTTAGGGTTGAGAAAGGGAAAGAGCCTAGAGCTGCAGGAACACTGGCACTGGAAAGGGCCTGCCGAGATAAGAGCAGCAAGGCCCCAACCTTGCTGCTCCCACACCGTTCTGATAGGGAAAAGCCTGGTAGTGAGTTGGGGTAATTAACTAGGGTTAGGGTTAGGGTTATGCCTAAGGTTAGCATTGAGATCTAAAGGGCCTCGAGCTCCAGGAACAGTGGCACTGCAAAGGGCCTGCCAAGGCGATCACAGCAAGGCCCCAACCTTCCTGCTCCCACACTATTCGGACCTGGACTCCCCACAGTGGTTGGCACCTCGGCCCCAGCCATAGGCTGCGTTTGTGCCTGGAGTTAGGGTTGAGGAAGGGAAAGAGGCTAGAGTTCCAAGAACACTTGTGCTGGTAAGGGCCTGCCGATGCCACCGCGGTTGCGCCCCAACATTGCTTCTCCTCCATCTTTCTGATAGGGAAAAGCTTGATAGTGAGTTGGGGTAATTAACTAGGGTTAGGGTTAGGGTTACGCCTAAGGTTAGCATTGAGATCTAAAGGGCCTCGAGCTCCAGGAACAGTGGCCCTGCAAAGGGCCTGCCAAGGCAACTGCGGCAAGGCCCCAACCTTGCTGTTCCCACAGCGTTCTGACCTGGACCACGTGCAGGGGTGGGCACCTCGGCCCCAGGCATGGGCTGTCATTGTGCCTGGAGTTAGGGTTGAGAGAGGGAAAGAGCCTAGAGCTCCAGGAACACTGGTGCTGGAAGGAGCCAGTCAAGGCCATTGTAGCAGCGCCGCAAGATTGCTGCTGCTCCATCTTTCTGATAGGGAAAAGTCCGGTACTGAGTTGGGGTAATTAACTAGGGTTAGGCTTAGTGTTGAGAGATCTGAAGGGCCTCGAGCTCCAAGAACACTGGCACTGGAAAGGGCCTGCCAAAGCGATCGCAGCAAGGCCCCAACCTTGCTGCTCCCACCCCATTTGGAGCTGGAGCCCCAAGAGGGGTGGGCACCTCAGCCCCAGCCATAGGCTGCCATTCAGCATGGAGTTAGGATTGAGAGAGGGAAAGAGCCTAGATCTCCAGGAACACTTGTGCTGGAAAGGGCCTGCCGAGGCCATCGTGGCAGCACCACAACGTTGCTTCTTCTGCATCTTTCTGATAGGGAAAAGTCCGGTACTGGGTTGGGGTGATTAACTAGGGTTAGGCTTATGGTTACTCCTATGGTTAGCGTTGAGAGATCTAAAGGGCTTAGAGCTCCAGGAACACTGGCACTGGAAAGGGCCTGCCAAGGCCATTGTGACAAGGCCCCAACCTTGCTGCTCGCACAGCGTTCTGACCTGGACCCCCCCCAGTGGTCGGCACCTTGGCCCCAGCCATAGGCTGCCGTTCAGCCTGGAGTTAGGGTTGAGAGAGGGAAAGATCCTAGAGCTCCAGGAACAGTTGTGCTGGAAGGAGCCTGCCAAGGCCGTCGCAGCAGCGCCGCAAGATTGCTGCTCCTCCATCTTTCTGATAGGGAAAAGCTTGGGACTGTGTTAGGGTAATTAACTAGAGCTAGGGTTAGGGTTACGCCTAGGGTTAGGGTTGAGAGATCGAAAGGGCCTTGAGCTCCAGGAATGCTGGCGTTGGAAAGGGCTTGCCAAGGCGATCGCGGCAAGGCCCCAACCTTGCTGGTCCCACACCATTCTGACCTGGACCCCCCACAGGGGTGGGCACCTCGGCCCCAGCCATAGGCTGCCTTTGTGCCTGGAGTTAGGGTTGAGAAAGGGAAAGAGCCTAGAGCTGCAGGAACACTGGCACTGGAAAGGGCCTGCCGAGACAAGAGCAGCAAGGCCCCAACCTTGCTGCTCCCACACCGTTCTGATAGGGAAAAGCCTGGTAGTGAGTTGGGGTAATTAACTAGGGTTAGGGTTAGGGTTACGCCTAAGGTTAGCATTGAGATCTAAAGGACCTCGAGCTCCAGGAACAGTGGCACTGCAAAGGGCCTGCCAAGGCGATCACAGCAAGGCCCCAACCTTCCTGCTCCCACACTATTCGGACCTGGACTCCCCACAGTGGTTGGCACCTCGGCCCCAGCCATAGGCTGCGTTTGTGCCTGGAGTTAGGGTTGAGGAAGGGAAAGAGGCTAGAGTTCCAAGAACACTTGTGCTGGTAAGGGCCTGCCGATGCCACCGCGGTTGCGCCCGAACATTGCTTCTCCTCCATCTTTCTGATAGGGAAAAGCTTGATAGTGAGTTGGGGTAATTAACTAGGGTTAGGGTTAGGGTTACGCCTAAGGTTAGCATTGAGATCTAAAGGGCCTCGAGCTCCAGGAACAGTGGCCCTGCAAAGGGCCTGCCAAAGTTTTCGTGGCAAGGTCCCAACTTTGCTGCTCCCACACTGTTCTGACCTGGACCACCTGCTGGGTTTGGTATCTCGGCCCCAGCCATAGGCTACCCTTCAGCCTGGAGTTAGGATTGAGAGTGGGAAAGAGCCTAGAGCTCCAGGAACACTTGCACTGGAAAGGGCCTGCCAGGGCCGTCGCAGCAAGGCCGCAACTTTGCTGCTCCCTGTCCATTATTCGCTAAAGGTAGTGGTGGCATTATCATGTTCTGTAGTCTGAGGAAATCTTTCTTATGGTTTGGAAAAGTTCTTTTCATCCGTTGGGGAGGCAGTGAGTATTTGTTTGTACAGGAATCGGAAGTGTATTCTGAAGCTTAATTGTTTCTGTGTCTTTTTCTACTGACACTTGTCTTCCTTTCCGACATATTTAGGTTTGTGACTCACTCTTAATATTTTTTTGTGGGAAAGGCGTGGAGAAGATAGCTATCTGAAAGGGCCACTTAGCGAACATTTGTCTGGTCAGTTGCAAGGGGGTAAAAAAGTAGGTGTGGAACTTCAGCTTATATTGTAATGTTGTGCTGATTTTAATCTGTTCATTACTCTCTTTTATATCATCAGAAAATGATGACATGACAGGGCATCAGAAAAAGCTGAACATTTTTTTGATAATGAAGTTTTGTATTTGGGACCCTTGGACTTGATGTTTCCAACCCGAGGCACATTAAAGAGGGCAGGAGCGCAGTGCTCAGTCAGGCTTTGTGCAAGTGTTTCACAGCTCCCACTTGTGTTGCTGCTTCTGGGAGAGCTGTGTGGGTCCCTCTTGTTTAAAAGCTCTCGTTGCCGTCTGCAGGGACATCAGATTTCCTTACTGAAACTCCTTATCAATTTTGAGTCTTAGTTACTTGGCAGACATATGAATAAAACTTATTACAATAGCCTAATTGGCTCACAATATTAAGACAAAGTTTCTGTTCAGTATTTGTCTTATGTTAATGATGAGCATGGTTGATTCTTGAGCAAAGCCGTTAGTTGAAGGATTTCCAGGAGAATTATTAAATTATTTACAGCAGTCACCATCTATTCTGATGTTTGGGTATGCTTGATACAGCAAGGCTGGGATCACAAAACATAGAATCCTTTCTGTGGAAAGAGACCTTCTGCCAGAACAGGGTCCATGTTGAATGTAGACTTGATAGTTCAGTCTTATTGAATTGAATGGCTTTGCATTTGTACTGCTTTGGCCAAATGTATTGTTTACAGAACACTGTAAACTTTACTGAATGTTATTTAAGCCTACCTGTACCTCTGGCCTTCCGGAATGCTTGAGTCATATTAAATGGGCTTGGATTTGAACCGTCAATAGTAGAATTCTACCTGCTGCTCTATGGTGTTATTTCACAGGTTAACTGAGTATTGTCTTGCAAACCATACATATATTCTTGCTTAAAAACATATGCTTTGAATAATAAGGGTCTGGCAGAGCTCCATTCTTTTTGTTTTATTTCTTTTTCCCCTCAGTGATTGGGAACTCCATGAACTGGAAGCGAAGGAAGGTAGCTGAGATCGTGCTTTTTTTTGAAGCTTTAGTCTGTAGACATGTAAAGTATCAGACTGAGATGCAGGAGATGTGGGTGGAACAGAAACTGCAGGCTTTTCCCTTCCGTCCCATGGCAGAAGCAGATGGGTGGATGAGGTAATTTACCTATCTGGACTCAGTCACAGCCGCCTCCCTGGTCTGGGCTTCAAAAAGCAACTTGCTGCTATGACAACAGGACACTGATTTGGTCATTTCAATGAAAGAATGTGTATATAGTGTTTATAGAATCTCTGTAGTAACTAGAAATACTTAGAATATGCATTGTCACATAAATTATAAAAATGGTAATGTAGACATTGTAATCAATATAAACTGTTATTCCATATCCAGTGCTGCTTTCTAATATATGGGGAGAATATTCTAAATTATGTAAAGAATTAATTCATGAAAAGCAGCCACTGTGAGCTTCAAAGAAGTGATTAAACATAATCTTTTAGATTTTTTAATGTTTTTATGTTTCAGCGTTCAAATCAAATAACTTCAGATCTATGGACACATAAGTCATGTAGTACTTCTTTTTCCAACTCAATCATGAAATGAAACTTAAGTGAAACAGTTTATTTTTGCTATTTAAAAGCCTCACATTTTATTCAGATCAGTCTTTTCAACATTTGACATGGTGACAGGAGCTTGTTGTATATTAATTGTTAGAGGAACATACCTAAAGAGATTAGTAGGTTTATTTTTGTTTTGACATCTCTTAAGCTCTTTTTTTAAAAATCTAGACTATAATATGTCTTTGTTTGTAAGAGGTATATCCAGTTTCTATGTTCGACTAGCTGAATTTTAGAATAATTAAAAATGGATCAATGTATGTGGCATAAGTTAGTATTTTCTTCTGTCAGTTCAGATACATTTAATCTCCATGTCTTGGAGGGAATTGTCTTGTTCTTTTTTCCATGTGAGGTTTCTTGTGTAACCAACCCCAGCTCTTCTGTGGAGATGAGAGATGCCCATCTTAGGAAGGGGAGCTCTTCCCTGTAAAATGCAATGTTATATGTGCCAGAGTTTTTGTCATCCAAGTGTATTTTAGCATTTATGTTATGGCAGGTGTTAAAGACTTATATGAAGTGATTTACTGCTGCAGAGCCATTTCGCTAGAAACTTGAGCGAAAAAGTGTTTGTGGGGGTTTTTGTTGTTTTTGTTTTAAAAGTGATTCTGCCTTTTGCTTGCTTGCAAAGTGAGCTACTCAAAGTGATGGAGAAGATGAGATGTAAACTGATACAGCTGAATAGTTTAAAATACGGTTTTTTACTTGTATCTATAATGTTTTAGTCTGTGTAAATTTTGAGGAGAGGGAATCCTCTTCAGTTTTCAGAGAGAAGTCAGCTTTTTAGAGGAAGACCTGAAAGTCTTTAGTGTACCACCAGAAGTGTACCAGGTTTTGGCATGCATGTTATACAGGTTTCTTCCCATACTCAACTTCTGCAGAATGAGAGTAATTTTGTTTTAATTCTTCTTGTTCCATACTTATAGGTGTTGGGAGTGACAGATGCACTAAAGTACTACACACAAGAGCCAGAAGAAATGACACAGCAGAACTTGGATGTTCGAGGTAGGATTTAAGTGAAATATAAGTGGCTTTTGTGCTTCTGAGTGGAGAATGTACTTTGCTACTGCTTAAAGGGATTTTCTCTTTTGATCATTTCAGCAAAGATGTACAGTCTGTGTAAAGCCACTAATCAGAGTTAACTTGAGGGAATCTAGGATGAACCTGCTTGGTTTTAATTAGAATTATTTAATAAGCAATTACCACTGCTGTCTACAGGCAGAACCAAAAGGGGGAGTGGAGTTTCAGAGCTTCTCCTGAGGAAGAAGCTCGTTCACATCATGATACTGTGACTCAGCTTCCTGCTACATTGCCTTCCAAAGGAATAAGAAAATTCTGCTGTATTTGTTGACATACAGTGCAACTGTAACAAATGCAAACAGTAAGAGGGTTTTACCTTCTAAATAGGTGTTATGAACTCAGAACTAATTTTTTGTGGGTTTTGAAAAGCTTGTGAGGAAAACAACATTTTCAAGATCTACAGAAAGAACTAAAGGCTTTATGTGTAAAAGCTTTGCATTTCTTGTATTTGGAAAACCATCTTGTTGGCAAACTACAGAATTAATACATGCAAATGTCCTGATCATCTTATAGGTAATCCCTGATACATTTTCCCAAAGGCTGGCAGCACAGCTTTGAGAGCTCTTCATTTTTCTTTAGATGACTGCTTAAGTGATTTTGGAACCAAACTCTCTGGTCTCTATTTCTAGGACTGGCTACCTGCTCTCTGGGAGTCCAAAGAATAAAGCTGGGCTTGTGTTTCTCAGATTTATTATAAGATTTGTCCTTAAGTTAAAAAAAAATCCACCACCTTCCTTTCTTCATACTTGTGAAACTGCTAAAACTGTGCAAGAGCTGTCTGAGTGCTTGGAAAGAAAAATCAGACAGATGGTTTCTGTTATCAAATTATTTTCCTTTGTGGAAATTAAATATTTTGTTTTAGGAATAGAAGTGGTTTTCACTTGACAGATGAAGAAAAGTATTTTTGTTATGGACTGGTTTGGTGCTAAATTGCACAAATATGAGCTGCCATATCTTACAAAAGCTGGAGCTGTGGGGTGCTGTGCTGGGACTGCAGGATGAGCTGTGCTTGGTGCATGCACTGCACTCTCCAGGTGGAATTTAGGTACAAAGCATGGACTTGTTTTTGGGAATCACTGTGCGCTGGTCAGGGCTGCACACAATGTCAGTCGTTCAGCTGAAGCACAGCTCTCTTTGAGCCTTGTGTAAATGGCTCAGATCAGTAATTCATCTTGGCTTTGCAATATGAACTTGTTTCAGGATCAAATGGCTCAGATCAGTAGCTCACCTTGACTTTGCAATATGAACTTGTTTCAGTATCTATTTTGTCTTCTCACATTCTGAAGTCTATCTGGGAATTTCACTGTGTTTTCAATTGCTTATGCTATTAGTTCCAGACTTTAAGAGAAAACCTTGTAGTTGTAGCAAAGCTGAAGCACTAGACAGTATTGCCTACATTGAAGCAAAGATTAAATTGAACCTTGATATTGGAGTGTAACTTGAAATTAAGTTAGTTTTTGTAGAGGACGGATTCTTTTTCATTCTCCCAGATACCTCACTGAGGAAAAGACAAGACAAAATTTTAAGTGAAAAAATAAAAGGGGTTGGATGGGAGGAAGAGGATTATCTCATCTCATTTTCTCAGGCTAGAAGTTGCAATGAGGTGGAAAAGGCAGCCTTGTCTTTTACGGTCTTTTGTGGAAATACACAGAAATGCAGTTACTGCCATTAATATGCAAAGTACTGAAGTTATGTTGGGTGTAAGAATGTGCCTGCAGGCCTTCGTTAAGGGTTTAGAAGGCTTTATTTTTTGACACAAAATTGTGATGCCGAAGTTTCAAAAAAGTGGAAAAAAATGTCAGGAAATAAAAATTGCTTTTCCCCTGCTGGGATATTTAAGATTAATTATTAAATAACTCAATAAAAAATTCACACTTGCTTCAAGGTACTCTAATGGGATTTACTTTAATGTACTGTCCTATCTTACTGGAAGAAAAATTGAAGATTTTTTGACAGTTTGAGTTTAGCTATAATAAAAATAATAATGGAAACCTCTCACTGGTATATAGTTTTACAGTATACACGTAACCAAAATGAACAACCAATTTCAAGTTGTGAGAAATACAGCTGCAAAATCGTAGTTTACTTTTTTATTTCAGGTTTCTATGGCTGCTGTTGTTGATGTGAGATACTCTATTACCTTGTTCTGCTTGAAGCTTGGGCTTAGTTTAATTTACAGACTGAATTTTTTAGAGCCAGTTCTTCTGGTAATTTTTAAATATTTTGTATGCCATCATGTTCTTAAATAGTTTTTATTGCTGTGTGGATTTTTTTTGTTCATCACTATGAAGAATTGTATTTCCCATCAGTTCTTAGAGCTTTGGCGAGTGCAATAAGAAATGAGTAGTAATATTTTAGACTTTCATTGGTACCGAGAAGACATAGAAGGGTCTTTCTGACATTTTAGTACCTTCTAAGAGATGAGCCATCTGGTAAATATCAGCTCACAGCTTCATAGTGACAGGTGATGCTTTTTAAAGATGCTTCATTAACACTAATGATATTTTTATTCACTTCTTTACAGAAAGGTGAGTAAATAATTTACATTTTATTAACACTGAGAGGACTGGTGAGGGCTACGCACAGGCTGTTATTCCTTTGTTCAGAAAATGCTCAGGTAGAACTTGGAAAGATTGTTGGTTTTCTCTCTATTGCCTCATATTTATGAAGAATATTTGAGAGGAAACTGCAAAATTTCAGCACACTGCAAGTTTCTAAGACCTGGGATCTTATTCAAGACACACTCTTTACTGACTTGAAAGTACTATAAAATAATGATAGGCTATTCTGTGCCATTATTTGTGTTGCCATCAACTGTATTTCTTGAGGCTTCAGTGAAAAGGCATTTAAAACCTTGTAGTGCTGTTGTACATGTTGTATATAAAGTGCGAAGCGATGGAGATAATTCTTAAAACTTTGTACTTTAATGCTGATCACAGAAAAGCAAGCTGGCTTTTGTCATGTTTTTCTTCAGGTTACTGGTTTTTAGTGAGAGCCTTACCTTAAAGGATTTTCACCTTTACAGCTCAATATGTTAGTCTTCATGCTTTTCCTATTGGCCATAACTGATTTTTAGACTAAAATCAAGCCTTTATTTTGCAAGTCAGCCCTTTTATTAATACTTAGGATGAGTCGTTGTTGCATAAGTAAGGATACCTTACCTCAGGCAATCCCTGCTGTGCATCTGCAAGAAAACATCATTGCTTTGAAGTCCTGAAAACTGTGTATCTAGCTTTTTTGTTATTATCCCTCTTTGCAAGTATTTTGCGTAGTTCTTTCTCCTAGTTGAAGCTGATTAATTATACAAGTTAAACACTACAAAGTGAGAAGGAGAACATGCTTGAAATGAGGAAGGGCTGAAGTTTGTATTCTGCAAATAAAACAAAAATTACTCAACATAATGGATTGTTTAGATTTTCAGTCTTATGTCCATCCACGTGGCCTCCCCCTGCCCCTGATCAGTCAAACTCTCAGTGCTCTTGCTGATAATGGGCTGCTGGAGACCTTGGCCATGTTCTGGGGAGAGATGTAATCTGTCCCAAGAGCTTGGTGAAATAACCTGCTCTTGGCAGTAGTTTCAGACCAATAATCACTGATGAACATCTTCGGTTCAGGAAGAGAACTTGGGTTTTCGGAAGAGGCTGATAATAAATAATAACTTTGGGGAATTCATGGCATGGAGGGAAAACATGCTTGGTTCAGGGGGTTCTTTGTATCAGTGAAATTACTATTCCAAATCACTATTCTCATCTGCTGTTAGGTCTCTGAATAGTTAAATTTGTTAAAAATCTGAGGTAGCACTTGGCACACGGACTCTTAAAAGATAAAAGGAAAGGAGAAATATAGTATTTGAGTTTTTCAGAAGTAAGGGACTTTACTCCTGGCTTTCCTTTTTCTAGGACACACTAACTCAATAGCTGCTTTGGCTCTTATCTGCTCAAATGCATTTTCTTTTTATTCATTGCCCAGCTGAATTGAGGCATAAGCACAGAAGCTGATCTCTGAAAGGCTGCAATGGGTATAAAAGTTCAAAGGCTTGCAATGCCAGGATGGGGGGTTGCACCTTTTCTGACTGCCTTTATAGACACCTGGTATAAGCTTTTAATTCTATTTTTGTTTAATTTCCTGCTTTTTTAAATTTCAGAATTTACATCATTATAGTCTGACACTGGCATTTTTTCTCTTCTTCAGAATATTCTGTTTTCTTTTAGTGGCAGTGGGCTTGGGATTTGTGGGGATGTAACAGTGAAAAAAACTTAAAAGAAAGACGAAATAACCCAGTAATGTTGCCTTCTTGACTTAATGGGGGTTTTTTAGACTGTCATACCTTGTGAATTTTCTGTGGAGACTCATGTATGCTAAATAAACTTATTTGTACACAAGCCAAAGGCTTGCAAATGTGAAAAGGAGGATTTGTGGGTCACTTAGAGCAGCTTTTGCACACTGTGGGTTCAGACGGGAGCTGAAATAAATGAACCTGTTTGTACTGATTGAAAGACAGTATCTGTCAATGCTTCAGTGTCCCTACAAATGAACTTATTATGGTATCTATAGGAGAGGTTTTCTTGTACTTCTCTTTTTTCAATCCTTTCTTAGGAAACATGATGACAATCACTGAAACTCTGCTTTTCTGAAATGTGTGATGCCTCTGTGGCTTTGACATGGCTGGCCAGATGTAAAACTTTAAAGCCTGTGTCTTCACCTGAGTGTTATTTCCAAATCAAAGGGATAGCATGGTGAGGGATGGTTGCCATTTCTGATCTCTAACATGCCTTACACCTGTGGGAACCCAGCTCCGTGGGTGAAAGGAAGACGCTGCTGCTGAGCCAGATAAGGTAAATTAAGTCTGGTGTCATGGTCTGCTTTTTAATCTAAACTCAATTCTGGGGACAGAGGCTGATGATCACTTTATTTGTAAAATGCAGTGAATCAGTGATTTTGATGTGACCCTACGGTGATTTGAGTGGATATTGAACATACCAATGTTAGAAAGTGAGCTGTGGCAGAGCAAGATTTACACTTAGCAAGACAGTGATTTATGGAGGTTGGTTTGAGAGGTACTGAGGGATCCAGAAATCATTATAATCTGTCAAATCAATCCACACATGATTCTCTAATTCTGTGTATGAGCCATATTTGCCTGGAATTTAGTCTGCCTGTCTAGAAGTAGCACACACATTTTGGGAAAAGAAATTGCAAGCAACATCTGAAAACTGTTGGCGTAATATTCCTGAGTCTTTATGCAGGAAAATGTATTTAATAGCATGCAACTGGAGAGGAGAATGTGTAATAACTGATTTCATACCATTGAGTGTGCAGGAAACTTGTCTAGCAAATGCAGGGTAAGGATGTCTAAAATCAATGTCAGGCTTCAATATTCTGACTTGAACAATTATAGTGCAATCTTAGATATTTACTAATTTTGATCTGAAAACTAACAATTAGTAATTCTCACTCAATTGTGGTGTATTTTAAGCTGATCATTATGTTTGCTATTTAGTCCAGATTTACGTGTGTGGTAAAAATGTGTTTGCATTACAAGCCTATAATTTTAGATAAGGTACTGTGCCTGTGGCATAGCTGGGCCCTGAACCAGAAATGTCTTTCTCTTTAATCACAAAGCTGCTGCTCTAGCTCATTGTGTTTACCTGGGGGGGAAAAAAATCCCATATCCTGTGTTTTATGGGTTGCTTTCAGTAGAAGTGATTTTTCTAGTCTTAAATACATTTTTGCTCCCAGTAGGTTTTTTTAGTATTCTTTTAGAAGGTTGAATACATTTTCCTCTCTTCTAATTTTTCCCTTATCCATCTGACAGCTCTAGCTTTTTGTGCATTTTTTTCCCTACAGTTGAAATAATTGTGAAGCACTTTTTAAAATTGTGGTATTATTTTATTGTTTTGGTTTTTTTATGCCAGATCAGTGAGCTATGAATACATAAGCTGTTACCTCACCACCTCAGAAACAGCAGTGTCCTTTGGGCCCTAGATTACAAAATTATAGTTGTTAAATTTAAGAGCTGGAGGCTTTTATTTTACTTTCAGAGAGAACTTTGATGATTACTCAGAGTGTGAAGATGACTTTTTTTTCTTTTTTTAATCCTTCACACTTGATCAGTGGCAAGCATGGAGAATTCCCAATATCTTCTTCCCCCATGTGAGCCCTCTATGCTTTCAAACTAAGCCATTCTAAGTTAGATTTGGCTCGATAAAGATCTTGGAGAAGTTGAGCACAAGGCAGTGGAGATGAGTGAGAAATCACCACTGTCTGGGAGCAGCTGAAAACTCAATCTAGTTCATGTGGCTTCCGAGGGGATAAGAGCTCAATCCTGCAGTGACGCAGAGCAATAATCTGCAGAGCTTTCTTGGCCTGACCCTCGAAGAGCCCCTCAGCCTGGGACCTGCCTGCTGCTCTCCCGTCTCCACAGGGCTGCTTGGCTGAAGGAAGCACCAGCTATTGTAGCCATTACTACTTTTATACACTTGGTGCACATGTACCCTTACACATCTAATGTATATTTAGCATGCCTTAATAAAACATTGAACATAACAAACAGTGGCAATGAAAATTACATGCTCTTATAAACATTTTTATTTTAAACTATGTTTTGTGCTGTGATGCGGCAGAGGCATCTATGATATAATCAGCTCTGTAATAGGAGAAAGTAATTTCTTAGAATGATCCTAGAGCCCTTTGTTAATGTCAAGGATAATTTGGGCTGACTGATTTGATTGCTGCTCTTTTCCGGCAAGAGGTCTCGATAAATGAAACTGCTTGCCTGGATAATTTAGGCTTATATGATTGCCAGCAAGCTAATGATGCAAACACAGCTGAAATAAAATTTCTGCTTTATACTGGAGGTTAAAAAAAAGGAAAAAAAGAGGGAGGAAAAAATCCACTTAAGCACCTGCTGTATGGATGTCAAAACAGGGAAGAGGCATTTGCCAGTCTCAGGATGGAAAGTGGCTTGCGTGTATTATGAGACAGGTTTCAGACAATTAGCCTTTATAGATCACTGGGACACTGGTTTATGTTGTTGCAGACAAGTGATCTATTCCCTTTTACCTTCTGCCCTTGTCAAAACAGGCTGTTAAAGTTTCATGGTTTTAAGGTAGGAAATTTTCTTTAAAAAAGGGGGGCAAAGTGAAGATCCACAGATATTTACACTGAACTTAGTATTCTGCAGTGATTTTGGGGGATTGAAGTTACTGCTTCTTCATTTAGAAAATTTATGTATGAATTGCAGTACATTGGCTCAGACCATTTCTTTCTGGCCTGAGTACTTTGGAGAAAGAGTGGTTCTGATGCACATATTGATTCCTTGTGTCACATATAGTTCTGTCTGAGAGTAACAGAGCTGAGTCTGTTCCTCAGCTGCACTACTTAATGAGGAAATATTACAGGCCTTGAGGGGTGGGGGGAAATGAAACCTAAAAGTTGTTATTATATTTGGCTCTTAAAGTGCTTCAGAGTCCAACTCATCATTTAATTCTAGGTCAGCCTGTTCCTTATTACTTGTCCTTTTTTTTGGTTTCTTGTTGGTTTTGTGCTTTTCCACGACTCCATCAGGACTTACCAAACATAAGGACGTTTATAAATTGCCGAGGTTCAAAGCAGAATGATTTGTAACAAATTATCTTTGCATGGATTGTTTTAAAGCTGTCTGTGATGAGTTTTCTTCACTTCAGGTGCTTTGATTGAAGACTTGCCATTTTTGGGAAAAACTGTGCCTCGTTATGAGCAGAAATCTGCCATCATTAGGAGTTAAGCAAGTCAGAGGTGTATCAGTGACCAAATAGCACAATGAGTAATGTAGTTTTATCTCTAGGTGATTAAAGTAGATTTACAGTGATGAACTTTGCAGCTGATCAGGCCATATTATTTGTTCTCCAGACTATTGTTTATTTTAATCTTTCTGTAATGCTTCCATTTGTTGTCAAGTCTTTCTGTCTTATATATTGTAAAAGTAGATTTTTTTTTTTTTGGTAGCAGTACTAAAATAAATTGGGCTTTATCAAAGTTCAGTTCTTCATGAAATTTTAGGGAATGGCTTGAAAGCTAACAGAGTAAAATGTATATGTGTGAGATATGCACATTCTTGGACTAGATATTGTTTAGGTTAAAAGAAGTGCTTGTGTGTGTATATAATAAATATCAGATTGTGTATTAATAACTTTTCAAAAAATAAAACACATGCTTTATAACTTACCTATTATGGTATATAAGGGATCATGGAGTCATGAATTTCTTACAGAGAAGGAAAATTATAACTTCTCTTATGTTCTTATGAATGCTTAGTGGCTTTAGTTGCCTTTATCTTGGACTTTTTAATTGGAAAGTTTGAAATAAAAGTATGTACATGTAACTTCAGATAGGGGGGCAGCATCCTTCAGTACTGATTCTGAGCTATAAATAAGTTTCCAGCCACAAGCATCTCTTCAGGCCTGAACCTGTTAATCAACTCTCTACCATCAGATTTCAAATGTGAGCTCTAGTCTGGATTTTCTCTACGAATTTAGTAACTGCCTCTCCAGCTCAGTATGGCCAGAGTAGTCTTCACAGATTTTATGCCCTAGAATCAGGCTGGAATATTCAGCTTGGCTCTCTTCTGTCTCTACTTGTCTTCTAGAGAGGCAACGCCATCTCCAAAGCCTGGAATACCTGCAGGCAACAAGGATACCTGCAAGGGATGTGATTGTATTTTTGAAGGAGCAATTTGGATGACAGCCCCAGTGTAACAGCAATATTGATCCAGCTCCTTACACCACTTTTTCCTTGGAGATTCCAGGTTAAAATAGGATATGGAAACATTGCAATCTGTACTCGAGAATGTATGAACTTGATGGGTTTGTATTCTCAGAAGCATGTCTATTTTTTAATTACATCAACTGATTTAATAGAAATTACAGTGTTTCCTTAGAAACCTCACCTTGTTTGACACACAATTAATCAGCAGTCAGCTTTGGGATGAAATGCAACAGCCTAATGAGACCAAATCCTGATTGTGCTGATTAGTAATGAGAATTTGTAAAGAACTGGGCTATCTGATCAGCAGGATTGCATCAGTGTCTGTTTGGGTGTGTGTACACATGGCAGGGAGCACCCTGCCATGAGGATGAGGGGAGGAAACCCAACTTCTGAATACCTTGGTGACCAGGAAGTACAGAAAGCAGCTGCCCTGGCAGCCCCACAAGCCCCAGCCACGCTCTGTAAACACAGAGTCGTTTTCAATGGAAAATGTTTCCCAGACTTTCAGCGAGGTTAGTGAATGCAAGTCCCTGTGCCTACCATGACATTTCAACTTTACTGAAGTTGTTTCCCAGATCTCAAATCTTCCACTTGTTGCCAAAACTGGGAATCTCCCAATTTCAGACTCCTTTTTCCAAAACAGATTGCTGGACACCGGATCATATTTGTTGGCCTTGGAGGCCTGAGATTGGTATGATTTCCTGCCTCTATGACAATCTGGCTGATGGATCTGACATGAAGTCTTTTTTCTCTTTCTTTTCACAGGGTGACAGCTATACAATTTAAGGAAGCCTGTGGAACCCGAGAAAAATTGTGGATGACTGCTTTGAGGTCAGCAAAATACACAGATTTATATATGTACACACACACACACACATATATATATGTATATATGTATGTGTATATATAGGGAGTTTTTTCTTCCTGTGAAACTTGCCTGAAACAGAAAGCTTTATATCAGTTTTCCAGGGTGAAGAACAGAATTCATTTAACTGTTCACAGTGTTTTAAGACAGGTGGTGAAATTGAATCACTGTAAGGGAAATTCAGGTAAGAGAAGATAATTACCCAGACTGGATCTTGGCCAGGACATTAGAGCTAACAGTTTCATTTCTGTGGAAAATGCTGTGGGATTTTTAAAGGCAATTTGGTTTTATCTTGTATTACAAATATTGCCTGTTTTTATGGCTGTATGATTTGAAGCTTGTATTTGAGCCTAAGGAATATTTTTCAGTGGTTTCAAGACTGGGGAATAGCATATAAAACCCATGGTACTGGTGTAATCAAATTTTATAAATAAAACTGTTAAATTTTATTTGATCCTCGATTGCTGTAGGGTAATTTTCAATTCTTAGGAAGTGTGCTTTGTGGCTTGTGCAGTGTGGATCTAACCCTCCCGTGCTGGCAGTTACCTTTTTGTTCTTGAAGGAAGGCGTGTGAGTAATGACTAATTCATGAGCATCTTAGGGGATCTCAGCATAGGTGTGGCTGTTGAGTAACTCAGTATGGAGAAGCAAATCAATCACCTGCTTACAGTAAAGGGAACCAGGCTAAGTACTAAATAGTACAAAATGAAGTGCAGCCAAGCTTCCTACCAGGGATTTGTCACCAGCAGAAGGAAATGAAAGACAAAAGAAGCACAATGATACCTAGTTGTGGGCAAGAGCTCTATTATTTTATAGACTGTCCTCTGCTGCAGTCTGATCCTGATCTAGGTTCTGTTTTAGTTTAAATTAGTAGCAATATTGTGGTCAGTAGCTTTTTAAGAGCTGAATTGAGCCTTTTGCTGCTTTCAGGATTGGTTAAGCTAAACAGAGGCACTAAGGATTCAGTTGAGAATCTAAATAAGGAAGGCTGCCATGAGTAAAATTGTATGCTAGGTGTTCCTAGAGTTCTGTCCATGTTTTTGGCAACTTTCTCTGGAATCCTAGCTGTCAGGGCAGATATGGTGATAGTCTGAAAAAGTGTGAAAAGACAAGAAACCATCAGAACAGTGTCAGATGGAAATATGAAAGCAGATAATGAGGCATTCGGGCCCTGTGTAGGGCACAGAATTTTCGAGAATGTGAATGTGTAGCAATTTCGTCAGCAAGTTTGCTAAACTACTCATGCATCTAATTCTTCCCCAAACTCAAATTTTATAGCAGTTTTTATTGCTATAATTTGCTCTCCAAATAAGGCCATTTAGTTTCGGTGATTCCCTAACACTGGAATGTTTAATAATACATGTAATGTTTTAAAAGTTTTGGAGCGGTTGGTATTTGCTTAGTCTCAGTTTGGAGGGTAGTATGGTAATGAACAACTCATGCTTGAAAGGTCACAAACTAAACAAATAATTCAAGCTTTTATAATTTATTCCCTAATTAAACATTTTGTTGAACATTTTCTCTGAATGCAATGTTTGCTGTGTGGTGTGATGGATTATTTGTCTTCTTCCCCTTAATGATATGAAAATACTCCATTCATTTCTGCATGTTGACAGTATTTAACCTCTTACAATAATCCTATCAACAAACATACTAGTGAGCATTTTATAACTAAGTTTCTGAGTTCTTCTGTGAAAGTATAATTTAAATTTGCTTTTACAGCTAGGTACAATGCCCTTGAGATGAGCTGGGGTCATCTCTTAAAATAAAGCCCTGAAGCTTTTATGCACAGTTGTGCCAGGTGTGTTCTAGGTCTGGGACACAGCAGAACATCCGATTACATTTATTCTTTGAAGATGATTGTGGCAAATCTAAGGTCAAGGAGAGTCCACAGGGAAGAGTGGTAATCTGCATGCAAATTTTTTTTTAGTTCAAATCAGGATGATTTTTCCTATTAGAGATTTGAAAGTTTATATTTTGGGGAGGAAGGACCATTTCATGGCCTTACCCTTCAGAAGTTCTCAATTTATTCATGGCTAAAATATATTCTGTATATCAAATGTTACCTCAAAATCAGATTTAGCAACTTTGAAATACGGATTTTTGACTTCTGGTATGTGAACTATCCAGGCAAAATACACTCACTTTTCTCAAGATTTTTGTTTTAAATAAATAATCTGTGTTGCTTTGATAGTATAAATCAGAGAAATACAGGAGTTTTTCACACAGAGCAAATTCGTGAAAACCAGCTCTTTACCTAGGTTTGTAGTTGGTTTTCACATTATAATTTTGAAGAAAAACTGATTTTGTTTGTTTAATGGCAGTTTGTTCTTTATATTGATTGTACACTCAACTGTATGGGATATATTAGTGGAGTGTTGCAGATGTACATGGATTATTTCCATGTATTTTCACTATTCATTGTAACTAGAACTGATTCCAAATCTCCATTGCAGAGCTTTGTCTGGTTTGACCTTTGGCTGTGAATTGTGTTGCCAGAGCAGAGGTGCGCAGGTCGCTTTTGGTGGGGAGGTAACACTGAAATAATAATCAAAGGTTTCTCATGAAGGGAGAGCACCCAGGAGGGGGGAAGCAATGACAAGTGTTCACTTTTTCTATGACTCTATTTCTTCTTCAAGAAGCTGATTAAAGGGAGGAGCCTGAAAGTGCTCTGACATTAGGAAGTTTAATGCTGAGTTTTTAATTCTAAGTAGAAGTCACTGAGGAGAAAACACCTCTGGTTAAATTCTCTGACTGTATTTTTCCCAGAAGGCTTTGTGGCCGCGTGCCTACATGGATTATTGATGTCCTTCCTCTCTAAGGCATCCTCTTCCTCATTAAAATTCAAATGGGTCAGTTAAGCTGAGGTTAGACAAGTATCAATGTCTTGATTTTTTTTTTTTTTCCCCCGAGGTCACAATTGTTGCCAATATACAAAAATCAGTTGGAAACAGGAGCATCCAGGAGTTTGGGGAGTATTATCCTTGTGGGATATCAGCACTGTGTAGTTTTGTGTCCCAGATCTGGCTTTTCATTTTCTGTAAAGTAAGTTATAAATGCTAAATTTAATAACATAATGAAGTGCTCTAAGTGAAGGTCAGACATTTTGTCCTGTAACATTTCCTACAAAGGACTGCCAGCTGTCCTGTGGTACAGGACAATTCGCTGTAGAATAGAGGAAATGAAGTTTTGAAAATAACTTTCCATCCTTCTTGAAGGCACTCTGACGTAGTAAGTTATTCTGATAGGGATGGGTCCCTGTAGTCATCATCTCTCATCCCCCAGTGAATTTAAAGGGAGAGCTGGAAACGATACAATTCCTTTTCTGGGAGAAAAGAAACGTATGGGAGAAGTTAAAAGGAGGAAAAGCCCAACACAAACTCACTCATATTTCATTATGGGTAGCTTTAAAATTTAGGACTTCAAAAGTTAATCAATGATAGGAAACAAAATGCAGAGTAACCACATCAGCAAGTTTCTGCAGATAAGAAGTGGAGTAGAGACAGATCAATTCCTGCCTCTTAATTATTAGGAAATAACTGCCCAGCTTTGAGAAAGGCCTCAGTGCATCCAAATCCAGAAGCTTCTAATTGAGCTGCAGCAGGCACAGCTACCTTGGAGGTGGAACACATAAAAACATTCTTCTGATCACTGAATTTTACAGCAGAATTGATGAAAATTATATTAATTAGAATTGCAGCACTGAGTGCTGAACCCCTCTACATTTTATTTATAAATATATTTTTTTCCTGCTATTGCTTTTGAGTGACATTGAAAGAGAACTTCCATTGCGCTCAAGCCCATACTTGAAAGAAGACAACTGCAGCTGATGCTTGAAATAGTCCTTAACAGAAAGAATGACAAAATGTATACTAAGGTTATGGGCTACAATTTAATAAAAATACATTAGATTCCAGCATTCACTTTGATCTTTCAATGCTTCACTCTTAACCATAATGATATTGAATGCTTGAACTGCAGTATAGTTGCTAAAAAATGTGTTGGTTGATTTATCTTATAATTAATACTACTTGGCAATAATTATTTGTTACCATAATTTTGTGAAATAGAGATAGCCTCTTGAAACTTTGGTTCTGTAATTAAAGTGACTTTTCTTTCTATTAAATGTTCATTGACATTTTTAATTGAAAAAGCACAGTTTCATTATACAGAGTTGCCATTTATGAGAGGATGGGCTGTCAAAGATGAAAGCTTGTACGGAAAACTACAAAGCACTCTGCAGAATCCATGAGTACGGATGCTTTAAAAATTAAATTACATTCTAAACAAACCCAAACCAAGCAAGCACCTTCCCCCTTTGCCACATCATTGACTATTTGTTTAATTGAAAAGGAGAAATATTTAATTTCCTTTCTGTGGACCAAATAATAGCTGATAAACTAACAGTACTCTGGATCATTTTCCATTCTATCTTGATACACTGCTAAGCAGGTCCTTGTTATTTCCTGCAATTTAGAAGTGATAAAAGGAGTCTGTGATTAAGCTTTAGTTGCTTGTATAATACCTGAAACTCTGGTAAGGTTCAAAGTGGCTCCTTATAGACCTTGAACCACTTAAAACAAAAAGGAAATCTTGCACTTTAGTCACTTACACGGAGAAGGATGCAATATGCTGTAGCATAGAGGAATCTGGGTGTAACAGTCCTTCCATTTTGCAGATTTTTCATTTTCTCAAGTCTATTGCAGTATTTACAATGCTTTGGCTGTAGGGCTTCACTGGGACTGTCACAAGAGCTGGTAACTGGTCCTTCAGTGTGAGTCAAGCTTTATGAAAGGTGAATGCTGCAATTTCATTTTTTATTACCTTCCAATTCTCCTTCCTACTCCACTTCTGTGGTTGGGAAGCCTCAGTATTTTTCTGATTTTAGTATGGTTTCTGTTAAATTATGACATTTTAATCAGTGGCTTCTATTTCTCCAGGTTTGCGACTATTTTTCTTTCTCCTTAAAAAAAATACATGAAGAATAGAACTTTTACCCCATTATTATATAGCTGCCTTTAAAATGAATACTTCAATGTTTTCTGGTTTGTTTCTTTTTTCACTTATTACAATTCTTAAATGAAAACATTCTAGGACTATTTTGATGCTAAGCAGGGACTGAAAGCAAAGTGGGCACCATTTATTCTAGTTTCATAGCTTCAACTGACTGATTCTTTTTTGCCTTTTTCCCTCCTGCTGTTTTGGTAAAGCTAAGGTAATTTGTGAAAATACTACTTAGAAACTTAAAATTATTCATAGTTTTTAAGGAAGGGTACCTGAGGTAGCTATACTGTCTTTGATCTAACTGACTGATGGTGTCTGTAGATCAGTGATATATTCAGGTGGTTACAGATACTCAGTTCTCTTGGGGTCTTAAATGAGCATTTGTCACATGTGCATTTCTCTGTGATATTCCTGTAAAGTCTTACCATGAATTTCTTATCCTGAGTGTGAGTTAGCATTTTCACTCTGAACTAGAGAAAATAAAAGAAATCAAGTAAGATTTTTCTGTGTGTGAATCAGACTTGCCTAGCTTTGTGACCAGAGAAATTTGATCTCTCTGCATCTTTAACAACTGATTTTCTACTCCCTCAAACTCTTTTCAGGAAGCTAGGAAAAATGTATCTTTGTTTTTATTTTCTTGTACTTATATCCAGTTTGTATACCAAAATTAGTAGGGGTTATCTCTAGATACCTCCTTACTTGAAAAACCAAACGTTCAAATAATATGTATTGAAGGCAGCATTTAAAAGTGAAGTCAGAAGCAGAAAACTGTTGGTTTATGGCTCGTGGATTGTGGGATTTGGATCCTGGTTGCAAGCTTGCTTTCGGTGGGCTTTCTGCTTCCACTGATTCACAGCAGGGGAAAACCTTTTGCCATTTTGTATATAGTGGTTTGGGTTCTGTTAAAGCAGTTTGGCTTTCAGGGCTGTGGAATTAGTTTTGAGTCCTCACTCCTGAGCTTGTTCCCTGCTGCTGCTCCTCGTGTGGAGGTTGGGCTGTTCTCTGTCCCACCTGTGCCCCCAGCGTTTCCCTCGGGGTGACTGTCCCTGCTGCCACCCTGCTGCTCAGATGCTGCTGTCACCCTGATCCCTGTGTTCCTCAGTGTGTTCAGTGCCAGAGCTGATGCTCTGTGGGTGACAGAGGCCATCCTGTGCAGGGAGGACCCCAGGATGGCTTTCCTTCAGTGCCCTTTGTTACTGAGGTGCGGTGGTTCACAGTGAGGGCATGTGATGGACCCTCTAACCTGGGCTAAACACTGCATTTCCAGCTGAGCGTGAAATACCTGCCAGGGTATTGGGGGGAAAAGAGGATGATCCCAGCCTAAGCCTCTGCATGTGCAGCAAGTATTTGTCCTGCTGTACTTACCCACATGGCTGAAACTGCAGTTTTGCACTGTCTCTCTCGTTCAGAAGGTGCTAGCAGATTACACCAACTTTGAAGAAAACTGCTTTGAACAAACACTGCCTGTCAATAGCATTTATCTTTTGCTTGAAGATGTCTCCTAACAGTATGGGAAAAAAACCCAAGTATTTTTCCTGTAGACTTCTATTCCCTAAGCTGTGTGTGCCAAATTCTGCTGCAGACTGCTGTGAGGTTTCTGTTACTTTTTAAGAGCTCCCTGAAGGATGCCACAGTTGGAATCAAACCTGGAAGCCCAAGAGATGCCATTAGCTTGCTTTCCTTCTTTGCCTTTCCAAATGTTTGAATGGAAATTGTAGGACAGATATACATCAAGCAAGTACATTCTTCTGGGACCAATTCATGCATAAATACTGTAGAGGTCCTGCAAGAAGCCCATAATCCAGGTGCTTTCAAGAAGTATCCAGAAATGTAGGCTTTGAAATGTTGCTTTGCTGAAGAATCCAAATTATTTTTGCTAAAGTATGGATGTACTTACAAAATGAAATTTCTTTATGCAATTAATTTTATATAATGAATAATTTTATGGTCTTCAGGATGTAAAATTTTAAAACACCTCTTCTCTCTAAGGAAAAATAAAAAAAAAATTGTACTCTGTATCAGCAGGTAATTACTATCATGGTGAAGCCATAAGATCAACATTTCCAAGAAAATATGGAAATATTATGTATTATTATAAAAGCTTTTCTTTGGCTTTCCTAGCCATTATCTGTCAGGCAGATTTACATGAGGTTTTCTCTGCCAGAAAAGATGAGTGCTGGCTGCCTGCCTTATTTTCCTTGGCTGCACTACCCAGCTTCCGTGGCACTTGGGCCGTGACTGTGTGATGGTGGGACTGAGTCTTTCAGATTAGTAATTCAAATTGTCATTTTGTAATGCTGTGTATCAATATCAACGTTTATTTTGTGTTGTGGCTTTAAATCATATTTAAGAGAGAAAAGTTCTGGGCTGTATTATGGGAAATACTGCTTTTAATAAAAGTACCCTGTTAAGAAGTGCTGTGAAAATGAAATCAGTGTTGAACAAAAGCATTGCAAAGTTTGTCAGTGATGTTAACCCTCCTCAGCACTGGTCACTCTTTTTTTGACCTTGCAACAGCATTGGCTTTGTGGTGGGCCTGGCACTTGTGTGACTGCAAATTAACCTAAGGAAAAAGGGTTCGTGGTTTACGTGCTCACAAAAATAATCATATGCTGGTGAGGTCTGGGGTGGGAGTTAACAGGATTGTTTATTTCAGGGGAAAAAAGGGAGAAAAAGTAACTCCAGTTACAAACATCTGTTTTGTTTCCTATGGACCAGGGAATGCCAGCTGGAGAGCACCTCGTGTTCTGCATGCTGGTAGGATAACCTGGTATCTGAAACTACTAATGGATGTTTTTGTCTTACTGCTTTCCTTTGTGTCAATAGCTTCAGTGATTTCTTTTCCCCACTAAGCCCCCAAATCCTTTTTCTAATCACTGTGCTGAATAATTGTGCTATTTAGTACACTTTTCTTGTCTTACTTGCCTGCTTCCAGGCCAATTATTTTGTAATCGTATGCTCAGAAGTGCTTTTGCCATCTGTTGGAGGAATCACTTAAATGATTGAAGTTGTTTAAAGCTGCTTGTGTTGTCAGTCATTATTTTATCTTCTTTAAGTTTGCTATCATCTACAGACCTTGGAAGTTTGTTCTTAACATTGCTGCTACATAGAACTTGTTGTTGACAGCGTCCCTAAAAAATTAATGAGAAATTCCAGTAATTAGTTTTAAGGTGTTTCAGCATGTATAAAAACTTGAATGACAATATTTGAGCTCTAAAAAAAGGATAGAAATATGTTTGGATTGTGGTTATGATGGCAATCAAGGGAGTAGTGTACAGTGGTAAATGCGTTCTGAGTTTTCAGTCTGAGACAGAGGTAGATGAAAGTAAATGGTCTTTTTCCTGTTAGTAAGGACCTAGACCAATATATGCATGACTAACAATTGTATTAATCTAAAAACCAATAGAAATATGTACTTCTAGATAGGTGAAATCTCAATACACAATCTAAAATGAAAGAATTGAATCATTCACTGGCTGTAAAATCTCATGGCTATGTCTTCTGTGGGTGGTGGAGCATTTGGGTTTGCCTGGTGCAGCAGGCCTCCCCTTGAAGGACCTGGTTTGGTTTTGACCCTGAATTTGTGTGCAGAAAAACCATTATAACATCTCTTCAAGATGTAAAACCCCAAGAATACATTACTGAAAATCATAATAATAGTCCAATTTTTCTGATTGCTTTTGCAGAGGCTAAAACAGATCTTTGCTGTAGGATTCAACCCAGAGTGACTCCAGAGACTGACGCCTCACTGCTGTGCAAAGTAATAGACTAAACTTGCTTCATAATCATATACAGCATGAATATAGAAACAAGGACTATATTTCTGCTTCTTTCTGGTCTGTGCTGAGGTTTTCCAGTGAAGAAGCTTCGCAGTTTCCCAAGCAACAGAACCCAGTCAGACCTACTGAAGTGTGGAGGGGGCTCAGTTGTGGAACCACGGACAGTCCAGCATGTGTGTCCAGGTCTGTGCTTGCTCCTGAGCAGCTTGAACACTGCTCAGACTGAGCCCCTGCTCCGACTGAGCCCCTGGTCCTGCAGCCTGCTCCCCTCTCCTCCCACATTGCCATTTCTGTTCCATTCAGGATTCATACAATATTCTGAGTTATCAACCGGGAGGCAAGAGCTCCTTGGCCGCTGCCAAGATCACTCTGATCTGAAGCTTCTCTGAAGCTGCAGGAATCACCACCACTGACTACACAATAAGAGAGTCCAAGAAATATCTGACTAAAAAACCCCAACCCTGTTGCCTTCCTAATTAAACCCTGTAGTTACTCTATGTGTAAAGCAGCTTTTGTTGTTTGAAGTGCTCTTCTGTATGCATATTATGTATTTATGATCTTGATAACAATTCTTAATAAGAGGTGCAAGGTAATCTTAATGTGGTATTAGAGCAATGCAAGGAATTGTGATGGGATGCATATTCAACCAAACAAACAAAGCTTGCTTGCTCCTTTGAAAAAACTTGATTTGCGAGCAGCCTTCCCGTATGCCTACATTTGATAAGGATCACTAATGTTCTTTTTGTTTAAATGCAAAAACCTCCTAAGCTGCAGGAGAGCTTGTGGTAATTAAATAGGAGGTGACCGAAACTTATTGTGTATTTCTTCTGGTAGTTCTCACCTGAACTTTGTAATTACTCAGGCATACTTGTGTAGACATGTATCTCATGTAAGCATAGGATGTAGTTCTTTGAAAATACATAATTTTTCTAGTTTATCCTCCTTAAAAACAAAAAGAAAATTCAAAGAAATCACAAATCCATTTATTTTTCTACAGTGCAAAGAAAAATAAAAGCTTGTCTCAAGAGACATTATATAAAACATTAAAGTTGATAATAAAAGAATGTTTTTTTTATTCCTATTTTATTCCCAGGACAAACATCTGATGCCCACTATGTGCCCACACTTGATGTGATAGTACAGTAAGATATTTTAAGACACTGCAGGATTAAGAGAATTACATAATAGTCTGTTTCAGTAGACCTAAATTCCTATAACTAACATTTATAAGGGAAGAAAAGACTTTGCAAGGTCCAACTTTGTTCAGCTTACTGTAGGAAACTCTTTGTTTTGGGGTCAGCTACTGCACTGTAAATTTTTACATCCATAGGCCTTTTTTCTTTAAGTACTGATGATGCATGTACTTATCATGAAGTGTATGTATAATTCCTGAAGAAGTCAGTTGGGACAATGTGAATATGAGGGAAAAAAAGGTCATTGGCTGATCAACTGCAGCTGATAATGACTATACCTTACTAGGGATATGTGGTCTATATAAAATAACCTTGAAACCTTTCCTTTTTACTATATTTTATCTTCTGTGACAGAGAACTGGATGTAAGCTTAAGCCCATGCTTAAGCGCCCAGATAAATTAGGGCCTTATATTTTTTAGCTCTTAGTACTTCACTTACATGAGCTACTGTGGAGAGGAGGGCTGGTTAGTGATGCCTGCTGATGGAGTTGGGGGGAAGTGCCATTTGAGTGAGGTGGTGTTTAGTGTTGAATATTCCAGGTTTAAGGGAAAGATTTGTTTCACCAGCTATTCTGTCATGGAGGAGAGCAAAAAGCCCCACCTTCCTCTCTTACCTGTGCCTGTGGTGAAAGCTTGAAAATGAGTGCAGATCATGAGGATGGAGACAGTGCTGGTAAGTCTTGTAGGGTGTTGAAGAAGGTAACCTTGTGTAGCCTTGGATGTTTGTTCCCATCCCTCCTATTGTTTTGAAACAAGAGCTTGTGTGACACACAGTGAGATTTTGAAAATGAGCAGGGTTTTTATTCTGGGTTTTGGCTTGGTTTATTTTGGCTGCTTAAGCTGCCTGGCCTTGTGAATGAGAGGGCTGGCATGAGGCAGGGGAGACAGACTGTCCAAGGACTGGGATATGACAGGACTGTCCCTTCCAATTCAGTGCAAACCTTGAGTTGACAATATTACTGCAGCTTGTGGGTGCCACTTGAGGAAATTTAGCTTGGGCACGGCACTGACTGAAGGAATTGTTCCCTTGCCTGGACCACTTGTCCTCATTCGCCTGCTGCAGCCTGTTCATTGTGCCAGTGTGACTGTCCTGGGGCTGTGCTGTAAAAATAACTGTTCTGAGAGCCAGAGGTGCTGCTTCCCTGGCAGGAGAGTCCCCTGGGGTCACATCTTCTGCTGCAGCTGGGCAAAACCCAGAGTTAAGCAATGAAAACAATCTAAGTTTCTCTGACTGGTCAGTTATCTTGGCCACTCCTAGTAGCTAAGTGTAAATGCTTGGTAATAGAGAACTAATTGAGATTCCTTTAAGTTAGTCTTTATTATAGTTGATTTAAATTTAAATATTGGAAATACCTTGAGGAGTGCTAGTGTAATCGTTTAACACGTAATCCAGAAAACAAGATTTTCTAATTATTGATAACATAATTAGAAAAAACAAACAATGATAGGTAGGTATTAGATTGTTTATATTATTACGGAAAGCCTTGTAGTTCTGTGTTCAAAAAAACCCCACAACAACTAAGGAATTAAATTTAAAAAACTCCAACCAAACAACAACAAAACTAGACAAACCAAATCCTCCAAACCCACAAAATTGTCCTTCAAACGTTTTTTTGTTATCCACGAGTACCTTATGTTTAAAATTTCTGGATTGTTAGTTTCGAAAATTTTGTTCAGTTTTGATGGTCCATCCAAACAAATGCCTTCCTTCCCATAAATGCAAGCCTTTTAGACTGTAGATATGTTTCCTTCTGGCATGATTTCAAGCATCTGCAGAGTCTTACATCTCTTTCCTTGCAGTGTTAAGTGATCTCCTACCAGTGTGGCCAGGAGTGTGTGGTGTAGAATTCCCCTCTGCAGAGTGCTAGTGCTCGCAGCATGCAGAAATAGCAGTGCTGTAGGCTGTCCTCTCACGCACAGTTTGGTCACCTAAACCAGAGGCACAGAGCACCAGGGTCTGCCTGGCGACTCTGCCCTTGGTTTGGCTCTTTGCTTTGCCTTCCTAAATGTTCCTTCCACGAAGTGTGGTCCTTTCCCCCTGGGCTACCCTTGAGACAAGCCAAACACGGCTGATGGAACAGTTTGCTCCAGTCAGGTAGCAGAAATATTGACTTGCCAAGTTTGGCTTCCCCTGCCCTGAGTGGTATTTTTTTGTAGCTGATATCTTCAGTCCCCCAAGCCCTCACACTGTGCCAGGCACACAGCGTGCCCTGAGCTGTCACGTCATCCTGCAGGGCTCAGCCAAGCAGCCACTTCACTCTCTGAGATCTGCTGACCTGAAAAAGCTGCCCGGGGCCATGTCCCTGGGCTGCAGGTCTCCTATGGAGCCTGGATGGAATCGCAGCAGTGTTGTGCACAGCACACGTGGCCTTGGTTTGGCGGGAGGGTGCCAAGCCAGGGCAGTGCCACTGTTCCTGGCAGGCATTCCCCTGCTCAGCCCACAGACAGAGCGTACTGCAGGGCAGCACCAGTGTTGTCACGCAACACTGCTGCTGGAAAGTGCTTTGTATGATCCCAGGATTTAGTCTGTCCTGCCTTCTTAAAGGTAGAAAACTTAACTCATAAAAGTCTGTGTGCTGAGGGTTGTGATCATAAGGACTTGGGGGAACCGAAATGCACAACTGGTGAGAACTCTGCACCTGCTGAAGTACCATTTAAAAATAAAATTACAGATTGGCTTAAGCAGACTGTAGCTACTAAAAGCAGAAAACTGCTAAGTGAATTTTAGTACCTGTGAGCATTGACATATGCAGTTAATGGGGATTTGGTTGTTGTAGAGACTCCTTGGAGGGTAGCAGATAGGCTTTACACTGGTGGAACAGAGTGAATTTCCTCAAGTAGATCATGATTGAAAACCTCCCTGGGCAGGAACCTGAAGATTTGTCCCTTGATTCAGCAGCTTTGAATAAGACAAGGAGTTATTTAAAGTAAGAAGTGCAGGTCTCTGAAGAGCACTCAGTTAATGCTAGTAGTCTGAGATCCAGATCTTCTCTTTGAGAAGAGGCAATACCAAAGTATCTTGCTTGATGTGTTCTTGATTAATGTTTAGTCTTGCATTTAGAATTATTTGGTCAAAAAATAAATTTATTCTCCACAGATCTTTATTTTCGTATAGTGACTTTGCCTGAAGTAGGTATGCCTGAACAATTCTGTATGTGAATTAACACTGAATTTCACGGGAAAAAAAATGCTAGGTACAAACCTCGCTGTAGGTGCATAACTTGAATCAAAAGCTGTAACTTCAGAAATGCATCTGTTTGCACTAAGGTGTATGTTTTGAAGGAAATGTCTCATATATAAAGGGTTTTAAAGCTGTTTAAATGCTGACTCATGCCCTGTGAATGTGATTGGATAGGGACACTTGAGGGCACATGTTACCCTTTTTCTGAAATACTTTAATGGAAATTGTTGGAGGAGCACTAGCAGAGCAAACTGTTCAAGTGGAACTTTTAGAAGCCTGGTTATGTGTTTGAAGACCTGCCAGAGAGAAGGAGGCAGTTGAGGTATGAGCTGTATCATTGGCTTGACTTTAGAAGTTCTGTGACTTGGCTTTCCAGGAAAATCTGTCCTCACCAGCAGCTTTTCATGAGAATGAATGGGAGAAGTGGCTGTGACAGATGACTGTGTTGGAGTGAAATCTGCTTTAGACTTGATTTGCAAGTAGTATTCTTTTTTTGCTCCATGTGATGGTCTGTTAGAGTAAGGGCACTCCCTCCCCTGTAGCCTGTTCTGTATGGCCAAGATTCTTAGGTCTGGCATTTGCTGACATCAGGAATGAGGAGCCTGAGAGAGGACAGAAGGATTTTACCAACAGGGCCATGTGCGGTGGATTGATGCCTTGCCTGATGCAGAAGAGTCTGCACAGGTCCACATGGTCATGACAGCTCTCTTTGGGAGCAACCCTCTTGCATGTAAATGGCTCTGGATAAAGGTTTGGAGCTGCAGCCACTGAGCCAGCTGGGTGAGGATTCTGTGGATCCCCTAAGAGACTTAAGGAAATTGCCCAAGTGCTTCAGCCTCTGTCTTGCTGAGGCTTCTGGAGTCACACAGGAAATCTGGAGCAGAACAGATGGCTCTGGGTAGAAGTTCTGGATGGCCTCTGTTGTTTAGGGGGAACTGTAAAGCTTTGGGGACTCAAACAGCACTGCTGTGTTTAGTACAGACTCTTGTGCCACAGGTGAGTGCTCCAAAGGATCTAACCATTTCCACCTTCCAGGTACAAAAATTTTTTACTACTACTACTACTACTACTACTACTACTACTACTACTACTACTACTACTACTACTACTACTACTACTACTACTACTACTACTACTACTACTACTACAAGGCATTTACTTGATTTTCCAGTGCACTGGTATCTGGACAGATTTATTTTTTTCCATTTTTAGGGGTCAGTGGTGGCTTACTCAGTTTTCTTTAAATAAAAGTTTTTTCCAAGTTTTTGATTTTGCTTCCCTAGTCAACACTAGAACTGAAGTTGTATCATGACAAATTTGATTCCCTGGTTTATGACTTTGCTGTCATGGCAGACTCTGCTTCAAGTAGATAAACAATTGGGTGTTGTGCTGCTTTTTATTTAGTCTGAAATAAGCTTATATTGATATTAAGTGTGCTTGTCTTCTCATCTTCAAGGGAAAAGGAAGAGTGTGATGTACCAGAAGTTTATTATTTTGCTATTTCATTTGTAGTATCACCAACAATTGTAGAAAGTAATTCTGAGATAAATTACAGAAGAGTTCAGTTGTGAAGGCAAGAGAAGAACAGGGAATAAAAAGGAAAAATAGGTTGACTGCAGTTCTGACATTGAAAAAATTTCTGTCCTTTTTTCCTCATTCTCTTAACGGCTGGCCTCAGTTATTTGCTTTTATGGGTATTTGAAGAGATTAGTTAGCCCTTCTGATTCCTGGTATTTGCTCTTTTTTCATGAACAATTCCAGCCAGTTAGAAATTATTGCAATGTTAATTTTCTTATGAAAATTACCAGGGATGATTAATTAAAGCAAAGCATACAGCTGAGGGCAGAAGCCTGATCCAGATCCTTGTTGTTGATGCTATTGACTGATGGGGATGAAGAATTATGTAATGAAAGATTTAATCACATGTGTTTTCAGTACAAATAGGCAAAAATATTGTGCAGTTGTTAGGCCAAAGCCTCATCCTTTTCAGCAAAGACAGAAATAAGAGAATTACCATAAAAAATTAGGAGACACAAGTGAACCTACAGGGAATTACACTCCATTGACACGTCTCTGTTGGTCTTGGAGGATGTAGCAAGTGGTTGTTATTAGAAAAACTTTTTTGGTACCAATTGGGTACCTTAATGAAGAGCAGAGCTACATAGTTTAAAATTGTTTTTCCTGTACAGTAGAATAGTGACCAAGAGTTCCAACATGGATTTGTTTCTGCTGGGAATTAAAAAATGTGAAAATTGTTCCTGATGTAGACTTCAACATTTCCTAGACTCTGTTTTCTTCTATCATCCTTCTTCATAGATTTGCCAATTTCTTCATAGTCATCCTTGCAAGATCAGGATTTCCAAGGCCAGTTCTTAGCATGTCTCATTTCCAAATTCAGCTTTCTCTGAATGTGGTTTGTTAGTAGTTTAATTTTAACAGAAGGCCTCATATCCAATCCTAGTTATATTCCACAAAGTAAATTTACTGTCAAGGCTGGAATGTAAAGAAGGAATGAGAAGTAAAATCAACTTTGCACAAAATATAAATACAGCTGGACTAATCACTGCACTGATTGTAAGATTGTTGCAGGTGCAGGGCTTAAATACATTAAATACAAGTCTAACAAGATGTGAAATGCAGATAATGAAGCCCTTTCTGACTCAGCTGTCGAGGTCTTGCTTAGACATCTCCCCTTAATTCCTTACTTTGTTTGGGAAATGAAATGTTTCCTCCAATTAAACCCCTTATTGTTTAGAAATCCATTTGTTTTCTGAGTCAAAGCCCAGTTTATTATTTCTTTAATGCTTATTCTGGAGATTGCACAGGTGTGTTTCTTATAAAGTTTTTTAAATTTCTTCTTTTCATATTGTGCTTACAAATAGGTTGAGTTGTGTGGAATTGAAGATGTGCTTGTTCTGTTCCACCAGCTACGTTTTGATTCTGAGGTACACACAGGAAAACGTTTTAGCTTCCTTTCTACAATGCACAGCATCTCAGTATATACATATAAATAAACTGTTCTGTAGGAGACTGACTGCTGCTTAGCCTGAGTTCCGAGAATCTGCAGCGGAACCTGAAATAACATTTTCAGTGTTTTTATTCTCCGTGGGCATCAACTGCTCAAGTAGAAATATGTCCCTTTCAAATATTCTAGGGGCATGGACTAAAGGATTTCTGTGAAGTACCACAAGAGGACATCTGTTTCATCTCTTTGACCTGCAGCTTTGCTGGTGAAAGTGCTTTTTTGAAGTTGTCCCCACAAGGAAAATCTGAACTATATGGGAATATGAAGTGCGCAGTGTTGAACAAGAAAGTAAAAAGTCTGAAAGAGGATAACAGACCTTCGTGTGCTTTTTCAGATCCATCTAGACTCTTTAGTAAATACAGTAAATCTGTGAGCTTGTGACCATTGAATAACATTTAACTTGAGTGGTCTTTCATTTTCTTGAATTTTCAGGAAGGGGATGGAGATATATAGATATATAGATATATAGATATATAGATATATAGATATATAGATATATAGATATATATATATATGAAGGATGTGAAGAGTTTATGCACATGCGCACTTCTACTTAAATATACAAATATTTTTTAAAAGCCTGTATAATCAGTATGTTGCTGCTTTCTGACACAATAATGAAATCTTCACATAACAGTCATGTAAGTGAAAAACTAGCCAATTAAAAAAATCATACTGTAATTTAGTTTTCAATTATACATTCCTAAGTAGTTTCACTTGCAAGTAGTCCACTGAAAGCTGTCTTATGGAGTTATGTCAATTAGTTGTCTTCTTAAGTAACTGTAGAATGAAGTTATATGTTTCAACAGTCATAAACACTGCAGTTTTGCTCGCTGAAGGGTTTTGTTGTTCGATTAGATTTTCCCGTCATGAATTCAATTTTAGTTATGCTACAAAACAATCAAGCTGCTTCTAGTACACTTTGGCTTGGCTGCATTGAGGTGATAATTGCCATAAAGAAACAAACTTTGTTTTATTTCTTTTCAGGGAGCGAGGCAGAGGGAGACTATTAAATATCACTTGAAACCTGAGATGAAATCAATTAAATTATATGATCTAGATGTATTCTCATTATAATCTGGGTCATGATTCACTATCTTGGCAGGGAGAAAAAAGCCATCAGCAAAACCAAGTCCCTCTCTGGCCCTGTGTCTCCCATCCAAGCCAGCCTGCCAGAATGAAGTTGTCAGTGCTGGGACCACGAATTTTGATAAGACTGCTTAATAATATGTGACTTTCTGTACAAGCTGGGCACAAACTCTTCAGGATGCATTAAAATTTTGTAATAGCTGTTTTAAAAACTGTTTTTAATGACAGCTTCAAAAGAATGTGAGTTAATTATCCAGGGAGGCATGGAGGGAAGGGGGGGTGACACACACATGCCAAGAAAATAACTTTGTAAAATGAGAGGAATTATATTAGGGTGCTTGTGTCTTCAGTTTCTTTTCACAGTTTTAGACATCTTGAAAACTACACTGTAACTGTTGCTTTATTTAAAATGTAGAGCAATTTTAAGCAACACTATTTAATCTGCTTTGATTAGTTCCTTGATTTCTCTGGAAGCTTGTATGATGGTGAGTGATGCTTTTAAATGTGTGAGAGATGAATGATGTGTGGTAAAAGCAAGGATTGAAAAATAGGTGCAAACTCAACCAATTGCTTTTAGCGATAGCAATCAGTGCATTTTTCCTTTGCTGCTGCAGGTTTGGTGCTGTCTGTTTTCAAGTGAGTGTTTTTGTAGGCATGCCAAGTGATCTTTAGCATTGCTTAGGTTTCTCTGAGCTCAGCTTTCAGATATCACTTGCACATGCTTTGGGTATGTCGGATGATGTTACTGTCCAGCAGAAGTATTTGGCATCATGTGGTTGGGTTCCAGGTGATCTGTCTGAGGATGTCCTGATGACCAAAACCTCTCCTGGAAATCTGCCTGCACAAATCCTTGAGTTCAGAAGTGTAGCTGACCTGGTCCTGGTGTTCAGTGAAGCAGAACTGTTCTTTCCCTCTTCTATGGCATACCACCGTGTATTGTGAGACAAAACACACAGCTGTTTGATACACAAATGTTGAGTCATGATAGGACAAAAAAAGTAAATCTCTGATTAGGAAACCACAGTATCTGTTTGTTAAAAGAACTTGCCACAGATATGCAGCTGTCAGTTGCAATTGAAGCACTGTTTTTTGATCATGGATATGCAAACTGGCTTCAGATGCCAATCCCTTCCATATGGAAATCTGTGCACCTCCCCACGTTCTATGCAGAGTTCATCACAAGTGTTGCCAGGATCTTTAATTTTGCATTGTTATTTCCCACATGAGTAAATCTGAGTTTATGTTTAAATAATGAGATGCTGTGAAGAGTACAGGGAGCTTCTCTTTCTGTTTTGATTAAGGCAGCAGACAGGAGATGTAGCTTGGGGACAGCCTCCAAGGAGAAACCCTGACCATGAGGTCTCCAGCTGCTCTCAACGAGGTCAATTCAGCCCCCTCTGCTTGCTGCCTTCTCAACCCCATTTATATTCTTGCTCTTCTCCTGGTGGCTTTCCATTGCTCTTGGCTCCCTGTAGATGTTCTACTTTACTACTTGGTGTCAAATGTAGCCAGGCAGGAGTGTTCCTGTGCCAGCTCAGCAGGCTGGGTCACAGCACATCCTGAGCTTCCCATGGGACCAGGGGTTCCTGGTGCAGTGCAGGATGGGCAGGCTCAGGAGAAGCTGGGCAAGCATATGAGGGCTATCCTTCTTAATACTCCCTGTGTGTTAGCTGAGGTTTAATACATAATTGACAATTGTGTGGAAGACATCTGGTTGGGAGAAAATGTTTCATTTAAAAACTTTTTATGAATGAAATAGTCTGACTTGGGGATTCTATGTGCCTGCACTACAGCTCTGAAATTTTAATTTTTCATTTAAGTTTTTAAATTCAGTTTAGAAGTTACAGGTTGCAGGATGGCTTGGAAGGCAAATGCTGTGTGCTGTAAAGAACTTGAACTCATGAATCCTGTTAATCTCTGTCTGGAACCTCAGTGTTGTCATGCTTAACTCTGTAGCCCAGGAGTGTGTTACAGCCACGGAGTGGTGATCGTAATGAAAAAGAACCAAACCATAACCTCACCAGCTGTTTTAGCATGACCTCCTGGAACCCAGCACACTGTTTTAATTTAATATCCTACTTTCATTATGTTAATCAACAGCCATTAAGTGCTAGTGATAATATCTGTCCTGATGTAGCTGCAAGAAATTAGGCCATTTGGCCAAATATGGTGTTTTATTTAACTGTATAATTACACAGAGTAGTGTTATTCATATTGATACATTTTAGACAGTTGGCATGAAGAGACATTAAAAACATTGTGTAGTCTGTATAAATCAGGATTTATGATCTGGAAAAAAAGAAGAAAAATCTTTAAATACACATGAAGTGTAATTTGCTAATAGAAAACATGTAGTATGTTAAATTAAGTTGCAATTATTTTTCTTAGTAAGTCAATAAATTAAACAATTCTTCTTTAGTGCATCAGCACATCTCAGTTGCTTCCTTATGATTCACTGCACTGAATGTCAGGTATATGATTACCCCCATCTTATATCCTACCTATCTGCAAATGCATTCATAGTTCTGAAAGATCACCCCTTCAAGTGTTTTTATCCTGTTATCCCACAAATTGCTGTGTTTTCATCCCCTTTTGAAAGTTAATTTTGTGTTCTGCAACTTAGAATAGGATTTGTTTTTCTACTTTTCTTTTTCATACCAGGAGTCTTGAGTTCTGGCAACAAAGGCTGCCTTCTACTGAAATTGCTAAAAAATGGTATGTGTCAAGTTCTTACAGTGCACTGTTTCAGCTTGAAATGAGAAATTCTATCAATCAATGGGTTTAAGTACTATTTGCCTTGCTTATGTGGCTGTTAAAAATGAACAGTATTTCCAAGCATTGTTGCAAGACTTTATATCCCCAGATTTTCTGCTGTGAATGGCAAAGGTGAGCCCTGCAGAGGAGTCCTCAGGAGTGATTGGTAGTCAGTGACACAGGCAAATGAACCTGCAGATCATGTTTGTTTGTCTTTCATAAATTAAAACTGACAGTAACTTAAAAACCGGCAGCCAATGCATAAAAGCAATAAATCTGTATTTACATAGAATGAAAGGAGATGGTGTTTATTTGTAAATTCATAATCTGTGTAGGCTGTGTGCCTGATAGCTTGGAACTGGCTGAGTGCCTAAATAAATGAGTGGGAAGGACAATTTACCTTCCTGTGGAATATTCCACAGAAGTGAAAACCTATCATTTTTCCAGTGTAAGACCAAAGGCACCAGATATTTTTGATTTATTTGGTTTCTTTTGTTGAGGAAACGACAGATCACTGTGGTGTTGTATTTTTTAAAGCAGTGTTTTTCAGGGACTTTGCTTATTTAATGGCTTTTTCTTCGTTGAGATAGTCTGCAAGGTGAAGGGTAAAATATAGTGGCATAATCTGTATGTTTTGCTTAAGTAAACAAGATAAATTTCAGAGGAGGAGTCACATCCACATCAACAGCTGAATAGCGGCAAGTAAAAAAGATGTGTTGCAGTGGCTGAACTGGGATGTTTCACTCGGCTTTGTGCTCTCAAGTCCATTCCGTGGCTGCAGGCAGGATCTTGTATTGGAACCATCAAGACAGCTGTGGCAGTCTGGAGGATCCCCTGGGATAATGCAAATCACCTTTGGAAAGGCTGCTCATCTGTTTTTGCCTGCAGGAGCAAAACAGGCCTGACCATTGGGTTTTTGTTTTTCTTTTTTTGGCTATGTATGAAGACATATTGATTTGGCCAAACTGAAGAGGTTTCCTGGAGCCTCTGCTCATCCAAAATTAGTTGCTGCCCCAACAAACTACTATTGAGGTCAATGAGGTTATGTCACCTTACTGCAAATTGATTTTTTGGGGATAAAATTGTATCCTGTCTTAATTAATATGCTCAAATCATTTCCACTGGCACAAAGGTGTGCCTGTGTGTGCCAGCTGAAATATCCTAAGTGTAAGCTGCTCAAAGCAGAATGATTCATCCTATGTGAGATAAAAATTGGCATGGATCAGTAGCAAATTTAGTCTGCTGGATCGATGCAAAGATGTTTGGGTCATTGGATCTGATCTGGCCTCCAGGCTCAGCCACATTACCCTGCTCATTGCTTGGCTGGCTGTGTGGGAACATCTGGCTCACAAGGTACTGGGGATGAGGTAATGTTGACACTGACATTCTCTTTATTGGTTGCTGTGTCTTTGGAGCCTTTTTCAGCAGAGCCGCTGAAGTCGCTGACTCATTGGTAGGTCAGCTTGGAAAATGGAAATTGTTACATCAATACTTCTTTTCTGGAACTAACATTCAAGTGGTGGGGGAATGAGGGAAACAGGAATTATTTAGGGTACAAGAGTAATCTTCTAGAAAGGAGTTAAGGTAATTTCTGCTGCTTGCCACTTCTCAGTTTGTGGCAGTTGAGAAAGATATGTTATCTGTCAATGAAGTGGTTATTAAATATTGTACAATTTTGAGATGATATCTATAAAACTATTTGTATGAACTCATAATGTAAGAAACAAATCATTGCTATGAAAAATATCTGTTGGGTTTTTTTGTTTTTTTTATTTTTATTTTTAAAAGAAGCATGTACTTAATTTCTGCCCATGTGCCCCAAGATATTATGTACCCTTCACACTGTCTGTACCTATGATGTATCAACGCATCAGGGCTCACACTGTAACTCACTCAAGGATTTATCCCTCACTTTCAGGGCTGGCAATGAACACTCTCTCCTCTGGCAAGAAGTGGACTTTTACATGGGGAGTTATTATACTGATGTGAAAATTCAGCAGTAATATTAAATATGCAGGAGAAACATGCAGTGCAGAATTCCTGCATTATTCTGTGGTTTCTTGGTTTTCTAATTGATTGTTTTTGCTCTACATGAAACTCAGAGAGAAGAAAGTTTTGTTGACTTTTTGTCCATGGCATCATCTCATTGCACTCTGCTGTATTCTTCTCCTAACTACTAGAAAAAAATAATGGTTCAGTAGCTTCTGATAATGGTGGTGAATAGAATAATTTATTTTTCTGTTGCTGCAGTTGAAGTGATGCTTTTTACTTCATAAGGAAGGGAAAAAACACAAGCAAGATGCTACCAGGTCTTTTTATATTCCTAAAAAGCTGTTTGCCTGTATTATTTATCTTATTAAATTATTTGCTGTTCAGTTGATCAAAACCCGGAAAAAAAAAGAAAAAAAAGTCACTTTCAGATGCTGGGAGATACTTCAAACTTGGCTGGACAGGCGGATCTCATTGGAGCTGGTTTGATCAGGGAGCTGGACTAGACGACTCCCAGAAATCTCTTCCAGCCTGGGCTTCTCCATCATTCTCTGTGTGACTTAGAATGGAAGATCAGAGCTGCAGGCAGGTGGGATAGAAGGTGCTTGAGGAAGCTGGAGGTGAGGAAGGCAGGTGTTCTGGGGTAGAAGTTGTCATTTGGGGGATCTTAGGAGCTGGTGTGGAAAATTCCCATGGCTATAAGCCTTTTCAGGAAGCTTGTAGGCAGTAAATGCTGCTGGAAAAAAATAACCATCTTAGCAGTGACCCAGTGCAATGGGCTGTTTAATGTAAAAACGTCCACTTCCTATACTCTTTACAAAGAGAATCTACAATTGTTTTTCCTTAGAGTGGCTTCTTCCTTCTGTGGTGAGCAGAAACCTCATGACAGCTTTAGCTAGCCTTTCTTTTCAAGGACTTCTAAGTTCTCAGAGTTTGAAAATAATAGACCAGGCCAAATATACTACTATGATTCAGTAATTTGGAGTGAATAATGGAAATGAAGTTTTTGTTTCTGAATATGGAAAGATATGCATATTGGTATGGCAGTGTATGCATGAGCTGTATGCATATTATGTGCATATATTTACATTTCTGGCTAATATGTTCTAATTGAAAAAAACCAGTGCACCAGGACTATTACATGGAAGTAGACAGGATTTACTTACCAAAAATGTAATCAGTTTTTACATTACTTCAGCATTTTTAAGATGCAAGATGTGTAATAATCACTTCAGATGCTATGCATAGCTAAATTATTTAAATGTATTCCACTTTCCAGGTTTCAAGGTCACAGTGAGATATTAGATATTCCTTTTCTTTTGTTATCATATAAGTAGTACAGACCACTTACAGAAGAAAACTTCTATTAGAACAAATGAATAAGATCACCAGGTGAGCTTAAGAAATAGTCATCTAAAATAATTACAAAGTAAAGCAGAGCCTGAAGTGAACAACCCTTTTTCTTTCTTTGTTTTTTTTCCAGGATGGTTAAAGGTGTTTTAAATGGATTATTTGTGCCATATCCTTATGACATGGTAATTGTGAAATTAGCTTTGTAAACCTCATTTTAAAAAGTGATGCATTTTAAAAAAGAATAATATTCCAGTGAAACCAAATGTCACCTTGACCAAGGCTGCTCAATGCAGCACAGATGAAATGCTCATCTTACTCTCATTCTGACTACCATTTTTTTTTTTTTTTTGATCTGGAAAGGGGACAAAACTCACACTGTCTCATGACTGCAATGCTGAAAAGAGCAAAGTCACAAAACTCTGCAGGATCCTTCATTTTCTTAGCTGTAGTTATGTTTATTGAGGTCATTTATTTCTGGGTTGGTCTGTATTATGCTTTGACAAACAAGTTTGATATAATCTCTTCTAAAAATCCAATCACCCTTGTAATTGAAGAAGTGTGCTTTCTGCTGTGCTAATATGTCTTCAAATTTGCTAATTCTGAACATTAGTAAAATCTCTTACAGTATATGCTATTTTGAGGCAGATACTGATAGACATTAGAAATTAATAATGATGGTAGTGGCTGGAGACATACAAGTTGTATATTAATCAGGCAGCATTGCTTATGTGCTAACGAAGTATGACTGAAGCACTCTGGTGTTTTACAGAGGTTTGGAAAGTGTGTGCTGTGATTATTGATAATCAAAGGTGTGTGTTTGTGTATTGGCTCCCAAGACACTCGGGATGCTGATCACAGACTCTCTCAGAAGATGCCTTGCAGGAGACTTTTGGAAGTGTGGGGTTTAGAGGGAAAAGAGCTGAAGATGAACCACGCTGGGTAGTTCTGGTTGCAAACAGGGCAAAGGAAGGCTGCAGGCTTTCATCTCCTTGTTAATTTTGTTGTCTCTATTAAATAATGTGCTGCACCCTCCCCATCCAGGAACCATGAAAATATGTGTTTCTCCATCAGAAAAGATTGTTTATATTCTGAACCATAGAGAACTACAGCTTACTATACACCCACAGTCTGGGCTTTAATATTTGGACAGCTAGATGGTGCTGCTTGAATAGCTACTATATAGTAATTTTTAGTTTTTATTATTATAATGTTAAGTTCAAGATCAAGATTCAGATATATCCAAGAGGGAATGCAAAATTGCTGCATGTCCCAGGAGACTTAAAATGCAGGTAAGAGTACATCTTCCCTGCACTTGACCTGCCGTTTTTTTCTGGTGAGGTTGATAAAAACCACAGCTGTAATATTAAAATGAATTAAATGAAAACTAGTAAGCATAGTATTCTGTGGTGTACTCAGTTGTCTGAAAGTGGTGATGGCAGAGATACTGAGAGAAGTGTCAGGTAAAGTGAGGCAGAATGGGAGGCAGTGAACAGACAAAGCTGCTGGACGCTTTCAGTAGAGAATATGTAAAAATGGCCACATTTCAGTCCTCTACTTTTGTTATAGCATTCCTATCTACAGGGCTTGGAATTGATGTCTGTAACATTTGTGCTTATTGCTCAGCTGCAAAAATGCTGGGTAGGACTTACACAACTCTATGCCATAGCTTGCTTTAAATTGTCATGATTTATGGAAGATATTACTTCAGTTATCATACAAGTTTTTGTTGTAATATTCAAGCAGTTCTTTTTTAAACTATATTTTTAGCATTAGAATACTGATATTTTACAAATTCTCAGTTATATAGATAAATCTAAGGCTTTCTTTTGTGTGTGTGAATATTTTATGTTCAGGCATATACAAGCATATACATAAAATGTTCACTAATGTATTTGTAAAATAATAAAGACTAATACATTGAAAGCAGAGCAACAACAAACTGTCACACCTTCAATGAGCTTGACAAAATTTATACTGTCTGGATCATATAGAACTAATTGAGTATCCTTGCATGGGCAAGTATTGACATGTAAGTGCTTCAGATGGTAATTTGAGGGTTGCTAATGCATTGCTGAGAATTCCCTTGACTCTCAAAGGTGCTTGCATGGATGTGAGGGACAAGAGAGAGTTTTTCACACTCATCTTTTTACAATGTTTCTGCTGAAATGTAAAACACCAAGAAACATTCTGTTTTCGGTAAAGATTGCCCTGTTAATTAGATGGTGTATTCCACCTCTCTTGACTAAAAAAACCCAAACCCAATGATTTGAAAAGTGTCAGCAGTTTCTAGCTTTTGCACTGATCCATGGTGACGATTCTTTGAATTCAGCTTGTTGGGAATTGTTTCTACAGTAGGTATGTTTCCCCCACACATATTGATAATTAGGAGTTCAAAAGTTTTACTTCACTTATTAGAATTACAAAGAGAGCAATTAAGATGTAAAATAAGTTGGTGTTGACTGTATTAATATTAAAAACGAAAAACGTGACATTTACTGGTTCTAATTTAAATGTCAAAACAAGGAGAAGTAAAATAGGGCAAAAGCCTGTGGCATCCTTGAAATGATCATCCTAAAATAGATGGTTAAAAAATGGATCATCCCATAATAGATGGTTATCTAGTATTGTTCTGTGAGTTTCTCTTTCAATAGAAGTAAAAATCTCCAAACAACATGCTCTTTATTAATTCTCTTTTAAAATGTGAAACTTTTAAAATTAATGGCACTTCCAAGAATAAATTATAAAGCAAATTTTCATTTTAAAGTAACAGTTATTGCCCACTGTGGAAGGCTTGTGCATTGTGAGAGGGAAGGCTCACTCCACCTAGAGCTGTGTAGCTCTAAGAAGTCTGCAGAGTAGATTCAGGTGTGGGACAGGTGTGGTATTAATTCTGTGGTATTGAAAATTAGTTCTGCGAGTCAAAGGTAATGAAATATTCTCCTTTTTCCTGCACCCCTCTACACACAATCTGTACAGCATTGGGGAGCTTTTAACACATGAATTTTTTTATATGCCCAACTCTTGGTTTGGGTATATTGTTGTAACAACTCTTTTTTCTTCACATCTTTATTTATTAAGGATCTGAACATGTCAATGTAATCCAGGTCCAGAAACCTCTGTAAGAGCTCAGGCATCTGAGGGGTCTGGCAGTAGCAGCTTGTTAGTAATTCTTGTTGGGAAGTTCTGGAAGCCTGGGCTTGCAGAGCTGGGAAACTCCAAGGATGCAGCACAGTAATAACAAAAACCTATTACAAATAATAAGAGAGGAATCACCTAATACCTTGCAGTGCTTAGAAAAGCTGATTTGTTAGGGAGATTTTTTTTTCCCTTTGCTTGATGACAGGCAATGCAATTTAGGGGTAGTGCAGCGCTGCATTGCAAATCTGTTACAGTAGAAAATGTGGAGCTCTGGGGTTGGCCTTGTGGCGGGATAGGCCACGTGGGAAGAACTCAAATTTGGGTGCTTGAAAACTCAGGAGCTTTGTGGCACGTATGTTCATACTTGTTTCCTTTTGGAATATTTTGCTTCTATGATTTTATGTTGACATAGATTAAGTATCTGGAAGCTAGACTGATCTTAGAAATGCCTAAGAATTATGGAGATTCTACTTGAATCACTTAAAGATTTTTTTATTTTTTGTGCATATCTCAGAAGTTCTCTTGAATATCTCTTTTTTCATTTTGCGGCTGTGATGTGATCATGATCTTATTCAAAACACTCAACTACTTTGTAATATTTGTATTGATGTGCACATTTGACATGAGGCCATGTAACCATGTAACTGTTGTCACAAGGACAGTGTATCAAAATATTAATGGCAGATTAATTGATGGCCATGATGCTGAGCGTCCAAAGGACCTCAGCCAAACTTCCTCCCTGAGGTCCAGACAGTTTTCACTCCTGATTTCCATGGCTCTTTCCTTGTCAGAGTCTCCAGAGGAGCAGTGCAGCAAGTTTCTTCTGACTTTAAGTATCTTAATTTTCTTGAGAGATTAACTAAAATCTGTCCTGTACTGGATTCAAAGGAAATGCACTTGAATGTCATGGACACTATTTAACACTTCAGAATTGAAGGAAAAATTGGTGTGAAAAGTAATAGTTTCCAAGTATTGAAAAAGAGCAAGTGGCTGTTTTGATAGATGTTCATGCTTGCCGAAAGAAAAGGTGTTCAGCCTGAGAATTAATACTTCACACTACAAAATAAGAAATAGTGTGTTTACATAAAGGTATTTATTTTATCTTTAAGCCTGCATTGTGTTTGGTGTCTTTTCAGATATATTAATGAAAACGCATCTGATCGAAGAAAAAGGGCACACTGCCTAATAAAATTATTGCTCCTCATTTATATTTTGATTAATGACTGCTTCAAAATGTGATTTTTAGTATTTGGGGTCAAGTAGAGTTAGAAGAAGGTTTCTGACAAGAGGAAAATCTTACAACCTGACCTTTGTATGTGTGTGTGAAATGAAATGAACCCTGAACATGGGGAGAGTAGTTTGAGGTGAAAGACTAGCAATGGCTATAAATTGTCTGGGAATCCACCTGGGTTGGAGGATAAAGATTAATGAGGGGTGAAAAGTTAAGCAGCATCCCTCAGTAATTTTTCTCATTATCTCAGATGATCCTGAGGGATAATACTGAAACTTTTGAGAAGTGGTATAGCCCTTACATTTATTGTTTTTAATGTTATTTTTTTCTTCAGTGTTTCATTTATAAAATGACACTACTGGGTTCTCTCTAGCACAAAATTAGTTGTTTTCATTTGCTCCCCAGTGAAAGCTCACCTTACTGTAAACCTTTCAAATACTGCATTATAGCAGTACAATGAGATTTGGCTCAGGTTTCTATCCAAACTCGCACTTATTTTAACCAGTTTGCCTCACCATTTGAATAGAAACATATTGAATGTTGCCTCTTCTTGTTCAGGGCTGACAAGATCTAGAAGTCTATTGGTTCTTACCATATAAAACACAATTCTTCACTGCCTGTAATGTGAACGTACAACGTAGAAACTCAGTTTTCTTTTCTAGAATAAATAGTCTGCAAATCCTTAAGCTATGTCCTATAGTGTCAAATTAACCTTTCCCTGACATTTAAGTATAATCTTTTTCACTCCTTCCCAGTACATAATTTAGTAAAATGGAAATAAAGTGGCTTGCTGGAAAAAGATATCACTAAGCTCTTTTAAACTTCACTGTTGAGCTGCTCAGAGATATCAAACATACTGTATGAGCAGCTTCTTCAGTGTATCACAGGACAGTACAAAGGTTCTTTGCCACTCTATAATAAAGCTATGTATTTAGATGAAATATAGAACATTTTTCATTGAAGTTTCTCTGAAGTAATTGTGCTTTAATGCTAGGGTGTCCTTTCCTGTTATTTTTCCATAAGTTTATTTACTGGGATCATAAAATCACTTCCCTCATTTTAATGAGCATTAGAGCTGAGAAATTGTAACCCAGCTTAATATGAAATAGTAGTTCAAGTTCTGCAAAGAAATGGTAGGGTATGCTTTGGAACAGGCCTAGTGATTTATTTCTTTTAATACTAAAAGTCTTGTTCAATAAATATTTATGCATCACTAGGGAAAAAAGAGAGAAATTCAAATAGGCTGGATAATCATAAGAAATTTGGGCAAGAAAACAATAATAATCCAAAGGAAATTCTCATTAAGGAGAGTCTCATGGAGAAGTTTTCTCACGAGAGCAAATATAGCAGCAGGGACAGTACTTCTGAACTGCTGTTGTTCTGTAATATTGGATATTGTAGAACTGAGCAGAATTGAGCAAATCAAGCTCTTCACAGCTGAATAACTACTGGAACATCAACTCCTACAGCTGCCTCTGAACTCTAGCAAGTGTTTATTAACATTTCTGATTTTGGTGTATGATCAAGCATGTTCTCTGTGATAACTGGCCTGAAGGCTACAAAAAACAGGAGCTCTCAAAGTCACTATGCTTGAACATATTAGTGGACATGCCTTTCTTTACAATTCCTAATGTCTGTTTATCTCAAAAGCCTAAAAAATTACTTATATCAAATTTTCCAAGGGCAAAAGGAAAAATACTTTGATACAAGTAATACAAAACTTTGTTTGGAATATCAAAACTTTGTCACAGGAAGCAACTTTTTCCTCAAATTAAAAAAAAAAAATCAAGAAATGCCGACTGGTCTTGTAAAAATGGAGTTTAAAACTCCATAGCTGAAAGGAATGATTCACATGCTCTAAGAGGACAACTCGCTGGTTTGCAGAAGATTTATACGGAGGTGGTGCTGATCTGTGGTGCCACCAAACTCCTACAGCATTTGTCCTCAGCTTGTCAAAATGGCTTTGTGAATTTGCCAAAGGAAAAAGCCCACAGTGTCAGCTGGAAATCTGTTCTTCTCACTTGAGGTAACTGAGTTTGCCTTGAGAAGATGGAAATGGAAAGAGAATGAGAGCTCTTAGTTACAAAGGTAGTCCCAGTCTAATGACCAATTTTTGCAAAATGCTCTTTCTTTTCCTCCTAATTAGCAATTGTAGGGTCAGCACTGCAGAGTGTATCTGGGCAGCTTTCATTTTCCTCATGTCTGGGCCACATACAGTATATGCGTCCTACGAGGCCTAAATTCCTTAAATCAGTTCTTTCAGTAAATCAAGGAGACAATAAAATCCACTCTCTGCAGCTTCTCGATCAGAAGATAATTCATGATTAATGTCAGGAAAATTTTATATTTTACCACAGAAGTTCTCTCATCCTCTGCTTTTCAAAACTTAACACTTTTTTTCCAGCCCTCAGCTGCACAAGTAGGTGTTAACAGCCCTCAAATTTAATAGCAAATCAGCTGATATTTTGAATTTAACAATTTTTAACACTGACGTGCTACTGAAATACATTTTAATTAGGTCCTAAAAGATGTGAAGGCTTGTTATTGTCACACTTTTCTAATATCCTCCTCCTCTAAACAAAAAAATCTTGAACCACAGCCTTCCTGTCTGGGTAATCCCCATGAGGATCAGTATTTGGAGAGAAGTTTGGAGCATCTGTCATGGAGTTGTTGTACCCACAGCTGCTGGGTTAGATTGTCACTGTAGTGATGTACACATGTGAGAGAAACAAGACCTTTGATTTTAGCCATTGTATTAAGTCTTTTCATTTTCTCTTCCTGGTGACTTCCTGTAGCCATGCTCTTCTTGCTTTCTCTGACTTCTGTTGGGCTTCATTATATTTTGGACTGTAATTCCTTTTACATAGGTTTTTAAAGCATTTCCAGCCTCAGAAACTCAGAAACAAATAGAAAGTGGGTTGTTTGTTGGTTTTTTCTTTTTCCCATCAAGGTGTGTTAAGGTTCCTCCATCCTCAAATCAGCAGCTATAATGTGAAGAGGCTATTTTTCTCTAAAATTGTGTGAGACGCTACACCAGGCTGGCTGCGGTAGCCCTGGATCACTTTCAGGTTTTTCAAGAGATGGATCAGGGAGCTCCTGTAATGTTTTTAGCCAATTATGGGAGCTCTGTGCATACAGTAATGGTTCTCTTGATGTTCTGTGCTCTCCCTGTCACCCTGTGCTGCCTCAAGCAGGGCTTGGTTCCTGTCTCTCCAGTCCTCTCTGGGTTACACTTTGATGCAGGAGGAAGGCAGCATGGCTGCAGAAATCCCAGGAATCTGACAAAGTGCAAACCATTTACAAAAACAACTTACAAAGCGTGCAAGGAAGTGCAGAAAGGAATACTTAATCTGCCAGTAAATATTTCAGTGGCAAATCTTTCAGCCCCTCTTGAGCTTTCACTTAATCTTTGTGTCCTTGTGCATATGATTCCTCCCTGCCTTCTATTCTATATGTCTTTTGAGGCTGGATCTTATTTATGGGGGCTGATTTCAATTTTTGAAGAGCAAATGCAGTACTATGTTCTCTCTCTTTCTGAAGAACTCCAGAAGATGAAGATTTCTGCCCACGCAGCAAAGGAATGCTGAATCATATTCCTATTAGACACATCTTCATGAGCATTCATCAAACTGTTCCTTTAATCTAGAGCCTGGAGCAATGAGAGTTTATGAATGAAACTCCCAGGACCAGGATCTTCCCTACCATATGTCACTGCTTCCCTGAAGAGAGATGGAGATTGATACATGAAAAGCTGCTTCTGAAACAAACTAATTCTTGATATGTTGTGGTTTTGGTCCAGAAATAGTGTAGGCAGGGTAAGGAAGCAAATACTTTTCCTGTCTAGTAGGGCCTTTAAAATAAGTATATATAAAAAATGTATACATGCAGATACACAGATATATGTGAGCACATACATGTAAGCTATTGATAAGTATCTTAAAGGTAACAGGAAATTTTTCTAGAAATTAGCTTGACAGGAATTTGTGAACTAAAGAGAAGTTTAATATAGCACATCTGTAGACGAGGCATATCCATTTTGTTGCTTCTCCATATTTTTGTATTTTTGATTTACTGATTTTATTTTTATATCTCTAAAATGTCTTTTAGATTGCTAAAAGTAGTTGATAGTCATGGTAACTTTACCTATGTTACTTGTCAAAAGATTTCAATGGATTTATCTTCTAATTTTACAAATGACAACAATTAAACCATGCTGAGTACTCCAGATGAGGAGTGAGATGAAAATTCTTGATCAGAACCTACAAATGAGAACACCTTTCGGGTATTTCTAAGGAATTTTGTATTTAACATCATTTTTGTATTAGAACACAGAAATTCAATTAATAATATTATTTATTTGGATCAATTATCATGAAGAAGCTTTGTATGAGATGCATATATTCACATACACCCTGCACTTTCATATGATAAGTCATATGGAGGACAAAATTAAAAACAGAAAAAGAGAAAAAAAGAAAAAAAGAAAAAGATCCAGAAGCAATGGTGTCCAAATCTCCCATTTTCTGGTTCAATATGGTATTTCTTATCTCTTGTCCCATGATTTCCTGAATTTCATCTTGGTAAGCTGAACAGCTTCTCCCAGTTCTAATCCAGCTATGAGTCTAAATCTGTACTCCTGGCAAAGTTGTGTAGCAATAGTGAATTATAATGAAATTTAATGGTGTTACTCTAATGAGTTGAGTCCTGGAAACCTGAGGTAAATTGTGCTGGACCATTTAGGTTTTGACTAAAATTGTTTTCAGGTGTTTCTGACTAGAACATAATCAAATCATGTTTTGACTGTCTAATCTACCAAGTATTGCTGCAGCGTGAAAGGAAGGTTATGGTGCATTTTCAATTCATGGGGTAATGGAGGAATTACTTGGTTTTGTTTGGATTTATCTCCTTCCGTAATATCAGTTTGAGGATAGTTCTCAAGTATTTGCTTTTCTTCTCCTAGGCAAGCAGTGACTTGCAACAGAGCTGTGTTTGAATTAGCTTTTTCTAGATCAAAGAGATAGAGAATAACTCGAAAATGGATTGTACTGAGACATTTGTCTTGCATACTATTGCCATTACAGTAATGGACAGCCCAGCTTCAATTTATGCACTAAGAGCAGCTCTCCTGACAAGAAACACACACGAGGCAGAGAGAATACAAGGATGGGATTTAATGGAATAAATTAATTTTGAAGTGTAAATTCAGAGTAATTTCAATAAACTTTCAGAGATTCAGAAAAATGTGAGGAATAACCTAATCAATCCTGAATTCTATGTATTTGGTTTATTTAGAAAAAGTAAAGTTAACCTTTGTGTCTTTCAAACTCTGTCAGCTCAGAAAACCTACAGAGAAGGCTCTCCAAAAAGAGAAGTTTTTAAAGCAAGTTTCTGTTGTACAAGGTCATGTTTAATTCCTGGTTGACTTCAAAGACACTGAATGTCAAACTGCACTAGGAAAGCCTCCATACATAATTAGAGGCTCAGACTGGCTGGAAGGACTCAGTGGTGTCTTTTATTGCCAAAGAGAGTAATTTAATTACTGTCCATATGCCCTGTTGGGCCTGACTGAAGCCCTGTGTTACTGGAATAAACTTGATTAGAGCAGTGTTTCTACAAAACCATCATCTTCACCTTTCCCAACCAGTCTTGGGAGGGGCCTTTTTCTGCATCTCCTACTTTTCATTTTCACAGTCATTTACCACAGGGAAGCTTCTGGATAATTTTGTTCAGGCAGTAATGACAGAATTAATCAAAACTTACTTTTAATGATTAATTTTGTATAACATTGAGCTTTTTCAAAGCTTTCTTTTAAGTTACATGAGAAACTTTTAATAGCTAAGGCTCACAAAATATTTCTGCCTGCCTGTATTGATTGATAGGGATTTTCAACCAATATTTAGATGTTTCCATTCTCAAACTGTTGACTGTGTTGTTATTATTCCTATTTTATAGGTAGGGAATTGAGGCTCAGGGAAACTCCACAATTTGTGTGGGGTCACAGAAAGACAGAAGTGAGGGCTCTGACGGATGATCACAAACCTGTCCATCTTGTGTGTCCAGGAATCACTGCACATTCTGTAGAAACATTAACCCTCTCTTTTAGTTGTAATTGTTCTTTGTTAATGCTCTGTTCAGGTTTCTGCACTGTTCAAAGTTGCAGTGTAGCAGCTTTCACTGAGAAGCCTGGTAATGATGTAGGGATGGTCAGAGGGCAAATGAAGCGGTCAAAGTTGAGAGACACTGTGGCTCCAGAACCAGCCCTTCCAAACATGTGAGTAACTTGAGAAAAGTTCAAACTGGGAATGAATTGTAACTGTTAGTGTTTATATGTTGATCATTTTTCTTAATATTTAAGTTTGTATTTTTGCACTGGAATATAAACTGCAAAATTGCCCCCCCCCCCCAAACTCAATTCTTGTAACATCTTTGTTATTTCAGAAGCAAGGAGTCACCTAAGAGCAGAATTTACATGAGACTACTCACGTTCAAATGTCAAATTCCATTCAATCTGGATGTTTTATCTTTACTCTTGTTCCTTGCAGATACTAATAGTTGGTCTCCTGTTATTAATTTAATGTGGATAATTTAATTTTTTATGTACTTTTTAATTCATCTGTTTTAAAAAGAAATGTAAACAAAAGTTACTATTCAAAAATTCTCTTTTCATACTTAGTAGAGCTTAACATTTCAAACTCTCTTTGGGAATCTTGTGAACAGATCTTTCAAGCACTATTAGCTGTGCAGAAAATAGAAATTTTGGCAGTGACAGGCAGGGAACATAAAAAAAAGCTGTAATGGATCCAGTGGCATTTTCAAAGTGATCTTTGATGACGAGGTTAATAGAATTTATGAACTGTACTGCTTTAAATTCTTGTAACAATTCCCATCATAATTAGAACAAATGTATCACAAAAGGTTCAGGGATTAATTTAGTTTGTGTGAATATCCGAAAGTTTACAAGCTTATGCAGGGCATAGATACATTTTGAAATGGCTGACTTGGACTTTAAATCTTAGAAATGTTTCTATCGAGATTTCTGGCACTTCTAGTTTGGGTCAATATTTCTGTCATACCACAACTGTACCCCTCCTGTCCTGTCTGGGGTACAAAGTACAAAGAAGGGTATGTTTAGATAATAAAAAGAAAAACAAAACAGAAAACCAAACCTCAGCTAAATAAAACCATGTGAAATGCCTGAACAAACCCTTCAGAATCCTAAATAAAAGTAATTCAGTTTTGTCTGGAAGAGGAACTTCAACATGCGTAAACAGCACTCCTTTAATGGATCATACAGCATTTCTGCATAGTTAGATATAAAATACACTGCAGCTGAATTCTACAGCCTCCTGTGTGCAGTGCTTTAACTCTGGAGTGGTTGATATTCCTGTGTGATTTATCTGCCATGCAGCCCTAGTTCCAAGAGGCTGTAAGATGTAGTTCCAGGGAAATGGTTTATAGTCTGGCTTCCTAATGGAAATGTGCAAAAGCTGGGTGACAGCCTGTCATGCAGAAGTCCTCCTCCCTCCTCTGAAGCACTTCATAAAATGCAAACAGATGAAGTAGACACTGAGCATTGATTGGCTCTGGTGTACTTTGGGGAGGGAGGGGAAGATTGCTTAGTGATGTGGAAAAAGTTAAGTGTTATTCAGAGAATTTTCTGGTATTGATCAGTGGCATGTTCTACTGTGGGAGAAGTGAGTGGTTTGAATTGCGAAGAGCAGGCCATCAGCCAGGGCTCTAATAAATAGCTTTCATAAATGCTGCTGGAGAAAATGACTTTGAGTCTCTATAAATGATTCCTTTAATGTCCAGGCTATCAGGAAATTATACTTTTACATTCTCACATGTGTTTTAAAGACATAAAAGCTAATGCTATCAAAAAAATGAAGAATAAAAATTCATCCTTCTCTTGGCCATGGTGTGGGAACTTGTTATGAAAAAGTAGAATGTATTTATGTGCTTTTCCTGTTGTTATGCAATATCAGATCATAGAATGGCTTGGGTTGGAAGTGACTTTACAGGTCGTATAGTTCCATCCTCTGCCATGGGCAGGGACACCTTCCACAAGACCAGGTTGCTCCAAACCCCATCCAACCTGGCCTTGAACACTTCCAGGGAGTGTTTTCTCTGTAAGTTACTTGCAATATGGACACTTCAGTGGTCAGAACTTTAATTCTCTCTGTAAGGAAATACTGCAGAAATGCAGTACATTAACAACTTCAGTGTATGGATCATATTTTAGGATATTGCATTTCAAAAAAGGATAACTATTTTTGTTGTGGTTATTATAAAATGTTTAAATGTGAGAGTAGTTTCTTTTAAGGACATTGGAAGAAAATGGTGCCTGTGGGAATAAGGGAGAATGGTGCGGCTCAGAAGATGGCTGAAAGAGGCTGCTAGAGCTCAGGGAAGGAGCATGCAGAAAGGTAAAATAGGTAAAATAATAATAAATGTAAAATGCCCCTGTCTTCTGAAACTCTAAGGTGAACTGCAAATTCAAACTGGAAATGAACACCAAAGGAACAAACCTGGATTATTTAGTCTTCAGTGCAACCTGCTAAAGGATGATCACCCATCTCCGAAGTGAATATCTCTTCTGCAACAATCGTTTTCTCTAACATTTATATCTTGCTCAAGGCTAATCAGGGGAGGCTTATAAATTGTTGAAATCACTTTATAGCACATTTAGAGCTCATTTCACAGCAGTTTAAGGGGTTGCAATGAGGCTAATAGCCTTCTGCATTTCTTAACTGTTTGTGATTTAAAAAATGATATAGCATTTATAGCACTTTAGAGTTATTTCCAAAAGTATCATGGTAAACCTAATCATTATATAATCAGTACATTATTAAAATCCCAGTGCTGTGAAGGCCTGTTTTCAAGTATCTTTCATCATGCTGTCCAATGTTTCATACATTTGGCAGGGTGATTCTTACAAAATAAAGCACATGAGAAATACAACAGACCAGAATATTTATCTGGCCTAAAATCCTGATCAGGGGAGCAGGAACTTTGCAGGTTTGTGACCATAGCCTTTCTTTGTTGTGAAGCTGATAAATTGGAAGAGGTTATAGATGATTCTGTGTCGCAAGAGCAATTAACCTGAAGATACTGCTCCTTGCTCTAGCCATGTTTAATATAACTTGCTATAGCTTCCTGTATTGAACTATCAGAACCAGTTAGAAATGAGAAGTGCTGGACACTACAGTGATCAATTCACTTATAAGACAGTCACACAGTGGGAGGAGATGGAAATCAAGTTGGCTTTGTTCTTTCTTCATATATTTGCAAATTCCCATTGGTAAAACTGAGAGGAAAATCTCATTTACTGATGCAAAACATTTTTATTGAAGAGCAACAGTTGCATCCATGATATTATTTATGTACTATCAACTATTAACAATTTATCCAATTGTTAAGGACAGGATAACTGCATCTGATCAATGACAACAGTAACAGGAATGTTAGTGAACCAACCCTCTCATGTTTTTGTATCCTGCAGGAGAAAACCGAGCCCAGGATCTGTAGGTTCAGTGCTGCTATAGAAAATCCCTTTGGGCTTTTATGGTTTGGGCTAATCAGTTTTAACCTTGATTGACCTATCAGTGCTTAAAAGCAATTCAGATTTACTGAGATCTGGCTAGTTGCCACAACTTCCCAATTCAAGACCTGAGATTCTGAAGTTCTTGATAACAGAACTGTGTCTGTGACATTTTCCTTAATTACCAAGTCAGTCACTACATTTATGCGTTTTACCTAACCACAAGGTGCTGTGGGGATGTAAAGCGTATAGACAGGGAGACCCTTTTAATAACAAGATCCAACAGAATGGTGCCAACCAGATTGTCTGCTGTGCCTCTTCAGTCACCTTGAAAATTTAAGAGCTGCTAATTTCTGCATTGTGATTGTTGTTGCTTCACACTTTCCTGTCATGACTTTGTGTATGTTGCCTTTGTCTTGAGGACAGGAATTAACGGTTGTTTGTGAAATATTTTTAATTCTACATTACAGTCTTTTAGGCTTACATATATCAAAGGCTATGAATTTTATTCCTTTTCAGTGCTGCTTATGTAGTCATCCTCGAGAAACACTTTGAACCTACACAGTGGGAATCTTGAACATGTTGAGGGTCTAAATCAAAACTGGTAGTTACTGGCCACTGAGTCAAGGTGTTTAATGTAAATATTGGCCTTATAATTTTGTTTATAAGCCTGGACTTACTTATATCTGTACCTGCATTTCTTATTTTTATCATTTGAATTAATGTGGGAATTGGGATTTATGTCCTCAGTGATTTTTTTAAAAAATAATATTAAGTGGCAGTGATCCTAATAGGTAGTGCTGTGTTTTATTGAATAAATAGACTGAATAATATTGGGATAGTAAATACTGCAGTTCTCCATGTCTGCAGTTTTTCCATGCTGCTATAGAGCCTATTAAGTTTTCTAATTAGATGCATGTCATAAACTATAAATGGGATACATATGGGGGTAGATCCTAAGAAAACCATTGAGATTGAGAGTATTGAAAACAGCTTTTGTCTTCATCAGAGTTCGTTCCCATTTCAGTGGGTCCACTATAGTTACCCATATCAAATTATTACTAAATATGCATGAATTATTCCACGTACAAGCAGACATCTGTTAATTCACTGCTTGCAGTTTATTAGACTAATATGTGTAAACTGCTTTGAGCAATAAATTACAAGATTAGGGCTTTTAATGTTTAGGGATATCATTAGGCATTGTATGCTGGAGGTAGATTTGACAAATGCTCTTTGCTAATGGAGTATATTTAAAGGAAAATCTGCATGAATTAATTTTAATTACTGTCATATTAAAGGGTATAAAACTAACTAATGTCAAAGGTGTACCAATGCTGTTGATTCAGAGCATTATCACGTGTGTATAATTAGAGAACTCTGTTTGCATAAATATTTCTTCAAATAAATACACACAGAGACTTTCCTGTGAAATTCCAACCATGCTGTGGCCTAAATTTTCCAGGCATATCTTTTTGAGCTAAAGTTCATTCCAGAAGTATTTAAACTTTAAGAAGAAGCAACCAGCAGTGATCACTGAAGCTGCTGGATGATAAATAGTGTAAGAACTCACAGGCTGAAGGTCTGACAAATCCAGGTGTTACCTGTGTTTGGGAAAGGAAGATGCTCTGTCTGGCTTTTTGGTTTTAAAGAGAGAAGGGAAGTTTTATCACGGCACAAGCAGCTGTGTCTCAGGATCTCTCTGCCAGGTATGATACTGTTGTTGAGTTTGTTTTCTAATTTATCCCCAAGGTTATGTTTAGTAAGACCAAGAAAAGTGAATGGGTGAGAATCAGACCGCCCTTCTTGCAGCATTCCATAGACGCTGTTAGCTGCTAACTTAGCAAACAAGAAGGGAAAATAACAGCAATGGAACAGCACAAGTTAGTTTGGATTTGGTGCAGCTGAAAGAAGCTCTGATGAACTATTACATAACAACCAGAACAATTTACTGGCAGCACCTTGACTTTGCAAAGGATGAGCAGGAAGGAAGACTGTGATCCGTGCAACTCTTTAATGGACTGCTATCCATAGTGGGAACTCTGATCTCTGTCTTGGGAAGCTCTTTTACCAGTAAATACAGTTTGCTGTACAAATAAGTGGTTTTATTCATTGTATTTGTTAACTTCCTCTTTTAAAAGTTTCTGCTGAGGAGCCTTGCTTAAGCTGTATGCTGTAGTTAGTTTCTCTAGCTCTGGAGTTAGAGAAAGGGAAAAAAAGGTTTCCCTTTATCTTACAGAACAGCAGGCTGATCCAGGGCTTAATGATCCAGCAGAACAGAGAGGTTAGTAAGGGGCATGGCAGCCAGTGGCTCTGGAGGAATTTGTGAGTCACAGCTCTGCCAAAGAACACTCTGAAGTAGAAACTCCTCCAACATTTAAATGCTATGGTCGCCCCTCCTGCCCCATTCCTGATGCTCTGGTAGGGTCTGGAGAAGGTGGCAGCACAGAACTGACTTTTTTTCTTCTTCTGTTCTTTTGTTTAGTTTAAATTTTTGATTTGCCATCCCCTGTGTTTTGAAGGTGCCCTGAGTGCTGTGGGGAATATAGAATGGCATTGTGTCTGTGCTTATGAGTTGAAATGTATGAAGGATGAGCTGTATGGAGATGTCTTAAAATGGATTTTAGCCTTCCTCCTTTTTCTTTTTTTTTCCATTTTGTTTTTCAGCTATCTAATGTATTTCTTTTTAAACTCCCATTTTCTGTCCGCTCTGTCTCCCTGAAGTTGGAAAGTGTCTGGAATCAAATGCATACCAATGAGCATTAGCAAATGTCTGGCTTTGAAAACTCCAGCATCTACCGAGGCAGGAGAAGCTCCAGCTCCGCTGTATTAACTGTTATACATGAATACTTCCATCATAATGTGGTTGGGAATAGTGACATATACACAAAAACTATTATAGCCCATCATTCATTTTCCAGCAGAATAATTCATAAACATTCATAAAAATCTAGCTATGCCAAGTGGCAAATGTCCCATCCTGAAGCCCTGTAAAGCCTCAGATTTTTCATTTTCCATTGTAAACATTTTATTATGACATTTTCTGATTAGAATCGCGTAAATCTCTCAGCAGTGAATTCGTTGCATATATTTCTTGCTGAGATTGTAGCTGCAAGTCAGCATCCTCTGATATTCTTTATATGTAATTTACTTAGGGAAGGTAGCAGAACAACAATAACTGCAGAAATATTGGATCAAAAATTATACAGAGACAAGTATTTTCAAGGGGAAAGACAGCATAACACAAAAGGAGCAAATAAAGTCTTATTTGCTGTGTGTTGTTTGCAAAATGTTTTGAACATTTTATTGAATATATCTTCCTTGTGAATTATGCATACTCCCCAGTGCCTTTGGAAGATGTAAAACTCTATATATTACGAATGGATTACATGACCTCCTGATGTTTCCCAGATATTGCTTTAAATCGAAAACTGAACAATTTCATATCACTAAGGGTTATTTCATTCCCTTTCAAGATGGTTAAGCAGGAATATTGTGGTGAAGGGCAGATTTCTTGAATGCGTTCTCACTGGAGCCTGCTGCATGTTGTTGCAGGGTGATATTGTGTATTGGTGCACTAAAATTGAGGTTTTGTAGGCTAAAAATCTATCCCTCCAGCAAGCTGCAAATGAAAACAAAGTGGGTTCCAATTCTTTTAATAATTCTAGCAAGGCCTTGTAACTTTTTAAGTCTTTCCATATCGAACACCTGGCTGGTGTTGGGTTCAAGCCATGAATCCTTCTGGTGGGTGAGTGTGACTTGTCCTTTTTAAGACAAACTCATGCTTTACTGTGTGAGTGAGTAGCCAAGGCTGGCATGGAGGAGGCTTTTCAGCTGTGGAGCTTTTCCTCCTGTGCTCAATGCATTTTGGATCACATTTTGCAGCTTTTCAACGTTAGGTCTGAGTCTGAAACCTAGGTATCAACAGCATGCATTTTCCTCTTCTTGCTTTCAAGAAAATGTTTCTGTTTTGAAATGTGGTCTCAGCTACAGCTTCTTAGTGAGATATTCATCCACTCAGTGAGCCCTTTACAAGACAATTCAAATTACCCCATATTCTCTTTTAGAGTATATTTTAAGAAAAAATATGATGTAAACATATTTTTTGCTCTGTCATTTATGTGAATTCTAAATACTTAAATGCTTGTGCAAAATTACATCTACAAATCTCTGACAGTTATGTGTGTTCTGTGGAATGGAAATTGAGAGTACAATGAGAAGTGGCATCAGCTCAAGTACATTGAAATACAGAATTTAGGATATGGGCAATTGGAATTCCAGCTCTCACTGCTGGCAGCAGAACATGAAACTGAAGCGATATTTATTATTAATCAGTTTCATGTATAAATGTACTAAGTCTTTCTATTGACAATATGGTTCTCTCACATGAACATTTTCTTTACCAAGAAAAAAATCCATACTGTTTAAAGTGGATTTAATTCATTAGACTCTAGTCCTAGACTTTTTCCAGAGTTGATAATCTCTGTTTTTTAGAAAAGCTCTCTTTTTTTGGGATATAAAGCTCAGCTCATGAGCTTGAGTCATGTTAATATATGGTTAAAAGGGGAACAAAGGGAAAAGGGAAAACACCCCCCCCAAAAAAAAAATCAACCAAAAAAATCCCCAAACCAACAAAACCAGGAAACCCCAGCAACAACAACAACAAAACCCCAACACAACAAAAAAACCCGAAAAACCCCTGCTGAGCTGGGGCTCTGAAGGACTCACTTGCACTGAAAAGAGGGGATCCAGGCCATGGTAGTACTGTGTACCTGCCAGCACAGCTGGTAGAGGAGGCACAGAGGGTAAAAGTGACCTGTGGTTTGATTTGGCCCATGGCAGAAAACCGGGTGTGGTCAGTATTGCTGTTTTTGTCCTGGGACATGGAAGATGAGTTTGCTGGGGAAAGGTTTCTGTGTGAAGCAGAGCTGTGGTCAAAACTGTCACAATGGAGGAGATTGGAGGTCAAAACTGGCACAAGCCACCTCTTGATATTGGAACTGGAAATGCAGATGTAATTCTGATGGAAGGAGAGAGGGATGGATGTGCATGGATGCAAGGATAAGGGTAACTATTTCACAGGGGAGTGCAAAATGTGAAAAAAAGGGAGAAAATACCTGCAACTCTACTTACAAATTGCCTCTATTTTTCTGGCAAGAGCAGTTTCCTGAAACTTGTCTTCTGATTGTTCAAGGGGCGACACAGAGGAAGGAAGTAAATGTGGAGACAGCAGCAAAATGCTGAGCTCATTTTTCTGAGGCTGTTCTATTGTGGTTGTTCCTCTGCAGTTGCGCTACCCAAAAAAATCCAAAGCAATTCTAGCTTCCTTACCGTCCACTGAAGACAGAAAGCTTGATTTTTAAGCTAGTCATGTTCGTGATCTTGCATCCTTGAGTAAATAGCTTCCAGAGAGTGCTTTGTTTTTCATCTGTTTTCCTGGCCTTTTGTTAGGGCAAATGCTGTCTTCTGTAATCCTTTGAAGAGTCTTGCTCTTCTGGGGCTCTAGCCTAGGTGAGGATCCACAACCAAATAATTAATAATAATAATAATAATGATAATAATAATAATGTCTGATCTGAAGAATTCACAGGGTCTGTTTCTTAGACACTCATTTAACAGGTCCGTAAATGTACAGAAATTTATAGAAGATGACACATCTGATCTTTAGAAAAGTGACTGCATGGCAAAAAGTGAAAAAAAAGGTTTGGATGGTAAACATATAACACAATCTGAATTATTTTGCAAGTGGAAAATATTGGTTTTGTCATTCATCTCTTCAGTAGCCTGTTCAACTTAATTTGAGAAGACAGGCAGGCCTCTCAGATACATTATATGATGAGTCAGCCAGACACAGAAGTAGTCTGAAGGAAAAAAATTCTGCAGGATCCAGATCAGAAAATTGGGTTATTATTCTGCAGCAGTTGGACAAGGTAAGCAAAACTGAGTGTTCCTGCTGTCTTTACACTGTGTAGAATATGTCTGGTTCAAAATGTTCAGCATCACCACAAAAATAGTGTTTCAGTTCCTGAACTCATTTTTTCTCTTAAACGTTTGAAAGGTCAAATAGGGACCAGACTAACCAAATCACTATTCTTCCTCTACAAAGACCAGCAATAATAGAAAAAGTCAGCTATGAAATCAGACAAGTTCTTGCATTCAGACACAATTTGGATGAGAGAGTCACTAATCATGTGTTGTTTGTGGTTTGTGCCTGGTGATGAAGCAAACTTTGAAGGCAACTCTTGAAGGTAATCAAGAAGCATCACTGCGTATTATTGAGCCAGATCTTCCTGCCTTTGCAATGGAGTTTACAATATAAAGAAAATGCTTTAAAAAAACCCAGTTAAAAATGTGACTTACCCACCATAAAGGGAAATGTGTGTGTTTTGCATGTAGGATACAGAATTTTATTTTGTAAACTGATCTATCTTGTTGTTATATTTCCCAAAAATAACCTTGTCCTTCCCAGCTTATTAGAAACATTGTCCAACCCAGTGCTGTCTAATGCCATTGAATAACTTGGCATTGCAAGTGACAAAGTGGGTGCTGTATCTGTGTTCCCCCTTTTTGGTTTTTCTGGGATACTCATTAAGAGTATTCACCAGAAGCAGCATTTGGACATCATTACCTAGAAGCTAAATTTATCTCATGTGACATTTGGAGCATGCCTTTGTATAAATTGGTCTACATTCAGTTCTTGTGTGCTTTTATCCCTCATTACTCTCAAGTATCCATATTTAATATGGCTAGTTGGTTATTTGACTTTCAGACAAAAAAATATCACTAATGACTTCGGGGTCATAGTATGGACGTGGTAGGAGGATTTTTAGTGCTGTGAAAGTTGTTTAAGCACTAGGCTAACAATAAATGAGTGTTTACTTTGTAGCACTTGTCACAAGAACTGAGAAATTGCATCATAACTTTCTTCTAACATGATTACTGTCGATCTCTGAAAGAACTCACTCAACTGCAGGACTTCAGAAGAAACTGATGTACAGATCCTGAAAGCTGAAACCAAGAGCCAGCTTTTGCCTTATTGTTATGTTTGTCTTTCCACTTCAACAGTGGAATCAAATCAGATTTTATATTTGGATTGAATTGCACTGGATTTTCACTTTCATCTACGCTTATAGTAACTGGTTCAGTCTTTGCATTTTGGCAGAGAGCTTTACTGGTGCTAAACAGTGTCAATTTTCTTTTGCCCATGTATTAAACTCATCATCTGAAAGACTTATGCTGCAATTAACTTCCTTACAGTTATCTATATTAATAAGAAATGTTAGGTAACACTCTGGCAGTGTTTTAAATAAAAATGATCACTCCTGTTTAATCTTGATTTTCTGCCCTGTGCAGTTTTGTAATTTCCTCTCTTCTTCTCACCCCCCTCATTAAACCCTACCTTGCATTTAATTATATATTGTCTTAATTTTATGCTTTCTCATTTGTTTACAGGGAGAATTTTTAATGTTTCAACAGAAATTATAATGTTCAAACAGAAAATGTCCTTGTGCAAGGGCAATCTGCTTGGGGTGATTACAGAGACGTCGTCTTGGCTACATTGAGGTCTGTCCACCCTTGGTGAGTATGGGATTTTTGTCCTAATTGAATAGATACTTTGGATATGAACTACTATATATTTTCATTGATGTTGTCTCTGTTATTGTTCTCCCAATGTAACATTCCATCAATAGGGCTATTATATATGGTTTTGACTCAATGCTTTCAAAATGAAAAAAGCTTTACTCATCTTTTCAGGGGGTTTTCAACTGATTCATCTTCCTCATTCTGCTCACCTTTATCCTCTCTTTTCATTCCTTTGTGACCTTTTAAAGTTGATCTGAACAAAAAAGAAAATGCAAACCCAAAACATTCTATTGCTCTCTGTTTCGTTTTTTCAGCACCTTGAAAACTAAATAAATCTGCGAGACCACGTATAAAACAAATTTCCTTTCATCTCACTCTACTTTAGGAATTCTGGTAATGTAGGTTTAAAGCATGGCACTTTGGAAGTTGGGCTGCTGTACCTTAACATGAGGAACCCTTTTTAAGGGAGCTGTAATTCCATTTTACAAGAGCCAGCCCTAACTGCTTCTCTTTAAATAGCCCATTAGAGTCCCCTAATAGGAAAATTTACAGCTCTCAGCTGCTTCTGCATATGCATAATGCATAAAGAAATCAGATATCTCATGTGCCCTGTGGCTCAGAGACATTTCCATTCAATTAATAAGCAGTGAAGTAGATGACAAGATTATTAAACAAGTTTATAATAGATGAAAGATTTTATAGACTTATGACGTGGAGTATTGACAGAGCTAAACATTTTTCTGAAATAATGTGTCTTTGTTATTTATTGAGAGGTACAAAGAATATTTTCTGTTGCAGCCAGAGCTCCCACAGTCATATTCTTGCAGGTTTGCATATACACGTGCAGATTTAAGGAAGTGTGGATACTTTGCTTCTCTTTTTAATGTGGAGTAGCTGTTCTTTGGCACACTGATTTCAGGTTTCCACCATCAGTAATATAACACAGTTCTGGGTCTGAAGTTTGCCGCTGTTGCTCAGTTTTCACTTGGAGCTCTTTGTTTTGGGCTGTCTGATGGAGTTATTAATCCATGGGAGGTAGACAGCAAGTAAAGCCCTCCTGTGTGCTGTTCTCTTGTGGCCAAAATAGGAGTCAAATGTTTAGTCACATTTCAATTGTCCCTGTCCAATGCAGTGATTGAAATCAAGGTCTGTTTTTAATAAAATAAAAATATAGAAAGTCTCACCCATGAGGAGACTACAGACAAGGGTCATTTTCTGTTTAACTTGTAAACTCAGGTTTTCAAGAATTTGATTCAAGTTACTATTTTTAGTGTGAGGCTAATTAATGCCAATTCCATAAGGTGAGCAAAAGGTCTTAATATCCACCTCTTCTAAAATTCTATAATGGTGACTGGAGTAAGAAGAAAGGCAAGAAAACAAGAAATAGATGAAGAGCCTAGAGATGATATAAATGTCAGGGAAGCCTGGGAAATGAAGTAGAGAACAGGAACAGTTCTCTTACTGCTTTGTGGCATTCGGCTCTAACTTCTCTGAGCTTAGCATAACTCTATCTGGGAATCTGTCATACTGGGTAGACATTTTAGAAAATATCAAATAATTTTACTGGAAGTATTCTTCCAGTAAAGAACATCTTATACGTGCTGCTTGACTGAAAATTTCTAATTGATGATCTTGCAAGAAAGTTGTCAGCAGGATTAATTTATCTCATCCAGTGAAATAAAGAGCAATCAATAACAAAAAGCAAAACAAATGACTAGTAATAGGTGTATCTGATTGTTTAAATGAAGCATACTATATGCATTATTATGCCTAACAGCATGTGAAATGCGCTTCAGATATGACATTGGTGCTAGTTTACTAAATTACAAAGCATAGCAGAGTGAACAAGGCAACATTAGTGGACAACATTATTTAATCCAGGAATGTTTTTTTAAAAAAGATAAAATTACATTTGGTGCTTTGTGGTAATTGGGACTGCAGCTTTTGTAAATTTTTGAATTATCTTTTTCCCATCAGAACTTGTTGAGCTCCTGCTGACTAAAGCACAGTGACAAAGCCAGAACTATTGATCCCTGAGCCCGAGGGCACTACCCTGAATTTAGTTTGGAAGTCACAAGGATATCCAGTTCCTGTTGACTCTTATCCAGGAAATAGAATTTACAAGACAGTAACTGATCTTTGTCTTATGCTTAATCTTCCCTGCCTGACAATTGGGTTTATTGGTTTCCCATGCCTGTCTGGAATGACCACTATTACACATTTTAAGGAGGAAATTATATTCTGCTAAAAGCTAATAACACTTTAGGCAATATAAAGAGGGGTGGGAACCTACCTTGATAATTCTCTTCAAACAAGGACTAGAGATTTCAAGCATGAAGCAATTAGGTGTCCTTAACAAGTGATCAGCCAGAAACAAAAATGTCCCATGGTGTGAGGATCCCAGCTGGATCTGCAGAGGGATTCCAATATTTTGAAAAACTGGGACTTCTAATCTAGTCTAGAACTTTTTCTCAGTTCAGCACCCTTATTGAAGTCCTGCCAAACTCAGATTACTAGGAAGAGAATGTCCTGTGCCATCTATTCTGTGACTAACAGAGGTCAACTTGTTTTAGTTTTGTCTGGTGCCTCTTCTTGCTCTGCTCACATTGATTTGTGATCCTTCTTTGCTCCAATCTTTCCTCTGGACCTACATGTGGCCAAGTTGCCACAGAGAATGTTGCTGCCACAACTGCAGAAAACTTTGCTTCAGACTACATGGAACTTCTATACCAAGAAATTGGTTGATTTAAATCTTTATCTCTCTCGGAAACCTTTGTTCAATTGTGTAAGGAAGGACAGAGTTTCTTGAGAGTTGCTCTTTTCAGAGACAGAGGCACTTCACCTCCACTGCTCTTGAAGAGGATGCAGTTGTCAGAAAAAGTTCTTTTAAAAGAAAATAAAAGAAGTTGCCAGAAGCAGCTTGAAAAAGAATGTAAGCAATATTCTCCTCTGAAAGAATAAAGCACACAAGATCATTTTCACTCTTGTGGAATCTTGCTTAGGACACAAATGTGGAATAATTCTAAAAGCTTTTTGTTATACTTCATGAAATATAATTTCATGGGCTGTTTAGAACAAGGCAATTGCAGTTTACTTTTAGTTCTTTCGCTCATGGTTGAGAACCTTTCATATTATCAACCAGGAAGAGATTTGAGTTTCTCTTCATTTTTTTCATTTTTTTGGCTGTGTATGTTTTGGTTGGGTTAGTGTTTTGTCAATGTCTTTAAAACAAGCAAACCAAAGGCAGTACTTTTTTGAGTGCTGCCTGCATTTCAACAAAATTGGCCAAATGAGTCAGAATGAAAAGGAAAGCTGAAATTTAAAGTGCTTTGAAAAGTCTTCTAAGATACCCTTTTGTCATGTTGAACTGTGGTTTCTCTAGAGCTCAGAATGTGCTTATTAATGTCCATTGAGAATGTTGCTGTAATGGGGAATTTGCCTACAACAAGAGATGTTTAATTGCTTGAGGATTTTTTAGTGTTTTTCACAAGTGGCTTAGTCTGAGGAAAGAACATGTTTGGAGAATAACCAGTCCATCTTAAAAAAAAGATTATTTTGGGTAGACTTGTTCTTGATAAGCTTTTTAGTTCTTAAAGTCATTAAGCTGAAACTAGGAATGTTTTAGTTGGGGTTCTTGAATATGGTTTTCTAAACTACTACTTGTCCTTGTGAACCATTAGGTGACAGAACAGTTCCTTCTCTTTTTGTTCTTCAGCGTGGGCATAAATATTTATCTTCCCACATCAGTGAAATATTCTTAAGATACCCAAAGAGATTTGACCTCAGCCACGACTTCACTATTATTAATGTACATTATTTGCATAGGAGTCATACCCATGAGCTATAGGCATGGCCTACATTTTATACAGAATTAGAAACAGAACAGGCAACCTGTCCTGTAGCCCTTATGTTGAAGAAGATGAGGAGAGTCAGCAGGTGGATAAGGGAAGATGAAATGGGAGACTGGTATCAATTTGTCAGTGTGGTAAATGGTATTTTCAACACACCACCTGCTCAGCTGGTGTGTGCATTGTTTTTGTGGAGGCTAGAACAAAAAGTACCTTCCCAAAGGGAGACAGGACAAAAACAGGCTTTCAGGTATTTGCAGGCAACTTCTTCAAGCATAAAATACAGGAAACACTATTCCATGCAAAATTATTCCTCCTGAAAATTTAATGAGTAGGAGATGGGAGTTGATGGCATTGGCTGCTCTGAGTCAGCATCTTGTCAGTGGGTCAATTCATTAACCTCATCCAGCTGAGGGGAAAGGTCTTTCTGCTTTTCACCCCTAGAGATGAGTCTTTGTCACATTGGCAGAGGTCTTGGTCACATCATTTTTACATCAAAGGTACCACCTTGAATTGCACAACATTAGTTGAGAACAGGGTGAGAAGAAAATCTGGTTGTTTGACATTAAAGTGACTTTAATATGAAGGCCTGACACAAAAATAAATTCTTCTAACTTTATTTGAAGACCATATGGTTTTATATAATGTAGATTTGTCAGCATCATGCTGTTTGCAGACTTGGAAGACAACATAAGCCTCAATATCCTCAGTGCTTTAATTACCTAAGTAAGCATGATGCTTAGTGGCATTTCTGGTTAAAGTCCTAATTAATCTTCTCTATCTAATGAAAACGTGAAGATTTGGCTTGTGGCTTATTATCCTGCTCATTATTATGAATGATAGGGCAACTGTATAAAGCCTCCAGTTTTACACTGTGACATAATTATTTATGAAAAGGCCTTGACCCAGAAATGGAAATAATGATAATTACATTTAATCTTTTCATGGTTTATGCAATTTTTTTACAGTGCAACAGATCCCTATAGGACACTAATTACTGAGAGAGGAAATGCAATAAACTACCAGACAGGTTTATTGGAAACATATGAAACTGAGGTTACATTTTTCGATATCCTTGGTATCATTACTTTTTTTGTTCATGTATGTACTTTTCATGGGCTTAGCTTTGTGTCATATACATAATCTATAAGCTAATAATTCTATTTACTGCTCCATTTTAGCAGCTTACAAAGATGGACAGGAGGACTACAAAAAGCTGCTTGTTTAACACCTCTAACTGTGGCTGCTGTTGCTGTTTCTGCATGGTAAGGGCACAGAGGGTGCTCGATGCCAGGTGCCTCAGAAGGGCAGGTTTAGGTTTAGCACCAAGGGAACTGGTGGGTTTACACCAGTTAGAAGCATTCTCAGTGTTCTGACACATTCCATGTACTGCCCGACAATGTCCCCACTGGGTAATTGACTCTGCTCTCCTCGTGTTCTGCCAGCGTGGTGTCCTTAGCAGGCATCAAAATGGGAATTTGCTTTTGTAATTTCATCATCAGCTGATGTATTTATTGTTGAAATGGACTGGAAAAAGTAAAGCTCTTTAATGGGATGTGACAATCATTTTGAAAAAGACTATGTTTATGGACAATTTGGGGTTTTTTCAAAGTTCAGTTAAAGCTTTAGCGAACATGATGAACATAATTTTTTCTGCTCTCCACAGGAGAACTGGTGAAATGGCCTTGTTTTAGGCTAAGTTGGAAAGCTGACTGGTTTTACAGCATTTCTTTGTTCAGTGTTTAAGCGCGGATGGTATTTGCAGTGTTTTTAAATCTGAGAGTCACTGCCAATGGCTTTTTCTAGTGCGTAGGCAATGGCCCTGTGCTCTGGGAGCTGGGTGGCAGGGCACAGTGGAGAGCCAAGAAACAGCCACCAATATGTGAATGAAGTCAGTGTTTCCATTCTGCTCTCACTGAGACTGTGGTCTTGTCCCTTGAATGTCACCTGGATTTGCAGTGAAGAAAGAATTGTAAGTTTTACTGTAGAAGTATTTGAATGATGGCTGGGTACATGCATTTGGAAATTGATGAATAATACAACATGGGTCGCATTTCATGGCTTCTATTGTCAGCTGCCATCCTGTGGTTTAATATTTTGAAAAGTGATTTTTACTTTGATTCCCGTATACATCTTTATGTCTGTCTAACTGCACTGCTGGCAAGACAACAAGGTAACAAAAAAATGGATGAGGAACTGTTCTGATTTAATCTTAGGTAAGTCTTAGTGTCATTTCACCATTTTAAAACAATACTGTACACTGAGAGTGTGTAGATAATAAAATAGAAAGCAAGAAGCCAAGAGCAGAGAACAAAAATATGCAGATTAAAATGTTGTTACCATATGCCACTATTTTTGTTGTTGGCACTTAGCTTTTCTAAGGAAATAGAGCAGAACTTAATGAAGGGAATCATTCTCCCAGTTGCTCTGGTTCTTCAAAAAGGGACCTTGGCAGCACCAGGCAAAATTGTCTCTCTGAGACTTTGAGCCGCTCTTATGTGAAATGCATTTGAAGGTATTAAATCAGATCTAGTGTATATTGTAGCATGGAAATGTAATTTTAGCACAGATGTCACAAGGAATTACGCTATCCCTGAACAGTGATGTTTTGATCATTCCCTTTAGGATAACATCTTGTACCTTATTACTGCTGCCCGCTGTCCTGATGCTCAGATAACCACAGATCTCTTGTTTTCCGCAGTTACCCCAAGCGATGTGTGCAGCAAGCTCATGCTTCTTTTTGCCATGGTACTATACACTATGCAAAATCTTGTGCCATGTCTGTCTTCAGCTGCTGAATGCAGCACAATGTCACTTTGGTCACCAGAGTTACAGTTTTCATTTTCAACAGTATTTAAAAATTTGATACAGAAAGGAGTTAATGGAAGAGATTATTAGACTTTTTATTTCTCCATAAACCTGAGTCACAGTAAAAGGAATGCTTTGGATATAACATTTTTATCCTTATCCATTAACAGTGTCACTACTAGTGTTTTAAATCCTGGTTTTTATGGGTAGAGTATTATGAAGGAGAATGACTTCTTAAGTAAAGAAATCTACTTCATTATTGAAGTTATGATCTCCATTTTCCTCACGCTTCTCATTTGTGGTTTGCTTTTGTCGATTGGCTTTTTATATGTTCAGAATGTACTAGCTTAGTTCAGCAATTCTTTACAACAAGACAGGTTACTAGGGAACATGCTGATTGTGGGTACATTTGTCATGGAAAAAAGCCCACTCATGTCAAAATGGAGCTGTGCTGACTAGTCTGGAAAGCTTAAATAGGTAACAGTAAATATGGATACCACTTTTTCAGCGTTCTGACAAAAATAGGAACTTCTAATGTCACATGTTTATTTTGTTTTGCTACTAATTGACATCTTTGGTTTTCTTAGTATGAACAAAATAGTAGACTTAGTGGAAAAGAAAATGAGGGCTGTTGGAGATTTTTTAAGCCTTAGCTACTTTAAAGAATTTGCACTCATAATTCCTGGCTTTCTATCTGAAGGTGCATAAGGTTGAATCAAATATTTATTAGCTTGCTCACAGCCCAAGTTGGATCCTCAGCTGTTCAGAGCTGCTTTAATGAGAAAAAAAGAGGATATGAGCTGCATGGTGGTACAACTGTGCAGAATTCAGATTTTCTTCTTGAATAATGTTTCTAGATGGTTACAGTGGGTCCGAGGGTCTGCTGAAACATGTCACTGAACCTTTATGCTGTGGAATATTCTATTAAAATACTATATGCACTTGCAGGAACTTTCTTCAACAGAGCTATATAATATTCTACTGCTGACTACATGAACTGAATAAAAACAGTATTCTTTTGTACTCTCCGAAGCCCATGTGAATTGTTGAAGATAGTAATAGATATTTTATTTGCAAGATGCTTACATTAGTTTTTAAAAACTAAGTATAATCTCTGTATTAATGTATTAGAAACTACAAATTGAGAGCAAGAACAGCGCAGCTCAGGAGGCAATTTTTTTGCTTAGGATGAATTCAGATCTGTATGGCATAACCAATTAATGTGGTTGCAGTCAAAATTCTGATGAAATCACTGGAAATAGATGTATATGAGATGTCTAAATGAGATAATAAAAATATACAGTCAGAGTCTATATCATTACATGAGTGTTATAATGTAGGTTTTAAGTGATGCTTATACTGAAAGAGAGAACTGCTGTTAAGACAATTGAAGCTTTCCAGAAAATTAGTAATATTTCTGTGTTATTTGTTTGTATGGAAAACTTGCCTGTTTATTACTTCTTTATTTCGGGTCCATTTTTGTAGCCCTATTGTGTATGCAGGAATGTACAAATACACGTATAAAATTTCAACTCCTTCCCCAATTACTTTCTCTGTACTAAGACTATTGGTAAACTTTTTAAGATTTCAAAAACCCCGTTATGGTGTTTCTGTGTACTTGGCTGAAAACATATCTATTTTTATTGTGTTTCAGTTAAGAATTACCTGTGGTTAAGCTTCTTCCAAATATGTTGTTGCATAAAATCACATAATCTCCTAGAGAAAGAGAAAGATATGATGCTAAATTGTTCTACTGTCCTCACCATCTGGATAGAAAGATTATTATTTTCCTCATTACTCTGAAAAACCTACAAAGAACAAATGCATCCTTTGAACAAATGTGAAATAAGTGACATCTATAGCCAGCACACTCAGTAACGAGAGCTCAGATGTTGTTTTCTGTTCTTTCCCTGTTAACTTAGTTCTGTTCTGTAGGAGATAATAAGATAGGAGATAATTTCTTGGGAATTAAGACAGTTTAGGCATGATAATGTGTGTAAGACTGGACAGACAAAGCAAAGGAAAAAGGATAAATAATAGTCCCAGATCTGAAGAACAGGAACACACATTAAAAAAAAAAAAAAAAATTGTCCTGTGTGGTCCAGCCCCAGATTTATTGGGTCCAGTACCCTGTCTGTGACAGTGACCAACCTGAAATATCTGTGCTATTGGATGGGAACAGAGCACTCTGGAGCTCAGAGGAAGGTGGGGTGACTTTAGCTGAAGTCTGCTGTTTTCTCCTTCATGGAGTTGCTCTGTCTCCCCTTGAACCTGTGCAGGAGGTTTCACACCCTGAGTGCCTATGTGCAGAGCACCCAGCACCTCTCTGTTCTGTGCCACCTGCCCTGTCCTGTGCTGACCTCCCTCTGTGGCAGCCGGTGACACATTAGAGTGATTGTTATTCAGGGGAATCATGCCTTACACATCTCCCAATGGTTCTCCCTATTTTGTTTGAGCTGGCTGTCCTTTGCCCTTTTCCATGTCTCACCCTGGAGTTATAGAATGGCACAAGACCTCTTGTTCTTGTATTCCTTCCTGATCTTTCCCTGATCACTGACTTGTTTGGGCAGTCAGCTAAGGCTTTTATCAAATGATGTTTTTCTGATCAAGAGTTCAAAACTATTTTTCATGCAAGAATATGGACAGTCTGGATGGCTGAGCCTGTGAAATTAGGATTTTTACTGTTTTATTCTCTTCTAATTGTCAATGCATTAAATCAATTTTCCCCAAACTGGGTGTTTTTTGTCCATGATGGCAATTGTCAAGTGACCTCCCTGGCTTTGTTTTGGCCCTCAAGCTTTTTTCATTCCTGCTCCGCCTGAGGAGGGGCAGTGAGGGAGTGGCCAGGGGCAGCTGGCCAGGGTCACCCCCTATTTGCCAACATGTAGGAACAGTGTGATGTTAATGTAGATTGTGAAACTGCCCTGGTGACTTCTTTGTATTGCAAAATCCTCTTAATTCTGTTTCCAATTGGTGTATACATATCCCAGGGTAAATACCTTGTGTCTTATCTCAGGGCTATTTAATATCCTGCAGAGCTGTGGTGCAGAAACTTGTATCTCCCTTCTTTATTCGTTCCTGTTTTTTGATTTTCCTGAAGAACTTGAAGTTTTGGGAGATAGGGTTTTTCCTTCTGATTACATACAGGCATATGGCTGTGTCTCCAGTGTGCTCTTGCTCTGTGTATCTGCACCTTCTGAATGGTTATCTGGATTCTGTCAAACTGTGCAGCTGATGAGTTTTCTCAACCTTCCTTCCTTGAGAGCACTAGTTTTGCTTTCTCCTCTGTTCCTGGCAATTGATTACCAGAGGAAACCAATTTTCATTGGTGTTTTTGGGCTCTTTCAAATGCCAATGAATTCAAAAATTATTAGAGAGGGAGGAGAGGAGAGTGGAAAGGCCTTTTTTTATTTGAAATATGAGCAAAAACAAGAGCAGTGTCATGTAACACTGAGTTGGTTTTTTTTTCTTCCTTAGATAAGCTTTTCCTATAATGAATACAATCTGGAAATAGACAGTTCTGTGGGTTTTATATGAAGCCAGTGCAGTGAACAGCTTTGGTGTAACACACCACAAAAGATGATGACCACTTCTGTTTATCCAGTTTGGCAACAATTATGTATTTCTTTGAGTAAAAAAAAAAAAAAAGATTTATAATAGGAAGAATCCGTGGTCTATTAATTATGTAATGTGGAATAAAAAAGGGTCACAAACAGAATAATGGTACCTTTATTTTAAAAAGTCAAGAAAAGAACCCCAACCAGAATATATGAAAAGGGCAATCTTATGGAGAGATGGCTGCTGTTAACTGAGAGTTACATGTCTCAGTATATGATTATGATTTTGCATATTTTGCCCAGTGAACTTGACTAGCATGTCCAAACAAATGAGTTAAAAGGCAGTTAAAAATCACTGCATTTAATCTTCCTTAAAAATGGCAACTGAGCCATGGATCTCCTTAAGTGGCAGAGAAACAGGAAGAAAATCTATATGTGGATGAGAAATTTTTTTGTGATTTGTTTTTCCACATATGAAAAACAGATTGTAGATACTTATTTAAAAAAAACCAAACAAACCAAAACAACTAACAAACAAACAACTAAAAATAAGATGAAAATCCTTCTGTAAGAATTCACGACTGATTGCCTACCGTTTTATGTCTTGCAACCTCCCTTAAAATCTGTCTGGTCTCTCACTAATCCCCTAAATGCTTTTCTTTGTGCTTTTGGCTGTCAATGAGCAGCACATGCCATGGTAACTTTGGAGCTACTCATGGTTGACTGATCCTGATTATTGCCCTTTAGCTGATGAGTGAAATGAGCAGAGCAGCTAAAATTTGAATTCTCCCTGCTCTCTTCTGTCAGGGCACTAATTGGATGCAGTTCTCTACTCAGTCATTAGAGTTCACAAAGTTGAAAGTTAAATTTGTGAAACCTTAACCTCATCAAATTTGGTTGAAATGGTCCAGTGAATTGAAAAGTGATTGCAGGGAGAATGAAGGTCTGGCAAATGAAGATGGACAAACAGCGAGTGTGATATATATTGTTTGCTTTTTTAGGAAAATGAGAAAAGCAAAGATGAAACATAGGTACTTTCTGACCTGTTATGTAATCTCTGAAATAGCTTAACTGTAATGGAAATAATTACCTTAAAATTGGATGTTGGTTTGAAATATTCAAATCCTTGTATTTTTAACTATACCATTACCATTTGTTCTTTTGGGACAGTTTGAGTCTCATTAAAATAGGCCTTTAGTTTAAAACAGTGTTCTTGTGCAGCACAGACCTGAAACACTTAAAGTTTATCTTACTGCTGTATTTTGGTGCCCTAAACAACAATACTGGTTTTGGGAATACAATCTGTCTGCATCTCTCCTGCTGAGTGTATCGAAGCTGCATGGAAGTGGCTTGGAAAACACTGCAGATATTCAACTCTTGGATGTTTAATCTAAATATAGTATCTAATATGTAAAGGCACACACGCTGTGTAAAACACAGTTTGAGTTTTTGAAAGTGACCTGAGCTGGGGTCTTGAGAGCTCAGAGAAATCTTGTCTGACCAACAAATTCTTTCTGTGCAACTGGAAAATATAATCAAAATCTAGTGGATGAGAAAGAAATGCAGTTTATGAGATCTTAATCTCGGTGTTATTTTTGCATGAGGCAAACATTTGGTACGTCTGTTGTTTCTGACATTTCTGTGGTATAAATAAGGATGAACTCATCTGAAATCAGTAGACTTCTACCAAGAACATTTGGAAGTGAACTGGGTGCATTTTTTTTCCTGTGCTTAAATTTCTGTGCAGATTTTCATCACTAGACGCTCTCTCTGCATGAAGTGTAGCAGGGCATTATGGAAACATTATGGAACCTCTTTGGCAAAAAAGATAGAAAAATACATATTTAGATAAGTAGGAGTGTAGATTGCAAATATCTTGCACTTCATTTCTGTTGTAGAACCTCAAAGAGCTTTCAAGCTATTGAAGTATGTGCAAGATCCTTAGTATTCAGGTAATGAATATAGTTAAGTTGAATTTCTTTCTCTGTTGCAAATAAAGTTGAGCAAGGGCTAGAACCAGATGAACTCCAGTGGTCCAGTCAAATCTAAATTATCCTGTGATTCTGATACTAAAATTTAATGAAATCTACTCTCTGTTATACCTAGGTTTATTGGTAGAAGCAAAACTGCCCTACATTGGAAGAAAGGATTGTGGCATTTGAAATGATGAAATGCAGGATAACTAGGAGTACCTTAAACCTTGGAAATAATTAGGAAAAACCATGATCAGTGCAGTTGCCTAAGAGAAGAGGCAAAAGTTGACCTGGCATAAGTGTATAATAGTGGCTGAAGTGATTTTTTTTAACACTGCAAAATGTAGGCAGTTCTACAGACAGAAGTTTTCTTACATGGCCATGGACGGCTGCAGGTCAGAATAAGACAGTGCAGTGGCACTGTGGCAGTGGCACAGGGCTGAATTCACTGGGAGGAGTTAAGCAAACCAATTCTCCTGGGTTTTGGTCACAAATGCCAAAGGTATTTCAATTTCAAATAGTGAAACTTTTAAAGGTCAAATATCTGCAAAAACCAAAGCATGTACTATTGGTTAAATTGCTGCAGTGAGCACAGATCAGTAAGACTGAAGTGATGATCACTGAAGTGCTGAAGAATGTTTACTTTAGTATTCACTCTGCCAAACACCAAAGCACTTGATTTACATCCTCTGCATATAGAATGTTGTTAAAAGGACCTAAAGAAGTATTCATAAATTTTGCAGTTTGAGAGTAAGGAAGTCAGAAAGGTAGAAGGCTGTGGAGAATTATTTTTTTTAATATTTTCAGGTAGCTGTTAGTGATAAATGTCATAGTGATTTGTCATGTTAGTGATAAATGTTGCTGCATGAGACAGTCACAGCCTCTGTCCTTACAGGCTAATGCTGCTCACATTTTTGTTTTCCCACTAACAGCAGAGAAAGTGATTAGGAGGGATTCAGGAGAAGCAATTGAAAAAATAACTGACTTGTGAAAGATTAAATTAACTAAATTTATTTGCATATCCAAGTGAAAATGAATTTTAGTTAAGGATAACACATAAGAGGAATAATATTCTAGTAGTTGATGGCTTTTCAATCTAGTTGAAAAAGCAATCACAAAATGTTCTGGCAATCAATGTGACAGCAGACATACTGGGAATGAAACCCAGGAACACATTCATAGCTGTGTCCTAAGTTAACTTAGCCATGGGAACAAGCTACTTAAGGATGTGGTGACTAATTTGCCATTATCCAAAACCAGGGGAAAAAGATCTAATTTAATCCTACATTCTTAAATGGATACTGAAAAATATTGGGGTCAAGGCCATGCAGAAAATGAGTAAAAACCATTTCAAAGTAAAATTTAGTTGTGGTACACATGGGTTACTGTTTGTTTCTGAAGAACAGTAGCATTGCATGTTTTTTATTTTCCCCTGGAGTCAGCTCAGTTAATAATTATTGTTGCCAAATCTGACGTGCTTTCTGCATTGCTGTGGAAAATGGAAAGATTTTGTAGAATAGTGGTGACTACTGTAGTTGTCAGATACTCTTTTCCACTGATAAGTTGTAGGTGTTTATATTTCATCATATCTGCTTTTGGGGCTGCTTTTACCAGATTGCTCCTCAATTCAAGGAAAGAAGATCCAGTCCACCATTTAAAATGTCACTAGATAATGTAGACAAGACAGGACAAGTCTTTGCTGAGATGAGATGAGATGAGATGAGATGAGATGAGATGAGATGAGATTAGATACTGTTTTGTGCTTTCCAAAAAGGACAGTGCTTGCTTCTAATTTTATCTTTGTCTAGACTATGCTTCCAATGGCAACAGCTCAGCTCTGAGCACTTCGCAGCAGGTGCTGGGATGAAATTATTTGCAGGAATTGAGTTGCCAAACACAGTGTATTTTTATGGTAGACAAAGAGAGGAAAAGTCTAGCAAGTGTTTTCTTGGGATCCTCACTAAAACTGATAGTTGCAAGTTTACTGTCCAAGAAAGACCAAAATGTCCCAGATTGTAAAAATTCAGATTTTCTAAATATATTTCTTTTACCAAGCAGTCCACCTTGACTTGTTTTGGAATTTGCACTTCTGTTAGGTGGAAATAAAAATTTCACCTATTAGCGCAAATATTACTAAAGAAAGTCTTAGTTGCTTCAGTGTTTCCCTTTTGATTTTTCTCTTGGCTAGAGCTCAGGCAAAACTCTTTCACAGGGCAAGCCCAATTTCTTGTTTCGATCACAGTGCCAGTTTTTACTAAGAAAGAGACACAGATCATCTGTTACATTGCAGATGGCACAAACCCAGTAACCAGTACAGCTGGTAAGAAACATTCCAGAGGTGCTGGTGATGGCATCATGCATCATGAAATTATATTAATATTTTCTGGAGGTCCTATCAGAAATGAGTTTCCTGATTTTTATTCTTCCAAAGGTTTAATTAACTTACATTATATTTGTATATGGCCTTCCTTTTTTATTTCTTTTAACAGTATAAACCTACATTTCTGCTGATGCCAAAACGATTATTAGTTTGTATGTACAACCTGGACAAATGAGTAGTTCTATAGTGTAGCTACAAAAGGCTCCTAGAGAAGTAGGGCAAATCAAACTTTACTCCCATTACCTAAAATCAGGTGATGATGCTAAAATTAACCATCCTTTTGGGCAGGTTTGACCCACTGATGCAATAATACAAAACTTGGATATCCAGCATGAAACACTGCGTGCCCTTTGCACGCTGCAAAAAGGTTTTGCCCCTCATTTGACTACTACATGAATGAAGCAAAAGCAGTAAAATGAACAGTTCTACATCTGTGTTAGGAGTCTGATAACTTTTCCCATATCTTCATACACGCTTTAACTTGGATTGTGTATGCTATTCGATGATGCCTCCTTTTTTCTAGGTGATTTTATTTTTTTTAACAGAAGTTTTTTATCTAATCCTTTTTTATCAAAAGAAAGCACCTTTAATCACAATTAATTTAAGCTTTCATCTTTTGAGATGTTCTGAAATACACAAAATCAATATGTAATACATGGAAGATCTGCCTGTGGTGAAAGGTCAAGAAAAAGACTTTTTCTCCTAGCTATTGACATAAACACTTGGAGGTGAAATATTTTTCAAGGTATTTTGTGTCACACTTGAAGTCACATTGTGGGATATAATAATCAATAAAGAGCACGATGGTAATCATTTCATTCCGTCTGTATCAATGTTTATGAGCAGTACTGATAAATCTCCCTTTGGCTGCTACAGGGTTGGTTAGCCATGGTTATGAAACAGAATGATTTATTCTCCAAGCATTTTCTTTTTCAATCTAAAATTATAATGATGAAAGCACTTCTTAATTTAAAGTAGAAAGAGAAAGATATAATGCATTTGTTCCAACTGATAAGACTCAGTGGAGAAATATTTAAGTTGCAAAGTTTGCTCTAAGCAAAAGTAATCTCACAGGTCTTTTTTTCACCTGTGTGAAAGCTAATGTCAAGTATTCACTGTGCTTGAGAAACTTTGTCTCTCTGAAGTATGTGATGAGATCAGAGATACATACTAATTGTGGAATAAATCTTAAAAAAGGTTGTGGAAGTGTAGAGAACTCCAATGAGCTCTGGAAAGGAGTGAGAGTTTCAAGAAGTGCTGGTAGGTGAATGTAGTGGCAAAGTATTCACATTTGTGGAGAGGCTGAGGGGTTTTACAAAAAGCTTTGCTGTGCTCTGTAGAAAAGGATCTCAAAAAAAACCCTGCCAAATCTTATGGTGTCATGACTTTAGGCAATTTTGAGACTTGCATGCATTTTGCATACTGGAAATCAAAATAATTGCAGGGGTTAATGCGGCAGGGGCTAATGTGGCACTGGTAGTCTGACATTGGCTGTTAAAGCTGTAATAATGTGGTTGTGGTCCTGTAAGTACAACAAAGTACAACCATTAGGAATTGACTTGATGTTGTTTCCTTATTGAAAATCATGTAATGAAAAGTTACTGATGAAGAGTCCACTGAGAAAGCCTGTATTTTTTCTTTATAATATCCTGAGCTTTCTAATGTAATTGAATTTAATCCTTTATTTCAAGATGTCATTTCTTTAAAGGAATTTGTCTTTACAAATCATTCTAGGCAGTTGTCATAGAATCTTACAATAATTTGAGTTGGAAGGAACCTTTGAAAGTCATCTCTAAACTGGGAAAGAATAAGCAAAGATATCAATCATGTGGAAAACTATGTTTGAAATGTACAATTTGAAAGCAAAAAGCATTATAAATATTTTGCTCATGTATTTTGTTACCTGCATCATAGGAAATTAAGTAATTTTATTCTGCTTTATTTTGTAGGTATTTTTAAAAATAAATGGAGAGCTAAGGTCATAGTGCTGGCTGCAGCCATTGTGCTGAGGATTGAAATGACCTTGGAAACCCACTTAAAATGTCTTGGCCAGTCAATGTAAGAACTGAAATGACTTTTTTAAAAAATCCTTTTTATGTGTTTAGCAGGTGCTGAAGAATAAAGGCATGATGTGATAAAGGCCGTAGACCCTCTATAGGGGAAGGGTGGCAGAGTCTCACTCAGCGGTGATTTACAGAGATGGTGAATGGGTATAACCAAAGTTTGGTCTTTCTTGCACCAGCAGCAGCTAATATTTGTAATGTAGATACATCTGGAAAGGCAGGCAATGGCCCAGCTCTAACACAGAGACTTTGTTTGTGTTTATGACTTAACCTGGTGGGAAATTCTCTGTTTTATTTAGGGCTAAAATGGGACTTGAACCTCCACCAGTGCACTCTTACAGAAGGCAGCATGGATTCATTGAAATAGCAAGCTTTTCTATTTTAGACTGTTCCACAGTTTTATATAAAATCATTGTTCCTGCCTGGAGTCCATTAAATAGTCAAACCATTAAAATATTCCTATCTTTAACCAGATAAAATTTTTTGTGACAAATTTATTGTAACAGTCAGTGAATGACTGCATGGGAGTTACCCTAAAACATCAATTTTTTTGGAATATTAAATGCAATTTTGTGAGAAAATTGTAGGCAGGCTACTGGAAGAGATGATTTTATGAAATATAAAGCATAAGGTAACTTTTCAATAGATCTGTTTTTTGTTATGTGTGTTTCCATAACAGCCTCAGAAATACCTATTTGAAACTAGAAATTAGTAAGTTATAATGACTTTAATTTGTTAAAAATGAAAGAAATGCCATATTATGTCACATTAGGTTGCTGTAAACCTATTGCATTTTACCCTTACATTTTCTATCTTCATTGCAAAATAGTCATTGGAAATAGCTATTTAATGATAGCAAAAATCAATCATTCTGATGTATGAAGTCAGACATAGCTTCAGCCCTCCTCATTTTCTTCTTGTAGACTTTATTTACATAATAAAAGATTTATGTTTTTGCATGGACCTGTGAATAGAGATATTGGAAGAAAAGGCAACTATGCAATATCACAGGACAAATATATTTCCATTTCAGTTTAATACACAACTTGGAGAGTTGTCTGTAGGTCCAGATACCAAATCAGAGCTATGAAATATGTATACATAGAAATAGAAAACAAAAATTAAAATGTAGGGAAAACTGTTGATACAGAATCTCAGCAAGTTGTAGTCCCCAGTAGCAAATACTGAGTTTTGATATAAACTGAATGTTCCTTTTGGTGGGCTCAGAGGTCTGCTCCCTTTATGTGGCAAGTTTCAGCAGTGCAGACTGAAGTCCTGCTGGCATGGAGAAGCACAAAGATGAGATTCCTGTGTCTGCAGAGGGCACAGCTCCACACAGAGCACAGGAGGCTGCACTTTGTGCTCCAGTCCCTCAGAGCACTGAAATAACAGGCCAGAATTCAGTCCTGAAGGCTGCTGGGAGCTTGACTGCAAGGAGAATATTGCTTCTTATCTACAGGCTGAGATGCAATCTCCTCCAGCCTCAGACTTGTGCAGTACAGATATCCCTATCTGAGCTAGATGTCTTTTGAACTTGATGAAGAGAAAGAGGCTCTTCTAGAGAGTGATTCATCAGAATCATTTTGTGGGTTTTTTAAGGAAAAGATTAGGTGACTTTTATAACATTCTGAGCTGGGCGAAATGACAGATTTTGCTCCCTAGGAAGTACGGATATTTCATGCTGTTTCCTGTGGGAATTGTTTGAAGAACAAGTTGAGTTAAAGCAACCTGCTGCTCTCTTGTTGTTTGAACTAGAACTTCCCAAGTGGGCTAACTGTTGGAATCTACAGTGGTAGGTTTATTGAATAACGCAGGTTTGGAGGATTTTGTGATTAAAATTTATGAACATGAAATACTATGATACCATATTTCTTTCTGTGGATACACTGGAACAATCCAGTGTCATATCTTTGAGGTTTTTTTCTGGTTTTGGATATGACTTCAGTATAAGTTCTGAATTATTTACTTCAGTAAACTTTGATAGCTTATGCGTTAAAAAGTTTCAAGAACAAGGTATCAATTTCAGTTTAGTGCATTGCTAGCTACTTTTTAAGATAATAGGATTGGACAAAAAGAAGTGGCATGAGTATATCCACAATATCCCTCAAGGAATACCTGGAAACATTTTGTGAACTACAAAACATTGTCTCATGAAATAAAAAGTCTCATGAATGATGGAAATTGATTCTGTTCTGTCCTGCCCTGGCACTGCTAAGTCATGCACACTTACTCCAGCTTCCCTGCAGGTTCAGGGGTCTGTGCCAGACACGGGGACCAAGGTGGGGCTGCTGCAGGAAGGAGCATCAGGAGACACCAGAGTGTCCTTGAGAGCCTCAGCCCCACACAGCATCCCCTGCTCTGAGTCCAGCCCTGGAGAGGAGGGAGCACCACTCAGTGCTGTGCTATTCCTACTGAGTCTGTATCCAGATGGATACAGTGGACAAGCCATTCAGTGGAGAAGCCATTGGAATTTTATGAAAGATACCCCTGAATCCCCATGTCTGCTGTTGCAAATACCAGGTCTTCTCTTTTTTCATCCTCAGCTTTTCCCCCCACTGTTGTTTATGTGCTGTCTCATTGGACATATTTGTCTATTTCGGCCATGGCTCAAGGTCAGAATTAAGGCTTACTTTTGCCTCTCTGCAGTATATTGTATAAATACATGCAATATATGCAATATATATCCCAACTGTTATCAGTTGGGATAACATTGTGATCTCATTAGAATTTTTCTTCTTTCCCAGCTATATGTATTAGGAAAAAATCACCAACTGCTCATGTCTATACCAGACTAATTTCTGTTTCTTTTTGGAGGCGTGAGAGCCAGAGAGATATTCCTTGATGAGCAGACCACCAAATACAGAGTAGAGAGGAGTTTAATTAACTAGTGTAGGGAAACTGCAGGAGGAGAAAATATATCTTGTGGTAGATAGAAAGTGAGCAAGATCGATTTGTTTGTACTGACAGTATCACCCACAGAGTATCACTGCTAACAGGGAAAAGGGCCTCACTCACAGATCCATAAGAGAGGCCAGAAGACATGTGTAGCACAAAGAACAATATTCACTTAGGGCTGAGATGTTTATGTGACCTTTAACAAAATCTCAAGACATTCTGAGATTTTTATATCATCGGTGATTGTCTAGGATGGTTAAAAAAATCAGTAGGAGCAAAAAAACCTCTTAATAAATTGTCTTGTTCATCTGAAAATATATAAAATCAGTAAAAAAGGAAGGTGCTGGTAAGTTTAAATTTAAAAAATGAACAATGATGCACTAAATTAATTCAGGAAAAAAGCTAATGATTATCACTTTCCGAAGTGATACTGCGCTGTAAAATTCAGCTGCTTGAGTAATTTTTTGGTAAGAGACTTGGTTCTGTTTATCAGTATTTTTGTAAAACATGCAATGGAGACCTGCATCCAGTGCAAAATTGCACTGGTTTTGGGGTTTCTTATCAGTTTCTGGTAGTTCTGAAGCAGAACGTATATTTACTCACTAGCATTAATATTAAAGATCTGAAACATATTAAGCTGTTTATGTAGGTATTTTTAATTAGGTAAAAAATTGTTAAAATTTGACCAGAGAAGACTTTTGTTTGGGGAACTTCATTCCCTGTCCAATAACTAAATTCTATGACTAGTAATAAGAGTCTCAGTTTAAATATTTTGAGGAAAGGGAGAAAAATCCAAAACAATTTCAGCAGTGAAACAAGCCAGTTCCTAGTAGCCAGTAGATGTCATTGTATCTCTATTTTAATGCCAGTTCCTACTGTTCTCATTATATTTTTCTAAATAACAAATTGCAGATGGGAATCGGGGGAAACATTTATGTTTAACTTTCTTCTGATTAATGCACAAGTCTGTATCTTTCTTTTCAGTAATGTAAGGTGTCAGAGTGTGAAATTGGTACTTCTTGCTGCAACTGAGGTTGATAAGCTATTGTCTTTCAGTCACTCATCCATTAGTACTATTTAATTTATTTATATGTTTGTACAACAGATTTGTCAGCTTTGCACTGTGCATGGTTTCTCTTTCTTCTCTTTCTTTTTCTTTACAAAGTTGTTTTTCTTTTGGAGCCGGTTTGGTTGATGCTGTTGCCGCAATTCTTCTCCCTTCACTTCTCAAGTTATCAAGGCCCAATACAAGAAGAGTTTTGTAACCTTGGGGAGACACATGGACTGCTGCCCAGAGCCATGCAAGAGAGAGGTCTGAGACCACATGGAAAGAGAGGTTTGATATTTCTTCTCTGAATAACCTTATTGTTAACTAAAACCCAAATGCAGAGCCCTGCTGGCAAACGTAGCAAACTGAAAAAATTCAATCTGCGGTAAGGATTTTGCAGTCTTGCTAAGATAAGCAGTTTGTAATTAGTCATTTCATTTCTGTCCAAAGATACATAGTGATTGTCTTGGGAAGAGTGTGGGCAGAGGGCCCAAACACAGAGGCTGTGAGGAGACTGAATTGCACTCAGTGCCTTTGCAGTGCTCACAGCAGTATGTGCTAGGGAGAGTAGGAGGAAACCGGACATGCTCTGCATTCTGTGGCTGGAGTAGCTCAGGTGCCAGGATTATGGAGCTGGCAGTTTTTAAAGTACAGAATTGCTATTTTTGCTCTTTGGCAGCCATTGTTTCACCTCGTCCTGTCTTGTCACATAGGGGCCCCATGTGTTTTGTTGGCCACTGAGCTGAGGCAGATGCTCTCCAAGGTACATTCACTCTGCTTCAGCGCAGAACTTGCAATCCATGGTCCTAGAGCAGCCCTTGCTGTGTCAGAGCAAAAATACCCCATTTTCTGCAGAATCAATTACAAACACAGGAACACAGGAAAGACAGGCCTAACGTGAACTTCAAGATGGGAGAACCTTCATTGGCTTTAGAAAAGTACAATTTTAAATGAAACTAGAAAAATAAAGAATGATTACAAAATTACATTATTTAAAGCCTTTCTGTCACATCTCTTCTTAAAGGGTTTACAATATACATGACCTTTGAACCCACAAGGGTTAGGCTTAATGGCAGGCTTAGTATCTCAGTTTGGCTCTTACCAATGCCACTGCAGTTCCTCTCCTGGCAGTCACTGCAGTGTGATCAGGTGGGTGATAGTGGCATGAACTGGTTTTCAGATGCTCAGGAGGAATCTAATCTTCTGTGTGTGCTGGGTAATGCATGCAGGAAATACCAGTTTCAAGCTACTAGTCAGGGTCAGGCTGCTCCTGTTGCCCTTGGGGCTCTGTGACAACTCCTGCTGGTTTCCCACATATGTTAATACCACACTAATATCACACCAGTGCCACACTGTTACTGGAAAGAATTGGACACAGGAGAATTGCATTTCTTCAGGATCTTGGAGCTGTGATCTTAGATAATTTTTTACCATAGCGAGCCACTGTCTCAAGCAAATCAGGAATTAAAACTAATAAGAAGAGTTACACAGTGTTTTGGTACCATGTGTCTTATTAGAATGTTAATATTCATGGCAAAAAATCACAGTAAAGTGCTACTGCAGTCACCAGAGGAAAAAGAGTAATGAATGCATGGTCAGCAAGTGAAAGAAAAACAAGGAAAAGAGAGACTGAAAGTGTCTTTATAAATACTGACCGGCAAAATGTCTGTCTGCTGAAAAATATCACAGTCTTGGTACTGTTTGCATAGCTGAGGAAATCAGTTATATAAGCAAGCAAAGTAAACACTGCTCACTACTGCCTGTCTAAAGAGGAAAAAACAAATAGCGGAAATAAGTGTGATGGGGAAGTTAAAAGAACTGAAGAATATAAAGACACTATGAATAGAGGGAATCAAGCACGAGTCAGTTTAAATGTGTCTTGTACCACTAAAAGGAAGGGTATGGAAAAAATCACTCCCAACTGGACAAGGAAATAAGAAAAACTGGGTTGTGGCAGAAGGTCTAAAAGAGCAAAGATGTTAAGGCTCAGTTGGCTGGACAGAGTGACGAAGCTTTTGTTGACTTGCAATGTGCATCTGAATACCTTTTTGCTGAATTCTGCGCATTTTTACTCAGAGCACCAAAAATAATGAAATTGCATTTTACCTTTTAAGCTGTGAGTCACTTTGCTAAAGGGTCATTGCCCAGACAGTCTGAATGTGCCCAGCAGACAGAGAATACCAAAAGGGAGTCGAAATTTACATCATGTCTGTGTCGTGACAAAGGAAAATGTAAAGATAGCAGCTTCTTAGGGGCTTGTTATTAGGATCCTTTCAATCTGTGCCAAAAGAACATTATTCAGAATTCATACTGGGATGTGACATGTGACTTGTGACTGACAAAATCTTTAGTCTACTCATCAACTGGAAGAAGCTGTATTCCATTGCTGCATGCCTGCATAAAAAGGCTAAAAGAGGAAAAGGTTGAGAAGAGCATGGAAAGGTCTGCAAAGTGCAAAGGAAAGAAGGGAAGTCTCTAATAATTTCCCAATTCTTCCTATTTTCACCTACATCAATCGTGCCACACAACACTGAGTTTGTGTGCACTCAGGGGTAAGGGAAGGGAGGACATGCAGGAATTTCTGCTTTAATTTGTCACCCAGCCCCATTAAAAAGGCAGGATAAATTGCCTTCAGAGAAATTGGCACGACCTGACTGTGATGGCATCAGAGCAGTGAAAAATAGGTGCTTGGAGTGAGATTTTTACTGTTCAGCTGCTTTTTCATGAAATCGTGAGCCTGGCAGCACAGCAGGCCCCATCCTTCTCACACTGCACCTCTTGTATTCCCCTGTTGCTGTAAGGACCATCAGGACATCGGTGTTAAAGATGTGTCTGCTCCACATACCTGTGGGTCAGCTCAGTCTGAAACACCGCAAAGACAAAAAGCCCTGCAGTAGGATTCCTCAGAAAGCTGATTCCCTGCAGAATCTGATGCACACAGAGTTATTTTATGTCTTAGGACAGCCCATGGGTATAGAAGGAGGCTGACCAGAGGTGCTGCTGCTCCTCTTACCTCTTTCTTTGTATTTTCATTGAGCTTATGCTGAAATGGACTTCACAGGTTTTCGGATATGCCCAGTTTGTTCTCTTTTGTAGCTGTGGGAGAGTTGCAATATATTATCATCTAGAGATGATAACAACCTATTAATGCATCCCACTATGTACTTCAGTAATTGTATCCAGTGATTCTGCTGAAGGGAAAAATTGGGTTAGTGCCTTCATTTGTGCTGTGAATATGATCCATCTTTTCTCCTGTGTCCAGGGCTCTTATTGCAATAATTAATTGGCATAGACCATTTGCAAATTTGAAATGACTATATTATGTGATTCTTTCTTTGCTTTATCTTTCTGCATATTTAGACAAGAAACATATGTCATCAGCTGTGGGTACAGCTTTTCCAAATAGATGACTCTGTCTCACTGTGCGCTGTGGTGCAGAGATATCTCAGTTACAGATGCTTTGTGGTTCGCAGGCCCTACTCTTCCAAAGCTGGGGCTTTCTGAAAGCACAGAGAATTCACCTTTGCTTGTCACTCTTCCCTTTCTGACTGTAGTGTATATATATAAATACCTTGACCTAGGAATTTCATTCCTTTATGTACATCACAAAGGCCAACCAAGCCTTCCATTCACCTCTCCTTCCTCCTTTTCCCTTCTCTCGTTTTTGTGATACAACTGATGTGATCAGACTTGTGTTATGGAAAAATTAAAGTGATCTTGTCCTTTCTAAAGCATTGCTTTTCAGTTCCAGATTGAAGTGATATGCTGTACTTCTTCATGAGAAAATGTCTTCTTTACATCAGTAAACCTGAATCACTGTTGTCTTCAGTGGTACCTTGGTGTTAACTACTACTGGCTTTGTTTGTTTCTTTCTTTTGGTTTTCCATTCAAAGGTGATGTTTTTTTTAATCAGTGTCTGCCCAATGCCAGCTGGTCTGGTGCAGCTTTTTACCAAATACACATAATCAAAAAAGGTATCTACTCATATTTTAATGTTTTACTATTTACTTTATTATTCATTCTCAGTAGTCAAGGAAATGATATATGTTTTTCTGTGTTGTTTTTTACCTTTTATGATGCACTAGAATTATAATTTTAATAGGCAGAAATTATGTTATTTTGGGGGTAAATAGCTTACCATTATTTTATGTAGAGTTTAAAAGCTGTGAAAGAAATAATTTTGGAATACTCCTAAAATTGTACATCATTTATTAGGAAAATATAAAGAATAAGCATCTGAGGTTTTGATTTTGTTTGTTTCTTAAATTTCAAACCTAAATGCCTCTTAGTTATATTGGACAGCATTTATACCTAAAATGTCAGTTATAATAATTAGATTTTGTTTTCCCTATTTTTATGAAGAGAAATGCAGTAACACTCTGAGGTTCTTGAATTGTCAGCTGTTTTTGTTCTACTATGTATATGTAACCTGAAGAAATTACATTGTTTACATGCTCAGTTTAAAAAAAAAAAGGCCTTTAAATTTAGCTGTCTTCTAGCTTTGGTCACAGTCTAGTTGTGGATATAAGAATATTCTGTATATAATAAAATACCTGGAAAGTACCAGCAGCTATTCAAAATGGCTCTACTTGAAATAAGCAACAGAAAGGTCACACTTAAGATGATAAATATTCATGTAATTAGGTTATATGTAGCTACACAGAATACAATAGCACCAATCACCACAAGTGATTGAAATATTTTCATGAAATTCAGTGATGATTGAGAGATGAAGAACACTGCCAAGTGGAATGTGTTCTTGGAATACTCCATGGCAGTTAAGAGTGGCTGTTCAAACCATTGGGATCATTTAAATCTCTTTGCCAAACCCCTGCTTTTCTCTCTTTTGTATGGTGCAGTGTTCCTTGGCAAAGCCTGGGTCAAGTTGCTCCCATTTAGCAGCTTTTTACATCCTTTTTGTGTTAGAAAAATTATCTGTACATGGCACAGCAAAATAGAGAACTGTTCTGCTCTTACAGTTTTGACTATAGAAACAAGATAGATAAATGAGTCACAACCTTGCTGTGTACATGGTGACACTACCTGTGTGTTCCTCCCTCTCCCTTTTTTTAAAAGTTAAGGCATTAGTGCCAGCATCTATTCTAAGTTCCATTTTCAATTATTGCTTCCTGCTTCTAAATTCCTTCGGAAATTTCAGCAGGTTTCAACACTCATCACCTCTAGCCCTAAACCATTTTGCCGTGTGTAACAGTCAACATCTGTCCAAAAGATCTCTGCTTTGTAGCGGTGCTGGTTTCCACCGCGTGGGTTACAAAACACAACATTATTATTCACCACATGCATTCGTTTATCCTGCACTGCACTACAGCTCTTGCAGCTGCAGGGGTAGCTCTGCACAAGGCACCGTGCAGGGAGATGGACAGTCCCATGGGGTTCCCCTGCCTTCGCATGGAGGGGAGCCTGATGTTCAGCACTGGGAGTAACACGAGTTTTGCCTAAAACAGCTACTTTGCTTATCAGCTTGCAATGCAAAATTGCAAATGTTTTATGGAAGAACAAATTCTAAGCAAGAAGGAATTGGGCCCTCAGCACTGTGTGTGCTGCCCTGCCCTCTGGAAGCAGCCTTACCCTGGCAGTTGAAGGCTGCTTTCAGGGCTGAAACAGATAAAAAAATCCTCCAGGGTCAGGGGGGCACAAAGGAAGTTGATATATTGCCTTTCAAACACATTACAGCTGAGATATGACACTTTTTCCACAGAGCACAGGGGCTGAGGGCTGTGATCCAAGCAGCACAGGGAAGGAATTGGTAAGAGAACTGCAGTGGTTAAGTTCCTGTGCCTGTTCAGACAGAGCTGCCATCATTGCAGGGAGTAGGGGCATCAAAAGGGTCACCTTGGAAAGGCTTGAAGAGAGATCTGTGACTGGTTGTGATTGTCTTAACATATGGCATTATTAAAAGCCATGAGAAACATTTTGTTTATGGGACTTGAATAAGCACAGTTAAACAGGTTTTTCACCAATGAAAAACATTAACTGAGATAGAAATTTTTCATATTTACCCACCTAGGGGCTGTAGTATCTTTGAATTTCATCTTGTTCAACAATGCTGGAGTGTGAAGAAATTCTAGTTTCTTCTTCAAGGTGAGAGACTGTTGACTTGGGTGAAATAGTGAGCTACTCTTATGGAGAAATTTTCATCTGTAACTGTTGAATTCCAGTTACAATCACTTGATAGCTATCCTTGATAGCAGGAAAAAATATTGTTTCCTGCTCTCACAGAGGTGTGACTGAATTTAAGATCTCCAGTGATTATTTCTTCTTGTCTAGTGCTTGTTTATTTTCTTAAAAGCCAAACAAAATAAGAAACCATGCAGTACATTAATGTGTATATTTAATTCAAAGACTATTTGCTCCTGTTTGGCCAAAGCTATTAGAGCACAGAATATACTAAGAAAAGATGTCTTTGTGCATTGTTCTCATATTGAATCTTCATTAAGATTTCATCAAAAATCCATTACAATCCTCCCTACTCAGTCACTGCAACAAGGGCTGTTCTTCCAGGCGCCCAGCAAGTCTGATGGTTCTTGAGGAGCTCAAATTCAACTTACTAAGAAAAAGTTGCTCAGAGTATTTACTCTCTTTTTTCTTCCCCCCCGCCCCAGTTTTTCTTGAATGACCTGATAAGCTATTTCTGTTACATTTTAGCTTGTTTTAACTAAGTTTGTATTTTGTTTGCAGTATGTATGTGCAATTATTTTTTTAGACACTTGAAAAGGAGGAAACTGAGGTCTCAGGCAAGGAATTTGATTTTATGATGGAAACCTAACCATCAGTTGTACTTGATGATATTTCATACTTCTGGAATCAAATTCATAGAGAAAAGAAGGAGGTTGAGTGTTTGGAAATATTTCTTATATGTGGTAACCTTTACATGGAGTTAGTAAACCCAGCATGACATGTGCAGTGAGCACCACAAAATTTGGTTAGATGATGAATAACACATAAACAATAAAAATGAATACATAGGGCATTTTTATTTCTATAGCAGGTAGGAAATAAATGTCTTTCCAAAGCTGGAAAAAAGGAGATGCATTTGAGAAGTGAAAATATGGTGTGGTTGAGATCTCAGGTTCTTCATTCTGCCTGTTTTGTGGTATCCCAAGATTCTGGTCTGTAACTGGAGGTCTGAGAGTGAGAGTTTGGGCCTGTAATCCAACAGCTGAAAAACAGGCTGATTTTGAGAGCTGTTAGTCATCCTCTGGGCTATTTTGAAGGTATATTCTTTATGCCAGTTTGCAAATTGTTCATCTGTATCTAACTTATCTCACTTGTCTTCCAGGCTGTCTTGATGTCTTAATAGAGACCAATAGTTTAAAATTCACATAGGTGGATGAAAGGAGTGTGTAAGCAAGCAAGAATTTAAGTTGTTAAGAAAGGAAAGTGTTGTTGGACACAAGAAAATTATGTCAAATAGAAAGAAAAGGTTATTTGTCCATGAACAGAGAAATCTTTCAGCACTATTTCAGACTATATAAAATAGCTATTTGTGAACTTATCTGTACGGACATCTCTTTCAAAAGGAATTAAATAATGATCATCTTCTGGTTTTAGTGCACTGTTTGTTTTCTAAGGAAAATATCAAGAAGGCAAACAGATTTACAGAGACCAAAAAAAAATCTACTACAAGGAAGAGTTTGTGATCTGGAGTGGGATGTTTAGTTCAGACAGAAGGCACCAGCTAATAGCACACATAATTAAAGAATATTTTCTTGTAGATATTCAGTTAACCAGTCTTTATGAAGGTTTCTTTAAGTGGATCTCTGCTTTGTTGAAAGCTGTTAGAGCTTTTGCTTTTTGATGGTGGTGGTGTGCTAATGAGAGCTAGCTGCAGGGAAGTGTTCTGAGGGAAGGAAGGGTGGTGGGGAGCACACTTTTCATCATGTAGATCGTTTTTACTGTGTGCAGCAATTAAAACTGCTTTGTTCCAGAGGTTAAAAAGAAGGAAAAATCCCCCAAAACCTTCAACTTGCCATCATATTTCAAGGGGTCCAAGAGAAAAAAAGGCTCCTCCTATTTCACATGAACGTTCTAAAACCAGTCTTTTGTGGTTTGAACAGTCTGAGCTGTTCCAAAGTCAAAACCCAATGCTTTCACTGCAGAAGAGGTAAGCAATATTGGGGCAGATATTAATATCCTGTGACTCGAGTGCTAAATGACTTCTGGTGTTGGCATGTTTAGATATGGCAGACATTTAAGAAATAAGCACTGCCAAGGTCTAATTATTGCAAACTAATTACAGCTGTTGAAGTTGAAGCTCAGGAAGTGTGAAGTGCCTTCAAGAATTGCAATTCCCTGGAGATGTGATTAGCTCACAATTGCCACCCCAGTAATTCTGCTTGGAGCTCTCTCCTGTAACAAAAGCAGATACGACTGACAGATAAACCTTGGTTTTATTTCAGTTACAAATTGGCACAGGCTGATTCACCTGAGTAGAAAACTGAAGAATAGGGTCTTGTGTAGAAAGTTTTAGAGAAATTGTAGCTATTTACCTGGAAAGTGAGATACAATATTCTGCAGCGCTGTGTACAGAAATGTGCTTCAGTGATTGTGTCACTCCTTGGCTGATAAAACACAAGGGCAGGAGAATTTTAATGCAAACCTTTGCTTCTGCCCAAGTGAACCTGGCATGGACCTATCTCTTTGTGCAGAACACTCTTGTGTAGATGCTTGTTGTGCCTGTGGGCTGGAGTTTGCCAGCACTCGCCCTGGGGTTTTTTATTCGTGTGGGGTTTTGTGGTCTGTATTTTAAGTTGCAGTCTTTTAGCACACAGTAAAAGGATATTCAGGGTGAGGACAGAATAGAGCTATGCTATTTAACCTGTCAAACTCACTCTTCAATCTGTTACAGAGGCAGGAAGCTTCTGAGCTGAAGGCCTCCTCACATGGGGCACTGATGGCACGTTTGAATTACTGATCACAAAGCCTCTGCATACTGATAACAATTTACCCCAGCACGGTTACTAAGCATGTGCAGACTCTTCTGATCTTCTACCTAGAAGGAGGAGATGTTTGTAATGAAGCAAATTACTAGCATAACATGTAGAAGGAATAAAAGTGAAGCAGGAGAGGGAGCTAAGGGATTTCAGAGATGGGAGACTGGAATTTCACTTTGAGTCATTGCACTAGGAGCTCAGTGAATTTCTTCTTGTTGCTAGCCTTGCAAGTGGGTGGGAGCTTCAAAAACTTGAGAACAACTCTTTTACCTTTCTGGAATTTAGACTGGCTGGTGGCTGAGTTTCAGGACACAGTGTGGGAGCAGAATGGGTCCATGGTTAGACAAAAATAATGAGGACTGTGGCAGGGATAAAGATAACCATCTCCCTTATCTGACTTTTAATTTTTTCAAGATGTTTTCTATTGGTTAAGAAAGACAATGTATCAGACTTCAAAGTTTATTAGAAAAATCCTCCAGGGCTTTTGCTTGCCTGCATAGTGCTAATGTGTTTTAGAGCTATCAGCTATTCTGGTTTTGAGTTATACTGGGGCTCCTGTAGTAGCCTGTATTTCCTGCATGCAAGATGGTAAGGAAACCCTTGTGCAAATCAAGAGTTTATAAATAAGGTGGCCCAGAATTAGGTTCTACCCTAATCTTTCTGTTCTGGGTGAGCATTAGTGGGAAGCATACCATGAAGCTGTTAATAAGGGACATCTCTGGCCATTCAGCTGAATACAAAAATGAAAACACGGGGAGTTTGTCTTAACACCAACAGCTGAATCAGTGTTTGACTGCTCTTTTAATTATGTCTGAGGACAAGAAGAGGACTAATTGCTGGAAATAGTGGTTTCCTACCACAGGCTCAGATCTTTTTTGAGTCTACAGAAGTGCCATCTTTTTCTGAGTTCAGAAAATAATTATATATATAACTTTCTGTAAATAGAATCTAAAATCTAGCCTAGTCTAAAGTCCAAAGTCTAAAGGCCACTTTAGGCTTGCTCAACCCAGTAAGATATATATTAAACAAAATATCGACTGTAATCAGAATATGTTGGAGAAAACTGGACTATCAGTCTTCTTTTCTCTATTTTTTCCTAGTTTGATTAGGTGATAGAGGTCTGAACCCAGTGGCTGCAGCAATGTTTGACTTGTATTGGCAGTGTTATTTTTGCACGAAAGAGGTGGCTGTATTCTCTAGGGACCATGAGATGCTGTGTTTGTGACAGATACATGTTCGGTATTAATCCTCCTAACTCTGCATTTGTGCTTCTGGAAGAAGCATATTAGGAAACGAGGACTGGAAAAAGCTTCATGGATCAATAAATCACATTGCTATTGCTGCTTCATAAACTTTAGATCAAACTTTGCATTGGGTAGGATTTTTGTCTTGGCTGCTGTACTTGGAAAACTGTTCAGGAATGCCATTGTTCTGAAGGCTAGAAACCACCTACTTTCCAGTCTCAGATAATTCAGTTTACATGCATTTCTTCATCTACCTACTTTAACCTTTAGCTTGAATTATTCTTTTAAATACCTGATCTTTACCCTGAAGTGCATTTATAGAGAACAGTCATATCCTCTGATGAGCTGTTCTAACTTCCTTTCTCATGTAATAGTCTCTTCATTCTTCTGACAGCAGCTTTTTTTCCTGTGCATGTTTCAGTCTCACTTAACTTTTATAAGTATGAATAACATAATAATGACAAAGATTAATGTTTTTCAGTCTCTCCTGGAAATGCCTGGTTTGATTCTCTCTAGTTGCTCATTTACTTTTGTGCACTTTTATCCCATTGGTGGCTCATCCTGTGACTGGTGACTAATATGCCCAGGTTTCTTTGTGACGTCTGCAATTGATGAGCTTATAGCTTCTAGCAAAATTCCCTGTTATTAGTCCTCTAGTGAGCTGAAAGGTATCGAGAGCTGAATGTGTAAGAGTTGGCCCTGTCATGTTAGTGACCTAGATAATGTTCCTAATTTTGCTTGTAGCAACTTTGTAGAACTACTCAGTCAAAAAGAACTTCTTTATTTGTAAATCTGGGGGAAAGAGAAGGATCACAGTTGTCTGTTTTATTAGCTATGGATGAAGTTAGCAAATTGTATTGTAAAGAAGTGAACCACAAAGTCAGGGCCCCCAGAGCTGTAGCATCTTTAAAGTGAATTTCTGAGGAAGTGTCACCCCTCCTTTTATCTGACAATTTGTACCAAGTGTGTGGCTCAGAATAACCTTGGAGGTGTTAGAAAGGAGCAACTGAAGGCATCTGAGGCCTCCCACTGATGTGACCAGTTTGACTCTCTTTTACAACCAAGTCTGAGCATCTTCTAAGCTTCAAGGAAATCTGAGGGCTTTAATTGCCACAGTTTTTGAGGGTTTGTGACTGAGGACAAAGTATTGTTCATTTTGTGTCTATCTTCCAATGAAACATGAAAATAACTAGAGATATTAGCCTCTGAGTATTAGCCTCAGTTGGTTGTTCCAGTACCCTTTGAACTTGTGAAGAATGGGAGAAAATGTGAGCTGATGGATATTAATGAGTTTGGTCTATGTTCTATTGAATACTGGGAGGAATAGGAACGTGCCTACTGAAGTAGGCAAAAACTGGAGTCAGAAAAAAGAGACAGCTGATGGGCAGGAAAAATGATAAGGCATTGAAAAAGTGAGATCTATGACAAAGTCCCTCTATATTTAAGTTAGTTTTGCAGGGATGTATTAACAAGCCCTTACCTATATCACCTTCAGCTGGGGCAGCAGTGCAAATTCAGTCATGTTTCTACAAACTTCACCTAAGGCCTTTGTGAATTTTTATGAGCTGAGAATTCCCTGTGCTGTGCTGCACTAATGACTGTATCTGCCCTATAACTTAGGAACACAAGGGACAACAATGATGGAACAGTGTTTGTTTAACTTATTATTGGTAGCTACCTTAATTCCCCAGAATATTATATCTCACTACTTAGCAGGCATTTGTACACTGATGTATATTTAACAGACCTTCAGGTTATAATTTCAACAATAAAGTGCACAGCTGGGTGGTGGAGAGAAGGAAGTGATTGCCAACCAGAGTATGATTCAAGTGTTTGTTGTTTTGATTTTTAATAAAATATTCAAGGTCAGAACCATTTTATTTTTTCAAAAAATAACAGTGTATCTAAGGACTCCAGGTTCTGTAGGGGTGAAGATGCAGAAGATGCAGATCAGGACTGTCAAACACCGAACCTGGCAAAATTAACCATTTCTTATGCTAATGCCATCTTAAGAGTCCCTTGGTGTATCCACACCCTGACAAAGTTCTAATTGGCCTGGAACCTTGGATCTGGCAGGAGGCTACTTTGCTTACAAGTTTTTACACGTGTTCTGGAAACACTTTCTCTTGTTCCTGCAGTGTAGCCACCCCTCAAGTAAATGAAGTTGCAGTTAAAAGTATGAATTTGAGAATAATCTTTCTAGCAAGTATTTCAATTTGCTCAAGATCAGCACAATTAAACTCTGACTGCAAGAAAACACATAAAAAAACCCCTTTTCCCAGCTCTCTTTTATTCACTTTCAGCATTTTACATGTAAAACAGCTACTCCAGTTGGTATCAGCTGAGCCACTGAATTCTTTCCATTTTATGTGGCTATTTTGAAGTTGAACAGGGACAGGAGTGTGGTTTTGGAACACTCAAACAATAGAATTCTTTATTCCTTTGCTGACAACAATACCATGGAGAAGTTCTTGGCAATATGAGTGGGGTATTCCCTCTTCTGTGTGAAATATGGTGAAATATCTGACACAAGTAAGAAAGTCCAATTTTTCCAGTGCTGTGGACAGATGCTAGTTTTGGATAACCTCCAATGAACCACTCTCAGGAGTCACATAAGTAATTCTTGAAACAGACAATTACAGCAAGTAAGCCACAGTATATCAATTAATGCTTGAAGAGTTGCTCAAGAAAATCCTTCATGCAGAATGTTCTTTTGGTTGTTAACTGAGAGGATAATTTTTCTGTGTTTAATTAAGTCAAATACATGTGTTACTTAGGAATAATGCTAAGCATTAATTTATTTTCCTTCCTAATTTTAATTATAGTGTGTACAGGAGCTTATTAAAAAATACCTGATAAACCTTTTCTCTGCTCTCAGTTCATAAGAACAGAGGAAAAGAGTAGATACTTCAAGTGATCTGGGACAGATTCTGATCTTGAGGAAAATGTCATAGCCATAAATACATAAATAGACACAAATAGACTTATGTGAATTTACTCTAAGAATCCATCATTAAAATGTATCCTCGCAATGACATTTTCCTTTCCTTTAAAAGGAAAAAAAGGATGGAGAAGTATATAGGTCTCCTCTTCTGAATTTTCCATCATGCAGAACTTCAGGCCTTTTTCTTACATTTCTTCCCTTAGAGTAAGGCTGCACTATAAGATTGCTGGTGAAACAGAACAGCTTCTGGGTTATTCATTTGAGTAACTTCACAAAATTTTATTTTGGCTCTAGTTTTGCACCAAAGCCAAGCTCCAGTTTTACTGAGGAACACACTGGCGGGCCTGCACTGTGAAACAGATGCTCCATGATGTTCCTTGCTATTTCCAACATACCAAGGTTCTGGTCTCCTCTTTGGGCCTCTAAGATCATTTTCCCCATTCTTTGAAAAGCTGCTGTAAATGTACTTCTAATAAATGTACAATCTATCTGCCTCTAGGGAACATCATCCAAAGAATATTGATTTACTTTTGACAATAGACCATGTTAGAAGTATGCCACTCTGCTTTGCTGCATTATGAAAAATTTTTATTTATAGGGAAATTGCACAATAGACACTGTTCAGTACCACACAGCCACTATGAATATTTCTGCTCTGTAAATCACCAACTGCAAATTACTCTAAATGACACTGAAATAGTGAAGAAGTTAGAAATGTGGCACAGTTTATGTAAATCTTTCAAGTGCTTATTATGTATTAAACACCACAAGATCTCTGTGGTATCTTTATTTGAGCTGCAAGCTTTACTTCAGTGTCAAAAAAGAAGAAGAAATTTTATTCCAAAGGAATTTAACATAGATTGATGGTATGGAAACTTTTCACTTGTTGATTATTTTTGTAGAGGAGTGTGTGAGATCTACAAAACAAGAAATATTATGTGCTTACAGGTGTATGCACAACCTCTGAAAGAGCCAGCTACAGGAATTGTTGTGGAATTATTGCTCACTGGTCCTAGAAGCAAATTCCACATAGATGAGACCTTGTGGTTCTTGTTTGTGATAAATTATTTTGAATGATACTGTCCTAAGGTGTAGGCTGACAGTTTTGGTTTGAGAGGAAAACCTTGGTTAGGTCTGTCTGTACAGCAGGATAATAGAATAAATTAAGTTGGAAAGGACACTTTTCTCTGCATCCACCTGAACATACTCAAAGTACCTACTTAAACTTTTTTTCAGTTTAAGGCAGGTTGGTATCACTGACAACCTTTGAGAAGAGCTAACAGCAAGTTGGAGGAGGACCACACTTCTTGGTAGGAATATGAGTTTCTACCCATTGCTTTTCCCCCTAAGGTTGGTCACCAAGCTCCTCAGGAACAGTTAAAATGTAGAGGCATCTCCAGTGCTGTTGGGAAAATGCCATAGCAGCTGTCACCGCACCAGAGACTGCGTAATTAGAAGTTAGATTATTGTTTCATGGCACTATTCAGTTTAGATAATGTAAAAAAGGAATACAAATGTTTTGTTAAAATGAATAGTTTAAAAAAAAATCTATTAGCTTTAAAACAGCTGTCTGTTCTTCACTGAATTTAGAGAGAGACTTCCATTACTTTCACTCTATGTGCACCTTGGTAAGAAAAGCCAGAGTAGCTTTTATTTATCAGCAAACCCAAATATTCCATTCCCTTGCTGAGTTCTGTGAAGTAAGGATCTGAAAAATTCTTAAACATAGACACATTCAGAAGATCCTGCATACCTACAGGGAGTTTTCTTCACCTTCTACATGTCCATCCCTCCACTTCCCCTCTCCTGTCTTATAGATCAAAACAGAGTCTGCTGACCAGTGCTTCACTTGCTATACAGCTTCACTGATGTCTTTGGCCAAGTTTAAGCATTATTTATGATTTAAAATACACCCTCCATAGTATTTGTAGGATTTGGAGGTGATATTAACAATCATGAACACTGCTTTGTTAGTCACTAAGAGATTTTAGGATTATGCACTTTCATAATCTTTGCACAGTGGATTTTGACAAATATCAAACTGTAAAGCCTTTCTTCAGAAGCCGCCTATGTAATAGTTTATTTACAGGTCACCTTTTTTTCTTGCTCTGTATTTTTCTGCTTGCCTCAACAATTCAGTATAATAAATTCATTCAACTCTTTATGCAAACAGAGTAGAAAATACTTCAAAACAACTCCTACCTTCTCCAGGTACCTCTCATTACACAGTTCATGGTTTCTTTTGGTACATATTAATCAATACAGAATGTAAATCCGAATGGAGGCTGCTCAAGATATAGCACAAGCTTGTTGAAGTCTTCCTTGTGCATGTGGTGTTTTAAAAAACCCACAAGAGACTAAGATTCATCTTTCTGTCAACAAAAGCTCTGTTTTGATGGGAGGTAGTTTATTTCCCCATGCATAACTAAGGAGTTAAGCATGTGTTGAGATCCATTGGTTGAAAATCTGATCCAATGTTAAGTGAATGGAAAGTGATGGAAACTTCTCTTCCAGTGATAAGTTACATGTGAACAGGAGGTATTTAAAACTTTAGGTAGTTAAAACTATATCTTCAGATTATGTTTTCCACTGCAGACTTGATGTGTGGACTGTGGGAAACGGTGCAATGATTTCTACAGCTGTGAAAACCAAGTAAAAGAGAAATGTCTGGGAATGTGCATCCAAAAAAATCTGACATGGAAATGGGTACTTGACCACTTACATAACTCAATGTAAGTCTAGCAGACTTTTTGGACTTACTAGTAAGGTGATTTTGTCATCTCAGTGTTTATGAATCTTACCTGTCTATGGATGTTGCGTGAACCTAAGGGCTTTAACAGGAAAGGTACCTAATATGAGAATTATTTAATGTGCCGCCTCATAGAAATGGAGCAGGATTCAATTAGTCCTCCACTGCATCTGTGGAGGCAGCATATGCACTGGCAGCGCCTCACTTGATGGCCTAAGATCAGAGCTAATTCCAGTGGAAAATTTTTTGTTAGGTAATTATTAAGTGGCTGTCACAATTTCAGCAACATGTGATTCTGTAAACTGTATTGCAAAGGCCAGTGATGGTTCTGCCAAAAGAAGAAAAGTCAGTCTCAATCCAGTTTTGTATTTTCTGACCTCACAAAAAACTGGCATATAGCTAATGTGAAATTCCTATTACCTTTGGTTGCTTAATTGTATTTTAGGAAAATGGATACTTATTTCTGTTAAGCCACATAATTTAAACTCTGGTTTTTTAAACATTGCATAAAAATGAAATCTAGTTATGGGGCAAAGAGAGAGAAAAGGTTTCTGCAAAGCCAATAGGGTTGTTGGGGTTTTTATAATTGAGAAATAAGATAATTGTATTTGCAGTTGACGAAGTGCAAATATTTTAGGTTCGTCTAACACACCTTTGAATTGCAGTGCAGATAGATGGACTCTTCCATGTCATTAGTATTCTGGGTGTTTAGGATGTGCCAGCTAAATGCAGCCATCCTATGGGAGCTTGTTGTAGCCATAGCAACAGGGCTGCAGCTCCGAGGAGCTGTGCAGTGCAGGTCTGACATCTCTGAAGCTCAAGGTGCTCGCTCATTAATCAATGCGCTGCTTAGCAGCCGCAGGAAGGCTCGTTCCACGCGCGGGCTGCGGAATCTTGGGGATGATGTGCAGTCAGGTTTACCTGGGTGGTGAATTTGCTGGGAGTTTGGAGAGGCCAAGTCTTGCCTCTGTGGTGCCTCCCAAGCTGCTGGCACTGGAGCCCGTCCTGCTGGGCAGCTCCAGCGCTGGGTGCGATGGACAGAAGCACCACGGAGTCATGCGAGCCCTGTCAGGGACAGGGATGGTGCTGCAGCAGTGCGTGTGACACTCCCTCATCCTCTCATGCTTGACTGAAATCTCTGCAAATCTCTAAAATCATCTGAATGTGATCTGGGCGAGGCGCAAAGTACAGAGAGTGATAAGATTCAGTGGTGACAAGAGAGATCTCCTTATAAAATTGGGTAATATTTGAGTACCTAATTCTTTTGAATTTGTCTGGAAGTCCCAGCTGAAATGCAGCTCATTTTCTCATTGCTTATGTTGAAGTCCAAAATTTAATCATAAGTAACTCACTGAAATTAACTACATGGGATTTCCACTCTCAGTTGGATCTCAACATCAATGCTTATCAAGAGGGAAAAATGAAATGGCATAATGAAGAAGACAAGATGGTTATGGCCTACTGAAAAATGATGGATGAAGAATTAGAATCACCATGAAAAATCTTCATCATTTAGTAAAAAATAACTTCTTATATCAATGAAAGTCAGTATGTATCAGAGATAAAGCTATAAAAATAATTGGCATTGTAAGAAATGATGTGAACAAAATATTCTAGGAGCTGAAAAAATATCTTAAGTAATAATGACACATATGCCAAATAGAGGTACTATAATTAAAAAAAGGAATGATAACTAATGCTAAAGTCAGCCGTGACAAATGCACAGCTGGTTAAGAATGAAAGGAAAATATGCAAATTATATTTAATTCAAACATATTTATTTTGATGTGAAAACTTTATGTATTCTGAAAAATGAGATCAAGAACATTGACAATTCAAATATTTTGTTTTTCCAGGCCAAATGTTCTTTCTAAAAATCCAAATCACTTAAAAAGTTACGTATATAGAGATAGATAAAATTATTTTAAATTTATATATATATGTAGTTGTGTCTCTGTATCTGTTAGAGCCTTACCCTTTAGATGTAGTAGAGTTGTTGTCAATTATCTTGAACCCAATTAGGCAGAAACTGTAGTCTGCAGAAAGAACTGAAAAATGAATTGCAGAGAGGAAAACACATTTGCTATCAACACATTTTCTATCCCCTCCCCCAAAAGACAGCACTGTATTTTCCTTAAATATTTGCAAGACATTTAAATGAGAGGATTAATTTAATTCTGAAGAATCTGACCTTCCACACAAAAGAATTTGTGCTGCCATTCTTAAGGTTCTGCTCAAGAGAAAGGAAACCAATTTATATCAGGTTTAAATCGCAGAAACATCATTAAAACAAGAACACAAATGTGAGAATTTTCTCCTTTTTGTTGGTGTACTATGGCTGGCTAATGTTTGTGGAGATTTGTGCAAGTTCCAAGAGATGTGCCAAAAAGTTTCCATTGAGTGAGAGGTTTATTCTCCCTAGAGCAGCTCAAAATGATTCACAGCAATAGTGTGGCTTTGCAGCCCAGTTTCTCCCAGTGTCTCCTTGCAAACTGCTAGGCTGCATTTATTTCTGATTCAATCTTTATGCTTAGTCCGCCTTCTGTCTTTCTGCTGTGGCTTAAAGCTGACTTAATAAAGGCTATGGAAGTCTTATACCAGATTTCATTCAAAGTAGTGTCATGTTACTAATTCCAAACCTTACTTGGCATAATAAATTGTGTTGGCATTTAAAAAGTATCTCTATTTTCGCTAAAATCGGTTTTCCAATAAATTACCCTAATTACCTATTCTATCTTTTTTCTTTTTTAATAGGGTGTACTGAGGAAACTGGAGTGTCATTGTTAACAGCTGGTAAGTGGTTTATTTCATTAAAATCTAAAGTCTGCACAATTTTACTGAAACCAGAGTGAAATGAAGATCAATTAAGTTGAAATCACATTTTTTATTTGAGTTTGATTAGATAAAGCAGACAATATTGTAAATAGTTTGGGTTGGATTTTGTTTCTGAAGGCAGATGCATTCTGTTGTTTTCAATATGGTTATTTCAGTGCCTGAGACAGATGTCGTGTAGGCACAGAAAGCTACACTTGCTGTTCCAATGTTGGCATAATTATCCTTCAAGAAGACATTGTAGTTATTTTGAAATAATTTCCATATATCTGCAGAAATCTGCAGAACTTCCTCTGTCCTTCAGGTTCATAAGAATAATCTTCTTTCAAAGTAAATCTTCTTACTATTCTTTCTTTGGATAAGTAGTCTATTTTTTTGGCAGAAAAAGTCTGTTTTTCTCACGCAATTGTTAACGATTCAGCTGCTTTTAAGTAAGTTCTGTTTTGTAACTTTGGGGGTTTTCATATGTAGTAGATATCTGGAGCTTTCTGAACACAGTTCTTTCACACCAACAAGGAGCAGAATTCCAGATCTGAAATTGAATCTAGTCAATACTGTACTGCATCTTATCAGGCATTTCAAAACAGTAGCAATCATGTTTGTTTGGAGTGTGACAAGGTAATCTCTGAAAACCACTTCTTGAGGATATGGAGGCCCAAGGCTTCCATAAAAATGATCTGGAGGCCTTGGGCCAGAAAATCTTTGAATACAAGCCTAAGTATACCCCAGTGACTTTAATTGCTTCCTCTGAGCTCAAGTGAAGCAAATCCTTTACACTTATCCCAATAAAATTTTACAGCACTTAGTTTTATGCCATGATTGAGCAGCAAATGCTTTAAAACTTCATGCTCTGCCTCCTCAGTGGTGTAAGCAGCAATACAACTCCTCCTTTGTCCTTTTTCCCCATCTCCACACGAGAGGATCAGCTAAACAAACTTCCACAGAGTGAGTTTCATCTGTCTAATTTACACATTAAGGTTGTTTCTGAGGATAGAAACTAAATGAGGGCAGGCACTGCTGATAGTGTTGTCAGCAGCCAGACAATTTGGAATTAAATTTGAATTATCAGTAGTGCTATATCCCGACTATCACTCACTGAATTAATGCTTGAGTAGGACACGTTAATCACATTTTTCCCACAAGATATGTCCTGGCAACCCCGTTTTCAGTTTTTGTCACAATCAGAACTTATCTCTCATAATGCCTGTCTTCAAGATGAAAATTAAGCATGTTTATTACAAATATTCTGTGCAATATGATGGAATTTTTATTAGACAAAATTTTACTCTCTGCACATAAATAAGAAAATGTAAAAAACTCCCCTCAAGTACAAAAATGTCTTGGTATTATAAATTTTTATATTAAATGCTGAAAATATAAACACATAAATAAAGAAAATGTGGTGTGCTATCCTGTGTTTTAAGAATATTATTCCTGTTATTTCATTATCATAGCTATCAGGTTAAATTACCAGAATATTGCCTTTGCTATTTGGAAGTCCCATAGGTCTTAGATTACCTTCAGAGATGAGAGTCATATTCCCAGAATTTCCAGTAGAAATTATTTAAACAGCTACAAAGTAATGCTTTGAATTCTCAGTAAGTTTCTTCTTTCTGGTTTTGCTGGATGATTATGCTTGCTGTTGCATTCTTTTTTTCCTGAGGAGTCGTAAACTAAACTGAATTCTGACATTTTTTCACTACCACAGACATGTTTACAACTGTTGCCTAATGAAATCTAGGACAAAATATGAAGAAAATTAATTATCCACTAATGCGAACTATCTGCAGCTAATTCAAATTACTTCTTTCATCAGTTCCCAGACCCTCTAAAGAACAAATATTAATTTTTCTAGACATCAGGTGTCTAGCGCAAAAGGCTTTCTAATTAATTAGTCATTTCTCTAATGTTTACATCTGAGATAATTAAAGAATAATGCCATAAAAAATATCCAGGAAGATGAAGAGTTTTTCTAAAGCAGTATTTTTGCAGACAGTAACATAAATTGAAGAGTTTTCTGCACACATTTGCTTGAAGTGATGCCCTTTTACTTTTATGTAGAAGAATTCACAGCCGTGAGATGTTAAAATGCTGATCAGAGGTGTGTCATTACAGCAAATGAAGCCTTGCTCTTTGTGTTAATGCTGTGGGATAGATTCAGATTCTTTTATTTATAACTTCAAATAGTGTTGGAACAGCATTTCTGTTGGAAACACAATTCTGCTTACCTGGGCCAGAAAACATCAGTGGCTGCTGCCACGGGCTGTGTCCTGTTCACAGGGCATGGCATGGTTTATGTCACTGAGCAGGCAAAGCAGTGAATTGTGCTGGTAAAAATACTTTTGGAGGTAGAAAATAGTGTAACTAAGGGAGAATAAAGTGTTTAAGAACCCAGAGATGGGGAAGAGTAATAAAAAAGTATTTCTGCTTAAGGGAAATTTATTTTAAAAAGAATAATCTAAAAATCATAATCAACTCTTTCGACTGAAGCTAATGAAACCACTAAAAAGTAATCACTGCCTAGGGAGGCAAAATTATGCTGTGTGAAATCAAACTAGGGTGTTTCTAATTGTCTTTGTATTGCCTGCCTGTATAAATTATACATTTTCTATATTATATGATTTACCATTACCAAATGTTAGATAAAAACACAAAGCATATAATTTAAAATTCTGATCATATATATGGTGAAAAGAGATAGGAAATTAATTAAGATGCTACTTTGAGTTATATGTATTGTAAAATAGCATTCTTTCTGCTGGCTGTAGCTATTTACAGCATATAGAGATTACAGCATATTTGTAAGATTAATCAGTAAGGAGTTACTTTGAAAATTGCCTCAAGTTTCTGCAATTGTTTAAATCACAATATGAAATAGGAAAATAACATCTTTTAATATCTTAATGGTGTTTATAGTTCTACAGAAGAAAGGAATTTTACATTAATATTTTCAAGGAAGATTGTCCTATGTCTTAGTTATATTTAAAGGACCATCTCAGGACTGATTGAACTGCAGAACCATTCTTGCAAGACTCCCATTTATTTTCTGGCTCAGACTGCCAAAGAGAGAACTTCCAGATAAGATTATGTTTGTTTTCATATTTGAATCTATCTAAATTATCCTTTAAGAAAATCAGTTTTGAAGAATTATTCAAGTTTTTTTCTGTATTCACTTGATGATCTCGTGTAGAATTACTGTAGTAAAATTTTATAGTATAGGATTTTTGGTGGATTGACATTTGGTGTTCCCATATTGCCGCTGATTTGGCACTGCCACAAGTTTTTCCCTTCCTCATTCCTTACAAAACCCCTGCCCAGGCAGCGATTACATTTTCCTGGTTTCATTAACATCAGTCACTTCATGTGCTGGATTTGCCTTTCCTCATCACTTTGGAATAACCCCATTCTCCTCCCTCTCTCAGCCTCCATGTGCTGTCCCTCACCAAGCCTGCTCACGGCATCCACTCTGCAGCAGGGGAGAGGAGCAGCCTGTTCGGGGAGCTGCAGCATTTGGGCTCAGGAGTTCATCTGCAGCACCCAGCCCAGCCCCTTCTGCACATCCACACAGCAAACATTCCACAGCTTGCAATGCTGTCATTCCCAGAGAACGTAAAATAATGGAAGCCTCTGAGCTATTTCCATTCAAAGCCGTGTGCTCTTAGCTAAAGGGTGGAATGTCATTGCTAGGTATGCTCGGAATATGGTGATCAGGGAAAAATTTTACATCACATTAATAATAGAGGAGGCTTGTCAAGTTTGAAGTAATGAGGGGTTTGGGGTTAGGAGATTTTTTATTTTTTTATCTGCTTTGTTGCCTTGAGAACACAAAGTGAAATGATGATATTTTGGAGTTTGGATAGAAATCATACTACTTGGTAAAAGACTGCATTAAACCTCAAAGGAGCTTATGCCTTTAAAAGCATTGCTGAACTTTGCAGTTTGGCAAAATGTGCTTACTCACACAGTTCAGTTTAAAAAGACAGCTAAAAATAGTTAATACAATCAGAATATGCATAAAATAACTTTAAGGTGGCAAGCTATCATCTCTGTTGGATGAGAACTGAAATGGAAGCTAAAAATGTTAAAGGTCAGACTATGACGCTCTTGATTTTACAGTGTAATGTAGGTAAGCAGTTTTTGAGTTTGGGGATTCGTCCCACCTACGTGTAGCTGTATCAAAGTCAGTGTGTAAAGTCCAAGAAAATTGGCTCAACTCTGGACATACCAACTGAGATGTTTGCCCCATCCCAAGAGATTCAAATGAATGCAGGAAGCTGCATAGATTCAGGTGGGAAAGAATCACAGCCTTAATAGTTTTTACCGTGGAAAAATTTGTTAACTACAAGAATGTGCACAAAATTCTTAGCAGTCTGTTGTGAAGTCTTTTAGGAACAGAAATTTCCTGTAGGTAAACAAATGAGAGAACACCTGAGACTCCCAGTGCAATGGTAATTCACGAGTTGGAGCATCTGTGTCAGACGCCGATGATCAGCATGCGAGTCAGGGGCCAAAGCACTTGTTAAATATTTACTTGTCCAGGTAAGAGCAGAAACTTGGTACCAGAGCACCTTTTTTTTTTTTTTTTTTTTCTGTGAGTACCTTATCTGTTAAATTAATGACTATTCTGGATGGCAGAATCTTGGAAAAAGAAATCTGGGAGACCCTCAAGGCAGAATAAATTATAGCTGTGTACTTCCTGACAAATGTTTGTATAATTGTTTATAAAATCCTCCAGTGATAAATATGCCATGGCCACCCCAGGCAATTAATTTCACTGTTTCTTCATTACTACCAGAGTTTTTTCTCAGTATCTAAGCTGGTCTTTTAGTGTAGTTTAAGCCCTTTAGTCTTCCACTTATCTACTGTAACTATCACTTTGAAGCATTCCCTGCTCTTTTGCTCTTTCTTTTGTTATGCTTCCTAAATCTCTGATTATCTACCTCAGTTTGTCCATGTCTTTGCTAAAGCACAGTTGACAGCTTCATTTGTTTCACAGAGGCAATACCAGTCTTGCTGAAGCCTTGCCCACGGTGGCTAGAGAACCAGTGTGACAAGGATTTTTCACATTATTTATTGTGTGTGTGTATGTGTCTAAGCATATGTACTATGGGTTATATGTTTTTATGTTATATATGTTTACTAAATGGGCACATTTATAACATTAATTTTGTTATATGTTTGTAATGGTGTGACATTCCTGCCTCGTGCTTCACTTATGAAGAAATTTAAGTCTGTTTTTAATCTTTACCAGTTTCATGTCAGATTTGTTTTTCCAGCTTGTCAAGGTCACTGTGAACTCCAAACCTCTCCCCTAATTTACATGGGGTCTTTCTTATTTTGGTGGGAGAAGCATATTTAATAAATGTACTCTCTGATCCTTTATTTAGGTTAATAATGAAAATATTGAATAGAACAGACCTATGTAACTTTGGTGAGTAACCTTTACTATTTCACAGTAAACCACTATTAATAATTCCATAAGCCTGGTTATCCCAAACATTTTTGTACCTATTCTTCATTAATCTTCTGATGATTGTACTTCCCTAGTTCACCTAATAGAATATGTTGTGTCAAAAGCTCCTCAAAAATTGATACACACAATATTTCTTCCTCATTTAAATGACCTCTTGCCCTGTCAGAGAAGAAAATTAGAAAATTAGTTTGACATGATTTGTCCTGAAACAAGCCATACCAGCTCTTGGGCATAACCATATTATTTTTCAGATTTCCTATTATTTGTGATCAGTTTGGAGGTGAAGGGAAATTTAATTAATTCAGGTATGCTTCCAAAGCTGTGGTTTATGGTTCCTATATTCCCTTTTAATGACAGATACTGCAAATTACATTTTTGGGTTTCCAGTTCCTCACAGGTACCTAATGAGCTTTAATATGTCTGATTTGTTGCAGCTAGTCCAGAGAGTTCATCAGTCATTATGAGTAGCTGAATTGTTTTAATCTGTTTTTCTTTATTCCAAACTGAGATATTACCTTTTCTCTGGTATTAATTGTTCTACCCACCTGCTTGCAGTTAACATTTTAAAGCAAGGATATCATTCAGCATGTGAGCTGTTCTGGCGTTCTGATAGCTTTCCTTCTCCAGTCAGTCCTAGACTGCCACATAATTCTCTGACTCCTAACATCTGCAATGATTTCGTGTTGTCTTTGAATTCTTTGCTGGCTTCTTTCCATCTTATGCTTTGACATTTCTAATTTTCTTTTACGCACTCCTCCTATATTTTTAGTATAATTGACCTGTTTCCACTTTCTCTGTGCTTCCTGCTTTGGCTTGACACTGGTGAAGAGCTTCTGACGTAGTTATTTTTGACTTCTGTATTGGGATAGGCAATTTTTGTGGAACTGCCTCTCTTTGTAATTTTCTTCCCTGTCATTACTTGCTTTACCAAAGGATTTGCTGAATCTACTGAACTTTGTTTTCTTGAAGTCTATCTGTTCCTATTTTGCTATCCAGCCCCCTTTCTTTCCCAAGTTTCATTATCTTTTACCGTATCATGGTGGTTTTCATCTAAGCTGCATTTCTGTCCTTTTCTGTTGATTAAATATACAACAGTGTTTACACAGATTCCTTTTTCCTGCCTCCTGTATGTGCCTGTGCATATCTAAGATTTATTTATTTATAATTTACAGATTAATTCATGTTGTACTGCATTCATTCTGTTTCTAAAGGTTTTCTGAGTAATGCAAATTATTACCTTGTATTGTGCCTTGGTAGTTGTGGTATTTGTTCACACAAGATCTTTCCACTGCATTTTCATGATTTAGTCATCTGCAACAGACACTAACACGTTTCCAGACTTTCAGCACGGATTATTTCCCAAATTTGGATCTCGAGTGTCATGTGTGAACATGCTGGCCTTTTCCATTGCAATAACATGTCTAATTTACTAAGATTCTGTACTGCTAGTCATCAAATGCTTATTCTTAAGTCTTCCTCTTCAACTTCTCTTGTTTCTTGCCCACTCTTCTTGCATTAATGTGCAGGTTTCCCAAGGAATGGATTGGTTAAGCCGTCATTTGACTCATTTCCTTCATCCTGCGTGTCCAAGCTGTTGGATTTTATGCATATAAGTGCTTTTATCTTCATTATCACAATCTAAAACTATGGTAACTATATGTGAATTTGAGAAATCTTACAGTTCAAGTCTCTATGAGAAATTACTGATCCCAATATAAAAAATTCTTTCATAAATCTTCCATTTTCTGTCTTGACTTTTGGACTTTACTAGCAAAGGGCTGTGTTCAGGAGCATGTTCAGTATTTATTGAAACAAAAAAGAGGGAGAGACTGTACATGCATAACAGTATTACATGATGTGAGGCTACAACTTGTACTAGCTGAATTTAAATGGTAGTGGTGGGAGGGAAGAGGAAGCTTTTAGTCATGGTTTTTAGATTGCTGCTTTAAGTGTGTTCCTGCCTCCTTGGTCTTTCAGAACAGCACTGCTTTTAGTGCTGTTTTTAGTTACATTATGTTATCATTCAAAGTGAAGTAGACATTTTCCAAAAGAAAGGAAAAACAACCCTAGACTTACACAGTGCTCAATTTATCTTTACAGATACATGCATGAATTTTGATTTTCTGTATAATTTTCATTTACCGTATGTGCAAGCTTGTTTAATCATCAGTTTATACTATGTGTTGTCATAAACAGGCCTCTATTAACATGTTTTTCGTCTTGCAAATATGTGCTTTTCTTTTCTGTTCCAGTCCAGAAAAAGTAGTCATCTTAGCACTTTCTGCAGTGAACATCACCGATTTAAAATAGTTACTTAATGCATGGCAGTGTGACAAATGCAATATTGCTTGGCTTTAACAAAGACATTAAGTAATGTAGAAAATATAGGGTATGAACAGCAAGTCAAATTCTGTAATTTTGAAGGTATAACGTAAACTTAAAGTGACCTATGTCCCTAAATATTTATGCTCCAAGGAAGTATGAGGGCTGGAAGGCTGGCTGGAGTTACAAAGATGAGAAAAAAATTTAGAACCATAGAATCCAAGAGGACTGAGTTTGTCAGGGACCCCTGGACATTATCTTGTTAAAAACCCTGCTCACAGCAGAATCAATTAAGCGGGTTGCCCATGACTGTGTCCAGTTGGGTTGGCAGCATCATCAGTGGCAGAGAAGCCAGAGCCTCTGTGGGGACACTGTTCTGTGCTTGTTTCTGGTATTTGATCAGTCTTACAGTAAGACACTTCCTTATGTTTAAATAGATTTTTTTTTTCATTTCCATTTGTGTGCTTTTTCTGTTATCCTATCATTGGATACTGATATAAGGAACAAATTTTTAATTATGAAGTCAAAACACTGGATCAGGATGACCAGAGAGGTGGTGAATGCCCCGTTCCTGGAAACACTGAAGGTCAGGTTGGGTGGGGCTCTGAGCAACCTGATCTGGTTAAGAACCCCTCATTGCAGGGGGTTGGCCTAGGTGACCTTCAAAGGTCCATTCCCACCCAGATAATTCTATGAATCATGAGAACCATTAAATGCTTCTCAGTAGATACATATAAATACATAAATCTGTAGACAGTGTGGGATGTAATACGTCCAACATGACACCGTGATCCTGGTTATGATGCTGCTGTGTATGGGTTGCCAGCAATCTTCTTTATTTCCATTTAATTCTCACTCAGGAGAGACTATGATGTTCCCTGGTAATTCCAGTGCACAGGTTTTGTCTTGGTGTGCTCTGCAAACTCAGCAGGCAGTGTTGGAGTCATATGGAGTTCAACCTATGGAGCACAGAGAGGCCCTTGTTGCCTTTCTTAGGCGTGGCGACCTGGGTCGGAAACGGCACGGTGGCCCTCCCCGGCCACTCGGGCCATCTGCTCACAAACACCACTGTGGTGGACGGCAAATGGCGTTTATTGGTGATTAGCACCGTGTAATATAACTTCGGTTTACAACGTCACACCCATCTGCTTACATCATAAACTAAACACTATTGGCTATCAGGGGAGAGGTCCTACCTTTCCGTACAGCGCGATATCTTCCGACCGCCAGACCCTACCTACCCACATTTCCCCCCTCCCCATGCTAATCTAAGAGGATTAACAAACGTATAAAAAGGTATTAATGAGGTAGAACATAAGGCACTTAGAGTAAGTGGTAACTAGGGGGGTAAGGGGATGGGATACAGCTTGGGGTAACTAGGGATGACTGGGGATAATACTGCATAAGGAATTGGGGATAACTAGGGATAACACTACAAAGGCACATTTTTAGCACAGTTGTTTGTTTTCTACTAACAGAATGTTAACTTTGTCTAGCCGGCTCTTGACAAATGACACGAGCCTGTTTAATATGCATGGCCTGAAAACCAAAGCCAGTATGATCATTGCGACCGGCCTTATCAAAGTAGATACCAGGGTGGTTAGCCATGGCGAATGGTTGAACCAGGATTCGAACCAATTTGGCTGCGCCTCTCGTTCTCTTTTTCGCTTTTCTAATCCCTCTCGCAATTTGGCCATTGTCATCCTTGCTACGCCGGTGTGGTCTGCATATACACAACACTCTTCATTAAGTGCAACGCACATACCCCCTTGCTGTGAGAGCACCAAGTCTAGAGCTCTTCGGTTTTGTAGCACCACTTCAGATAATGATCTAATGGACTGTTCCAGTGCAGTTATTGACTGCTCAATTCTAGCCGGGTCTTCATCCACTGCCACTCTCAAGGCACTAAATTCTTTACTCTGTTGCACCAGGGATGCTACGCCGGTACCGACTCCCGCGCCTCCTAGAAGCATCAGGGTGGCTACTGTCAATGCTGTAAAGGGTTCTTGTTTCGACAGATGATGTTCTGGGGTAACCTGTGCGTCATAAACAAAGTCTTCAGGATGGTAAAATATTTTAGGAATGATGGATACCTGAACACAATATTCCGAGGACTCACTAAATATTTCTAACAACAAACAAGGTGTAACTCCAATAGTAGAACAAACCCACTTGGCATTTTCGGCCGGTACTAACCACTTTGCGGAGGGATTGTATTGTGGCTTGTTAGTACACAGATGTTTCTTATGCTCTGGGACTTGGCCTATGCACACGCCACTGCCCATCACCTGTGTCAAGGTGATGCCTTGCTTTTCTGTGTCCCAGTTGCACTGGGCCGGGTTTGTGTCATTTGCCTGTATAGGTGTGACACTTACTCCCACTGCCTCATAAAACGGGGGAGTTATTCCGTAGCACAACCAGCAATGCTCTGTAAGATTTGGATTAGTTTTGTTCAATATCTGATAGCTGGCTTGCATCAATTTCCAAAATGAATTTCGATAAGGGGCATTGGTGGTGTGTGTTACTGCGGGCGTAGTGGGACAGGTATTTGTCGAAGTTCCCTGGTTGTTGGTCTCTGTGGTTGCGTAGTCATGACTGGGAGTAGTCTGGACTACTTTATTAACAAATGGTTGGCTGGGAGCTACTGGCAGTGGATCATTTGGGACAACTTCCTTTTTTATGAGGATTAAGCTACCTTTGTCTGTCCCTGGTTCCGTGTACCTTATTCCCCAAATCTTTCCAAGTAACCAACTGTGTTCGTGGGGCTTGGTAACATTTAAATAGAGGTATCGGCAATTTCCGCGTCTCCGCCATCTTTGTGGTGATGTGCAGCCGTGTGGGCCCCACTGGACTTTTAAATATCTGTCCCTGCCGCCACCAGGTATCCAATCAGGGGCTATGGTCTCACAGCCCCAGTGGCTGCAATAATATTGATTAGGGTAGTTGCAATACCCTTTCCCAGGATTAGAGCTGGGACACATATAAAAGCCCAGAAACTCCCAACAACGCTGTCTTGGGACAAGCTGACATAGGGAGGCATTAAAACTCGGTGCACCTGATGTTATTTGGGTTGCGATAACCTTTTGGTCCTCAAATCGAAGGAGGGACCATTTGAAAGCCTGGTGGTGATGACTATGTGATTCTGCTCGCCCCATAGTAACAAACCCGAACACTAAAAGCACGCAAAGGCATCGTGGTCTTTTCCCTCGGTGGCTTTTCTGCTGTTGGTCAGGTTCTGTCGATGCGGTGCTCTCAGGTGTGGACGGGATGTTTGGCGGTCTGTCGTCTCTGCTCACCATCGGGGCGTATGCGTTACAGGGGCGTCCGATGAACTGGTCTTGTGAACAAAAACTCACAGTTTTCATTAGTTTTATTGTGGACCATGGTGATGGTTTAGCAATTGTTCTAGAAGCTGCGCGAATAGCTTCTCTAGCAGCACGGGTAGTTGCCATAACTTCATGAGCCCGCAGGCCCTGGGCTTGAGCCTGGGGAGTGATCATTGTGGGGTCTGTACCCATTAACTGCTGCAGGCTGGAGCCATGCAGTGGGTGGTCCGCCCCAGTTACTTGGGCTAGTTGTCTTGTACAATTGTCTTCCCATTCTTGCTTAAAAACAATCATCCCTGCTCCGTCCAAGATTAATCTACAAGTTTGTTTTATATCGAACGGAAGCATGTCATCCCCCCCAAAGATACCGTCTATAAGGGTGGAGACCATAGCAGAATTGAGCCCTTTGTCTGCAATTGCTTTAACAATTGCTTGTACATCCTTAGGGTTAACTGGTGAATGGACTCTCTGTCCCCCTTCTGTCACTCGGACCGGGAACGCCAGTGCGGCTGACGGGGCCCAGTCGGCACACGCAATCTTTATTTTCCTCCAATCCATAAGAGGGATTTGACTCTCTAATGGCCTCTCCTTATTCTGGCTTTTAATTCCGTTTGCTCTCGTATCTTCGCACTCTAAGTCCGAATCAGTTGCGAGCCACTCGCTCCAGCTTGTGTCTGATTCGGAGCCGAAAGTCGACTGACCAGCCACTTCCGGGTTCCAGCGCCTTTTGGTAGGGCTCCGGCCCCACCCACTCCCCTTGCGGGCGGGCCGTTCCCTCCCTCTTGCCTCGCCCCGCCTTCTACTCGGCGGGGTGTTTGCCTTATAGGGACATTGTTTAAAATAGGCGCTCTGGTCAACTCTCCGCCCCTCGTGCACGCTCCTCTCTCTCTTTCGGTCACCCCCACCATCTTTCTCACATTTCTTATCACTTTCCTCCCCCACTCCTTTACACATGCATGTTAGGTTAATCGCTGCCTCCCTGTTCCCGCCGGGCGCATCTTCGTCCCGCCCACTTTCTTTGTTCTTGGCACCATGCTGGGGTGCATAGGGCGGTGGCCTGGCCCAGGTTTCCTCAGCCCCCACTCTCCCCGCAGCACTCCTGGCCTCCTCGGCTGACTCGTCTGAAAAAGATTTTGCCTGCTTTGGCTCCTCTGCAAGTGAGCCTGGATCTGGGGATTGAGGGGGAGCAGTACCTCCTCGCAAATCCCCAGGTTCAGCCGAATCGCCATCGCCTGGGGGGTGCAGTGTCTGCGTAGCCGCCCCAACTCCCAATTTTGGGATGGCTAGTAAACAGTTCTTTGCCGCCTTCCAGGTCTCCTGCTCTTGGATAGCCTTTTGCAGGGCCTGTATGACTTTACCCCAGGACTTAAGGTGTTTTCCACTACCTGAGGACATTGTTTCCTCAGCTAAAGCCTTAGTACATTTATCCCACACCTCAGGGTGGAGAATATCTACCGGTTGGTCTATGACCCCGATCTGGCAAAGCCTCGCAACAGCGAGAGTAAAATCTTTCGGCTTACAAGCAATACCCCACTGCTTATGTAATTGAGATACGACCTTCACAAGGGCTTCCATCCTCCTTGTTGGTCCGGGAGCGTCCTCCCCGCCGAAGTTGGTCCCGCCACTTCGGCCGCCGCTCGTCCGATCTCAGGCGATTTCCCGGGTTTCGGCACCACTTTGTTGCCTTTCTTAGGCGTGGCGACCTGGGTCGGAAACGGCACGGTGGCCCTCCCCGGCCACTCGGGCCATCTGCTCACAAACACCACTGTGGTGGACGGCAAATGGCGTTTATTGGTGATTAGCACCGTGTAATATAACTTCGGTTTACAACGTCACATCCATCTGCTTACATCATAAACTAAACACTATTGGCTATCAGGGGAGAGGTCCTACCTTTCCGTACAGCGCGATATCTTCCGACCGCCAGACCCTACCTACCCACAGGCCCTTATCCAAAATTGTCTTTTCCAGGTAACAACTGCTGGGACGGGTGTAAGTGAAATAAGAGAGAAAAAGGGGAAGGGTGTTCTGAAATGGAGTGCTCTTTGTCATAAGCTTAAATTAAGAAATTTATTTATTCTCTTGGGAAATTAAAACCGGAAAAATAAGGGCAAACAAGTTGATGTGGTTTTTAGATTACAAACAGCCTTTCCTTCTATCAGGTTTAAGCACTGAGCACATCTAAATAGTACTGAGAAAACCGAGTTGGAGAGTATGTACCCAATATTTATGTACCATGATGATTGTATTTCTGCTTAAATGGGATATTTAGCTACCAGAGATAGTGTTCCCATTTATTCACATATGCTTGAAGAAAAGGACAAATAGAATTAAATCTGAAGGAAAGCTCACGAGCTCCTCTCTGGAGCCTTCAACTTTATTAGGTGTACTGCCTCTCTGAATTTCTTGACTGCTTATGGTCCTGGTTTATTCTGACTATTAACTCAAGAGAATTCCTTGTGGCTTTCCCTGATAAACCAAGATAGAAGCCTTGGCAATTCAGACTTACTAGGATTGTGTTTGTGTTTTCTTTTAAATGAGCAATATTTTCATTTGCATTAGATTTTTGATATGTGCTTTAACAGCAACCCTTTGACATGTATTTTAAGAAAAATGAATACTTGAAATCATAGCTGTAAAGCACGGTTTTATAATTTTTAAATATATATAGCAGACAAAATCTTCATTATCTAACAATTAAGGTGCATGAATTATTAATTTTTAATAAAAAATAAGCTACTTGCTCTCTAATTAAGTCTGTAATCAAGATTGTTCCAGTATATCATTATATCTCTTAAGATTTGAAATCCTAACTGGGTTTCAATTGGCATAGTATTAAAATAACTTTTTTCTCTGGAATGTATAATTAATAAATGTGCAAGTTGTTATCGTGATTGTTTTCCGTTAGCTAACTATATAAAAAAAAGTATGCCAAGGTATATGAAAAGCTGATTTCATTATATTTTTTAATTTGTGGAGCTGTCTCTGAAAACCAGAGCCTATATCATGCTTTAGTCTCCATTGATATGCATGAGCTGCTGTGGAGCTTTCAAGAGATTTACCCCTTGGCCAAGACATTATTAAGTTCACCACTGGGATTTCTTTAGAAGAGCAGCCTTGCAGAGGGATTTTTCCATGGAGCTTGATGGACTTAATCCTCTAAACCCCAATGAATGTCAAGTGAGTACAATGGATGCATAATTCCATATGTGTTTTTGGAAACTTTCTCAAATAAACTCTAGAAAATCTAAGAGTAATAAAAAACTGTAGTGGATCCACAGATCCATTTTCATATTGATTCCTTCCCATTTCCAGATTCCACTCTGCTGGCCAGTGGTCCACAAAATACATGTGTATATAGGCATGTTTGTACATACATATATATATATATAAAATATATATATATATGTCTGTGAATCTCTGTATGTATATGCATACAAGCGTAGATGTACACACACCTCCTGACCAGATACCTAACTCCCACATCTCTGCTCCACAGTCACCAAAGAGGCATTTCTTGTAGAGGTTTTCGTAGAAGCCTCCTTTGTAGATGGACCATTTGTAAATAGCAGTCAGGAGAATTTATCAGGCATGCAGATAGAGAAATGTAATTCCTTACAGACACTTTGAAGTCCACATAAATTAAACAACGTTTTCAAAAAGTGTTTCGGGATAGCTCTAAGGAATCTTGAGTGGTTGGTTCCTACAAAAGCCTAAATAAAAAAAAAAAAAAAAAAAAAGTGCTCATAGCTGTAAAAGTCTTGGTTGCTCATTAGACCTGATATAAAGACACCATCCAATGTGGACAGACATATTTAAAATTCACCATAGCAGGAGGCATCCTAGTGACCATCCCTGTGTTTATATGCCACTTAGGAGACTGCACATATAAGAAAGCGGAGTAGTGATTATAAATAGAACTGATTTCTCAAAAACACATATCTCCTATTTTTTATGTGGCCAACTAAAAAAAAACAAATTGGCTTCATGTTAAATGTACTTCACAGAACAGAAGGAACCATGAATTGTAAACAGAAATTAGAAATGGTTATCCAAAATTTTAAATGCCAAGATTTATGACAATTTCTTGAATATTCAGTGTTGTGGATATTGAAATAAAATGCATATAAAATTAAAATTTTATTTCATATCTACTCAATTAAATTACAATTCATATCATACCATCTACAGGCAAAACAGTTCATAACTCACTAATATATATATATATATACACACATACATATATTTCCTCTGTTTTCATGGATAGTGAAATTTATTTAATGAAGGTAAACAGAATCTGGCACTTGGAAGCAGGAGAAATAATATAGAGCATTATTGTTCAAACACATACTGTTATACTGTTTTCCCTGGAGTTTTTTTGCATGAATGTCTTGTCCTGCTGTCAGTGTCAACTGCTTGCCAAGGGGTAGCATCAATCTGGTATTCTGAAGGCTGGCTTCTACATGGGCAAGAAGCAGTGACATGAAATCTCTGTTTGTTTCAAATATAAATTATTTAATTTAATATCTCTTAAGGGATATCTCTTAAGGGAAAACCCTCAAAAATATCTAAGGTATTTGCTTTGGAAAGCTCGGTCTTGTAGGAGTGATAGACTCTCAATGAGAGATTCTTCATTAAGCTGAGTATAAAAACAATGCACAATAGTAGCTGCAAAGTTGAATATTTGGCCTCAGTGAAGAAAAAAATAGTGTGTAAAGAAATGTGCAGAAGCGCTTGGCTGTGACACCAGTGGTACAGCACTGTATTATAGAAAGAACTTGTATGAAGTGTGATTTGGAAAGAGCAGGGCTTTGAAAAGGAAATAACCCCTGCACAGTTCTCACTGTCTGGGGCAAACCTCTGAGAAAAAGCAGAGAACTAAAGACTGCTCAGTTCATTTGTAGCTTCTGCTTCAGCTGACCTTCTCCCCTGGCATTTTATGGTTTTAAGGCAGAAATATGACCCTCATTGTTCTCACATGGAACCCGATCCATGGCAAAAATTCTGACACTGAGTTTTGCAGAGCTCTCCAGTGTGTCTGAGTGGTTTTGAGGAAGCAGCTGTGGATGAACCACAGTCATAGGAACCTGTGTCCCCAACTCCATAGGCTGGGCTGGGAGTCAGCTCATGGCTTATCCCAAAGATGAGCATTGGTGTCATTCTGTCTTCACATTTTGTACCCTGCTCCTTTAATTTTATTGCACAGGTTACCTAATAAAAGGATATAGTGTTTCCCACTCTGAGGAATTTTTGAGTTGTTTCTGTAAATTACTGATTAAGTTTTTATACACAGCTGCTAGTGCCTCTTCTCAGTGAGGTTAAAATGCAAGTTTCTCTTTAGACCATATTGAACACCTTTTTTTTACTTAAGCTTTGTCCATGGCATGATGTTAATATTTTTACCACAGTGTAGACTAGTTACAGAGATGAACTATCATTCTTCCTGTTCCTCGCTTCCACAGTTTGTAAATCTGTAGCACATTCAATATCTATCTGTCTGTCTGTCTATCTCTGTGTCTCAAAATACTTTGCTGGCAGTGGTTACTACATTATGCTTTGGTTTCTCCCACCAGAGTTGCACTTTGCAAATCTGTTGACCTGTACTTCCTGTAATAAGGATTTCCTCTGTGTGGCCTCTCTGTTTCAGTAGTGACATACATAACCAGAAATAGACTCCATATAGATGTTTTCTGTTTTTCTTGGAAGCCCACCTTGAAACCACTAACAATTGAAGAAAGATTATATTGGCAGTACCACGCTAATTTGTTTATGAAACATGTAGTCCCAGAACAAAAATGAAAATGTTATATAATCAGGATTTTTAGTGAAAGAACATTTTCTTTTACCTGTATTCATATATCATACAAAAAATATTAAGAGCTACTTGCAAATTTAAAACTATACAAAATGACTCTTTATACTTTCTCTCTTTAATGTTTAAATTGCACTTTAAGTAAGCCCATTCTCATTTAGGAATTTGGGAATAGACCTTTCACTGAAGAACAGGTGAATCAATTTTTAATCAGCTACAGTAAATTCATATTGTGCAGTAATTAAAAATTAAAATTAGTGAAGACAATTTAAAATTCGTTAACATTCAGTGAAAAAAATCAATATAATCACAAGCAAAATTGCTCTTTCATTTGTTTGAGTTATGTAAAACTGCATTTTGGAAAAACACTTTGCTGGCTGATACGGGAGAAGATCATAAATAAATCTTTGCCCACCCTCTTACTGCAATGTTGATGAATCAGTGTTAGCATTAATTAATATGCTTGAGTACTTTTAATCCATGAGAGTACAAATTTTACATAAACCATGTATTACATAAAATGGAATTGTTTTGACGCTTGGGTTTTGTGTTTGCATCATTGTCCTGGTGTTACGGTAAGTGCATGTCATATATACCTCTAGGTAGTTATGCTTGTAAAAGATTAGAAAGTTCTGTTCTAAAGTGTAGTACTCATGGTTTGGTATTACAGCTCTTGTGATTTCATAATATAGAACAATCTATTTCAGAATTTGCTATTTCAGCCTCTATGCAATGGATAGAGTTGACCATGGAACCTGTGAAACTCCAATTACGTCCTCTGTCCGAGAAAAAACTGTATTCAGACAACCCAAACTTTAGCAGGACTTTATTAAGTTAGTGCTAACATGTTAGAAAGTTATCGGAAGCTAAGAGATTAAATACTAGTAAGTTTTCTGCCTACTTTTCCATTTTGATAGAGAAAACCAAACCATAGGGGTGAATGCATATGCTAAGACTTCTCCAAGGTCTATGTGGAAGGGACGTTTTTTGGGGAAAGTGATGCTAAGCAAAAAGACTAGACATTCTTATTCTTGGATAATGCCAGCTAGGTAAGATTTAATACATGTCTCTAAGGAATATAAAAAGTCTTCCTTTACTCTGCTTTTATTATTAACTCAGAGATTTTAGACTTGCTAGTGGCTGCTCTTCCATAAGTTCATGTTCCCTTTTGCTTTGAACTTTTTAACATCTTTTTTCACTAACAGGGTGAAAAGCTTCCTCAAAGTTCTTTAGCAGTCAGAACTTTTTGACCTTTTAACCATTTCTGAGATGAGTCAGTGCTAAAGGAAACCAGCACAAAGCAGTAAGCTGACATGATAACTTATGTTTTATCTCAGATTTTGATTGCCCGTGTTAATTCAAGGTCAATATAGACTATTAAGGCTTTTAAGTCAATAAAATTTGACCTGTTCGATATGTACATAAATGATTTTCTGTTATACTGGGAATTCAAAGCGTCTGTATGAATCAGTGGTTTGTAGCAGCTTTTAATGGGACCAATTCAACTCACACTGATACTGATATAGCCATGAAAATTAGTTGGAGTGGAATTTTTTAAGTCTCAAGGAACATGAAATTTGAATGTGTAAACCTGAGTGTTTATTGCTTGCTATTTTGAAAGCATTCAGTCAGCAATACCACATGTTCCAAACATACTGAAAGCCCTACTAAGATTTAGTGCCTCTATAAGACGTTCCATGTGTTTACTTGTGCATGTGTAGCTCTAGTGAGAAGTGGTAAAGGACTGTCCATTTACAAATTCTGATACCTTTCCATGGGAAGCAGAGTCAACAGAGTTTATTACAGGTGTATCTATATAAGGACCCACCATGACCCTGTGATATCAATGTAATAGGAAAAAGTGAAAGCTCTAACCCTCTGGTGCTCATGTAAATCTTCCTTTATTTTGTTCTTTCTGTCAGCTCTCTTGTACTTTGAGAGGATTCTCTCTCCCACTGCGGATTATTCTCCAGCCTCTGTAGCTGTGCTCTTCACTGAGATTCTCATTACCTGCTAGCATTTGGATGCAGCAAGTCCACTTAGAGTAAAGGCAATACTCTGTGAGCACAAGGGTAACCACTATCTTTGAAAAAATGGATGATCCTCTTAATATAAGGGTCAAGGCAACACAGAGCAATTAAAAGGACATATTCATTATATGAGTCATTGAGAATGTAATGAACTGCAAAGTCATGGTGCCTTGGAAGACAAATTTTTCAAATTCATGTCTGGTAATTAGAGAACAAGTCCCTTCTTCTATTATTATTACCAGGTGGCAGTTCTGATTCCACAAGATCTTTTCATAGTGCTTAAATTCCCTGAGTAATGCTCAAAACTCACACCAGCTTAGCATTCTGCGTTTTGCTCTTCATAGCATTTGTCTCAGCAGGGTAACGAATAACTGAGATAATTAGTGAATCCTTTTGCCTTTGCAGTGAAAGCAGCACGATCTCTACCCCGTGTACAAAGCACATCCATCAAAATGAGTGCAACAGCCCTGACAGGGAGAGAGGCTGACTGCAGCCTGGCATGTCCAGCCTTCCTGGCCGTGTCAGCTGCATACCAAAGTGAGTATTTCTGGAAATGATCCACAGGAGAGGGAACTGTGGCTCCCCAGCCTCCAAGTGTAGGGTAAGGCCTGGCTGAAGGGATGTCGGGGCTCCCTGGGGGTGACACAGTGATGATGGCCAGTGGGTGGGACAGATATCCCCATAAACACATCTGCAGAATAAGGATCTGTCTCTGAAGCATTTGGAAATGAAAAAGCCATACTGCCCTAAGTAGATGGTGATGTGTAAGGAGTACTTCCTACGTTAAAGCAATATCTGAAGAAAAAGCAGGGGAAAATAAACCCCCAAACCTGAGGCTGTTCTATTACAGTTTTTTTTCTCAAGAACCTCTTTTCTGGAGCAGATCACTCAAAGAATTTAACTGATATAAATGAAGTACAAGATAAAGTACTGTTGGGCTGTAACCTATGGTAAGATTAATACTTCATGGGAAGTATGTTAGGGTTAATGCTTCGAAATTGGCAGAGGTGGCTGGATCATTCGGCAAATTTGGAATGCCTCATTTTGTCCAAGTGTATGACAAGAGAAATTTAAAGAGAGTTCAAGTGACAGGTTGCTTTATTTTCATTATGACATTCTTTTTGTAGAAATATCTTCCTGTGTAATATTTAAGCAAGTATTTATGCACTTTGGAACAGATCTAAAGAAAGCCAATTAACTGATGGATTGATTAATTAACAGTTAGTGCTAGGGGTGAGAAGTTCTAGGCATGGTGAGAGACTTCCAATTTCTTCTAGTTTCATAGGTAAATGTATTCTTGTATGAACTAGCGCTTTCTCAGAAAGAGTCTAATACTCTCTGCACCTGGACCAGTTTTGTTGTTTGTGTCATTCATCATTGAATCTCAAATTACTTGAAAAAAGCTCTAAGTCTTGCTCTAGAAAGACCTGCTTTCTCCCTACAGTTTGGTTTGGGGCTTTTTAGGGATTCTTCTTTCATTGCATGCATCCCCTCAAGGTGATTCTCTGAGGAATCTGTGCCCCAGAGCATAAAAGCCTTCATGGAAGGCTGCTGAGAAGAAACAGAGGCAGACGTTTTGCAGCATGAGATCTGGGAAGGCAATATATGTGAACAGGCAGGCTATATTATGCCTCATGCAGATGTCTGCTTAACGGAAAGCTGTTTTCCTGGGATATGATGAATAATTTGAGGTATGGATTAATTCAGTGGGCAATGAAAATATTTCCCTCTTGAACTGCCAGATTAGTGGACCATTGGCTGCCTCTGAAATAGTGCTCTAAAAGCCTTCTTGATCGGAAAAGATGTGCTTATTATTTGTGTTTCTCAGATGGAAGAAGATTCTCCATCACTGCTGCCAATGTGTTCATGCATTATTTCATTCACTACTGCTCCTGCCTATTTTATTCACTATGGCTGCTGCCATATATTCCTTCTGTCCATGATTTCTTGCCTCATCACTCAGAGATGGGCTGGCAACCAAACATCTGTGTATGTGTCTCTCCCAAGCCTTTGGCTCAGGTGTTGCAGAAATCAATATTGTTATACCCAACGATTATCACTACAGTTTGTATGTATAGTTCCTGAAAAGAAAACCTCACAGACAAAATAGCTTCTTGGACAAAGTACAGTTGAGTGGCTTGAGTATTGTCAGATCAATGGTAGCAGATTTGTGTAACATCTGTTACCGAGGCAGAGCATAATGGGAACAGGAATGTTAAACAGGAATTAACCTGTTTGAAAAGGGTCTGAAGGACAGTGGGGGCTGAAATCAAGAGAACATATCCTTATGTTTAAATGGTGCTTCCAAGATACTCCGTGTGCTGAGGTGGGTAGGTTGGAAGGTTCCTTTCACCTTTCGCATGAACTTGAGTTTTTTTGTCATGGTATTCTTGTCCTGAAGCTGAGAAGGGAGAGAGTGGAGTATCTGCCACAGTGGGAGGTGGGGGATGAGCAGCTGTAAAGACTGGTGGCTCCAGCCCTCTGACCCAAGATGCTCTGTGGAACTGGTGGCTGGAAAGTTGGCAGTCCATCACCCACTTCTTTTACCCACCCGTATAAATGGATCAAGAAGTCTTTAGTAAAGCAGCAGGTAGTAGAATTTTTGAGAAGCAGTGATGACTTCTGATAGGAGACACTCATGTTCATGTGAATAAATAAATGGCAGATTCTAGAGAGATGTGCTCACAGTATTGCAGAGGACAACAGGGCAATAACCAAACTTCCTGAGACTGTATGGAGAAATGAATGGCAGCCACCACTTCTGCAGCAGGGAGTTTGTTTCTGTTAACGGTGAAAATACTGTTAATTGACAGTTCTTTTAATAACAATTTATATTTCCTTTGTGGTTTATTTATATGCTTGCGTTTTTTAACTGATGAATCTATTTTCTTTTTCTTTTGCAATTCTCTCTGACTACAAATACCTTGTATAAAGTACTTTTTTCAGACTGGTAAAAAGCAGGGTTGATACTGCATAAAAGGTGCAAAAATTTTCTTGGGAGTATTGTGAAGTGTGAAAAAAAGAATCCCCAACAGGAAAACTAATACTTATGAAACACATGTTTGTGCTCGATAAGTAGAAAAGAATTGTTTGTTCAGTGAGTCACTCTTCTTCACAAGCATGTGGGTACAGAAGTTTCACGGTTATGATGTAAAATCCAGAAGCCCTCGAACTATTTGCTACAAAAGAGGAGATTCTGCAACTCGTTTTTTCCGGTGTAGTTATCAGCAATACACAGTTCAATTATCATGGGTGTTATATAAAACAATTACTTTCTTGGAACTGCTTTGAGTATAGATGTAATAATTTCTCCGGAAAGAAATGACACATCCTCAGGATCGAATCATTCCATTTTGTGAACGAGAAGCAACCCTTGTGAAGTAAAAAGACCTCTGAAAGAGCTGGTCTCAAGTCTATTCATATGGCTTGGTCCAACTCCTGGTGAAGTCAGTGAGAAGTCTCTGATTGATACTCTCAAGGAATTAGCTACAACAATGTACATCTCAGTTAAGCATTTCTGCAAAAAGGTGGTTATTTAATGTGAAGGAAAAGGAGAATGGGTATTATAGAAGGCAGACAATGAGTTGGAAATACCAAAACAATTCCAACATTTCAGACCTATGGAGCAGGACACTCCGTCCGGTCTATTCCTTTCTGGCTGCTTGGACTTCTCTAGTCATCTGTTCTATTTAGCTTGGTGGCACATGGCATTAGGTATCTGTAGTTTGTCACTTTGTCTGACAATATCCAAGCAATGTTTTCTTTAGGGTTGATAGAATATTTTGGAGGTGTTGAGCCAAGCACAGCATGACTGCCTATCCTTGGAGCAGGTATGGATACTGTCCCCAACACACACTGTGTAATTCTTAAAGGACATTGTACACATTACATGTTGTGGATAGAAAGGAAATTCGGCCTCAAACACAGCCTAAAGGATCTGTTAGTCCTAATGTGTTAAGGGGTACAAAAATGTCATGTAAATTCTGTGTTGGCAAAGTGATTTGAGTGCCTTGTGTGTTGCCCACTGTACCTGTGTGAGCTGGCCACACACCTAAGCTAATCCTGCCTTCTTTGAACAGCAGCTTCTAATTAGGCATCACATAGGTTTTATTTCCTGATGTTCCTAGGAAAGATGGCTAACTCACATCCCTGAGTGGGAATCTGTGGCCAATTCAGACTATGTGCTTGCTTTTCTAATCGTTGATCTGGCTGAGTGACAGGCAACAAAAAGGTCTAAACTCTCCTGCCCCTATTTCTTACATTTTAACAAACCTGAAAATGGAGATGTTTTCAATTCTCAGCTTCGAAGATCAAACTACCTGTTCAATAACTTGAAGTTCTGCCATCACTTTTTGATCTGTTATCCCTTAGTTGCCTTGGAGGTAATCAATTCTTATTGTAGAAGCCCTAGTCTTACTGTGATGACTGACATTGTAAAATTGCTTAGCAAAATTACTGAACTCAATGGGCTCTATTTCTGTTGTCCTTTACACAGACAAATGCTGTTGGCCCTCTAATCTGGACTTGTATCAGACAGACACATGCTCAGGAAAGGCAAAGCTTCTTTACCTTCCTGAATACGTGTCCTGTGCAGCCATTTAATCGAGATTTTTACCTGCTTTCCTGATATTACATATGAAAGCTATTGCTTTATCATTTCTTTGCTGGCACAAACTACATCTTTAATTAGGATTTTAAGATCTGATGCTAAACATTGGAGGTTAGTACAAAAAGTTCTGGGACATGCTGATGAGCTAGAAAATGGAGATAAATGGTGTCACCTTTAACAAACGCATTCCAAAATGTAAAGGATAGCTGCACAGTTGATGCAATCAAGCTTTTCCGATGTAATAGTGTTTTTAACAAGATTTGGGGTCTAAAATTGTCATAGCTATAATTAAAGTTCTGCTTGCTGATCTACCATGGCATGCACACATCTGTTATTAAGTTGGCTCTACCAAAACCTGAAGAAATACACTCTGAAATTTTTTTTAAAAGTCAAATATATCTATTCCAAGTAGGGATACCAGCACTCAGGCAGCTCCTGCAGGGAATGTGACTGGAGTTGGCATATAAAACAATTTGCCTAAAAGCTTTTGTTTCTTTTGTTGTCTATTGATGATCATTCACCTCTATGGGGTTTTTGTTTCTGTTGCATTTATAAAGCTCTGATTAATAGGATATGAAATCCTATTCTTTTTATGATATCTGAAAGAAAATAGTGCTTATAGTTTGAATGCATTTCTGTATGCAATCTTTCTGTAACTTTCTACCCTCTCATTTCATTCCCTAGTTTGCAGAAACGTATTTTCTCTTCTTTTCCCTTCCATTTCACATTTTCTTTGCTATGCCTGCTTTCTTATTCAGCGTAAATAACCATTATGCTCTGCAGTCGTCTAACTTCATTTATATTAGGAATTAATACAATATTCCTCCAGGCTGTCTTCTCACTAGCCAGAACAAAAAAGGAGACTGGCTTCGGCTTCTAATGAATCATTCCTTTTTGGGGCAAATACAAAGTGCAGTTCACTGAAATTCCATTAAAATCTTAGATATCCATTAAAAGTGCAAGTGCAAGTGTAATACATTTAAATGCAGAATGGAAGACAGACTGGGCATATGAAAAATGAATGAGCACTTACAGAAATGATTGTGCTCATTTTAAAACCTCTGAAGGTTACTCTGGAAGAACTCCAAGTGTTGTGACCACAACCACCTCTCAGTTTTCAATACTGTGGCCTGTCACAGTCATGAACTTGAAATGGGGAAACTCACTTGTAGAGTGGCCCCATTGTAGCCTGAATATTGCATCACCCCAGATCCTTCTGCATGGTCATATTTGCTCCAGATTGGTCCCTTTGGTGTTACCTCTAACTCCTTGTTTGTATTGGATATGCTCTTAATGTAGTTTTAAGATCTCAAGATTTTTTAGCTAAAAAAAAAATAAAAAATCTGAATTATAATTTCGATGTTCCTCCCCATCTGTGAGCATCAGACCGGTTATATTTCTCTGCATCCATTTCTAGTTTTCCACTTTTATAAAGGCTCTACAGTTATTTAAGCACTCTAATAGAAACTCTCTAGGATATACCAGTAAGATTTCAGCTTCCTATTCCATATGGTTGATAAATTTGTTTTTACAAATGGAATTTTAGTCTTTTGTTCAAAGTGGAGCTTTCAGTATTCCAAGGTATTAATTTAAACAATAATAGATTCTGCCATTCTCCTTCCTAGTCTCTTACAGGTAGTCAGGAAATTTTTTATAACTGTGAGGCAGGGAGAGTGAAGAACACAATCCTGATCATTGAGGGGGAAAAATTTGCCCCATAGAACTGTTCTTGATTAATTCCTCACCTGAAAAAAAACAAGGAAGAAAAAGCTTCTTTTCTTTTATCAATTTTGATACATTTAGACCAAGAATATCAAAACAGATTTCTTTCTGTCTGTCCTATCAATGACAAGTGTCTTCAAGTGATTGGAGTCATTCTATCTTCAGAAGTTTCTACAGGATATATATAATGCAATATGTTATTCAACATTCATTCATATAATTTTAAGTAACAAGATGAAATGCTCTATTTGTCAAAATAAAGGCTCATCTCTAGTGCTAAAGTACAAAAGAAAACCAGTGTTTCTAGGCCTGGATTCATCCCATCCTGACGTGGAGGTCTAAAATAGTTCAGATGAATCATGACAAGTAGGGCATGGTATCTTTCAGTAGCAGATTGCATACAACTAAATTTAGATGCCTAAATGTAGGAGAGCAATTTAAATGCCTTGCCATGTCTTCAGCCTACCTCTCCTTTGCTGCAGAGAGGCAGCAATTTGCTGCTGGACCATACAGATTGTGATTTCTCTGCCCACTGCCCAGTGGCAGGAGCCGACAGAATGGCTTGAAGTTGTTGTGGGAGGTTTAGGTTGGGTATCAGAAAAGGTTTTTCTCCCAGAGGGTGTGTGGGCACTGAATTCCCCAGGGTAGTGGTCACAGCACCAGCCTGACAGAGCTGAAGAAGTGTTTGGTCAACACTCTCAGCCCCAGGGAGGAATTCTTGGGGATGTCCTGTGTAGGGCCAGGATTTGGACTTGGTGATCCTTGTGGGTCCCTTCTAACTCACTTGCAGTTCTGTGAATTCCAGCTCAGTGGTGTGAGGAGGGAAGAAACAACACACAGCAGCTCCTCCCCAGTTCCAAGTTACTTCAAAAAATTATCACCTACAACTAACACACCAGAACAGAAAATAATGAAATAAACTTTTCCTTATTCTTTGTTCTGGAGACAGGCTTTGGTTGTAATATTGAAATAATGCTTTATTTAATACAGGACCTTGTTATTTTTTTGTGACATTTTAATCAAACATGCTAAGATGGAAATGGGAAGGTTTTAAATAATTATGTTTAATTACTTAATCATCCTTTAATCAAAATCATCTTCAATGGTAATGATTATCATTGTCAGTCCTTTTCTCACACATACTTAGATATATCATATATTAACCTTGATTACTATGCTCATTGAAAACCACATTCTAATTTTCTCTTTTAAATCAGCAGTATGCCCCAGGTAAGTGAAGAAACATCTCAAATCCTTTATATTTGCTGGTTATATCATCAACAAATGTTATAAACAATCATAAACCCTCTAGCTTTATAGATCAATTCCATGTACTAACCTATTGTTGATGATCTAATGGCCAGTCATTCATCAATACCTTCATTTATTTCCATTAATCTCTAGCACATACTGCCTTTTCAGCTCGGAGTATTTGAACCCTACAAAGTCCGTGTGAGAGACTTCAATGAGTTTGAGTTCCCTTTGAAACGCTGGCTGAGTCAGCAGGCTCAGGCTGTGTGTGCATTGCAGCTGCTGAGCAGTGCTGGGTGAGCAGCTGGAAATGGCACTGCCAGCCAGCGAGCTGCTGGATCATGGTGGCTGCTGTGGGCTCATTGAGGCTGCTGAGAAGTGGGATAAATTGGTCCCTGTGGAACTCTTTGCTGTCTCAGTTTGACTGCTCCAGGGACCTCAGCTAGGGTGGTTTCAGTTATTTTGGCTGGTGAGGTGCCACGACAATGCATCTCATTAATTCCAAGTCTGGAATAATTCTTCAACAATTAACAGAGCTTTTTAGGTAAAAAGACAAAATAAGCATGTGTAGTGATAAACCCCTTCCATTTTGCTGTTTCCTAGGGAAGATTGTAGAAAACTCTCTTAGGCAGCACAGCTGAAGATATTCTTTAAAACTGAAGCAGTGTTTGGGTCATGACACTTCCTACATTTTCTGCTTCTATCCCACTCTGAGCCCTATAGCTGGAGTGTAGCTTCAGGACTCCAAGGGCTTAGAAAGGGGCCCCAGTGTCCCTTGGTAGCAGAGACACAAAACAGAATTTTCTTTTCCATAAAACTGATGTAAATCATTATTAAGATGGCACAGAGATGCAAGTTTGGCCTACTGACAAACAAAACTTGGTTTTACACTTTTCCAACATGGAAAAAACCTTAGTGCAAGCATGGACTAGGCAACTTACTTGGGGTGACATATAGTTTGTGTCACTAAAAAAAGTGTTAGTGACTTTTTAATTTTATTCTGGAGTATGCTTACAAGATACACTGCTATGTTCACATCCAATTTTGAAGCTTAAGACTCATATTTAAGGTCAGAAGAAAACAGCACAGTTGTGGCTTCATCCCTTAAAGAGAGAATGCCTGAAACCAATGATCTAGGATTCTAAGCAGGAAATGGTGAAAAAGGATTTGAGAATTGGTCTAGATGAGTTCAAGAGTGTCCTGTCCTACCTAATTGATCTTGTGGTGAATAAGGTGGTTGAAGACTTTAGGGCCTATGATTTTCTTCTGAAATGTATAGGTAGTGATGAGAGCTACCCCAGCACCCATGACAGCTGCTCAGAGCTGTCAGTGAATGCTCCTCTCTGGAGTTGCTGTTCCACTGCAGCAGGCAGAGAGTGAAAAGAGAGTGAAGGCAGAATGGCAGGAAGAGGAAGGCAGAGGGATAGGGAAACAGCAACGGTCATTTGCCGGAATTGTCAGTGATTGCATGAGCACGCAAACATCACAAAGCTCTTCTGAGGTTGCAGAAGCTCACATTCTCATGCCTATTCAATAGGATAAACAGATTTGAAGATGGGGAACAGCACATCATGGATGCCACCAAAATGCCTCAGGGGTGAGAATCACTGACTTGTCTTACAGAGGGAGCCTAAGGGAAGGAGCTTCCTTTTGCCTTGGTGCAGAACAAGCTGGTCCTGGTGGTTCCTGGCCCACCTGCCGCAGCCCATGGCCTCACATCCACCCTCCCTCTGAGGAGGTGTCCAACTCCCCACCACCTCCCCTTCTCTCTCACTACTCCATGCTTTCTCAATATTTGAACCACTACTAAATCCTGCAGCAGGGGGACAGCTTAAGCCTGCATTTTACTGTTTCCTAGCAGCCTTGCCAGGTTAGTGCTTGATTTCAGAAAGTTCTCATAAAAATATCACCATAAAAGGTTGTAGTCATTCAGCAGGGAAAGAAAAATATACATTCAATTCCTTACAGCAGCTTTTTATATTTGAGCTGTCAGGATTCATTGGCATGAGTGGAATTCTGGAGGTTCAGCTCTCCACTAGAAGAGAATAGTAATAGCAGCAGCAGAACAAGTTATACTTCTCTTTACCTTTGTGTGTATTTTAAAGAAAGGGGAAGAGAAATAAAATCATGCAGACTTCCTGAAATGGTCCATACTTGGATGCTTTTTATCTCTTCCCAGCCTGTGTTTATGATCAACAAATACAGAATTAATATTAGTTCAGAGAAAATAAATACCTGATGTAATTTCCCTATCAGTTCCATGACTGTATTTTCTGTTTATTCTTCTGTGTAGATTTTGTGCTGTTTGTATTCTAGAGACTTCCAGTCTATAGAAAGAAGGAAATGGAAAGATTAAAAAAAAAAAAAAATCACACCCAAGAGATTCATTCCTATACCAAAGGTCCTTGACAATTCCAGTCACATTGGGTCCCTTTTAGAGCTGCAAGGGCTGTCACTCATTCTGTGCTGTAACCTGGCATTTGAAAGCTTCCAGCTTCCCTCTTGACATCTCCCACTCTGTTTGACTTGTTCAGCTGTATTTCCTTCACAATAATGTATGGCCCTGAGGAGCTCATTCTTTTTATACCTGTGTTTAACTTAAGCCATTTAATCTCTGGTTTTCTGTGAAATTTTCTGCATTTTTTTCTCTGTGATGAAACATTATTTAATTAATGCTAAAAGTCTTAAAACATGTTAGTAAGAAATCAGTGGGATTCCTTCAATTTTCCCTGCAATGCCATATTAAATAGGAAGAGGTCTTATTATACAACCTTATTTAAAATATGCTAATGAAGATGGCTTCTCCACTAAAATACACGTTTTCCAAATTATCAGGCAGAAGGTTTCTGTATGAAGTAGTTTGTTTTCTTTCACATTTTAAATTAAAATGTAATTGGAGCTTGGTCAAAATTGGCTGAAATTGAGGACTTTCTGCCCAGCAATAACTTAATTAAAAACAAATTAAGAGTGGGAGAATATGGAAAATGCAGAAATGAAAGATGTTCAGTACTCCATGAAAAGAAAATCAGTAAGGTACATTAAGAAGGAGAGGAAAAGAAAATACAGTGAGTGCTGCTGTTTGGATATATTTCCTTGTCTGAATTTTGATACAAGGTTTGACTTGCTTAAAAAAACTCTTTGGATTTCTGTTGGTGGCCTCTTTTCCTCATCCTTTGGAGGTTAAATGCTTTTGGGCTGTAGTTCAGGCAAGTGTTGACACATGATGGACAAGGGTCCCTCAAAGCAACAGCTCCAGTGGACTCCAGCCAAGGAGGGCAGCAGGAGGACACATCAGTGGTGTGAGCTGAGCAGATCAGGACAGAAAGGAAGGCAGATAGTGGAATTTTCTGGAACCTGGGCTCTTCTGTTAAGTTCTTAGGCTGAGAACTGATTTGATCCCTCTTGCCTCCCAAGAAAGGAAAGGTTAGAATGTGTAACAAGGAACCTTATGGGGCATCATGAGCAATCAGTTAGAAAAATTAAAAACGTGGCATCACTGGTATTCCATGAATACAGATGCTGTTCCAGAGGACAGCTCACAGCAGGAACTTTTTTTCTCTCTCTGTCTCATGTATAATGAATCCATAAAGACTCAGAGCCTGAGATTAGGTTGGTAGGATGGTGAGTTTTGTAATCTCAGCATCGCTGTTGGTGCTTTGCTTTTCTGACCATCGCTATGAATTTTGGTGCCATCAGATTCTTGTGAACACACAGGTAATCATCACATTGGCAAACACAGACTGCAGTTACCAGGAAACACATGGTTTGTTGAGCTTACCAGAATTTAACAGCTCAGAGAGAAGAAAAGTGAATTACTAGTCGGGCAATTAGGAAGTAAATTCTTCCGGGTAGTTGACAGCAGAATTGTGCTCTATAGCTGCAGAGCCTACAGTAAGATGAGCAAGATTTTATATTTGAGTGTGAAGTCAAATGAAGTAATTTAAAGCTATTGGGCTGCTTAACAGATCAGCACAGATAGCTACTGTATATATTTATGCAGCCCGTTACCCTTCCCGTCTGAACAAAGAGGGATTTAAGTTCCTCTTTTGATCATTTAAGGAGAAGTGGTTTCCCAGGAGGTCTCATTAAACTGGATTGTTTCAGCATTAGTCACATATTTTTTTAGCAGGTCTTTTGGTGGTTGTAGAAATCTTGGTGATGATAGACAGAGCAAACCAGAGGAGATTTCAGCAATATTGTGCCTACTTAATTAATCTTGGTTGGTGTGCTAGAACTGCATAGCTGCTAGGGTGATAATAAGAGTAAGCAGAAAGTTTTTGTGTAGAAAATGCCCATCCACAAATATCTCAGGATGTCTGATGCCATATAATTAGACTCTGAAAAGGTTATAAATAACGTAGTAATTGAGCCACTATGAAAATAAACAGGAACAAAATGAAACCACAAGATAATGATTTTGTGCCATCAAATGCAACGTTTTGACACAAAATAGAACTGTGCTTTATAAAGTTGTGTTGCCAAGGAGAACACCAGAGCCTGCAAAGATGCAGATGTGTGTGGTAGCTTTGAATGCTTGTATGGCACCCATGCCTAGAAGGCCCATCTGAGACAGATGCTGTGCTCTGCCAGGCACTGGATGAGCAAAACGAATGATCTGTTTCTTTACAAAAGACGATGACCCCGGTTCTCTGGAATTTTCATCAAGAATTTATATTGTTATGTAAGGGCAGCAGTCCTGTAACAGTTTAAAAGCTAATAATTGAAAAAAGAGGATCTGAAGGCACACTTCTTTCCTAAAGGTAACAGAGCGTAAACTTCACTCATTCATAAATGCTGTGCCTGTCTGAACAAGATTTCTGTCTTTCTGTAATTGGGGTAGTGCTTCTTTTACTCACAGCTGGTAAGCTACCAAAAGCAATTTGAATCAATTAGTCTGCCTTTCTGTATGAGATATTTAAATTTCATGTGCTAGTTTCTGAACCAAAGCCAATCTATAATTTATTTGAACTAAATCACTGTTCCCTCAACTTCCTTTGTAGGCCCTTGAATAGTTTCCAGAGTAGTTGCTGACTCTTAAGTAGGAATTTGGGCTATGTCAATAAGATCTTTCCTAGTTTAGAATGAACTTGTTTCTGTACCTCCACTAGCAGGGCTGTGAAGGCCTAGGGAGCAAAAGTGCTTTTTTTTGGTCAAGAGTAGAATGAACTTTGCTGGGAGCACTAATGATGTTTTGGGGGAATATGCCCATTTTGCTTCTAAGATGACACGGGCATAATATTGATTTGCTTTGAGACAGAAGAGAGACTTCAGGTTATATTTGCACTCTAAACTGCTGGGAATATTTGTCAGAATATATTTGACAGAAGCTGGTCTGTGTTGCTGAGTTAAAGGCAAGAGGAGTTTAGGGAATGATAGGTGGGTAAACTGAAGACTGAGTAAGTGTTTCCAGCTGAGAATTAATATTAGGTGAGGATATTGTGCCATGAAAGACTAGAAAAATACAGCACTCAGAGCAACAAAAGATAACACTTTAATTCAGTGAGGTGAATTAAGACGTTATCTGATCTGGAGGCTAAAGAACATAAACCACTGGAGAGCAATGGAGCCTTCATGGAAAAGCAGGAATATTAAGGCACATGGTTGGAAGAAAGGTCTGGTTATGCTTCGTGTAGCACTGAACCAGCTGCAGTATCAAGAAAGGGTGAATCCACTGAAGAATCATGCATGGTGCATGTCTGTCTTCTTTTATACATGGATATATTATCCATACTTACAAAAGGAACAGTATATAGTGTATAAGATATAGATATCTTGTATCTGTGTATACTGTCACCTTTGCAGGTGGCAGACTGTACTGCAGGTATGGCTGCTAATACAATGTTTCTCTTTGGAAAATAGGTGCAACCTTTTCTAAGAACAGGAATTATGATCTGGGGCACAAACATTCCTTTGCCTGAAGATAACAGTGTTAGTGGCTTTAATAGCAATGAATAAGAACTATATTACCTTTTCATTTGCACAGAATCATAAAATATTATTTATCTGACTCTGGCTATGGTAAAGAGCAACACATGGGCCAAGTCATGAAACTCAGGGTGCAATGTGTTACTTGTTAACATATTAATAGCACAGTTTTATTTATTATATGCCAGAGCCTGGCTTGTATAAGAAAGAGTGCTATCAGCCTCCATTCTGGTGTTAATTTGGAGAAAAAGAACACCTTTAGAAACATCAAGTAGATTCTAGTAAACATGCATTGGTAATGGCTAAATAAGTTTGAAAATAATCAAGTGAAAGAGGTCCTCAAAGGGCTTTTCTAGGAGTGTTACTACGTTCTTATTCAAAAAGGGTGCCCAAATATGTTTTTATTTCCTTTGGTGAGAGAAGTTTGGGAGGAAACTGGAATGATAGTTGTGACTAACAAGGCAAAATGTTTGATTTTGTGACCATGCCTTTTCATGACCATGACTTTAATCTGTCTCTATCAAAAGATATCAGCAGGATATCCTTACAAAAACTTTGGCAGTAGCAGTTAGAATCTGCTGTAATGAACTCCAAGAACTTCTGATGCTGCTCATCCTTCCTACCTGACAGTGAGGTATTCTAGGATTTTATTCCTATTTGCTACCATTGAAGGGGTTGTATCTAATGTGAAGAGGAAAATGAATGCTTTTTCACCTCATGCTCTGAGGCATTTCCTATCAGTGATTCCAGCTGTCATGATTTGGCTGATGTTAGATTACCAGTTTTCTCCAGTGTATTTGTCTCAGTGTATTTCTGAGAAGAATAAAATACTCTTAAGGGTAAGCCAGCTAAGAAATATCACTACATTTATATTTTAGAGAAATACTCTCAAGACAGCTGAGGAATGGGAGATTAAAAATACAATGCATTCTTTTTAAAGTTCTTATGAGAAACTTGAGGTTTTAACAACAAGTAGTGGACAGGAGAGTGCAGTTTTGCCTTTTTCATCCAGGCAGTTCAATTCCACAAGGTCTCACTGAGTGCCAGATGGTGCTGCTGTGATTTTATAGCATCTGAGGAACTTGTCCTGTTGGTTTGCAGTCAATCACTCTTTCAGTGGCGAATCTCAGCCTGAAGTCTTCCCTCAGTTAATATGCTCATTAATTAAGAAAGATTCTGAGAATGCCTTTTTCATTGTGACAGCTCAACTGGTCGGAGAAGTGCTCTCACTTCAGACATATCTCCCTTCTTCTGAAAGATGGGATGAAGACAAGTTTGGATTGAAAGTGCTTTTGTTTTCTTTCTCTTCCTTCAGATCCCAAGGTATCTGATTAAAGAGTAGCACATAGAGAATCCTGGAGCAGGTGGCTGGAACACACAGGAGTTGATGGGTGCCATTGTCAAACTGTTTAACTCTTTTTAATCTCAGCTTGTCCCACTCTAAACCAGCAGGGTAAGGGTCACGTATTTATCCTTCTTCATTAGGTATTATCATTAAATTGCCATAAATGTTCACAGTGAGCATATGTGTGCCCTGAGTTACTCAAGAAGGTTTTTTGGTTTGGGTTTTTCTTTTTTTTTTAAATATGAAATTATGTATCTTTTTTGTTGGAAAAAAAATCATATGCATAGAAAATGGCTCAAAGACAGTGTGGAGTGGAGAGCCTGGGGATGGCTCTGGATGAGTCCTCAGCCAGTGGGAAAAGTTGCTGAACAGCAGTTCTCAAGAAACAGGCTGAAAATTAAGCAGGCAAATAGCATCACAACCATGGACCCAGGGCAGAGAAAGGGTCAGACCTCAAATAGTATTGAAATTCAATAAGGACATAAAACATGCATCATTTTTCCTGCTCTATCTATCAAGACTGCTTTCTTTCTCATTTGCATTTAATGGGTACAGCCTTAGAAATATTGCAACATAAAAACCAAGACACCTTCAGTCCCATGGCAATTAAATGTTCATTAACAAATCTGTATCTTATCCTAATTCACTGTTGCCATGCATGAGCAGCAGGTGAATGTATCATCTGGCTTGTTATGATAGTGTTTAAAAGAAATGTCACATCTACTTTTCAAGTAATTTTTCTCATTAGGTTTTGAATACAAACGAAGCATTAAGCTTGCCTGCAACACTCTGTGGGGAGGAGCAGTGGAAGAAATCAGATGAATTTTCAAGCCAGTTCAAGGTTTCTACAGGTTCTAAAGCTGAACAGAAGAGGGAAATTAATGAAAACACTAATTTTGTTAAGTTCCTCAGTCTAGCTGAAGATCACTAGGCCCACTTGGATTTTAAACAATGTCTGTATGAAATTGCACAGGGGCTGAATATTGGAAAGTGCTGTGAAAAACCCAAGCACTTAATTGTGTCTGAGGAATCGAACTACTGCAGAAGAAGTGAATGTGAATATAATTTGCGGCTATAATTCATCATTATTGTATTTCGTGTCAATAGATGTTCTGTTGGCCTAAAATGTAGAACATACAATGCATGACAACTTTGGTCCAAAAGATAGTGGGATATATAAAATAAAACATCACTAGACAAATGCAACAAGCTAACGGTACAGACTGAGTGGAGGACAGGTTAAAAACCTCCTGTAGGTACAGTTCATTGCCAGTCAGGTGCATCAGTCACAGCTTGCCAGTTGTGTTTGAAATGAACTCTTTTAACTTAACAATCCATTTGCTGCAACTGCTGGGAAATGGTATATAAAGTAGAGAAATCTGCAATCCTTTTCTTTCAATTGAAAGCTGATATTTTAATATCAGTTCTTACTATGCTCATGTTATTGTTATTGGTATGAATGAAGAAATGAACAAATCCTAATTGGTTTAAAATCACATTAGTCTGACAACCTTGATCATTGGAGAGCTGCAAATTAATGATTTACAAGCAGTTAATTTATTCCTTCTGGGAAGACGTGAAAACTATTGTTTTCTAGATTGCAATCTATTAGAATTTGGCTAAGATTAACATCTAAAATGAATGAGTTCACTGTAGAGATGAATTAGTATGTGGTGTGATCATGTATACACTTACCAAATCAAAGGAGAGGTGACACTGCAAGATATTAATATACTAATTCTTTTTGCAGAAAGGGAATAGTATGGAGGTCTGTAACATTGAGAGCTTCTCCTGCAGGGACAGAAAGCCACAGTGGCACAGAGTACACGGCTGTAATGGAGAGAAATTCCCACTGCTTTCTTCCTGGGGTAAAGTGCAGGTGGATGAGATGGAGTATTTGCACTTGGGGCTTTCAGTCACAGAAATCTTGAAATGTGGCTTTATTTATTGGATGTTGCTGTTGATTTGTCTGGGAGGGTGAGACAGCAGGGAGCAGCGTGAGCTTCCTGCTGCTACAGGGCCAGGGGAAGGCAGCTCCTCAGCCCCTCTTAAAATCATGGGTGGCAACTCCTCTGAGGGTGGGACAGATGCAAGGAAAGGCCTGGGCAGGAAGGTTATTTAACTCAAATTGTGTTATAATGGACCCCATCAAAAAAAACCTGTTCTGGACAGAGGATAAACAGCTGCAAGTTTATGCAAGAAAGTTAAGGTTTTTCTTAAAATTTAAAAAAAAAAGGTGTTTATCAAAAGTCAAAGAGCTGGACTGTTAAGCAAACAGGCTTCGTATGTCACATCCTTTTCCCCTTATTTCAGTCCTATCTCTACCCAATGGTAACAACTTTGTTAAATCATCAAAAATTCAAGAGTCCCAAAGTAAAGAAGCAAACCCTGAGAGAGGGAAATTTTTTTATGTTCTTTGTGTTAGACTTCAACAGACATCCAAATAAAATCCACAAGGTCCTTAAAAGACATTAGACACACTAACCACAAATCTTGCCCTTACCTCCTTGTGCTGCTAAAATTGTTGCTGACAACAAAGATTAATGCCTCATCTTTTCTGCTTATATTCACATTTCTGGCGTAATTAAATCCTTGAGTCTCTGTTTTTGTCATGGAGCCGTGGCAGTTGCCTTCAGTTTTTATTGTCTTATGACTACATGTAAAAGAAGTAATTGAGGAAAAGGTAGCACAGAGATTCCAATATCACTATCATAAAATATGAATGGCACCAAGGTGGCTTGTATTCTTCAGTTTGCCTCAATGCTCGAAAGAAATAAATATGTTGCATAAGTACTAAAATGAATAGGAAAGAGAAAGATTTGGAAAAATGAGGTAAACATGGAATGATAGTAGAGTACAAGATTCTTTTAAATAAATGTTAATCCATGTAAATTTGTGTGGCAAAAACCCCACTAGATAAAAAAAAAAGAAAACCACAAACAGCAGCAGATCAAAACCAAATCCCAAGTGTTCCTAAGTGTTCCTTGCTATGCATAGATTATTATTTTAAAATTCTGAGCAGACATGGGCATATATGGAATTGACTTCTGAGAATATTGACTTGGCTTAATTTACTTGTGTTATATCTATAATTGAAAGGGGGAGGAAGAACTTCACATGCTGATTCCCCAAAGGGCCCATAACAAATGCAATTACTCAGATTCAAAATTATATGTTAATGTGTGATTTGAGCACTATCTTTAGATGTCATGGGTTGTTAATTATTTGTCTGGTATGATACAGGTGTAAAGTATAACTCCAATTAAAATTATCAATATTTTTCCATTAATGCTTTCCTAATTGCCTAGATAAAGTATTTTGACAGGAGCATCTGAAACTTTAAAAGGCAATTAAAAAGTGCTTTTCAAAGATCCCAGATTTAGCCTGAATTTTTGGAACCATACAACAGATACTTCCAATCCTAAGGCTTGCAAACTGATTCAGAAATAGAACAAGAAAGTTCTTTAGACTTTTGATTTCATTATTATGTGTGGGAAGAAGTCATTTTATAAATTGTTTCATTTTATTTTATTTGTTTCAAGTGGAAAGTTTGGACTTATGCAGTTTCTCATAGTCTATATTGCTTGATTTGCAAACAGGTATTGTTGCTAAGATACAGAGCAATGAGCAATCTCTGCTAATGTATTGATATATTTTTAGAATCTACATTTTTTACTCTATGTTATCATTTAGAACAATAGCTAATTCTAAAGGTCTAATTAGTTTCACTTTTATGGGTGTTTTATGAAAAGTATACTTAATAGAAATATATCAGAAGTAAATGTGGAAATGCAGAATAATCTGAACTGCTCAGTTCCAGGTGGAAGGGCATGGAGGCCACCCTTGATGTCTGAGCCTGCCTTGACAAACACAAATCAAACTCTGTGCCTGTCGGAAATAGTCCACAGCTTGCTTTCTTCTCCTCTGGGAGCAGCTCCTCACCTGTTTTCCCATCTCGCAGAGCTCCCTGCTGGTGCTGCAGAGCTGCTGGGAGCAGGGCCGGGGGAGGCTGACAGAGGCACACGGCGGTGGATGGGCAGCGTGGTGGCCACAGTGCCCTGGCAGGAGCTGTGGCACCAACAGAACCTCACTGCTCTGCCCAAGGAGAGAAGGGGAGGAGCAAGGAAACCAGAAATTGCAATAAGTCTGCTATAGAGCTGTATCTGAACAATCCATTCTTCCTGCATTTGTGAGATCATATCTACTGCTCGTGTGGCACTGAGCAGCCCACTCCTGTCACTGTCACAGCACAATGGCTGGCGATCCAGGTGTTTTGTCTGGGGACTCAGAGCTACCAAGCTGAACACTGGAAAGACACAGAAATCATTCTTTAAATACTCTGAAATGCTGTCATTTTGTCAGCTTGTTTGTCACAAGTTCATGTGCAGTCAGCACCTACGGAGAAGATGGAAATTGAACTCTGTCGCACAATTTAACACATTGTGTCTGAAAACAATGTGCCTTCCCAGAGCCCTGAACAGGCAAACTTGTCTCATCTTTTACTTCTATTGATGTCCTAGTGGTGGAGCTCGTTCTTTGAGAATTTTTAAACAGAGGCTTTAAGCAATTTCCAAGTGATGATAATGTGAACATTTTTCACTGAAGCGTCTTCCTTCACTGAAGTATTTTTGTATGAGTCTTTTTTTTGAACAGGTGAATTTCTGTGGAATGGTTCTGCTCCAGTGGAATTCTCTATTTCACTAGAGAATATTATCATATTCTCATAATTCTCATAATAATTTAATTTCACTGCTTTCTGTAAAATTCCTATAGGCACCTAGTAAAACTTGTACTTCCAGGTCTTGTGAGATCCAGATTTTCCTCGAGGAGCCATTTATGCATCTAGAGTACATATCCCATGATGTATTTATATTCTCTCAGGGCTAAAATCCTGTAGTAGATCATGGGAATTATACTTAACGAGAGTGTCCAGTCTCTAGGGCGAGAGAGGACTACTGATACCAAAAGTACAATTCCCACAGATTCATATCCCATAAATTTCTTTTTAAGAAAAAAAAAAAAATAAAATAGTGGATTTGAATAATTTTTAAAGGTTTTGGGCGCAGAATAAAATGCATCTGACTTCTTTGTTCCATTTCCATGTGTAATGGAGAGAGGGTTCAGAATATATTATAAACTCAGTATTTTGTGACCTTGTCTGAAAAAGTCTTTATCTGAATTTCTTACAAGTACAAAACCAAAGCTCTTCTCCCTGATGTTCAGAACATCATTTACTGTCATTTTCTGCTGTGTGTGTTCTGTTGTAGAGCTGACAACCAGCATTGACAGAACAGGGGCAGTGTGCATATACAAACAACATCAAGAGTTTGTTCTTCACTTTGTATCAGCCAAATGACTTCCACACTTGATCTGAAACACAGAAAATTATTGGGGAGTTAAGTTTCCAGTTCTGACCAGCCTCTGCTTTCTATGTAGGCTGTCAAAATAAATACCAATATCAGATTTCATGAAAATTCTCTGGTTAAATCTCCCTCTCAAAAATTTTTCCTCTTCTAAGATGAGGATAAGATAGGAGCATATCAACCCATTTTTAGGTTATTTGTGTGTTAAATCAAAGTAAAGAATGATAGGGGAATTCATTAGGTTTGTTTCAAGGGTGTTTGCTTTTTATACTAGTACAGCTTTAGTTGTTATCTTTAAATACTTCTCATAATCGCTTCTTGCCTAATAATCCCTGATTGCACTTGACTTTTAAGTTTACCCTTCCTGATTAGAAAGCCAGCTTCATCAAGTCAAAAACAGGAGTCAGGAACAGAATTATCATAATGTTAATTGATTTAGGGGAAGGAAAAAGGTGTGGGGCAATGGTGTGTGGAAGAGAGGAGAGCCTGAGACAGTCTTTAATCGATGCTTGCAACAAGAACTCCATTTTACTGGTGCCTGATACTTCTCAGGTACAGGCACTAGGAAGCACAATTATCTGCCTTGGACAGTCTGAGCTTGTGCATGAAAAATGTAAATCTACTTTTCTAGTCCTTTTTATAATAAATTCGTATAAGATATACGTGTAACTCCTTGAAAGAATTTAAGAAGTGAATTAAAATTGATTCAATGCATTTTCAAGAGGTAGATAGTAAGGGACAATCTGCCAACTGTGAGGAGTCTTTAAAAAAGCATTAAAAAATCCCGACTCATCCTGTATTTTTTCCTTGAGCTTTCAAAAGCTGTTTTTAATATCTCCTTTAGCAGTTGTTCTAATATTCAGATGAAACTTGTTCATATTAAGTGAATAGAGTTACTTAAATATATTGACTGTCCACTTGCCATTCTCCAGCAATTGTCTAAAATAAATATACCTGCCTTCCACTCTTTGCTAAACATTTTTGTCTCCAACTGGAGAGGGACTTATTGAAAGAGAATAAATTAGTTCAGGGGGAAAAAGCAGAACCCAGCAGCATTTATTATGGCACCTGAAAGTCAGTAGTGCATACTATTTTTTCTGAAAGTTAATGAAACATATAATTAGAATTCTCCTTCTGATGTTTTTGGGGTTTTAACTATGAAGTGTATGCACTGTGCAAGCAGAACAGTTCAGCAGCATTGCTCAGATTCAGAGCAATTAGTATGCCGAGAAGCACAGATACTTTTAGGTCATTTCTGTTTCAAAGTGCTTGTGTCCAAAGCTGTTGTCTTTGAAGATAAACAATGCATTTGTTTGAAACTACATGGACTTTAGGATGGATACTACTGACATTTTAATTTTCCTGTATTTCTTATTCTCCTCTTGCAAGAAAGAAGAAACCAGAATATTTCATAAGTAGACTGAGCATACTAGTCCTGCTTCTTCATATGTGGCTAAAAGTTTAATTTTTGAGACTTACTATGAAAACTTCCCTCTAATGGAAGTATTGTAAGGGTACTGATGCTAGTGAACATGTTAAGGTAGTGCAGACCGAGAGACAGAAGGAATAAATCCCATCCCGCTAAATCTCCTTGAAAGTATGGCAAATAAGTGAAAACAGAAATGTCCACAGAGGTCTTCAAATGTAGTAGCAGTATAAGGATTCCCAAGGACTGTTCAAAACTGCCTCTGTTAAAATCCAGTTATTTTGGAAACCAGAATCATTTCACCAAAAGATGATGATTAAAAACACTTAATTGTAATAATTACATCTGCTTTGTCAAGGTTTTGTGAGTCGTAAGAGTTCACATATCCCCTGAGCTTCCCTTGGTCAGCATAACTTAGGGACCAGTTCAAGAGATATTGAAGGCAGTAATCTATCACCTATTGCTCATTTTTGGCTGTTATGCCTCTTAATTTATAAATAAGAGGACCAGATGGCAATCTCCTATCATCGCTGCTCTTTTGTTGTCCACATTGAGTTTCAGCTTCTTACACAGATTGAAAACTTGGCTATGATTTTGTTCTTGTCCTCAGGAGCTGTTCTTTTTAATTTTAAAATGCAGTTTGTACCAGTCTATTTGATTCTAAGTTGTGTGACTTCTGGCTGTAATATCATGTTTCAGGTTGCATTAAACTTGCTGGCATGAAGGCACTGAACCTAGCAGATGTTTATGGACGTGATGCCCTTTCAGTGCTTATACCAGCAGAGCTTAAGCTAAACTATGGAGAAGAGGAATCTGGAAGGGCTTCCTTCACTGTCTTGCCCCATTTCTCTTCCAGAAATGCTTGTAAAACTGAAAATGCATGTGGCTGGGCTAGACTAATGCTAAGGAACTCTGAGATTGTTTAAATTTCAAATAAATACACGTGTTCATCAGCTGATGCTGTTCCCAGGTAAGCCACAATGCTTTCTGTTGTGTCATGGAAAGAACCATAAGTGGACAAAGTGCTCCTTACCATGTCAGGTGTCGGGTTATTAAAAGCACTGAATTTTCCATATTCTCTCTCTGCTCGCAGATAATCAGGCCTTTGCCTAAGTGTTGAAGGAAAAACTCCTGTATTAGACACATATAAGGAGTAAGCTTAACCCCTGGGCAGGAGCAGACAAGGGGAAGTTTGGAAGTGCTCAGCAGCCCTCTCTGGGCTCCCCTCAGGAAGGACAGTGGCTTGAGGGTGGCTCTACTCCTCAGAGAGCTCTTGCTGGCCAATTTCAGTGACTGGCTTCCGAGCAGGTTAAGGGTGTGTATAGACTTGTCAAGATGGGTCTCTGAACTCAAAAAGGCACTTGGATATCTGATGAATGCCATATTCATCAACTCTCAAAATGTTCTTGGCTCTTATGTTGATTTTAACTTCATCATAGCTGTTCTGCCAGACAGAGAATTTCACGGGAATTGTGTTGTCTGACTTTCCCTAGAGGATATGCGCCTCAGAAATCATCCAGCTAAAAACAACACACAGTCATAATCCATTACAGAAATGTCTTTGAAGAAATAATCCCAATTCATTATGTAATATATTGGCATCTTTAGCATCTCAAATGGTAGTATTTTTTTTTCTTTTTTTCTTAGTGCAGAAAATGGGGCATACTTAGCAGCCTCCCAAATTCTTTTTTTTTTTTTTTTTAATTTCAAATTGCTATCTATTACAGGTTATCATAGAGATGTTGAAAGGACTGTTGAGCATTTAACTGTAAGTTCAGGATTTAGGATATTCTTGAGGAATAGCTCTGCTGGAGGTTTATGTTGCAGACACTAACAGTGCTGGGACACAATCACAACTCAGTAGTGATTACTTGCCAACTGGGACAAGAAGCCTCTCCAAAATGGTGACCTGCAAGCCAGCCAGTAAATAAATGGAAAAGCTTCATTTCCCAAGAAAGCAAATATTTGGTCAGAAATTCTCAGGACTGCTTTAGATTTTTATTGCTAAAATTCTGCTTTTTGCAATAATATTCATAGGATGCAAATCAGCCCATTACATCTTACTTTCTAGAGAAGTAAATTCTACTTCTAATCAACAAATCAAAACTCTATCAAGAATTTTAATTTTTTATCTCAATTCTAATCCAGATACCAGTGAGTAAACAGAGGCAAGGAACAAGCCTGGGGTGCTCATTGCCTTTGTCTGTGTAAGAGATTCTAATTTCTGCAGTTAATGTTTTCTAAAAGATCCCAGCACTAGAAAAAAGATTTTACTGGGTTGGCAGTGAGGCTGTGCTCCTTGAAATGTCGCTCTGCATTAGAATTACCATTTCTCACAACTCTAATGAAAAACAAAACAAACCCTCCAATCATTAATGCATTTCCAATCATTGATTTTGTTCCTGCTTTTGCTTTTTCCCTGTTAAAGTATTTTATCATCCTTAATATTTTATCCATACCTTGAATAAAGTTATAAACCATCTAAAAATTACATACCTCTTTTAATTTTTTCTTTTGTTTTGTTTGTGGTTTTTTGTTAGGGTTTTTTTTTTTTCATACAGAAAAAGAGTACTGCCCTACATGGCTTCCCAGTTACAGTCAATTACTGTTAAAAGTTAGCTTTTTAACTGGATATTTTCCAAAATCTCTATGTCCTTCAACTGCTGTTTCAAATGCCTCAGCTAATTTTGTAGCCATCTACACTGAATGCCAACAAACACTCAGTAATTTTCAATGGCTAAGTCCCTCATAATCCTTCCTGTGTCGTCTTAAATTATTTGAACTGCTGCTTAGCATTGTGTTGTCAGCAGTTTTGTAACTCTTTTCATTGATTCTATCAGCTAAATTGTTCCTATAGAGAGCATCAGGACATAAAATGGACTAGAAACACAAACCAGCTTAAGAGTGCTGTCTAAACACTCATCCCTGAAGAGTTACATGCAGCTTTCATAATGTCTTTGGCATAGACTAACTGCAGACCTTTATAGTGTTTCCCAGCAAATGTTTGAAGGACAGAAGCGACTCAAGCACCCTTCAGAAATGTGTCATTATGCTCTAGCAGTAATTAGACAATAGTCACTATTGCAGTCTGCCTGCAATGTGCAGCAAGGTCATTCCTCTAAGGTCTAGGTTAATACAGCTGAATGACTGGCCAGTGTCAACAATATTCAGTGTTGCATGTTAAAATTTTTCTCCTCAAAATTTCCTTGGGAAACTATTCTCATTTTCCTGATTTTTTATACCCAATACAGTATGAAGCACAATTGTTTGTTTTTAAGTGTATGTTTTATATAGAAGAAGACTGATAGCAATACTTGAAAAAAAACCTGAAGTCCCCTCTCTCCCAAAATGAAAATAATCATGATTGAGAAGATATGCAGAGAATGGACATCTTCAAAATACTCCCTTTGTAAGAAGCCCAAGAAAACTCCCATTGCGGGCTCTTGGGGTTCTGAGAGTTGTAGCAATGACTGTGCTGGACTTTCATAGAGTTGGGACCCATGACAAACTCCTTGTGGGGCAACCTGCCACAGAGCAAATCCCACAGATATTATGGGATTGTTTCTAAACACTGTTATTCAATATCCAGCCATCTCAAAGAGAAGACATGGTCTGACATTCTGCAACAGGAACTACCTTATCTTTTTCTTTAAAGAATGGCTGTATTGCAGATGAAGTTGAGGTATAAAAATGGTCCAAAGACATTCCCATACCATCAGTTAATCTGTAACAGACTCTAGCTATTATATTTCAGTTACCTTTTTTTTTCCCCCTCAAAGATGTGCAATGTAGTAGGGATTTGGATACCCTTCTCATCAGATGTCTGTGGAAATGCCTGTGATCAGATGAGAGCCATTGACTTTAAAATAATTCACACCATCTCCACTTTTAAAGTCTCTAGCTCCAATTTCTAGTCAAGGCAAGAAGAATTTCCCAAATGTAGCAAGAGGTCTGAACTACAATGAACATAATTTCCAAGACTAAGATCTACTGAGACTATAATAGATAAAATACCAACCTTATTAAGGAATGAACTGAAGTAATAAGATGTTTCTGAGTTTCAAATATTTTTAAGGTTTTAATATGGTATAAAAGATGTCTGCAGTCTTTAAACTTATTGAATGTGTCTAACAGCACAGTGAAATGGAAGAATAAGTCAGTATTTCTGGGAAAAAACTTATTGGAAATCAGTGAGGTTATTTTCTGTATTCTCTCTTTACCTAAATTAATTTCTAGTGTTTATTGGCAAGTACAACTTAAAATATTGTTAACTTCTGTGCTATTGTTTATCATAGGAAGTAATAACAAACAAAAGGCAAAACCAAAATCTTTTCCCTTGCTACCTTAGAGCAATCAGGGCATTTCCCTTTCACATATTGTTGACCTTTTGACCCAAATAGACTAATACAGGACTAAATGAGTGAAGGGTCTGAGTTCCAAAGAAACACCACAGTTAAGTGCTTCATGCTTCATTTGTCCCTTGACCTCTGGGTTGAAACAGTCAATAAGGGGGCAATTTACTGTCAGTGATATCTGGTTGTTTTCCACTATAAGAAATCTCATTCTTCACTTTTCTCTCAGTGTACTTTACTGACCTCCTCAAGTAAACACCATTTTATATAGACCAAGGAAATAGCTTTTAGCTATGAACCAGCCATACTAGTGTGAAGAATTAACTTCCCAGTTCCTAATCTGAGTAACATAAATGAAGGAAAAGCTCAGCTCAGATACAATCTCTTGAGATATTACATGGAGTTACAGTTTTCCATTGTTTCAGATGGAGTTTATTTATAAGTATTACAGTTCAAGTTAGGCTTTTTTTGTTGCATTTCTGCTTCTGTTCTTTCTACCAAACTCAAACTAAACTCAGGTTGAGGCTTTGATGGTTCTTTTTTCTGCTGTTTCAACAGATGCTTCACTTTGTTCTGCTACATCCAAATCTGATTCCCTTGTGCTGGGCAGATTCTCCAAACACGATTTGCACATGTGTAGGCTGTGGTTAATATCCCAGGGTCCCATAGTGGTGTTGAGGACTCACGTGGCACTGTGAGTGTTTGGGGAGCTTCCCTGGAGCTCAGTCTCCTCTGTGCTGTGAAATGGATGTGAGCCAGCAGGACTTTGAGTTCCTCAAGGCTTCTTCTCTCTAGCTCAGTTTTCTGCCAAAGAAATCTGGTTTGTACATGCTGAGAGCACTCTGCGATGCACACCAAAGCATGCTGGGTTGCAGGAACCAGGAGTTTTTGATTTAGTAGTGCATTCCTGAGTCAAACTAAAAAAGCAGTGTGGGTGCAGCAGCAGATTTTGTGTGTATGTGGTGGTGTTTGTGCTCTGAAGTTGTTCTTTGTTTTGCTCCACTAAGATTAACCTTTCTGCTAACATTTCTGCTATGTACTTTATGTTGCTTACATAACAATACAGCTCGATCTGAGAAGATAATACTTCATGCTCTTGGTTCTAAAGGTCTTTGCTCAAATTCTCCTGTGTCTCATTTGGTTTGACAAAATTCAGTTCATTGCCTACAGTCCAAAGTGTGTCATCAGTCACAGGATGGTAACCCAACCAGATGGGAGATGCTACATGCTTTAGGCAGTCTTCTTTATTTTCTGCTGTGCTCTTTGAATGCTATTCTCCTATGCTAGCTTAACTCTGAAGTATGTACTTAAAAAGATACGTTTTTCATTAAAGTCAGTGTGAGGCTTTTAATTGATTTGTAGTGGGATTTGGTCAGAATCTCAGACTTCTAATTTCTGGATCTCACCCAGAGTTCATCTGTCTGAGAAAATTTATGTATTCAGTGTCTGCAACCCTATCTGTGTTCTGATAACCTTGCTATGAATGTTCCCTTACCCATTAATGCTGTCTCATTCAGTCTAGTTAAACTAAATTATCAGTTAACATGACTAGAGACAGCAAAATTACCTGATGACAATTGGTTACTTTTCTTGTATAGCACCTTTTTCTTCTTTCCCTTCTGTTTTTGTAGTATTTTGTACTTCCATCTCCAGATGGTTGTCTAAAAGGTAACTCTTTTGAATTTATTTTCATTTCAAAACCCATAAAGTTTCATGGAGCTCACAAAACATCCCTTCTGTCTGTAAATGCTTTGATATGGAATTAGACAGTTTTTATTCTTAGATAATGATCTGTCACATAGATTCCCAGCACAGATTTTGTTGCGTGCTCCTGTCCAATTCACCTTTTATTGTCCGAGCATTGCCACTGAGTCACTGTCAGTTTCTGGTTGTCTTGTCTCAGTTTCTTATTCATGAAATCATTTGACAGGCTATTAGTTCACTTTCTTAGATTTGCTTGCTGTGTTATCATCTTTAGAGAAGCAGTTAATAAAAAATGTTTTCTTCCTTGCTGCAGTGTAGCTTGGTTTAGAATACCAAAAGCACATGGAGAAATGTTGACATTTCAGCAATTCATGCATTTTACAAAAAAAATCTTTGAGAAGTAATATTTATTCTTAAACATAATTTGTTCTACCCGAATACATGCTAAAAACTTACCTGTGTGCTCAAAAAAACTAATTGGCCACAGCTGATTCAGCCAATGGAGAAATAAACTGCAATAATGAAGAATTTGGGTTTTGTTATACTAGTTGGGGTTTTTTGGACATGGGGAGAGTCAGTGAGTATTAATGTGAGTACCTTTACTTAACTGAAGTACTTGCCTCTCAAGTACTTAGTATTCAAACTGCATGTCATATCCTGGTTCATTACATTAATTAAGTTTCTAAGCACTGTAAGCTTCCTCAAAATATGTTTAGACTGAAAGCTGTGAGTTCTTGATTCATTGGTAGGAGGGGACTTTACAAAGTGAGTGGGATTTGACATTGGTTTTGTTCTCATTTTTGGGCCTACTCTTCAGTTTAAATATCAACTCTGGATGAAGAGGCATCTGCACATACTCTGGCTGATTAGTTTTACCCTCAGCCCATTCTGCCATAGAAATTTTGGAGCAGAGTTGGCTTCTCCTATCTGCTGCATAGGTGTGCACTTGTGTTACAGTGAGAGGCAGAAAATATGTAATTTCCATGCTGGTGCAGAAGCTGGATGAGAGAAGAGACCTTTAGCTCCTGTTGCAGCTGAGTGGCTCAAACACTCCGTGCCTATTTCCCTCTGAGGTCACAGCAGACAATCAGAAGGAGCAGTAGCAGCTCAGGAATTAAGTGCTGTCAGCTCCATCTGAGGGACCCCAGCAGCCTGACAGTGGCTGGTGGAAACAGGTTACTTTACTGTCTTGTTCCAAGAGGTGTCACACCATCCTGTATTCATCCTCTAGCCTGGCAATTCTATACAGCTTTAGCAAAGAAAGTGTTCTCTGGATCTTCTTTTTTTCCAGTACCTAGTACAGAAGCATCCTACCCCATTTCTGGGAACCGAAGAATCATATTAGTACAAGTAAGAATATAATAATACATCTGTTAAAATATAATAATACACCTGTTTTCCAGGCTTGCTGAGATGGCTTTATCAGCAAACTCATCTGCCTTGCATGAGAGGAAAGTGTGAGGTAGCCTCTTTCAACACTGAGGGATAATTACTTTCCGTTGTGGGAAGTAACTTCTATGTTCACATAAAAAAGATAAGTCCAATGGAATGACTTATTAGAAGTTTTTCTGCCTTGTTAGAACTGATACTATTCTTTATAATACAAACTGAATTCAAGAATAATATCCCTGTAGTATGAAACTAGTAGAGAACTATCCATTTCTTAGTGTTTTTCCTGTCTGCAGCCACAGTCTCAGTATGGGCTCCTTAGTCTGTATCTCTCACTCTATCAAACATGACACTAAATATATGTCCAGTAGACAGGAACATTTGCCAGTGCCATATTGTGTTCATCTGTCAGCTTCCTGGCTCGTGTTTACTTCTTTGGACCATAACTTGCTGTGGTTTGGTTCCCTCTCCCAGGATCCCATCCCTGGATGATAACACAGCGTGTTCCCATCCTTGGCAGAGGTTGTGAGGAAGCAGATTGAGCACTTTTTGAATGTGTGGGACTGATTTAAGGAACAATATCTTTTTAGGTACCATGGCAGTAATTCATACTATTAATGATTCAATACAGGGAAATAAGTTTCCCAAATTGTAGTTGGAAAGCAAGAGGAAATTGTCTCCTCAAGATCTTTTAATAGCCCAGTTATCAGATTAGCAATCTGTTAGCAGCCCGGACTGTCATGAGCAGGAACCTACGCACAATATGAGCTGTCATTTATTCTTAGAAACAGTAAGAAAATGCAGAAAAAATTGAAAAAAAATTGTCTCAGATAGTATTAAAGTTACCTTGTAGTACTGGAACTATGCCCCATCATCACCAGGATCCAGTGGGGGCTATAGATAACTGCACTGCAAGAGGAAAGCTGAAACAAAAGGAGGCTAAAAATCCAAACCAAAGATCCTAACAAAAGAAAATAATCTTTTGGCATATCCTTGAGCTTCTGTAGAGAATACAAGAAAATAAATAGCGTGTGCTGGGTTTTCTGAGACTTAAGGTCCCAAACACTATGAGAGTGAACAGAATAGTGAAGTAGCATGGAATTTTTTAAAACTTTATTTAACTGAGAGCATTTGAAATGCAGGAACCTTGCTACTAGCACAATCCTGTTTTTCAAGATTGTATCTTATTGTCTAGGGGGCTTTGTTTATTTAGTTGTTGTTGTGTTTTGTTGGGTTTTTTAATGGTGCTTCTGAATCCCTCAGCTGTCAATTTTATGTCACATCATGGTGTGACTCGAGTTGAATGTGGTGTTTACTGGTTAATTATGGGGAAAATAATTCAAACTTTGTCCTCAGCAGGGGAGCCCTGCTGGAATATTGTGGAATATCTGAAATGCCTGGTAGAGCAGCTGAAAAGAGGTTGAAATTGGAGCCTGTCAGCAGACTCCCCTGTATTGGTTATTTCCATCTCAAAATTATCCCTATAAAATGAATAGAAGTTCAGTAACAACTTCTGCCTCTCTCAAAAGTTGGCTTTGATTCCTGTTTCTAGAAGTTCCATCTCACAAACCCTTTTGTGTTTCACTCAAACTAGTCAGTCTTGGCTATTCCCTGCAGACCGAAAAAATAAATAAGATGAATTTATAAAATACCTCTTTTTCTACTCCTACATATTCCTTGTGAACAATCGGTTTATTAAACACTTGCAGAAGTAATATGAGAGTCTTTTACAGAGTCCATAGTTTGAAATAGGACACTTTGAGAGTGACTCTTTGATCTGCTGGAAAAATTGTATTAGGTCTATGCTTTTGATAGCTACCAGAAGTTTTCCATAGGCTGTGTGATTGATCCTTCTTCCCACTTCTTCACCTGATAGCTGAGATTGTTTTATTTCAGAACTGCTTTGTGGTAAAATAAACTCAACAAGAACTGTAAAAGCTGTAAGAACCTTTAAAGAACTTCTACAAAGAAGTTTTCTTTTTCAAAATCTTCATTGTCTGTATGCTGTCACTCCATGCTGCTGTCACAGCAGAAGGAAATTTCCTGAATTATGATGGTGTTGCTTTTGAGCCATGGTGAGGTTTGGTGTGCACTGACACAGGTGATCATACACAGCTCTGTGTGCTGGTGAGCAATGCCTCGAAAGTCAATTTGCTCTGCTGCTTTACAGCTGGATGATTTTCCTGTATCTCTGGAAACAACTGATATGACAGAATGGGACTGAAATGAAGCGGTGTATATTAATACTTAAATCTTCTTCATTTCCTCAGCCTCCCATGAGGGGTTTCATATTAGCTCTGTGGTTTTCTAAGCTGTACTTTCACAACTCTCCACACTGCAAACAACTGTTTGAGATGGATTGGTGTGAACTGGGAATGATCTAGGCACCTCCCTGTCCTTTTACAGACAAACGTGACTAAGATACATGATTGAAAATCAAGATGGATGAAAAACTCAAGGACTCTTTTATTTCATAAGGAGCAGAGCTCAGAGGAGAAATTATTTTTATAAGTGTTAACTTCCATATAAAATAAATATTGCAAGATGAAGTTCCTGGGTTGAAAACTACATGATTCTTCCTTAATTTTTGTTATCCATTGAGCGTATTTTAAGCTTTCAATATAAATTTGCATGAGCAAATATTTTTAAATGGATGGAGTACTTTGGGTTATGGAAAAGGATTGAAATGGACTGCTCTAAGTGGCCATGCCTGTGATACCTCTAGCAGGGAAACAGAGCAAATATCCTGGGATGTGATGATGCAGAATGGTTGGAGTTGGTGCTCAGTGTATTCACCCTTCTCAAGTGCTCAGTAACATTTTGTTTTCCACTGCGAAAAGCAAAAATAATTTCCCTTGGATGCTTCCATGCAGGAAGTCATTTGATTAGTCTGTTCATTTCCTGTGTAGCTGTTAGATAACTAAGTAAATTCTCTTGGTAGTTATTTTCCAAACTTTTATGGTATTACAATTCAGTCACCCAGTGACTGAAAAATCCTGGCAGAAGACTCATTTCATTACTGTAGCCTTAGAAGAAATTAAATGAAAGATGTCAGGCTTTCATTGAAACATGTAAAATATGCATGAGCCTACTGAATTTAGTAAGTATGGAAATTTACCCAAGTCAAACTGAAATAGCCTGTTTTGATGTTTGTTTCAGTGGGCCTTAAGTATATTCACATATGGCCATGCATTTCTGATAGTCAGACTGCTGTGCACACTGTTAAACACAGAGATCAGGATTATGTGCTTGTAAAAAGTGACTCAGGTAAATTTCCTCTCTTAATACATTTTTGCTTTGGCACCATGAAATTCTATTCAATATCAGTAAAACTGCTTTATTCTGGTTTATACTATCATGATGGCTAATTTTATTTACCTATAAGCATTTCTAATACTTCCGGGAAGTATGTGGCAAAAATTTGTCCTTTCTTCACTGCATTTTAAATGTCAGTGAGGCAGAGACTGAGGTAAGAGATTGAGATTGGCAATGTGACTGTTGAGGTGCCGCTGTCAGGATCTGTCTCCACACAGATTGCAAACTGCTGTATATGTCCAGTGACTCCGAAAAACGGTGCAGTAACTGCAGCCAGTGGGGAAAACAGAAAAATAAAATCCCAACAAACAGCCCAGAAGCCCTTATGTGCATTATAGTTAAAAACTATGTTTCTTTCAGGAGGAGACTGTGGTCTAGAATGATAAAAGAAGAAGGGGTGCCGGGAGGAGCCTGCTCTTACCTCCTGCTTAACACCAAGAAGGGCAATGAATGGTAAGTTGTTTCAGCCAATGTATAGCTCACAGTAACCAGCTGTGACCAATATTTAGTTTACTAGTTTATCCAGAGCATCTCCTAGCATGGCATTTGAACAAAGTCAGTGGTGTCCCTCTCTGAGGCGGCTGAATTGAGTGTTACATACCTTAGAATCTCAACTATATTGTATTTATGAGCCGATGGTGTAATGAGAGAAAGTAGGTGTTGTCACAAGGTCATTCAGCTGCAAATCATACATATAATGAGTGATCCTTTACCAGACAACTGCTATTTTATCTACTGATAGGATGTTCATTTAAATATTTTCAAGTGTTTTTTCTCCAAGCGGATGAGCAAGAAAATAAATGAAGAGTGAAATACAGATGTTCAAATATATATGGCTCATTAATTAGGTGTATAGCAACAGCTTTCATTGGGTCTCCAATGTGGAAATAACAACTTAAAATGAGGATTGTATTTTAAAACAAAATTTCCTATTCTTTAAACATGACAATTTGCTGTTCTACATAATTTAATTCAGTAATCAAAAATCTACATTTTAAAAATCATTGCTCTTCTCACTTCCCATGAGCAGAATGCAAGATTTTCTTGTCCCATTTAAATTATTTAATAAACTTTTCTGCAAAATGTAACATTGCTCTTTGATTCCAAATGAATGGATCCCTATATTATCTCAACTTTTAATGAGAGGGTACTCTGTGATTTTGACAAGAAAATTTCAGCATGCATGTGAGCTTGAAGAAGAAGGAAAAAAGATTAAATGGGAAGGTCGGAGGAGTCTCATTAAGTTTGTCATTAAATCTTGAATACTGAAACACTGACTAGGTTCCAGCTGCCTGAGTTTGGCCATAAAGGTGCCCACCCTTACCGGGGGCAAAATGTCCATTCAAGACATTCGAGGCTGCAGGTTTCTGAGCTTGGGCAGTGGTGAGTTCTGTGCCAGGCACCTTCCCCTTCTCCCCAGAGGCAGAAAAGGAGAACAGGAGCCCCTGCACTCAGCTTGCACAGGGCTGGTGTCTCACCACTGACTCTGGGAGAATTTAATAATGCCACTGTCAATATTGGTGCTTCTCCAGTCGCTGGATTCCCAGAAACAGCACAGGCTTTGTAACACATCTGTTACCTTGGATGTGTCTCTGCATGTGAGTATATATTTGTTTAACACATGAAAAGCCTATATTATAAAAATTACTGTATTACAGCAGATAAACATAGCTTTTATGTTACCTAATTAATTCATTTTTATCATGAATAATGAGGGAGAAAAGGTTTAGAGGAAACAATGTTTGCTCTCAAAATGCATATATAGAAATTAGCTTTCACCTGTTGTAGTTGAAGATTCAACCATATAAAAAAAAGTTACAAAAAACCTCAAACATATTAAGACTAAAATTATAAAACCCCATTTACATTTAAAAAAACAGAATGGGAAAAAAAGCTGTAGGTATAAAAAAAAAGTTTAAAACCCCACCCTATATCAAAACAACAAACTGTAATAAACCAACCATCTAAAAGACCAAAGTAGTTTAATAAAACAGCTGTTTTAAATAAACCATATAAAAAAGAACAGAATAATACACCAATGGTCTTAAAAAAACCCCAAAAACCCCAGCCTTAAAAAAAGGAGAAATTCACCATATTAAACTAAACCATCTAAAATCCTAACTGCATTAGAAATGTTCATAGAGATTATTAGCAGTGTGAGATATATATAATACATATATTTATATATATAAATAAATTGTAGAAAAAGCAAAAATAGAGAAAATAAAACCCCTATTGTATAAGCAACCAACCACATCAAAATTAACTGCACTAAAACCACCATATAAAAACCCCACAGCAGTGAAAACCAACTGTATTAAGAAATAACCATAAAAAAACCCCAACTGTAATGCAAACCAGAGTTGAAAAAAGAACTTATATAAAACACAACCACGTAAAAAGTCCATTCTGTAAAGCCCAATCCTATAAAAATGCAACCCTAGAAAAGCAAATGGTATGAAAATCCAGCAGTATAAAAATCCAACTGTAATACAAAACCAAGGTGTAAATCCCCAACTATATAAAAAACTAACCATACCTAATAGCACCCATATTATGAAAAACAACCATGTAAAAAACACTCTGTAAAAACAACTATAAAAAATAACTGGTGTAGAAACAACAGGGTAAAAGCCAAACATATTTTAACCAACTGTGCAAAAGCTAAGAGTGGGGGGAAAAAAGTGCAAAAAACTGAGGGGAAAAAGATCATCTAAAACCACCCATGTAAAAATCCAGCTATACCGACCCGAACTGTATTAAACCAGACTTCTATAAGAGCTTGTAAAATTCAACTTTCTGAAAACCAAATGTGCAAAAACCAGCTGGGTAGAAAATCAACTATAGTAAAAACAGCTGTGTAAAAAACAATTGTGTTAATCCCAAATAGAAAAACCTGCCAATCCAGAAGGCCAACCGTATGAAAAAGCAGCTGTATGAAAAACTAACAGTATAAAAAGTAACTGTATTATGACATGAAAGCATAAATAACCAAACACATTAAACAACTGAAGGATAATAAACCAACTGTATAAAAAAGCCAACCAAAAACCAATAGCATAAACCCCAAAAGTATAAAACACACCAATGGTAGAACCACAACTGGATGCCAAAACCCAATTATATTGCAACCTGACTGCTTCAAAAGCCAACCAAATCAGCTATCAACTGGATAAAAACAATCAACCGGAATAAAAAACCGAGGTAGAAATACCCAACTGTATTTAACAGCAGAAATGTAGTAAACATTTAAATGTTACATTTCTGCTGTTAATACCTCTACCCTGCTAAAACCAACCATACCAAAAGTCTAACTATAATAACAACCACTGTAAAAAAAAGAAATTTTTGAAAAATCTGCCATATCTAGAGTCCCCACCAAATTAAAACCAACTGTGTAAGTGTAGAAAAAAATTGTGTAACAAACAAAAGTTTTAAAATATACCATATAAAAAATACCAAAGTCGAGCAATGTTCAACCATAGGAAGAACCAAACATAAAAAACAGCTGTATAAAAAGTATAAAAGAAAATATAAATCAGAGTACAAAATACTCTAGAAAAATCCAAACTTCAAAAACCAAACCACATAAAGGATCCAATGTGTAAACACCCAAATTTTGTATAAAGCATGTTTATATAAAACAGTATTTGAAAAATATATAAAACCAAGTCTTTCTAAATGGAACCATTAAAATACTAACCATATAAATCCACAACTGTATAGAAACCAAAACATTAAATTACCAGCCTTATTAACCACCCCAAAAGTATAAAACCCCACTACCACCAACAAAGAAAATACTAATTTACTGGTGTTCTCCTTCTCTGTTATTTTTCCAGGTCAGAAATTAATTTAAAGGTGTGTTAATTGGACGTTTGCCTCATGGTTTTCAGTAAGCTTAAAAATCCATCCACAGCCCATTGGATTCTTTAAATTCTGTCGGTCCTGTCAAGCCTTGCTCTGCTGTTAGGTTATTGTTTAATCAATTACAAAGTCACCTCCTCTGTGCAAAATTCCACAGAAGCTTGTGTAGAAAATCAGTTGTATACATCAATTAATGTTCAGCCTAGACTTCATTTAGTTATGGGACTTGACGAGGTCAAATATTTATTTAGAGTATTAATATGGTAACCTATTTAGGGTAGGCTGTCAAGACTGACGTGGAGGTTGCGAGGGCTTTTTGACTCACTGCTTTATTGGTTTGACACTGTTTTAACCCTTTGAATTCAGCTGAGTTTCATTGATTTCCAGAGATCAGAGTGAGATCTGAAGAAGACATTATTAATGAAAACAATTCCAATTTTAAAATTGCATGCCAATGCTTATCTTGTAAGAGGATTGTTCTGTCAGGCTGTGATCCCATTCTGAGTCATGGCAGAGAGGAAACTGGCAGAACTATAATTTTACTGCTGAAAATTCTGATCCAATTCACCTATGGGAGCACAACAGAATCTGCATGTAATCTGCTGTTGGTATGTGGATACACTCATTAGCTGAAGTGGTGTATGACCTTGATCTGTAAAATATTCTAATTAGTAACATTTAAGAAAATATTTCCATATGCCCATTCAAAACTTCTGAATGTACACAGGTTTCACATGGATGTTGCTTCTGGCTTGGGCATTACCAACAGAAATGGACATTAGGTAGCAGAGCTTGAAAAATCCTTTCGTTCTGAAATGCAACTTTCTCAAATTACCTCCAGCTTCCTCATTGACCAAGGAGGAGGAATAGTCTGTGGACTTGTGAATTAAAGCAGAAGCCTTTACTGAGACATGCAGTGAGGGTTATTAGGGTACTTGGCTGATTACAAAGGAAGATTCACAGCCTCAGTGGGCTGTTTTGTTTACAAATATGTTTCTAAATTGCTGTTAAATCGTTCCTGTTCAGCCCCACATTATTCAAGCTGTAACAGTGGATCTGCAGCAAGGGCTTGTCTGTCTGAGCTGGGAGGGGGGGGGAATGCTGAGCATTCATGAAGAAATTTCTGGACTGTCAGTTAAAATGAAGGTGGAAGTTAAGGGGAAAAAAAATTATCTGTAGCTTGAGAAATATGATGCGAGTCAGTCATCACAATGTCATGTGGAAACCCGATACCAGTTTTATAAAGTAACTTCTCAGTAGAGCCATACTTTACAAAACAAGTCACTTTTTAAGACAGAAGCAGGACATGTCATTTCAGCTGGTGTAATGCACTGTAACATTTAATTTAACGTTTAAAACCCATGTAGTATCATTGCTCGTGTCAGGACACTAACCCTTCACATTAATGGACTTGGCAAAGAGAAGTAAAGATGTCTCCACCAGCAGGTACTGAATGTGTGGGGAGTAAATTCTGTAGTGACCTGTCATGGAACTCAGTCGTGTCAAATATATAATTTTCCTTAGCAGGCTGTCAGTGATTTAGGAGCTGGTAGAGTATCAGAAATAAACAGAGTCACCTGTCCCTACCTCAGCCCTGCTTTCAGAGTGCTGACATAATGGGAATGATTGGACTTGTGTGGGGATTATGTGTTGGGATACAGGCTAAGGTACACAATACACGTTTTATGTTATGTCATGCCACTTTCTTTAAAAATAGTCAAGTTTATTTCATTGCTGCATAATTACATTCAGTGAGAGAAATGTCCAATTTCTTTCACAGTGCAGGAAAATCTGTTTTCTTCAAGTCCCAGGCAGGCTGTTCTCTACATAAACAGATAAAATGGCCCTGGGGAGAGAAAAGTCACTTTGTCAAACATAACCTGATGGTGTGTATGTGTGTATATGTGCGTATGTACTCTGCCTCTATCATTTCCATGCTCCCTTTTTCTCTCTTTGCTATTTACAATAAGTTCAATTAGTCTCCTTCATGCTGTAATACCCTCTTAGTTGCTATAATTCTCTGTAATTCATGTAACTGAGGATACCGGCAGCTCTGACCTCTTTTGGAATGGCTTAGCCTGGAGAGGTTGCAGAGCCTCCATCCATGGTGATCCTGAAACCCAGCTGGAGCCACCGTGGTGTGGGGCTGTCCCTGCCTGAGATCACATCTAGTATCCAGCTGTAGTTGTGAGACCTCGATTAATTTTTTTTTTTTTTTTTTTAGTCATGAGCAGATTTAGTTACTTGGAATATTTGGTGGGGGAGGCAGGGGTTGAACACTGATAGTCCAAGTTCAGGAAGGCTTCTGACTGTGTGACAGTCTCCTTTCTTCACATGCATGGCTCTCCCCGGTCTTCTCCAGTTGTAGGAGTTAGTCTGGAGAAATCGCAGACTTCGTAAATGTGTATCTTAGTTTCCCAAACAATTCTTTCCCCCTTGCCTTGCCCCCATATGCCCATTGTCCTGTATTTCTGTTTGACTCAGGAAGATCACTGACATTTTTTCCATGCTAAGAGCCACTCAACTGTAACTATTTCCTAAATAAATTCTTTCTTCTAAACCCATTTTAATTAACTGAAAAGGAGGGAATGGGTCTGCTTAGGGGTTAAGACTTTGCAATTATTGAAGGAAAATAAAGGCATTGAGCATTTCTATCACATCTCCCCAAAGAACAGGTTTTAGTTCAGAACAATGTGTGTTTCTTTCTATTTTGCACCTGACAAAAGTGGGCATATATTCCTCATGTACCATAATGAGAGACAATTTAATTTCTTTTTTCTCATGTACTTGTAGTAATGTCATGAGCCTAATGTATCTTATCTCCTACCCTGAAAAAGGCAGTAATAAAGGCAGAGAGCTGACACACTTGTTCTTCACCTGGAGGTGGTAGTAGAGCAAGTCAGAAGAGCTGTGCAGCACATGAAAAACTGTAACAATTGTCCAGGTTAGAAAAAATACTATGACTGCCTATATACCAAAATAAATCTTTTTTCTCCTGTGGAAGGTGTAAGATGCCTTTCATCTCTATGTGGCTAATGGCTTACTTTGTATAAAAATGACAATTATTATAATGAGGAATGTGAAGTTTTGCTAAAGTAACATTTTGCTGTGTGGTTTAAACGTGGAATTTTAGCAAGTCCAGTGCTCTCTGATGCAGTTTGTGGTTCAGCATAGGAGTACTACTGTGAAGACATGCTTTAGCAAGATGTGGGAAATGTTTGCTTCCAAAGAACTTGCTCCAGAATTAAATTAAATATGATAAAAACTCAATTTACCATGATACAATTTGTCAGTGACTCAGTGATAAGGGCAGCAGCTGCAAGGAGGTAGGAGATGAGCTTTCAGGGAATGCTGTGTGGGTGTGTGAGGCAGTGTTAGGGGAATGGCTTTATGCACTGAAGCTGCAAGATGAAACAGAATGGTGGTTTTTTGCCTAGAGAATGCTGATAATGAAGTGCTGCAAAAAATATTAAAAAGTTTATTCATCAGAGACTGGCCAGATTTATCTAGAGCGTAGTTCCTGTCTGGATTATAAAAAACCCAGCACTGTATTGTTGAGGAGGTGAAGAAAAACACTTTGGAAAATTCTTTGAGAATGGGGGGATTTTGTTTTAACTTTAATTTATATGAAAGCCTACACAGTGGTTTTTTACCTTTAGATACAGGTGAGGAGGGCTTCTAGTATTTCCAGTATAACACCATCACAAGATTTGAGTCATTTAATAATTAAGTGGTAATAAAAAGTAAGTTTACAGCATACTCTAGAAGAACAATAAGTGGCTTTTACATCTGGAAGTATGTCTTTAAGGACATCAAGGAGAAATTTCAGAAACAGCCAACTTGAGTTATATGCTTAAACCTGACTGAATTAAGGAGAGAGGAGGATAGCTTTCCAATTAGACATATGCTGAAGTGCTACTCCGATTCTTTCAAAAAAGATTCTTTTCAAAATCAGGCCTAAAACTGCCCATACAAAAGCAATCTTCACAAATTGCACTCACAAATAATTCAGATTGTGAGTACAATCTGTCATCTTCTGACTGGCATTTAGAGGAAAAGGCAAAAGCATTTATTTCAAATCTCAGTTGGGTAAATTTGATAACTGAATCAGGGAACCAGAAGAAACGTGTATCTCCAGTGACGTGTTCACAATGTCTGTTTCAGAGTAAAATGAGCTTTTCTGAAAGCTTGAATGTCTTTTTTCCTGGATAGAAGTATTCACTGAGCTACTTGAAGACATTCAAAAAGAGGTATATAAGAATATTCAAAATTCATTCATTGCAGTAAATATGGAGCTGTCATGTCTGGCCACTGATTCACTGCCAGTTTGAGTCAGTGTTGCTTGGGCTTTCTCAGAATTCTGATACCTCTGATACACTTTCTAAATAAGTGAATTCATGCCATTTCAGTGGGCAAATAGCCATCACAGAAATTATCTGCTATAAGGGTAATTGCTAGTCCTATGGCAGATTTACTGCACAGGGTAAAAAAAATGGTCAGAACTGGAGACTGGCATGTTCTTTCAGCTGGGAAGAGGTTAGTTACAGGTTATCCTTCAGGTATGCTGAAAGCAGTCCCAGGATAAATAGTTTGCAGTTGTTCCCAGGGATTGTGAATTCTCTGTGCTGGATAAGTTACACAAGAGGAAGGGGCACAGTGCACAGCAAACAGCACCACGTACAGCCTGGGCTGACGGGAGTTGAGCTTCCTGCTTTCCTTGAGGAGCTGTCTGTGGAAGGAGGGAGAAATGTCATGTAAAACCATGGAACTCAGCTCTTGACTGAATTCAGATATTTTGTCTCTCCCTTTCGGAAGGTAAAAAAAAGGTCATAGGTGGTAAGCTCTCCTGGGCGGTATTTGAATCTTAGGCAAAGAAGTAAAAACGTGCATGGAATAGAAACCAGTCACAGTATTTGGGCTGTTTTCTGTCTTGTAATAAAAAAAAAAGACTAAATCAAAGAATAAAATTAGTTTTATATTGGATTGGAACAAGTTATAAAGTGATTTATTGTTCCCTAAATGTTATCATCGTATTTCTATTGAGAATGACCGTAAATGTTCTTTCTCCTCCCATCTCTTTAGTGATCCAATAGCCCAAGTAGAGCTACTGAGGATTGGAGAAGGGAATGGTGCACAGGTGCCAGAAGTTTCCTGAACTCCACTAATTGTGATGGAGCCTTTTATAGCCCAGGCAGTCCCCAGAATGTTATGCCAACAGCACTGAGGGCGGCAGGAACTGAAGTCTTTGTCCATAATCCCAAGGGTGTTCCAGGCAGGGTTCTTGTCACACCTGAAGGCAGAGTGGAGCTCCATGTCCTGTGGGGCTGTGGCCAGGAGGCCTTGCAGCAGTGCTGCCAAGCATCACCAGGGCTCTCCCTCTCTCTCTCTCTGCCTCCCAGGCACCGTTAATCAAAATAATCTTCTGGTTCAATCTGTGCCAAGCTTTCCAGCCCAAAGGCACTGGAGTAGCTTTTAAACCCCACTTGGCTCTTTTGGGAATCTCCTAATTGCACACATGGTCCTTCTTAAAAATGGCATTTATTTACAGGTCACACTGTTTTCTTCTGAATGCTCACAAACCATATGTTGCAAAACAAGTATTAGGAAATGTTTTAGCAGGCCAGGACTTCCCATGGGAATAAGTCTGAAACTAGATCACACAAAAGTGCATTTCTCCACTTTTCCTTCGTGCTAAGCCCCTCGATTTGCAAACATACCTGGCAGATAATTGCCTGCTAACTGGTAGGTCTTCTTCATTGCTGGAATTTTACCCTGTGATTGCATCTTTTTGATCAGTATAAGTATATATAACTACTTCATAGTTTCTTGTAAGAGTGGTGTAAGTTTTGAGACAAGGGGAGAAAGAAATTGATTGCAAGAACAGTTGTCATTGTCACAATATTGTTCTTACTAACTCTGTCAGTGCAGTTCGATGCCCATTTGTTTTGGGTGCTTCTAAAATCCTCTTGATCTGGGCATGTATATAGAATATAAGGGATTTTCTGAAGCACAAGAAGAGACTCAATTTTTGTCTAGCACTACAGCTACTGTCTTCATAAATAATACCAATAATTGCTCTATTAGAATTCCCTGTAAAATTCTAATTTAATCTTGCTTCTGAAGTACCAAGGGTGGTCCTGGAAAAAGACTATAATTTATATCAAAAGAGTATCATTTGCATTTTCAACTGTAATACAAAATTAATTTAATTCCACTTCATTTCTTCATATAATTTTTTGTGACATATAAACTTACTCTTAATTACAAAGGAAAAATATCTAGTAAAAACACACAAGGCAGTTAATCTCCTGCCATCATATGGCTGTTTGTCAAAGTTTTCATTAGCTTAATCAATATTTGATGATGCAAAATTATTTTTCTCCAGTTGGTTGGTTTTGCAGCCTTGTGATTGTGTAGAAATATCTATAGCAGGTTTGCAAGACTGATTTCTTGGCACAGGACATTCATTTCTTTATCAAATTAATGAGTAAGTGCAGACTTTTCCTTGAGGAAAAGAGGCAGTAGGGAGATTAGTATGTTTCCCTCGTGAAAAATAAGGGAAAACGTAACAAATCAGTTACAGAAATGCTAGAGAAAGGTCAAATAGATTTAAAAGCCTGTGACTTAGTTTTGCTTTCAAGAATTTGGAAAGTGAAAAGGTCCCTCCTCAAACTCTTTACTTAGAATGGGTTAGGATGGGTGAAACCATGTCTGTTTTAGGGCACCTGCACAGAGCCTGTCACTCCTTCTCCCCATTGCTGGGTGAGCCTCAGCCACCTGTGTTTGGAGAGAGAGCAGCTGTTACCTGCCAGGGACAGTTGTCACCTTTAGGCTGAAAGGTTTTTTGGGGATAACAAATGAAATCTCAGTCAGATTTCACTGAGCTGCAGGCTGGTAAGCGCTGGTTTCCTTCTGCCATGTGTGTGCTGCAGTCTGCTGAATGAACAGCTCCATGCACGAGGCTCTTACAGCAACGCGTGAAGGCAAAGGACACTTGAGTGCAAATTCTGCTGCTCTGGAGAGTGTGCAGAAGGAAATTTTTCCCTCTGAAAATTAATCTGAGGTGCTAAAATGTGACCCCATAATGTCCTTCAATCTGGTTTGCAATATATTCACCAGTTTCTGGAGCTAGTGCTGCAGATTCCATGAAAAACAAGTGCAGCTCTAAGTTAATTGCCAATGAGTCTGTTCAAGCACCATCATGTGGATTTTGTAAAGTGCTTCTAAGCATTTGGCTTGGCATATGCTAAGCACATCCAAATGGCTTAGAGAAGACATGACAATTGCAATCAATACCTTTTCCTAATTTTCCCATTTGTGGTTCCATAATAATACTTCCCAAGCAATACATACATTACACCCCAGAGGGTTTGCTAGTCAGGCAAGCACTACATTAACACCACACAAATATGGACTTGCAAGATGCTGCTATTGAAGAGATCCCAATCTTAGTCTATGAAAAAGGAGATATTACTGTGTTTTCAACTGAGTGGTTAATTTATTTTTCTCACAGTATTTAGGAAATCTGTAAGAGGCAGGATCTGAGTTCAGTTGTGCATTGCTGTCACGATCTCCAGCCTCAGTGCTGGTGTATGTTTGCACATATTGAATATGGTCTGCAGGAGGATCCCCTGAACAAAGTGAAATTCAGCGTAAACAAAAGCCTACACTTTGTGAGATTCAATATTGCAGCTGATTACACCCCCATGTTGTATCTGCTTTGTGGACTCAGTCCTGAAAAAAACCCTAAAAATTGCACAAATAATGTTCACTTTGAGAAAAAGCCATTCTTTCAATTTCAGACCTCCTACCCCATGTCAGAGAACACAGTGTACTCTTATAAAAGTAAATATCCTTGTACTTTTAGTGCCAACAGGGATTCATTTTCTTGGGTTTGTTAGTATTTTTCCCTACTTTTTTTTTTCCCTTTACTTGGCAAGGCACCAAAATGTGGGTTTTTTTCTCAATGAGGCAGAAATAGAATGAGACAGATGCACTGACCATGTGAATGCAAAGGGGAAGATTCTGCTAATGAAAGATAATGTACTTGGGAAAAAAGACTATTTGAATAATGGGAATAGCAAATGTTTTGGCAGTGCTCCCTTTCAAGCATACCTGTGTCTGTTCAGAGATTACTTCCCAGGAAACATTAGCAGCTGGCAAAGACAGTTATGAAAATAGCATTTAACATCCTGGGCAACTGGCACATGGAGCCACATGGTGAGTGGGTTTATGCATCAACCTATCCCCTGAGCTGTAAGACGAGCTATAAGTTTATGGTTTCTTGAAATCTTGATGGGACCTCTGTGGAGCTATTTAATCCCAACTCCAGTGAACCCTTAATCTTCAGTACAACCCAACTGTAGAAGTCATGCATGGTTTAGAAGACTTTTGTGAGAGAAAATATCATTAAGGTAGGCGATCCAGTGATTTTCAGACTGTAGGCTGTGAACCTCTGATGGTTCAAGGTTTAAATGCAAACCTTGTTAAGTTTGTTACCATTTAACCAATCCGGTGCACTTTGCCGTCATTTGGGGGTTAGCAAAGTCTGGATGTGCTTTGAAGCAGCAGCATAATGACATCAATATAAGGAAGATTATTAATCTCTTTTAGGAGAGATAGTAAATTGTTTCAGATGTATTAGTATTTGTACTAATAGTACAAATAAACAGTTTTATATCTTGGTTTGTAAGAAAAGTGTGATATTTCCTAGAGAATCTGACAACTGAGAACTTGCCATTCACTTGAAAGTCATATCACTCCTTTATTTGCTTATTTTTGGTCACTTGTGTGTAAAGGAATGAGAGATGAATAATTATTATTGAGACAGGCTAAATTTTTTCAAGCATTATTTATGAATCTGCTAAATGTATTTTTATGGAGTAGGGATTTACCATACTCTTTCTAAAAAATCAAGTACCCTTCTATTTTACATACATTTACAGGATTCTGAGCACTGGGAGGCAGCAGGGGAACTTCAGCTTGGCCCCTCCTTCCCCTCCTAACAGCAGAGCAGCTTTGGTAGCTGTTTTTTTTTTTAACATGAGATGATGTTAAACTTCTTGATTTTGTCTCTGATATATGTATACACATCTCTTTACTTGCCTGCATTCCCATTGAAATATATACCTCTGTGAATGCTATTATCACCACTTGTGGATGGCTTTCAAATTGTATTTGTGAGCAACATCCTAGAATGTCTCCAGGTATAAGCACATAAACCATTTACAGATTTAAATGATGGACACAGTTATTTTAATATAATAGGACAGGGATGTGGAAAAGGGACATAAGATATTTTCAATAAAAGGCAGCAGGGCACATTAGTGAGCATAAAGCTGAAGCAAGAATCAATAAATATCTGGCAAGATCCTTCTTAGGTAAGAGATGGAACATGAAAGTATTTTCTTCCTGCATTTTCTCTAATTTTACAATGTTAAAGCAAAGGTAGTAAGTTTATTGATATTGGGTGAAGTATAATCCACATAAAAACAAGGACGGTCAATAAGAATAATTTTAAAAAGCAAAAAAACCCCACAAGCATGCAGAGTCCCAAAGGGTCTCTCACACACAGCTTTTTTTTGCTTTTCAGTTGAAGAAACAATGTGCAGCAATTGCAAAATTTACATTTTCACTGTCTCACTGTGTACCTTTTGTGCACCCTTTTTCAAAGCTTGCAGTTCCCACTGCAGAATATGACCCTCATGGAGTCACTGAGCAAGGCAAGAGTCATTAAAAGCCTATTTAAACCTTGGAATCCTCCTGTTGCAGAGAGAATTTGAAGAAATTTGGCCAGAGCAGTCAAAAAGTGGTGGGGATTTGGAACAGTGTGCAGGGTTATAAATATCAGCAAAATCAAACAGGAAAGATTGACAGGAATAAAACAGATGACAAGAATCCAGGCTTGTTCACAAGTGTTGAAGTTACTCCTAGTTCAGGTTTGGCAGTGCACCATCGTCTGTCCTGCTGTGACTGAGCTGCGGTGAAGGCTTCAGTGAAGACAACTGTCTGGATAAATGCATCACTGCCATATTTCACTGCTTGTCAAGCTTGTTTCCAGTCATGTTTTAGAGACTTAGACTCAGCTGCTACCTAGATGTAATTAAAAGCTCTTTCTCTTATAGGTACTGCAAGCCTTCTGTCTTTATAGCCATCAAAGTATTTCCCTTTCCCATATTCTATTCCATTAAGAGAAGTCCAAGTGTTTCTTTTTTATCCATTGCCCAAAGAAACCTCATAGTTTAGTATAATTTTTGAACTGCCTGTTCTGTTGTTTGTGCTGTTCTAACAACAGATTTATTACTTATGTCAGTCTTGTGAGGTTTTCATTAGATCAGCTAAAGCTTCTTAGCACGCAAAACTTTCTCCTATTTCTGTCCTTCTCATTTTTACTATCATCTGTGGAGAGGAAGGGAAATGGGGCCACATTGCAGAATGTCATTTGTGCTAAAACAGAGATTTCTGCATATAAACAGGATCCAGCTTCCCTACAGACAAGCTTGGGGTCTGGATGAGTAACACCCTTCTTGAAGCATGGTGAATAAATCTGTCTTTTCTGTCCTTTCGCTGTAATACTTCCAGATAGTGCAACACCTTTTCTCTTTCTAAAGTAGGTCTTCTCTCTTTTTTCTGCCTTGTAGAGTTATTCTCCTGTCATTACACCTGACAAGCTGCTCCCAGCTCCCTTGATTCAAGGCTCATCTCCTCCAGAACACGTCAGCAGCAGCAGCAGCAGCAGCAGAGCATCTGTGTTTGAAGCTGTGGCTCGAGTTGAGCTGTTCCCTTCATCCCAAACCCCAGCCCTGTGCTCAGTCCCGTGTGTGCAGGGGCAGGATGATCCCAGTGCGCACCAAAGCTCACCTCCACACAGCTCTGATTTTGCTGGCAGCCCAATCTGACAATATCAGCATCCCCCAGACGTGCAGAGTGCTTTTGATGGATAACGCACTCACACATTGTAAGTTGCTGTTAGAACTTAAGGTTATGGTTTGACTCTGAGAATTGTAAAATCTTAGATTTACTGGAATTTGTTGGGTTACCATAATCCAGCTAAAAAAAAATAAAAAATCAACATTCTTATGCATTTTCCCCATGTCACTAACTTACTAGAAAATATGTCAAGTTGGTTCTTAAAAAAGATCACAGAAAAGAAAATGTTAGGATTTTATTTATAGTGTGTATTTAAATATTTTTATGGCATTATTGCTTATATATATCAGTCTAAACCATAAATAGAAAAATAAAACCTGTTGATTTAAAAGTATGATGTCAACACTAGTAAAATCTGTCAAATGAATAACCACATATTGCTTTCTTCTTTCTTAAGTAACTTTTTTGAAGTCAAGGAAATTATTCACCCAACAGAAACTAAGAAAAATAGTCAGTTGCATACGTTTGAAATTTCAGGATATAGTAAACTGGAATATACTGTCGGCTTCAGTACTATAAAAGAGCAATGTCTACCTCAAAATAGACACTTTAAATTTTTCTGCCTATTCCTAAATAACATATTTTGTAAACGTGAACCTTAGTCAAGTGCTCAGATTACTGCAGAAACTGTCTTCAGTCTTATAAACAACAGGATGGAGCTTTCAATCTCTTCTTTCCTTCATTTCTTCCCATAATTCTTCCTGTGTAGCTCTGTGGAAAAGCTTCCTGTTCACAAACTTCCTATAGAAAATGATAGACTAAAATAAGTGAGAAATAATTAATCTCTTCAGTTCCACATCTCTTCCAAGTCCCTGAGGAAAAGGAGCCTGCTAATGAGAGAACACACCTGGGTGATCTCTGCCCCAGCAGCCCCAACCCTTGGCACGTGTTCTCGAAAGAGTTGTAGTCAGTAGGAAACTGCAAATTCTCCTGTCTTCAAATGAGCTGGACTGGAATGAATTTTCAGATAGATAAAAAAGGCCGCAAAGGTCAAACATGCACGTTGAAACTGTGCTCTTTGACATAGGAAGGCCAGGGGCATACTGGAATCCTTGTCACTGTCACTATGAGAATGAATCAGTAAGAAAATTACGGGGATGATTTTATTTTGAAATGTAGATTTCCAAAGGTTTGCTACTGTAGATTTTATTACAGAATACTGCACATTCAGGTGCTTCAGTCATTCCAGTAATTTCCTGGTTTACTTCTTCTTGCACAATAAGCAATTAAAAGAATTGTATCTAATCCTTAAAACATATTTCATTTCTAGCACAGATAATCAAAGATGATCCACGTGCTCCTCTCTGGCCTCTCAGCCTTTGGCATTCTTTTCTAAACCCTTTCTTTTCCAAGATGAGTTACATTTCAGAAGACAGTTAACAAAAAAACACAGCCTGAGATGCTAAAAGTGACACGATGTTCAGCACTGATGTTTTTGCAAAGGAGACAGCAGGGCTGAGGCTGCTCCCGTTTGTAGGATTGTCATTTCCAGTCTGTCTGCTGTCCTAAAATGACACATTTAAAACTGAAGAAGTTATCAAAAGTTTGTTGAGATTATTTGAGCGTTGCTTAAAAACTGAATCTATCTCAGTAGAAAACTTGCAGCCTATCCCAGTCACTGAAGGACCTGAAAATGTATAGAAATTATCCACGGAAAACATAGGATGGGAATGTTGCAAACACAAAGGCGTCTCAGGTTGGTCCTGGAGGTATCTCATATTCTTACATTTCTTTTTAATTAGAAGGACAGTTGACCCACCACTGCTTTTAAATTTTGTAAAGTATTAGAACTTTATTGGTATCAATTCCTTGTGCTTTCTTCATTTTCCCATCCTCTGCAGCTGTGGTGCTTCATCTCTGCCTTGTTTCCATGCTGGGCTGAGCTCTTGCTGGAGCTTGGCTCACTGGGATGATGCAACAAGCTCTGATTGACTTCAGTGAATTGTACAGCACAGGTTGATTGAGTGACACTGTTCTTTGGGGAAAATACACACTGTGTTTCAACCTCATTTAAGGAAAATATTTTGGTTTTCACATTCTTTTTCAAAAATAAGTTGTTCTGTGAAATGAAACCTGTTTTTCAATGCCTCTGTGACCTTTGTATCTTACAGCACATTCTCTGATGTCTAATAAAATGAAAGCTTCTGTTTAAACTTTTCACTGTATCAGGCAGTCCTCTTGTCTGATGTCAATGCAGATCCTTTTGTGCTTTGAAAGGAATTTTCTTGAATTTCAGCCTTTGAAAAGGAAATTGGAGCATTTTCTCTCCTCTACCTGGCTACCTATTTTAGTAAATCACGAGGAAGTTATTAGCTTTAGGACTTATATTGCTATTTGAAAACAGCCAACAGGATCATAAGAAGGCATCTAATAGACCCATACAAAGGCAATATGATGACACAAGCCTTCTTGGCTTGGAAAAGTAGGTAGAAAATGCTTTTCAGAGGGAGGAAAATTTATAATACCTCGTGTCTCAGACATCAACACAGAATTTATCCACACAATACTATTAATACCAGCCAAAGGGGGAAAGACAAAAATTATGTTAAAATAAGGAGTTGGGAAGTGACAGCAAATCGATAAACTATGATTTTACATATTGAAGTTCTCTGGAGCTGTATCTGCTGTGTGGGTGGACTCAGTTTGTGGAGAAGTCTATGAGCAGGAATTATAGAGACCAAGTTTTTTCAAGTCTTCCAGTGCAGTGATTTTTACAGATGAGTACTTCTGAAAATGCTTTGTAGGAAAAAGGAGTTGCATTAAAGAGACAAAGTATGTGAGCTATATAGAAATGTTTGTGCACAGAAAGAAACACTAAAGTGTTTGGGGACTTTCAGTTCCGAAAGGGTCTGGATGCTGTTTAAATCTTTAACAGGCTTTGGAGGGATCTCAGTGAAGGAGCCTTTGCTTTCCATTGTGTGGTTAACAGGAGGAGGAGAAAGACAAAACAAGTATAGGAATTACGGGTAGAAGTTCAGCTCTAAAATATTAGACTTTCCTTCTGAATCTCCCTTTCAGGTAGTTTTCTCAGGTGGAATAAGTATTGTGATTTGCATTTCAAAGGCAAAAAAGTGAGTTACAGAGTAAATCAGCAGCAGAGCTGGGGATGATACAAAAATCTGTTTTGTCTAACGTCCTATCCGTTAGCTATCACTATGCACACACTATCTGACTAGCACATGCTATTAAAAAATAAGGGAAAAAAAGTTTGAAAGAGGCACATGTTAGGAATAACTAATAGAACTCTACTGAAATTTGAAGACTTCTAGAAAAGATGTCTGAAATCAAAGACAGATAAACAGTAAGAGAATCCAAACTGTTTTCTTTCTTCCCAGTAAAGTCCTAAATGTTCTGTGTGAAAATACTGCCATGCTTCTCCAGAGTAGCTGCCTTCCATACCCATCAAGTTCCTTTTCTGTCCTACAAATCATCTCTATCACATCTTCTGTCCCTTTATCAAGAATGCAGATCCTGATAAAACAACCATTAGAGATGTTTCAGAGCAAGCATTTACTATTTATTCTTCTTAGTATTTTCTGATTGTCCCAATTACTGTCTCAAATTTATACTACTAAAATGATATTTCAAATTTTCTTGCAGTAGTAATACTGAGTTTCAGAAGTAGCTTTTAAGAACATTAAAAATACTCAAGCAATGAATTAATCATAATGTCCTAGGGAACAAGAAGAAGATAAATTATTAGAGCAAAAACAAGCAAAAGAAAATTATTAGCAAGGTAGGGACTTTTCAGCGAGACTAACAACAAAATAATTATGGTATCAGCATGAAGCCAGGAGACAGCCTGTGCTTCCATGGTATCAGCTCTGTGAACCAAATTGTCACAAATATAGAGTGTGTTCTTGTCATTCAGTCCAGAAGGTCTGTGAAGACATCAATTAAATAGTTATTCTGTGTTTTCTGGGTTTGGTTTTTTAGGTTTTTTGTGGTTTTTTTTAATAGAAAGCCTAAATAATCCTTTGCTAATACCTTTGAGGCTCTAGAACAATTCCAAATTTACTTAGTTTTTAAGTATTTTGCATTTAATTTAGCTGAGCATTCAAGAGAGACTTTTCAATCCTTAAATAATTCATATGTAGTTATAAAATGTTAATTGATCCAGTTGAAAGCAGAAGTGGAAATATTCAAAATTACTTTAGTAGATAACTCAATTCTAGGCATGCTGTGTTTTCCTTAAGAAAAAGAGAAAGGAATGGCAGGTTACTGGAGTTGTAGTTGCAGTACTCAGGTCTCTGAATTCATGCTGGCTCCATTCCAGACCCGTGAGAAAACCATTCTGTGTTCACACGGCTGTTGTCAAACTCAGTAAGCACTGCTCTGCCTCAGATTGCTCTGGAGAAAAGGGAAGGTAACGTTCATGAGGAACAGATAAAATACAATGAGCTGTGGCACTGTTCCGAACAGCACCAGCAAGCACAGGCTGCACAGTCAGTCCACATTTGCCTCCTAATGTCAGCTCTTCACAGCTCTGCTTTATAAAGCTTTAGCTGAACGAGCTGCTGCCTGCTGGAGGTGGAGGAAGCTCTTTGCACAGGATGGAAAAGCTGCTGAATTCAAAGATACTCTTACAGCCTGTCCAGGCATTGCATCCTGCTAATTTGGGTGAACCTGCAGCAAGTGCCCACCTTTGTATCTTTGTTTATCCAGAGCTTGCTTAATTAAACACAAACTCTTTTAGTCATCCATAGACAGCCTTTGCAGGCATCAAGGCAGAATTACTAAACTGCATCAGTCAGTGAAATGGAAGGCAGTGTGAACCTAGGATGTTTTAAGAATAAAAACATTGAATTGCCAGTGTGACCAGTGAAAACAACAGTGCCTTCCAACAAGGTTTGAAGAGCCATTTTTCTAAAAATAACGAAAGTAAAAGTGAAGAATTAATTTTTTTGTGTTAATGGCTGCTTTACATTGTTTGTTCACCTCAGTAGCCCTGGGAAAGTCCACTGCAAAAGGGCCAAACAGAGTGATGGGGGCTCAGAGAGAAGGACATAGGAAGATGTGAAACATAGATGGGAAATGGGCATTCCTCAGATGAGCTGCTTGGCTCCTTATGACTGCTAAGAATTGTAGTTTAAGTACATCACCATCAAGCTTTCTGTAATTTCATGGTTACTCTTCACAGAGCCTCCATGGAAGCCAAGAAGGAAAGCTCCCTCCTGCCTGGTTTGGTGGCTGCCTTTCATGCCCCCTCTCTGCAGTATATGTGCACCACTGAATATTCACAAATAAGAATCATTTAGTGGGCTTTCCTCTTTCCTTTCAAATGTAGCTGAATGACTGTATTTTTTGCAAAATCCCTCCAACGATCTCTGGCAGAGATTGTAACCTTGTCTAGCCAGCACCTCCACTGCTTGTCGTCTTTTTCTCCAATAATTCTAGCTAAGAACACTGGCAGAGTCTGTTAGACACCACTGCAGCCAACTGAAATAACTCTTCCCATTTGGCCACTGGGCATATTTTAGTTGTGTTTCAATAGTCTGTTATTTTGCAGTCTGGTGACATATTGCAGGGGTCAGCATGAGGAAAAACAGACATAAATCTTTCACATTTACCCTTATCAAGTGCTCCACTTTTAGCAGCCTCTTCTCAAGAAACCTCAATTGCACTTGGCAGCTGGGTTGGTTTGCTCCATACTATGAACGGAATAGCCACAGCATCACCCCTGCTGTGAAATTCCTTGGAGTGCTTATTGTTTTATGTTGCAGGGCCTGCAGAGTTAGGTGTAATCACAGTACTAAATGCTGCAGGGTGACAATTTGCACCTCGGATCTTGCTCTCAGGGAGCAGAAAGGGTTTGAACAGCCAAATGCCGTGGTTGTGTTGAGTTGCAAGTGTGGGAGGATGGTGGCAGTTTCTGCTCTAGCAGACCTCCATTGTCATGTGGCATTTAGCACTACAGGCTTTGTTAAGCCTTTCACTCATTGCTTTCTGCATATTTGCAGAAACACTTCAAAATTGTAAAACAGACCTGTTTGCCTTGTTTCTCTCCACGTTTCTCCATTCAGCTGTGTGTCCTTTTTCTATCATTGTTTTGGCCTTTAGAATTTTTAATTCTAAGTTAATAAAAATCTCTGAAAACCATTCAAGAGCAGGATTACAACACCTTTTATTTTAGTTCAGTGATCATCTGTTAATTTGAGATGAAGTTGAACAACTCCTGAACAACTTCCATTTTTTCAGGAGCACATTAGGAGACAGCACAGGAGGTCAGTGCAGCCTTCATCTCCAGGCAGCTTTACTCTGCTCTCTCCATCTCACTAATTCCCCATCTCTTCCACAGAGAAACAATCTCATTACTCTGCTGGACCTCTCTCTGCCCCCTCAGAGGAATTAATTGCAGGCAGTGGGTCAGTGTAGTGCGCTGTTAACGGTCAGGAGCTGCTTGATAAGGATCCTGCTTTGCTGAGAGTGGTGAATGCCTACGTGATTTACATGGAGATATGACCACATCCGGCCTTTAGACCTGGGAGCTCTGTGGAAGCTGATCCTTGCAAAACAAATGAACCCAACCCTTTTCCTCAAGTTGTTGATTTATATGTTAGTGACTGTTTTGTGCCTTACCTCTGAAACTTGCTAGTCTCAAATATGTTTTGTAGAAAATTAAGGCATTTGCTGGTAATTTCCTATTATGAAATCACAGAGTGGATCCCCTTCTCATGCAGGAATGGGATGTGGTTCTAGATTTGGGGAAGGACAATGCAATGTAACTTCAATGCTGAAGTACTTCCAAAGAACATAAAAGCTTCCTCACAGTTTATGGGAATAATGGAGATAATATGTGCAGGCAGGATCAAGCCAATGGCTTATTGTAACCAGTTATCGTTTTCTTTTCTGTATTTTAAATACTTTGGTGCTATTTGGTGATAAGAATTGGGTCTTTATTCTGCCTCTAAATCAATGTAAGTATGGATAAAATAATTACATGTTCATGTCTGAAGTAAATTAGTGACATACGGATATTGGTTAAGTCAATTCATCTCCCTGTTTATTTCTGATTTCTTGATTTCCTCTTCCAGTTCATTCTTCTTTAAATTATACCACCTAGGACAGATCCAGCCATCATTCTGTTCAAACATGTAAAAGTCAGACATTTCCCATGTTGAAGTTCTGACGCCGTGTGTTCAGTTTTAATAAGTAACTTAACCAAGGGTTTTAGAAGTCAGTCTGTATCCTATTCAACATCCTATGCAAAATACAGCCTATTGAGCTGAAAAGGAGAAACAAATTCCTAGCTAGTCCTCTATCTTCATTTCACATATTTTAGTTAATCTTATCAGACTTCAGTTCAATTTCCAGCAATAATGCTTTCTGTATGTGCTTGTACTTACTAATATTGTTTTTTACATCAGACTGCCAGTCTGCCATATCTTGATCTATGTGTTGAGGTTATTTATATTCATTTGCTGTACCATTTTGGGTCTGACTAGGTTGGCTTGATTTTCTTATGATATGTATTTTGAAATCTAGAAGTAATTTATTCATTAGCAAACTCTGCAAATGATTTCAGTAGTACAGTTCTTACTTGAGAACAGCATGTATAGAAATAGACTAGAATAAAAAAAATACACATTTTATGGTTTTAACTGTACAATGAATTCAGGTCATCTGCTTTTAATATTGGAAATCAATGCTTGGCACTTACTCTTGAAAAGGATTAATGTATTTTACTGAAAAAAGATCTGGAGACTTTCTAACACATTCTGAAAATTTAATAATACTTACTCTCATTGTTGATTTCCAGGTATTATAACATTAATCTTTAAGCCATAGAACAACTCTATTTGTATTTTACACCTCTTCAAATGTCTGGCTGATGTCACTGAAAAACCTTGGATTTAAACATTGCCACGCTCAGAGGTAGATATGGCTTCTTTGCCCATTGAACATTAGTGTTAAGAAACCAAAGCTTACAGTAATCTTGTTATGGGGCTAAAAAGGCATTTCTGAGGGTTGGCAGTCTGGGTATGCTTTTAAGAATTCATCAGTTTGGGTTTTTGGACATCTTGGAGCTCAGGCATAAAGTGATCCTGTACAGGCAGATAAAGAGATGGCAGCAGGGGTCACCCAAACTTTAAGATACGGTTTTGAAAGCAGCTTTAAACTAAAGAAAGAAAGGGATGAGAAAGAGAAAGCACTTCTTGGGAAAAAAACTGGAAAAAAAGAGAAGTTGTTTAGAAGAAGGCAGCCTCATCCTTGAGGTCTTCTACAGACCATGCTGTAGTCTTCTGCAGGCACTGCTCTTTTCCTCACATTGGACAGTGGCAGTTTTGGTTTTGGCACTTTCTCTCCCTCTCAGACTCAGCAAAATTCCCCTGCACTGGCAGCCTTTGGAGTGAACAGTGGTCAGCAGACAGCTGAAAGCGTGGCAGATATTTTTTTATGTTTTATCAGTTTAATATTTCTGGTTTCCTGTTTGCTTCCTACTTTCAGCACACTTTCACCATGTGGGGAGCTTTTAGCCCATCTCTCAATGTTTATTTCCTCTCTGTCTTGAGCCGTGGCTTTCTTGGCTGCATAGCCAATTTCACTTCAACCTGTACCTGATCTGAGACAGTGGTATGCATGCTGCTCTTCAAAACTATTTAATGTCTATATAATGGGAGCACCTTCCACTATAATAGATGACCAGTCCTGGGAGATTATTAAGAATGCGGTAGTAAAATTTTGCACTTAGGTACAGTTTACCCCTCTATCCATATTACATTGGAAATCTGTCTTAGCGGAATTACAGTTCCTTGTTGACAAAAGCATCTTTTGATAAGAAAAAATATAATAACTCTGAGAAGCAAAAGGACTCCTCCTGCAAAAGAACTGTAAAAATATTAATAGGGAAATTCTGGTGACAGAATTATTCTGGTGACTCAGTTAGGAGTATCAAATACTTTTTTGGCCATGCTATGATATCATTAAAATTTTCTGAAGTAGAGCACAGCTCTGTATTTTTATAATGGTGATACACATCTACTCCAGTGTAAGCAAAGTTTTATTTAGTTCAAGGAAATCCTTAGAAAACTGAGTAGGCATGGCTCTTCTTTCTGGTGACATTTAATTTATGGGAGATAGCGTGGAGCCTGACAGTACAAAATGAGCTCACAGTATGGGAATGTTCAGATTCTGGATGACCTTCATTTGCAGAAGCAATCATTCACTAACTCGTGTTATTCATCGTTTTCCCCTGGGTGTGGAAGCTTAGTGGACGATCTCAAATGTTAACTGGATGTAACCTGCTGCTTTGGAGACTTGTAGTGTTTGCTGAACATAGAGGAAATCCTCATGGGTTTCTTTACCTGTATCAAAAAATCACTTTGTATTCTTCTCCATTGCAGCATCTGCAATTTGCTTAGTGCAAAATATTTCCTTAGAAATTACTTATAACATGACCTGCTGTTTCTCTTTTTCCCCATGTTTATACCCTGAATTTTAGTTTCATGTAGGGTCAGTGACTTCTTGAAGCTTGTTGCGACAGCCCCTGTGGAAACAGAGTTCTCACCTTTGTGAGAACAAGAATTTATTGTTTATAAAATGTTCCTGGTTTTCCAAATACTCTCCCAGCAGGTAGAACAGCATTAATAACAGGCACACAGCCTTTCCTTTGCTCTTTCCCTCCTGCACAAAAGGACAGATCGTTCAGAGGCACTCGGACTGCAATCCCTGCAGGGGCAGCTCAGTCCCTGAGCTGCTGCTCTGCAGTGAGGCTGGAAGCACTTCCTGCAGGGAGAAGTTCTCCTCTGGCCTGCATTTTGAAAATGTGTCACACATGCATTTAATCTCTCTGCTGCGCGTTCTGGACATAGGAGCTGAGTGGTCTTAAAACTGCATTTTATGGCATTTAAAACATTGATGTAAAATGCACAGTGATTGCATTGTTTATATTGTATTATACCATCTGTCCAAAATGTTATAAAAATATGGGTCTAGGAGCCATCTCAAAAGGAATGCCCCTGCTCAGAGTGAAAGTGGTGCATTCAGGCAGGAATCCATTTTATAGTGAGTTCTTCTAACCTTTTCTTACTAATATCCTTATTATATTCATTAGACTGTGCTTATTGTAATACAAAGATATGAAATATCTAACTTCTCCCTTTTTCAAAAGACCAGTGACCCCAGAGACAATTAAATCTAATTCATACAGTTTATCCTTGTCAAATTCATGTCAGCTGCATTTTTTATTCCCTCATTATTTCTCTTTGCCCCAGAAATTATTATTGTATTTGTTAACACCTTTCAGATATTGCAGCTGGGATAACTGATCACTAATTTCCAGGAGCCTGCTATTTTTCTCGTCAGGACAAACATTATATCTGACATCCTGTGACCTTCTGAGCCATCCCACATTCCACGGGTATCGTCTTGGAAGGTTCAGAGATTGTTTTGATAGCCCCTTACATACTCTATACTGAAATCCATGTCATGTTGATAAGGTGAATATTTCTGCATTTTATAAATATTCTTTAGCTGGTTCTTGCCCTGTTTTACTCTAATGTCTTAAATTCAAGTTAGCTTAGTTTCTTCAATATTGAGTTGTTTGTTTGAAAAGTGAAATTAAGCCACTTTTATGTTACAAATTAGTGGGCTGGTAGGGAAGAAATCACATTGTCCTCATATTTTTTTCAAATGCACATGAGATACGAAATGCTTTATATCTGTATATAAAATAAAATATATAAAAACATACTCTGTTGCTAAATAGGTCAACACCCATTGGCATCTATGCCTGTCTGCACCAAAGTTTGGTGTGCAAGACCTTGGTGCACAACTACTCAGACATAACCAGATTGCCAAAAATGGTATCAGGAGAACTAATCAGCAGAAGATTCCTTCATGGTGAAGAGTGAGAGCACTGTCACCTCTCTGAGATCAGGGAGCACTGCTTGGGTGAATTCCTGTGCTGCTCTGCACTGACAGGTGATGGTTCAGCTTTTAAAGCATTTTGCTGCTGGTGAGGAGTCTGTAATACCTACTTGAGACAAAGTTCCTAGGCCCAGCCTCTCATTTACAGATCCTTTCCACTTAAAATTTTAGTTTAGTGAAACATTTGGTCTATTGTAAATGTGTGTTATTTACTGAGCAGCAGTTGTTGGGTCTTGGCATGGTGACATTGCTGTGCATATGCTCCTGCTCCTCCTGCCCTGTTTGTGTGCCACTTACAGCGACAGCTTCTGCCACAAACTGTTGTTGGGGAGCAACTCAAAAAGGCAGAGGGAAGAGACTGCACTGATGACGTGCAATTAAAAGGAAAAAAAAGTAGCATTTCTACATCTCCCACAATTAGGAGTTTGTGTGCTATCTACAGCAGCTGCATCGTGAGAGTTCTATGAGCATTTTGCATATATTTTCTGACAGTTTATGCATTTTCCAAGACATAAAAACCACTGAACATTGACTCCTTAGCATAACAGACATTTAGCAGACACATCTTTTCTACAAATTTGTTTTCTGCATTGCAGTCTATTTTGGAGTTGATGTATGAAGCATTTAGGAAGACAGATTATTTCTTATGAATTTTACTGTCTCAACAATGCCAAAAAGAGAAGGAAATGAGGCTTTTGTTCCACAAATAAGCTGAACACGTATGTCATCGATGCCATAAAGAGAATAAGTGAACTTAGAACATCATCCATCTTTATTTTATTTACCCAAAATACTAATTTAGAACTTCTAAGTTAAAGAGATTTTCTTACAACTATTTTTCAGTCTAATGTTTTAAGATTTTGTGTGTATAGGTTGTTAGAACTCAGGGTTTTAAACACTTTTAAAAAAATTCTGGTTTTCACATATTTTTAGTGAACACAAACTGTATCATCTCCTAAAGGGCTTTTTTCCCTTTTTTTTTTTTTTTGTATGATATCGAGTCTCTTGAAATACTTTGATCAAACTTCCACAGCTATTTTTGAGTTCCGAGAAGGTTAAAACATTTTCTTTCTTTAGAAGATTATTTTCTGCTTTTTGTTCCTTTACTTGGATGACTCCTGAATGCTTCCATTTCCATGGAACGTGTGATCCAACCATTGACTGGATAAAGCTGAGAGGACTTGTAATTGGCTCTGCACATGCTGTGGATGTGGCCAAGAAAGCCAATTTGCCTCTGAGAACATCAAATGCCTTTGAAATCCGAGTTTGCTAAGGCTCCACTTCCTTTTTTCATGGGCAGATATTGAGTCTGCATTTCTCCATGAAGTATTGCAATCAAGAATATGTTGTCAGAACAGTGTGGGGAGTTCCTACAATCCCCTTCGGGCTCTTGGGTCATGCAGGAGACGGAGGGAGATCTTGGATGAGAAATACAGGCTGGTCAGGGCCACACGAAGTTCCTAATGTTCTTTTACAGTTGTGCGAGCTGCACGTGGGTTATCCCCCCGTGGAACAGGGCGTGTGGGTGTGCACACCAGGTTTTGCTCACAGCTGGCACACCCAGCTGTGCCTGAGAATGGGATGTCAGTTGGGAGTTTACAAAGAGAATTGAGGTCTGCTGAAATAAATTTGTGTTGTTGGTAGGTTTTCCTTTACCAGGCACAGTGCTGGGATTCTTTCCTTCCTTGTGCAGCTGCCCTTGTTCAGTTTGGTTGGAATTTTTGCCCCTGTGCTTTCAAGGATTCTCTTAGAGCTGCTCCTGTGTCTGCTGCAGGGAGGCTTTAGTGCTTAGGCTGCAGTAAGGCCCAGATTTGCATCTCTCTCACTTCTGAGCAAGCAAGTTCCAGAAAAGTAGATGGAATAATACATGAAAATAGTTATGGAAAGCAGAATCAGCACTAATCAGCTGAGGTGTATTAAAAGATTATGGGTCAGGACTCCAAGGGTGGATCAGCAGCATTTCATTGAAGATAATGAATCTACTGTGAGTTGGACTGGCTGAAGTTTTGGGTCTAGGTCACACAGAAATTTGATATATACGTATTCTGCCTGAAGAATTTACACTGCTTTGAAGCTTTATACTGTGAAGGATTTTAGGTGGTTTATCAGTAAGTACTTTTTCACCATGAATATCTGCAGTGGTATGAAAGTCCATGACTCTTCAAGTATCTAAAATTGCTTTAATATTCTCCACATTTCAGAAAATTCATTTTATGTTGGTTTTTTTTTTTTTTTAAAAAAAAAAGGAGTGTTCTTTTTTTTGAAAGCAGAAGAATGTGAGAGAAAACTTGTCAAGATTATGACAATCTTGACATGTCTTAAATCCATTCAGGAAGTTAATAAGGTTTCAGTAGTGGTGGTAGTTTGGCAGTATTGCACTATGTTCTTGTCTATTCTTGGTTTTCTTGTCAGTTGTGACACTAGCATGAAAGATACTATGCAAGCCATGCTACACTAACTTATATGGCATCTAATAGCAGAATTTGGTTAATAATTCCTTTATTTGGGAAAAAGAAATATGGGAGAGTTCTGTTAAACCTCATAATTTATGGATCTCATAGCTATAGTAGAATTTTAAATACCACCATACTAATCCATGTGTGTTTTATGTACACATAGATTCACCAGGTCATATAAGTGTATAATTTACTATAAGTAGACAACGTATTTTATGATTATATTTAAAAAGAGAATTTAGACCCCTTTCTAGCTGGCCAATCTGGACATAACTGTTGTGTTTCTATGGTTGTCTCCAAAAATGGTAGAAATCACTACAGTCACAGTGGGACCAGTGCAAGGCTTTGAAAAATTGTGGGATCTTTTTAACATTGACAGCCTTTACTAGCGGCTATATTTATATTATTTTCACTCACAGCTTGATCTACTAGTCTGCTAAACCTCTGTGGAAGGTGTGAGTAGAAGAGAGGGGCAGAGCAGGACGGACTCCCTTCATTTTAGTCAGAAAACATCATTTGCTGAACGAGGTTTGACAGCCATAAAATCATCTGAGATGGAGATACAGACAAATGGTGGCTTGAATGTTATGTAAGGAATGATGTAAGGGAATGTTTCCTACTTCTATCCGTGCTGTTAATCAATGTATTTTCTGGAGTGGTGTCTGTTGAAGCCAGAGTTTATAGATCAAAAAGGAAAGCAGGCACGAACTAGAGCACACCAACAAATGAATCACAGCAGCTCCAGTGCACTCAGGGCAGGGTAAGGGAGGACTCAGTGCTGTGGACTGAGAGGAACAGGCGTGGAGCGTGTGCTTCCTGCCCCAGGGGAGCTGGTGACAGCCCTGCCTCGGGTGCCAGGGGTCTCAGGAGTGCCCAGGGCTCTCCTGCACTCAGGTCAGCCCTGTGGTGCTGTCACAGGTGGAACACAGGCCTGGGTGCTGTGTGTCCTTCTGCTCTCCACCATGGGGAAGGTTCTGTGTGGCAGCAGAGGTTCCTGGGTCACTTCCACTGATTCATTCCAGAGATGTTCCATTTGGGAGTGAAGATATATTAGCACAGAACTCAGATTCTGCTTGCTCCTGCCTTGCTTAAATTAGGAAACATTTACTCCGGGGCACTGGCTAGCTCAGAGCAGTCTATAAAGCAGAGCACTTTATGGAGGGCCATTAATAATAGCTGTTCATATTTTAATCTTGGATGGAACCATTTTCTTGAGATAGAACTCAGGCTGGAATTTAAATCTCTAAACTGAAGAACTACTAGCATTCAATTTTGAAATGAAACCCTATAATAGAGTCTGTATCAGAAGGCTACTTGCAGTGAAATGGAAGTAGCTATGTTTTACAGAGAGTGTCATGGAACAGTTCCTCCATTGTGCAGAGAGAACAGATTTCTGCCTTCTTGCTTGCTAACTATTTCTAATTATATTCATTTCAGTGAAATGAATATTAATGGTTCTAATATATTTAATAAAGTTTATTCCTGATTTCTTTTTCCCCTTCAAATTAATTTCTCTTTTCATTTCATTAATTTAAAAAGATTTTACTTCATGTAAGTTAATTACAATTTTTTCCTTTTAGAGGGAAAACATTTCAGATGATAAGTACTATTATTTTAACAAGTATAATGAGGGCACACAGCATCTTGAAGATGAGTTTTTTTATCCTTTTACTGTAAGTGTTGTGGGCCAGCCTAATTTATATTGTAATATTCCAGATCTTCTATCAGCCAAGGTATGAGTTATTAGCATATCTAATAAATTTACATATGCTGATCTGGTATGCCATTCACAGCTAATGCAGTAATGTCTGCATTAGAGACAGCTAGAACTGCTTTTTTAGGCTAAAGTTTTTTCCCTTATTAAGGTAAATGAGAAAATGTTTATAAGTACTAAGATAAGAAATATAATCACTCTGAATGTCGTGGGTGTAAACAGTAATAAATTTCTTCCATAATATATTTTTCCATATGTAGGACATACCTAAAAATGTCATAAATACATTTCAGCAACAACATGAGATAAATGTCAGAGTATGTGAGTTTATAATCCCTCAGAGGTCAAACTGAATTTTTAAAACAGTTTCAACCACTGATAGAGAAATGTTAAATTCACACTAATGGAGTGAATAGTGACTTCTTGAAAGACACTTCTGTTTATCACAGGAATACTACGGACATATGAAATAACAATATATTAATACAAATGACAGGGGTATATAATAAGAAAGTCCTTGAAATTATCCTAAAAAGTTCTGCTCAAGAAAAGGGCTGCTATGAAAAACAATCTTTTTCATTTCTGTATTACATGATTGCTGACATCTTTTCAAAGTATTTGCTCTTCCTTCAAATAATTATAGTACCAAGAAGGACAAAATCAATATCTTGAACCTGGCAAAACCTCAGAATTGTGAAAATCTTGGAACTGGTTTTTCTCTGATTTACACCAGTACAAATCTACTGTTACTGAGGCTGAACTTAATTTTATATAACTTCAGAATTGATTATCTACAGAACAGTTCTGGTGCTTTTTCTGCTTAGTAAGGAGAAATCTTGTGCAGTTATTTTACCTGCATACAGTTGTTGGAAAACACACACAAAAAAGTACCTATGACAAAAGGTGACTCTATCAGGGCAAATTCAAGTGTAGAGAGGGACGATTTGAGTTTGTTCAAATAAGACTGACCTTAGCTGAGGGTGAGTGTGAGTTCCCCAAATGTATGACCAATCAAATCAATTGTGAGCAATCAAAGTATCCCTCAAAGCAAACAAAATGCAAAACACAGAAGTTGGGATTTTTTAAAAGAAAATATAATGGTCTAGCTGTTCCCAAAGGCATCTTTCCTTTTCCAATGGAATGGAGACCTTTTATGACACAACAATTTCTCCTTCAAGAGGTTAATTTGTCCTGAAATTTATAATGCATCAAATCCTATTATTGTAGCTGTAACTTTTCTTCCCTTTTTCCAAAAGCTGTAGAAATTGACACTTTGTTTTGGTTAAGTAGCTGCTTTGTAGCTGCATACTGCAAAAGGATTTTTTTCCCTGAAAAGAACTACAAAGCAGTTGAAGCATATATTCTTTCTCCCCCCAGTTTCACTCTGCTGATAGTTCTATTCATGCTATTAAGGATGATATCTAGGCAGCTGCTGTTTGCTATTACCCATTAACTTGGAAACCAAAATCTACTTTTTAGCACAAAATAGCTTTGTCCTTTACATACACACATTGGTTTATTTGTTAAAACACAATGTGAAGGTTGTATTTATGGCAGTAGAATTAAAAAGAATTTAAGGTTTTGTGTTATCTATAAATCAAGGGAATTGGCCATTGGTAAGTCCCCAGATTCTGCTGGAATATTGGAAGGGACCTTTTGCAGCATCAGCAGTTAGTGTATTCCCTCCAGTCCCAACACTTTTTGTTTGTCTGCTTTCTTTTTTTCTAATTTTTTTTAAAGGTGATTCTATTTTTCTATGTATGGATAGTTCACATATTTAGATATTATGAGTAATCAGATAAATTGTGTGCTAAAGTGCATAAGAAGTAAAGGCAAGAGAAGCCACCTGCATGAATGAACCCACTTGCTCACAGGAGGGCTGTGATAGAAGGGAAATTTGAATTGTTCAGGGAAACCTGAAAGGGATGGCTCAAATCCAGCCCTCACCCTGTCATGCACTTTACCCTGAGCTGCAGGGAGAAGTTACCTTTTTTGTTGTGGGATGCTCTGTCATTCTGAACTTTTGGGGCTGGTGAGAGGCTGTGAAATGACCTTGCAAATGACAGGTGTTGCCGTCCTCTTTCAATTAACTTCAACTTTTATCAAAACAAAATAAAACCCACTGTTGTCTTTTAACAAAGGCTTGGTAAGGGGGCTTTGGTGAGATGCTCCTCCTCTCCACAGCATTTTTCAGGAGGAAGTATTGGCATTCACATCTCTTATTATCTATATAGAATATAGATTCAAATCTTCCTTTCCAGGAATATCCTATATCCAGGATGCTGCAGTTATTAATTCACTTCACACATTATTAAAGCAGCAGAGAGTACAGTGACATGCAAGTTACGAACCCAGAGCCGATGGGTTCAGGCACCTACTTTTTTTACAAGTATTATGACAGAACAAATTGCTTTCATGCCACAAATTTCCAGTACATTCTAGGTGCTTCTTTTCTCTTTACAGTGCTTCCATACTCATAGGATAGCTGTACACTGCAGGGCTAGCCCAAAAATGTGGCAGCAAGTCTCTCCAAACAGACCCATACCCCAACCTCTGCCACACACTCAGCAGGGCTTTCTCACAGCCGTGGAGCTGTGCTGTGACTCCTTCCCTGCTCCAGATCCAACGCTGCAGTCCCTGTGCTCAGGATGGGCTGGGAATGAAGCTGGAGGAGTGATGAGATGCTGCAGCTGCTCCTTGCCCCTTGGCAGACACAGCTCTGACCGAAGGAACATCAGCTTACTTTCCTCCCACGTGTCTGATCCAAGGTTTCTTTCAGACGAAGGGAAGGAGCTCCAGAGTTCCTCACTGCACATCCCAGGACCTGATGCCCCACAGATCCGTGTGCTTGAGACAAGGAGCCATTCCTCTGTCCCAGCCTGGAAGGATTTATCTGTCCCAGTTCCAGGAGTGCTCACAGGCTGGCCTGGGTCCCCACACTGGGTGGAGTGATAGGTTACAGGATCAGGACACCTGAGTAGTTTCAAGGCAGGAAGGGAGGGGACGAAATGTGTGATCGAGGTAGAAGTATGCTGTATTAGCATAGAAAAACCTCAAATGATTTCAGTGCAGAGCTGCAGAGGGCAGAGACCAAGTGGGCATATGCCACAGAGGCAGATAAGGGAAGACATTTGAGAGCTACCAGTACCTCTGTTATTTATTCCTCGGTCACCTGGGACAGTGGTCAGGCTGTCAATGTGACTAAAAGCTGGTCCTGGGCTTTTGCTTAAAACCTCAGGCAGCCTCCAGTAGCACAGGTAACAGCAGAATTGTGCTCAGATTACAGGTCCCAGGTGAGAACATCAGAGGAGAGAGCATCAGAACCTAAATAAGAAACTGGGTTACCTTGACTTCACAATATGCATATACACAGAGAAAGATTAAGATCTCATAGACTCACTTCTCTGAGGAGAGGCCAGGGAAGACTCTCAATTTGCTCTGCAGATTAATGCTTTAATTGTTAACAGCATGAAGACTCAGAGGACTGAGAAACCTCATGAAAATTTAGTATAGTTGATCCCATAAGCTTTTATCTGCTGATCTCATGTAGCAGATTTTTGGAAGAGGGGGAGGGAGGAAACAATGCAAAGGAAAAAAATATGGGAGAGCAAAACAAGAGCAGACAAAATCATTGATAAGATTTTGTGAGCAGATATGATGTGATTTAATGTGATTGCATGTCACTGAGGGATGATCAAGAAATGCATCAAATTCACTGTAAAGAAAATTGTCATGAGCAGCTCCAGCACTGACAGAGGTCAATGTAAGTAGTATAAGGTCAGTGTGGGTTTTAATATCTTGCTGTTCTTGTCTGCAATAGATAAACAGTGCTGAGCTGGCTGAGTGGTAGCCACACCAACTTTTGGTGAAAGAAATGCTCTATAAATTTTGCTAACCACTGTCTTGCAGGTTTAGTCTGGTGATGATGCAGGCCTTCAAAGATTAAATAAAAAAAGTTTGAGAAATCCTTTATACAGGTGTAACTACAGGTTTTTCAGGGGAAGAGGAGAGAGTAGAGGAGAGAATGAAAAATGTTATTTCACTTCTCTATGATTTTTATAATGTTTCCTGGCATTCCAGTGATTTATAGAAACAGAAACAGTCATCAGAAATTGGCAAGAGTACAGGAAGAATAAGCCAATGAAAGGTGAAATTAATAGCAGTCATAGATGCTTAAGGGATCAATGATGTATTGGTGCTATTTCTTCTTCAATGTCACATGTTGTGCTAGTGCATTAGGCCAGATGATATCTAAAGACAATGACCTATAATCTGCTCCGTTCCCTCAATGCCTTGCTAATATTTTACCAAGGGTTTTACTGTGCTGCAGCTTAAAACAGAACTTTGCCAGCTGCAGGAAGAAGGTGCAAAGACAATTTCTGATGCTTGGTGCAGAGAAAAAGAGGCTGCTGGATTTAATCATTACTCACAATCCTCTCAAACCAGTGAAGCTCGAAACAGCAGTGAGAGAAAGTGACAGAGCCCTTGCCTTGGTGAAGGATTGTAATTGTCCTGTTGTAGTGTATGGTCCTTCCCTTGGCATTCCTAATGCTCCCCAGGAAGGGCCCACGTGCCAGGACACCAGAGGAAGGTGCAGCAGGTTCCACTTAGGGTCTGTATTTGTGGTGTTTAGCTTTAACTGGTGAGCCTTGGTCTGCTCCTCAGTGACAATGTTTCCAGACCATTTTTAGTGCAGGAGACTCCACTCATCTTGTCAAACCTGATTTATTGCTTCTGTTGGGTTGTGCTTCTTGCCAAGGAACTGTTCCTGGCTTTGGATCCTTTTCCTGTCTGATGGGCTGCATATGCTGTCTGATCCCAGCCCTGTCCCGTCAGCTCCTCTTGCTGTCTGATCCCACTCCTCAGCTCTGTTGTTGTCAGGTCCGGTTGTTTTTATAATCAATTGCTTTCTCTTCCATTCTGTTTATGATTTGCTCTTTTCTATTTGTATTGCCTGGCCCTGGGGCCCTCAGATCATTTCTTGCTGCCTGATTTTGCTGTCTGATACACAGCTGCCCCACAGATACCGTTTCTGGGTTCTTCCTCACTGGCTAAGCAAAGAGCTGCATGGCCTCCTGTTTCTAAGTTCCAGCTGTCTGATCAGCTGCTTTTGCAGAGTTATCCTTCCCATGGTGTAATCCTATTGTCAGTAGCTGTAGGATCAATTCTTTTTGCACAGATCTTCTGGATGTGTAATTATGAATTTCATATATCATCTAGTTAATCCTGTGAAATCATTCCAAATATCTGAATATCTTCCTCTTTCTGCTTTCTTGCTTTGTTCATATTTAATTTCAGTCTGCCTTGATCACACTCCACTTATCCAACGGATTCCTCTTTTCTTTCCGATTTCTTATCAGCTGCTCTTTAGCATCTATTTTTACTTTCACAGCTTCTGCTAGTCAAAGATTCTGATGTGTGAGTTGCTATTCCTGCAGCCCCATGTCTACCACCATCCGTTTAATCATCTCTATTGTGTGCTGCTCCTGCTATTCAATCAGCGGTGGTTTTTTGTTTTGTTTTTTTTCTTTCTTTTGTGCAGGCCTGCAATGATCTGATCAGTTCTGTCTGTCATATGATTGCCCCTGGTTATCATTCCTACTGGGTAATCATCACAAGGGACTCTGTTCTTGCACAGACTTGGATAATTATCTGCTCATGCTGGTTTTGGTGACTTTCTCAAGCCCACAGAGTGGAGTTACACAGTTCTTAGAAGCACATGCTACAGTAATGGCATTGCTGGACTTTGCGGGGTTGGTATCCTGGAGTTAAATATATAAATGGGTACTCTTATCTAAAAGTTTTGCAAATAGATGAATTCCACTGTGCAGTGAAATTAAAAGTTCCTATCCTCTGTCTGCCACATATTTCACATATTCTTCTGTTTTCCTGGTAAATAAGTATTGGTTCTTCATGAATCAAGAACATGTTCATCAAGGCTCTGTTCTTCCACCTCATCTTTCCTTCTCTCAACTCATCTTTCCTTCTCATTACTTATCCAGCCGTCATAGCTTGGCTGATCCCTGGTTCAGTGCTGTATTATAATATAAAATAAAGGAATAAAACTCAGTGGATGTAAATTATCCTAGTTCATTGACTTCAGAGGACCCCAATAATTAAGAGAGTCAGCTCCGAGTCTCTGGAGGAGAAGACACATGCTGTGACTAAAGAGTACTGTCTCCTGTTGCTGGCTGAGAAAAGTAGATTGATTATCTTTGCTTTCCAGAAGAAGATTGGGAATTAGTCAAGAAGAACAAATGCACATCATAGCTTTACGAAGAGCTTTAAAAGATATCAGACAGGGAGATGCATATTTCACTCTGCTGCAGAAATCTGGGAAGTTCTGTATAGGAGCAATCTATCTTTCCTTCCTTAAGGAATTTTTTTCCCCCAAATAGGTCTTAAGGGGAATGGCCAAGGTTACATTTGGTGCTTTACCTCTCAAGGTGTGACTGCCTGAGTTACAATGCTGATTTATTCTTGGAATGTTTAAATCAGCTGCTAAATTTGACCTCAGCTTGCCGCACATAAAGCTGGTTTGCTGTAACCTCTCTGATCTTGCAGCTCCTTAGGGGGGAAGAAGGCAGAACACTCCTGAATCCGGACAATTTTTTAAAGCTATCCGTGTAGAAGCAGAGTCTGATTTTTTTTTCTTAGCAGTTGCGATACTTCAGGGAAGGAAACCAGGATTAACAGCTTACATCTGTTAAAATTAATTCTTCTGTTGAAGAACTTGGAGGGACGCAAAAATTAGAGTTAGCAAGTTTTGCAGCAGAAGGGTAGATGAGACAGCTGCCAAAAGTACCTTCCAGTCTCATCTTTTATTACTGCCTTCACACCGAGTAAATGATGATGTGTGAAGTTTTATTCAAAGTTACTCACTTTTCAGGTAGCCTCCCACATGCTTGTATATTTATCTAAAGCTTTCAGATCTGTAAATTCTGAAAGATTGGAAGAAGGTAGACATAGGTAGAAAGTAAGTTATGCCATGTAGTTCAGAATTTGGAGAAATGCTTGAACTTAGGTGTTTGGGTTGTTATTTTTTTCCCCAAATGCATGTATAGCTAGAATAAGAACTTTAATTTTAGAACTTAGAAAAACATACTTTTGGAGTCTGGATGTGTATAGCACTGTGAGGTTTTCTAAAGGAAAAAAAAAGAACTTGTAAATATAAAATAGGAAGATGTGCAATCAGTATATTTTCATATTGAAACAGTAGATAAACTAATTTTTCTAATATTCATATAACCCTTCATGGATCAAAGAATGGTACCCCATGCTTGTCTTACCACTTTGTCTATGACAACTACAGTAAATATTACATCTACTTACACAGGCTTCAAATCTATGTCTCAGATTCCAGAGTAGACTACAGCCCCAAATCTCCATCATCTCCACCCATTTCTCTAGGCTGTCTCCGTAGTTTATAGTCACTTCTTGGGTACTTCTAGGTCTCGTTTTCTTACCAGCTCAGCTCTGTGTAACACAATGTCTTAAACTTATGTGTAAGTGCTCTGACAGTAGGTTATTAAGAATTCACGGAAGGTATCAATCAAGATTTTTGCAAATTCAATGCTTTCCAAGAACCTTAAGAGTGTTTTGCTTTTGCTTATACTCTCCATGATTCTAAGGTTAAACCCCACAGAACCAACTGACAACATGGAACTCTTTCCTGCACAGTTTGCAGATGTGGAAAAAATCCTTTCACTTTACACCCTTAATTTTACAGTGGTGATTTTTATATCTCTTTAGGCAAAGATATCTTATATTAAATTTAAATGGAATTCGATGCAGCTAAGAATGACTGTTCATGCAGAATCTGGTAAAATAAACCTGGTGTTAAAGTCTGACAAAGGATATAGATAATGCACTGAACTGAAGCCTGTAGTTTCTTGTGGTATCAGAACAAAATGAAGAACCATCCTTTCCAGAATTAATCAAACGTGTTAAAAGCATTGAGAATTCCAGAGAGACTCCCAGAGGCATTTCTGATCTGGCTGTGCCTGAAGGCTCCAGATCTTTCCCTGCCCATGGCTGGATCCTGTGGGGTGCAATGGGAGCCCTCTCAGGGGGCTGCTCCCTGCCCACACTGCCACAGCCATGAGCATGGAATGCACTTGGGGAAGATTTCAGAGCTGAACAGCACTATTCTCAATTATTAAAGATACAGCATTCCCCAAAAATCTGCTTTTTTTTTTTTTTCAGTTTCTTTTTTTTGTTTGCTTTTTCTTTTTTCTTTTTTTCTTTAATGGCCTAGCTGGATCTATCCCTTTTTCATTCGATTAAAAAACAGTGAAACTGAAGTAGCAGAGTGAAAATGTCCAAGCCTTCAGGTTGCTTCATAAGCCTCATCTGAAACTCTAAGCTGATCATTTGAACAGTGGATTTTTCCTTTGACTTCACTGAAGTCTTTGAAAGATTGATGGACCACCATGGAGCTGACAGTATTGTTTCCAACATGTGCTTAGATATTAATTAAGCAGAGAAGAGGAGCAATTTTTATCTGCTAATAGGAATATTTTGAAGGAAGTATTTATTACAGAAGCTGTTCACCAGTATGGTGAAGAATAGCATATTTGATAATCAATTTGCAATTGAATAAAAGCAATGAGCCAAATACAGATTTCTTTTATTCTTTATGAAATAGGAGTAGATACAGTTAAGGCAATATAATAATCCAGAAAAAGATTTTTCCTTTTGCATTTTGGAGGAAACATTTGTTGGAATTACCTTTAAATTTGTAAAGCTGTTCCTGATAGGGTTAATATGTCTATGTTAGACCTAAATCTCTGCTTAACGCTCACAAAAGTCACAGTGGAAAGCAATGGTGAGGATTTATAGCGCTCATTAACAATTATAAATACTTAGCAGGGTAAGAAAGTGAAAAGAACTCCACAGGTTTCTTTTAAGACTCTTCATGCTATGTTCTTTATTAACAACAGGGAAAAAAAGAAATAACAAACTTATGTTTTCTTCTTTCTCTCTCTTTCTCAGCTAATTCAAAGTGAAGCTGTTAATTAACAGCCAGAGTACAATCTTTAGTTATTGGACTAATTACAGAAGACTTGCTGTGGGTTTTAAATTCTCTTGGGGTATTTTTAAATCTGGTGGGCAGTAATACTGCCATCTGTTTTGTGAGCTGATGGTTAGTTCCTACTGAAATCATTAAAATTTTGAAAACTACACTGCCTGCTATTAAGGTTCATAAATAAGTGGTGTTTTTTAAAAAGCAAAGTCTGCTTATATTCTACTGCTCACATCTGAAACAACATTCAGTGTACCTCCCACACATGCCTTGGGTAAACAGCTGATCTGGGAAGGCAGAATGCACAACCTGTTTATCCAGATCACATTGAATTTCCAGATAGTTAAATGACAGTTACAGATGTAGATCTTAACGTTACAGAAACTTTCCAGCAAATAAAAGCCTTTAAATAACACTGTTTTTAAAAAGTCATCAATTTTCATGTGGTGTTGGAAAAATAATTGATCAGAACTGGCTGCTGCTGTTAACTTGGCTTTCTCTTTGGCCTGAGAGGCTCATCTGCATTCAGCTCTGTATATAAATAAAACCTGATTTTGTAGGGAATACTGTTGAGCACATATTTACCACAACTGCCCTAAGGGGAAAAAATACCCAAAAGTGGATTAATTGGAGATTACTCAGTCCTCTCTTATTCTGAAATAGATGTCTTTTCATTTGTTGCTAAAACCCTATTGGATGAGGTAGTTTTCCATCTGTATTGCTGGCAGGAATCTGACAGACTTGCAGAGATCCGAATCATTCCCAGGCAGATTTGCATGCAGCATTTAATTTAGGATTTTCAATCAATAGAATTGTCAAGATCTGGCTGATGGTCCCTTTAAATACAATTAGTTCAAACCATGTGCTTGTTGGCTTGGAATTCTTTATCTTTCATTTCATGTACTTTTCAATGATCTCAGTATTCTATTTTTTCATCTTAGGACCTCAGCTGCTGATTGTGTCAAACATTTTGGCCTATATCACTTTAAAGTAGATAATTGTATATTAATTATCTACTATGCCAGAAAGGTATTGTTTCTTCCTCCAAATTAAAATTTTGTTTGTGACCCAAGAATAAATTACCTTGTCTTTTTAAGGACAAAATCTTGTGAAGCTCTCCTAAAATTGGGAGGTTAAATTTCACAGTTGAGTCATCTCTATTGCCTACTGTATTGGTGTCTGACAGGCAGTCAGAAAAAGTTTATATTTTATCCATCAAGAAGCAGAAAAAAGCAAAAGGGCAAAAGACTATTCTGTAGTCCCAAGGAGGGATGATCCTTTTTTATGTTAATGAGAAATTGTGAGGAAAACTGCCTGACATCCTATGGACTGAGCAAATCCAGAGAACTGACTAAGGAGTAAAGGCATGCAGGAATTACAGGAATTTAATATTTTTCAGCCTGGCTCAGTATTTCGTGAGATAACAGAGAGATCTTTAGGAAACAACATAGGGTAAGAAAAATAGTAAGATGCACTGAGAAGTGCACAATATTTAGTTCTCTGATCATACAGATTTTTGAATATATCTGTTGCTTAAAATGTGAAGTGTTTATTTGCATCACACTTGAAAAAATATGCCTTCTGTACTGTTAAAGTAGAGGAAGAAAACCAGTCATGAGCTGCCTAGCACTGGAGCAGTTAGTAAATGGCTGTCTCAGATCTTCAGCCCAATCTGTTGTTTTCAGATTCCACTTGCAGGAAGAGCTCGGGATGCACTGTCTCTTTGCTGGTGTGCTGTATTTCAGTAGCCCTGCTGCAGTGTGAACAGACTGTGCCACCCTCACTAGAGACAGAGCTCTGGAGCTGTGTGGCACCAGCTGGTGAGCGCAGTGCCCACTGACATGGCAGAGAGCTGCTGCTGGAAACAATCTCACTGCACATCGAGAGAAATTAAAGGGATTTTTTTTCCCTTTTCTTTACTCTCTCATTGCTTCAAGATTAATTTTGGATCTGACCTTCAAAAGCTTAGATGTCAAAGCATATGTATTTTAGATTTCATTTGCGTAGGGTAGGGAAGTTGCTCTCAGTACATTTCCACTCAGGAGAGCCTTGCAATTTCCCTGATATCAAATCCCTGAAGGTATTGATTACCACTGAATTTGATCCTTCTCATCTTCTGGGTAAAAATCCAACCTTATTTTTTTCTAAGGCAATTTCATTTAATATATGGATATGTGCCAGTAATATCAGCAGCTTGTGAGTTACATTTCCATGAGACTACACTGTTGATTATTAGGTAAACACAGACCAACTAAATACTTCTTTTTTTTTTAATTCTTTTTAATTATTTTTTTTATTTGTAAGGTGAAAGTTATAAAAGTTAATACCTGTACGGCAAGAGTTAAGATATCCATTTAACACACTTCAGTTTAAATATGCACAAGAACTCCTACAGGTAAGTTTGTTATACTTGCTTATGGAGCTAACATTAGAGATAATCTTCTCAGAAAAGCAAATTTTCTAACTAAACTCTTAAGCTTGTTGTTTCTGTCGTCAAGCCATGAAGTTTGTATCTGCATCCATAGCCTGTATCGGCTGTCTGTGTGCCTTACAAAACACTGGCTCTGCCTTACTCATTGTTTACCATTGCATGCATTGCTCCCACATTTTCAACTCTCATAACGCTTCTTCAAACTCTGACTTCAAAGGGTCTTTGAAATACTGCTTATCTTCACTGAAATCATAAAAGGAACACTGTTACAGGTACAAATTTCCACCTGGTTTATAAACTTACAGGATCTAACACATAACACTTCACATTACAAAAACCATCTACCTTTGCTCATCAAGCAGTTAAGACTCCTTTTTTTAAGTTGCTTTATTGTCTTTTTTTTTCTTTTTATTTTCTTTTTTTTTTAAAGTCTTTTATGCTGTGCATTTGGTGATTTCCTTTCACCTGTACCCCTGAAATACAAATCACTGACAGGCTGAACAGAGTGTGAAGAGAGGAACTTGGAAGATGTCTCAACTTCGCAGTATTGTAGAGAAGACTGCAAATACTAGGTCTGTCCTGAGATGTTTGAAAGTTCTTTAATTCCCTAAATGGGAGGCTAAAGAATGTTAGATAATCTCTTCCTGTGAAAACATTTGCAATCAATAGATACCTATGACACGATTTCTCTGTCCTTAATTAAACTTTTGCAACTGATTCCACTCTTTAAAAAAACTGCAAGTGTTTCTTGTTTCCCTGGTGTCTTTTCCCAGCCATTTGTTGCATTCTTGATTTGTTGATCTTTGCTTTTTAAGTCTTTCTGCTCGGATGGGCAGCAACATTACTAAAATTTCCTCAAATTTTAACCATTGGAGTTATTGCTGCACTAGGCCACATTATCCTTAGATTAGATAATATCACTTTGAGCTTTCTTTTGAGACGCTGATAGTGTTGGAAGGGAGGCATTTTATGGGATTAAATAGAAAATCAATAGGATAAACAACCCTTTAACTAGCACGTTTATTTTTATTTCCTGATTGTATCTCTCTTTCTGAGAATTGCCTGAAGCAGAAAATAGGAAGCTCTAAGATTAATGTTTCAGCTGTACTCTAAAGATTTTGCTAGGGAAAATTATAAAATAGTATGGAAATTACTATCCCATTCCTACAGTCTCAAAGTAACCTCCGTGTTTGGAACATTTACTTTGTTGTAAATGGTATAGAGTCTAGTCATGAAAAAAATACCCAAACCAAATAACAGCATTTATTTGAAAATTAGACTGAAATTAGTCTGCCTTTAGGTTTTGAATATAAACCATTCTAGAGAAATCTGAGCATCTGGATTATTCATAATTGGCTATTTTGATAGGTGGATGATTTCCTTTCACCACAAGTTAGAGTTGGGGGAATTTTCTTTGAGGCTTTTGGGAGTCACCTTGAGTAGGAAGAAGTAAGAGGTAAATCCTTCATTCTCCTTCCCTGTAGAGATGCAAGAGCAAATAGTGTGACATTTCTTTAAACCCAGGTTTCTATCAAGTGGGTTTTCTTGGCAACAGAAATTTAATCCTCCCTTATCAGTATCTCTAAATCCCTAATTATTTTCCTAAAATCTTATTCTAGAACTGTGGGCCTGGTTTGTCCTCCAAGGGAACTATTCAGGAATTTCGTAACAACTGCAGAACAGCTACAGAATAATAATGGCAATGTCAGCTCCTCCACATAGCCCAGACTGTATGGACCTTTAAAGGCATATTGCAGCACCTGTTTGGATTGGAGAAAACCTGTTAGGATGTGACAGCATTTCAGATGAGAGCTTCTTTTAATGTTTTCTGCAACTATTGTTGAACCTCATAAAGATTAGGGTCAGTGAAATGAATAATAATGGTTCTAATATATTTAATAAAGTTTGTTCCTGATTTCTTTTTTCCCTTGAGATTAACTTCTCTTTTTATTAATTTAATGTAATGTGAGTTAATTACAATTTTTTCCTTTAAAAAAAAAGGTGTTGTCTTAGGACTTTTAATCATTTTATTGTTTGGGTTTTTTTCCTGCCATATGCAGAATTTTTTTTCTTCTGTCTGTCAAGCTATGACTGAGTCCTTTCCTTGCTTACAAGTGTTCAGTGCTGGAGAAGCCAAATAATTCAAAATAAATAATTTAGTAGGCAATGCTTGGCTTGCTTTATTTGCCCAGTACATAAAAAGCTCTGAGACTTTATATTTCCTCAATGAAAAATTCTGCAAGGCCCAGACCGAGCCAGTGGGTTACTCACAAATTCAGCATATTCATTGTGTGTAACTTCTCAAGCTGTTGTAATGGGTCACCTGAGTCACATTGTTCCACTTTTATGGTTTCAGTTCCATGATTGGATTCCATAAAGTGTATATGTTGCTTTTCCAAAAATGAGTTTTGTTTGGGGACTCGTTCTATTATCCACACTCAGTAAAATCAGCTACTCCAGATGGACTGGTGGGGGGCAGTGCCTGCGACTCCATCAGGGACTCACTCGTGCTGATTAATTCAGGAATAGCTGATATCTAATCAGCCTTCAGCCTAGATCTGCTTCTCACGGTTCAGCTGAAGCACCCTGGGGAGATGGCAGCAAGGAATGCCTTGAAAGCACTCAGATCCCCAAATATCCCCACAGTAAAACCTGGCCCAGGGTGTCCCTGGCAGTGCCAACTGCCGGGATCACACCGCGCCCCACGGAGCAGTGCGACTGAGAGAGCTCTTGCCATGGCTGCTCTTTGAATTTGGCTGCTGGAAGTGCTTCTTCATAAAAGGAAAACAATACCTTGCTTTCATTTGTGTTGTGTTCTAAACTTTGGTCAGAAGTTTTTGGTATCCTTTATAAATGTCCCATGAGTCAGAACAGACCCTGAGTTGAGCTATGGCTTTTTTAAAGTTATGGAATCCATTTGCGAAATGTTAGTCTGGCTCATTCAATTAGCTAAGCTATGAAACTGTTCTATATACAAGAGAAAATCGTGTATTTGTTTAAAATCTGTCTATTTCTTATTCGTCATATCAAATTTTATCATTCTTCTAAACACTGAGCTCTTCCATATCCTCTTACGTTTATCACTCAGTCTGAACTTACAGCAGGCAACTGCTTTTGGAGTTTGTTGAGACATGGACCAAAAAATCACTCATTTCCAAAGTTAAAAACGTTGAATTTTGTTTGATGCAATAACTTGTGTTTTTAGAATTCAAAACAATACTAACACTTAATAAAAGTGAATGCTAAAATCCAAACATGCAAGAGGCCTATTGAAAATAAGCGAAAGGGCTTTTCTACATATTTCTCTAAATCAGTGCATTGTCAAAACATATTAATAGTGTAATAGCTTAGAGTATAGGTATCCTACTTCAGGAAATAATCCATGTATGTTTCTTCCCGAGCTGAACCAAATCTCTTTTGGCTCCTTCCTTTATAAACTGTATATTTTTTTAATAGGCTGGACCTGAATTCAGGAAACATAATTTCTGCTTTTATCTCTTTCAGCAGCCTTCAAGTTTCATTGAATTTATTGAAAAACAAACAAGCAGGCACTTAAACTCTTTCTACTGCCTGGTTTTTGTTTTTTGTTTGTTTGTTTGTTTTTTGGGGTTTTTTTGTTTTGTTTTTTTGTTTTGTTTTGTTTTGTTTTGTTTTGTTTTGTTTTGTTTTGTTTTTTCCCCAGATGGGATATACTGGGTTGGATAGGATTTTGGAGAGAATCAATACAATATTTTTTTGATAGCAGATAATCTTTCTCTTCTGCCTCAGCTCCACCATTTGTCAAAAAAACAAAATGATCAAGATCTCCATTGTAAAGTGCTTCAATATATATGAACAAGGGCAGTTACAAGAGTAACAGGTATTTTTATTACTTGCTTTAAAAAGAAAGTTAAAACAAAAATACAAGTCTCTTACCTCTAGAAAGATCTTATACAATGCTTCTAGATCTAATCCAACTAAATATTTCTGTAAGAGTCTTCATGTAAAAATATATTTTCTGTTTAAACATGATTGTTCTATTTAGTTTTCTCTTAGTCCAATAATATAATCCCAAGATGTTTCCTCCAAATACTGCTTTATATTTAGTAATCTCCATGTCCTTTACATTCTACATTCTCTGTAATTCTTGCATAGTATTGGCCAAATCTTTTATACTTTTCTCACATGCATCTGATAGCTGCAGGAAAGTTTTTAAGTAGTGTTCTCATTTATGAAAAAACTCTCTAGTTTTATTGGGAAGTGCTTCAGGAAGTGTTATTCCTTTTGGGATACAGGAGTTACATTTCTTTTGGATGATACAATGAAGCAGGTAGTCAATTTTCATACTTTAAATCTTTGTTGACTTGAGGTCTGCATCTCTTTTAGTCCTCCATATTTTGTGTTCAGAGAAAAAGTTTGTAATCATGCCACCCTTGGAAAATGAGAATTGTTTTTAATTAGAAATGGATCCTTTAAAATGTCTGAGGAAATAAAGTCACTGCAGTTACTTTGCACAGTTGTATGCAATGGACCAATATTTGCCTTAAACTGAATTTTAATACATGACATTGTACTAACTCATACAAAATGTGTTAGTATTGACAATAAACAAGAGAAAGTAACATTATTCATAGGGTGAATCATAAACAGGCTTTTTTGAACTTGAACAGACCAGCATATATTTGATGAACTATTTTTATTTCAATTTTTAATTCATAGATGATATAAAATATAGAATAATTTTTTTTTCCATTTTTTTACACAAATCACTGAAAATGTGTTGTCCAATGACTTACTTAAAATACATTTCAGAATAGGTTGAATTTATCCACATTTAAAAATTCAGTTCTTAATGTCTTAAGTTATGAATAAGGCAGATGAATAGACTTCTGAATTGATAGATTGATTTTTATTAGGTGTAGTGCCTTTGTGCTTCACGCATGCTTTAGAGAGATCATGCACATTCATTTTTTCATGAAATTTGAAACATTATCGGATTTCTTCTGCCTGGAAAACATGAGTAAGCTGACTTACAATATAAATGATGTAATAAGTCATATACCAACTAGGGTTGCCTATATATGTATACACATATTGACTTGCCAATGCCTACTTTGATATCTTAGCTTTTATTTTGGGAAGTTTCTCTGAATCTTTGCCTTAGGTAGACAAGGCTGTGCTGCAGTGCTGTTCCCTGCAGAAGGCAGCTGAGCCACTGCCCAGACTGTGGAGGTATGCTCAGGCAGAGCAGGTTGGGAACAGCATTATTCCTGCATTCATTCAGGGCAGGAAGTATGAGGTGTTGTCTTTTTAGTATCTTTTCTGAAATATTTATTTGCTGTAATGTTTCTCCAGAGAACAGTCTACTCTACAGTAACTCCAGGGATAACATCAGTTTCTGGTTTGATTTTTTCCCCCTTTTTTCCCCACACTTCTCATACTTTTCCCACTTTTTTTCCATGATGGCCTTGTGACCTTTATGCCCTTTGTTCTTCCTCATAAATGATGTAAGTGCAATCCTATACCTAGAGTAGGTTTAGCTAGGTACAGGTGACTGGACATGTGTGATATCAACTATCTTGTATCTGACATAGATAAACCCAAACAGATTCCCCATGCTAAAAATCCTCATGGATTTTTACATACATAACATCTTTCTGCAAGAGCAGGGAGCAAACAATGTTCAGAAAACAAAACATGGGATGTTTGCAAATATTGCAAAAACAATGGTCCAGGCATCCACAGGAGACAGCCTCTATTTCTCATTAAAAATCAACTCGAGTTACAGAAGTGAAGTTTATGTTCTGAATTCCATCCTCTTCACTTCCGGATTCTTAGAAATTAACCCTTAGAGACACTCTGCATGCTGTCCCTTCATCATGAAAACATTTCATTAAAACAAAACATTCATGAAACAGGAAAATCATTTCCACATTCAGGTCTTCGATGGGCTTTCCCTCCTGGGGGGTGGATGGTCTCCAGTGATGGCAGAGAGAGTCTGATATTAGTGTCCATCCTAGCTAAGCTTAGTCCTGCATCAAATTTGCTTTCCAAACTGGGTGTACAGACAACAGCTCATGGCAAGAACACCGATCTGGTTTGTGTCTCACACCTTGAATTGACTGGGATGCTGTTCATCATATCAGTCAGCAGTTCTGCTTTGAGGCCTTAAGCTGCAGCCTCACTTAGAACTACAGGAGGATCTCTGACCTGGTGCCATTCTGCTCTCTCTTGGGTTTCTGGTTCTCTCTTTGCCCAAAAGTTCAAACTGGGCTTCCCAACAGCGGCAGGCCAGGGCAGGCTATTCACCACTGACTGTCATCCAAGAGTGTTACATGTGAGGAAGAGAGATCTCATTCTAAATCAAATTGTTATTCAAGAATATTTACACATTTTCAGTGTCATCCTCCTTTATTGTGCTTCTGGTTCCAATTGAAACTCGTTTAAATTAATAAATAACAGAGAATCTGAACATACAGCTATAAGTCATTAAATACTTGAGAGTATGAATTTGACAGTGCTGTGACCTTTGGAAGGATCTGATTTGATTAGAGCATCAAAGTTATTATGCATAAAAGGCATCTTGAAATGTATTTATTGCATTGCCTTTTATGAGATCTAATTTGTTAAAGACACAGTGTGGAAAGCTGGGTCCTTCAGGAGTGAGAGAATGTTGTTAGGTCCAAAAGTTTTTACTTCACAAAGCTCTGACAGATTCACTTGTTTGGCCATTTGTAGGCAGGAAAAGGACATGGGAAAATTAATAGGAATGGTACAAACAAAGTGGAAAAGTTGTAAAATATGAACAATGCAATGATAGCTGTCTGCTCTTTATCTGGGCTTAAAACCAGGGTATATCTATAGATTTCATTAGTATTAAACTCCTTTTCAAGAGTAAATTAGATGCAAGGAAGACAAACTTAGCATACATTGCTCTTATTTGTTTTAGCTGAAACCCACACACAATTCCACTATGATACATTTCAAAGACTTATAGAACCACATTTTTGAGTTCTTTTCCCCTCTGAATGCATAGAAATGCTTTATCAGCACTTTCTGGCCATGCATAAAACATTGACATAAAAACACAGTAGGATACTCCCTTATTGCAGCCAAGAAATATCTTTGTACCACAAAGGATTAAAAATCAAAGCAACCAACAAAAGACACTCCCTTTTTGTTGCCATAATTCAATTTTGTAAAGGAAACATTGATCTACCTGGCTGGATTCAATCTGGGCTGGGAGCAATAGAATTGTACAGACTTTACCTGCACTAAACGTGCTCTTGTAGTTCTGGAAAACTGTTTTATTCATTACAAATGTACCAAAAACTGGTTCAAGTTGAATAGTGAATATGTGATACATAGAAAGAGAAAAGCTGCACTGGTTGGAAGGGATCCTCTGAATTACAGATTATGATTATGATTTTACAAGTTCATTAAACATTTGCAGGAAAACAGAAAAAAAATCTTATGAAGATTCATCTTCTTTTCCCATATGTTTTATTTCTGTGTATGCTGGCAGAATTTTTAACTCTGGAGTTGTCCTAGTTAAGTAGCTAAAAAGGATATAATTTGACAAGATTCTGAGATGTATTATATTTTTTAATGTCCTGTTAATCGCTGGATTTCAATATAAAAACTCTGGGAATTATAGTTTACAAACAGCTGCAGATAAGACCACAGTAGCAGCACTGACAATAATATGATTAAATTTCAAAAACTTAAAACTTTCCCAACCTGCTCAGTCACACTTCAATGAAAGAAAAGAATCTCTGGAATATTTACAGACATCTTTCAAAAAAAACCGAGCCAACAAACCAACCAACCGAACAAACAAACAAAAAAACTTAGCCCTGGCAGTAATACAGGTTTGCAGAAAGTCTGTGAAATTGAATTATCTTTATGAGCTTCAGTAGGGGAAACAAACACTTATGAAAAGTATTTCTGTCCTTTTAAAATTATTTTGTGTTAGTTTTTGCATTATGCAAAGTTGTTTGTGGTTTTTTTTTGGAATGACAAAAAAATTTCTGCAAGAGAAAGCAGATAAGGTTAAGCCTGGAAGTCAGGCAGAGTTGAATCCAGGAAGTACATTAATACGTTCTAACATTTCCTTAGGTTCTTAAAATTTAAGATTTGATATTAGAATTTGAAATAATGCCAATATCTGAAATACTTGCCTTTCTGCTATGTTCTTCTATAATCACAACTAACTGAGCTTTTCATAGGTGTCTGCATGACATTCCAAGAGTCCTTCAACTTAAAAATTCCCACAGAACTGTAGAGCTCAACAAATGGAACACAACTAAATATTCCACATTCTTGGGTGAGTAGTATTATATAATTGCAAACTGTTCATTGGTTCTCGTTATGCCTTCTGCCCAAGGATACAGAGTGCAAAGCAGAAGAAGGTCCCAAATTTTGGCCTTCTGCTATAATAAAGACTTCATTCTTTATAGTCTGACCTCTAAAATATAATCTATCTTTAAATAAAACCTACATTTAACCTTTTATTGCTTGGTCAGAAATACTTCCTTTTTACATGTTTTGTTCTTTCATGGCTGCTAGGGTTTCAATTGATATTTTATGCTTTGGGGACGGGAGTTATGCAGAACTTTTTTTGTTATTGCATTTCTTAGCACTTGAAAAAATGTGTTGAGACTTCAGAAATGTGTGTCCTGTGGGACTGAACTTACTAAAGAGCAGCAAGTCACTAGAAAATGTGTGCTAGTCCCTGAGGATCTTTTCCTATTACCTACCTCTAAATGAATGACTAATATAATGGATTAGGCTGTTCACCCTTGATACATGACTGGAAGACTTTATGAACTAGCAGGAACGTATTTTGATTTCACTGGTGTCCTTCCCTATCACTGCTGTTGAATTTTCAAGTGCTTCTGGTACTCACCAGAATCCAGATGGAGAATTCTCTGAATTGTGAGAAGCTAACAGTGTTGTTCTGATTCTCTTTTTGCTTAACCTCCATGTGTCCCCTGCATAATTCTGCCTTTTCCCAGCATCAAATCTGTGACAAGATCAAAAATGGATCTAGTCAGATAGCAAAGGTGTTCTCAGCTGAAATGTACAACTAGAATTTTAACAAGAAAATTCAAAGGAAGAATTCGAAACATGTATATGCATAAATGAAGAGAAATGTATTGGGTTGTCTTCAGGTTTATACCATATGACTGAATTCATTGATCTTTGTGAGGCTCCTCTATACTGACTTTGAAAAACTTGCCATGCAAACACTGTGTATGGAGAATATCTTTCAGAGAGACCTGCAAGGATGCATTTGAATACATCCAACCATCTTTTTATTTGCATGTTCCATTTAAAGCTGGAAATTACCATTCAAAGGCTGGGATTTTGACTTAATTATTGTGATCTCAAATGCTTAATTAAGATGAAGTACTTTAAATTAAAGCTCTAAAGCAGCAATAGATGTATTTAAAATGATACACAGATTCCAGTATTGTGCTTCTGCTGAGAATTGCTTGCCACGGGAGCTGGGGATCACAGACAGTGTGGGGTGGCTGTGTGCTCTGATCTCACCTGCAGTGTCTGTTACAGTCTGAAGTAACCTCTAGTCTCCCTTGTGACATTTTATGGTGTGATCTCTGTAGTCAGTTCTGAAGTAACATCCCTGAAATCTTTTTCATTACAGCTCATACACTGAGCCAAGGCTGGTGGAAGCCTGTTATGGTCAATTCTGTATCAAGAGAGCTTTTTGGCCACCCACAGGTTTGTCAGCTAGCCATGTCTGACTGTGTTTTCTCTGCTCTTTTCCTGAACATATAAACTGATAACAGTATTAATACTCCGCCTTATTTTCTGTTTCTCAAAGCTGTGGAAAATACCAGGTTTGCAAAGCAATACAGTCCTTTTTCTCACTCTAGAGTGGCAGTGACAGGAATCACATTTACTGCAATGAACAGGTGACTACAGACAAGAGCCCCCTTCGCCAGTAGCTGGATACCAAGCACAGTGTTACTTTTTCTCTCAGATATGCAGTCTTTTAACAGAAAACTAATTTATAAAGATAAGAGAATTGCTCGATACATCCATACGTGTTTGCTTCTGTAAGAAAACAAATGCCAGTGGAAATTTTGGTAAGGAAATGTTTCTGAGAGTTGCTTACCTTGTATTAATTGGTCTGTAAACTGTATGATAATCCACCTTAACAGGTGGAGCAAAAGCTGTGGAACTGCCTCTTGCAGCCTCTAAGCAAAGTCTGAGGGGAAATGAATCAGAGATTAGCTGAAAAGTCTGTTCTAGTCACAAAACACACTCTGCAATTAAAGGTTGACTTGTTGGCTTTAGAAAGACACCAAACAGGTGAAGTGACATTCAGACTGTACAACAGAAAGAAATGCAGATGCCATCTTTAGAAGAAAGAAAAATCATAGTCCAAGAATTGCAGAGGAACTTCTCACTGAGCTGTTACTGCTCAAAAGAGATAAGTAAATAGTGAACTCAGTAAATTGCAGGCAGTGTAAGTTGTGCTTCACAAAGAGGGAACAAAGAGAAGATCAAAAGGCACAGGGCTCTGCAAGATTAGAACAATTGAAATTGTTCTCTTTCTTCTCACAGCCTCATGCAGCACTGAGCAAGATCTGGGCAGTGCCTCCTGGGGAGAGTGTCTCTTTTGAGACAGTGAATTCATTACCAAATACTGGAGGTTGCTGTTCTTTAAAATGACTACACAAGAATTTACAGGAGCCTTGAATGTACGCATGCATACATTCTGACAGCACTTGCTGGTAATTACAAAATATTAATTTAAAATAGAGAGGGGCAGCACTAAAATCATACAGCTTTTCACCAGAAGTTGTAGTTTTTTCTTTTTTATTCTCACCCATCAAAAGTATTGTTAACAACACTAAAATTACCTTTTTTTTTTTAATTTAAGAAAAATAGGACTTGAGAAAAACACAAGCCTTCTAGTCCTTTTATCCAGTTATTTTATTTTAGATCTAATTGTTGTTTTTCCATCACTCATTTTATTGCAAACTGACAGATATTATTGTAGTTCAAAGTCCAGTGTACCAGAAACCGTGTGATGTAATCTGCTTGCAAGCAGAGCACCTTCTTATGACTTCTAAACTCTCAGCTCTGTCCTCAGAAGAGAATAAGCACATAGAGCTCTCTCATTGCAGCTTTATAGAGCAGCATAACTGACTTCCATAATGGAAGTGCTGAATTGAAAAGTGTTGGTCTTTAGTTCCAAATTATTAGATATTTCAAAATGTAATTTGCTGGTCGGGTGCTTGAGTTTTCTATCTTGAAAAAGCAGCATTTCCAGAGGGCAAGTGCCGTTCATGGAAACCTCACCTTCTTGAAAGCCTGATATGTCTAAGTTTCATTAGGAGAAAAAAAGTCTCCTTGTACAGGAGATCCTGGTAAGATACTGAGAATCCTAATTAGAATTCTTCTTCCAGTTTAAGAATATAGCAGAAAACTGATAATAAGAATTCTTATTTTGCAAGTCACTGTCCTTCCTTTCAGTCTGTTTTCCATAAATACATAAAAGAAGTGTCAGTAGGTGAGCTTGTTGTGCTAGAGAACTGGAACTATCAGGTAATAAAACTCTATCATTTCCATGAGTGTGACATACTTCCAATACAAAGGCCAAAAGTATCATTTCACTCAAATTTGCAGAGACATAAAAGGGATCAATAGAGACCAATAAAGAGCAGCACTTGTACTATCAGCATATTATTTTAAATACTTGACTATGATCAGTAGGAATCATATCGATCAGCGTGTCTGAAAATCATGTATTTTTATTTACATGCTTAAATATCATGGTATTGACATCCTTCATTGCATTGAAAGAACTTAAGCACTTGCAGACAGCCTTTCAGTATAATTCTCAGATATGCTTATGTAGCATTTATATGCATCTTTAAATGCCTAGTACTTGTAAAAATATTAATGTGTCTTTAATATGTAACTTCAGGGATCTTAGCAAATCTCTAGGAGGAAATCTCTGCTCTTTCTGCAAAAAAAGAAAGAAAAAAAATGTGCCAGCTTGTTCACTTGTCCTACCTCTTTCCTGTTGTTCATTTTCTTAACCTGCATGGCTTCAAACACATTATTTTGATTATTTAACATAAAACAGGTTCCTGTGCTAACAGAAAATCACAGGGTTGAACCATGGTGCTTCTTGGACTCAGCAAATGATTGTGTAGACCTGAACATAGAGTTTATTAAATTGAGTATTAAAGGCAAAGAGGACTTTACTCCACACTGAGGTACTCAGTTTCAAGAAATAAGACATTTCTTTAAGGCTGTGGAATTGTCCTGACTCTCTCACTCAGTAGCACAGAGCGTGTTTGAGTGAAGTGGTACAAGAGAGAGCTGCAGAGTGACTTGACAAAATAAAGGGATTGCTAAGTTCCTTTAGAGCCTTGTCCCATCAGACCATTACAGCCACTGGAGCGGATCAAATGGTTACGTAAAACAGCAGAACTAATGGAGTGATTTTATTGGTACTAGAGCAAGTCCACCATTGCATGCCCTTTGATTGACTCTTAAGTATCTGCGTAACTTTATAGGAAAAGACATTTTCTAGCCCTAAAAAGTCAAGTGCATGTCTCTTTTTTCCACGTTTTATACCCAGGTTAATTCCTGTTTCTTATGCTTCATTTTATCTTTTGAAAAAATGGAAAGAAAGCTGTACCTACGTTTCCTTACTTCTAGTGAGTAGGGAAGCAACACTTGTAAAGGCAGCCTGAGAAATTGTATTTTCATTTTCTAGAAGCAGGCATGGGCATGGCACCCAAGACAGAATTCTCTGTATTTTTGAAACAAATAGCTCACTGGCCCTTGGCACAATGATAAGCCAGAGGGACACTAACAAAAGGGAATTTGTGCAATGTGAGGATATTCTCGGAGTTCTGTACATTTTCAGCTGTGCAGGCTCCACTGCTGGACCCTGCACCTCGTGCTGGTGATAGCAGGGAACAGGCTCACTGCAGAGGGCAGGAGCTGTAATCCATTCACGTGAGCTGTGCAAAGGGACTTTTCTTCTCTGAAAGTCCTGCCTAGAATGCCCCCCAGCACTCCCGTGCTTTCCCTCTAGAGGGATGGTGCCAGCTGCTCTACCTCCCTGTAGTCAGATTGTGCAAGTCAGCTGTACACCTTCCCCATGGAAGTCTCTCATGCTCATCGCTTGAAAGAACTGTAACTCTAAATATTTAGAGCCTGATCCTCTTTGCATTTAAGTTACTTGAAATTTTGGTCATTGGAGCAGGTGTGGTTCTTGAAAGGGCATGGTCAGGCTTCAGAGACCTGGAATTTACCTTGTAAAGACAAATTCTCAGTCCTAGCCCTGAATCTCTGGATGCTCACAGTTGGTGCTTCCTGTTTATCAATCTGTCAGGAACTGCTTTTCCCAGGATATTCTCTGGACAATGTCTGACCTCTTGAGGGGATGATGATATGGGTGATTTAAGAATTATTTTCCTTTATGGGGTGTCTCTGATGCAAATATTCCCCAGTTTGTAAGGTGAGGCAATGGTAGAGAAAGATCTATATAAGTTAATGGAAAGTGAGGGGGTTTAGTGTCCAGAATCCATGATGATAAATGAACAGTATTTATTGCTGAGAGAAACAATGGGCAGTCTCCACACTGGTTTTTACGTAGGTCAATGTAGTTTTATATATATATTAGTATGTATATAAATAAAAAATATTCCTTCTCTCTTTCATTTGTTATTTCTTTTAATTACGCTGTTGATTTTTATGGCATTGGTAGGTTTGGTTGTTCTTTCTAAATGAACTGTTCTTGTCAATGCCTGCTGGGACAGTGTTGGGGTTTTCTGTGAGATTGGGGAGTATTGTTACTTTTTCTTTATTAAGTACTTTTGGAGATGGAAGCTATTATTTTTATCACAAGTTTTGGGAAATCAAATTGTAGATGGATTTAGGTCATTATAAAAGTTTTCATGGTAGAGACTTCAAATACATTAACCCATAAATATTAAGGGAAGAATTTTTATTAATTTCTAAGCTCTGTAAAGTATTAAAAAATATTGTAAACATTCTTGGAAGCAAAGCTTGTTGATTTCTCATTAGAATGAAACTGTAACTTTTGGCTGGGAAGGGATACCTTATGTATATACCCTGATGTTTTGAAGCTTAATTTGGACCATAAGCCTAGTGCTGAATTTTGATATATGAAATACCAGGCTGATTCGCATCTAATAGCACGCACTGAAAAAACCTTTATTTGTTGAACTCCCTTCCAAATGCACTATAGAAAAAGTTTGCCTACAAGTTGAGCATGTGGATATCAGTAGAGGTGACAAATACTTCGGGAAACAACATTAATCACCTGAAATATAAGAGACATTTGTTTCTGTCCTTAAACTCCTTGGCCTGGAACAGACTGCATTGGAAATCACTCAGACTGAAGTCTTGAACTGATAGGGAGTTTGTGTGAACACAGTTACTGTACTGTGCAAATCTGTTTCAACATCCATCATTTAAAGGACGGGCATAATTTTAACTTGTATCCAGCTGCTCTTCTGTTAAATAGTGACCAGATCATAAAGCGATTTTAGAAAGCAGGGCTGCTAATGAATATGCATTTTTAAGAGCCACCAGCCAGTGTCAAACATATGAAGGACTACAGCTAATTCTTTTTATCACAAGGGTAACTTCCAAGATTTATATTCCATATTTGGCTCAGTGTAATCCACACATATCCCTAGAGGAGAGGTAATTCTCAAAATAAATTGTTTCTTCTTTGTGTTTAAGTACATTAGTGATGTTGACTAAACATCAAAGCTTGGACAGTGTGTTCTCTAATGCTTTGAGCTTGGCAACATTTCTATCAGCGAGGCATTTCAGCTTATTTCATTATTTTAAAAGGAAAAGCAGAAGAAAAATCTTAGCCTTTTAAAAATGAATTTTAAAAACATTCTGAAGTTTACGAACGGCCATCAGACCTTGCACCTGCTGCGTTGACTTCTGCTGACCCCTTTTGACAGAGCAAAACACACTTCAGTTACAAAGAATGTAGAGCACTAAATAATTCAAGTTCTCAAGTTTACTGTTCTAAAAAGACCCAACACCTGCAATTTTTTGTCTCAACAGAAATGAAAGCAGCAAATGTTTAACATAACTGAAAGTAATTATAAAGGAAAGGAACATAATTTTCTTGCTAGAAGGTAGGAAGCCCTCTCCTTGTTGCTGTGTGTTGGCAGAGCTTTACCAACTTGGACAGTGCAATGCCAGTTTTTTGTTTTACCACCTGAGAAGTTGGCTTGGCAATGGAATAGAACGGATCATCAATTCAAGGCTGTGCCATCAACGAAGGCATTCCTTGAAATGCCTAAATACACAGGAAATTCATTCACTCTTCACTATGCACACCCCAGTAGTTTGTATTTAGGTCCATGTTCAAGGCTTGTTGATCTTATTCCTTTCTCCTGTGAACTGTAAAAGGCCTTGTCTGTGTCACCATGAAAACTCAAATCAATTGCTAAGCCAATAGACCGCTGCAAAACTTCTGTCTAATGAAATTATGTTGATTCACATACCAACTGTCTCTGTCTGAAAGCAGTGGTTATGCATTTACCCATGTGATAATCTAATTCTTCAGGCTGAAACATATTTTTTTTTCTTCATATTAGCATGTGGTTTGCTTTTCATCCAAATATGTGAAAATAAGTGATTAAGTGGAGAACAGAACTACCCAGAGATAACGGTTTCTAGACAGCAGAATATAGCTTAAGCAGCATTTTGACTTCTTGAATCACAGATTTCATATATAAAGATGCCGTTCCTTTATTTTATTCCATTTCAGACACAAAAAATAGGAATATAGATTTTGAAGTAGTGTATGACAGCTCACAGATGCAGATGGTTTGTAACTAATTTTAGGCTGCATTTTCCATTCAGATGAACAGATTCTAATGTTAGAATCTTCATGATACATGAGGAGTTAGAGTTGTCTTGAGAATCCAAAGTTATTTATAAAGGTGTCGGTCTGCTTTGGATGGAGCACTGCAGATACATTCTCTCTTTTCCATGCTGGTGCCAACACACTAGGAAACAAGATGTTTCAATGCCAATGCCACCAATCTGTGTGTCATTGAACACCTGTTTTTACATGCTCTATTTGAAGATTAATTGCCTATTCTGCAGCAAAAGCATCTTGTCGGGAAAACCCCGTCCTGAACGCTGCTTTTCCAGATCATTACCCTTAATGTAACCACATATACAACACAATGATTATTGAGTAACCACATTTAAACACTGCCATTTCTAAGGAAAGGACCAAAAAATTGCTATGAGTATTCTGTACTCACTGTCATGGCTACAGTTGACTGATAAGTGTTTTGCCTTTAATCCACCCCAGTTAGAGCTGACAAACAAATTTGAAGAAGAATGCAGTGTAAGCTGAACACAAACTTCATTAACAACTCCAGGACATTTTACCCAAAAAATACCAACATCTGGGAGGAAAACCAGGCAAAGGATTAATTTTATTTTTTGTGTTTTGCAGATGCAGTGTATGTATGTGACATCTTGGTTGCAGTATTCTTCATTACACAGAAAGATTTTTTGGTGCCAGAAGTCTGAGAAGATGATGCGACTGACAGAGATAAGAACTGAAGATATGTTTGATCAGAAACAATTGTGATTATTTCAGAGCTTATGAAGAAAATGCAGTGACTTTCTTGGCTTTGTCCTCTAAATATTTTCCTACATGAAAACCTCTGCAGCCTCAACCAGCTCCACAAGCAGCAGATACCTGTGCACATGCAAAAATCCTTACAAGAGCAGCTTGGCACGACACAGCCTCCACCTGAATGCTGGGAACTGTACAGCTTTGCAAAGCAGGCCTGCACCAAATCAGACAAGACCACTTGAAGAATTTCTATTTTTGCACAACAAACTGAAACTTTTATTTTTATTTACCTTTGTATCTAGGCCAAGCACAAAGGAAGCAAGCCTATCTTACCCGCAGTGTCCTGTACTAATGTGATCACAGTGACCAATTTTTCTTTTGCAAAATTACTTCTACAAGTTAGTTGCCAAAAATGTTAAAAGTTTGCCAGATCTTTTGCTCAAGATTGTGTAAGATCTGTGTTGCATTGACATACCAGCTTAGATTAACACCACTATGTGCAATGGGGACTCAGGGGTTTTCTGTATATGATGCCACATATATTAAATTTCTTTGATAAATCAGTTGTTGTCCTCAACATTTAACAAAGACATGCAAATACTGAAGATCCTTGTTCGTCCTTTTCTTCTCAATGTTCAGGTCTAGATAGTTACACAACATTGCACATCTCCAGTAAAACACTTTATCAGCAGCAAGAACTCAGTAAAATGGACTCTCATTTGAAAAGATACATATTTTGGTAAAACAACAGGTTCAGTAGAGCCTGTTTTTACTGTGGGTTAAACTTGGCTCTACCACTCTGAGAATGGCCAGCAAGCTCAGCTGTAGAGTATAAAACTGATTTTATAATTTCAGAGTTGTGAGTTGAGTCCAGGAGCCAAGGCCCGTGTGAATGATGGTGTGGGGTGACCCTGTCCAGCTGCTCACCCCCACACTTCTTCACTCACCCTCCTCAGTGTGATGGGAGAAGAAAGGAAGGTGAAAAAGCTGTGAGCAGGGACAAAGTCCTGGAGATCTCTTACCAACTGCCATCACAGGGAATTAGACTGGATTTGGGGAAAGGGAATGTAATTTATAATTACGGAGCTGGATGGCAAGAAACAAAAAGAAAAACTAAAACACTTTTTCCCAGGCTCAGCTTCACACTCACTACCTACACAGGGACACCCAACACATCACAGGAATCGCCTATAAAGTTAGAAAAATATTCCCATGACAATGTGGCTGCACCAGGAAGAGAGTGGGATCAAGGTCTCAGGTAACCCTTGTTCATCTGCGAGTTACTCTGTCTCATTTTCGTAACTTTGTGACATAGTAAAGCACAAGTATTGTTTTGAATTCCAGCATTATCTTTATACCTCTGTACTGAGCTCCGTGCTGTAAACTCGTTTTATGATCCTTTTTGGAATCTCCTTGTGACTAAAGGGTGAAGAAACCTCCACTACTATTTCATCACAGAATTAATCCAGGCTGGAATACTTTTTAAAAATTCTTTCCTTGTTTGTCTTCCTGACCCTAAGATGTTCAGTCATTTATATTAAATGAACATCTTTTTGGACCTCCGTGCCAAAGCAGTGCTGTAGTGTTAAATGGTGAATGTGAGAGATTAGCATCTTGCCTACTACATGAGATTGCAATTAAAGTCATCTTCAGCTGCTAGTTGCTTTTTCTTATCAAATGGAAACATGACATTTCAGAGGCTGTTAATTCCCAGTCTTTGCTGCCGTGTTCTCTCTCTGATGCTCTGCAGGAAAAGTTATGCCCACAGGCCTGATGCGAAGGTTAAACTCAACCTCCATGGAGTTCCTAAATCAAGTGAAAAGTTACAATTGAATTTGGGCCATTATTCAGCACAGAAAATCAGCATTTAGGTTAAGACAGTCTCATGAGTGCAAGTGCAAACTCCTGAGTTACGGCAGGACTGCCAAAAGTGAGTCTCCTTTCCTGCTTCAGCCTGTGACCTGCAGGTGGAACATCAGTGGCAGCACAGAGCACCACACTCTCTCTGCCCAAGGTGCCGAGCTGGGCTCAAGGGGAGCTTTGCTGCCACCAAGGGCAGGGGCACAGCCCCAGGGCTGGGGAGCAGCTGCGTGGCCCCTCTGGGATTGCAGGGTTGGACTCAGTGCCACTATTGTACTGAAGTCCTGCCTTGAATCTTGGTTCTAGGATGGAGGCTAAGTCCTCTCTCTCTAAGGGTCAGGACCAGGGAGCACATGGCAACTGAGCTGAGTGGAAGGGCCTGGGTTCACTGAGGCACAGCTGAAAGTGGGATAGGTGATGAATGGACTAATTAGGCTCCAGCTGCAACTGGGCGAGCAATTGCTTTAATTGATACAAAAAGGTATAAGTAGCAAAGTCTTTCTTTTGCGTGAGGTGCTTTGTAGCTCATTAGAGTAAGAGTTTGCAGGAGCACAGGAATTTAGCAGGTAAACACTTTTTCTTTATAACAGACTAGGAAAGAAAAATGGAGGCTATCTAGTTAGTCATTGCTATTTCAGCTTTTTATTTCAGCTTTTTCCTTTTAGCTGTTTTAACTGTTTTCAGGCAAAAATGTTTTTCTACTCTATAAATTCATTAGTAAGGAAAAAAGTTAGAACCTGTTCAGAAACTTTTGTAGTTTTCTGGAAAGCAGAGTGTTGCCAAATGGCAAGGTTTTGAAGGGCCAAATTTGAAACCAGAGAAGGAAAATTAAGTTCAATTTGTTGGTAGTGTGCACCTGTTAGAAAGGTTTTAACCCTTTGTTTAGCAAACCAGAATAGAGCTAGCACCTTCTATTTTGTTCAATTTAAACCTATGGTTTTAATTTTTTTATTTTTCTTGGGTCCAGCATATGTTATCAATGGGCCAAATTTCCAGTGGTTGAGGAGTAGACTTTTTTTTCAGTTTTAATCTGATGATTAAGGAGTAAAATAAAGCCTCTCTATCAATAGAGCCCATTTTCACTGGTGTCTGTCTTTGTTACAGCCTATATCTAAGGACTTGCAATTTTTAAAGTTAAAAAAGGTTACTGTTAGTAAGAAATATGTGGGGAAAGCATTCTAAATACTGCTACTGTTTAGAAATTAGTAGTACTCTTTAGAAATGAAAGAAGTCTTAATGTCTGTGATTGTTTTGCAAAAACTTCTTGGACCCCTTAGACTAAGTGTATAAGGGGGGAAAATATTCCAATTGTCTGCAAGTTGCACTGTTTCATGTGAGGTAATTGCAAAGAGCTGTTATTTCTTCCAGTATTAATATGCTACTTCCAGTAATAACATATTAGAATAATTGTTTTTTGGAACTGAAATCATAGAATCAGTACGCAAATGAATGGTATTTCACTGGTGAATTAAATGTCTGCTTTTGAACTAGACTGTGTAGAGTCTAGTTTTCTTTCCCCCAGTAAGGCAACTTAGGACAGTAGATCTGATTGATAACGTAATTTCAAATTGTATCACTTCTATCTTTTAATATTTCATAGGTGGATACAACTGATATCCTATCTTGGCAACCACACTGCCTTTAGCTTCTGGAGACTTATAAGGTATGACCCAATATAAATATTTTATCAGTCTAAATCAAACTTCATTCTTTTTTAATTTAAATGTTACAAGTGCATTGATTGTTAAGCCCCTCAAATGGACTGTAATACCACCAAGACAGGGGAGAACACTTATAAAAGCTTCAGCTTGCTACAGTGTTTATAAAGTACTTCAAAGTAAATGCAAGTGACCTACATACCATAGCAAAGCACCAGTTTAACTGAATTGTACAACGAATAAAAAAAGAAATATAATATGGATTTTTAAAGCTGGAATAGAAGTTAGAAAAGCAGAGGCTTTTAATGATTTAAGTGGTATAAAGTTGTACCTGTTTTTGAAATGGCCTAGCTGTTCATAATGTATTAATCTGAAGAGACTAAACACCCACTAGATCAAGTGAGTTTTTGTAACATATGAGTGCTCATTAGGAGATGAGTTACCAACCTTACAGGTTTGAATATTGGCAAAGCAAATATGCATTTGCACATGTTAAGGTTTGTGCTGCTTATGAACATTTACATGCACCGCACATCTTTGCCTGCTCCCCTGTGCCTGCAGGGTCCACATGTTCAGTGTGTTTCTACACAGGAAGTAGTGACTGAAACGAGCAAGTGCCATGAACTTGCTTTGCTAACAGACACAAAACCTTCCTCCCCTTTGTGCCAAAGCCCAAACCCAAATGATAAACTATATCAATCAAACTAAACCCAGCAACTATCCAGGATCACTTACTGGAATGGACCATAATGCCCTTCATGCTACTGGAAAGTGAAAGGAAATGGGTGAAGGAAAGATGTCGATAACTTGCTAATGATGGATTTCTGTGTGCAAATGTTGTTGTTGGATTACAGAGTGTTGCCTCTTTCTCGATTGTTAGAAAAAAAACCTAGGATATTAAAACGTGTTGAAATGCTAATGGCTCCTAAGGAGCAAAGCAGTGAAAAGAGCTGATGCTCACTTTTCCAGTCATTAATGACTGAGACCAGTTTTTTCCCCAAATACTGAGTTCATGAATCAAACTAGTTTCTATTGTTGTATTGCAAGATGTCTAAGCCTGGGTATAAAGCCTGTTATGTTTTTGTCTTGCTATTATTAATGGCAACTGTTTGGTTTAAGGAAGGGTTTGTCATTGCTTCTCTGAGTCCTGATGTTAATTCCTGGCACCCCCCATTTGCATACTGTGCGTAGTTTCTTTAGGTATTTCTCAGCTTTTCACTGCACAAAATCATTCGTATGTGATTGCAGAAGAAAAAGCAGATTATAAAATTTTTTTAGACAAGTAAATTAGCAGCATTATCACCCTGAGGTTGTCAGAAAAGGGTTGAATCTCCTGAAAATGGTGATAGAAAAAGATGAGCTTCACTGATTGCGATGAAGAGCCCTGCAGACAGTGTCAAACAATACTTCTGTGATAGCTGCTTATTTGATTTGTAGTCATTCACTTCTTTTCTCTGTGGAGGTAAACCTGACAGTTCTGCTGTTCTTATTAGCAGGGCAAAAAGCTCTGAAAAAAATCCACAGTCATATGCAATTATGTTCTGTCCTGTCCTTGTGCATCTGTTGCTCTGGTTTATTTAAATTTTTGATATAATTTATTTTTCCTGGTCTCTAATATGTTTTATGTATTAAAGTCCCTTAGTTCATTCAAATTTGACAAAATAAGCTGGTGTTCAAACAAAATTTTTTAGTTCTCATTAGTCAACATTAGGACCAACTTCTGCTTTAGAATTTGGAGTCAATCTGAACCACTTATCTTCCTAAAGCGAAATTTTAGCATATTTTTTAAACACCTTTAAACCTTCTTTTGCTAGTCCATTTTTTACCCATAATTAAGACATTATTAGTTTTATAGTTTTATAGTTACCTTTTTTATAGTTTTACAGTTTTACTCACTCCTTTCCTCAAAATGCTAAACCCAAGGATCTGCTGCTGCTGGGTCCCATTCTTTCCTTAATAGATGGTGGTATTTTTTAACTTTACCCATTGTGGAGTGAATTCTAATTTGTCTTTTCAAAGAAAACAAACAAAGCCCCCTACAGCAATTGCTAAAACTTTCTTCATGCACAAACCTTACATCTGCAATTTTTTCAGAGGTGCAGGTGCCTTAATACAGTGAGACACTTGCTGCGTGCTGCTGCTCTAAGTGACGTTGAAGTGCTGCGATATTGGCAGGCCTGTCCAGCAGACACTCAGCTCCTCTGCCTCTGGTTCTGCTTCACTTCACTTCTGCTGAGTCCTCTGTTTTCTCTTGTCATGTGAGAATCTCCTATTCGATGCAAGCCTCCTTGTGAGACTAATTAAAAACAAACTAGATGCTTTCTTTGAAGCAAACACGCTATACAGAATTGCAGTGTCTCATTAGTTATAAGGAGATGTCTGCCTTGCCAGCTGAGGGTTTTGCAGCTGATCTTAGTGTAGTTATAATATTTAACATCTGTGTATGTTGAAGATTGTTTTCTTGGTGTTCTCCATGCTACTTTTCTTTGCATGCACCATTCCATACCCATAATTACTGCTCATGGTAAGGTGATGAACAAGTATTTGACAAGTGCTGAAATGAGCCCTTTCTCATTTCTTACACTAATTTAACATATGCTAATAGAGTAACATACAGATTTTCATAGTCACATTGTGAGTTCTTGCTGATGCCATGATGCTGTAGATGCCCAGTTCTTGCAGGTGGGGTGGGTGTAGATCACTGTTTAGATGTGGTAGAGAACGAGAGGAGAGCTGCAGTGTGTGTGGAAGGCTTAATAAGACAAGTCACCAGAATCCTTTGTTCATTACAATCTCTGTAATTTGCAGTGCATTCCTTTCCCCTGGCCATTAGTATAAAATTACTTGTTCCTTTTGACAACATGCCACTAATGTTTGCTTCTTACCCTTGTAAAGCAGTTCTTAGAGCCTTTCTGAAAAGGAATTATATAAATTCTCTGTTTCAGCTGCTGAGAAGTTACAGCTATATGCCAGCTAGTATTTATTAGTGTTAAGAAAATCTACATGAGTGAAAGAGGGATTCATATCTAGTAAAAAGTAATTAAAATAAGTAGAAAATGTCAGTTTTTGAGGGAGGATAAACGTTTGAAGCCTTGTCAAGTCTGTGCTGGTTTAATGGATTCCTGAATTACTAGTCACAGAGTGAACAATGAAGTGACATATTTTACTCTATCTAAATTATTCAACATACTTGAAATGAAAACATGGTGCAAAAAGTTTGAGAGACACTAAGCAATAAGTTTTAGTCCATAATAGTTGGGTGCTAAACTCGGAGAAGTCCTTAAGAAGCATGAAAATGTGCTATAAACTCCTGGTTACCTGACAGAACCAAGATCCCCATGCTGCAATGTTGAATATGCTGGAGCATCACTGAAAATACAAAAATATTAGAATATTACCAGCTCAGTACATAGAAATAGAAAAAAAAATATTTATGCCACTGTTCTTATAGACAAGGAAAAAATTTGTATGCAATTATGTCAGAGCATCTCCAAATTTAGCAAATATATTTTATAGTGCTACTATCTGCAGTTTTCTGATTTCTTTCACATGAAAGCCTGAGCTAACTTTTCTGTAATGGAATTACCCTCCTATTATCTCTCCTCTCCTCATCAAATTCCTCATCCTCCTCCTTTCTTCAAGTTTTTGCTGTAAGCGTGTGCCTTCTGCCTTTTTCTTTGTCAACTATTTAATTTTGCAAGCTACTTGGGACAATAGTTTTTATAGGAGGGGCTGTTTCACCCAGCATGGCTTTTTATGCAAATGGCATTATTCAGTCTCTGCTTTAATACCATCAACCTTCTACAGGCAGAGATGTATTTAAGATGGATGATGTTCTAGACATACTAAGCAGAAATCTAAAGTTGAGCAAGTTTGACTTAAGAAATACTTCTTTCTCCCTGTGGTGTTTTATGCACATTGGTATTTACAGTGGAGTTTACATATAAATATCTTTATGTGCTTCTTATCTCATATACAAAAATAATTCAACTGGCATGCTCTAATTTGATGCATTATTACAATTAAAAATCCTGGCAAGTTTATAAATCTGGCAAAGCAGCCACTCTCCAGGTTTGGAAAAGAATGTTTTCCTCTCAACTTTTGGTTTTTAACCAATAAATCAATTACTCTTGATGTTCTGAACTAATATAATCTATGATAAGTGGAACAGGTGAACCTCCTTGAGGCAAGGAAGGTGCTGCTGTAATAAATGAACATTCACGCAGGTTCATTGCTGGTAACAGAATTCTGCAGTGATTACCTTAACAGTAAACCTGGACTAATGTGCTCCCTAACCAGCACTGCAGTGTCAGGGGAATGTGTGGATGTGTTTGTCATTCCCTGAGAGATGCAGATGGTTCACACTGATGCTGTGGCTGATGGGTTATTGTACAGAGGTGTTGGGGTGAGGATGGAACAGGGACGGAGATGATGGCAATTCAAGAAGTGCACTTAGATCGTGTTGTCTGCATTTACCTGGGGAGCCGTGCTTTCTATTAGCTTCCTTTTCTTCCAGCTGGCATCAAACACTGAACATTAACCTTATCTTGCTGGAGTTTAGGACCATTGACAAATATGTCTCAGTTTAAGCTGCAGAATGAGGCATTCCTGGCAGCAGTGGCTGATTATTAATCATGTGCATCTGCACAGGTGTTTGGGGGAGATGCTCTTGCAGGGCTACAGGGAGGAGCTGACCCTGCCAGTTCTGCAGAGCCTTTGATGGCTGTGTCCAGCCTTGCAGCTTCCTGAGCGCGGTGTCTCTGAATGGGCCTTTCAGTTCAGCCCGAGGAGTTGGTGCATATTGTGTTCTCTGTATTAATGCTGAACAAGTAACAGCCATTTTTGCTGTATCTCCTTGGACTCTAATCACCATTTTTGTCTCTTCGCTTTGAGTTTTCTCAGTGAGTAGGAAAGAGGTGTCCCCCTCCCCACCTCCCAAAGCCATGAAGATGCATTCCTACAGCAATCTGGGCATAATTAAGGTCAGAGTTTAGGTCTTCAAATCTCTTCCCCTCTCACCCTCGGTCTGGAGACACCATTAATGAATTCTGTGTTTATGCTTTTGCACTAGAGAGGTGTTAACATTAAATTTTATTTTCCCCCCCCTCCCCAAGACACAAAAAGGTGGTGGGGGGAGCTGCCTGCTGCACATGGATGAGGTCCCCTCTCAGCCCTCTCTTCTGGAGGCTGAACAGCCCGATCTTGGAGCTGGGGTGGGCTTGCAGTGCCTCTGGGCCAGGACACCCACAGCCCCTTCAGGGTGTGTCACAGAGGTAAAAATGGCCACAGACAGGAGCAGAACTGGACATGAGGCTGTTTTGCAAAGACTTCCAGGACTAGCACTGAGCTTTGAAGGGGTACTTTAAAGTCAAGTGAAGTAGTGTGTGGGCTGAGTGGCACTCATTGATTTTTCGAATGGAATTAGGCCAAAAAAGGACAATTTGCAGCAGACACTTGGCCACACTGCGCTGGGCTGAATGGCAAGTAGGTGGCAGCAGGACATACTGAAAGCACCACACCTCAGAGTGCTGGGACTTGGCTGAGTCTCCCTTGCAAAAATAGCCCTGCTGAGTGCCCAGCACCACCAGGAGAGAACACGCCTGTGTTAGTGACTTCTCAATCATTTCTTCCTTTATAAAGACTTAAATTAAAAAGTGATTGTACAAGTTAGCATTTGTAGCTTTTCTGTGGTGCAGAGGTAGTAGAAAAGCCCCCATGTAGCTGAAAATCTGGGGGGGCACCTGTCAATCTTCCTTGACAAATACTAGCGTTTAAAGAAAGATCAACAGTGGATTTAAAAAAGAGACAAAAAATGAAACTACGTAGAGTTTTTAATCACATGCACCATGGGGCCTATTGCAAACCTCTCTGACTTTAGCTCCCCATACACTGAGAATTCTGATTGCTTTGGTTAGAGACTGGAGCCAAACAATGGTGCTTTGCCATTGGATGCACCAATGATCACAGTCCATCCAGTCAGTGTTTGTAACAGAAATGAAGTTCCACCTCAGTGGCCCAGTCCTTTTGTCTCTGGGTTTGGTTTTAAATACGCAATCTCTCCATCCTTTGTTCTCACTACCTGCTTTGTTGTTTAATTGTGCAGTGCTTCTCTACTTGTCAGGGTTAATATTCATAAAGTGCTCCAGGCAAATTAAGTGTCCACATTGCCAGATTGTAATGTCTGACTTCCCCACTGCCATTAAAAAGGAGAATTGAGTACTCAAGATTTGACTCTTCCTGAGCTCCTGCTTTGAAGTAACATGATGAACCCATTTGCAAGTGGAAGCATTAAGTTTCTGACATACACAGGCATATCCAAAGTAGTCACCTTTTTATTGTTACTCCCCTGGTATTACCCTTGTCCCTTTGAACCCTGTAAAAAACAGGCTGCTTGACCAAGATAATTGCTCTTGAACAATGCTGTTTTATTAACATGCACATCAGCACTGCAATCCAGTCCTGCTGGGCCTTGCTGCAGTGTATATGAGAGGTACACAGAGCAGCAGAGAAAAATCCTAACAGAAGAATTCAAATGCCTGCCAGAGTGCCTTTTTTTTTTTTTTTTCTTGTTGTTGGGCACATATCAAAACTCTTTAGTTTACCAAGCAAATGTGAAGCCCTCAAGAGTATAAACCAGGGGTCAAAGTAGACTCTCACGCTAAGATTGTAGAAAGGATTTTCTGTTCTGCAGATTTTCTCATCCATGCACATTAGAGAACAGATGTTTTTTCCTCTGCCATTGGCAAAGAAATCCACCCTGTTTAATCGTATTATTATCCTGTGACTCAGCAATAGTTGTGCTATTGTATCTCAGTTCTCTGGTTGACATTGACTGCTTAATCTCCACCATAAAATTTTAGCAAGTCTGGGAAGGTCAGCTCTTCTTAAATGAACAGCTATTTCTAACAAGTCTATCTCTCTTGTCGGGGCACAAGAAAGAGATGGAGCAAGAAAAGAAGTTATTTTAATATCCTTGTGAAGGTCTTTCTCAACTTATGGGTACCTTGCAAAAACTTCTTGTCACAGGCTTTTGATAAGAGCTGCAGTCTGGAAAAATGAGCACAGACTTATTTTTTTTTGTCATTCTTTTAGATAGCATCAGTCTGCGGTATTAAATAGACATATATCAGTATATATATTGTCAGTATGACAAATAAATTTTAAGAAGCACAGATTTAAACTGTTGTAATCAGGAGCACCAATAAGCATTTATTCTGCAATGTTCAGACTGTAGAGAAACCTGTGCTGGTGTTTGCTGCAGGATCTCACATGCAGATCATACTCAAATGAGAGGACTGATTAGTTACACCAGGGTAAGAGTATCAGCCCTACAGTGAGTAATGGCAATGAAACTGTATCCTAACATTGTTCTTTCATTCCTTTATGACCTCTGGCTCCAAATGACAGCAGATCTTCCACACAGCAGAAAATTTAACTGTCTGAGAGAGGGGTTTGTTTTTCTTTTTTTTAAATTAGGGACTGATAAAATATGTAAATCTGGGATTTGAACCTTTTAAAGTTCATATAAGCTCAATTAAAATTTCAACAACAATTCAGATCTGAAATTTTTGCTCTAGTTCTTTTCTCAGTGGAGCTACTTTACATGTCTGCCTTTTTTTTTTTTTTAATGCTGCACAATGGAACTTAGTGAAAACCCATCCAGGTATTTTATCAGAAGTATTATACCTTATTATGAATACTCTTGCTTTCTGTTAATGTAGTATTTCTCCAAGGTTTTCTTTCTAATTAAATGTGTTAAAAATGTTTTGAACAAGTCTATGTCTAAGAATAGTGTGATACACAGAGATATCTGGAAAAATCATAGCAAGCATAAATTTTAAAAAAGACATTATTACTATGTTCCCTACTCCCAGAAAGTGAACAAAACCTATTTTATAGAGGAACCAGCATGAACTGAGTGCCTGGAGAAAGGCAAAGCTTTACATGATACTTGTAAAGTTCAAGGCTACTTTGAAGACTGAAATTTCTTTGATCCTGTTGGTTTAGCAGGAAAAGCAGTAGCAGCATGCCAGGCTCTGGATTGGCAAAAAGATTTTGTGGAACTCAGCAGTACTTTTAAACACGAATTCACTTACAACTAAAAGTGCCAAAAGACATTCGAGTTAAAGTTTACATTTATTTTAAAAGTTGGTAAAAATGCAGGGGCCTAAGATTTAAGAGCAATTAGTGTTAGGGCTATTTCCCTTAATCTAGTTCGCTTTACTTAATCACAACTAGAAAGAATTAGTGATTGTAAATTGCAGTTTGCCAGCACAGTACTTTCATTTCTGCTGAATCTCTGGTCGGCAGTAGTTTTGGTTTTTTTGCAAGTATTTTAGCCATTTCAAATCAGAACTCAGAAAGGATTTCCTAGTTGATTTATATCACCTCCTTAATACTTTATATAAGCTAGTATAAATTATTTTTCTTCTCATTTTATCCATGTGAATGGTATTCCAAAAGGTCAGTCTCTTTGACTGCTTTAAAACCGTCTAGTAAGCTCATAACCAATCTGTATTAATTTCTTTTTTATCTTGGAGGATCTTCTCTTTCACATGTTCTCTTCATTTTCTTTATCACAGTTTTGTGTAAGAGTGGTACTGAATTTCCAGCCAGCAGCTCTGTTTGCTTCTTTCTCTGTTTCCAACTGGTAGAAGAAATTTCAGGTCATACTTTGAGTTAGAGGTTTTTCTTTTATAGTGTTCAAGATAACTGGTTTTTTATTACTCCATGCTTTAGTACCTCTTTTCTGTTTAAGAATTTCCAGTTTATTTCCAGTTTACTTGTAGCACCCCTAATTCTGCGTGTAAGTAGCTTGTTTAGATTTTGCCTTAGCTGATCACTCTGAAAGGAAAACTGTAGGCTGTGGTTGGTTCTGTAGGGGGTTTGATAATTCTCAGTAGCTCCAAAGCTAAGCCAGGTTGTACTTGCAGAGGTTTGTCTCATGTTTTGTTAGTGGAACCTGATCCACATTTCTGACTAGAAAATAACTAAATTGGGTTTTCTGATGAAGAGGTAAAGACTTTCTGAAAGAGAGCAGACCTCAGAGAAAGAAGGACAGAGTGAGTCGAGACTTTTATGTACTTTTCAAAGCCTGACAAAAAGTCATTGATGTAAACTGATCTGCAAGACTCACTCTGGGGCAAGCCTTTACAATTCTGACTGTGGTATCCATGTAGAATTCCTTGAATTTTTCATTCATTTTCTAATTATAAGACTTGTCACAGCAAAACACAGAGATTTCTGGGGTCACAAGCAGTCAATGTGTGCATATGGTGTAATCCCATCTGCAATGCTATATGCAGTAATCAGATTGCCACATGAACTGGAAATGATGAGTCCACAAAAACTACACTCATGTATTGGAAGGTTCTGATGATGTTGCCTTTTATTACCTTTCTCCCTTGGATGAGCACTGTCTATAATTAACTATGGAACATGGAAGTTCTGCTTGACCCAGATCATCTCCTTGGTTGGGGAGGTCTGAAATGTTACTCAAAATTCAGCATTTCTTGTATCAAGATAGAAAGCTAAATATGTTAGCCATTCTTATTTGATTAGCAAATTACACCTAATTGCTTTGTTAATTTGTGAAGTTACTACAAAGAAAGAACAATTTTCTGTGATATACATAATATAGCTGCATAGGGTTAGGTAACAGGTGATGTTTGTCCTTGATTTTAAAAACTAATGCAATTTGAGTCTTTCTCTGATATTCTTTCACTCTTTGATATTTTATACCAGAAAACACTGAAATTTAAACCACATGTCAGTCCAGAGTTAATCTATACTTAGCTGCTGGTATTCTTATAATCATAGACACTTGAGCTATACTTTTTCACCTTGTTCCCTCCAAGCTCCACTCTGACACAATATCTTTGATCTAGAAAATGTGGTAGTAGAATTTGTCAGAGGTCTTCTGGAACAAATCACCTCCACAGATGGTTTGAAAATATAGTCTTTATTGCTATACAATATAAAAACATATTCCCTTTCACATTTAGCACTGTGGCTTAGAAAAGCAGTCGTTGTTAGCATGTCCTGACTATACTTAAGCACAAGAAAGATTTTAAAAGGAGGCTCAGTCCTGTTGTGAATCCTGATTTAGGATCCTGCTGATGGCCAGTTTGTTGCAAATGGGTGATTTCGATCACTTGAAGCACTGTCAGAAAGTGTTACCAGAAGTGGGTTTAATGTAATGTTCTAGAAGTGCAGCTAAACAAAGTTTGATGGAAAGCTTCACACTCTGACTGTACAGCACTAGTGTTTGAAAAGTGATCCGAAACTTCCCAGGCACAAATTGTAGCACAAGGTTATTTGTGCTCCTGAGCACTCAGCAAAGGTGTGCTGATGGAGCAAGGGCTCTGCCTGGAGGAGTGACCCCGAGAGTGTCCCAGCTCAAGGGCAGGTCACTGCCCTGCAGCCACACTGCCCAGGGGGAGGGCTCAGAAAGGCTCACCGAGACTGTTTATTCATGGAATAAAGGGGTTGGCTCTTCCTCAAATCACAAACAAGGGGAAAGGTGTGCTTGAGGCTCCTTGTACCCACAACTTTCTTTGTCCTTTTATAAATGAGTGGTGGAAAAGCAATATGCCATTCGTGTGTTAATTGCATGATCATGTTCCAAGCTCATGTGTGTTGATGCTCACTGTGTCACTGTTCCTTTGTGGCTTTTCGGAGAGCAGACTGAATCTGGAGGAGTTCTTGGCCTGGCTATGGGTCAGGCCTTTACCTCCTTTAGATCCTCTAACAGAATAACTCATCTGGTTAAGGCATCAAGTGAACCCATCACAGATCTATAGGTCTCCCTGCAAAGAATATCTGCTAGAAAACTCACGTAATAAATAAACTGGTGGAAATGATGGTCAGAACCCACTTGAATTAAATTTTGAGGGTTCTTGCTCCACATTGATGCACTGTTAGGCCTGTCTTGTTAGTGAGCTTTCATGTGAGTAAAGTGGGAGATATTCTACAGTAAATAGAATTTCAATTTATTCTTCAACTGGGTCAGTTCCTGGCTACAGGCAAAATGGGTTGATGTTCACTGTGTTGCTGTTTTACAGAGAAAACTGCAAGTTATTACAAATTTTTATGTAGGCCCTTGACAGTGACCAGTGCCTCATGATTTTGTAACTTAATAATAAACAATTAAAAGAACCTTCTTAATGGGTTGTAAATTAACATCAAAGAAGGAACTTGTGGCACTCCTGAGAAACAGATAGGGAAGGGTTCACAGTCAAGCTCCTAAGCAGAAAATAGCTCCTAAGCAGGAAATAGCTTATTCCTAGATAAGGGAAACTAACAAGAGATAAGATTGAAAAAATAACTTTGTTTATCTGGGCTGGATAGAGAAAGAAGGGAGAAAGAAATGCCTGTTCTGATCTCTGAGTCTGAGTCAAGTGTAGAAGAGACATTTAAGAATTCTGATATTAATGTGGAAACTGAAAGGGCATACATACAGTGGAAGTATTGCATGGATCACAGCATGTGCCTGTACTCCTTTATAGGAAGGTGCTAAGATTTCAAGATCTCTTGGTTTTACAGTAGTTATTCTTCCACACTAATGCTTTGAGTTTTGCTCCACCAAAGCTTTTCTGAAGCCAAATCACGCAGAGTGGGATATTTAGTCTGGTGGAAGAACCCAGTTCTAAAGCAGTAATAATTTAGGGGTGGGTGGGGTGGAGGGATTGTCTTTTGACAAATCTGAATTTCACTGCTGGAATTTGCCCATCTGGTGGTGCGTATAACAAAGTCCAGACTGGATCTGAGGAGAAGCTTTTTCCTCGTGAAGGCAGTCAAATAACAGAGCCCCCCCAGCTATAAAGCCCCTGGGAACCTGCTCTGAGCTCAGAGCTGCCTCTGCTTTGAGGAGGTGCTTGGACGACACACCTCCTGAGGTCTCTTCCAGCCTGGAGCTGTGCAATTCACACTGGGAAGAGGTATTCTTTAAACAGAGAATGAAGCTTGCCAAAGGAGGAATTTGTGAATTGTTATAATGGTTTATTTATTGTTGGATATTTTCAAATGAGGATGTGGTTTTCATCTCAAAAACCCTCTAGTTTATAAAAATACATCAGGAAACTGTTAAGGCCCTTTTATAATGGGGTTAGGCTAATTTACTGTAATTTTCTTTATAACTCTATAAATATTATTCTCATTGTTTTTCTTCTAGAGTGGCTATTTATATCTTTGATTCTTGATTTTTCCAAAGACATTTCAGTCTTCATGAATTTTATTATGTGTAAAAGGCACATTACTCTCTGCTCTTTATTCTGTGTACATTTTGATAGAGATTAGGGAACAACTCACATGGAAAATGCACAGAACTTTTGCTGAAGCCAGTTGAATATAAAGAATTCTCATTTGTGTTTTGCTCTTCTGTATTTAAATTTACTAAAATGAGAAATGAAAATGGAACTAGTGTGGTGTGAAAGTTAAGCAAAGGGTGTTTCAAACCAACCAATTAAGTTAAAGGACTTCATGCATCTGCATGAAAAGCCACCCTTCAAATTCAATAGGGATTTAAATATGGAATAAAGAACACTCTTTGCTTGGAAAGTAACATAACTGGAGGGAATTATGAAATTAACTGAAATCCTTAGAAGCAAACTAAAATAGAGACACCATTCAGACTGAGATGTTAATGATGTAATAAGAAAGATTTATAGCGGAAAATTATAATCTAGATGTTAGAGAGAAAGTAGGATTTGGTGATACAGAACTTTTCTGGCCCATGGGATTGATGTGGGAATGTGTTCTTAGTTTTGCCTCTATAAGGTGGATGAGGCCTTACTTCTGTCTGTCATATGTTACAAGCTGGTGGTAAAACAATCTAGAAAGCTGTGCCGTGCCAAACAATGGATGTTTCAGTGTAATGCCAGTAGCAGTGTAGAATGAGACAATGGAATGATCTCACCATGGAATAATTGAGAGAAATTGGGAGATATTTCAGGGGTCTCCAGAGGTACAGGGCTAGCTTGCTACTGTCTTGCCACAGACCAAAAATAATCTTTCCATTGAGGGATGTGTATTCCAAACCCATCCTCTGTGTTAGCAATTCCTAGAAGTCAAATTCATTTCATGTGGGACTGTCCAAGATCCTCAGTTTGGTTGTTGGTGTTTGGTACCCCATGAAGATGAGCTGATGCCTCTGTTTAGGATTGCTCTCTAGGGAACAGAATAACTACAGTTTAACTGCTGTGAATAACATTTAAGTCAAGGCAGCCTTTAAAGTAACAGCAAAAATGGATTTATTTTACTCCAGTGAAAAACTTACTAAAGCAGTTGTATTGAGAGACTGTGATGCAGAGGAATAAACAAACACTTACAGCTTTATGGCAGCTTGTAGCTTTTACTTTCAGATGTTTTCTTGGTTCCCTTCCATTACCTGGTTGTCAAATTAAGCTAACTATGAAGATATTTCACACAGCTCTTCTGGGGTTGGATCCACTTATTTCTAAAGCCCCATTCTTGAGCTTGTTATCTACAAAATAGATACCAACTTGTGATGAAATAGTCTCTTTTGCATTCCTTTTTCTTAGCTGTCTTTCTGTTTAGGACAAACTCACTCTTAGGTCCCTACTGACTGCAAGTGATTCAGTGGCATCCCGAATTTGTGTCCTGCCTGTTGGGTTCTCTCTGGTACAGTTTCCCTGCTGTCACACATTGGGTTCATATCTGATTAATCTGTAAACAAAATTACTTGCCCAATTAAAATACATACCTTGGCTTGGAAAGGTTGGCTTGGGTACCATTTGTATCACATCTGGGTGTGTCACAGTTCATGTACATATGGGATTTAGGAAAAGGTTGACTTTAAAACTATTTTATTATTTTAAGATATAATTAAGCATGATGTATGCAGGTAATTTCAAGATTTTCACAGCCTCTAATAATATTAACAGACTAGCTCATTTGAGCATGCCAAAGTATCAGTTATATTGCTTGGTGAGTCCAGGGCCATGGTAAGGAATTACTATTGCATAATTTTGGTAGTTTTCTCACTAAAATAAAAGAGCTGATGCTCTTTCATTATATGTGAAATGAGTCAAGAAAAAATAGTGCTTTTGCACTTAGTGTTATCAGGAATAATAAATGTTTGCAAACATGTGGGCATGTTTGATTGGAAGTTGCAAAGGGTACAAAATGAACATATGCTCAATTCCACTGTTAACAACAGTTAACTCATAATATGGTTGTGAAAGAACTGGCTAATTTGTCTGCATTGGAAGGAAAATACCTTAAATTGGGATGTTTCTTCAAAACTTTCCTTTCACTTGGAAGCCTGGTATTTTAAAGAAATTCAGTTTCATATGACAGAACATTTTATTAGCAGCTGAAATATGAAAGGACTAAGCCAGCACATCTTTTGGATTAGAAAGTTGTACACACAGAATACTAATATATTCTGTCTTCTGCTTTGCATCGCTTGTTTTGGAGCCTGGAAAATTGTATGTTTGACTGGCAAATGAGGCATGGTAAGACTCAGTGAGCAAAAGATGAATGTGATCCAGCGTGGCTCGATGGAACAACCTGATCACAGATTGAACACACACAATTACAAAAATTACTATCATTGTATTACTTGTGTTCCAGTTTTGATAACAGGACAATATTACTTTCTTCTTTCTTCCAGAGAGTTCTCAAAATATTTAAAAAACCATTATTTTAGTAGGAATTACTATTGCGGATTTATTATTTTATCTCTTAAATATTTCAGAGCTAGAAACAGTGCAGCAGCATCCAACCAATGTAAATTTTCCCTTTTTTTGTGCATAATCTATAAAGAGGTGTTTTGCAACCAGAAGGGAATCCAGCTGTATGGTGTCAAAATAGGCTCTGCTGATACACTGCTGTATTTTACTGCATTTATTACACCAGGAGTCATTACCTAGGTCACGGAGCCATTGCTAATATTAACCTCTTTCATTACCTCTATCATACTTACTTGTGCCCTGCTTATCAATGTCTATTACCTTGGACCAGACCCATTTCTTTTCTACAAATCATGGTGATATCTAGCAGGTTATTAAGGTTATATTCTTTTATTCAGAAAGTCAATTTCCATTTAGAGAGTATAGCAGTTATTGTTATAACACAAAGTAATTTATCTTTAAAGGATGTCATGTGTCACTGTGAGCTTTCTGGCAACTCCAATGCCACCAGCTATAAAGAGTACAAATTACTCTGGTGGAAGAAACTGAACATTTCACTATAGCAAACTTTAAAAAAAGGTGCTCATCAGATAGAAGAAGTTCAGACAAGGTTAATTTTAATTAACATTGGAAATTTTAGACACATTTTGTAGATCAGTTTTTATCTGCGTTTTCTGGAATCATGTACTGCACCGAGGTTTTGTCCTGCTATACATCAAATGATATTTACTACTCAGGTAGTTAACAGTAAATGCTATAAATAAGACCAAAATCCTTAACAAAGCTTAAAATATGTTGCTTTCCCCCCTGCCCCCAAATTAGTTTGACCTAGTTCTTAAAGAAACTAGGAGAAAATATCATGTCATAGTTAGAAATTTTTAATCTATTCATTGAAGTCTACAGGGAATGTATTTTAAGAAAAACATAAGTTGAATAATTTATTAGAATTGCTTAACATTTATTTCATTTGGAGCAGGATCTGAGGTCTACAATGTGCATGTGGACATTTTTCAGTTACTTTGAATTCCTTTTTTTTAATTTTTTAATACTGAAAGGAGGAGGGGCAGGAAAAAATGGACCTATGTCCTTATTTGTACCTTGTCTTAAAGCTGTTTACAAGGTGTAATTGCCTATCATTTGGATACTTTCTGAGAGTGTGCTCCTTCTCTTTTTCTTTTACTTTATGCAGCACTGGACATTATAAACAAATAGGCAACAAAATAACCCTGTAATAGATAGGAAATTTCTTATCACATGTACTCTTCTGGTGATGCTTTCATCCCTAAAGCAGGAAAGAACTGAAGTCTTCCAACTCCTGTTTGAGAAAATGTCTAAATTTTCTAGAATCCTAGACAGAATCTACCAGAATATTTCTCAGTTTTCAAAATGCCCACACTAATTGTGGAAGTTTTCAGAAAATAATCTGTCTCTTGTAAGGTCTAGATGTATCTTTGATAAGTGGACATATGCATTCATCAGGCAAATCTTATAATTTTGCAATAAATAATCCATGTGAAGTGGTTGCTATGGTTGGAACAAAGGGGTTTGTCCATCCCTTTCTTGGATGGATTTTGCAACCTCAGACTCTTACACAGCCTTGTGGGAACATAAAACTTACCAGACTCTGGAATTATGCTAACAGTAATGAAACTGAGAAAGTACCACTGTCATTTTCTTAGAATATTTTTACATTTGTGCTATTAAAATAAAAAAGGGAAGAGAGCTTTGAAATGTAAATAAATTCAAAGGTCATATTCCATCCCACAGCCAAAAAACAAGTGCCCTTTTCTGATGTCTGTTGACTTTTAAGTTCTTGATATTTCTCTTGGCAAATTCCATTTTGAATTCAGTTTTCTTCACACAGCATAAAAAAAATTGCGCATGTTATGTGGCATAATGAAGCATTATTGTAGTTCTGACTTCTTATTACAGGCCTGAAAGTGAATTTAGCCAAGGCAAGCAGGCAGAAGCCATTATCATCTGATAGCTGCTAAAGGTCACAAGTGACAGGGCCATAGGCATTCCTTTCATTAGAATAACATCACAGTTAAACTAGAAACTGCTTTATTTTAGTGCTTAAAAGAAGTATAACATTCAAGTGCATAATACCTCGAGGAGAAGAAACAACTGTCCTTAGCTTGCAACTAAAACATCTTGATGAACTTCTGAGCTTCCCCAGCAAATTCCAAGATGTTCATCTTCCTTCCCATTTTCCCCAGCTAAACTTTTCCCTCTCCTACTCCTTTCCTGCAGGCCAAGCACCTGTTAAAATAAAAATACCCTGTCCTTGATAACCATCATCAGTTAATCCTCAGTCTGCTGTTACAGGGCGCCTCTCTAAACCCTTGCAAATATTGTTGATATTTTCACGCCAGACCTGGAGAGTGTTATGCTTATATTTTGGTTTTAAAAGTACTCCCAAACATCAGTTGAATATCTCATGGAGTGTGGGAAACTGAGGTGACCCCTCCCAGAGGATACAGAATTGATTATGATGGGATTTTAATTACACTGCAGCTCCTGGCTCTCTGAAGCTCCACTGAAAATGAAATCGAGTCCTCACTGAGTAGGGCAAAGCTTTGGATATTAAAATTTCATAACCGCAATCTCTTTCCTTGTCTTTAAATGAAAATTGGTTTAATATTGATAAATTAAATTTTAAAACTTTGCTCTGCACTGCATTATGTTACTGGCACAGGTGACCTGCCCTACTTCTCCACTGCCTTTTTTTGGCCTTATTGAGCTAAGGATGTGATGTTGGTTTCTCAGCAAGTTGACCAAGACAACATGCTGGCTTTTTTGGATAAAAACTTCTGTAGCAAAGCAGGCAATTGGAAGCCAATCAAACTATTTTCCTGTGCTGCTTTTTCTTTTCCTTAAAGATCTTACTTTTCTACGGTGGCCAGACCTATCCTAACTTAAGGTATCTTTGATCCAGGGATAACTGAGCTTTTATTATTTGGTTTGGGTTTTTCTGGGGATAGGGGGATGTTTCAATGTTTTGGGTTTTTTCCCCGGCTATATTACACTGAGATTTTATGTAAGTTGTATGACTTATAAAAGAATAGACACATCGTCTTGTCTAAATGGAAAAAGCACAATTCTCCTTTTGAAAATGGAGATGACATTTTCTATCTCTCTCTTCCTCCCCCCATGCAACTCCACTTTGTCCAAACCCATTTGCCAAATACAGGACTCAGGTTGTCAGAGCCATTAGAATAATCACAAATAAGTTTTTCTAAGAACGTACTCATCTGATAGGTCTTAACTTTTGTTAATTTTTCACAGAAAATATTTCATCTAAAAGGCACCTTCTCTTAAGATAAAAGTGATCTTGTAAACTGTTTGCTTACAGCCTCCAAGTGCCTTCTCTTGGCAGAGAAGCTTCATTGTGCAATAGCTCTGACACAAAACACTAATACAATATTTCAGTGTTATCAGACCTCTGACATTTCGTTCTGGTTTTGTTTGCTACACTTCTATTTTAAGTGTTATAATTGATGTCAGGAAAGAGGAAAGAAAGGTCTTAGGGGATGTTAAAATTCAGAAGAGGGAAACATAAGCACAATGTAATAGAAAAGATTCCACTCTGAACCCCTAGCTCTATGCTTGTGTGTACAGGAAAAGTCCATGATTATTATTTCCGTGACTCTAGGCAATCGTGTACTAAATTTTATTTGTGCATCAAAGCATAGGGCTGGCAATTTGAGTGTTTTCTTTCATGAGAAGAAGGGAATCCAAAATGTTTTGAGCTAAAACAATCCTGTACTGTTGTGACAGGATGTCCAAATGGTTTCACAGGAATACTGCGAAAGCAATATTTCACAATAGATGAATTCCGTGGGATTCAACCAGCATGGATGCTAAGAGGAATTAGGTTTACTTGTCTTTTCATCCTATAGCAATGATTGGACAATTTTGCCAGCAAAGCACAATCTTTGTGGCATAGGCTGAACACAGAATACTCTGTTCAGTTCAATCTGACTTTTCTGCCTAGATCTGAACTAACAAAAAGCAAGATTAATTTCTAACTATGTATTTAACCTTTGGCAAAACGAAGATGGAATTGTCAAGTGGGCCATGTAAAGATCTTTACTGAAGGTTAATTGCCTGTACTATATAACCTCCTGTTTTACTGTACCTTACATGGCTAACTTGTTCATCAATCCTTTCAGATTTTGAGTATAAGGGCTTGGACATCAGAGAGGCTTTTTCAGTTTCTGTATATTTAGTGAGGACAATTAGGCTGACTTTGTCTTCCCTGTGGCTGCTCTTTCCCAGTGGGGCTTGCCCAAGCAGAGAACTTTGACATTTGCTCAGCCACATGGAGAACTAGTGCTGCACCCAGAGAAATGCTCCTGCAGATTTTCTCTGGGGACCTCACAGCCTGGCTGCAGGTCACCATAGTCCAGTGAGGATCCAGATGCAAAGATCTCTGGAGGCCTCAAAAGCAGAGAGTGCTTTTAGCCTGCTTGCCCCAGGTGGTACTGCTGTATGATGTCCACCTGATATGGACACCCCAGTGGGGTTACTGCTCTCTGTAGAAATGTGCTTAAATTGCTATGGGTGTTTAATATCAGTGAAATCTCATGCAACAATTCAGTTTTTCTGGCTAAGCTACTTACCAGTCACCCTTGCTGCCAGAGTATCCAGTGCATTTTCCACCCAGGGATGCTTCCTTCCCACTCTGGTAGAGCTGAGTTTGTCAGACCTGTGCCTGGTCCCAGGCTGGCAGAGGAAAGGCTGCTGAGGTTTTGGTGTGCCCAGGCCCAGCCAGATGCAGGCTCAGTTGTGTTTGCAATAGGTTTGCACACAAGGACACACGGTCAGAATACAGCTGGCCACTCAGAAACGGTGTCTGCATAAACACACACTGCAGGAGTAGCTTAATCCGGGCTCTGCAGGCTGATAATCAGAGAAACACCCTTTTTCTTGATCCCTGATCCTACTCACTAGCCCCATGAACTTGAACTTCCCTCGAGTTCCCACACCTGCACACAGTGGGGTCTCCCTGGTGCTGTCGCTGCCCAGCTGCTGGGCACTTGCTCTCAAACCCACAGTTCCCCATCACTGAGTGGCACCCAGAGCTCTTGTGCTGCTTCGCCTCTTCTTTCTGGTTCTGTTCTGATCTCTCTGTGCTCAGACAACCTTGATGCTCGTAAATCCATGAGATGCCAAGATCATATGAATAAATAATATCTGGCAGGCTGTCACCTGGAGGAGACATGATTAGTTTTATTGCTTTGCTCTGCTTCTGCCAGAACTTGACCTTGAGTTTGTGGGTGGTTTGGGATACTCTTTCCTGAGTCTGTGACTTAAAACAGATGATATGGAGCTTAAGGTGAATTCAATCCAAATTTTTTATTAGTTTATACTACTGGAACCAGAAGCATAACTGTGGCCATGGATAAACTCATGATTCCAAGCAACACTTCCAGGGTATTGAAGGTCTTTCTGCAGACTGGTAAAAGTCTCTTAAAACAACTTTAGAAACATCATCCACAGACACATTTTCCTTTGGCTCTGCTCTAGTCTTCAGGCAGAGCTTCTAGCCAAGAACTCTTGACCCCTACTGCTGCTGTGACGGCACTTTTGAAAGCTCAGTTCAAGCCTTCGGTGTCTCTGGGTCCCCTGAAGTTAATTATGGGGAACTACCGTGTGAAAAAAGACAGTCTCCTTCCTTGTTTCGGCATAACATTTATTGGCCTCCTGGGACGAGGAAAAGATCATGATGGCATATTCAGGTCATTTCCTTGACACAGCAGCTGTAAGCTTAACTTTCAAAAGTTTCATTTCAGCTATGAGTTTTTATTGGCAATTGACAGTAGCTAAAAAATATGATTAAGTTCTCACCCTCTGCCAGCTTGTCTTCCTTAATTTATACTTACTGAGATAAGTTGACAGCAGTTTAAATTCCAAAAAAATGTGCTGGCTTGGAATATTGCACATGGTTCACTTAAAAGTGACCTAGTTCTGAAACACTTTGTAATAATTTTTTGTGCAATGCTAATATCCTTTCTTCTGTCTCAAACTGTTTTGCAGATATTTGTTTTTGTAGAAAGAAGTTACAACTACATGTACAGTAGGATCTAGGTCTATATTATGATCATCCCACTCTGCTACTAAAAATATAACATTCTCAATTAAAAAAGAAAAAAAACCCCAAAACAACAACAACAAATCAACTCCAAACCCAGACATATTTAGGTATGTTAAGTCCATCTTACACTGCTCTGATGTTAGGTGGTAAATTGTACAAACTCAGCTTAGGCAAGTGTAAGGCACCTTGTGGCACCATTCACTAGGTTTGCTGTTAGAAACACATGTTGCATCTTTTTTCTTGATGAGAAACTTTTTTTTAAAAATGTAGTGGCAAATCTATTGCAGGTCCCCCATCCATGACACTTGGTTCAATTCTTTTTACAATAGATGATGCATTTGTAATTCTTTTTCCATTTACTAAGACAAGACAGTGAGAATGAGAAAAGCAAACACAAGTAGCAAAATGCAGCTCTGATCAATAGAGCCCACGCATACAAATAGAAATGCACTAATTCTGCAGGACAGCCTTGAGTCACACAGCAGATGTTGATTATATACTGTCAGTGAGCAAATAGCAGCAAGTTCTTTTAAAAACAAGTGTATTCTGTACTGTGCATAAAAAGTACACAATGTGAAGGTGAGATGAATGAGAGAGCTGGGTGGAGAGGGAATGAAGAATCAACATATTTCTTGTTGAATCTGCTTGATATGTTGTTTCCTGTTACTTTGCCGGCTTCATTGTCTTGCTTTTCTCAGAGAGACTGAGGGCAGGCAGAGAGAAGAAATACTAATTATTAAATGGGATTTGGTGAAAAGTGTGAGTCTTGGTCTTTTGAAAAGAAGAGGAATTAGATGAAGGGACATTGCATAGAAAAAACAGTAATTTAAGCCTCCAGTGAAGGTCCAGGTTCAGCTCTCATCTGTTCCAGATCAGCTGCCCATACTATACTGTCTAATGTAGCACTCTTTTTCAAAGGCCAGAAAGGATTTTACATAGAGGTTTTCATGGGATGTCTATAGGTGGAGCTTGGAATTAGGAACTAGCATTAAGTTTTCAAAATCAAGCAGGATTTTTTTAGGGATGGCTGCCTTTAAGTCCTGGGAAACAGGCTTTAGACACAGTGTTTGAGAAGTTTCTTTCTAAAACTGGTAGGGTGGAATTCACATTTAGTCCCGAGCATTAATGAATGCTATTAAATGCTGAACAATTTGCAGATTCTGGTAAAATGGTGTAAGTGTTAATCCTCCAGCTCAGACTAGGATGAAACAACCAGGCTATTCAGGAAACCAAGGCCAACATATGAAGACAAATAAGGTTTCTGGATTAACCTAAAGGGGTTTCACATCAAGAGCTTGTGTTGAACTGTCCCACACCCCAGCTTGGCTTTGAGCAGCAGGTGTGGACAGAACTGCAGCTCGCTGGTAATTACTGTTTTCCTGAACTTGATCTTCTGATTGTGGACATCTTTCATTCCTTATGTAATCCCTCCATGTTTTACCACAGTGAGCAGGCCTTAGATCATAGACTGGTGTTTTTCCTTTTCTTCCTTTCTCGTCCAGCTCCCGAAGGTGCTGTCTTGGATTCAGTCAGACTCAAAGGAAATGTGATCTTTGGAAAAGAGCATGCTCACCTTCCTGCAGTCTGAGCAGCACCTCCATTCAATTCTTAAGCCCTTCCTTAAGGTGACAGTTCTTTGTGTCACACTTGTTATCTTTGTGTTCCATTACTTAGCTGCCAAGGGATTTGCATCATTTAAAAGAAAAACAATACAAATCTCAAAGCTTCTTTAAGACTATTGTGTCTTATCAATTATGTTCAGTGACTGTGCTCTAATTCTAAAGGCAGTTCTTCTACTTGTCCGTAATTCACCGCTTTCCATTATTAATAGTTTTTGTTATCTTATTATTCTTCTGAAAACTGTTTAGTCATAAAATATTCATAATTATAATGTTGGTGCTATGATTAAAGTCGTGTTAATGCTTCTATTAATAAAACCTTCAATTGCAAATGGTAAAGTTTATATTTAGCTAGAATTTGTCATAACGAGATACAGACACAAAGACTGCTTTGCACAATGAGAAATATTTTATATTAAAAGCTACTGCCAAGTTTTTTTTGTGATTTAACTGTATCCTATAACCATGTCAGTGAGACGTTGAGGAGCTGACAGTAGAATTGCATAGCTTTTCTTATTAAAATAATGTTTTGTTCCCCTTTGAAAACACAAATTCAAAGGCTTATTCTTGGAATTCGTTCTCACGTTGAAAAGTCTTTCTGTTTTGACCCTGAGAGTGGCAAGTTTCATGCAGTTCTGGGCTCTGAAATCTGTGGATAATTGCTTTATAAATGTCATGGTCATATTTGCAGATGTTTCCTCTTAACCAACACATACTCTCACAGTTCTACAATGTCACTGCTGTGGTCCTGACTTTCTACTGTTTCTTGCCCTTCAGGTCTGGGATACCATACTTTGTGTGACTAAGGACTTGAGAGGGAGTATAGGCAGGAAGAATTTTTATAAGAAAGATATTTTTTTCTTTGCTGGTTAAAACTCTGTATGTGTTCTGCTTTGAAGTACCTCTGAATCATTTCCTTTATTTCATACCAATCTGTGGTATTAGATCAAATAAGGGCTTGACAGACTTCATTATCATATCTTTCTTGATTTACTTCTGATAAGCCTTATCAAGGCAATGTCTTGCTCTTCTTTTTGTTTGTCAGTGGCTACTTTGTCAGTGATTTGAAATGTTTGCACATAGAATGAGCAGGCAGCACAGGATTAATCAGTCACACACAGATCCTTCCATACATTAGACAGAATTACAACATCTTGCATGCAAGTTAAATCGGGGTGAAGCTGTGGTTTTATTTTATGTCCCATGTTGAAGCAAATCTGAATACCATGAAGTAATTGGCTGCATGCAGATCCCTGAGCGTATGCATGGACACTTTCTTAATCTGCTTCTACAGGCACAGAATCAGCCGTAAGGTCAGCTCAGAGGAAGTTTAATTGTCCTCACGTGCCATGAACACCTAAACGCAAAAGCAGCAGTGAACATGTATGAGATGTTCTCCAAAAAATGTATTAGGAAACAGAACTTTTGATTCTGTGGAATGGGGGCCACAACTGCTTTCCACAGTTTCACAGCCAGATGACATTGCGCAATACCTAAAAGACTGTGCAGAAATAGCTTTTGTGGCCAGTGGTAAATAAAAAATGAGCATTTCAATAGCTTCCTTAGCAGGAAAAAAGTAGAACATAAGCACTAAGTCGTATCCTTTTTAAAATGTGTTGAAAGTTTATTGGACTTGAATTGTCCCAGTGCTTTCCATACTTCTGCTTTCATCAGTGGAGCCATTCCATTCCCATTTTCCATTCCCAGGTATTTATTGACTTGCACTTATTCTGATGTTTTCCTTTTATGTAATAGCAAACTTGTAATATTAAAACAACAGACCCAGGTTTAAATGATGACATACTTATTGCATTTCTCTCATGGAAGACTGTTTTCTGACCAAACAGTGGCTACTGCAATCTGTGAGGTGATCATTATTGTGAAATATTCTGGAGGGTACTCACTTTGATATGAGCAGTAGGAGCCTGGCTGATTGCTAGCAATTAATTAGTGCAACACCATATGTTAGCAGACACACAGCAGATGTGTGTGTGTGTGTGTGTGTGTGTGTACATGGCAGACCAGAGAAGAAAATTCTACAGTTGGAGTTCAAGCATGAGAAAAGGCTAATTTAAGGCAGAATCCAAGAATAGCAACTTTGATTTGTTTTTTAAGCGTTCAGAAAGCTACTTGAAATGTTTGTATTTTGCTGTGGTTATTGTTGGGTTACTTTTATTGCTGTGACTTCTCATTTTATCTTGTTACGTGATAACTCAGACATCTTTTTAAATTTCCACAGCCTGGAGGCACACATGCCCAAGCCTGTTGTGTCATACAGCAATTGTTCCATGTGTGTCTATCACTTATATCAAGAAAGAAAAATTGGCTCTGTAACCTAACCTCTAAAGCACTAAAGCAGTGCTTATTCTCTGTGTACTACTCTTAGAGTATTGCTAAACCATTGGCTAAATGAGATTGTGTTTTCTTGCTGTGGTAAATGATTGTTAGTATCTTCCTTTCAACCTGATACACTTGATTCTTAAACTGCTGATTATTATTTCATATCACCTCAAATCCTGCCAAATCTGACTGCTTGAGATAGAACTGAGTCACCCAGTGCCAAGGCAACTCTAGCACCAAGAAGGATTTTAAATAATAAAATGGAGTATCACTATCATTCCATTTTAGAGAGTCTGCATGAAGCGAGTTTTAAGAGATCCATAGGGCATGTAAATGAATAATTACAGCTTGCGCATGGAGCTCATTGGTAGCCTTGCAACAAAACTTTTTGACTTTTTTAGAAGTCAGACCTTTAGTTCTCATGGAAGATTTTAGTGTGTTTAGGGTGAGGTGCAGCCCCATGGCAGATGCAGTTCCCACAAGTCCTGCAATTTATGTAAAAGGCAGGCAACTGGAAATCACAAGAGCAGGTTTGAAACAGGGTCAAGAAAGGAAATGGCTCATTTAAAGAACATTAGCAACTGTACAGAACCTCATGTTCCTGAAATCGTATTCAATGTTCCTCAAATCTTATTCAATAGCTTTTGATAGACTAGGTGTTTTTTTACGCATAGATTTTATAAATCTAAAAAAGCAACAGAAAAATATATTGGAACTATGTGATTAGCATTTCATTTTCAAAAATGCCTTGCAAGAATTTCCTGTGCTTTAACAAGACAGAGTTCTGCCATCTCAACTGGTCTTTGGGAACATTACACCTGTGTATGTATCCCTGGTGCTGTCATGTTATCTCAACTTTCTGCAGTGGATCTCTTCTCCCTTGTCCCTAACCTGCCCATTCCTTTTTCATCTGCTGTCCACCTCCTTGTACACCCTCAGCTGCTTTTCTTGTCAGTTACATTGAAAAAAACTGTTTGTATAAGTAGCAATATTTAAGACTAAGTAAAAAGGTGATTGATATGGCATTCAGACAATTTAAAGGAATATAGGTTTTTTTAGTCCTTCTTAAAACCAGAAATTATACAATAGTTTCTTTAAGTTATTTTCTGGTGTGGTCTTTGAACCTGCATCTTTAATTTTTTGGCTTTTCTTTAAGGTCATGCCATGTGTTTGTCTATTCAATTCTTTCTCTGAGGCCTTTTTTTTGTCTCTTTTATCAGTGGTTCGCTTCACCAATTCACCACCATCAAGGATTACCTACTCCCCACTCTGGCAGTGCTCTGGGCTTTCACTGAACGAGACACGTTAGTGTTTGCTTTGTGAGTCTGAGGGGCACCAAGTGAGAGGCCAGAACATATCCAGTACTTCCTCAGAGACCTGCTAGGAGGTCTCTGCCAAAAAGAGATTTTTGGCAGATTCTTCTCTGGTTTTTGGCAGATTTTCTCTCTGATTTTCTGCCAAAATCAGAATTTTTACAACACTGTAAGAGGAACGAGGATGCTGTGGATGGAAGGGTTTGTGGTTAGCAGTATGTGTGTCTTACATGGTTAAAATGCAGTAAGAATTCGGTGGGAAACATGATACAGAACCATCCCCAGGAATTGAGAGCTGCCATCAATTTTGTCACTTGATGAATGGAAATTTGAATGAAGGAGATGTGTGCTGTGGAGAGCCTTGAGCAAGAAGAATGTCATGACAAGACTAACATATTTGCCATGTGCTGTGGGATGGCAGTGGATCCAGTGAATATGTGCTGCAATAGGAGCCAAATAGCAGCAGAGGTCATGGGAGCAGGAATAAAGGCATGGAGAAAGCTCATGGACTAACCAAAAGTGTCGTTTGTGAGGGGTAAAAGGTAAGGGCTGCAAAGCAAATCAGACAGAGGGAGCAGAGAACAAAAAGAATGCAGTAGCTCATGAGCCCATGTAATATATTGCACTAATTGCAAACTTAATGAGTGTCACCTTCTCAGAAACAACCCAAGTAATAAACACAAGTTAGAAGGGGCCTCAAACTCTAGTGCAAAATTATCTGCTAATAAGGTGTAACTAAATTGTCTAATGGATCAAAGAATAATTGGGAAGATATTTCAAAAATGAAATTCAAAAGCAAAGTGCCATTCATCCCAATAAAAATTGACAGATTTTCTTAATAAAGACCAAATTTATATTCAAGGAAAAGCACTTGATGAAGGTAAATTAAATTTGTTTATTCAGGCTTCTTTTTGTTAAGTTTCAACATCTATGTATATAAAATTTTCATGATCATATACACTAAAATTATTTTCATTTGGTTATTAACTTATTGAAATTACCTCTATTTGAGATTGGGAAGGTTAAACTTAATTAGGAAGCAATTACATTCTATTTAATTATCAGGACAAACTTTCAGGAGTCTGATTTATGTAAAATATATCAGACTGTATGCACCATGCCATTATTTTTATAGGGCAAATAAAGATAGATTAAGAAGAAATTTCAAGTCTGCTTGTTATTGTAAATAGTTTGACAGTCCTTTAATGAAAAACCCACAATTTTTGTAGAAGTACTGGAGCTCTAACCAGGAAATAGCAGTCAAAGAGCAAGAAGGAAAAGCTTACTTGTACCTTGGCCTCTCTTCCACTACATCAACAAAAACTATAAATCACTGTGATGTAAAAGTGGAATAATTTTAAATACCAAATGCAATAGAGGGAAGTTCTCCTAAAAGCCTTTTGCTTTTTAAATGGTACTTCAATGATTTGTGCAGAATGAAGTCTAGCTCCTTTAGAGAAAAATCTTTAGTTTTTAATGAATCTGCTATTGAGCAACCTGAAAGAATTGAGCCAACCATTTCAATAATAGTCTCTATGTTTGTAGGGCCACATTTCTTTGTGCTTCTAGTTTGGATAATATAATTTTTGGATTATTTACAAATATACAAGTTATATTTTTGGAGATTGCTTATCACCTGAAAATGAGAAATTTGGAAAGTTTTTGGCATATTTTAGCCAGTGTTTTAGTTGCTGAGAAAAATAGTCTAGTATTTTTTTTAATAAGAAAAGCTAATATATATATATATATTTGGTGGAACAGGTTGTGAATAGGAAATCTGAGTTATTAGAAGATCTTTGATTATACTATGATGAATTGAACTTGCTAAATTTTGATGATGCTGCACAGAAAGAAATGACCTAGCACTTCTCTTCTATAGTCTTTTTTCAATATAACTGGTCAGCTATAAATGAAAATGTACTAGGACTGTAAAATGAGCAGTGAAAATGATCCCTTGATAGCTATTAAAAATTCTTTCTCTAGAATCTGTCTGGCTGTGATAAAGATGGCAGTAGCAGAATCAATTGCAAGACCTTTCAGAAAAATGACAGATTTCAGAGATAAATATGAATATCTGGAGGGTGGAGTAACTTTAAGTTACAAAACTTAATTTCTAGCACTTCCTTTTCATATCTGTGTAGGCAGGATTGGAGTGATGGCAGCTGTCATCAAGCTTGCATACTATAAGTGTCAATATGATCTGAAGAAAATTAGTATGTTCTGTGACTTTTGTGACTTCTGCTTGGGAAGTCTTTGATCCTAAGCTGTAATTGCAATTAATTACTTACAAAGTTATAAATTTTTAATTACTGTTTTTTAAAGAAAAAAATTCAGTGTTTTCATAATGAGATTCAAGGTGATACCTATCTTAATTTGCATAAAAATAATTCTGGGAAACCCAACTATATGACTGTAAAAATAACCTCTAAGATGTGCACTGATAAGATCCAAAATTAAACTTTAGGTATTACCCTGATCAAAAGTGAAGCATGTCAGCAATTCTAGAGGCAAGGAATTTGTCCATTAAAAGGGTGATAAATTTAGCAGTGGTTGATAGAGTAAATCACTTAGAGGGAGGGCAGCTCAGAGTCTTTAGGGGTTCTGTCAGCTGCTCACCTTCTAGGATCCTTTTTCACTCTTGCTTCTTAAGGAAGTAATTCTTTACATTATGTGTATCCATATTATCTGCACCAGAGACACGTGAAGCAAGCAGCTAACTCCATCTGAGTGAATTTCATTGTGAATATCTGTGTGAGGAAAAACAATGACATGAGCAATGCTGCCTGATAAGCCCTGACAAGAGCAGTGCTCACACTGCCACGACTGGGATTATTTTCTGTACACATGGACTTTTTGATGTGTGATCCAGGAGTGCACTCCCACTGCAGCATTAAAAGAATTCCTTTTTGAAAAGGAGACACAAATGAAAGAAGCCCAGAATTTTTCATGCCAGTGCTTACACACTCCAAGGCTGAGCAGCTGATGGTGTTTGATGGCAGTGACGCACTGTAGCACTATTAGCATATGCCTTCCAGCTTTACCTATTTCAAGAACAAGTCATAAGTAGCTCAGGCCACTGTAACTTTTTTTTAGACTGCATATTTCCTTGCGTTTACAACTAACTGTGTGTTCTCCTCCACTGTGTCCTCAGGATATCTGCCCTTTTCCCTGTGCTCCAGCAGCAGCTCATACATTGCTATAGTTCCACACTTAGCTTCCTCCTGCCTGAATAATATTTAGAAAGCTGCCCCTCTGCCTCTGTGTGTCTCCACTGGAGCAATGTGTGTGCCCCAAACAAGGGAACAAACAATATATGAACTAAAATGGAATTTTTCCATTTTGAACAGGAGCAGATACCACAGAGGCAGTCAGTCATAAGGTGGGAGGCTAAACATCACCACTGGGACATCACTGGTTTTGGATATCTATCTCTCAGGAAATGTCAGAGAGGTCACAGACAAATGCTCAGTTAATTTATTGGAAAAAAAACAACAGAAGGTGGACATCTGGGGATATGCCTAGAAATAAAAAAATCTATTCACGTATCTCTAAAAAGTTTTGACCCAAAGTACATTTCACAGATTAAAGTATGGGTGAAAAAAAGGAAATTAGCACCAGAGACCTGTGACAGAACCTACTGAGACTTTGCAAAGATTGGAGATTTTCATCACATCTTGTAATGCTTTGTGGATTTAAATTTGAGCTGACAAACAATCTATTAAAATCTGGAATGTTGTGTCTCTCGCTCAGAATAGTTGGACTCAGATTAAGATTCAGCTTTGGTAGGTAACATTTATTAGTTCCAGGGGGACCTGTGAGTAGAGGCAGAAAAATAATTGGAATAGAGAAGTTGCATCGATATAAAATGGAGGGAATATTTTGCAAAGCGTGGATTTTCATTTTCTCCAAAGAATTTCTGAGAGCAATGTTTTTCACAAAAGCTGTAGCAATTATTGTTGCTTGGAAGCAAGTATAAAGGATATTTTTTTCATTACCTGGTTTGGATTTCTTGGGGGGATGATGGTTAAAAATTCCTTATCAGTTTGTAGTGCTCTGCACAAAGAATGTGAACCCTCCTGCCTGGGTGGTACCAAACCCTCAGGGAGGTTACTGCTCATTATCTTATCAGGTGTGTTCAACTAACTGTATTAAGGTGGGAAAATAGATTAATTTTGAAGAAAGGACTGTTTTAGCTTGGAATTTCCCCTCCCTTTCCAATGTAACATTTAAAAGTGGACAAATTTTTATCTATGTTAGCCAAAACCTTTACTGTGTTAGTGACCAGAGGAGTTGGTGAGGTAGATGTTATTGGTGAAATGAGCTGTAGGAAGAGGCTCAGCGTACTCAGTGACTTAAATTTAAAGCATAAAAGCAAATACATTAAATTAAAGCAAAAGAAAAAAATCCACATAAAAGTGGGATTTGTAGCTTCACATGGATATTTTTGGAGCTAAAAAGCCGCACCTAAACAATATTCACATTAAGCTAATGTTTTTAAGGAGGTAAAAACCAGGGATGACAAAAGTACAGAATGAGTCAGTGGTAGCCAATGGGTGTAAGTGGAGGATCCACCCCAGAGGGGAATGAAATTGGTTATGACTCAAGTGTCTGAAATACTGAGCTTCTATTTAAGCTCTGATTTTAATAGGGAAAACAATGACAAGAAGCTGAGCATTTAGGCTGCAGTCTGGAACCTACTGACCTTCACAAAATCATGCTTATTAATTTGAATGCATGCTGAATTAACCCCGTGATAAATAAACATAAGGCTAAAAAAAGAAGTGTGTATGAAATGTAGCCTGTCAAGCTGGTGGTTTGCAAATGAGGAGGACAGGACCTAGTTTATCAACTCACCATCTCTCTTTGTCACCCATTTACTATTTAGATCCTTAGTTACCAGATATAATGAGGCAAATTTGTGCTTGACAAATGAATATTGATGAGGAAATGACTCACGGGTTTAAAAAATTTATAATAAAGAGCATAGAGGAGGGTGCCTGATTTCATAAAGGTATTACACAACCCTATGCCATGGAATTCCTGATGATAAACTTCTTAGACACAGAGGAAAACACCACCTGCTCTTGAGGGCTTCCAGGGCTTCTAGTGGCTCTCTCCCTATATTTTGACTAAAGTCTAAACTCTAAAATGTCGTTTTTTCCAGTTATCGTTTTTTCAGCTTTGCACAACTTCTACTTGAAGAAAATAAAATAGAAGAATTAATCATGCTTCTTGAACTTAAAAGCAAAGGTGTTTTTCTTTTTGTTGCTTTAAAAGCAAGTTGTGTAGGAATGCTTTCTGCGACCTGAAAACAGCAGGTGGTGAACAAGCTCTCCGTGTCAAAACCTCAACCTCTTTGCACAGAAACTCCAACCTCTCTTTCTGATACAAATACTGTAACCAGTGAAGGGCACTGAATTTCCTTGTAATGATTTATGACAAAATATGTCTATAAACCATTGGGGAGTGAGGAACCGTGAGAAATTTGTCATGAAATAAAAGTGGCAGCTGTGTAGTTTGGGTTTGGGTGTTTTTCCTCAGTTACAATTAAAATGATGCTCGTTAATAGTAACACTGGTAGTGTTTGCAGGAACCTGATACAGCTGGTTTTTTCTTACTGATCTTCTCTTTTTCCTTTCTCAGGAACCTGATTTTAAACTAGTTTTGCTAAACAAGCTATAGCTTAACAAATTCTTTTAACTAACTTTAACTAGCAAAAAGGAAGGGAAAATGAAATTATTTCTTGTAGAATCAGAATATACACTTCAGTTTGTTTATCTTAATCCATGGCTATGAACATCTTATTGCTGTTCTTGACCATTAACTCAAATTTATAGGGAAAACCCCTGCAAATGAGAACTCATTCATGGAGCAGGCTCTTCCCTACCTGGCTCACAGTCAGACAAAATTTGAAAAAAGGCTGCCTGAACTTGGCCCCCTGTCAAACCTCTTGCTTTATCAACCATTGTAAGATACATCTTCAAAGCATATTTAGTTTGCAAAGGAAACTGGTGTTGAATCTCTCTCTGTGGGCATTTTAAGCCCATTGTCTTGCTCTGTGTGATAATGTTTTCTATTGATTATGACGATCATTAATGTTCTATGAAGTGCTGCATTTATTTGCTTGATGTTATTCCCAATCTCTTCCAACCAGCCCTGAACTGGGCACGGCTGAGTGCCTGGAATGCTGACAAATATCAGTGTTCATGGATGGTTAACAGAGCAATGAGCTATGCACAGCAGAACACCGTATTTTTGAAAGGCATAAGAACAAATGTATTTCTCTTTCAGGTGCTCCAGACTGTGAATGAGGATTTTTAGCTGGCAATAGCAGAAATAGATTAATTGCTATGGCAAATACAAGCTAAATTTTGCTCTAGCTTTGGGCAGGGGCAGAGCAGAACACAATGGATTGTTTTCTGACAGAAAACTCCTTTTGCACCTCATAAATAAGTCAGTCAGTTAAGGCTCCCTCATAATGCCCCAGAATGTATAGAGGGTTTTGTTGTTTGTGTTACACCTGCACTACAGTACCCACGACTCAACCTGGAAATGGGGCAAACTGCTGCTTCACCATTTATAGAAAATTCTTCTGCTTTACTCATGTTGAAAGCATTTCTTTGCCTCTTCTTTGGTTTGGCTGCTTTTGGTTTGACTGCTTCATTGCTTTGACTTACAGCTGCAGCTCTAATTTGTATTTTACTGGGTAGTGATGGTGACTAATACATATATCATTAATATGTTTGTTTCATGAATTTTCAGAAATACTTGGGACTAAAAATGGGTAATGAAGTACATAATTTAAACTGATAATACCCTCTGACATGGTTAGTCATGGGAATTTCCTGTGTTTATCCTAATCAACTTACTGATCAGGAAAATAATACCTGATCAGCTTAGAAGCTGAAAATTCACATAAAATTTCCATCTAAAGATTTTTTGGGGGAAAAAAAAAGAAAAAAGGCAAAAGAAATGCAAAAGCAATCAAATTTGATGAGTTGGTATAGTTGGCATATACTGAAGCATTGAGATCAGAATAGTTTGGGTTGCAATGCACCTTAGAGGCTCAGTGATGCAGTAAAGCCCTGAGTTTGCAGGGACAGAGACCACTGAGCTGCACTCAGGGTTATTGGCTTAGGCTCACAACCATGTGAGTGGGAGTGCATGGCCCTTCCCATACTAAATTCCCTGACCTCTCAAAATGTCCAACTTTAAACTAACTCGCAGCATGCAATTTTTTTTAAAAGAAAGGTTTATTGCAATGATTATTATTTTTAGAAGCACCGTATTGACTTTGCTGCAGGCAATAGATAGCAGGATAACAGCACTGTGGCTCAAGAAAGGATTGGTTAGCATTCAGTTGGAGTAAATGATTGGTGTTAGCATTCAGCTGGAATAAATGATTACTGCCAAGAGACAGCTACACTGCAAGCTCTTCAGCTGTTCTGGTTCAGTGTTACTGCTCAGAGTTGAAGAGCCTTCCAAAATCCTGCATTCAGTCTTCCAGAAGAGTTATCAGAATATGAGATTTCTACTCTTCTTGGGGAGTGAATGGGGGAAAAATAAGTCTGTGTTTAATATTCGGCGTAAGGGAAAAGCTGTAGTAACTTCAGCAGCCTGAAAAACAATTTGTGCTCTAGGTAGCAGCTTTATAAAGCAACAATCACTCACATGGTGATTAGAGGAGAAAAGGATGGTGAGAGGTTAAAGGAGAAATATGTTTGCTTGTGAATTTTTGAATGTGATACCAAATGCGATTGGCCACCTGCAGACAGAATTCATTAATACCGAATTTTATTTAATGTTGGAACAGCAGGAATTTACTGAAAATAATTGGGGGAAAAAAGAAATCCAGTCCCTTTAACTCTTTTCACAGAAAATCTTTCTTTCAAAAGCTGCTATGAATTTAGGAAAAATTTAGGTCTCATAGTCACAGAATGGTGGCCTATTTCTAACAAAGAAACCCAAGCAAAACAATGAAATTATACGATCATGGAGAGTCACTTTGGGTTGTGTCATTTATTTGGAATGCTGGCTTTTAAAGCTTTACGCAAAATGTAATCACGTGGCCCTTTCAGCTTTAATCCTGCAGGTAGAATGCACAGTCCTTTGCAAGCTGAATTCTGACCTCTCGAAATGTGCGCCTTTAGCTCAGCTTCCATATATATAATAAAAAATATAAAATATTTTTATATATGGGATATAAAAAAAGGAAAGCTCTGACTAGGGCAGTGCCTGTTGAGAGTGGCAGTCTGCCAGGGGGCAGGGATGCTTTTCCATGGGGAATGAAGCTGACTTTTCCAGCAGTGCCACCTGCCCTGGTGCTGCAGGACAGAGCCAGAGCTGCTCCCCAGGGCTGCAGGGCTGGCTGCTGCCAGCAGCTCCCCCAGGGCAGCAGGAGCACGGGACTCTCCTGGCAGCAGCACAGGGAACCAGGAGCACTGCTCTGCTGGAAGCTCCTGATCTGTGTGCATTCACAGCCCAGCTCCCGTTCCTTCTGCTGTCTCTGAGCAGGCTGGGATCAAAAACCTCAGCCGTGCAGAGCCCTGGGAAGAGCTGCAGGTAGACTTTTTGCAACATGAGTGTACTTGAAAGATTATTTCAGGCTGGCAGGAGGCAAGATAGGAGAGAATAATGTAGGAAATCTTTAATAATGCAATACTTAAAAAATTCAATATATGACTTGGTTAGACAAGGATCTGTCAAATTTGAGGATTTACCATTAAGTGGCATAATTATTCTTTTGAACTGTGTAAGAAAATAACTCTTAAATGGTGTGCACAAAATAGTAACTGTTATATAGAAACACCTCAGTGTACATGCTCATTTGAACTTCCTTACACAATAAAATTACCCTGGTATAGATGTTGGTTTCACTGATACATTTCCTATATTAATTTCCTGGTTCTTGTCATAAAGGGGGTTTAGTTTATTTGAATTTCTTTTTTTTTTTTCCAGCCAAAATGCTTTTTTTTTTTTTTTTTTTTTTAATACAACAATGAACGGGCCTTTAAAATACATGTTCATGTATGTGACTCCTTTCTGAAGCTCTGCAAGTATGAGAAGGCAGAATTTTTAGCTCTCATCTTGTGCCAGCTCAAAATCAGGTACAGTATCTAGAAGAAAAGGTAATGATTCAAAGGCCTTTGTGAATGTGCAAAATGTGTTACACAGTTGGGCTTTTTCAAGAAAGATACTTGCCAGTTATTCAGGTTTAATTTTAGGCCACCATAAACAGCCCTGTTTCTTAATCTTCACGCTTACAGAAATCCCTAATGTAACCTGTATTGGTGTGTGCTCTTTGATAGGTTTTGAGCCCAGCAATTGATACGCTGAGGATGTCCTAAGTTTATAGCAAAGTGCTGAGCAGAAGAGCTCCAGAATGGAAATGAGGAGAGGGTCAGTGAGCACTGGAACTCTGCTTTGTAGACTCATCTATAGGGAGAAATTTTTTTTGCATCCTGAAGGCAAAACATTGTGCTTGTAATGCCTCAGAGACAGGAACTAGAAGAATGTATGAAAAATTAAGATTGTGCATAGAGTAAGGAGAACAGATCCTGGTAGTTTAATAAAACTATTCAAATTCAAAAGCATGAGGCCAGATTCTTAACTCAATGGAGTGGCTCTACCAGAGAAGGGATTCAACTGTTACTCCCAGAATGACTGACACTTCTCCCAATACTTATTTTGTTTCCACTGCAATTACTGCTGCTGTGTTCACCCCCTGCTTGTTTCTGCCTCCTAAGCTGGCAAATATAGCTTAGTGTCAATAAATAGGTGCTTTTCATTGAAAAAAAAATCAGGACCTGGAAGCAGTCACCTTCTGATGAGTGTTTAAGTGGCAATCTGAGATCACAAATTACATAAATGGTAATCTGAGATCACAGACCTGCTGGTCTGAGAGTCTTCGTACTTTGTGATTCACTGTCTTAAGTAATAGTATTCCAGTCAATAGATATTTGAAAACTTCTTAGTCTTTCGTAAAGAAAAAGTTTAGCCCCATGAAAATTACTTTAAATAGGAAAATTTAAATACCTTCTGGCCTATTATTCAGTGCGCTTTGCACAATAAGATATTAGAAAGTAGTTAATGGTATGTCCTTGTCTTTGAACTTACGAATCAAGGAATTTTATAATTGTCCAGAATTCTTTCCTTCCTAGAGTATTTCAGCACATTCTTTTACAAATATTCATAATCTGCATTTTTCACTTCAGAAATACTGCAAAGTGGGTTGCAAAGTTGAATCACAGGCAGCTCAGTGTGCACTCTTAAGATGGACTGAAGCAGCCTTGAATCAGTATTGACTTCATTTCTCACTGTCTCTTGCAAAAACACATACTTTGGATGTCTTGTTTAATTCTGGAGAATCCTAAGAATGAAGAGAGGAGGGATTGCTCCTGTTTCTAAGCCATAACTTCTTTCCTATGAGGCAAAACTTCACTACATATTTGTTCCTCTCCTTTCACTCTAACCTTGACCTTTTCAACTAAGTATTTAATTCAGGATATTAATAGTCCCACGATGTTCGCCGTTTATGACCTTTTTGTACAGTTTGTTACACAACTTTGAGAAAATTGACTTAAGGCTTTCTGAGTACATAGTCCTGCAAGCAGGAGCCTGCAGTTTATTTTTCAAGGAAGCATTCTGATATTCTGTGACAATTCCCGTCTACTGAACAAATTTGCAACCAGACCTTTCAACTCCTTTGTCTGTGCTTGCTCCCAAAGAAATTCAGATTTTAAGACAGAGGACTGGTGGCCCAACTTTACAGCTGTATGTTTTTATCACTGGAGGCTTTTCGAAGTGCCAGCAATGCATTGAAAACTTTAGTAGGTTATGCAGAAAAGTATGCTTGGGGATAGGCAATTTTTAAAAATTATTATTTGATTTCTGAAGACCGACCAGATTTTTCTCTTTTGAAGATGCCCATGTGTTACAATCTTGATTTGCTTTTAGTGACTGCTTGCAAATACCTCAGCTGTTTTATGATGCAAGGACTGAAAAATGGGCATTCAGTGCATCCCAATGGGCACAGCTTCAGGTGCACCTGAACCAGGTGTACTCATAGCTGCCTGTCAAAACTCAATATTTGAATAAGGGAATTAAAAAAAATTAGGTGACCAAAATTCCTTCTTACAATGCAGACTGCTGTTCCTGGTTTCCAGTATATCCACAGAATTAGTGGTCCTTTCAGGTAATTCCTGGGATGTGTTTATGACCTCTCTGTACAATTTGTCCTTAAGTGCTTTTATTTCTGTCTTGATTGCTAAAAACCTGTTGCCTATGGAATTTTTTATTATTTTTGTTTTGTTTTTTTCACGATAAAAATAACAGAAAACCCCCACAAAACCAGAACTCAGGTGGGCATGAGAAACATGCTGTGCATTCTTAAAGCTTGGAGAAGTTTTCTGTTGGAGTGCAAGTGTCTATTTGTTTGTGAGGACTGACCAAGCTGGCTCTGGCATGACTGGATGCAGTGGCTAAGTAATCCATCTTGCTTTTGACACAAATCCAGAGGTATGCTAAGATTGTACTTATGATGATGAATAGCAGAGCATAACTGATGAACTAGCATATTTATTTCATCACTGTAAAAGGCATTTTATGAAGCTTCTCCAGGTCCACAGTTGGCAATGTTCTCTTTATAATGTTTTATGTTTTTCTTTATTTCAAGGAATACTGTGTACTATGATTCACTTGCCAATTACATTTACACTGTTACAAAAATCTCATTGCTGTTTGATTTGAGAAAGACTATACCATGTCCTGTCAATTGTTTGTTTTGTTTTCTGGTCTGTAACCTTTATGGTTGCTTGTTACATGTGGTGAAGTAAGACATTTGACATAAAGGGCAGCCCAAAACTGAATGAATTTGACCTTATAAATTAATAAATAGTGTATGGACACCAGCATGACGTCTGTGTGAAATTGTATTCCCAAGTAAGAGATTGACTGTATTTTTTTAATTTATATGCTTTCTGTCACTTAGTGGAAGGCAGATTTTTTTTTATTTGGAAGTTCTTGACAGAGAAGAGGGTGAACTCTGCTTGCAAGTAATGAGGAACACAGGTTGGAATGGCTGCTGAGTCACCTAAATAGTTAAATGCTGAGATACAGCATTGACAGTACATTTGAAAATGTGAACTTCATAGAGATGAGAAAATGCACGAGCAAGAACTGTGCTGTTCTGGTGTGCACAGCATAATCTGTGAAGGACACTTCTCTTTCTCCTGTGTACATCATCAAATAACTTTAACTTGAAACAAGTCCAACAGCTTGTCTGTACATGCTTCGTAGATAATTGGACTGTGTATGGGTAGATGAGGCAAAAAAAGTATAAATTGAAATATTCTAAAGCATTTATCAGTTTTAAACAAGGAGGTTTTTTTTTAATTCAAGGTGAAATATGTTAAGCAGGAAGGCTTCAACATTTTTATGAAACATTTCCTGTTAATAATCATCTTGGACACAAACTTACTGCAAGGACTATTCCATTAAGCAGACAAACTGTAAGCTCTGGAGTGAGATTTTTATAGTGACAAAGTTCAGTTCCATTACTGAGAAAATGAGAACTTGGCTCCGCAATCAAATCAAAATGTGCTGACTGTAGCACTGGCCCCCAGATTTAGTGAAAGACTTTTAAAGAAAGTAAGTTAAAATAAGTTTTCAAGTAGTTTTCTTGTGTGCTAGTATGAGGTATATCCAGGGATATTTACACATTTCAAATTGGATGATTCCATTTTATTTCTCTTCTTAAGTGGGAATGGTTTTTAATTTTTATTTCTCTTCTCAAGTGGGAATGGTTTTTAATTTTTTTTTTTTTTGTTTGATTGTGAAGTGTTTGAATTTAACCTACTTATAAGACAGATGAGTCTTAAAAGCGAGACTTAAAATAAGGTGACTTTCCAATTTGGGATGTCTATGAACACTGCATGCGGCATAGATTTAGACCAACTCCATTCCATCTATACCATCACAGAAGAAAGAATGAGGGATGTATAAGCTAAATGAGAAATGGCATAAACACAGTCTTTTAAATTGAGTTAGTGTAAAGTGCTACAAAGGAGTGAGGCTTTTGTTTCTTCATAGAAAATTAAAAGAAAAATAAAGCCTTAAATCTTGCAATGTAAAAAATAAACTACACCACTCTGTAAGGCAGGTGAGTAAGAAAAGTTACACATGATCTGGTAGTGAGACCAGTTCTGTTAGAGAGTTCATTGTACACATACATAGACAGATCCTTACTCTTACAAAAAGGGGAACTGCATTTTATTTTAAAAATATGAATATCTTATATTTGTCTAGAGCAAAGTTTTAAAAATTCTTTTCAGAAGTAATGGTCTGAGATATAAATGGCCTCTAACTGCACAGTAGAGTTTCCATGTGACAGATATATTGTGAAAGAGGCATGGTCCTGACCAAGCAGGATTTATGACTGGGAAGGTCAGCAAATGTTGCAATAGCTTCTCTCTAATTTGAAGTTTATTGTGCTTATCTAGATTGCTCTGACTTCCACAAGGGTTATAAATGGTAGTGTACAGATGTTCTCAAACATTTTAATGCATGTTACCTCTTAAGTTATTTTAGTGGTAATAGAGGTGTAAAGCTATTACAAGATCAGTATCAAAGATTTCAGAATTTCCTTCCTCATCAGTCCCAGCACAGATTAAGAAGTTACTCTTTCTACAGACAGCAGGAAGGCCAGGAGGGTAAAACCCGCATTGATTTGTTTGACTGTGCTTTATAATGTGTTTGCAATTGATAGCCTTGTTGGCAACCAGGTTTCTCCCAGGCAAGCACAGCCTCGGGTTCAGTTGCCCCAAACAGTTTAGCTAAAGAAAACCAACATCAAATAACTTATCTGACTGCTGGATCTAAATGTGAATTTGCATTTCCTTCAAAAAGGACCTGCAGGTGGCTGTTTCTGTAGCAAGAAGCACCCAGATATTCCAACTCAGAGCATCACTGGTATCTGAGAATGGTGATTAATTTGCATATCGTTAAATCATGAGCTATTTTCCAAACCCATAAAATTAATCTGGCATGTCCAGATGTTATCTGCTCATCTTCACAGTGGTTTTGTTATGCAGCCTCAGAACGCAGCTAAGGAAGTGTACAATGCTCTGCTTGGCTTCTTTGGCCTAATTATTTTATCTGATGAAGCTGTGATCTGGCACTGCTACCCCTTATGGATCAGAAACATTGTGGATTATTGCCTTTGCTTTGGCTGGGAAGGAGTTAATTTTAACTGTGTTTTGGATTTATGCTGAAAACAGTGTTGCTAGCACAGGGATTTGATTTAGATTTAGCACAGGGTTTAGATATTGCTGAGCAGCGCTTGCACAGTGTCAGGGCTTTTTCTCCTCTTCACCCACTGAGTTTTTTCACTTTTACCCCTCCAGTTGTCCCCCCTGTCCCACTGCAAAAGGATAAATAAGTGGCTGTGTGGTCCTTGGCTGCCAGCTGGGATTTAATGTGACAATTATGCAGGGACCTGCGCAGGTCCTCTTTGGAATCCTGAGAGCTTTTCCGTGTCCTTCTACTGGCAGTGACCAGAGGAGCTACGCTGATTTTCAGTCTGGCAACAGGCACATCATACGGCAGCTTTTGGCAGCCAAATCTGCTCAGGCTTCCAGGGAGTCCCACTGTACTTAAATTAGACACCTGAAAACAGAATCCAAACTTCTCAGGTGTAACCTAGCAGTCTGGTAAGCACAGAACACAGTGACCTTTTCTTTTTTTTTTTTTTTCCATTTGGAACATTAAAGAGGATGAATTTAAAGGCACAAACAGTTTTTGTGGTTGTGGAAAACAGTAAAGCTAAAGATCAGATCATACAGAAAAAGTGATGGGCCTTCTGTAAATTCTCCAACATTTTTTACAAACAGGACAAGTAAGGGAGACATTAAAATACCCCATCATGTGTGATTCTGGTAGGTCTGGCTGTTGCACAGTGTCTAACAGTGCCTCAGGTATGGCACTGGGACAGCAACAGAGCTGTTTCCTATTATGCACCATCTAAGAAAAACAAGAAAGGACTTCTGTACTTGTACTTGATATTGCTTTTATAAACACTGGAAACAGATTCCTTTCGTTTAGAAAAAGACTCCGAGACTCCAGATATTCACCTAGTTATACAGATCAAAGATTTTATTAAATAAATCATGTTGAATAGGCTGCATAAGACTAAACAAATTATACATCTTCACACAGGCTGCCATTGCACAGCAGTTCAGGAGCACCCTTAGACCACAGGGTAAAACAGAATCAAGCCATCACCTGGAACCAGCAGGGCTGCTGCTGCCTCGTGAGACTTAGCTCATTTCTGGCTCATTTTCTGACCTACTCCTAAAATGGTCAAAGACAGCTTCAAGGACTAAGCAGTAGAACAATATTTGTTTGTAAAAAGTGTCTTTTAGAGGAGGGTCATCTATTATCTGAAAGGCTGCAGGGAATTAAGTGTTTAGTTTTACATTTTTGTTCACAAGAAAACAAAGCTGTGCAGACTTCTTTTGTTGGCTTAAATGCAAACTGTGTGGAAATTTACAGAGAATAGTGCAATTGGAATAGTTGGAGCTACATGCCAGTTTCAGCAAAGTTTTCATTAAAAGCAAACATCGGATCCTGCCCAATATAGGGTAGATATCTCTTTACTCAGACAACCTTTTCCTGCTTGTTTTCTTTTTTTATGAGAGACTGGTACCACACAGGTTCAACAAACTGCAATATTTAAGGGTTGTGATCCGTAAACTGCCAGACAATTCTGTCTGTATAATTTGAATTTTACTGATCTGTTTTCCAATCACAATATTTGTTTGTGTGACGGAAGAGTTGTTTGTCGGTTCCTAGTTAGAAATATGAAAAATCTGCTTCTGCTCACAATTTACAGTCTGAATTGCTGGTCTGGTTATGGATCAGACTGAACTGCAGCTATGCAGGAACCCTTCAATTTGTCATGTGGGTAAAAGCTGCAGCTCAGTAATGAAGCTGAGAAAAAGGGAAAAAATTGAAGAATATTTGTACAAGTAGAGTTCAACCTCTACTAGCTGTTAAAGTAGGAATAATTATACATTTATGTATTTGAAAAAACTGTGCTTTTTCCCAGTATTCAGCAAATACTTTTTCCACTTTTCAGTAAAGCAGAGGGGAAGAAACACAGGTAGAAATAGTGAGATAGAAGTGTTGGTACTGAGGAAGGATAAAGTTTTATAGATTACAATAATAAAAATAAAATGCAATAACTACTTTTCTAATATTTTCTCAAATGACACAGAAAAAATACAGGATTTTGTGCAATGGAGTAGTGCTTATTGAGTTACATGCACTAGAGCATTGCAGGGCAGCTCAGAAGTAAACACACACAAAGACTATCCCAGGAGTCTTGATGTGAAGTGAATGTATAGTATTAAGTAGATTTGGACAAAATCTACTTATATATAAGAAGCACTAATCCATTATAAGTTTTCTATCCTAATTTTTATTAAATAGGGGGCAGTACATGAAAACACCAGGGTATTATGGTTTGATCTGATCAAAATGTCAGAACAAGTTACAGAAAAATATTTTTGTATCTTAATTTTTTGCATTCCATGTCTTGTAACTAAAGGTTTATTGTGTTTTGGATCCTGCAGACATTATTTAGGGCAGTTTTTTCTGTAATTCCTTAATACCAGCACAAATCTATTTAACTGCAAAACAGTTCCAGAGAACATGCATTTTATGAAGATAATAATATCTAGACGTGCCAGATACTTTAATGTTGTTATAAAATATTATTTGATAATTTTATGATCTTGTAATGTTTATGCTAATGCTGCTCTACCAGGACCGTCCTGTGTACAAAGGGAATTAGAAACTTAGCAACTTCACATCAGAGTAATATTTGGTGGGGAGTGAGGAGGTTGCCTGTATTATTTTCATAATGGGTATCAGTAACAGTGGCAAAGCCCAGAATTTTCATATCACAGCACTGAAGATTATTCCCAAGTATACACAGAGACTCATTTCTTCCTCATTTTCAAAACCTGAGCTGAGTCATAAACTACAGAGCGTAAGGAAAGCAGTCAAGTGAAGAGAATAAATAGGACACAATGATGTGCAGTGAGAGTCTGTGGGGCTGCTGGACAGCTGGAGCTCAGGTGGACGTAGATTTCTGAGAAAACAAACAAATCAAACAACAAAAGCGCAAACTGCATCCTGAAGAGGGTACTGAGAGGGTCTGCAGTCTGTTACTAACAGATATAGTAGGAGAAATAAGAAATGTTATTTTTTAGTAGAAACACGGTGAGGTTTCTGCAGGCTAAGGTAGGAATCAGATCTGTGAAAACACACCCAAGTCAGGTGTTTGGTGGGAAGCTGTTTCATTCCAGTGAAAGCATGAAACCCAGCAGCTAGGAATAACAGGAAAAATCATGTTACATGTTGTAATAATGCAACTCTGTCTGGGATTAGGGATTATACTGCTGTTATTATCTCAATTAGAAAAAAAAGAAAAATACATTTTTAACTGGAATGATTACACTAGCAGAAACATTAGCAGCTTTCCAGGAAGCTCTTATCTTTTAATGGTTTGGTTTTGTTTTGTTTTGTTTTGTTTGGGTTTTTTGGGTTTTTTTTTTTGGGGGGGGGGGGTTGTTTGGTTTGGGGTTTTTTTTTGTTTTGAGGTTTTTTGGGGTTTTTTTTTCTACTTGGCCTTATTCTAGTGACAGTGATATATATTATAAATGCTTAATTTTATTTCATTTCATTAGGTTGATCTATAGAAAAGACAGATGTTCTCACTGATAATTTTATATAGGCCCTCATGAAGTAATTTCCTAAGATTCATCAAATATCCAGGTTAGGAACTTCCATTGTAGTGCAGTATTTGGAGATGAAGAACAACTGGAAAACTTGTTTTTGTCATTGTTTTTGAAGGTAGCAGAGCCGGGGTGGGAAGAAAGAAATGAACCACCCTAGCCCTGTCAGTAAGCGAAATAAATATTAAGAAATAAACTGTTGGATTTTAACAATTTTGTATTCCTGAAAAAGAACAACTGAAAATTTACCTTGAAAGAGAAACAAAATCAGAAATACTTTTTCATATTTTAAATTTTTACATACTGTTCCTTTTTTTCTGTTACCTTTTCTCTAATACTCAAGATAAGAAACTTGCTTACTGCATTCTCATTAGATTAAAAGGCTAAGCGAAAAGTCCACAGAAATGCATTTGCAATTGAAATGTAATTTGCAGCAAAGAGAAGGCTCTCATTTGAAGCAGTATTGGTTATTTATATGAATCACCTAATCAGAATTTTTTAAAAAATGACATTGCATTACTTAGTTTATTAACACCTCATACATATTTTGAACATGAAGCACTTGTGATAACTACTCCAAATGAGATTCATGGACTCAAAATTTTCTGCTAAGGGATAGGATGGAACATTTCACTTGATAAGGAAACCACAGGCAGCCTGAGAGTGAAAAGACGAAAAAGTAACTGACTATATAGCTCAAAACAGCTCTGCATCAATGGATGCAGATTCTGCACCACTGTTAATCTTTAGAAAAAAAATAGATAAAAAATTCTTGGAAAGTATATAGCTAAACATATCTGCACCTGCTCTGAGGCAGGAGAATAGACCATTTAACTTAAAGGAATACCTTCTTCCCTTACTTTTTCTATTTTGTTATAACTCTAATGTTGGTTTCTCCATTGTTGTCTCTGTTTAGGTCAGCCCAAATGAGAGGAAAAACATTGGAACATTTTCTACTTTGTTTTGCTTTATGGTTAATCTAAACAATGAAATGCTTTTTCTGTTTGTGAAGGGAGGCATATTTCTATTCAACAGAGGCTTGGTATCTGTCAGCAGAAGTGATCTAATATGAAAGCATAACTTTACAAAAAGGGTTAGGAAAATGTGTTTTTTAAAAAATAATAACATTTTCAAATTCCTGCTGTTGAATAGGTTCTATATTGTGTGAAGATGTAGATGGTTTGAAAAGAGGCAAACAGCTTTCCCGAAGACCCTCTTCCTATGAAACAGATAGTGATATTTATGGGAAAATGGGAACAAAGATACATGGGCTGCCTCACTGATGTGTCTGTTGCCCATAAGTTCATCTCAGTGAGAGCACAGCTGCTCTCTGTCCGGCCCTGCACCAGCTGCGGTCACCTTGGCACGAGGTGGGAGATGTGAGTGCAGGGCAGAGAGCTCTCTGTCACGGTAATGAAGTGGAACAGCTTGGGAAAACGTCTTTCTGAGGAGTTGTCTGCACTGAAAACAAGCCAGGCACATCAAAGGACCTAAATCCCTGACAAGGGGTTTGAAAAATAGGTCTGGGCACACAGAGGAACAAGAACCTGGCAAACATAGAAAGGAAGGAAAGTCTATCGGATAATGCCCAAAAAAATGCTTGAGAATGGACACCTCTTTCTAGAATTCTGATACCACTTTACTGAATGCTTCTCTTAAAGGGGTTTCAGTCACCCATTCAGATATTTTCTGTCAACCATTCCTCCTACACAGCTGGTAGTTTATTTATTTCTGGTTTGAATGACTCTCTTAAAAAATACCTTTTGAGAATTAGATTGGGTTGTGTAGTTTGTCACCTTCGAGAGAATAAAATCTTTTCATGTGTCAGGAAAAGCAATAAAGGATGAAGGGCTGGATTTGGGAAGCTGGCATGTTTTTCTTATTTGTTGTTTTCTTAGGAGACTTCAAATACAAAGCAGACATAAGTGGGCATGGAAACAGGTAGGAAGAGGTCCAGCAGCAGCAAATAAAACTTTTTGAGAAGGTAACTATAGTAAAATAATCAGAGTTTTGGCTGAGTTGCATTTAGTATAATTTTTTGAGTAATATCATAGAAATTTTGTCTGTGAAAGCAGAAGTAAGAAGCGACACTTGAATTGAAAATACTCCAACTGCAGCAGTGCAATGAGGAAGACATCTAAATGTGTCTCCCTCCTCAAAGTAAAACACTAGGAATTTTATACTTCACATGACCTGGTTTTAAATTTGTTTAATTTGCTTCTCTTGGTTCTGGAGAACTTGAAAAACAAGTTAGGCAATTGACTTGCTCTGTTTTTTGCAGTGGTTCTGACTGTGGAGAAGCAAAAAGGAAAACTCTTTGCTAGTCCAGTGTGGTTTTTTTCGGTTCCATTTAAATCTGCAAGCCCTTTTTTGTCAGCAGTGTGCGGTGTTTACTTTGTTTTTGCTGATTTACAAGGGCACTGTACTTAGATAAGGCAACTTGATTCAAACCCAGTCTTCTGGCATTTAAAAACTCTTTTCATTAAATATTCTCGTTGCTTCTTTTCTTCCCCCCCCCCTCCAAAATCACACCCTATTCTTTTAATACAATTGTTTCCCAGCCATATCCATTCCATTATACAAGTATTTTAGGCAACTTTCCAGAAACCTTTTGGATTTATTTGGCAGTGCTTATTAGTCATAATTTTTCCAGCAGGTTCCTTTCTTCTGTCCTGCCTCAGTAATATTTAATATCTAACTGGTACTGGGCACTTGGCCCAAAACTGGTTTTGGTCCCTTCTAGTAACCTGAATTTCAAATCTGAAGGCAATAGAAGAAGCTGTGGGGCTCAGAAACTGTGGAGAAAAACAAACAAACAAACAAAAAAAAAAAACCAAAACCCAAAAAAAAAAAAAAAAAAAAAAAAAAGGAGAAAAAAGACAAAATTAGATAATTGAACATTGCTGTCTTGGTTTCTCAGCTGCGAAAAGAATTTCAGTTTTGCCTCCAAAGAGCACTGCAGTGCCTGATCCTTGTGGCTGTGGTCTGTTCCAGGCAGAGCTGTCCATGCTCTCCTGCCCTTTCCAGGTCACTGACAGTTCTGGAATTTGTGATTTCCAGTGCCTCTCTAATGGATTCACACACAGTTAATTACAAAGGGCCATTTTCCTGGATTGCAGCCAGAGTGGAAAGCTTTCTGAAAAACAGTTTTCCATAAGTATCTGAACTTCTTGCTCCCCAAAGGTGAGAACTGCGGGTTGGCTGTTCACGCACAGAGCAGATGGTGGCAGTGCCAATTTCTGCAGGACCAGCTCACGTGAACCCTGGCGTGGACGTTCAGTCCTTTAGAGTGAAAGGTTAATTAAATCTCTTCTGTTTTTGAGTCCTACTTTTTCTAATGATAGTTCTGGTTTAGCCTCACTGCAAATTCAAATAACGCTGCTGCCTGCAGCAACACTTACCAGGTTATCTCCATTGTCTTGCAGATGTTTGAGTCAGACTATGCAGTTCAGCTGGACCTATTTTTTTTCAATTTTCCAGTGAAAAATAGCCTTCAAGTCTGAAATATTCACACTGTGTGAGGCAGCTTTGGTCAGGCAGAGATACTACAGAGGAGTGTCTTGTGTCAGCAAAACACTGTGTGTAGTACAAATCAGGGAAGAGCACATGAGTAAAACCCTTTTAGGTATAACTTTTGGCTTGAAAATGGGGAAGAAAATAATAATAGATTTGTATTCAGTTGTATTTACTTACATAATATACCAATATTTTGGAGGGAGAGGACCAAACTGGCTATTCCCAGACCACCAGTGCTTCACAAACCCCTGGGAAGTCTCTGCAGTTCGCACTTTGCAGAGAGAGCCAGAGAGGAGACTTTGCCAGGAGAGGCTTCTCCCCACTGCTGAGTAATCCTGGAGTAACCTGATGATCTCAGTGTAAGTCAATGCTGTGAGTTATGAATTCTCAGTAAATCCGTGTCTTGCCCTTCTCCACTCTAAATCAGTCCCTGAAATTTCATTTTTTCCCAATTAATTAATAATTAGCACACATTAGGAGCAGAATGGATTACAGAAAGCCAATGAACGAGATCAGATGCTTTTCCTAAATTAATTCATTAATAAATTTGAGATTATTTTGTCAAAAAGATAAACAAACCCTATTTTTCTGGCTTAAGGAGACTAAAAATACACAGAAAATAGAAAAACATCAACAGTTTTAAAATGTGATGTTAAAAATTTTCTTCAGAGTAAAATTGACATGTCCTTTTAAACTAGGGTTTTTTCATTAGTGCTGTAATGCTTCAGAACAGATAAAAATATGTGTACAAAATGTTTAATAGTCATGTTTATTGGAGGTCTAAAGTTACACATTGCATTAACGAACCCACTCTGAATAGTTAATAGACAGAGACAATACTTATCTATATCTTATATTTGTCTATCAATATAATTTCAGAGGAAGGAAACCTGGAGCTTCATGAGCACAGATGAAATGTAGAGGAGTAAATTAATTTCTAGATATTTTGACCTTTAACTAGAATCCTAACTGTATCTATCATATTTGTCCCTCGTGTGCTGCCTCTTCATAATCTTGTTTTGAAATGTGATTTGTTTTGTGTGAATGCTGATTAAATGCAAATTTTTATCTAGTACTAAGATTTTTATGATCAAAACCTGATTTTAACAACTAGAAATAGTTTACAAAGGTCAAATTAAACAATCAGGAACAGAATTAATCTAATCTGAGTTTGGTGATCAAAGCACAACAATTGAATAATCCAATATGTGTTTTGAGAGTTCTCTATAGGCTGCAACACACAACTTGTAGTGAATTGATAAAATATAAATAGTTTTGAATGAGAAAAAGGGTAAATAGCTTCAATTAATTGTCACCACAATGTTTGTATATGGCTGTCCTGGTTATAATGTAACTATGGATTTTATTTAATCCTATTTAAGGAAGAGGTTTTAATTTTTTTTTTCAGTTTTGATTTTCAGATGCTGCTGCTACATCAAGATTATAGAAGTTAGGGGGGAAAAAAAAAGCTGTCACAGTCTTAGTAAATTAACTTATTTAAGAGTTCAAAGCAAGCCACTGATGTGCAACACATGCAAATTTTTAGGTTAATCAAGAAATTTAGAGAAGCTGAAGAGGGAGCAGAATGTTTCCTGATGCCAGAATAAGCAATATGTATATTTTAATGTGAGCTTGCTGCTAGAACACCCTGCAATTTCTTGTTAGTACTGGATGTTGAAAATTAACAAAATAATTAATAATAGTATATCAAATTGTTGATTTATGTTTAAAGTGATAACTGGTCCCAGTTAGTTGCAAGAGGCTCAAAAGTTTAGACTCCCAAAGGCAGAGCTGGAGGCTCAAAAAGGAGAAGCAGATAAAGACCAATCCACCAATGCTCCAAAACAGGGAGTTAAAAAAGCTTTGCAAATTCATATACCTCTACTAATACCTCAGATTTCTGTCCATGCCAAGAACTTTGAGATATGTGTTGTCTTTTTGGTTCAGATGATCCCATTGTAAATTTAGGATGTGGCGGGCTGTTGGAGATGCTCTTAGTGCAGGGTGATGGTTCAGGGCACTGCTCCCACCAGAGCCATTAGGGTACAAAGGCGCTTGGAGCCAGGCCACTCTGTGTTTAGTGGATTTATTATTTCCATTTATTATATCAAAATACAGTACCAGGGAGCAATGGGTGTGACTTGCTGACATTTTGCTCAAGAGAAAACTGAAATCAAGTCTGTGCTGTTAGAAACTGCTGTCAAACCTTCAGGGAGCTGCAGACGTACAAAGAGAGAGGGAAAGATGTAAAACAAAACCACAGTGTGATCTTGGGGTCTTTAGAAGTGCCCGTGTCAAAATCATCCTTTGTATTCCTACAAAAGGAAGCAGTGTTTGAGACAGTGGTGGCTGACAGAAGGTTTTGTCCCCACTGCAGGTGTTTGTCACCCCAAGCAGGAGGATACCCTAGTGCAACATCTTCTCCAAATCCCTGTGGAATCCATGCACTCTCCTGCAATAGCCATGTAATATTAAGAAAATACAGCCGTGGGATGCAGTAGAATCAAAACAGTCAGTCTGGCCACCTCTCATCACCCCTGGAATTTGGTTGTAAAGTGAAGAAGCAACCAACAAAACCCACGGCTTGGGAACCAACCAATTAAATTCACTGCACACAGAAAATGTTGACTTGCGACAGCTCACCTTTTCTGCTGTGTGGCCACGGTGCCCAAGTGCCACTGTTCTGCTGCTTGTTCCAAGCTTCCAAGTGATTTTGAGAAGAAAACAAGTCAGTGATTTTGGCTGGGGTACATATGATATAACCTGCTTTGTTTTCTGCTGTTAGTGAGGGTGGCTGTGGTTCCATTCTGACCTCTCACTGTCAGCAGGTCTGGTGCTGGTGGTAGTGGGAATATCACATTTCGGTTCCCATCATTGTGACAGACCTCTCTTGGGGTCTGAGATGTGGGAGAGGCTCTCAGTTTGTCAGGGCATCAGTTTGGTTGCAAGGCTCTCTATCATGTTGCCATTAAGATATTTCCTCTCCAGATTTGCACATTCAAACATTGAAGTCCTAATGCCCTTTTATCCACAATAAAACCCCTCTTCTCCCCTCCCACAAAAATGGTTAGAGTTCTGTATGACTTTAGGAAAAGGGAAATGAACTTGTCTAGTTGATATAATTGTGAATTATTCTAGGACTTGCACTGTGTCATTCTTTATTCCATGAGTAGTCCCAGGGAAAATTACAAGGGCGGCAGAATTTGTTGAAAAAGACTCATTTATTCAGGAGCATTTGCAGAAAATATTAACTGATCCGCTGTAAGGGATAGTGAGATTTTGCACATATTTTCAATTAAACTGAAAACTTCTATGTTTGCATAATAGGCTGCTTTCCTTGCTTGGTTGCATACTGGTTTTCCTCTTTTTAATTATTTCTGCTTCTTTATGCAAGAATCCTCTTCACCTTCTCTTTGCTGTAAGCAGTTTGTTGTTGTTCACAGTTGTATTTTCACTGACAGCTTGCTTTGCTGTGTTTTCAGTGCATAAAGAGCAAAACATACATTTCAGTCTCAATGACTTTCATTTTAGATTAGGAAAACTAAAATACAAAGTGAGAACAAATATAAAATCTTCATGAGAGAGAAAGCAAAGAATCTCTAAGATCTGCAGTTTAAAAAACTCTGTAAAACCTTTCATCTTTAATCCTCTTATAATGCTGTCACTGGCTGACAGGCAGGTGGAGAGATTTTCCATTTTATGGCATAGAAAGGACAGATTTGTGATTAAGGCATAGATTGGGTCTCAAAGGATTCTAGTTCAGTTTACATCTTTTGATATAAACTTTGTACGGGTGTCAGTTTAGACTTTGCATTGCCTGTATCATTTTTTTCCCTCTCCTCTGTAAGGGTAGCATTCCTCTGTCTATTTAGATGTCATAGTCTCAAAAATGTTGTCTTTTGCAGTGGAACTCCTAACTTTGCTGTAATCTGAAATTTAGGCCTCCAGTTCAGGGATGGAGTTGTGTATGTGCCTGATCCCTCTGGAAAGTCAGACTGACAGTGGTGTCCATACTTGCACCTGATGCTGAAGCAGGAGCACACATCAGAGAAATTCAATGTACCAAACAATATATTTATTAGCAACATGAAATTTGCATAGTACAAATGCTCAGCAAATGTCAGTGTTGGGGGTATGTTTATATTTCAGTGGACTGATAACTCTGCACTACAAGCAAAAATGAATATTTGTCTTTTTGATGCCATGCAGGCAGCAGTGGATATTTCAAGGGTGACTTCGGTAGAGTTTGAAATGCATATCAACATTTTAAAATGCTCGTATTGGAAGCTATTACTTTTTACTCATGTTGTCTGACATAAAGGCAATATATTTTGATGTTCACAGTTATTGTGGCTTTCTACCTCATCTGACTTTAATGCTGTTCATCTCATCATGAAATCAGGTTACTTTTCAGTTGAGAATAACATGTCTTGTTTCATTTTAACTTAAGTTTTGTGCAGGGGAAGCTGTGTGACCCTTCACATGGTATTCCATCTTTTAGACTTATGAGTATCAGTCAAGTGAAGATTTCTACACCAATAAAAGCAATGAATTTGTGATGGGCTGGCAAGCAAAACATTTTTTTTCCCCAACTTGTGAAAGTAGCAAGTTGTTTTTCAATTGTGCATTAAAAAACCTTAAATGGCTCCTTGAGAGCCAACTGATGTCCTGTGCTTACAATTTTATGTTTACAAGAAAGGCAAATTGTGTCTCAAGGTGATTTCTCACTTCATCCAGGGTCTGTAAAATAGGTCAAGGAGGAAACGAACCAACTGAAAGAATGGAAAAAGAGAAGTGAGAGGAGGCTTGAACAAATGGCCCTTGCATTTACCACTTCTCCCAACAGCAATACCATCAGAAAAGTTCTTGGTAGCAATAATTGTTTGGCAGTGTGAGGCAATTTCTCCTGGTTTTGCTTGCATGTCTTGGAGTCTATAGAGCAGTACAGGTGGGAAGTTCTGTGCAGGTGTCCAGAATTGCTGCAGTGTCTCTGTCTTCCTGAGACTTTTGTCATTTTGTCTTAGACAATGTAGGAACTGAGTCATCCTCCTACTGTCCTGTGGATTTACATTCATTTACTACTTTTATTCTCCTTCAAAGACAGCTATCAGAAATACATCTTCTATTCCTCATTGCCTCCAAATATGTATTTCAGTCTTAAATCTATTAAACTCGAGGGATGAGCATCGAGTCCACATCCTTGGTTTCTATGGTAGCAAGCAGAATTTCTTCCAAGATTGCCTGCATGATTTAATATGAGGTACAATTGTAGGGTGATCACCTAGAGAAGGATTCTGGTTTCTTGAAACTGGCAAAATCTTAATGTAACATTATTAGTCAATGATTAGGGAATCACTGTGGGGACAGTGAGACAAAATCCTGGGATTTTCACTGCCTATGGGTAGTGTGCTGCTCTGGCATGTGAGATCACACTTGCCTGCTGCTGGCCAGGAGCTAAAATGATTAATTTCATAAGGTTAATAAATAAGCTGAAAGAACATGGATGTTCACTATAGGTTGCTACAGGCTTTGTTAACTTGAGGTAAAGGGGCATTTTAGATCCAAAATCAAAGGAATAATGCGGTATATATTTATATGTCATCCCCCAACCCGCAAAAACACCCAAGCCAAAAATCCCTTGGGACAAGTGGGGCTGCTTCTGTCTAGAGGTGACGTTCACAGTGCTTCCCCTAATGGGGCTGGGCAGTTTGCTAGACAGCTTGAAAATGCAAAGCAATGCTTCACCTACTCTCCAGGTAGCATAATATGTCACAAGGAATATTAGGGTAGTGCTCATGAATCTCATAAAATGGACCACTTTCTTGTTTTCAGTATTTACTGTAAAATATGGAGTATGGATAAACCCAAGATTATTTGTGAAGGAGGTATACCCAGCTGGTGCTTTAAGCATTTAGGCAAATACATTAAAAGTATGATTGAGACGCACTCATACACTCAATAGTGATTATTATTGACTTTTTGATGCACCTTAATATGTAGTTTTATGTAAGAAAATGTGGCAAAAAGATAATGTATCACCAAAGTGGTATTTTTTTAAAATTCTCTATGTACCTGTCCAGCAATCTGAAGAAAAAAGGTTCATTAACTTGTGAAGAACCTTGAAACTGTCTCCTGCATTTATCTTTTTTATGCTAATCTGTGTTTCTCTGTTGTCATCTGTACATCTCTGTGAGCTTGGGTGTAGTCAGTAAAACCCCTGACAAAATGTGATGAATCCCTCTAAGATGGTTTTGCAGTTTTGGGGGCATTTTTGCTAGCACAGGTTAGAACATTGTTCTGCCCTTGTGGGTCTGTGTGGGAGATCCCAGCAGGGTTTCTTTGGTCTCTCTTTGGTTCCTCCACCTCCCGAGGTGGGGACTGAAGGCTCCTTATGAGCACGGACAGGTCACAGACAGTTGTGACATAACTCTCCAATGGTTCTGATTTTTGAATAATAATGTATTCCAAATCTGTGGAAAAGAGAAGTGTAAACTTTAAGAATGTTAATTCTTAAAATGTATGTAGTGAACTTTTAATATATGGTTTCCATTATTTTACTGTATTTCTATGGATATAGTTCTTTTGAATGCTTTCTTTTTACTTTCACTTCCTATGTAATTATTTTAATTTTTTTCTTAATAAATAAAGTACTCCTTTTGTATTTTAACTCATTGAAAAGCATATTGTTCCTCATAGCTGGCAATAAGTGCCGAACATCTTTAGAAGCTGTTGCTATTTAGAATAAAATTTGTTCTGGTCTACTGTGGCAGAAATGGTTTTGATTAGCTTTATGATTAATATTTTGCCTGCTACCTATGAATGAAACAGAACTTTTCAAGTTGGCAAGATTTTTATTACTAAGTCTGAAAAACCAATACTTTCCTTTTCTGTTTCAAAATGTCCACTGAATACATTTTCTAGGCAACATCAAAATGTCAACCTATTTATTGGACCTGTGATAAGTGATTCAGAGAGGGTAGAATTATTTAATTGTATTAGTAATCAAAATGATGTAGGGATCTTGTGTATTTCTCCTAGGAATGGTCATGATGGTCTTATTCTACCAACATTAGTTTACTAAATTATTATCATCTTAATTTTTCTAAGATGTTTAGAATGCAAATAGAGAACAGCAACTAAGCTGCCAATACCTGTCTCTTTCTTTACCTAGAAAAGTTTATTGCACCTTCATCACTTAGAAGAGGTTAAATTAAGGTTTTTGTTTTTTAGAACTTCCCCCAAAATGCCACTTTTTAGTTCTATGTTTTTTGGTGCTTTTTTTGGAAGGCAGGGTAAAATAAGGGCATCTTTGAAAAGGAGCATCTTCTCCCCTTGTACGTTTCCTTTGCATCATGTATGAATTCAAGAGTATTGAGAGCTCATTCCTTCTGTGCCTGGATGCCAGGGCGAGTGGGAAGGAAGGCAGAAGGAGCAATAACAGAGTACTTAGCATTTATTTGGCAAAATCCCCAGAAGGATTCTCACAATTATCTTAGATGTACATGGGATGTGAACTTCAACCTGTTTCCATAATCAAAACCCGCGTGTCTGCATTAACTCAGCGTTATTGGCTCTTCCCCTTTGTACAGGTAGGAAAAGCAGCCTCTGGAGACTGAAATGCATGTTCATGCAATGAGCTTGTATTCAGCTTATCCCGGAGGAAATATTACCATAGCAAATCTTATTTCAGGTTTGGGATGGATTTTATCCTTAAATTACCTGTTTTATCTTTAAATTCCTTGTAAAGGACAAAATCGCAAACAGAGAGGGAGAAAAAAAAAGCAGGTCAGATTATTTTCAAATTGCAGAGATTTTGAACAGAGCCAACCACTTCAATACTTTACCAGGCAGGCATCCTGTAGGTTTTTTCACTTCACAATAGCTCTAAATTATGCAATTACAGAAGAGATATATAATTTACACTTGGGCAACATTTGGTCCCAACTGCTGATACCAATACTAAAGGAAACAGCCGGAAGTGATGTAAAAAACAAAAACTTATGGTTCTTAAAATGATCTGTGGAAACATTACTTTATTGTTAACAATTTCAAGATAATAACGCAAAATCATTAATAAATTTTCCTGTTTATCATTGATGCTGAACCTTTCTAATCATGTTGCTTGTCCCACGTTGTGGTTTTTCCTGCCCAGGACTCGTGGCAGTGGTTTAGATCTCTGGGCCAGCAGAGGTGAGGGAGGAGGCACCAGCAGCACTCAAGTAATAACCTGCTGGAGGGTTTTGTAAGGAAGTTATGATTTTGGTTTAAAAAAACCTCACAATTTGGTGAGTTCTGTGCAGTCCTACTTTCAGATGTATTTGGGACTGGGATTTGTTTCTTCGCACGCAAGTGCTGGGTATGAGGTCAACGACAGCTGGAAGGAGGAACTGTCCTACCTTCTCTTGGAAGTGAGTGCTCCAAAGGACAGAAAAGGTTTCCAGTGCCTGAAAAAATTATTTTAGCAAACCACAGACAAATGTACTAGAATGAGATGACTCTTCAAATATAGGAAATTCTGATCAGTTATGGCAGATCACGCAGAGTAGTTGGAAACAAATCCCTCCATGTGCACTAAGAGTTTGCAAGGTGGTTTGCTTGGCATAATTTTGCTTTCCATTGTACACATTTTGGATAGATTTGTAGTTTGAGCTAAAGTATCTCCCCATGTGAAATTCTGTCCAGGTAACCACCCTTGTAGTGTTTTGGACCTGTCTGTGCTAATGCTCTTTAGGACCTGGGGGGGGAGCACAATAAATAGTCACACTCCCTCGTGCTCACTCCCCTTTGTAACAATGTCTGATTTAGGATGTTTCTACAGTAAATTTAGAAGTAAACAAATTATCCTAAAAAATCACAATAAGAGGTGGACTTAAAATTCTTTGTAGTTTGTTTCCATAAAGTGTATTTGGTTTTTGGTTTTGTGGCTTTTTTTGGTTTTTGTGGGGTTTTTTTTTTGTTTGTTTTGGTTTTTTTAAATTATTATTATTTTTCTTTTTGCTGTGGCACATTTGCAAAACAATCTGTAGAAATAAAGGGTGAAGAAACCCTTTGGTAGCTACATGACCATTTCTTAAGCTGCTTTTGCAGTTCCATTATGCGGCATATTCATTTTTTTAGACTTATTTCTTCTATATGCCAAATATTTGAGATGAAGAACAAATGTTTTACTTTAATTTGAATATGAAACACAGTAAACTACCTTCTCTCATGCCTGCATAGTCTGTACCTGTGACTCTTTGATGCTGAGATTCTCCCAAGGGCCATCCAGGGTAAATTATCCAGTATATCATTTTCCAACAGAACTGCTCAAGATTCCTAAGAAACTGGAAAGCTACTGGGACCAGCCAAAAATGTAAGGAACGTGAGGTTTGAAAGAATTAATGATGTCTATTTTGGAGAGACCGTGGTCTTAACTTTCCAGAAACACTCAAGGAGCATCTGTAGGCAGAACCCTCAGGCGCTTGGGGCCAGCAGGAGAGCTGCTCTATGGGGAGGGGAGGGGATGGTTTTGGGGAGATTTATGGCATACCTGGATGCTGTCAGGGTCTACAGATCATGGGCACTCTCAGAGCAATTCAGCGTAGAGAGACGGGCCTTAGCAAGAGCTGGCACTTGCTCTCCTGAAAGGAAGCAAAATAAAGGTGAGTGTGAAGTTAGCAATTGGCCTGTTTTACCTCTTTCTTGGTTCCCAGTATTGAGTCCATTATCTTTCTGGTTTCACTTACAGCTTCTTTAGAAGTAATAGTCTTCAAATTGCAATAATTTTTCCGAGTTGAAAAGGAATCACTGAGTTGGGTGAAGCTGTGGGGTGGTGATTGATGGGACAGAAGCATTTGTGAAAGAAAGATCCAGAACTGCTAAACCGGCAGGAAAGCTGTCAAATTCAGACGAATGTAACAGGGCAAAGGAATTGGAAAGAGCACAAGGAAAGTGCCCTCTCCTATGAGAAATTTCACTGTGGCAGCGGATTAAAGAGTTGTGGTATAAGTAGAACAAGAATGAGAAGCAGAAAAGCTTTTGAAATCTGGATAGATTTATGAGATGGTAGAATTGCTGAACTATCTGTCTAGTCTTTCCCTTCGAGTCTTAAGGGAAACACTGAAATGAATTCTGAGATTTTATGAATATGCATTTTTTTCGTCAATACAAGCATGGAGACATTTATTTATTTTTTTGTTTTAGCAAAAGCATGCTAAATTTACATGGTTTTTTTTTTTTTTTTTTTGTTCTTTCATACAACAAAGTATCCAGCTATGCTAAATCCTTTCTAGCAGGTCTGTCTGACTTGCAAGCAGTTTATAGCCTGATTTGCTATTTTTATAGACATCTTGTAAATGTATTAGCTGTGTGGATGTCTCTGTGCTTGTGTCTCATTTTAGGAATGAAATGGAAAGTCTTGATTAGGAGTTTTTAGGGAAGGTTGGTGGGGGTTTTTGTGGGATGTTGGTTTTCATTCTTTTTTTTTTCCTATAGGTGAATTAAGGTTAGGCTCCTCACAACAAAGTAACTGAATCTACAGTTAGGCTTATAGCATACACCTAAAAATTCTAAAGAGTGATGGCTGATTAAATCTCACCAGATCTAAGTTTCAATATGCCAGTATTAAAAAGCATGTGTCTGGTGGAAAGATCAATATTTCTAAGGTTTTTCATACCGGCTGAATTAAAGTTATATTAATATTTTCTTATTTCTTGTTTTCCCTCTTCTCATTTTGATAATCAGTATGAATTCTGTGTGAGTCCAAATGAGAATGTCTTATCCAGTCTAACATACTGTGCTTTGGTCTTTTTCCCCCACAAGAAAGACAACCTTTTTTAATATGTTTTTGTGAAGTAATTTGACATTCTGGAATGAATTATTCAAATGTGTTTGCTGACTTGTAAGCAAGCTTTTAGTTCATGTCTGTTATTCAAGATCTTTTAAAGGTCGTGAGCTTTCTTTTACATATTCAACAGGTATGTTTTTCATCGTAAATCTTGACTTTAAAAAAGCCCCACAGTAATATCTAAGTAGGAAGTCTAAATATTTTCATCTGCAGAATCCTTCTAAGGAGGGAAAGTGCACTGGCTTTTTATTTCTTTTTTTTAATGGAACAATAGATCTCTCATGGGTATAATAAACCGATTTATCTGTGAAGCTTTTCATAAGATTTAATTAAATTCTCAGCAAAGAGGCCGAAATTTTGTTTGAAAGACAACACTTGCATTTTAAAATGTTATTTTGTCCCCTGGGCTGTAATTAGGTTGCATTTAGATGGATTCTTTATATTTTACTTTTCTTCTTTTCTTCACTCTTACTACTGGATGCTGCCTCAGACGATCCCTTAGTTTAAAATACCAGGCTTTAGTCCCCCAACTGCAAAAGCCCATGAACAGACTTTATTTTATTTTTATTTGTTGACCTAATCTTGGATGTAGCTATTTATTTCCAAATAACATGAACTTTTTGCCATGGCATCACTAAAATCTGATGCTTTGTGCATGTAGGTGTGAAGCCTGAACCCCAAAGGTGCTCTGTTAAGTTCAGAGAACTGCAACCTTCATTATTTTAGCCTTGGAAATTATTTTCTGTGCATCATTTTACCTCTAAATGATTCTTCTTAGCTTGTTCTGGGCTGCCTCTTTAGTCCATTGCTGTACAAATTCTTTTGTTTGCTTCTCTAATTCAGTTCTCAGCTGCAGCCTGGGCAGAGCAGATCTGCTCAATATTGACTTCAGCCTCTATCATATCCAAGCCTCAGTTTCATTCCTCACCTGCCGAATTCTCCACAAAGACTTTTCTGCGCAATCCTGCCTTTCCTTGGAAGCACGAGAGACACTTCAGCAAACCTGGGAAAGGCCTTGTTTATCATCTTTCAAATCCTTGTTTGCAGCTCATCTCTATCATGGTCCTGCAAACCCCACATTTGGTGGTAAGGCAGATAATCTAAAACTATATTTCCCAAAATATTTTTGGTTCCACATAAAGCAACGCTATCCACTAAAATTTGTGCAGTTAACAATGCTTTCCTTGCTCCTTCTCTGACGTTATTTACTTGTCTGATTATTTTATAAGGATACTTTTTTTCTTTTTCTACACATTTTAAGACTAAAGGGCTTTGGGGGCACAGGTGGAAGGAGGTCTAAATATTTGGACCTCCAATATTTGCTGCACTAGCTGTGTCATTGAAATTGATACGCATTATTATTGGGCCAATCCAGCCATGTTGTAGATTGATGTGGCTGTGGAGAAATGAGGTAGAGTGGATTAAAAAAAGACTTCTTGGTTTTTTTCCCCCCCCTTTTTTTTTTTTTTTTTTTTTTTGTGTGTGTGTGCATATCTTGAGAATTTTTTATTATATGGAGGCTAAAATTTTTCCATACTGGCTCAGCAAAATATATTACTTATGGCGGGCGAACATAGAAAATAGAACTATCGTTGAGTCACATGATCTCCCTGAATACCAGCTCTTCATTTACAACCTGGGTTTGTAAATGTTATAAATGTATAAAGATTTATAAATGCTTTGAAGGTGTTCTGTTTTGGTATAATCCCTGGGACAACGGAGTCTTGTCTCGGTCAGGATATTACATACTCTTGGAATATAAATAGCAAGTAAATAATTGTGTCACTAGAGTATGGTTGATCAAAATTTCAATGACAATCTGAACACCCTCAGACATATCCCAGAGCAGCAATATTTATTTGCAGTGTGAGGAGCTTGAAAACATTTCAGCAAGCCTGGTGCAGCAGGAGTTTCTTCCCTGGAATACAACAGGGAGAGTTAGTATGTAAAATGTATATATTAGCATAGCGTTTTCTATAATATGTATGTGTGAATGTGTCTATATAGATAGGTTTCTGGGCAGTTTTCTTCTGAATAATAACACTTATCACACCCAAGTGTTATTTTGCTGACTGTTTTGTGTACTGTGTGGCAGTCTGGCTTTACAACACAAAGGTTTGATTCTGTGCTGAATAGCTAAAATAATCCCTGTTAGAGGAACTCTGTGTTTTTTGTTTACTTAGCTCTAGATTGCACTTCGGTGTCATTTTCTTACTGGGAATTGTGTTTCTCCATGAACCATCCCTTTGAATCTCCTCTGTTTTCCCCAGGAGGAAATGACGAATCCCCTCAGGAGGTGTGGCAGGAGCAAGGTGTTGGGCAGTGACTGATTAGGGTCTTATTTCCTTTACTTTGTGTGGTGATATATGGTGAGAAAATTCCCTCATCTCCTTAGAGGAGATGGAACACTTTTCCAGTTGTGTGGAGGTGGGGGAGTATCAATCCTTAACTAAACTCCTCCCTTGCTGGAAGGAGAAGCCAAACTTGCATAAGTGAGGGATCTGATCATTTGGTCCTCGTTATTGCATCTGGTTCATCAGTACTGCAGGTTTTCTTAGGTGCAGGTAACCTGATGGCTGAACTGTCACTGAATAATTAATTTCACAGATCATGACAAAAAAAAAAATTCTCTTTATATTAACCAAAATGCACTTGGACTGAGGGCATTAGAGGGCTGAGTTTCATAGTGGTATGCATAAAACCTATTTGGTAGCAGGGAAAAAACTCCACGTAAAAATGGAAACCTTAAATGTATAATGTCAGTCACTCTTATTAATTAGAAGGAACTAAAGGAAAGCTCTTAAATCACTGACTACTGTGAGAAAAAATTAGAGATCAGTCTGGTACCAGTTGAAACACCTTCCCATGTGAAAGATGATTGGCACTCATTCAGATAGTGGAGACTCTCTAAGTAGATAAAGGAAGGTTATTTCTCTTCATTAGAGTGCTTCCAATTCAGTGATTTTTTTAACATTATTTTTTTTAGAATAAGATAACCTTGAAAAGAGTTAGTCTCCATCCTTGAAAGTTATGTGTGAGCCATTTGACTACAAAATGAGGCAATGCAGAGGGTTATCAGGATTATAATCACTTGTATTTAGGTAGCTGATGAATCCAGCTGGTCAAGCAGTCTAATTCTCAAAGCATGCTTTTAACAAACTTGCCACAGAAAAACTGGAGTTGAGTGCAGCAGTTTTATTGAAAAAGTCCACAGGTGTGTGCAATTCCTTTATTAAAGTGTTTTCAAATACATTGGACAAGGAGCAATTGATGATCAAGTGATATTCCTTTTTTTATACATTTTTATTTCCAAAACTATACAAACATTGGAAAACTTTCCTTTTCCTCCATTTTAATTAATGATAATTCTGTAGTGATAAGTTATAGATCTCCCTTTTCAAGCTGCAAGCCTGCTTTTCTGGAGATGGCATTTTGCATCTTTGACAATTTAAAAAAAACAAACAACTGTCAGTCATATTTACATGTGCTTAAGGTTGCATAATTGAGCATCATACAGGTTCTGAAAACCAGTGGTTTTCAAGATTCACCCAGGTGGGTTGAAGGTTTTAAATACATACATAACTGCATACATGTGATTTAGTAGCCAAGACACCCTTTGTTCCCTTTTATTTTCAAGGCTATCTATAAACTCTGTGCTAGCCATGGTAAAGGTTTTTTTTTAGTAAAGGTACTCACGGAGTGAAAGCAGCACTGACAACAACTATTGCTGATCAAGGACATGGATGGGCAGAGAACTGTGTGTATATACAATACAAGGTCTAATGTTACAAAAGTAACTTGAAGTTCTTATGTAAAAACAATGTCTAGAATAAAAGCTATTTCCTGGACTGGATTAAAGAATAAAAGACCTCCACAAACACTTGTGTAAGGAAAAAAGGTGGAGCTCAACATGGGAAAAGAATAGAAGTACATGGATTAAATTCGGAAGCTGATCTTGCAATGTATAATTACTGGAGATTCAGCTGAAATATAGCAACATTATCAATGGGAAATGAAGGCTACAACTGCAGAGGACACATACATTACACTTTATGAGCTATTATATTGGCCATACAGATTTGTCTACATGTTATTTATTTGAATCCTTAAGGCTTCTCTAATGTCTTACATGAAAGTGCTGTCTGCTTGGATCTTCCATGCATGAGGGAAAGGGGCAATTTTTCAAGAAAAAAAAAAATTAGGTTTGTCCACATTTCAATTACAATAGCACATCCAGAGACACAAAATAAAAGACAAAACTTTATGGTACCTTTTCTCGTTTATTTTGGCCCCCAAAAGATGCATGCACTAGACTTTATGTACTACAAGGTATTGAAATATTTACAGCATTGTACATGTGCTCTTAAAGGGATGGCAAAGGGAAAGGTCTGTTTTCATCTTGGTGGGAGTAGAAGTTAGCTTTCCTAGCTTAATAATACCTATTCAAAGTGAGAAATGACTCTTCCAAAAAGAAAAGCCCACAGAGAATAAAGCTATAGCATAATTATAGCCAATGTTACCAAACTGTACAGCACTTTACCTGGGAATTCTCCTCTCTCTCTCTCCCATTTGGAATCATAGTACCAATTCTTAGGTGATGTTTCTATGCTCCCTTGCCCTGGCTGCCCTGTTTCTCTCTGTTCCAGCAGGTATAGCTGTATATTACCTGTTTATATGACTTTATTTTCAAATTATTTTGGCCTGTGGAATGGACATGTAATTCACAATAACCTGATGGCAATTTTCGGACAGATGATATGACTGATATCTACGGGATTATGGCACTAAAGAATTCAGATCACTATAAAGCGCATCATAAATACTTCAAGTGGATTTAGGAAACCATCTCTCTAAGAAATCCAGTGAGTAAGGCTCGTATCACTGATTTCCTCCTGCTTTTAAAGGTACAGATATGATACCCAATAGACCAGGTTGAACAAACAGAAGGCAGTTGGGAAGAAGATGCGGGCATAGGAGTCCATTTTGGCAATGCGGATGTGTATTCTGCCGTGCCGCCACGCTCCCGTCCGACAATCCTCAAAGCAGCAAAAAAAACTGGCACAGTCCTTGCCATCGAGACACTCGTACCCATATTCTTCATCCCTTTCTTGGAGGTGTGTGGCATTGTTCATTTGAATAGTAGCTGATCGGGGGCGGATGTCAATGGTGGGCGCCTAAGGTGGAGTAGCAAAAGAAAAAGAAAAAGGTGGCAGAGGAAGAAAGTTTGTTATTATCACCAGACCAGCCAAGAGATAATGATCAATATGTGCATGGTGGTGCCCTGGGGGGGACATGGGGAATTGCTGAGGTGTTCTAATGGTGATATTACCTTGAACTTATTAAAATCGGTTGCATCATACACTCTACAGGAAAGCAACACAAATCGATCTAGAGTTGACACCTATGGGCAATTAGCTTCAAAGCCAAACTAAATAAACACTAGAGGTTAAATGAAACATTCAGGAATGTAATTGATGGTATTTGGGATTTTTGTTTTGTATTTAACATAGGTGTTTGATATCTGAAGGCAATTCATGTATCACACATGAAAGGAACGGAATCAATTTGAAATGCAGGATTTTAATAGGGCTGGTTCACGTTGAGACAGGAGCAAATATGTACACACAGAAAAAAGGCAAAAACTGGGTCTTTTGAATAAGATTAGGAGAATTCTAAAAGACTCTCCAATTATTTGAATATATGCAGTTCACCACCTACTAATGTTCGCCAACTAGAAGGTTCAACATGTTCCGAATTTTATATAGTAGCTGTATGTATATATACACACACATATATATTTCGAATAAAGTGAGCAAGTTAAGAGTTTAAAACACATTTGAGCACTTGGTGAACACTGGGATGATAGGCATTGAAATTTCATGCTGATAGTTATTAGGGTAAAATAACAATTCTGTCCCATAAGTATGCAAATTTCTTGTCATTTATTTTATGCGGTTTCTTCCCCCTCCCCTCCCCTTTTTTTAAAAAAATAAAATCTCTGCATTTCTGAATGGAGATAAGGTTTAGATATGGAACACAGCTAGGTATATTTGCTAATTTGCTAAGTGTGTCGATCCAGTGACAACATTAAAAATCAATATGCATCTCAAACCCTTTCAAAACTCTGACTTTTTTTTGCATGAGGAACAGCATTTGAGTAATTGATGACATTGAGTTTTGTTTCAGGTCAGCATCAGAACAGATTTGGTTTTATAATTAGGAGTGAAATCACAAAAGTTAAACTCCAGGGTCAGAGCTGAGTTCTAAAAGGGTGTACTGCAGGTTTTTTGGGTAGCTGGTGCTATTGGATCACATGGCAAATTGAGAGAGAGGAGCAGAAATATTTTAACATTAAACTCTCTTAATTCATGCGATCCAGTAATGTTGATCACTTTTGAACTTAGGTAAGTTCAGAACCACAGTGCATTGGTGTTTGGGCTGCTGAATCAACTCTACAAATTGTTTAGAAATATGTAACCATTCTACATAATTAGGAAGTACCTTGTGTAGAATGCTTGGTTGTCTCATTAATTTAAAAACCCAACCGAACACTACTCATCTAATCTCTACTAGTTAAATTCAGCAGTCGCATGCAGTGAATTTCCATTCCAAAAAACATTATACCTTGAAGGAAAACATCCGAAGAAGCTTTCATTTTGTAGACAGAAAAGAGAATCAGAGGTTTTGTTTTAAATTAAAGAAAGGAAAGAAAGAGACAAAAATAATGTAAATTAAAAATATGTTTCTAAGACATAGTAAGTCAAAAAACCTAAATTTATAGAAAGGCTGGGATTACAGCAATTGACACAAGTATCTGTAGCATAAAATCCCCACATTTTCAACTTTTTACTGTCTTGTCTATATCTGGGCCAAAGACATAAAATATCAAACTCTTAGATTTTCATATCCTGAGGGGCTTCTACTCCTTTATGCTGAACAGTTTTGAAAGAGACCATTCACAGTTTATGGAAACACTTTTTAGGAAGAAGACTATTTACCTGCAGACTGTGTCCTGAACGCTTTACTTTTAAGGTTTTTAGACTCAGGGATTAGAATTCAGGTAAACATTTATAGTTCTGTTTCTTCCCGGATGCTCCCAGATAAGCAATGTGAAGAACAATTATTTGTCCTCATACGGACACTTTAAAGTGAGACAATTAAATCTGAGGTATTTAGCTTTGCTCCTTTACCTGAGACACACATACACACAGACACTCTTTTATTTCCACCTAGCACAGCCCAGGACATATCACTTTATCTTTTTACTTCATTTTTTTTAAAGTCTACCTCTCAGCAGCTTTTAAAGTCAAAATTATCAGAATAGTGTGTAGTGAAAGGTTCCTTAATTGCTATTTTTTCTATATCCTTTCTGTGATGTATGTTAAAACTAAAAGAGAATATCTTCAAAAGTCCTTGAATATTTTAGCAGAGCAAATCCAACTTCCTTTATTCTTTGTTAGATGCCTGAAATGGAGATGAAAATACTCTTTATTAATGTAAAATATTTGTCCTCTAGATTTTTCACTTTTTTTTTTTTTCCTGGTTGGTTGATTGGTTGGTTTGAGGGGGTTTTATTCTGGTTTGTTTGGGATGGTTTTTGTTTTGTGGGGATGTTTTGGTTTGGCTTTTTGAGTAGATGATTAGGCTAAATGTTTTAGAGATTCTAGACAACACATTTGTCAGCTCAGTTGCCAAAGGCAAGGAGAAATCTGTCCTGGACAAAATAAGCAGCAAATTCTTTCCCTGTCTGGGCAAAAGCCCAAATCTCTGAGGGTATTTCCAGGATTATTTTATTGTTACTATTACACACATTTTTTTTATTATTGGGTAGCATACATCCATAAGTATCATTATCAACTGCTGCCAAATCACTTTCTAAGGGAAAGAAGTAGGTAAAGGAGGTAAGAAATACAAGAAAAAGAATATAGGGAAACAATGGAAAGGAAACAGATGTATAAGGGGAAGTCAGAAAATGCACACACCGCAGTTAGAAGATTTAACTGTAGTCCTGATAAGCAAGAAAGTCATGTCAATAATGTGGACATATGTTAATGGCATAGAACATTGCTAATACTGAGACAGAGAAACTGAGATCTTTTCTATACAGGTCACAGCAAGAGATCTATCTATAGCATAAATAATGGCTTTGGTAGTTGTGATTAAAAGGATCTTTATTCTAAGAAATTAGTTTCTCTGGCATCCAGACAACTGTGATATATGAGCTTTTGATTCTCAAGGTGAATGTCTGCATTTCTACTGTTACGAAGGATGGGTATATATGTAACAGAAAATGAGGGAAGAAAAGGTACAATTATAAAGAGGGATTTAAGTGCTGTCTCATAAAAACTAATTAAATTTTAGGCCTTGCTGGTAAAAAGATACATACTGGGTTTTTCTTCTTTTTGTCTTTATCCTTGCTTGGCTTTCTGTTGCTGACAAAGTAATGCAAAGTTCCATATTCCACCAGTGCAGAGAACACAAAAATAAAGCAGACTGACACAAAAAGATCCATTGCCGTCACATAGGAGACCTTGGGTAGAGATTTACGAGCAATTGTACTTAGGGTGGTCATTGTCAGGACAGTTGTAATTCCTGGTAGATAGATAGAAAACAACAGAAATAATATTACTTCAAGTAACAGGGTGCTTTTGCCAGTTACCTCTCTTTGATGGATTTTGAAGTGTGCCTGGAGTTCAAACATAGAGCAAAGATATTAAACAGTGCATCCCAGCAGTGAAATGCCAATTCAATGGGAGCTTAGAGGATTAACAGGGTATGAGACATGTCTGCGTGGTCACTGCCAGTGCTGCTCTGTAGAATGCTTTGGTTAGATGGATTCTGATTTTAAGAAATTTAATTTAGGTTTTTGGCTTTTTACTTTATTTCTGCAGAGCTTTTATTTTTATTGAAAATTGAAGTTTAGGGTTTATGTGTTCAAACCCTTAAAAAGAGCTAAAGAAAGGTCTACAACAGAGAAGTACTGTGACATGCCTTAGCATCCCTTCCCCTTTCAGAACATTATTGCCTGTTCTGTGATGTGAAAAAAGTTAAAAAAGCATCAGAACAGTTAAAATTTATCACATTTTATAAGCCAAATTTTATACCCTTGGTTCTACCTTCTTAGTGGTGCAAATAGACTAATTCTCAACAGATGACCAGTGTGTTTTGTATATCTAAGTAAAATATGAAATAACAGCTGAATGCCTTTATTAATTCTGTACTTTTTAAAGCAGGTTTTATCGCCTCTTTTTAAAGAGGATGTGAAAAAACCCAATAAAATGCTTAAAGCTTTCTGTTATGGGAGCCGCTTGTCCTCTATGCTTGTGTTTCTTTCTAGGGAGTCTGAAGTGAAAATTGTGTCCCCTATTTTACATTCCAGTGTTCTGTGCTGTGAAGAAATGAAAATGCAGAAGGAAAAACTGGAATAATTCTCACTTGTGTGGATTTAATGCAGAAGTAGAAAATGTGTTAAAGTTTCCCTGGCTGAATGTTTCTGCTTTGCTATTTCTTACTGCTACAGCTGCTTTCCACAAGCAAGATTAATTTGGTCTCTCTTAGTTTATTTGTGGAGCAGTTGTTAAATGTGTAGAAATTTCTAATTCTGATTAATTGCATGTCACATTTTCATGTGTAGGGTTTTGAATACCACCAAATTCAGCTGATCTTTTTGCCTGAAGTCTACTTGTTGGTCTCTAAAGTGGTCAGGATGGTGCATCCTCCCCTTGTTACCACTTGGCCACACAGCCAGAAAGGAGTCCTTCTTGGTAATTATTAATTTGTCTTGCCAGTCACTGTGACATGGAAGTAGAACAAGTGAAACTAATGCATCCTGCCTCTAATCTAGCCATGCTCCCCATCCTCTTGATGTTTACAAAAAATACTGTTGTAGTCAGAAAAAATGCGAAAGCTATTATTGTTGACAGTCTACAATAGTCAGGATCTGACATGGTAAAAAGGAAGAGATGCAAATATGGCTTAGTTTGTGTTGTTCCTTGGAAATTACTGCATTCCCCTAAATGAGGAGAGTTCATGTGAAATTATCTCCTGTGTTTGCAAACTGATGATCTGCAGAGGTGTCAATTAAATATCATAACCCTTAAAGGAAACAGGAAAGATAAACTCACCCAGTGATGTTCTGGCTGGAACTGCATCCTTATTAATCCAGAAAGAGACCCAGGACAAGACAACAATAAGTGTGCAGGGAATGTAGGTCTGGATAGTGAAATAACCCATTCTCCTGCTCAGGTTAAAGAAGACAGACATGACTACGTAGTCTCCTGTAAAACAAAAGCAGAACAAAATAGACTAATACGTTAAAAACCCAACATAAAATTTGTATGTTAGAGCTAGGGTTTTCTATTCCATGTACTTCCCAAATTGTTCATGTTCTTAACTATTTTTCAGGGCTAAACTGTGCCAATAATTTGGTTTTTTATTTTCCTGCAGATCTTCTGTTGTATTTTCTCCTCTAAAATCATTTGAACCCACATTTCCTAAGTGCCCCCAGAAGCTGGGCTATAAGTTACTCTGGTGTACATAACACATCATTCTTATTCAGTATGTGATTCTCTTTTCAGGTTCTTTTCCCCTCTCAAATTAAGTAAATTCCATCTGGATTCAGGGATACAGCAAAGCTTCAGTTTTGATAGGGATTTTTTTTCTAAATGGAAAAAAAACCCAACCTAGTTCTCATCTTCAGATTACAGCACTCCTGGGAAATCTTGATTGCAAAGGAACTACAGAACCCCAGGCTACAAAGGCTTCATTGCAATTCAGTGAAATGCAGCCCAGAGAAGTCTCAAACGGAAGCAGGATATGATTTGCGAATTTAGAGTGAGATAGTTTTCCAGCATTATCAAAGAGTCTCTGTGGCTAATGCAAGTTCTGCTTAGATCAGTACCTTTAGTTAACACTGAGTTCCCTCTTTTCAGGCATAATTAAAATTTTAATTTCCCCCAGAATAATCCCTTTGAACCTGACCACAGAAGAAACTTCAGAGATATTTTTTCAACTGGTGCTTCTTTGTTATGTTATTTTTTTCAATTTGAATGTCCCTATTCCTGGGATTAACTGGTTTAAATTTAATTATATTATAATTCAACCAAAAACATAAAGCCCACAAATTTTATATGTGCAGTTTATAAGGTGATATATCTGAATCTGAGCAAACAATTGTAATAAGTACAGGCTGATTATCCCCTTAGTTCATAGATAAATTTGCATTTTATGCGCATGTCCTTCATATACCAAAAAACCCCAACCAACCTATCTAAAAAACCTCCACTCAGCAGCAGCACTGCAAAGCTGAAGCCATAAAATTACAGTATGACTCATTCTTCATCTCTCTGGATCATATATTAACTTCCCAAGAAATGATTATTTTTTCAGTTTTGGGAATTATCCTTTTATTCATTCACCTTCATATATGCTATTAATAGCATTGATATTTCAATTTTTTTCTGCTATGATATGGCAGAGATGGTTTTAAGCAGTAGCTGTATTACTTTCATGCAAACATTTTTAAAGAGAAGGGTTTCATGCTCACTGTTATTATAGAAATTTAATGGGACAAAGAATTACCAGAAGTAAGAGGTGAAGTATAAACCCAAACACAGATGAGAACATAAAAAGGTACAAAAAGTCCAGAACTGAAGTTGAAAAATCAGATTTTTTTTTTTGCTGTTCTTGTTTCTTTTTACTGAAGTTCCAACTGCAATGGGCTCTTTTGGAGTGATTTACCAGATCCCAGGTACTTTCTCCTTATTTTTTGTCCTGTACTTGGGCAGGTCTTTTTGCCCAACTGCTCGGCAGTTTGTAGCTCTCCTGCTTTGTATTCGAAGGAGCAGAAAATATCAGACTACAGTACAGAAGGCAGAACAGGTATTAGAGTCAACTCCAAAACTCAGCACCTGAGCTGAGAAGGAAAAGAGATGACCAAGGCTGCTGTGGATAACACAGGAATATACATATCTGTGTATAGAAGGAGTAGTCTCAGTCCTTCCATTTTATAAACCATTTTCATGTACTTTGTTTTTTTGTTTGTTTGTTTTGGGAGTTTTTTTGTTGGTGGTTTTTTGTTTTTGTTTCTGGGGGTTTGTTTGTTTGGCTTGCTTGTTGTTTGGTTTGGTTTTTGGTGGTGATCCCCTGGTGTCCATGGAGACTTGTCTGGATTTTTCCCTTAACCTAAGGAATGCTTTTTATGCAGTAAACTATTACAGTAATATTTTTACAATGTTGTATACATTATTTTGATTTTTTTGTTATATTGTTCATATTGTAATCCATAAGACCTTTTAAACCATGAATTAACTTGTAAAGGCCTTGGTCCAGCCACTGGCAAGGAATCACAACTCTGAATTCTATGTCCTCTCAAAGATGCACATCAGAGGATTATTCCTTCCCACAGAACCACAGCAGTGTCCACAGAACATTTGCTACACAAACTGGAGACAAAGTGGTTTATATCTAATCAAACACAGTTCCTTCTGCTTTTCTCTTTTCCTTTTCTTTCCTCTTTTCCTTTTCTTTCTTTCTTTTTTTTTAATGCAGGTCTTCATAAGCAATTATGTTTAGAACAACTCTCTGCAAACAGGTTCCAAAAGTTAAAAAGTGATATAATTGTTGTAGGTTTTTTCCAACCCTCACAAATATTATTGCACCTTCCTTTACGCACAACTTTCTTCCCTAATTGATACTTGTGTAAAAAAATCCAAACTACTCCAGATTATATCTGTAGGAGACTCTGTCAGTTTCTGATATTTAAGAGTCCACAACATTGTTCTGGCAGACCTTATTTCTCATGCATTGTAGAACTGGAAATGTTTTACTGAAAGCTCAAGGAAATAAGAGACTATATATATTTTATATGAGCTTTAAGGTTTCTACTAATGGAGAAGTTAAGTCAGGGGAAGTAAAAATTTCAGTGTCAACTATAACTTGCCAGGCAGTGTGGAATTGACCAATTTGAAGAGTCATTCAAGGATGCATAAATTCTTTTAAATTACATTTTACTTTCTAGTCTGAAAGCCTGCTGATACTGCAGACACTGTTGTGTTTTGGAATGTCTCAGGTCCTTACAAAAGAAAAGAATAATGTTAATATTTTACTTTGCTTTGTTGGGATTTTGGAAGTGGGATGCACAGATGATTTTTTTTTTCAGGGCAGGAATGAGTAAATGGAATTTAGAAATTGCCAAAACAAGTTAATATTTCTGTAATGTACTGAATATCTCTCCTACCCTTGAAGAAATATGTTCTGCTTTTAACTGGGACAGGGTGCATTTTCTTCTCAGCAGCTGGCACAGGGCAGGACATCTGACCTGAGCTGGCCAAAGAGATATTCCACACCACAGAATGTCATATCCAGTGTTTAGACTGAGGGAATTGGCTGGGAGCTGCTGATCCCTGCTCAGAGCATCAGTCATTCACTGGTGAGCAATTGTGTTGTGCATCTTCTGCTTCTCTTGGGCTCTGTTACTTTCTCCCCTTATTGTTACAGTTATAATTAGCATCATTTGCATATTTCTAATAATAGTAATATTTTCGTTTAATTTTCCTATCTCAACCCATGAGGTTTACCTTCTCTTTCTGATTCTCCTCCCCCCTGGGCAGGGCTGGTGGGTGGGGAGTGAGTGCAAAGCCTCGTGTCCCCAATTGGCAGCCAGGGAAAGCTGTGACAATAATGATCTGAGGAAAACAGGACTAAGGGGTGAGATGCTCCCCTGAAGTCTCTTGCTGGGATTGCTTGGCTTACTTTAGTGATGTTGGAATGATGTAATAGCCAGTCTGCTGAGATTTGAATGAGGAAAGTGCTCTGAGCATGCAAAATAATGCAAGACCAAAGATCTTTTCTGCACTTTAGGACCCAGTCTCAGTTGTCACAACACATACACCCAAAGTGTCAAATGCATGAAGTCCCCTGTGGAACATGGAGTTGACAGTACTTTGCTTTAATCACACCTTTCATGATGGAATCTTGCCCCAGCCCTGTTTTTATCCACATTTGGTTTATTTTCTGGCTCTGCTCATGCACTTGTCAGCTCTTTAGCTGAGACCAGCTTAAATACTCTGTTATTTTCAGATTATCTCTGTGCCTCAGGTGATTTTTCACTCCTGGTGTGATGTGTGCATGAAGCTGTCAAACTAAGACATTAGTTTAGTAAAAAATGGTCAGACCTGATCCCTCAGCACAGTGTCATTCATTAGTCCTCACTTGGCAAATTGATAACCTTTTCATTATTACTTCATCCTCTTTCCCTGAGCTCTGGCTCTTGTTTGTCCAATATTGTCTGCTGCAGCAAGAAAGCTTCTCAGACTGCCAGATTGCTGTTTGAGGCACTAATATACTTTTGGAGTTTTCTAGAAATGAATGATAATGCAACCTGGCCGTATCTTTGTAAGAAAACATACTTAAGTACTTAACATTTGGCACCCTAATTAGAAGATTTTGGATTACTTAGCCTTTCACCAGAGACTTTACATTACTACCATCCATTCAGAGGTATATAGAATTATTGCATATGTCTAGGAAATAATAGCTAGATAATTTTCAGTTTTTAGAGAAATACAAAATTTCCCTGGAAAAAGTAATCTTATTACACTGAGGAGCATAATAACTCATCCTTCATATATTTAGACCCTCTCTCTCTCTGATTATACATTTCTCCTGTTCCTCTGTAGGTATCTGTGTCTGCATATAGACAAACATAGTCTTCTTCATCTGAACATACAATAGCAAGTTCACCAGTTTCTTCTTAAATCAGAATGCAATCCCTCAGAAAAATGCTATCCAAGTCATGTTTATCCTCATGTATAAATGCTTGTATAATATTTTCTACTAGGTGCATATTCCTCCAAATTATGTTTGGAAGATCAAGAGAGGCAGAGCACGGTTCTGAGTTGAGACACATCATCTTCATGTTGCCACTCTGAATGGGAAGTGGAATATATCTCCTGGGGCACACAGAGGAAGTGCTTAGATCTTAAATCATTTCCAGAGTAGGAGATAATTTGAAAATTAGATTCATGCATCAGTATTCAATGCTCATGACCTTAGTAAGCCCTTGCAAAAGGTTTTACTTCCAGCAGTCCTGTTCCCTCCTAATTTACACAGGCTCAAAGCAGTCTGTGTGAACTTTGGAAATGGTGATCTTCCTCCTACCCTACACTTGTGTGATACAGTGATTTGAATGGCAGGATCCAGGCTCTGATAGGCAGCAGGGTGAGCGAATTCCAGACTTGAGGAACCATCTGTGCATATGCGCTGGCCTAGGTCCCAAAGGTTCAATAGAAGGAATTAGTCGTGCCAGGAAGCACAGCCAGGGGGAATGCACGCTGTACTTAAGTGATTTAATCAGCACAGTGGGTGTAATCCTTCATTGCTTCCTGGTTGGGGAGTCATTTATACCTGCGCGAAGTGAACGGGAAATTATAGCCATTAGTGCTCTCTTTATGCATGTTTAAGTGACTGTGCAAAGTGTAAGGTACTGGGGAAACAAGGCTCTAATTTGTACTCAGAAGTGGTTTGGAAGCTAGTGCAAATGCAAGAGAAAAGAACTGTAACCCCACAAGAAGTTGGTGTCCTAATTATAGTTCAGGTAGCAACACTTAGAGGCAAGATTGTCTCGCACTTAGTATTATGAGATTCTGCTTTTTGTTTAAAACACTGCTGGATTTAAATTATTTAAAGAAGTGCAGAAGAGCTTCAAAAATCATATATTGGCCATGTGTTTGAGTTATTTGTATGTGTTACTTCAGTTCACTCTCAGATGGTTTTTGAGTGGGGAAAATTCAGCATTTCATTTCTATTAAGGATATGGAGCTTTGAACAGGGAAATTCAATTAGGTGAAGGGCTGGCCTTTTTATGAGTTCACATTTCTGTGAAAGTCATTCATGGCTGACTTAAAAGCTTTGGAAAACAATGAATGTGTGCATAAATGTGTCCATATGCATAAGGGTTTTGAGTGTTTTTATAAGAGGTCTTTATTTCTATCTCTATTTCTTACAAAGCTGCACAGCAAAAACCCAGATGGATGGTAGAAGTGGCTCTCTTGTTCTCAAACTGTATTTGTTCCTTTATATATTCCACTACCTAAAACCTCCAGAATTTCTCTGTGTGCTGAGAGTTTACAGCTCATCACCTCATGTTGACTCCATGGTGTCAGGAATTTCATTGTGGAGCTCTTCTCCCCAAGGAACTGCAAGTGCTCTATCCCCAGGGTCTGAATAGGATTTTCCTTGAGTACTTACTTACCCTAAATATTTTTGTCAATGTTTAGTAGCTAAAAAAAAATTGTCTGTTTTAGTAATTCTGATAATGTTTAGAATTTAGAGCTTTTTGTGCTTAAAATTTTAAAATCTGTGGAGAAAATAAATTATGTAGGAGGACTTTGGTAATGAATCACTAATTGCCAGCAAAAGCTACCAAGTATCTTTACTGTATCCTTTTAAAATTTGAAGTTTTTTTCCACTAGATGAATTCGTGCTACTGCCAAAAAAGTCAGATAGGAGAAGAGTAATGCATGATCCAAAGTCATCATTTGCTCCTTAAGGACAGATCAAGTGACTAAATTAGGACTGATATAGGTCACAGATTATATGGTGTGCAATAGGCACAATTTTGTTAGTGCAGCAAATAACAACCACATGGCTCATACAGACACAGAGATGCACCAGCTGTCCGCATTCCCAGTGGGCTTTTATCTCCTAATGTTACACAGAAACCATACAGAGAAGTGCAGGCACTTTTTAAAATATTTGTTTAAAGAGCCACATGAAAATAGAGACAGAAATGGAACATTTACTCAAAATTAACTCATATGAAAAAGTGTATAGATAAATGACATGCTTATAGGTGGGAAACCCTATCCAGTTCATCTTTTTGGATGGAGTATACACAGGGGAAAAAAGCAAATAAAAAACCCTCATGCCACAGGAGGGCACTGTCACCTCAGAATAGAAATGAGAAATGCATGCAAGTCTGCCAGTGGAAAACTGAATCCTAAAAATTTCTAATTAATCTCGCCATTGAGTGTTTATACAAACCCTGAAATGGCACAACAGACTTATATGGGGCTGTTATTAGAGGAGCACTCTTAAGGACTAAACCAACTCTTGTGTGATAGAAATATCCCTAAAATAACATCACCTTTGTGCTACAAGTAATGAGTATAAACTGCATAAATTGTTAATGAAGAACAACTGTGGCAGCAGAATTTATCTTCTTTTCCTCATAAATAGCTAATAGATACATCCTTGTTCTCTCTCTGTTGCGTTGTTAGCATGGCCAGCAGTCTCATTTTCTATTTGGCAGAGACCACAGCTAGTACTCTTGGTTTATTTTAAAAGAAGGAATGGTTAAATGGTAGTTTGATGGAATAAATGTGTTTTCTTGGGTTTAGTCATGGTACGTGGAAATGCCATTAAAATAGTGGTGCATGATGTCTGTGAACATCTCCTATAAGTGAGGAGTTTCTAATTCTCTTGAGTTCTTAAAATGCTGCTGGGTTAGCACAGACTATAAAGATAATAGTAAATGGGACCAAAAGGGTTCTAAGTGCATCCTTCTTCATAAAAGGCTCAGGCTTGGTGCCATTTCTATACAGACATTCTGTAATAATAAGAAATACCGAGTTGGTGAACTTGTGTGGCAGTGCCTGTAAAGCAGCTGATTCCATTCCCCTCGTGTGCCCTCCTGGCACGCTGGAGGGCAGAGAGGTCACCCAAAAGCTGCTGCAACTGTAGACAGAAAATGAAAGAAAGTGAAAAGAATACAGACAAAGCCTTTTCTCTTTCATGTCCAATCAGGTGTTGGTACCAGAGTGTTCTGCTCAGCAGATCTCTGCCCCCAGAAAAGGCAGGAAAAGGGGGAATGGGAGACAGGAATCAGACCTCCCTACCAAATCAAGTATCAGCCTGTGGATTATATTACACAGTGCAGCTCTAATCTAGGATGAAAATCATGTAAATAGCTTAAGATTGGTGTATTTGTCCTGGTGATCTTGATTTGGGTTCTGTGCCCATCTCTTTTCTTGCCTCAACAGGGTCTATATTTGGAGTTTTGCTGGCATTTACTGTCTTGGTGAGGGTACTGAGTCAGCCTGAAGATGCAGCTCAGTGAGATGTCTTACACTGTTACAGTGCCATAAAGAAAATATCATATTTGTCCTAAACACAGAGTTTTCTATGAGGATTCAGGTTTAACCTATTCAAATAATTATCTTGTATAAAACCTAAAGTGACCTATTTTTTTTTTAATCTTCCAACAGATCAGAAAGTTTGTAAGTCTGTCAAGTTCAGTACCAATGCACTTCTAAAACTGGTAATTTGTCACACAAAGAGATGATATTCCTCTTGCAGTGCAGTGTTTTTACATATGTGGCAGGAAAATAATTTTGGCTGAAGTATTTAATCACACTGGGCACATGAGTGAATTTTCGTAAAGACAGGACAGAAATTTGATCACAGTACTGATCATAAGCTGACACGTATGGGATTTATTTGTTCCCACAGCCAGAAATGAAAATTCTGGGGAAAAGATAAAACCAGAAGAAACACTGTTCCCTAGGTATCTGACCATGAGACTTTCTCCTTATCTCATTCTTTGCCAAATGTCCTTTCCATTGGTTCTGTCCTTCACAGCTTTTCTTTCATTGAAAAAAATGAAAGAAATTTTCATTTTTAGACTGATTTTTAGACTGCATAAGGGCTAGAGAGTTTCAAAAAAAAGTTTCTTCCTTTCCAAAAATGCTCAATAATCTCTTTCCCTCTGAGGTTTAGCTGCAAAATACCACTATTGTGTCACAGAGAAGTCATGATGTGAAATAAAATGCTGTAAATATTTAGTCTTCAGGACAAACAAAGAAAGAAAATCTGCCATGGCATTGCAGATATTAACTTGTAACAGACTTGCCCATGGAAGCAGTGCCGTTCCCTACCTGACTGCTGGCATTACATAAAGAATGGGGTGAGCCATGGTCATTGCTGGCACAGCACAGCAACTGTACTGAGTGATTTCCCCAAAAAATCTAATAGCGGAAATTCTTAATATCCATTTCTAAGCTGTGATTATAGTTTGATTATGTAATGAGGTAAAACAATATTAAGATTTTGACAAAGCTTGCGCTGTAGTCCATTTATATAAGATTATCTCTGGGATTCAGATAGCTGCAAGCCTGATTTTCAATTTGCATTCCAAAGGATGAATCCTAACTGCGTTGCATAGCTGGATGGAGGGTAGGGGATGGGAGGACATTTGCTTTTGGGTGGTTTTTTTGGTTTTTTAATTTGGTGCAGTTTTAAAAAGTGAGGTGTATGTCTGTGTGTGAATACGTCTGACATTAAACACCTTGATTTCCTGTGGGAGCAGGGAGAAGAGAGCTGCAATTAGTTTATGTTTGTGAAATGACAATCTCAGCTGATGAAACTTCTGCAAAATGAGATGAATCATTACGCTCATCCAAGCAAATGAAATTTCTTTATGTATGACATGACTTTCTGCCCAACAGTTCTGGATTTTGTTTGGTCCTTGGCCACTCATTCCACTTGAAGTGCTGTTTTCTCAGTTCATTTGACAGAATGTGTTCCATTTCTCATTAGTTTCTAATTATAGGAGGAAAGAATGTAATGACACTAGACAGTAATTAAAATCTATTACTGTTGTTCCCACCTTCTCTTTGAAATCACAGAGACAGATTTAGCCTGAGAATTTTTTGTTGCTGCAAAATGTCAGTGTGTGGAAATGTGCTGAAGGATTGAATGTAAACTTAGATATGTTTACTTCTAAAGGTTTCATCTGTGAGTGCCAGAAGTCTGAAGAGAAAATGAGCATTACTGACCCTATATATATATATATATATATATATATATATATACACACCTATAATATGATTTTTTTCCTAGTTTGTGACATAATTACAAACAACTTTTTTTTTTGTTTGCTGGTCTGTGAAGGTGGATAAGCTGTTACACTGGCATTAGCAAACACAGGAGGGTTTTTAGTGTGCAGGGTTAGCATTCAGCTGTGGCAGCAGCAATAGGTTGCAACTGCTGTGAGTGAAGCATTATGCTCCAGTGTGTAAATAATCTCCAAATTATAGAACCTTCTGCTCTCTTTGCCATTGCCCCGCTGCCTAGGAAGCATCAACCAAGAGCAGTGTCTCATCTCTGAATGGTGAGGAGTGGTTGGGTTCCTGAAGAACCTCTTTGGCTCACTGTGATAAAAAGTCCATCCAGTTCAGAGATGACAAGATGTGAGGATGACAGGAAATCTCTAGTAAGGTGAGAAAGTGGAGAGTCACCATTTCAAGGCTGCAGCACCAGCTGGGGTGCTGCACTGTCAGGAATCCTGCTGTGCCTGGCACATCCTGTGTCCTTGGCTCTTTTGGATGTCTGGTGTTTATCTGAGTACCTCAAGTAAAGAAAATTATGCACCTCTAGCAGGGCTCTGTGCATGTTTAAAAGAATGACCTGCTTAATTTTGATTATTTAACCTATTGCCATAATAATAATAAATACAGGTTTTGATAGAGTGCAATCACCAATGTGAGCGAATGGGAAATATGTTTTATTATATTTCATTCATTTCAAGGTATCCAGATGGTATAACCACTTTCTGACAGCATCCAACCCTGCCTGCTACAGGGAGAATTGGAAATAACTTCTGTTTCTGTACTTCAAAGCATGAAGTACAACACATCCCTGGTACTTTAGATCAAACACGCTATCAGAATTATGAAATGGCGTGGAATAAGGATTGTCAAAACTATGTAAATTTTATCATGTTGAAATTTTCAGCAGTTTGCATCTGGAAAGAAAACAGAAAATGGTGATTGCTTTTGTTTTATGGGGTGGCAAAGCACAAGATTTATCCCATACCATGGGTCTACATATTTGGACTTCCTAGACAACTGTGCAAAGGATTTGTCTGAAAAGAGAGTGTGCTCAAGTCCAGGGGTAATAAGAGAAATATAAGATATAAAAATGGGAATTAAATAAAGATGGCACTTTGAGGTTTGGGTTAAAAACTGCTGATAAAAATTAGATACAGACCTATTTGGTGAATGGCTCAAGGGGAAAAAATGAAGTATTTAATTATTTTGGTCTAAATAACAACAGTCTTACAGATGTGTTGGAGAACTCCTTTGAATACTGCTTCATGAGCTTTGTGCAGGTCCTGGTTGCTGAAATGACTGCACATGGCTAATGTAGTTTATAAACGCCCCTCCTCAAATTTGCTTTTATATCTTTGTGAACTGTCTTGTACAGCAAAGGTCATTCTTGAATCCCTCTGAATGCCTCTCATTTGGAGAGAAGAGGAATTTGAGGATACAACACATTTAATCTTTGATTTTGGTGTTTCCAGTTATTTTCGGGGCCAGGAGACAGCAGTGCATAACCTGAGGCTGCAATAAAACTTGATGTTTCCTTCTACTTCCTCTCCAGAGGAGAGAAGCCATGACTGCGTGGAGGCAATGTTCTGCAGGGGAGCTAGAGATTTCACAGATTCATTCTGTCTCTGAACCCCCCAGCAGAAGAAATATTTGATACAAGAAAATGCCACTCCAACACCAGCATCTTGCACAGGGAGATTACTGGGAAGACAATACCATAAACAAAGAGCCCAAGGGATGCTGGGAGGGAGGGATACATCCTGCTCTATTGCTCAGCTTCCAGTGTTACATAGACCTTTTAGGTTTTTTCTATTTCTTTTCTATTTCTTTTCTATTTCTTTTCTATTTCTTTTCTATTTCTTTTCTATTTCTTTTCTATTTCTTTTCTATTTTTTCCTATTTTCTCTATTTTTTTCTATTTTTTTTTTCCTTTTTTTGGGTAGCATTTAAATTCCATTTATTTTTTAGCTTCTGTTAAATATTTTAGGATATTTTATCAGTGGATATTTAGTTTTAAACCCCCAGGAAACCAATTCAAGTAACCAAGAAAAGACTCAAATTCACTCCAGTATGAGATCCTGGAAGGCAAAATATCAAACAGCAAAAGTCGTAGAGATCAAAACCCAATGCAGTGTGGTCACCTAGCAAATGTTGTGGGCTTCAGAGAGCTTAGTAAGAAAAGAAAATGTCTTTAAGCACAGGAACCCAACAAAGATACACAGTAAAATTGTCCTGTTGGAAAATATCGTAGTGCAAAAGCATGTAAAAGAATCAGTGTCTGAAGCTTTTTTTCTTGAAATACCAAGGAAAAAAACCCAAACTTCATTCACTTTTGTCATGTTCTGTCTTGTCATGTTTGTAGGACGCCACAAAAAATCTGGATTGTGTGCTTTGAAAAACTTTTTGTACAGCATGGAAGAAGCAAGGTGATACCTACAGGTGATGTAGATATCTTAGAGGCTTTTTAAAGATGGATGTAAGCGCTCATGTTGTTTTCCTTTAATTGTTAATATGAGGCTGCCTAAAATTGAAGCTGAAACAGTCTTGATAGTTTTTAGCTCTAACAGAGTTCTACAGTGCTCAAAAGAACAAAGCAGTTTCCTTCATCTTGCATGGTGTGCTCCAGGCATGTGAAGAACAGCCTTCTGTCCCAGTGATGGTGGAGCTGTTGCCTCCCTCCTCTGTGAGCAGAACACACTGTCTCACACGAGCGCAGTCACTCCCACGTGAGCTGAGCTTTTCTCCTGCTGCACATGCAAAGGGCTCTGCAGGAGCAGGCTGCTCCCATTAATGGGCATGGTTCAAGAAGGGTGCCTGCCCTCGAGGTGGTTGAATAGGATTTAGAGATGCAGAGTTACATTTTTCCATTAACAGAGTCTAATAAAAGGTCATTTATGTGTGCAATATAAATTGTATGAAGTCATGTGTATTACATACACGACTTCTGATTTTAACATATCACAAATCCTACATATAAAATCTCAGAATGAAAGAAAAAGCTTTTCACTAGAAGAATCAGGGTCTGTATTTAGGCTCACTTGTTTGACAGTAACTCATGTATTGTGAACATTTTGTAAGCATCTAAAATCTGTTAAAACCATTGTTTAAAACCATAACATATAAAGAGATCATCAAATTACCTGGAAGAGAGTGCTCCAGACTCCACAGCTATGAGTATTAGAACACAATGTTCTAAGTCCTGGTGTTTAGGACTACTTAGAACAATTTCTGATAAAAATATGACAAATGCATTTGGGTTTCAATTTGAGACATTCTTCTAGAACAGAATATTGTGGACTAATATTTGAGAGGCAAACACAATCTTCATTCTCCTGCTATCAGTTTGCCTGAGGACAAGGCCTGCTCTGTGTGCAGATTCCAAATCGTTTCTGGTTTATTAAGTATTTTGTCTTGCAGAAGGCAGGTGCAAACCTTCAGCAATGTGCAAATTAATCTTGTTCACAATCACAGTTAACAGGTAGCAGCAGAAACATCCGCTGGCAAAAGAAGGTGTTGCAAAATTGTCTAAGGTGAGATTGGTGAGGAAATGAAATGGAAAAAAAAATGAGCTGTAATAGAACAGTTATTTATATGCTAAGAAAGGAGATGGCAAATGTGTTTGGGTGTGTTTTAAACCTCTTGAGCTTTCTAGGAGGATATTATTGGCATCAGGTAGAAATTAAAATTGTTGAAAGAAGGAAAAAGCTTTTAAAACCAGTATGTCTTCAGCAATTAGAAGGGGGAAAGAAAGGATTTTTAAAATCAAAGAAGAAATAAAGGCACTGAAGTAGAAGGAACTAGGTTCTTATCAAAATAGTAAATAAATGTAGAGTTTAAAAACATAGAAGGTGTTTGAGAAATTAAGAAAGAAAGAAAGAATGAGGAAACAATGAAAAATGGCAAACAATGATATGATGTTCTAAAATTGTACTTAATAGCCAGAGTAAGGCCACAGGCCTGCATGCACCAGGCCTGAAGGGAAGAGCAGAGATGAAGAGAATGCTTAGTTTGAAGATCGTGTCTCAAAAGAGACAGCTATGAATCATGAATAATTTATAACCAGTATTGCCATTTGAAGTCAAACAGATCAAGCTTAGGATGTGAAAAAATCTTTAAAGACTACAGATAACCATCTTGAAGCTTCAGTTACCAGCTTCACAGGAATAAAGGTAGAGCTTCCAGGTGTGTGTAATCACCCTAGTCCAAATCCTACAAGGCATTTAAATGGCTCGCTCTTTTCAAGAGGAGACCTTTGAAGAACTATTTATTTCTCAAATAGACATATTCAGGATAACATTCACAGCTGCTACAAAGCAGGTTCCCCTGGGAGTCCCCATTCCATGTCACAGTGTGTATTGCCATCACATTGTATGTTTGCAGGCCTGAAAGTGCAACCTCTTAATATCTTCTTAAAAGTGAGGTTACAACACTGTGAATCCCATGGGTTATGTCTTTTTAAGCCCTTTTTTTTCTTTTAGCATTTGAAAATGTTATGTCCTGGAAAGCTTTTAGAAATGACCTGGCAGCTGTGGATCTGAGGCACTGTGGCACAGGGAGGAGGATGCGTTTGGAGTCCCACAGGACTGTGGTGGGAGTTGTGGACTGAGCTGTACTGTGCAGGCTGGAGCACACCCTGCACATCATCATGGGATGGGAAGTCACTGGAAGCCAGAGCTCTGTGGGGTCTGCTGTGTTGTTTTTTCAGAAATTCAGGTGCTGTGTTTGTAAAAGAGAGGTCCGGCTAAAACAGGTGACAGGCATGAGAAAAGGTTAATGTGCTCAAAAGAGTCTTCCAATGTGTTTGGCATTTCTCTTTCTGTGGTGGCTGCCAGACTTGGGGGTGAGGTGACAGAAATGATGTCCTGGTCATTCCCTCTCTCTGGGGCAGTCATGGTGCTATCTCAGGTGCCATAAAGAGAGAAGGATACTCAAAGCCCAAGAAACAAAGCAGCAGAATCACAAACATTAACTTCTCACACCCAACAAAATATTTGCTTTGAAGGGGTCGTGAGTTTCCTGCAAGGGATGTGGCTATGGAAATGCCATCCAGTGTCCTTCAGGAAACCAACATTCCCACCAGGAGAATGCAGCACTGCTCCTCCACTGCAGGGTCTGCTCCTGCCTCAGCTCTGCTGGACACACTCCCTGGGAAGCATTTTGCTGTTCCTGTGCACATACTGCAGGTGGGAGAGAAAGAGTAGCCAAGAGAGCATTTCAAATATTGCTTTACTCTTTTTTACTCTACTGAACTCGGAGGCTTGGTTTTTATCACGACTTTCAGTTTTTACTGTGTAAATGACAGTGGTGTTTTCAAATTACATCCCAGCAGTTCCCAGCCAGATCAATTTTAAACATTTTATTATTTCTGGAAGTTCAAAAGAAGATGACTGATGGTAGTTTTTGAAAAATACATGTTTTACTGATGTAGTTTCCTCCTTGTTTCTTGATCCTAACATCTCTATGTGAACATCTTTTAAAGCCAAATGAATGCTGGAAAACATGAATACAGGTGTAAACAAAGTTCTTCTAGCAGCTCTCAACATGAAACAATTTATTTGTTCATTTGTATTACCTTGAGCTAGCAACCTTGATTTTGGAATAAAATTCCACTATCATAGGACTTTTATCTCAAAGAAAAAAGAGATTGTATCTCCCAAGTTTACATTTCCAGAGTAAATTAATTAAATGCCATAAAAGCAATATTCCTCGTTGCCCTTTTCTGAAAAGTTATTTTTTCTGTTTAAATTTAATTTTATATTGTATTGTACTTTTTTTTTCTCATGGGTAGTCTCTGCAGTACTGCATTGAGATAGGCATACTAATGATTATCATACATTTATCTTTAATTTTTTTTTTACTTTTTGCGCTATTCACTAAAAATAAACTCTTTTGATGAATTTTTTTGCTTTCCTGGCCACCAGAGGTACATTTTTCCTCTCAGAATGGAAGGATATCTGAAGGTTTTCCTATACCTCTACTAGAAAATATGATAGTTCTTCTCTAAATATAGTCATACAGTTGTTGACAATTTTTGGTTTTTTCAAAATAATAATGGAAAGGAAATTAATTTATTTTCTTTATATTCAATAATATTTTTGCTTTTCCCAGGATGAAAGCAAATAATAGAATTACTCAAGAATTTTTTTCTTAGATCAGATCCTTAGCACTAGAGCAAACATAGCTGGAGTGACAGTATGCTGTCATGAGTGCCCTGGTTATTGCTCTTGCGTTTGTATAACCAAAGTTAACACATGCAGTTCCGAGATATTGCTGTTCCTCCTTAGGCTTCTGCAGCTGGAACAATCTAAGAGCTCTGTTCCTGACCAGACATTTGCTACAGTGAGATAAGAAAGGAAATTTTGGTGAGCTACAGGGATGGTTGACAGCATTCAGACTTGTTTTCTTCTGTTTTTAAATAGATACTACTGGGTAGCAGCAGAAGACAATCAAAGAAATCAATGTTCACTCTTTGTTGATTGTGTTTTTGCATTTTGTGTAAGCAGAGAAGGGATGTTGAGTAAGGTCAAATAGTTCTTACTCTCTGTAATTTGAGTGGATAGGGTGTGAACTCATTGTAGGACTTTTGAGGGAGGCAAGGGAAGTGAGTTGTTGGTATTTTTAACCTGTGCACTCAGAACGGAAGCAACTCTGTGTGACTGGCTGTTACCTACACAGTATGAGCCTACTTCCTCTTCAAAATCATGTTCTCAAGACTAAAATAGAAGAAATTGAGCTGCAATCAACAAGAACACATTATCTGCAGTAGTCAAGTTTTTTTACAATTTTTCTCAATTCTTGGACCAATAGACAAGAAAGAACAAATAGCAATTACTGACTAGTTTCATGATAACTTCTAGTCTCTAGCATTAAGACGCACAAAGGGTGTTATGGTATTTTACGCATTAAATCTTGAAAAATATTTTCAAATTCTCCTATGTAGGGCATGATACAAGCAAGTATTATTACATAAATTTTATCCTGCAGCTCTTTAGCCTTAATTATGCAATCTTCTTGAGAGTAGCAAAGAACTCACTTAATAGACTGTATCACTTTTTGAGATAAGTGGCGTATTTTTAGCTTCTGTAATGTACATTGAAATGAGGACAATTATGCCTTGTTTCAAAAGGCAATGTTAAAACACACACTATTTACAATTAAGAATTTGTTTTAACAATACAAAATGAGGGACTTAATGTTTGAGAAATGTACAATGATGATGATAGCTATTTGAACATTGCTACCATGCTTAGCATTAGGCTACTCTGTTCCTCTGTGAGAACGTGTTGTCAGCATTGTAAGATGGGATATGGAATTGTAGATAACACGTATCTAAAAATGTAAGTAGAACATTTTGTAGTCACAAGGTACAGCTGAGAGTTTCAGTAGTTTGTACATCATGTACACATTTTCATTTAACACCCTAGTGTATTTTCTTTTTGTTTCTCCCATACTATTTGATAAAAAAAATAAAATTTGAAGCTCACTGTGAAGGTCTCTTCAAAGTTAGTGATGTTAATGTAGTTTTAGTTGCTTTTTACATGTTTTTATTTTTTACATTTGGCTGGATTTGAGTATTATTAGCTCCCATGGATTCTGCCTGGCTCTTGGTACACTTTACACAGACTTGTATGTCTTACTTCCACCCAGCCTTTCAATTATATCTATTCAAATACAGTGACAACCTCCCCCGACAAAACAGCATCTTAGATAAGTAGGTTACTAAAAATGCAGTGTAATGACAGGGGTTTGAGAAACTAGAAATTGCACTTGCAAAGTGAAGGGATTTAACTGTGTAAGAACAGCCTTAGAGGCATATGTTTATTATTTAGGACATATATGTGCCCCAGGCAAAACTAAACCTATTTCAAATGAACTATCCCTACTCTATACACATTATGAACATTAGGCTGTCATCATCTTCAAACATCCTTAATGAATTATTTTTTCTCCACTGGAAAAGGAGGAAGATGGTGAATAATAAAATTAGGCCAAGGGAAGGAAATGTGCAAGACATTATTGTATAATCATTGTGCTACAAACATTTTTTTGAGCATAAAAAGGGTCTGGAAGTGAAACATCGGTGCAGAAATTGAGCATCAGTTCTATACTGATCAATTTACAGGCTACTGAGATTGTCTGGTGACTCTGCAGCTGAAAACTTGAAGTGCTCAGGAGCCTTCCAATTTATCACAGGATTACTTGAAGTTTAGTTTCTTGAACAGGGTATTAAAAAATATTTATTTAAATCAGTAATTTAAACATGCTTATTAACTGTTGTAGAAATGCTTAGTATTCAGAGTTATTTTAATACTAAAGTAGTTGTGACTATACATTATTCTTTACCTACTAAGTTACCTGGTCTAATCCTTTTGAACTACAGATTTCTCCCTGCAATTCCTTATAATTAGATCGAGCTGCAATTGGAAAGAGTGGCATTACAGTGAATTTTCTCTTGTGATGCCTCTGTGAAAGTTTGTCAGTGGTTGGAGTAGGATGATTTCATTGCTAAACAGGAATTACAAAAGGGAGCTGGGATTATATGCTTTATGTCTCAAGGAGTCATCTGAATTTATGAAAATATATTCATAGGAGTGTAAGAGGCATCACAAAAATTTTTATGCTTAGCTATTTCCAGAAAGGGTTTTAAGATATAGACTCACCCTGTTAACTTGCTGATTTTATCAGAATTCAAAATTTTATCATAATTCAAAATTCTGAGTTTTCTTTATTTTTAATAATTCAAATACCCTAAGAGATCTAATTATTCCTGTTAAATGAAAAAAATATTATTTAAAGGCACTGTTCTATTCTATCCACACAACTATATTTAATGCAAAACCAATCTTGCTTATAACATCTGTGCTTTTGTAATTACCCAGCAATAGGTTCAGTGAAAATGCTTGTAAGATCCCACATTATCCCTTATTCTCTGGTTAGCTGTATGTTAATTCTTTTTATCCTTATCTGACCTTTCTGAAGTTTGGTTTAAGCTCTAGCAAGCCATGCTTTCAGATATGGAAAACCTCACGAAAGGCAGATTCAGAAAAACACCCTTGACCCTCAAGAATCTCAGTTCGATGGGGAAGTCATTCTGAGAAGGACTGAAAGTTTTCAGGCCCCAACAACTCTTTTCTTCAGGGACAGTTATGACTTTACTTTGCTGAGGTGAGTCGGTTGACATTGAGTCTAGGAAAAACTGAGAGTAAAAAAAAGGCTGAATTAATGTCACTGGAATTTTAAGAAAGTCTTTAACCCCTCTCAAAAGATGAGAAGTAATCATCAAAGAGCCTTTCAACTCTTTATGTGATTAGGTAGAAGCAGGTGGATTTGAATGCCTAAACCTGAATCACTATAGATACAAACCTGAACAGAAAAGTCAGATCCTCTCAGTCTGTGAGAATTTTAAACATATTGATTCCTTAGGAACAGTGTTTGGGTTTTTTCCTGCCTATTAAATCAAAAAGATCTAACCCATCACTGTGGAAGAGATTGCACGGTGAAGGAGTCTTTGTGCTCTGGATGTTTTCTGCACTGACTCCAAAGGCTGATGGTGTCCCCTCAGCCCCAGTCCCAGCTCTGTGGCTGCTCCTGTGCCTGGGGGGCTCTCCCTGCTCCCCTCCAGCCCTTCCCAAGGAGTCCTACAGCCACAGCAGGGTGGGGCAGTGTGTGTCCCATGGGTGCAGCCACCCCGCCACATAAACTGGCAAGATCATTTTTATTGTGCTCATAACTGAACACAGAGCTGAAACCAGGCAAAACTTGGTTATTAATTGCCTGTATGACTTGGATCCACAGGCTTTCTTGTTGGATACGGCATTTGCGTTAAATTCCTCAGCCTGTGCTGTTAAGATGGCCTGGGTTTTCCTATGGTGCTGCTGTCACAGAGCAGATGATGAACAGAGAGGTGTTTGAATGACTAAAGAAAGTGGGAAGGCAACTGTGTAGATTTTTCAGCCAAGGGCTGAAGCAGCCAGTACAGAAGAGACCCAAAATTATCTGCCTTTAGTCCTTCACAGCCATTCCAGGACAGGCTTCTGTCCTTCTTGGCTGCACTTCACTGTCCAGTTTCTTGGGAAGCCTTGGGTTTGTCTCTGTAGTCTTATCTGTCTCTACAGGAATTATGTGAGGACAAATGGTTCTATGGAGTTCTAGTCTTGCAGCTCTAAAAAAAGTACATGTGCATAGATCTTGGATATCTGCATGACAGGGAGGATTCAAAATGCCTGCTTACTGAATTAGTTTGTTTATTCAGTCATGTGAATTTTTATGTAAATTCTTATTTGCAACACAACTAACCAAGTGAAAAAAACCACAGAATGTACAACAGGTAGGGAATGGAGGGAATTGTACTTCAATTTTACTCTTCAAAGACATGATCCTAAAATGTAGATTATTTTCAATGAGCCAACTATTCAACAGTTAAACTTTAGTAAATGTTCATTAATTGCTAAGGTTTGAGGAATGACTGACCAGCAGGAATATCAGGATTATTTTAGAAAACTCTGTTATTCACATTCTAGAAATGTGCTATCCATTATTCTTCAAAAGAACATGCAGGTGTGGTTACCTTAGACTGGTTTTTATCCCCTAAGAGTAACATCAAACTGTTGTAAACTGCCACCACAGCAGAATTCCTCCTCACAGAAGTGTCTGTAACCCTTTGTAATGGAATGTAAAATTCCATGTACATGCAACTCTATTACATGTAATTTTACATTACATGTAAAATGTAATATGAAAGTCAAATAATTCAAGTCCTCCTGTGTTTTCTTTCAAATGATGATATTTGGATGCAGTAATGTTAAACAGTAGCTCATTTGAGTTGAAATAAGGGAGAGTTTGAATTTTAGAAAAGAATAATTTATAAGCAAAATATTCCCCTGTTGACTCTCTTAGGACAGGTGGCAATTCAGAATGGGAGTAAAATCTTAAGGTATAGCTATTAAGATATTTTAGGGTTATCTTAAGGATACTGGCTTAGAACTGAGGGTTTCCTCCGAGGCAGCAAACATAAAAATAGGCCTTTCAGTCTATTGTGTCTGCCTTTTCTTTAAATGTTTCACTGTCCTACAGAGACAGTATTCTTTCAGCAAGCATGTTTAAGGTGATAATTTAATATAGCTTTTCAAAAAGAAGGATATTGAGCTAAATACCTTCCTATACCATAAAGAGAACAATAACAACACACAGAACACTTTAATAGCCATCTGTGTTTTCTGACTTACAGCTTATGTCATTATTTGCTCCTCTGCAAAGTGGATACAAATATGTTTAAGTTCTGCCAAAAGCAAGATGCAGGTGGTAATATCTTGTACCCATTCACTAGATCAAAGTCTTCAGTCAGGGAATGTTTTGAGTTCCCAGAGAGACCTCCCTGGCAATGCCATATGCTCCAGTCAACCCATCCTAGAACCTGGGGCTGTGTGTGGGGCTGGCAGGGATTTCTAGGTGCAGGGGCAATCCACTTATGGCCATTTTTAATGTCAGGACTATTTCCCAATGCAGATCTTCAAATCTGATTTGCAGCTGTCATATTTTGCCTTAATGAAGAAGCAGAAGAAGACTTCTGGGGTTTTTTGAGCATTATGAAACCTCTGGGGACTGCATGTCTGCCAACAGTTCAATTCATTAGAATGCAACATTAAAATAAAGTATAAAAGCCTGAAAATACATCCTCTTCCACAAAATAATAACCCTGACCACATTTTACTGATAAAACAGAAACCAGACCCACATTTACTTATGTGGCTTAATAGATGCATAGCAAGATAAGTATTTAATTACCGATTTGTTTATCAATTGAGCAATGCACTGTCTCTACATAGCTCTGATTAGCTCTCTAAAACAGAACAGGAAGAAAATGAAAAGGCATTTACAAATACTGGTTGACCAGTCTGGTGGCTCCTGTGCAACTTGTTGAATTGCTGTTTATTTATTAGTCTTATAATGCCTTTGTATCTAATTAAAAATTCAGGACAGGCTCTGTAAATAAGCAGTACACAATGTCTGGTCTAAAAAAGGAACTACCCAGTCACAGAAATGAACTGGGAATACCAGAAACTCCATCTGTCCTGAATAATTACACATCTACAAACTGTTTTGCATAGTACAGTATTTTGTATGTTCAAAACCACTGGAATAGTGAAAAGTGCAGTTTATCTAGTAATTGCATGAAATTCATAGAAACCTATTGATGGAAAGAATTTCAAGATTTAAGCAACTCCTTTCCTCTTGGTCTTTGGTACAATTTCAAAAACTCTGATTTTAGGGTTTCTACTCTTTCCTAAATAGTTTGTATCAGCGATGATCCTTGTTATGGTTTAAAAACAGTGTATTTGTTTTACTCCTTTGATCACCAGTTATATTTTCTGCCAGACTAACTCTGTATTTCCAATTATTTCCATAAGTCATATTTTCTAAACTCTTATTATATTCCCCTGGACTACCCTGTCTCTCTGAAAATATTGCACTTAAAACTGATTTTTTATTAATCAAGCAGGATGCAGCAACCATTTGATATAAATTTTTCAGAGTAGCACAGTGAATATTTCTCCCAAGTTTACACACAACACTGAGTAACACATTCCAGAGGCAGGGTTTTTCATCAGTAGCACATTCTCTATCCTTTGTGGACTCCTATAGCCCCCTGACTGCTTTTGCAAAACTCCTGATGTTTTTATATTTGTGCAGTTATTTCCTTTCTGCAGTCTTTCCCTCTTTAAACAAAGTAGCTAATTACAAATTTTGAAATGTCCTATTTTCCTGTTCCCAAAGTGCAACATGCCCTTCTTGATACAACCCATGTGTGCATTATATTTTGCAAATCCTATACTTCTGTATCACTTGTTGCTTTCTTTGCAAGGACTGCTCATAGCAGTGCGCATCCAAAATTTGCAAGTTGGTGCATTTTTGTTCTTTAGACTTTTCCATTATTTCATCTCTCTTTTATTGGAGAATCTCATTGCCATTCAGTGGATGGGGCCTTACACTGTGAGCAGAAAGGCTGCACACAAGAAATGGTAGTTTCTTAATAAGGTATGCAATGTTTGAGCAGTGATTACAGACATACTTCAATAATGCAAAATATCTTAAACCCATCTCAGTTTCTAAGTGTCTGAGGTCAACTGTAATAGTTTGTAAAACTCAGATGGTATTAAGTCATAACATGTATTCTATTGGAAATAATCTAAAATAAACCAATGCCATTTACACAGGGCAGATTTTAGGGAAAAAGCAAAAAATAAGTGCAGGTAATGTATATGGACTATTTTAATGAAATTTGCATAGGGCAGAAGGTTGAGAATTAACTTTTTTTAAGCGTCCCCACTATTATTGGACAGTGGATTCAATTATCTAAGTAATTTCTTACTGCTTGGTCAGTGACTTTCGAAGAAAATTAAGGTTATATATAAACGTTCTGTTTGGAGAGAAACAAGCTGGTAATTCAGGATGACTCACTTCAGATAAGTGAAACAGAGGGATGGTTTGTAATATTCCAGTTGGGTTTTTTCTGCTGTTGCTGGGATTTGCTGGGATTTGCTAACTAAGGGACAGAATTCCGACATCTGGCCCTTTGAGTTAATCTCGTATTTCTGCAGTGCGTGCAAAGGAAGAGCAGCAGATCAATGTAGTAATTTCAGCAAGACCATCAGGTCTTAGGAAGCTTACACTCAAACAAGCCTTGTCCTTCTCTGCCCATAACTCAGCCCACAGCTCAAATGCCCAGCTTTGACATGACAGGAAGAGAGTCATGGAGTCTGTGATGGCCAAGCCTCTGCCATTCTGATTCCCTGCTCCAGACACCGTGCAAGGATAGCCCTCAAGGACCAGAACGTGTGGGTCACTGGGAGGTGTGAAGCTGGAAACAAGAATTTCTTTTGAAATGGACTAAATGGAGACACTGAGTTTACTCCAGTTTCAAATGCCTTAACACTAGCCCCAGGCTTCTTTTGTTCCCTAACCCTTCAATTTCACATCCTCTAACACCCCTTCCTGTGTCCTGGTTTCTCTGGGGTTTTTTTTCACCTAAATTTAATTTTGGGGAAGAGTTTGTGGGAGTATAATATAACCCTCTTTCCAACACCTCATTAATTTTTCCATTGCCTCCTCCACTGTACCTCAGCTCCTCTCTCCACCAAAGCATTGGCATCGGTTTGCATTGAAATTCTGCGCTGCAAGTAATTGCATAAAGTGTCAAGGCTTATTTTAGCTGTTTGGGTATTCAAATATTTAACCAGGGACTCAGGCTGCACCTAGGTTGCTAATAAACTTGGAATATTTTTTTGTCCTTGCTTTTCATGAGACTATTGAAAATATGGGCATCTAGGAGTGTAATTATAGGTAGAGTGTGGGTCTGGCAGAGGAATACTGGACTTAATGGAGTTGCCAGCCTGCTAATAAGTCACTTAAGGAATGAATGAACACTCTTTAGGCTCTGCTGGCTTTAACAAAATACTTGTAGGAGATAGACCAGATTCATGGCAACCCCTATTTTGTTGGGGGTTTTTTTCCCACCTTCTAATTACTTAGATGCCCCACCTAGAACAAAATAAAATCTAGTTTTGCATGTTTGTGGTCATAAAAACAAGAGGAACAGTGAAAATCAAACATAGGGTAACTGCAGCAGAAGAAATACATAGACAGGACATTTTTCCAAAGTTCTACACACAGCAGGTCTGTGAAAGTAGCTCAGCAGGCTGAGTAGCTTTCATGGGCTTTTTGACTTAGGAATTGAGTGATGACTAGAGTGACTTTTTGCTGCTTTAAAGTGCATGCTAGCTGCTAATTACTTTTTTTTCATGCAAATTAAATGGACTGGTGTGTGTCATCATATTAAAAACTACAGATGCTATGTTATGGGAATACTTCAGGTGAGTACTACAAGCTTGAATGACTATACACTGAAAAAGAAAGGTTTTCTTTGCATGAGAAAGGGACATCTTGCCTTTTTGTGTTTTACTGTTTATTTCCCAGTATGCACCTTGTTCACATTAACAAAACATTAGCGTGTGCTTTTGAGTCACCAGCACACTGAATCAGGAAATATGAAGCTTGTAGCATGTAAAGATTTTATTATTTTCTGTCTCTGGTCAAAAAAGAAAAAAAGAGTTGATTAGGGAATAGCTCAAGCAGAAAATTAAAGTAAATAGCAAATAGAAGAAACTCAAATTAAGGCCGAAATATCGTTACTTTTCGACTCGGGCAGGATGAGACTGCAAGCACACTTGAGTACACTGCTGCCATTTGTGCTGTCTGAGGGGAGGTGTATTTATTGCTGGCTTTGTTTTTGCTTTGAGAACCTTGTGTAATGGTGGTCATTAGCAACTATGGCTTGGCTTGCACACACGCTGCTCTCCTGTCCTCTTTTGCACCTTTGTGTTTGTTTTTGTGGGAAAATGAGAAAAGTTAAATGCTTTCTTGAATACTTGGCTGAATACCTTCCTTGGCTAAAATGGAAGAAGACTCCATGAGGCAAACATTGCTGCATTCTGGTTTTGCCCTGCTCATGAGGCTGAACACATCATTGGTGCCTAATGTCCAGAGGTTCAGGAGCTGGAACTCGAATTAATTCTCCATCTCTTTGTTTGTTCTCCTGTGTAATGCACAGCAGGCTCCTCGCAACTCTGGCACATCTCACTTTCCTTCTGAATATAACAGCAAGGCTGACTTTTTAGAAATAAAATGGGTGAGGGGTATTTCTGAAGTCAGAATAAACTCAGATGTCTGAATTCAAATTAATATAATTTCCAGAACTATAAAGTAAGGTAAAAATTGGAAGTAGCTTGAAAAAACCCCAACCTGCTTACATTTAATTGTTCTTTTTGAAAGTAAGAAATGAAAGACAAGGGATATCAAGCACGTACAAGAATATTAATATGCAATTCCTCTTTACACCCTTTCTCATAGTCACTGATTTTCTTTCCACTGAGAAATAAAACAATGTATATGTCTAGAAAAATATATTTTTCTGCTTAGTTAGTAGGGTTAAAATTGTATTTTTATTAGACACTGAGTACTTCCTCATTTATCATTCTAAATTCCATTGCTTGTTTCCAAGGAGATAGAAATATGAAGGAAAGTCATCTGAGACTCTGATTTGTAAGGCTGTTCTCTTTAATGAGAGTTGAATGTGCCTTATTTTAAGGAACAAAATAAACTTGGAGCCTCTGTAGTAAAGAGGTTGGGACTTTGAGTTTCATTTCTGTGCAGGCTTACTTCCTGTGTCTGGTAGTGGGAAGGGGATTGTGAAATGCTCAATTCAGTGTTGGATCATCCTTCAGTGGCTCAGCTCTGCTCTTTCCTGCACTGAAGCCGTGCAAGTTCCCTCACCCGCCCACCCTTCGTAGTAGTGGCTTTCTCCTGGCAGTCAGAGGTTTTTCTTGGAGGACAAGAATGGACAGTAGACAACAAGGTTTTTTCTTCCTGTGAGGAATTCAGAAATGCCAAAGCCCAGATGGTTCCATAGATACTGAAATGCCTGTAATTGTTCGTTGAAATGTAAGCGCCAAGTTCTAACCAGAGGTGTCTTTCTTGGTTTAGTTCTGTTAATAAAATGTTAACTGAACCCGAATGCAAACACTTCAGTTGTCTTACCTGAGGTTGTCTTCACCACCTCAGTTGTGTTTCTGAGTCCTGTGAAGGCAAACTGGTAGAGCCTCCAGGAGCGGGTGTCCCCCACCTCCACCGAGCTGCGCTTCCACTGGTAAATGATCTCTTCCCTGGGGTAGCCATCTGATTGCAATGGAAAATACAGAGTGCTTTGTTTCAGTCACTGCTAGGATTTAGGGTACTTTGGGGAGTAGAAATACTGCTTGCTATTTCTGGAAAAAACTGGAGAAGCATTTTGCAAGTAAATTATAGATATGTTTTTCTCAAGTTACTTACTAGTGCCTTTTACTTAATGTCACATTTTATTTTATTAATTATAAATTATAATAGCACTTGAGATAAATTTTTCAAAAATAGGTTCTCCCCTTTTGTGGACCTAAAAGGATGCAATTTTGCCCAACCTCCTGATCCATCTGCAGCTGGATTGGGAATTCACACCTTGACCTTACTGCAAAATACCAAATTCTTGACACCAACTGCAATAGTAAAACACCCATGCACCGAGAGAAAGTGAAAGGCCATGACACCTTGATGCTGAAAATAAAAATTTCTTGGTTTATGCTCAAATATAAGCATAAATTAGTCACATAGGGTCCAGAAATTCTGTAATTTTTTTACAGCAATCCTTAATCTTATTTGTGAACATATATGATACATGTACTGAAAATAAGATCAAAACACAAGTGAAAACCATTAGGGTATGTTTAATCAAGAACATAACCTTCACTGACTCTAAGTATGTAAATATAAACTTATAATAAGTAGTTCAGCATGGGTCAGAAAAAGGAATATTTTTGAGCATGTTACTTACAGCTTGAAAATTCCAGTGGGCAGGAGTGGACATCCATTGGGAAGTTGTGTAACTGTAGCTGACACTCAGCATCAATTGTCAACCTGAGAAGAAAGAGATTAGGATATAGGGAATGCACCTCAGAAGTTTGTCCTGAAAGCTACGTCATGGCAAGCAAAGCAAGATTCTTACTAATATGGATCCTGACTGTAAAATATACAAATATTTTCTATATATTTCTATATATAAAAGTAAACTATTAGTATCAATGTTATTATTGGAATATTCCAAGCATAGGAAGACATCATGGTTAGTGATAAGCAATATTTCTTTTTTGGTTCCATAGACCCTGATCATCTACTTTCTGGACTGTGTAATGAGAGAAGGTATTAGGGTTCTGTTCCTGTGCATCTGAAATGGCAGCATTACTCATGACTGACAAATCCATAAGTAGATATACAGGTCATCTCATGAGCAGTGACAAATCTTTGTGTCACAACATGCCATAATGCACCAGGAAAATGCATTTTATGTGACAAAAATTCTATTTCAGAAATGATGGATAGGAGTCCTAATTTAGACATCTGCATCCAAGACAGCCATCTAGACTCCCTTCACAGTTAGTGCAAAGGCGCTCTGAGGATACAGTTCCTCTCACTCCAAAATAAGACATTTAAATTAAATCAGAAGAAAAATGTACCCAAAGGTGTTTGTCTCTACTGAATATTAGGAGATATAACTCAGGTAGTGTAGGTGCTGTAGATCAGGTAAAGGCATGTACTTTTAGAAATCCCAAGATGAAATGTGCCCTCTGATGTTTCTGCTGAAAACTCTGTCATTTTTCATTCACTCTCAGCCCAGCCATGAGCTGCAGGATGCTTGGACTTTGGCAGAGAGGGAAGAGATGGGATGAGAGAGGACAAAAGGAAAAGGATGGGGTAAAATGTTTATTTGTTCCACGAGAAGCCCCTAGGAAAGCTGTTGGTTTCTGGTTGTTGCTGATTTTGGGGTGTGTAAATGATGAGCCCTGCGAGCTGGGGCTATCTCCAGGTTCCTGCGGGAAGGTGGTGTATGCAAATGACCCTGAGTCTCATCCTGTGGGGTGCAGAGGAATGCTGGCACCACCAAGTTGGAAAGGAAAGTTTCAAGAGGAAACTTTTCTGCATTAGAGATTTAGGAAGAAATCTGATTTCCCTCTTGTCCTTCCTCTTTTCATCTTCAGTATCATAGATACTTGATTTCCTGCTGGGCAGGATGGTCCTTAAACCTGGGGGGAGGTGACTGAGAAAAGTCACCCAGCCCTTCTAGATCCCTGTTCCCTTCAGGACAGAGTCCCAGCTGTGTGATGCTATCACATTTCATGTCTGGGTTAATCCAGGTTGAATCCTTGCTGGTGCTGGCTGTGACTCACCAGCACAATTAAATATACCTTCATAGCAGAGAACTGTTTCCAACTTCTACCAGATCCATCTCTTCCTAATGAGAGAAACCCAGGGATTTGAAGAGAAAGGTAATAAAATCCAAAGAGACAGTAGTGTAGTTAAGTCCCAATTGAACATTTCAAAAGTGAATCTAGGCTCATCTTTATCAGACTAACTTTGATTTGCATTGGATTTCAATTTTGATTATTCAGTTATTTCTTCTGGCAATGCAATACACGATGAACGTAAAACAACTACAAAATAAAACTCCTTTTTGTAATTCAGATAGTTGCAACATTAAAAGGTTGTTTTAACCAATGTTTCACATCTATTCATTAAAGTTATGAGTGTGCTTTTCTTCAAAATTTTATTTTTGGTACCCAATAAAGTAAAAGCAAAAAAAAAACTTTGAAAAAAATACAGTCTAAAACTCAGATAATCTTAAGTCTATCACCTTTGAGTCTATACTTTCATTTTAAATTATAAATTCTCTTGAAAAAATGCTGTATTTATATTTTACATAAACCCAAATATTGTATCACATGTAAGAAAAAATATAAAAAAAACCCCACAGGATTTTCACATTTAGGAGGTATCTTGTAATCATTTTGAATATGATATTTGAGTTGTTCCATATGGCATGTGTTACAGTTAAATGTAGGCATATGCATAACATAATTACTGAAAAGGTAATTCATCTCAAAAGAAAAACTACACACATGGCTGGGGAATCTGGACAGGTTGAACAGAACAAGTTCAGATCCACAAAAATTTTGGTGGAATGAGGCATAACCATAGGTTTTGGTTAAACCTTAAATATTCAGCACCGGGATGGCAAAGATTTGCCTAAGATATTTGAGGAACAAATTGTTTTTGCAGGGTGGAGCTTCATCTGGCTAAATTTTAATACACTCAGAATGAGGACTTTGATGTATATAGTAGCTCCTTTTATACCATCTACTTAATTCAAGGATATTTCACATTTATCAGTTTAACACAATAAAAAGGTTAAAGACAATAAGGACCAAACCAACGGCAAACCATAAACATTCCTGAAAGCAAAAACTAGTTACATAAAAATGTCTATATTAACTTTAATATAAGATGGTGACTATTGTGGACCAAGACAGTACTATCTATAAGAAGAAATAAAGCTTCTTATTTTGCCAATATAAAAATCAATGTCGCGCAATCGAAATCTTCTAAATACTTCCCCTTTTCGGGGATCTTTGCATAAAGAAATAGGAAAACCACAATTTTTTTCCTTCAGGTTAAAATCAAATGGCCTGAATACACAGGATCTCTTTCTTTGGCTTTCCTTAGAAAAACTGAAATTAAAGTTAGGTATAAATAGATATAAATACCTCAATGTGTACAGGACTCTGCCATCATTCCAGATCCTGAGCATCCTATTAGGAGTTGTTATCCAATGAGCATCAGCTTTCTTGGAATTTCGGAAAAATGTGTCTGGTATCCAGATCTTCCCAACCATGTTGCTGTTTAATCGGAGCACTTTTATAGTGCTGTTGAACTTCAGACGTCTGTCATACCACGTTTGGGCGAAAAATATATCAATTGTATATTCCTGTTGTGTTAACCAGAAATACTGATGAAAACATAGCACTCAGCATTCCACATAACTCCTGATAAGCTTTGCTTAATTTCATATGAAAAAACTGTGAATTACAGAAGGTGATACTAGAACTGATAAAACCAATCTCTTTTGGTGAGTTTTTGAGGCATGTTTTACCAAAGGTTATTGCTTTAAAACAATTTATTATTTTCCTACTGAGGGTAAAACTAAGGTGAAAGTGAGTGTTATATGCACCTTTCTAATTCTGCTTCCCCCCATCTCAACCCACACCTGCTCAGGCCAGAGAACAATTACTTATTTCCTTGGATCTAGGACAGGAAAAGCTTGAGCTGACTTAATTGCCTGTGTGCCCTGGTTAATCTCAGAAATGGTGAAGTCTCTGGAGAGGATCTAAGCCTTTTACTTTTGATCTCTTGGTGGCAAGAGGGGTAATATCACTGGAGAACAGTTTTCCCAATTTCATAGGAATCTGGAAGCTCTGTTTTACAGGAGTTAAGCTGTTGCAAAGCATTTAAAAGCAGAGAACATAAAAATGTGAGGATATGTTAAAAACTATTATTTTTGCATTTTTCAGCATATAGCTCAGTTTTCCTGTCTTGTACAGATTTATAGCTCATACAGTCCTCACATCCATAATTAAAATGAGGTTTTAAAAATAATATAGGTACGCCACGACATTAAGAGACTAATGGAGGCTTTGTAATGTCAAAATGATGGAGACTTTGTAACAAAGAAAATGGGCAATCCTTTACCTACCATATTGATAGCATTCACAGGGCCAATGCTATTTACGTACATGTCAGTGTGAATTATTGTCGGTTTAACTGCAAGAGAAACAACAAGAATCAGTAACGCCAATGAAGGTCAAAATCAACTACATGAAAGTCAAACACGAGCATGTTATTATGGCATCTCTCCTGTGTGGCTGTGGCTGCCTCACATTTCAACATGCGTATACAATAAATACAAATTTGCAGCAATATCTTCAACTTGAAATTAAGTTGGAGATGCTTTGAGACAAATTCTTACATCGTTTATTCTAACAGAACAAATTCCCTTGTGCAATGAGAACAAATACTGAAAACAGTGTTGATAGCTTAGAGAGACTCATGTCTGACTGATAGGATCTATATTTTGTGTCAGGTCACAGCAACGCCTCAAAACAAAACACTAACAATGAAAGCAAACTTATTTTTCTTATGATGTCTTGCATCACATGTTTTACATTATAATGCCAAATGCAACATGACTGCTGTTGTCTGCAGAGGTGGCTGTAGGTAAGTAACAATTTTTTGAGCCCAAAGCCAAAATGATACTTAGGGCTCTGAGAGATAAATTAAGAAGAGTTGTGTCATTTCTTTATTTTGAAATTGCTCCATTTCAGCTTTATTCTTCTTGTACACCTTGGCTACATCATGATTGGTTCTTTTTTTTTTCCCCCAGATGCTTTTAATAATGTTTTACTTCCTTTCTGTTTCTAAAGTCTTGGTTTAAGTGAAGACAAATTCTTCTGCTAATTTACACTGTATACATACATTGAAGGTTAAAGACTCATGTTATCCTTCACTGTGAAAAATTCCTTAGTTTATAAGCCTCTATAAACTTGTTAGAAACAGCTTTCTTCATTAACCTTGCTGCTTTCTGCTTTCCTCTGCCTGCCTCATCCATGGAATCTCTGTGCCTTTTTCTATAATCTTATTACTGCCGTATCCTCTTCTGCAGAGGTATTGTCTGCCTGCTCTGTGTGCTCCCAGGGCTTCTCAAACTGACTCGCAGCAATTCAGGGAGATTTTTTCCTCCCAGTTCCCTCAGTAATCAGTGGAGAGGAAGATTCCTGCAAAAGGTGATTCAGTCAAATAAGACTCCCATTCTTGAGTGCAGGCTTGGCCCTATACACTCACGCTGGCTGTGGGAATCATCCAGGCAGGTTGGCTTTGCCTGGCTACAGTTATCTTTTGTGAACCTCTTCCTCTGTGCCCTGTTCTGTCCCCTCCTGTCGTGCTGTGCAAGGGAGGGCCCAGGCTGCAACAGTGTGTGCAGCTGCTGCTGTGGGAGGCTCTGGAGCCATCACATCGTACAAGGATTAGGTTGTTTTACTCTCTTTTTGGCCTTTCTTTCCGATGGATTACTTGTGATTCTCTAATGCCATCTCTTAGGTATAAAAAGAAGAGAAAAACTTGATTTAACCCCCTAGAATTTAAATTCTGAACTTCCTATGCAGGTAAATCATCACAAGCAGCCTGATTCAGCAAATTACAGCACACTTATTAGACGTCCTAGGATAGATTCAGCAATCTTAATTTATGTCAGCTTCCAAAATCATGACTACTTTACATGCCTCTGATGTTTTGCTGCATTGCATTTTATTCTTGTAACTACTTTGAATGGATTCTGCTTCCTGGGTAACATAATATGACATGAAAATTCTTTCTCTTCACTGCTTAATCAAACGTGGTCTGAAACCAAAACCAACGTACCTCCTATGTCAGGTCTCAATTTGTTGTCATATCCTTCCAGCAAGCCATTTAAAATAAGAGTCACATCACTCTCATGGACTTTGGGAGTCAAAACCCAAGTCCTATTTGAAGTGTAATCTTCATAATCATCATCTCCCTTTTGGGTGGAGCTATTAAAGAAATAAAAATGAAGAAGAGGAAGTCTTGAATATACAAATTTGTAGGTAACTTCTTTGGAAGACAATACACACACATTTTAGAGTTTAATAATACTGTAAAAACTGAAAAATTGCCCATTTACAAAATTAGATTCCCAGAAAAGATGCCACATGACAGTGGAGGTTACAATTCACTGTAGCAGCATTTCCTTTTAGTACGGTTGAGATCACAATCTGTCTGTTCGGAGGAGCATCAGTGCTTATCACCTTTGTCATGCCTATTTTTTCTCTCATTGACTCAGGTGGGACCTGTTATGAAACAAATCTAATTGTCACTTAGCTTATGCAACTCCCCACCAAAATATCACTTATGTCCACAGTGTTGTTGCATTACTTCTCTTGGAGAGAATGACAAGACCAATAATTAGATTCATTCAGACAAACTTCTCACGCAGCTTTTCTCCACTCTGATGAACTTGAGTTTATTGTGCATTTGGAAAGTCGAGCACAAATTTTTGCCAAGGGTTCTCTTTTTCACTTTTGCTAACCAGAACTCACAGAGGATAAAAAGTCTGTCTGCTGGGGTTTTTCTGCTGCTCAGAAGTATGACAGCAGATCTAATTCAACCTGCTTAGCACAGTAAAAAAAGCAAGTTCAGAGTCAGAAATGAGTAGACTAGCCTTAATGGATGTTTTGTTTTCTCCAAATCAGTGCCTCCAGTTCTAGAGGAGAACATTGAAACTACTTCAGAATATGACATAATCAGATATTTTCATTTCAGAATGTCAGTGATAATCAGCTGAACAGTGCTAGGCAACTGAATGGTTTTTTGCATAATATGCCAGTGCCCTTCTTTCCTGACCTGCTTCTGTGACAAAGTTTGAGCACTGCTGGCTGGAAAGGGAAAATCTTATTGATACTACAGATGTCTTAAGCCAGTGGGTAGAGTTGGGATACAAATGGGTGCAACTGGGAATGTGCAGCATGGAGACAGAGCCAGTCTTGCGCTGAGCTGAGCTTGGAGGCTGCTGCTGCATGTGATCTCCCCCTCTGTTAGCTGTGCTGGGTACCAGGCACTGCCTGCAGCCTCCAGGCACCTCCTCACCCACCCTGCACCAGCTGTGACTATCTGGGAGCTTCAGCTGCCCAGGTCAAGAATTGGCAACCCAACCTCTTCATTCTGGCTGCACAAGCCTGGACCTGTAGTGTTTTATTAGCAATCAAAAGCAGAGTTTTAATTGGCAGTATGCTTCCTAGTATTCTGCTGGTACTGACAAACAGGTAAATTTAATTAAATTGGGAGAATTTTTTTTTTATTCCTTTGTCTGGAGTTTAGAGATCTAATTGTAATTCAAAGAAACGTAACTGAAGCCAAATTCTCTCTCCTGAAGGAAAGGAAGTACTTCTAAATAAAGTCTTTGCAAACAGAAGGCACGAGATTATATGTTTTCAAACTACGCAAAGTGACTGAAGAAACATAGCTTTATGTATAAAAAGCCTTATTCCTGTTTTGTAACCTATTAAACAACCATTCTCTGAAAAGAATATCTTTTTCTGAATGGAAAATAAAAAGTAAATCAAATGTATTCTTCCACAATGGAAACACGTTACTGAAAATCAGTGCAATGAGAAAGCTTTGAAAGTCAAGGCAGCTAATTAGTAGTCTGGTGTACTAGGCAGTGCAAGATTAGAAGTGTGTTTGTCTAGATGTTTTCTCTGAGCTAGAACAACCTTATTGAACAGCAGCCTACAGACACTAAAACTTCAATTCCTTCTTGGAAATTATTTGCATGACAGAAATAGTGACTTGTTTGTTTGCTCATTTCTCATTTCAAGTCATTTTGGCACTTCACATCTCCAAAACCAGCAAATGCTTTACGAGATTAACGGGAGACAGAGGAGGGAGAACACAGCCAATGTAGCTGGGGGGAAATGCTACTGAATTCCAGCCTTTATAAGAATTCCACAAGGATCATAAGCTAACATGGGTATGCAATTGTCTAAATGTCTGTCTGTGTAAACCTCCATTCCAGCCGCAACAATCAGAGGTGCGTCTCTATCCAGATGACCAGGGCTTTAGCCATGCAATGCCATTAACACAATGAAGATTATAATAACAAAGCCCTTTTCATCTCCTTAAGGTTCTCAGATCAGACCTTCTGATTATATGGCTGAAATTTTGCAAGTGCTTTTAATGTCCAAGACAAATTTGTTAAAGCCTAGATTATACCCAAATGTATATTGAAATCTATTTTTATTTTTAAGACTGCTAGAAGTTTTCAAATCTAGTAATATAGATATGAAAAGAAACACATGTTTACCTATTTGCAGATTACACTATAATTTTTTGAAGGTTAATGTGTCAGACATCAGAGATACAAAATCTCACTATTTGAGATATTCCTGCTGTGACATTAATGCCATTGCAAGATGTCTGCAAAACTGCTTTACATAAATCCACTTTCCCTAGCTGAAAAGAGATGGCTTAAGAGGGTCAGAACCCAAGCTTGAGACTTCAAGCCATGGAGTAATTAAAGTTAGAAGGCACATTTGGAGGTCATCTGGTCCAGTCCCTGCTCAGTTTGCCAGCTGAGCCAGCATGTGGAGGCTCTGATGCTAATCCCTTACAAATATATATATATGTGCAACCATGAGTGTTTAACAATTGGGGGGCTCTTTGTATGTCTCAAATAACTTGAAATACATCTTCACAAAGCAGGAAGAGGGCAGAAGTCACTAGTGCTAATAAACATTTATTAATTTAGGTCTGATTTTCTTAATACTATGTGCAGAGATCTATAAACTGGTATCTCACTCTACAATTACATAAAAACCTCATTTTGCCAATGAGATTTTTACCACGTTAGGAACTAAACAGGGTTGAACTCTTATTTTTATCTCCCTCTGAGAAACACATACTAATTGCAATCCTGCATTGGAGCAGTTGTTACTTGATCTATGCCATTTATATATCTCTTTTGAGTGCACACTGTTGAGATGCAACTTTAGCACAAAATGAGGCTGACACAAACTAAATGTTCAGGAACTTATTTTTCAGATCTTTGCCAGTGTATTTGATCCATGCATTTTTTTTCACTACTATCTGGGCAACATTTAATCATTCTTGGAGCAAATGTAATCTCTGTGGGCAGAAGTGCCCACTGCATGTAGAACTGGGGTCACCAACCAAGGGGAAAAGGATTAATGAAATGATGCTCTCTTTCATTGTCAGCCTCCTTTATGGGCCCCTTAGCACTAAAGGCATTATTTCTGTACTGGAAATACATTAAAATTGTGGAAGAGAATATCTCTGCTGGGAAATCACTGATGCATTAGAAAAACAATTTTTTTCCATCTTCTTTATTGATTCTTCTTCAGAAGACATGGCCAAGCCCATTACTTAAATGTTTCATTAATGTGCTGATACACTATACTCTTAGCAGTCCAAAGCCACAGAAGTCCACATTACAGTTTTGTATTTTATTTTTTTTTTAATAGTTTCAGCATGATTTCTTTTCTTTTGTGCTTTCATTTCCATGGAAATAAGTTTGATGCCTATGTAAAAATAACTACCACTTTAGTAAAATTTAACAAATAATTATATTAGTGGTATATAACTGTCTTGCATTACTATGCTTCCAAGCCTTTTGGCTTAAATTCTTTAGTTCAAAAAGGAATATAAAGCATAGATTACCCATTTCAAAACTACTGTGTTTTAGTTAATTGCTAACATAAAGTCAACATTATAACTTTGGATGATCTCTGTTGTCATCTCTCTATCAGAGACATTCTAATGTGATTCCAGAAGAATCATATGTAGTGTTTCCTGGAAAGAAACTACCATATGTTGGTAGAGATAGGCTATACATTATTTAATATCACAGACAACAGCAATAATTTTACAGTCTAAATTGGGGGACAGATTGGGCACATCTTATTTAAGTAGTGAGCAATAACTCACAAAGGATATCCCTTTGAAATAAGGTATTATTTCCTAATCCACAGGAACATGATTTTCACAACTTGTTATAAGGAGTAGAAGGGAAAAGAAGGATACTCTTCTCTGGCAAAAAACCTACCATGGCTAGTCAGTCTTTCAGCCTTCAGATATGAGGTCATATATTCAGCTGGTCAAAATCTCTATAATTCCAGTGACTTTAAATGAGATACGCCAGTTTCTACCTGCTGTGGCTCTGCCCTCTAGTTTTTCTAAATATAGAAAATTAATTTTAACTATTACCAAGAATTTTATTGTGAAATTTCACCCAAGAGTCAATTGCTGTAATTGCATTGCTGTTTATCAGAGTAGCCACTAAGTGCCTAAAGGGCACCTGTAGCAGTATTGAATAGGAAATGACTAAATAGTTTAAATCTAATTAAAAACTTATTTGTCAAAAAATCTGGGCAATTTCATCTTTTATATGAAGTAGGCTATAGAGCCTTCAGCAAAGATTTAATAAACTACTCAAACATAGACCGAGTTTTCCAATGAAAGCACCAATGTTTTCTGCCTCTCAGGGAAGGACTGAAACAAGGCTTGCCAGTTCACCTAACAGCACTGTTTAATTTAATGAAGACTCAAGTTCAATTCATTCTCTGATATGCATTAAAAAATGACCCTAATCCACAGGTCATGCATTATTCATGGTGATTATATGGTCTCTGTGAGGGAAAGACATATTCCAGGGTCCCACTGTGGATAGAGATGCTGTATGCAGATGTGACATATGAGTGTGAAGATAGCAGATGTGGAGGAGAATACAGCATCTCTGGAAATCTAACAGTGTCTAAATTCTCTCTTGTTGACTCACATTTTAAGTAAAGGTATCTTGATTGAAGCAGAAAATGTTATTGCAAAGTTGTGCCACGGATTCTCTTGCCCTGTTTGTGTTTCTGTTCTGTCCATTTTTATTGTTTAGATCCCAAGGCTATTCCCAGGACCGAGCTTCTATCCTTGCCATAAAAACGGCACCTATTTTCTCTTTTTTTTACATCTAAATGTTCATCACAATACCCAACCTTTGATTTTGTTAGGACTGAAAATCATGCAACGTGAAGATTAATCTCCTCCCAAATAAGGAGGATCCCTCACTAAGGATGGAAACTTGGATGGTCTGCTCAGAGAGAGGAAAAGAGAAGATCTAGTCAGTTATCAGAAGTTCCATAATAGAAAATGAAGCTGAGAGATTTGGACTAGGAAATCACGGAGAAATTGTCTTGTAGTCCTACTCCCTTCACCTAGAGTTGTGGTGCTGGTGCAACTACAATTCTGGATGGAGCTCTATTCCAGAAGAGCCCGAAAACCTGGATTCACAGAGATTCCAGCAAAGCTTGTTTCACAAGGCCACAAGGGAGTATAAGCTGTATTTTGGCCATTTGTAGTAGTCATGCAGGGAGGGAGGCTGAAGAAGTTCACAGGAGGAAAGAAAATAGTTTTGATCTACTCACTGGTTTGGGTGGGATGGATTTTAGGTAGGTCACCTGTAGAAGATAGTTTATTTTCTAAGCACTGCTCTGCTGCAGCTATCATTCCATGTACTTCTCAAATTGTGTAGAGGAGTTAAAACTTTGGCGTGAAATGATTATTGCTTAAAACAAAACAAAGCTGACTTTTTCTGTCATCACTAAGTCACAGAGGGACTGAAGTGTTCATAAAAATAATTATTAAAAGGATATTACAGTTTTCATAAAGAAATAGGTACAGCTAAAATACTTAGATTATGGGACTGAGCACACAAGTCTCAAAATGGTTATTTAAGAGTCAGAAATTACTAGAGGAGCACAAATGAGTGCACCGAGCAATGACTTCTCAGTCATCTTTACTGAACATGAAGGCTCCAGACTGCCAGCAATCAGTCATTTCTGAAAACTGTGCCTGCCCTGAGACATAAATGTTGTCTGGGTTCCTGTGAACATTCACACTCTGCTCCCGTGAAGTGGTGATACCTGGCCATGCAGCACCTAGGGATCATGCTGTGGGTTTTACAAGCTTCCCTGTAGTCATTCAGCAGCTCCCAGTAACCTCATTGGTGCTTCTCAGCCATTTTGAGTAAATTAGTGCAGTTCTTGGACCTCTTCACAAACTTCTAAATTATTATATTGGCAATGGTGGTTTTGTATTAGTGTCTATAAAACTGCTAATGACAGCAAACTGGTTTATCTTACATGCCTTCTAGATCTTGCCCAATACATGCACTCAGATTAACTACTGCACCTAACATCTAATAAATTTCAGCTCTTTGTAGTTATTGTTAGAACATCTATTTTCCACATTTTCAGACTCAGCTGAATGCGGCTACAGCAAGTGCTGTTTATATGAAAGGTTGAAAATGAAAAATTTAGCTTGGTTTAAGTTTTGTTTCATTCCTGTAGTTCATGAAAACACTTTTGAAAAAAGCCTTTCACAGTGCATTTATTGAGAGTGCTAACAATAAAACTTCTGGTTTGCAGTATTTACTGTGTTTTCTAGTTCACTGTGCTGAAAAATTGTAGTGCAATTTTTGCATGGCACAACTGATTGGATTCAAGTCATGAGTGACCATGAGGATTATTGTCCCTTTAAAAATATTTCTAGTAGCAACCAAATGGGCTCACAGCCAGTTGTCACAAAAATTACCAGAAAGAGGGACCAGTGTTAGCAGCCCTGGCAAAGAACCAAAAGCTGAAATGTAGCACCCAGCCCAGAATCTGTTTCTTCAGCAGAACATTGAGGTACTTTTCTAAATAAGTTGATAAAGGATTTACATCTCCAGGTCTATCAGAACTGATTGATGTCATTAACCACAAGCTGAATTACACCACAATATAAAACTTGTGGGTATGGAGAGGAGTTATATGTTACCCTGAGGGAGGATGGCAAAGTGTAGAGAGATGAAGGAAACTTCTTTAGGCCAGTAAGGAATAGAAAGATAATTATAGAAACAAGCATACATCATTCATTTTGAAGAGCCTGAGCCTGAAGTGCAGCATTTATACTTACGAGAGCTCTGGAGGAGTCTAAGATATGATCAGATGATTCAGATAAGCCTCCATAACTTAAGATGATTATTTCAAATTTTTTTTTTTTTAGCTGGAATTTTGCATGACTATGTATCTTTATATTTTATTTACTGGAGGTTATATAATCTACTTCTGTATCTGTTTTCACTGTGGTTATGGATACTCATGTTAGCGGCGAGCGAAAGCATTAGAAACAAACAGAAAAGGGAGAAATAGCTACAGATATTCTTCTGCATCATAGGGTTAGCTTGAGCTGATCTGCTTTATTTGAAGTTATCTAGCTATATCTAAGTGTAAAAAGTTTAACCTTGGAATTATGTGAACCTCAGTAGGTTTCTTTTGTGTTTTACATTCCTCTTCTATATACTACTCTCCCCTCCCATCCCCTTCTTTCTTATTTTTTAATTTTTTTTTTTTTAAACTGCTCTGCGCATCTCTGAATGCGAAATCTAAGGCACTTGGAGCATGATTTTTGCCTGTTGCTATTACTCAGCTCCTGCAGATTTCCACTATAGCTAGCAAATCTCAAGAGAAGGAGTAAATGGCCATTACTGAAATGTGATTTGACTAGGTCTGGTTTAGTTTGAGCTCACTTCATTTTTTCTGGCTGTGTTTTATTGTATATAATTGTCATCTGTTAGTATTCCATGTGATATCTCTTCCCCAATGACGTGCATCACTTTTATAAAAGATTGCTCTAAAATCTCACTATAAATTAAAAAGCTCAATTCTGTTCTCAGTGAGCAAGATTAGGAAAACATGGATGCCCTCCAGCCATCTATTTAAACAACATTAACTCAAAAAACCCAATCCTCCTGCTCAATTAGACTTGAGAAATGAAAAAATAGGCTCTTGTTCTATACTACCCTATGAGGCACTCGTATTTGTGGCTTTTCAAACTTCTTGCACGATGTTTTTCTGTATTTTGTCTGCATGGTAATTTCACCCAGAAGGAAGTCACTTCTGGAATCAATCAGTCATGGTGTAGTCATCCTCTCATCACTATCAGTCAGTGTTTAAAAACAAACATGTGAGGTGCTAAAAGTGTCAGCAGTTTTGCTTATTGAGTAACACTCCTGAGCATTTTCTGGATGTTTAAAATATATATTTTTTTTAATTGGTCTACCAGTGTGAGCTATAAATGCAAGTTAGGCTGAATATAAATTCAAGTTAAGCTGAATATAAATCCTTATTAGAATTAAATCTGTCAGGGAATGTTTTCAGTCTTGTCTTCTACATCTCAGTACACAGCAGAGCTCTATAATGAGGTGTTCCTAGTGTTGGGCTGGGAGCCAGGAACATGGAATGCCTACCCCAGTTAAAGGACTAGTGTCCTTCTACTTGCTATGCTAAGCCAAGTAGATCTTCTCTGCATGTAAGTGTAAACCATTTTTACACTATAAATAAGCACAAAAATGTCACTTATTATTTGTGTTTGATGAAGACTGGGTATGATGCTAAACCATCTCATTGTGGAGGAATAAACAATCGCTAACCATACCTTAGGAAATGACATTGCATTGCATTTACCACCAATGTTAAAGTCTATATTGCTGGCAAAGCAGGTGGGTCAGATAAGCCCTCAGTATTTAGGGAGCCAGTCAAAAATAAATGTGAACCAGTATGGGTTTATTCTGAGTGTATTAATAATTCTTACTTCTCTCAGATCATGGAAGTATCATTACTGGAATGTTTTTCGATAGAATGAGTCTGAAGAAAGAGCTGAATGAACAGAAAATCGCTGCTTGATACACATGTCTAATTACATCCTGATACAGCTATCTCATTCACAAAATAAGACTAAGCAAATGGTGAAAATTAAACTGTTTTTTTGTTGTTTCTTTTTTAAACAATGCTTCTGTTTTAACTTCATTTTTAATGCATGGTAACCAATAGTAACCCATGTGTTCCCACATAAACCAGCTTATATCATGCAAGACGCTGTTTGCACTCATGCTCATAAAACAGACTGTGCAGGGGTGGATGTGGAATTTAGTTCTGATAACAGGGTAGATGTGTGATACATTAAGAATGTAAGTGGCAAACTAATGTCTCTGTGTCAGCTGAGCAGGAAAATTGTCAACAAGTGTTCTGTAATTCCCCTATGGAGTTTATTTATTTTGATGGACTTTCTTTGGTGTTTGGTACTATCAGGATGGCTCCATGTCAGCATCTCTTTGATTCCATGGGACATGCCAGCTTCTGGGTAAGGACTGCTAGCAGCTCTGCTCTAAAATGCTCCCAGGCAGGGTTTTTCAGTTGTCACCCCGTGCCTGTTTAACCTGGAGAAAAGGAGGCTCAGGGGGGACCTTATCACTCCCTGTGACTCCCTGACAGGAGGGGTCAGTCTCTTGTGCCAGGTAACAAGGGCTAGCACAAGAGCAAACAGCCTCAGGTTGTACCTGGGGAGGTTTAGGTTGGACATTACAAAACATTTCTTCACCGAAAGGGCTGTCAGCTTTTGGAACAGACTGCCAGGGAAGTGCTGGAGGCACCACCTTGGGAGTGTTCAAGCCCTGTGGATGTGATCCTTGGGGCCATGGTTTAGTGGCGAACACAGCAGCACTGGGTTAATCAGGACTCAATGATTTTAGAAGCCTTTCCAACCTTAGTGATTCCACGATTCTGTGCCTTTACCCCTCTATGCTGCATCTCAAGGCCTCTGCGTGGAGTCACCGTTTGTCACTATTGTCTGTATAAACTCTGGTTGTACCACACAAAAAGTCAAACAAATTAGCCCTAGATGCCTGGTCAATGAGATAAATGGCTGTGGCAGCTAAGCAAAGCTGTGGGCAGGTCAGGAGGAGTTCAGGCCCAGCTGGCCTGACGAGCCTCTGTCCCCAGGCCGTGCAGCTGCAACTCACACACAGTGTTTCCAAAAATCAGCACAGCAATCGGGATGCAAAGCTGCTACATATTCCTTGCCTATTTATGCCCCCCTGTTCCGGAGACAATTTCGAAAAGAAGTGCTGGGGTGCAGAAAATTTTCTAAAAAGCAGACTTTGGATGTGTAGTCCATAGAAAGAAAATGTCACTCTAAAGTATAGTCAGCTTTTAATGGAAGAAACTCAGAATCTTTTTTCTGAAAAAGCTGTCAATTGTTTTAGGGGTCCTGACTAATAAATACCATGGTGACTCTGTATTTTAGCAAGAATAAACTGTGTATGGGCTCACTCAATGTCTCATCTCTTTTCACTTTCCATCAATCTCCAATAAGTAAAACGCATGGCACATAATATGCAAATTCTACCTAGCTCTGAAGTTTTTGACGTTTGAGTGGGCTAGGCATAATGATCACTGCAAAGCCTATCTTCCATCCCTTGCATTTGAATGTGACTATTAAGGCTCGTCAAAACACCAGGAAGGTAGGAGCAATTTCTATTCCACACACATACAAACATATATCTCCCAGAATTTTCTTTTTCCTCCACAAATATTTTGGCATACGTTTTTTGACTCTCGTCAGCACTATAGAATTTTACTTTATAAATTGTCACTGCTCTGATTATGGTCAGAGAAGTTTTCCTTTTAAAAAAGAAAGACAATTTTACAGAGAAAGCTACTAGAATCTTGTTTTATAAGTAGATGTTTTTCAGGGATAGGGAAACCTGGGTGCCTCATAACTGGAAAAGACAGCAAGAATAAGAAAAATAACCAAGTACAAGCAGAAGCTAAGAGTGGTTGTGATTCAGGTGTGTAACTGGCTACAAGGGTCAGAAGGAGCAGTAAATGTAACCATAGATATATTCCAAAAGCATTGTTTTGAAACACTGCATTAGAAGCCAAGTTTATCCAGCACTATTACTGATTTATTTCTGAAATTCCTGGAGAGAAGAAACCATATTAAGGTCTAAGAGATGTAGACTCGTGTAACTAGAGTTTCAAAATATATTTAGCAGTGGAATAATACAGGGTGCTGAAGTTGCTACAGAGAATAATACAAAGTCCAGAAAGACATACAGTGGTGAAAATGTTTCCTTCCGTTTGAGAGGTTATATAAGAGGATTTTTTTCTCCTCATGTCACTGCAGCTCTGCACTGTGGCTAGGTCAAAGGATCCACTAAATGTGCTGCAGAGACTGTTTCAGTTGACAACCAAAGTGTCCATATATTCAGGCCACAATGTCCAGTTGCCCATGAGGTTTCCTTGGCTCCATCAGAGCTCGGTGGAGCACCCACCATGGCACAACAGCAAGAAGCTTTAGAGGTGAATTGATAGAAGACCAAGCAGGGATAGGCAGATATCACCATCTGGCATTACCAGATCATCTTGGATTAGTCCCTGCCCAGCTGTGGGGTCTCCATGGAAGAGATATAAGCACCAGATGCATGTGGTGTCATTAATAGAGGTTGTACTTTCTGTGAGCTTTGAAGCAAGACCCTTGAAGGAATTTAGGGTGGCTGCACAAAGCATCATGGCAATTCAGAACAGGCTCACTGGCAAAATGCAGAGGGTTTCAGACCCATCTTCTCTGAGGACAGAGGAGGCACTATGAGGCTTCAGAGATTTTCTTGGTCCTTTACCCAAACTGCATAATCAGGAGCTGTTTAAAAACAAGAGTCTTTCCATGACTTGAGCAGGTGCAAATGGGACCAATGCAGGTGAGAATGGACACCAAAAAAACCCTAAAATTAATGGGAGATGAGCAGAAGCTAAGGCTAAAGATGTTTTACTGATCATGACATATCTCCCACATGGATAAATCCATCTTCAGTTTCCCTTGTTACAGATCCAGCAGCTTTTTTATGAGCTACAGACGTACGCAGTATAACTGACAGAGTATTGATAAGAAGAAATTCCACTGGAAGCCACTGAAGTAAAACTTTACGTGCAATTTTATCCTCCTGAGATCCTGGGGAATTTGGCAAACACACCTCAGGATAATTTGTTAAATAAAGAACAGGTGCTATTCTAAGCTCTACAGTTTTCCAGGACAGATTACCAAAGAAATAATTTAGAAGAGGGGACATAAATGGAATACATTTGCTGGCAAATGTTGCATTTTTAGCTTATATCTGTCAGATTTTCCAGGATTATGCTTTCCATACTGCCAGCTGCTCAATATTCTGATCCTTGTGCAGAATACCATGTTGGTAAACATTTGAACACAAATGAAAGTGTTTTCCTGGATAAAGGCTTGAATGCTTAAAACCTTGCAGAACTGAAGCCCAGCTTAGCTGCCTCAGCCTGTTTTCCAAGGTGTCGTTGCAGACATGACATCTTTGTTAAAGACATACATTGTTTACATGCTGTTTGGAACTCTTGCTCGTTAACTAAAAAGAGAGGTCCTATTTAAGATACACACTATTTATGGTTGGACATAATTTGACTATTAAACTTCTGGGCTTTTTCATTAAATCCTTTCAAGACTATTTTATTGAGGTGCTCAGAACATTGCATATGTAGGCAATGATTGCAGATAACAAATGTTTCTCATTTTTTAGTCTGAATATATATTGCAATGAATTTAATCAAGTCTGTGCTTATCTGCTATAGAGAGATGAAGAGAGATAGAGCATTGGGAATGGTAACAGAAGAATTTATTTCACAAATATAGTACCTTTCCTCTTTCTTTTTTTTTTTCCCTTCCTTAACAGATTGCATAATTAAAGCTGCTAACAATTTTCCCTTCTAGTATTCTCCATAAGCCTTCACATACTCAGAACTTTTTCGAAGTTACCATGTGAGCTGAATTTCTTGGTTTCTGGCCAAAGATTAATTTTATTTCAAAGCCTAAAATAAAATCCACTTTTTGAAATCAGTAAGGCTAAAATTATTCCTATTTCCTTTTAAAATCAAATCTATATATGGGTTGTTTTCACACATGTAATCCCTAGATGACTGAATAGTAAATTTTGGAACTCATTGTAGAAATAATCCTTATTAAGAAGTATACCAGAGTAAAAGTGGTTGGCTATTAAGTGGTTAAAATGTATTAAGTGGATATAAAAGTGGTTAAATATTAATAACAAGTAATTTGGATTTGCTTAATTTAATTTCTGAGCAATGAACTATCTCTAGAGGTGCTGGTGGCATGTGGTGAGAGGAAAGATACACTGTCCTCACCTGGACAAAATAGATTTACCTTAGATTTACAACCTTTTGACATCAAGGAGGCAGAATTGTGGATCTGGATCACTATAACCAGTGCAGAGGAGAATATTTCCATGTTTTTCACCATTAAATATGAGTTTCAGAGCCTTGTTAGTTATGCTGGACATGGAATTTAAGAATTTGGCCCGAAAGATTTGTCATGACTTTAATCTCATGTGCTACATTAGAGCCTTATTAAGGTTTTAAGTAATTTTAAGTGCATGCTATAAGTCTTTAAAACAGCTTAGTGAGGTTTTTTTAGCATTTCCTTTAGAAACCAGGAAATAAAATTAGAAAAGTTATTGTTAATGTATTGTTGATTGTTCTTGCCCCAAAGAACTTACAAATATCCAATGTGTTTATTCAATGCAATGTGGTCTCTGATACTGGTTAATTATTCAGCTTCAGTAAAAGAGTAGCTGGTAACATTCACCTCTTCCAAATCCTGACCTTCCCAGAAAACAGCGATTCTTTTACTACATTACAAAACAAAACTGTGATATTCAAACACGTTTGAGCCCTCACAGGCTGGAGGAGCACAATGTATCATTTAAGTTACATTGAAAGATGCCAAAAGGTGCCTTTTAGTATTCAAGTTCAGCTACCAATACAATTCTTGACAGTGTAGATATTATTCCAGTGGTCAGATGTGCCACCTTCTTTCTGAAGCCACTGCCTGCTTTCTCACTTGTGTTCTTGTTCAAGTGTGCAATGTCTCTGATCTCTGACTCCCAAAACATACCCAGGCTCCCCTTGCTTCATGCCAATGGTTGCTCTGCATTTGTCATTGTCAATTTGAACATAATAACCCATCTGCCCAATTCCTGTACTTGTTTTCTGTTTGAAGCATAGCAGGCTTCTTGTCACTGTGTTAAAAATGTTGCATAATTCTGGTCTTCATAATTCATTTCCAGTTCTGCCTCCTGCTTGTAGCAAGTGTACCACCTTCCTGGACTCAGAGCTGAAGTCCTTACTCTCTGAATTAAGTAACCCTAAGGGCTATCAGTAATTCATCTAAGAATGTCAAGCTGACTGCAACTTGAATTATATCAATTATTTGGTTGCATTCTTCATTCCCTGACATTTGTGTGCCTGTTTGCCTTTCCTGTTTTATCTGTTTGGGCCATGGCTTCAGAGTTGTCTTGAAAATATTGTCCCTTCCCAAAAATAACCATGAGCTAATGGTCTACATATAGAATTATGTTATTGATTTTGGGGGGGGTCAGGTGATTATTTTTCTGCACAAAGAGTCAGTTTAAAAGCTTACATTTTGGAAGAATGGCTCTTAGAGCCATAAAAGTAGAAACCAGAGGCATTGATCAGGGTAGCAGAGGGGGAAAATCATTGCAGACTCCTTAATAAACTGTTCTCCCTTGCCTGCTTCAGTATCTGCTGTCCACCTGATTGAAGCCCTTTCAGTGCTAATCTGCAACGTGAAGTCTTTTGTGCCTTCACCTGTTTTTGGATAGGAAAAGCAGAGCACAAACTCTACCGCCCTTCCATGGGACGTACACAAGATGGCCAAGAGATAACTGATTTCTGTGTGTGATTATCGGGGGCACACCTCACTCTGCTTTGGTGACACACTTCTCCAGCTGTAGCAGACACATGTGTGGTTCAGTAGTGCATTATCACTTAATAATATATTGGCAAATACATTGATTCGTTTAGTAAGGCTTTCTACCATTATCTGATTAATTGCTCTTAATGGTTCTCTTTCCCATTCTGTCTCCTTCCATCTCTTTTTCTCTCTCTTGAAAAATAATCTAAGGGAATTGAATGAAAGTGGGATTCAGTGGATAATCCTCAATCTGTTGCAGCAGGCAGATTTCTGTTTGGATCTGAAGATATCTTGCTATGGATTAACAAAAGCTTCATATGACCAGAACATGCTATTTGTGTTACACAATATAACATTGAACCACTAGTGGAGGAAAACACTCATTTTTTCATATCACCCACTTTTTTGGGGATGAATTCTGGCAGAAGATTATTATGGGTATGCATGAGTTCCCCTTTAAGGTGTGTTTCTCATCAGTGTATAGAACCAGAAGTATTTTTCACCAGAACATGGAGCATTCAAAAAGCTGATGATGATAAATTGCTCAGGAAAAAAGGTAGCCTTTCATTCCAAGAGTTCACACCAAAGTCCAAGATGACATTCAGTAAAAAATATAATTTCATACATGACTACCTGCATCATTTGGAAAGAGCTAATGCAAGCATAAAAAGTAAATAACTTCCTATTCCATTCCTTCCAAAAGCTCATTATTATCCTTCATTTATTTTAAATAACTTTTTTACATATATTGATCTTTTATTTCCGGTAATGATCTGTATATGTTGGCTTATGTATTATAAGTATGATATTTCTTTAATGTTTTCCTGGCTGTCTGCAAACAGATGAAAGTTTTATCTTGTAAGGGTAATCTTTAGTTTCGTACACAATGGCCAGATTTCACAGCTAGGCCTACACATTGTGTTGTACTTGACTGAATATGTGTGAAAGTGTCCTTCTACTAAATCTGAAAAAATAGAACTGATCCTCAAGATATGAAAATCTGACTTAAACAGTACTGATGTTCTTCATTAGTGGTGCTCAACTGTTCCACTAAGATTCTTGTACGAATTACTGAATTTCTATTGCCTGCTACCACTTTGCAGTAACCATAATGTAGTCATTACTCTGGGTCAAATAAGTGATATTTTGTGCCATGTATTTTACATCTGGCAGGTGCCAATAGCCGAGGATAACAGTGAAAGGTCAGGGCAGAAATATCCCTGGTAAAATTTCTTATCTTCCAGACACATGCAGCTAGAGATTTCCTGTAATGAAATGTTACCATTGAGTTTAATGGATTTTGAAATATTTTTCTTCTCTTTGAATCTATATAAATATTTGGGCTCTGCTTTACTTCACTTATTAAAATAAAAACATTTTTGTAGTTTTTCAGGCAGCCAGGGATCATTTTATTGGGTGCTCTATGCCCTTTATGTAAGAGAGAGCAAGTAAAGCTGCTGTAGTCAACTTTTTCCATGTTGCTTAGGACATCACATGAAAAAACATTATGCAGCTGAGGTAGTCATTTACATGGGAAGGTGTTTGTTACATTTCTCGTCTGCTTATGCAGTCACTGGTGGTTTTCAGTAGCATTAAAGCCTCCTTTTTTGACAGCAGTTGTGTTAAAAATATTACTGTTATATAAATAAGAGGATATCACCGTGTGTCAGACTGAATACCCAATATTCAGTCTGACAAGACTTGCATATTAATTTCCTGTCACAACTATACAAATACCCCAGAATCACACCAGATATAATCCTCACTATTCTCTCAATAGTTTTCTTCAACCTACCACCATCACCCCTCTTTTACCTCAGTTTGTCTGCGCCAGTTGGCAGGTGCTGGAACTTGTGAAAATATGTACCCACTATCTCCCTCTACCCACTCTTTTTTCATATGGATGAAAAAAAGTATAGTTTTTTGTCAATTTCTCACATTGATGGAGATGGTTACACATTCTGATATAAATTAAATTCTAACCACTTCATGTGGCACGTTTAAAAGCAAGTAATAATATTTTCTGTTTTGCTCTTTTCTCCACCTTCTGGCTTGGTGCAAAGCTGAATTTCTTCTGAATTAGAAGAATCAAATAAGCAGGTTATTTCTGGACATCAAAATAGGAAACCAGACCCAATTCTAACAACAGCAAAGCTCCTCCTTACTGCGCCAGAGCTCTTCTGAGGCAGGTGCTCACCTAAATAAAATGCTTGTAAAGACATTGCACCTCCACAAGTGTTCACTCGAGGTGAATTCAGACTCTCATGCTCTGCTTTTTATAGCATCATGACAATTTAGGCCATAATCCAGTATCACAAGGAAGCATGCAGTGAATGCTAAGTTTAAAGTCATCAAAAGTCACTCACCATATTGAGTCTAAAAAGATCAGTACAACTAGAATGGACACTTTATACTGTTCCTTTCTCATCTCCACCACCTAAGACATCTCTTCACCGTGGTTTTTGTGTGTTGTGTATTTTCCCTAGGGACAGTTGTAGTCCCTAATTTCATTGGTGCTCAACGAGTGTTAGTCTCATTCTATGAGATTGGTTCTTCCTTACCTAATAATAATTATAGTTACCTGACTATGGTCATGGGATCTTTTTTCTGTAATTGATGGTTCTTTCCATGTACTTTCTGCAGTTTTTTTATTCATCACATAAGGAATGCGTCTTGTTCTAAGTAAACAGCCTCCTCCTTTGAGCCCAGAAAGTTTACAGCTGCTTCCAGTGAAAGTACCTAGATGTCCATTTCTATCATCAGCTGTCATATCTTTTCTAAAATGAATACATCTTTTTCTCCTATATTGCCAAAACACCTCCCTGGTTCTTGTTCAGAACTTCCATTCACAGAAAACAACGCCTTTTCTAGAATGGAGAAATTTTTTGTCCAGAGAGCCACGAAAAGACCTATGTGACACTTAAGATCCATTTACATTACAGTCTGTGGGCTGAAGTGGATTGTAAAGTTTTAGCTGATCATCTGAATAGAAAACAAAAGAAGGAATGAAGGAAAAAATATTGAGAGGTATTGTAAATCAGCTGGAATGTAGGTTGAGAGCTTTCTGCAAAAGCATTATGCAGTGTAAGAAACAACTTTTGAAGATCCTTACTGAGTTATAATTTAACTTTGGGTGATTTCCCAGTTCTTAGATGAGCACAAAACTACCTGTAAGGATCTATACTGGATATGTCCTGGCTTTTCTCTCAGCAACAGACTGACTTCAGTGGATCAGGGATTACTGAGAGGATAAAACGAGGCCTGTCATGTGAGAAGATTCGCAGAACTGCTGAGATTTTCAGTATTAGGTGTTGGATAGGGTGTTGGTTTCTTAGCAGGCAAAACTGGGAAAATAGACAATTAAATCTTATCATCTGTGTTAAAAGAAATTTGTATTGCAATAGAAATCTGTTTTTAAAAGTGTAACACTAAATAGGCTATGGAGTGTGAAAATGAAAAAAACAAAAACAACCTTCAGCTCTGACATCTTATGTCAGGTTTTGGGTTTTTTTTCTTAATCTGTATATTTATCTGTATCTATCCGGACTCCTTTCAGTGCTCTCCAGGAATAGTACAAGGAGTTATGACCATAAACTAAAACACAAGTTCCACCTCAACATGAGGAAGAACTTTACATTAAGGGTGGCAGAGCACTGGCACAGCTGCCCAGGGAGGTCCTGGAGTCTCCCTCTCTGGAGACATTCCAAACCCACCTGGACATATTCCTGTGTCACCTACTCCAGGTGACCCTGCCTTAGCAGGGGGGTGGGACAGATCCCCAGAGGTCCCTTCCAACCCCAATGATTCTGTGCTTTTCTGAGCTCCAATTCACATTAAGCAAGGCCCAAACTACCACTCTGTTTTTCACTGCCAGTCTCACACAAGCCACCTCCTTTTCTGTGTATTTTTTTTTTTCTGTGAGTAGGGCTGCAGGTACAACGGTTTGCAAAGCTGCAGTTCAGACTGTACTACCAGAGAACCCCACTCCAGTTATCCTGCTGAATGCTACAAAATAAGTAATCCAATGATCACCCTGATAGAATCTCTGTATGTAGGAATATATAGAATTTGCAAAGCTGGAGTGGCTGACCCTCCCTGTGACAAGGGAAGGCTGCAGGGTACTGAGCCAGTGCATCTCTCTCTGCAGGACAGGGTCAGTCAGGGCTGTTGACCTTAAAACTGCCTCTGCTTTGGAGCTTGCCTGAATAGATGTCTACAAGGCACTGTAAAAAATCAACTTTCCTCTAAGCATGTGCATCTGTTACTGCTCACCTGTGCCTATTGCTTTATCTAATAATTGAATAATTCATTATTCAATTCACAAGTCAGTTCTCTGTTGGAGAAAGTGGTGGTCATTACTTAAGCATATAGGAGTGTACTGGGACTGAGACTTGGAAAGAGTTCCCCTTGACAAGACATTTGATTCTTTTCCTTTCATCCATCCACTCCTATTCTTCCCTTTTAAATTTCTGTGCAACTGTTACAGAAGTTAGTGACCTATGTCAATAGAGCTAATATACCATAAATTAAAACAATGCAACCACAATCCAAACCAACAAGATACTTTTTCCAGGTCAGCATTAATCATGAACATTTTAAACTTAAGACCCTAAGGCATGATTTGGATGGAAATGAAGAATATAATATGAATAAAAAGGGAAATATTACATTAAAAGAGCAGATTAATTTCCTAAGGTATTTTTACTGTAGTTAGTTTCTAGAGGTTTTATTAACAAGTTCCACTTTTTGGATTTTCAAAGATTCAAACTTTCTGAAAGACATCTAACATCACTTTGCATACTCACTGGAGTATTTTTGAATACATGAGTTTTGGCATGCAAGTTATCTTTAGGTGGTTTAGTCACTACAGCAGAAGTTAGTTAAAGGGTTTAATCTATTTCTGGATCATGTATTTGCAAGTAGGGAAACAGTGGCTGTAGTCCTTTTTGCCCCATCAAGTTACTAACAATGAGAATTCTAATTTTCAAATCTACTTGAGGTCAGTAGTTTTGATACTCTTTATGATGATAATAGTTGTTCTAAGTTTGTGTCCCAGCATTACAGCTCACAGCAGTTAGGAGTGTAACATGGCTCTGAAAAATTCCAAAATGGGCCAAAAACTCCCCCTGACATGTTCAAGGAGTGCAGGCCCTGTGCCCACACAGCCTTAGCTCTGCTGAAACAAATGCTGGAGTATATAAAATATTCAGTTTCATAGGGCCATAGGCAAGGATAAAGTAATATTTTAACACCACCTAGATTCACATCTTCTGTCACAGCACTTCTTTAAAGGGAACCAATCCCTGTGAGGTGAGAAATTGTCTCTTATTAAACAAATCCTAATTCCAGGAATGGGACTTCTGGCTTAGTGTCAGTGTTATACCCCGTGTGAAACTATTGGGAGTGGATGAATAGCTACAGCTGCAGGATTAATACCTAACTGATGTTTCACAGTAATTCTAAGTGATTGTCCATCTGAGGGATATTAATCTCTTTTAATCCATGTTCTTATATCACGTCACTTTACAACAGCAAAACAATTTTATTTACACCCATGTTCAGTAATTTTAGTGAAAATACATACACTCATGTAGGCACCAAAGTATTTTGGTGCTAAAATAATTGCTTTATTTATGGGGTTTTTGATCAGTCTTGACAGTCTTCAGTTTTAGGCAGGTAGATGCAGCATAAAAATATTGCCATGAAACTACCTGGGCACTAACAAGTGAAAAAAAATAAAGCCCCACATCTGAACATTACTTTGCACTGTGTTTGTGTGTTTTTTGCTGGCAATTTGTTAAAGATCTGCAAAAATAAATAATAAGCCCCATATATTAATATTGTGCAGAGTAGAGCTTTAAATAATTTTGAAACTTTGCTGATGAGTTCTATTACATGCAATGTGTTAAACACCTTTTGTATGTTCAATAAGGACAATCAAATTATTAGGTCCAATTAAGCCACATCAGGTGTACAAATATTAATTAATTTTATTAATAATTTTAAATGGTTCCCAAGATTTTTTAATGTACTGTTTTCAGGAATGTGGAGCTTGATTTGACTAGTATTCACTGTACACAGCTCCAAGTCCATGTGATGGACTGCACACTGCTGTTACACTGATCTGAGGGATAAGAGGATGAGGGAACTTTATGCAAGAAGTTTGCATTACAGCTATGAATGTCAAGAAACCAATTGGAAGAAAGCAGTTCCTAAAACTTTAGTGTGCCCAGTTGTGAGGATGTACTGTATGCATTTAATAAAACTGATACAAATTCTTGTAAAGGTAAAATACTGCAGTGTTGTAAAATGACATTTGTTCCGAATTCATTCAAATCATGATTTGCTTAACTCAGTGCTAGGATTTTAGCTACTTCCATTAATGCCTGAGTGATGTCTTAACTTTCCTCTTCTTTCTTTAGTCTTTTAAATATTAATGATTTGTCAACAATAATTTTCTCTGTGTAGCAATTTTTTTATATTAATAGGGTTCAAACTTCTGCACAGTAATGGTAATCAAATGTGTTTAATTGCTTTGATCAGATTCTGAAAATATTTAAACTTCTGTGTGTATTCTCATTGATGTCAACACATTTATTCAGATGTTTAACATGGATCACCTTTGTTAGAGTTCAGTTGGCCCTTCAGAATTTCAGTGTCCAAGAAAAGTGACACACAATACAATAATATTCCCCTCCTTCTGAAGTGTTTGATGTGTTTTTAACAAATAAAAACTTTCATCTTAGCTATAAATAAATGGTATCTAAGTTCAACTTTTATAACTCAGTCTTGGTTCTTGAGTTTCCAAAATTAATAATAAGATTTCTTTCACAACAGGAGGAGGAAAATGTCTTGATTATTAGAATTAAAATCATATTTGCATGTTGACTCATTTAAAATGTTTCTGTAAAGCACTAAGAATAATTTTGCCTTTACTTGTAGCTATTATTTCTCTGTCTATGATTTATTCTTTAAAATTATGAGGTTAGGAGGCTGTCAGAGGAAACCATCTTGGCTATCAGATAGCTGTGAACAGAAAACAGAACTTTTTGCTGAGATAAAACTTTAAGTTGCATTATGAAGGGTTTCTTTTAAAGCTTATGAAATAATTTTGGCAAAACTCCTATCAGGCGGTGCTATTCTGAAAGATGAGTGAAAAGAAGGAAGTGTGCTAAAATAAGTATCTGGGATTATTTTAGTGGAAGTTTTTTGTCAAAATAATATGAAAGCCTGTGTCATAAAATCCTATAAAAATTGAATTTTCTATTTCCATATTCAGGTAGTAACCATAACTGGTTCTGTCAGGGCCAGACCTACCTCACACCTGTCTCACTCCCAACACCAAAGTACTCTCATGGTAGGCTCACTGGATTTTATTTAATTTTCTACTCAAATTTCAACCATTTTTAGTTTCTTCTCACAGGAATTCTTTACGAAGTTCCTTTTGTGTTAAAAAGTTATTTGAAAACACAGCAACTTTTAATTTTCCTGGCCAATCATTTTGGCCTTTTATTTGGCTTAGAACTCAGATCCTGCCATTGCATGTACGAAGTCTGATTTTTCTTAAACAATTAGAGAAAAACAGACAGAAAGACCCCACTTTTTGGTATGATAGCGTCCAGGTAAAAGGAAGGAAGGAGAAAGAAGGGAAATCTGAGGAGCCTGTGTGAATCCAGCATTAGTAGTAGCAAAGAGAGTGGGCACTAACTTCCCGAAGGCATCAGTGACAACATGGCTCACGCAGCTCTGGGGAGCAGTCTATTGCCTCTCCAAAGGCCATACACGCTGGGATGCTCTCTCCTCTAACCTGTTCAATGCCCACTCCACACATTTTTTTGCAGGAATGTCTGCTCCAGCGCAATGTTTGGCACTGCAGCAATCCACCCGCCCTCCGCTCTCCGCTCGTCCACATACCAACTCCTGCTTCCTCTGCCGCCGGGATTCTTCCCCCTTCCCATTTAGCTATCCGATACACACATGCAGCATGCACGGGTTGTCTGCCAGCAGAACGTGTCGGGTGTGGGGGGAAACGCTGCTGGAAACATTGGGCTGCCGCGATCCCGAGCGCTAGCACATCGCCCTGCCCGGGGAGCCGCGGCCGCCCGCACCGGAGGGATGCGCGGGGCCGGGGGCTGCGAGGGGCCGGGGGGCTGCCGGGGGGCTGCGAGGGGGCCGGGGGGGCTGCTAGGAACCCGGGAGGGCTCTGAGGGAGCCGTGCGGAAGCCGAGGGAGCCGTGCGGGAGCCGCATCGCTGTCCTTGGTGCTCAGCCCCGGCCGCCGCCGCCGCGCAGCCCCGCACAGCCATGATGGGCTGCCCGCTCCGGCACAAGGAGCGGCGGTGCGCGGACATTGTGCCCGCAAAACACGGCCGCCGCACGGCCCCGTGCACCGGAGCGGGCAATTAATTCCGAGATAAAAGGCTTCATTAATATGGCACCAAATTCCGTGAGCACCCCGGCATGTACCACCATCGCACACACGCCCGCCGCTCGCCCTCCCTGCCCGTGTCACAGACAACAATTGTAAGAGAAATAAAACATTCTAAGATCGCAGCTGCTCGGAGATAGATAGATGCAATGCCACTATCCGAACCTCTGGCATTCTCACCACAGCTCAGCAAATTCGCAGATTCTTCACCCCCCCAGCCCTCCCTCTCCCCCCACCCTCCCAAACAGAATCAGAAAGCACATCTTACCACTGGATGAGAGAGAGGAACAGAAGTGCCCACACCATCATTTTGAGAGAAAATGCAGGATTCAAGAATGCAGTGCTCCCCAGGCTTGTTGGATTTGAAGGAATCATCTCTATTCTAGCCCCCCCCACCCCCCCCCCAGCTTTTTTCCCCCTTTCCTCTTGGTTGCAGATGGATCCGTCCCCTTCTTTAATTTTTTTTTTTTTTTTTTTTTTTGGTAGTAGTTCTCCCCCCTCCCTACCAGGTCCCGTCAGTGGGATGAGACATTGCGCCCAGCTGCGGGAATTAATATGCAGGGGGAGAGAAATTAGATCTGCACAAGCCCTTTGCAGATATAATCAGAAAACGTCAGCTCAGGCAGCAGGCAGCAGCATCCAAATCTAGGGAAATAATATAATTGGGAGAAAAGGAAAAACATAAAACCCAAACAAAAAGCTAAAATCACAGACACTCACGGAATAAAAACAGTCAAGGAAAGGAGCACATACACATTTATGGAGCCACTGACACACATGCAACAAAATCCAATAAAGCAACGAAGAGTAAATGAGAGGGGGAAAAAATAAAGAAAGAATAAAGCAATGCAGCTTCTGCCTGAATGCAGATTAACTCTGAGGTCAAAGTGGAAATGATGCACTCTGCTGCAGCACAGATTAACACATGCGTGGTGTCAGCCAGGGTGCTTTTTAACCTTTGATTACACATATGCAGGCAGCCTGGATTTTCATTTTGGAGCCGAGAAGGATTTGGCAGGCATAGAAAAGGAGGTTGGAAGGAAAAGCTTGCCCTATGCTGCTGAGCATCCTCATTTTTCTAAACAGCCTGGAAATCGTGATTGCAAAGGGGGGAAAAAAATGAAAGGATGGACGGGGGAGTGGAAAAGGGAGGGATGGTTGTTGCTAAGTAACCCAGGAAATGGGGAAAGAAGCATTGGTGGAGTCACTATGAATGAGGTGATTTAGTGTGTGATAGGATTAGGGGGAATATGCACGGTTCTTATCTCCCCTCCCCCTAATAAAATGAGGCTACCCAGGCACAGGAAACACTTCCTGGCCAGAGGGGAAACACTAGAGGACTATAAAAGATGAACGTTGCCAAATTTTGGAACCAGACTCCCAAGTTCCATTGTCCAAAAATGCAATTTATCAACTGCTAGTGGAGCAAAAATTCAAGGAATCTCATGATTTCCTAAAGTAAGAGCACTTCAGTCTAAAATAGGTACTTGGACTATGACCTACAATAGCAATTTTTTGCCTCTCTTTTTTTCTGTCTAGACCAAAGCAAATATAGACAACAACAAACCTACCCAATGGCATTTATGAACTGGGAGAGTGGGCAAACTTAATCATCAGGAGCAATTTTTTTCAATTCCAAGCCCATTTTTCTAATACTCAAGGGAGAAATAAATAAATAAATAAATATTTTAAAGAAAACTTAAATGAAGTAAAAGTGAAATGTTCCCAATAAAATAAAAGCTTCAGAATTTCCCGCTGGACTTAGTCTAGTCTGAACCAAATCTGACACTTGGATTCTGCTCAAAGCTTCTAATACCCTGCACAATCTGTTAGTTCCCAATGTCCAAATGCAGAATGAAATTTATCCATCAGCATTAGATACAGTAATTGCTGTCTCAGTGTCTCTAAAACAGGGATCCAGCCTTCAGTCATCAAGTTAATTTTTTCCATTTCCAAACACAAAACATTTAACTTTAACAATAAACAATAGATCAATATTATTAGTGAATAAAATACATCTTGGCCGCTTGATAGTTCAAATTTTTTTTGAGCCAATATCTAACACAATGACTGTATTTTTGTCACTGTTTACAAACAACGTAACAAGTTGCAAACCTGGTTCTTAATATTTCCAATCAACGGTCTTCATTAAATTATTCCACCAACTTGTGGAATACTGCCCCTTCAGTGATAGAAAGCTATGTTTCAAATGCTCTCCCTGTATCTCTCTTCCTCTCAGTGCGTATATAGATATATATATATATATATAGGTATGTATGTATATATGTATGTATGCATGTTCAATATCAACATTTGCTCGTGGTTCACTTCATTACCTGTAAACATGACACTTCTGTGATTTTATTGCTGTAATCTCTCTCATCCGTTATCACAACATTCCTTTGAAGGGTGAAAATGCTGTGTATGTTTTGGTGAGGGAATCAAAATTGTTGATAGCTAAGAATTTGAAGTGTGCAAACATTTATTGTCTTGGCTACAGCAACTGTGTCTGCACAAGCACAGCAGCTTTACTCTGCACTTTATTTGCTGAAAATTTGTTCTGTTAGCAAAATCTTCTTGTCTGAAAAGAGTTCCTGGACTTCCTACAAAATTGTTATGCACTTTCACTCCAGAGGGTCAGCTTGTTACTCTTGCTAAGAGAGGCGAGGGGTCTGCAATAGAAGAAAAACCTGCTGGTGTCAAAGCTGAAGAGATTTTTCCGGGCTTCCCATCACATAGGAGGTATGACAAAAATAATTAGATACTGTAATACTGCTCCTTGATTGCTCAGAGTTTATTAAGGTGTAGAGACCATTGAAGATATTATTCCTGTAGGTATTTTGTTAGCTTTATCTTCTATTGACATTGTTAATTGGATAGCAACGAGCTTTGATAGGCAATCATAGTGTCTGAAGATTGTGTAGATTTTTCTGCATATTAAAACTTGCATCACCATATTATGATCAATTTTTCATCTCAGATGCATCTGCTTTAATTTTTATTTCAGCTGCCTGCAACTGACATTTAGGCACTGACTTAGGCAGTAGGAATTGAGATCTTTAGCCTCTGATACAGTCAGGGGACCACACAATGGCCAAGTCAGGTTTTTGAGATCATTTCAATAATAAAATACTTGACCCCGATACATGAAACTTATCCACCAATATTCAAGCAATACCAGTTTTGGCTGTATCCTTGCATTTCTTTGCAACCTTGGCCTGATGGAAGGGAAAGTAAACCCACATTTTATGCTTAATGAATTTCAATATTATTATATTATGCTGATAACCTCTGATAAAAAGGAAAAACTTTGTTTATCTGTAGCAGATAGAACTGCCATAGAAAACAAAAAAGTGCCAGGCTGTTTTCTCTCTGAACACACGTTGTCTTTGAAGCACAGTGTTCTGCTTTCTGTGCCCACAAGCTCAATCAGACAGTGATGTTTTAGAATTCCATCATAATAAATTATCACAAAGGATCAAATTTACATGAGGACACTGCCTAGTGTGAAATGTTTTCCTGACACCTTTTGTGTGATAAACCAATCCCACACAGTAACTTGCCCATGGGCACAAATGTGGCATCTTCACAACAAATGACTTCAAGTGTTTATGAAAAAAAGTCTTATGAAGAATAATTAAACGCAGAAGTGATTGTTCCAAAACGATGTGTTGTGTATCAGACTAGAATAATATTATAAGAGTAGCTTAGTAAATCTGGCAAACAGCTTGCTCATTTATGGAGGGTTCTCGGCTCCCATGATTTCCCTATGTGTCTGTGTCCTTAAGCCCAAAGAAAACATGACTCTTCCTTACCCTAAAATGATTTCTTTCCTGTGTATTAAATATTAAATCACACGTTAGAAAGAAAGAAGAAAAAGATACATGTACAAAACCAAATGCAAAAGTAGGTGTTACAAAAGATGCCTAAAGTGAAAAAAAAGGGCTCAGGATCTTGCCAGGCTGTCATTTACCACATGCTCCTATCTGGAAGTTCTTTCTGTTGCAGCTTGTGTTGCTTTAGACAAAACCAAACAAACCAAGCACCAAAAATAAAGTGCTGATTTCACTCTCTCTCGTATGGCACATGATTTGGATAGAGGTAACTGGTTTATATGGGTCACATTAAGGATGTTTTCTTAAAGACATAAGGAGGAAACATCTAGGTAGTTAAATTCTCTATAATTATGCTTTATGAGACTATTTATTACATATCATGTAATGTTTTGATGCTTAGAAAAATACATGAACTGTTTCAAATTATTTTTATCCTGAAATAAACTATCCTAGTTACAAAAAGAAAAATACTTTTGAACTGCATGAATGCACATTTTTAAAAATAGCTTGTATAACGCTAGGTATAAATATATATTTCAAAATAATAATAATAACATTGATAACATTTTGCTTTCCTCCAAGGTTCTCCTAACATATTCTACCCCTGGGTAAATATCTTAATACTGAATTCTGGAGGAAAATAGCATCCAATATAAAGTGCTCCTGTGATGGAGTTCTAGGATTTGATATACTCTCTCTTTTTTCCCCATGGCCTATCTTCTAACATATTTTCTGGTCGTCAATAGGTGTATAACTGTACATTAAAACATGGAAAAACTAAAAATTGACCTTGGAACACTCCTAGGAGAAAGGTAGGTCATGGTTTTATGCCTTTATTGCTGTACATATGTGTTCATGGTTGTGTATGGGAGGATTTCATTTACGATACCCAGACACCTCATTCTCTTTAATCCATGTGCTCGAAATGCAGTGAGTTTGTGAAGGAGTGGTACGGAGGTGGGCTGAACAAAAAGTGCACTAGACTCAGTGCTAGACTAAAATCATAGCTCAGAGATGATCATTGACTTCTGAATCAACATGAAATCAGGACCTTTCAAAGAGCTTTGTAAACCAAGTTCAATGTCATTACTGCATCTGCACAAAGAGTTACTTCCATGGCAGTACTAAGTAGATGAACTCAAAGCTATAGTGCACAGTGTATCCAACTATAGATCTGTATGTTTTGCTAAATGTAACCTAAATATAATTGTTTGTTATAGGATTAAAAAGTAGTCACTTCTTAATATTGAATCTCACTGCTACGTTTCCTGGTAAATGTTGGTTGGAGTCAGAAATATTGTGTATCGTTGTGTAGAATGTGGATGTCACAGGATTTCAAAGTAGGAGTCTAAGGTGTATTTAATTATTTAACTGAAAAAGTGTTATTTAAGCATTATTTCAGTCCTGTTTATTTATAAGTAAGATGATTCACTTAAACTGTCAGAATAAAAGGAAGAAAAAAAGACTAAATAGGTAAAAATAGTAATTCTTTCAAGAAACCCTTCAAGCTGAAGCCAGCTTCTTAGAGGATTCAACCTACTGCATTTTTTAAAAAAAGCCAAAATCTTGTGCTGCTTGGGAAATTATTTTTTAAAGAATTATTTTAAAGCTTAGCAATTAAAATTGCAAAGTGTTTCCTCAGAGAGGCATACAGTGGTATTTCAGGATTTTATGCAAAGTGAACATTTTTACAGATAGATATTAATTCAATCTGTATCACCAGGTTTCTATTCAAAGCAAGAACTTCCCAAGTATTTGACTTAAAAGAAAAAATTCTGGTAGCCTAAATACAACCAAAACACAACCCCAAAATACTCTGTTTGCTTATGTGCTTTGATCTTGTGCTAAAACAGCAAAGAAAACAAGTTGTTGGCTAAGAGCTCTCTCACTGTACTTAGATTTACAAGCTCCTGCCAGGAACAGACTTACCAAATGCTATTTTGTGCTCTAAACATCTAAGATTCTGTTCTCATAAAACTCTTGGAGCAAACTGCACTCCCCATCTCCCTGCTACTGACCTGATTAAGCTTCCTTACCCTGTGACATTACCTAGAGGGCCCAGTTCCTTCACACTAAATTCATGTGTGAAGAAATCACCACACTAGGGTGCTTTCTGAGGAATAGATTAATGGTTGTTCTCTGAACAGTCTTATTAATGCCTAGGAGAAGCCTCTGCTTCACAGGAGTTTCCAAGAAGCACAATTTTGAAGAGTCATATATTGATATGTATTCATATATATCAGTCTTGCAGGGTTTCTTGTGCACAATATTTCACACAGTTTATACTGTAGAAAGAGCTTAGATCCAAACCCTGTGTTCACAACTGTAACTTCCTCCCCATGCTTACCTTGTGCTAAAGCTCTGAGGTTCAGACCAGAGGTTTTGAACCCATCCCAGGCTTCCTCTACTCTGCATCAGCCAAAGGGGAGAGGGCTGGAGTTGTCCCCCTGCCACTCCTGAAGTCAGAGAGAGGGCGGGCAGTGCTGGGCTCTTTTCTGGGGTGATGACAATCTCTCCATGAAGGAACAAGTGAACCCTGTTCACATAATAAGTACTTTCAGCGGGACAAGTTGAGTTCTGTTGTTCATAAATACAATTATTGCCACCGACCGTTCAACCTACTTGGATCTTGTTTTGGATATTTACCTGTATGTAACTTGTAACTGTATATATTCTCTATTTAGCCATGAGAGAGGAAGAAATAATATGTGTACAGTCAGCACAAAATACCAAAGGGAGAGACACATAAGAAATTTTGAAAGGGTATTTTTCAATAACTATATTTTAGTATTTGAATATACGTGTATTGGAATGAGACCAAACAGGTCTTCTTCAAATCAGCTATGGAACAGCATATTTGATGGACCAATATGCTTGCAAATATAATTTCATCAGTGCATACTTACATTTGGCAGGATTAATGTGTTCTGTAAATATGTTTTTGTTCTAAGGCACTGTATATATAATTTTTCTTATTTTCTACTACAAAGAAATAGTGCTCTTGAGGCTGCTAAATCTGTTCATTTAAACTGTGCACATCTACAGTATGATTTTTATTCCCAGATGAAGAATGAAAATTCTCATAGACCAGGAAAACAAGGTTCATTCATTTATTAGCTTTTCCAATCTATAATGCAGCAAGAACATCAGAATCAGATGTTTGGTTTCTTCATGAGAAAAATACCTTGCCTACCTTAAGAGAGTAATTACTTCTTTCAAAAAGAAGTGTTTTATCAATTTTTCCACAAATAGATATACTTTCTTTTCAGAAGAGTAAAGTCTAGAAATCCTGACAAGAGGCCAAAGGATGCAGTTTGAAATGCGTGCTTAGGGAAAGGCCCAAGCTCAACTCTCACACACTTTGTTGAGAATTAAAAACATGTTTAACTGCAGTCTGAGCCCAGGTCTTTGCACAAGGAGGTGCAACCATCTCTTTAATTAATGCAAAAAAAGGCCATTATTTGATGAAAAGCTTCAGCCTCAGAATGTCACTTTTCACAATTGTAATCTCTATGTTTCCAGTAAAGATATTTTTACTGTTTCTGATTTTCACTCTTACCCAGAAAGTGAGAACTAAAAGTAAAAAAGGTGAGATTTGGCAATATAAATCCTGAATTTGTTCAGCAGGGAATGTTTTAAGACACCCATCTCCAAGGTCTGTGTGATAGCAGACACTCAGGGATGCCACTCCTTCTATCAGATCAGCATCACTGACTTTCTGTGGTTGTTACCTGTTTTGTATAGAAAATCTGATTTGACATAAATTATAGGACTGGCATTTTACCTAGTGTTCACTTTACACAGAGCCAAAATCTCTGTATTTCCAGGCCAGATTTGGTATTTCCTTTAGACAGTTTACATAATCTTAAGATCTATTTTGATGTGTCATTATCTCCTATGACTGCAATATTCAAAGTCTATTTCCATCAGCAAGGCAGTGCCTCCTCCCAAAGTAGATGTGAGGAAAAGCTTCCTGCCGTTTGTGTAGGACCACATTGGGGCACAAATATGGTTTTGTGATGGCTGAGTGGAGCAGGAATGGCCACATCAGGAATGGATCCAGAGTGCCGAGGTCTTGGAAAGTCTTACAGTCAGCCCTGCCAAGGGAATGTTATGCCCATTCTGTATAATCATCGCAAATGGTTTTCAAGTCTTCCTCCAAAAGTTAATGGAAGTGCAAGGCCATAAAGAATGTTTTCTTCATGCAGAAAGGAGGCAGCCCATTCTCTCCATTTGAGAAAGAAGAAGAAATAGAAAAAAATCTATGCTAATTTATTATACTAATTATACAATAGTAAGGATCCACAAGAGTGTAGTTCTCTATAGAGTGTTCAATATCTGTTCTTCATATCTACGTCGGAGCTATAAGTTTGGTTTATTTTGGGTTCATGTTTAACTTTACATAAAGCTGAAGAAGAAATCTCAGAGTTTGGCCATGTTTCTGTTTGGGGTAAGCTCTTTTGATCTTTCAGCATTTTGAATGTTCCTTTTCTATGCAGTGGAGCAAATGCACTTTAGGAATGATACCTGATAAGAGTTCAACACTTTTTGACTCTGGACCTTTAATGTTGTGTTGTGACATTTTTATGGGCAAACTAAGGATATACAATCTAGCTCCAGAGATTGGCCCTCAGTAATTTTCAGTAGTTTCCTTTTCAATGCGGCTGGGTACTGAATAGGGTTATTCTTTTTATGACCAAATATATTAAATAATAATCTGGATGGTGGAATGAATAATATCCTTACTATATTCAGTAAGGATGCCAAGCCAGGGGCAGGAGGGGGTTGGGAATAGGATTAGACCTTAAAAATAAAACCAGATCAGAAAAAAATATGAAGAATTTCAGAACATTCAGAAAGAATCACCAGAAGACTTGAAACTGTTGTCAAAGGAAACATGAGAAAAAGAAGTAAATGCAGTTTAGTCCGAGGAATTATGTCAAGTTTTCAAATATGTGCAGATGCAATGAGGCATGAATAGCTGGTATTTCTGCTTTGTAGGATGATAAAGATTTATCATAGCTTTTTAGATTAATTATCTTTTGGTAAGTCAGAAAAAATGTCCTATGGTAGGAATCTCAAAGCACTGGAATGGTTTGCTGAGGTCAAATAAGAGGTTCTTTCAGAGCTGCTTTTTATGACTGATAGGTAAGTGCTCTGTATAAGCTAAATAATGTGCTGAAATTGAACAGAGAATTGTTCAGTTAAGCTTTTAAACAAAAATGAAAAAGGCAGTCTCATACATATATTTTTATCTGAAAGAACTAATGGAAATTAATTCATTTAACAGGTTAAAGGGCGATGAAAGCTTTTGTTGCCACAAAAATATAGGCATGAAATTTTCATTATTTAGATGAGAAAAAAAAAAAAGTGCATTGCTTGCAAGATCAAAAGAAAATGGAGGGAAAAAAGTGATTTCCAAGGATGTCGTATAAAGTTCACAGCTTCTTTCCATCTCTATCTCTTAAGTTTGGTTTTGTGACATGGAAGTTCACTACTAAGCAATGACTTTCAGGAAAATATTCCTAAGGAGAACCTGAACCTTGTTACTTTTCACGTTATTTGATCTTGTATAACTTACAACATACTCAGAACGGTAACTGCATTGAAAATCTCTTCAAACTGCTTGGACTACAAGAGACATGTCTTTTATTCTTCTTTCCTGTTTGCATATATAGTGGGTTTTTTCACCTCTAAGTGACGTGGCCCATATACTCATGACAACAAGAAATGAATCTGAATCATCCCTTCTCCTCTGAAATGGAGATTGTGTGATGATCTCAGTTGCAGACTAGATCCTAGCTTTTACCTATACTAACAGATTTCTGTTTCAATGTTTCTCTGTGGTTTTAAGCTTTCAAGGATTCTATTGTCCCAAAATATAAAGTTCCTAATATATTTTAAGCAGTGGCACATCCAGGGCAAAGTGCTGAAGTGATGTAGTTCCACATATTCCACTTAATAAGTCAAGCACATATTGAAAGAAACCGTGGAGGCTTATACTCACTTCCTTGCCCTTCACTGGCTACCACAGTTTATTTTCTCAAATGAAATAAGGCTTCAGAAGCTGCTTTGAGACCCTACAGTGACAGGAACTACAGAAATTGTAGGAATTTAGTATCTGTCCCTTTTCGGCACTATAAAGCTCTCAGAACTGGGACAGAGAACACAAAATCTCTCTAAAAACCTGTCATAGAAAAATGTAACTTATCACCAGGCTGAAGCCTGAGGCCTGGGTCCATTGTTGGGATGTGCTCAGGACTCAGACAGGCAGGAAGGGACTGCATGGGGTCTCTCATCCAGCTCCTACTCAAAAGCAGCCTCAGCACTGATTGAATTTAAACCAGACCTTGCTGTTCAGGTCTAGACAAGCGTCAGGGTTAGAGATTTCACAACGTGCCTCTGCAATTCATTCCAATCCTTAACTGTGCTCATGCTGAATCATTTTTTCCCCTGCTTTCATTAACAACTCTTTTCTCTGGTGCTGCCTCCTGAATCCCCCCACGGACACCCCGAGGAGCTGCTCCACTGCAGCCATTGTCACGGTCCTCTGGGGGCTCACTCATATTTATCAATTGAATAATTGTGCAATTTCTTGTCTTGGGGCCCCAAGAAGGACACAGTGCTCCAGGTGTGGTCTGAGGAAGGCCAGGTAAAGGTGAGTGACGACCTCCTCACGGTTTCCTTCATCCCTGCCACGACTCCTGTTTGCTCCTGCTTCCCTGCCAGTCAGTCCCCAGCCCTGTTTTGGGGAGGGATTAGTCCATCCCATATGCAGCCCTTTATAGCTATTCTTGCTGATTTTTGTGGTGTTCCTTCAGCCAAACAAAGCCTCTCTGATGGCAGCCCTGCCCTCAAGCTCATTGACACCATGCCCTAGCTGGTGTCATCCACAACCGTGATGGTGCTGCATCCACTCTAGCGCACAATTTTATAAACAACAAAAAGCAAAATCTGAAGGTTATAGCTAAACTAGACTGATTATAACTATGTTTTTTTTTCTTTTACACTAAAAAATGAAAATTTAAAAATTGCTGTAAAGTTACATCACTGGGAGCTTCCCAGGAGTATATTTTATTTTATTTATTTGTACCTGCTTTGAATGCTATCTGTTTGTGCATCTTCTCATGGAAAAATAATTTAAAATAATTAATCTTAAGTGCCTTTATTTTCAAAGGATGCTCATTTAGTTTCCTGGTTCTTTTACACTAAAGGCTTTATTATCAGAGGTGATGTTACAGCTAATGAGACCACACAGTGAAATATTCATGTTTCAACACAATCCCATTAGAACTTCAGTAATTTAAACTGCATTTTGAAGCAAAAATAACTGAAAAAAAAGTTCAAAGAAGTTCAAACTTATGAAACACTCTGATGCTTAATCAGGTTGGGATACATATTATTATTACAATTATAATTATTGAACACTGTGCTATTATTAAAGTTGATCGTGTGATAATCATGATTAGGCAGCATTGTCTAGTTTTAAATGTGTGTGCTATCTTTCCAGAGGCTTGGACTTAAGTAAATATTAATGTATATGTTAATAAGAAAGTCAATTAGGAAAAATAAAATTAAACCAGATACTATGAGAATGCTCCATTTTGAATATACCTCTATCTATTGTCACTGTCAGATATATGGAACCAGGTAGAAATTAAATTAGCAGAATCTAAAAATGTATCCACTTGAAAATGAAGTGTCCTCTCCTCTGTCATAGTGAATCCACCAGTGAATTGATACCACAATAGACTTTTCAAAGGAGGCTTTCAAGTGCTTTTTAATTATTGGTTAGATGTTACACATTCCTCTTTCTTTGGAATAGTGTCTCAGGAGCTGTAAACCAAGATTTATTTTACTGAAACTTTTGATCTTTTTTCCATCAGCAAATATTGATTTAATTTTTCCTACTTCTCCCAAAGAACAAGCCAAGAAACTAATGGACTGCACACTTTGATCTTTGTCAGATGATGTCAACAGCTGTGAATGTCAGGGTGAATCCAGAAATAGAGGTTAACCTGCTGCTTTTCTCCCTGGATGTTTAGCAGTGGGCACCTGCACCATCATTTAAACTACAAGTCAAATGCCTCTGAGTTAACAAGTTTGCACAATCACCAGGAAAACATTTCTTTATTTATGTATTATTAATCAGAGTCTATGTTACGGGTTCTAGGAACACAGAGAGGTGTGGTGAACATTACACATTTAGAATCCAAACTGAAATTTCACAGACCTCAGAAGATATGTGGGAAATCAAAATATCAGAAATTTTAATGTGTTTTAAAGCTGATTATCCACTGGCCGTGGAGCAGTTCTTTCTTTCCACTCTTGATGCAGATGTGCTCTCTCCACTGCCCAGGGTTTGGCTCTGGAGTGCCCAAGCAGGGGAAGATGCAATCACCCCAATGCTTGCGCCGTGTGGGGACAGGAAGGGATTTCAGGCACAGGGGACAGTGCTCTTTGGGTTTGTGAGGATCACGTTCTGGAATGTAAGACCACTGTGACTTTCAGTTAAACAACATTGTTCTTTGGACCTGCTCCACCCAGTTGCACGTCCTAGGTGTTCATCCCAGGCTGCTGCTGAGCAGCGGGAATGGGATATGGGATAGTTCTTTTTCCAGGGAGGCAAAATACTACTTAACACTGTTTAAAAGAGGCAACAGATGGGGAGACTGTTTCTCAAAATAATCCTCCCTAATGGACATTGCAGTCACAATCCTGCAGAAAGGAGGAGGAGAAAAAAATCTCTGCAGCATCTGTGAAAGGAAATCCTGGGAAAACAAATAAATTAGGCTCTTTTAAACAGACAAATGACTGCCCGAAGTTATTTATACACAACAACATTTGCTTAGTTACTTCTTTCTGTTTTGTTTATGGATGGCTTAACTTAATTTTCAGATGGGTTCTGTCAGATCACGTTCCCAGCCCTGGTTCTTTTGCACTGCTTCACAGTATGGACAGAAATTTGCTTAAGCAGCTGGGGAATTCTTGGCATCAGGATCCCAAAGGTAATGCCAGCCAAGCTGAGGCCATGTTTTTTGCCACTTATCCTTGTCCTTCTCACCAACATGGAAAGCAAAATGTTGAGAGAATCCTCCCTTTTCCTTCTTGCAATGCCATCCACATATGCAAATATATCTCATCACTTCTGCTCTCCTTTTGGCAGTGAATAAACTATTAATCTGTAAAACTTCACAGAGTTCTAGTGTTTTTCTCAAACATTTTTTTAGTGTAATTAAATCATATTTTCTTTACTCTATTTGTTGATCTGGGCACTGACTCATACATTCCTTTGTAGTGTCTAGAGGCTAATTATACTCCTTGTTCTATGTTGTAACATTCATTATAACCACTCTCTAGCATTTTGGTTCTGTTTTTATAAGTAGATAGTTTTCTCTTTTTTCACTGCTATTTTTCAAAAATCTTACTATTTTTGGAATTTGCATATTCATTGTTTGATTGGTCTATTAAATTGTATGGAAATAAACATGGATTTCCCTGTAGCAAAATGTCACAGAATGAGCTCCAGTACTGCTAAAATCAGTTAATCTAGGGGAATGCAACTGCAAAAAAAAAAAAAAAAAAAAAAAAAAAAAAGGAGTGGGCTGGAAATAGGAATAAGAACAGATGGCCTAAGTTAGCATTTTTAGATATTATATTACATAAAGTGGTAGGAGGGAAACTAAAAAGGTAAATAGCAACCTTTTTAATAGTAGAAGTGTTCTGTTGATACTCTCTCTGTATTGTATGGATATGGAAACTGAAAACCACACTGCTAAATAGTAGAAATTTCAACATTAAACTAGTTAATTGGCTAAATTGGAATTGTAAGGATATCTACAACAATTATGCGTATCTCCATGGTTTTTTTAGACTTTTGCATTCATTTGAAAGGAAGCATTTATTATTTTATGTGATCAGATCTGTACAGCTAATCTGCAAATGAAATGCACAATAATATCCTTCAGAGACACTCTGCCACAATGTGTCTCCAAAGGAGTGTCTGCAGTTTCTGGCTTGAAGCTGTCTACCACACTTCATGTGTGACTTCTCCAGTGCCTGACTCTTTATTTAGGAGCTCAGTTACTACCCAAACTTTTGTAACATTGCCAAGAAACTTCCAGTTGCATGTTGGCAGCACTTCTTATTTTATTGTGTGAAAAGAAAAACAGAGTAGATTCACTTGTTTTTTTAATTTTTTTTTTTTTTCCAGAGAAAGGTTGTTCAACACACTGGCTGGGACAAGAGAAATGTTTTTTTTGTGTGCGTGTGTGTGTCAGTATGTGGAACCTGGATACATCCTCAGGGGATTGTTAGATTGTCACTGGCATCATATTGGAGCACAACTCTTTATATAAGATTAAAGAATGTGGGTCATGTCTAAAAGTGTACAGGAGCATCCCAGAGATGCAGCAATTCTGAAAATGAGCTGGGATAGTGGTTAATCATTCCATCATGCCTGAGAAAGTGGCAGTCCAAAACCCTGAGGTATTTTGAAGTACTCAACATTTAGAGAACAGGCTGAGATATATTCTTTAAAAGTGTGCAACGCAGATTTCAATTTACTTAGGCAGAAGAGGCCTTGAACCTGTAACAGGAATGACTTGTTAAAGCTGGGGTGTTTTAATGTTAGAGAACAGATCAGCCATAGCTGGGATTTGTCAAAACCCCAGCGCTGCAGACGCACCTAAGCAGTGTGACCAGGCAGGGTGGGACTGGAGCAGGAAACAAAGTGTTGGGAAGGGCAGGCACAGCCAGGGCAGGACAGTCTGAACAGGCACTGGGAGCAGCAGCAGGACCTGGAGCATCGGGAATCTGCTGCTGACAGCCCCTGCACCCATCCCGGGCACACAGGAGCAGAATGGCTACTCAAGAGTCACCCCTCAAAAACAGGGGGACCTACGCCTCAAATCAAAGCTCCTTCAAGGCCCTTGAATACCTTTATGAGTCTGGGGAAGTACACAAAAGATATAAATAAGAACACAAGACAAAGAAAGGGTAAAATGAAAAAAACCAACTCTATGATAAGCATTTGACAACCTAAGAATGGTTGAGCATTTTAGTGAATCCATTAAGGCCCAAAACACAATTCAAGTTATATCTTTAGATTGTAAACTTAGTATTGAAGTCAGATGTTCTTCACTAATTTATTAGCTATGAAACTTTTCCTACTTATTAATTTAAGACATCCTGTCTCTCTATTCCTGTCTAAAGCAATTTTTAATACAAGTATTAAATGCATTTCACGGAACCATTTAGTTTGGCCACAATGCATCTTTCCAATTAGATAACACCTGAATAGCCGGTCAGAATTTCGCCATAAACCTCTTTCTGACTGTACCTATTTCTTATCAAAAATCAGATAGTTTCATTATATTCATGGCTTTGAACAAAGTAATGCTCTGCTACATTATAAAAAGTCATTTTCCTTTACCTTTTGAAGTCTTTGCCTTTCCAAGAATATGTCATTTGCAATGATAGTCATAATGTCATGGGAATCAAAGTTGTTCTGTGAGCAGCTATGCTGGGTCGTGTTCATCTGCGCAATGAGAATGAATGCATAAATGATTTATTTATGTCATTTTAAATGTTGGTTTTGAATTATGTTTTATAGCATGCTCTTATTATATATCTTCCAAGAAGTATTTTCAAATAGATAATGAGTAATTAAATTGCATAATTTCTTAAGATAACATGATTTTAATGAGTGCTGTGAATGAGGCTCATCATTAGCATATCTAGCTGCCTGAAGAAACCATCTCTTCTTTTAGAAGCTTAGTCTATACCGGGAAAAAAATCAAAAATAATTTTCTCTGTGTTTGCTTCCATTTATGTTATTTGTTTAAAAGCTTAGGCAAACATTGATAAGAGCATGATTCAGATAAAACATAGACAAAGGAGTTTATTTAGATTTATATATATATATATTTATTGGTTCATTTAATAGATACATTAAGAACTAAAATGAAATACATTATAAAATAAAGCTGAACTGTACCACACTAAAGCCAGAGCCTCACTTCAGCTGAACCTCGTGTTCCTAAGCTTTAGCACAGTAAGGGCAGGATATTTCACATTTTCAAGCAGTCTTTAGCTGTCTTTCCCTGTGTCCATAATCTTTCTCATAGACTTCTCCTTGGCCTACTTGCCCACACACAGAAAGGCTTCTGCTGGTAAATTCAGTGCAGGAGCTACACTCTCACATGTTCTCAGTGACTTTTCTAGCCTTAAACTGGATTATATTTCGGCAATAAATTATGAATTTCTCCCTAAAGCTTTTTCTGAATATTTTACTGTCTCAAGTCCAGGCAAGAATCTGTAAAAAGCAGCCATTCCGGTAAAATCAAGTGCACCAATAATTTCTGTGGGTGATCTACATGCATCAGAGGCATTATATGAAGAAAGACCCTTGGAAATGAATCTTTCAAAGCACACGACTCATTACCTAAATTCAACCAAAGATTTTTTTATTCTTTGCTTTTAGGAAAGCTTCTCTTCCTATATTCACTCTCACTTTGTTAGACAATACTGTGCTCTAGCATTTAAATAACTCTTCCTTATCAGTGATATCTCAGAGTGATCAAATTAATCAAATACCGGATAAATCTATAAACAAATCTGTCCATAATCAATTGCTGTAGGAGTTAAATGCATTTTCACATCTGGCCTGATTTATTAGTCTATTTGCCATATTTATTTTATTGTTGATATTATTTCATAACACTAAGAGGAGAAATACATCACAATTAAAACAAATATATATATTTTCAACTATTCTTTTATGCACATGGGTTCCCTTCCTAAAAGGCCATAATAATGGTAATGCCTGATTTCCAGGGAGGCCAATTTTATTTTGTTGCAAAATAATTTCTATTTGGCTAGCGGTAGAGGAGAAAAACTGAAGTCAAGAGACAATCAATATTTTTCCCATAGCAATTGGACCAAATAACACTATCTGTTAAATATAACTGGCTTTGATTTAAATGTTCCCATAAACTTTGTTCAGGCTCTGCTGAGCCTGCAATGTACATTAATCCTATCAGAGGGAGAAAAACATTTGTGGAAATACAATAAACAAGCCTGAGGGCAAGGTGAAGAATCTACATTTATATTATTGATCCAGCAGTGGGTGTGAGTGGAAAAAGAGTTTTAACTGGTCAGTTGTCATCCACAGAGTCACTGTCTGAATTGTGTTATTGGAGTTGTATTTTGCTTTTTGAGAAGAGTGCCTCACTGCTATAGACCATTCATATCACGATATTAAAATAATATCCAAAGTTATTTTATAAACTCTCTTCTAGTTTAGGAACTATTCTTTAATTTTAAATAAGTCTATTCCCCTTTATATGCCAGACATTGCAAGAAAACTGGTGAAATGAAACTCAGTAACAAGAATGCTGTGAAGGTTTTCAGTACTGAGTATATTTGGTTCCTGTGGTTCTGGAAACTTTTCACATTTTTTGCTGGGTGCAAATCCATCAAGCATCTGCTGGAGTCACGAATCTCTCTTGTGCCAAATCAACTGCTTTTTTATTTTCAGTCATGGGCGAAAGGCTTTGTAAACACAATGACAACAAACATGCACAGCTCTAAATCTATGATTTGATGATCAGGCTACATCAGCAAGAAAAGTGAGACTTAGGTCTTGAGTCTTTGCATATCAATAGGACAACACTGGTTACATTTTTATTCTCTCATTTCTTTGGAATTCCTACATGCATTTAAGTTTTATTTTCACTCTCATATTTTTTATTTCCCTTGGTAATAATTCAGGTTTATTAGAAATAGCTTCTTTTCCACTATTTAGAATAATTATTTTCAATAATGAAAATGAGTGAGACATGGATTAACTACAAGGATTTTTCATTTTGGACAAGTATAATGGAACTTAGGTGCAGCACAATTTTTTCCCGTGGTTACTTACCGTTCTCACATGAACTCCATTAGCAAGTGCAATGCCAATGGCTGATACTGTGCAGGAGGGTAGGAATGGAAAGTTTCAAAACATTTCAAAGTCACTAAATCACAATTTAAAAGCATTAGTAATGTGAATAAGTTTGTAATGTAAAGAAACTTTTTGTGATTGGAAATAGAAATTGGCTACAGAAATTTTCATGGCAGGTCACATGTTTCAAGAAAAAGTATTCCTACCTATTGGTAGGATTTTAGGCATCAGAATACTTTATGAGCAAAATCTAAATCTATATTAACATGAAATATTCACAATGAATACAAGGGAACATGTGAGTTATTATAAAACATTGATCTGTTAAATAATTTACAGTATTTTCCATTCCTGTTAATCTATCCTGCTTTTAGATTATGCTCATACTCATTTAAACATCACTTTTTTAGCAATGAATGGAGAACTTCTTTGTGTACACATTTTTTACTAAAACTGCATAAAAAAATGATGGTTTCAGTTCGGCTATCTAACAGGAATGGAAATGTGAATTAGTACAAACCTTCATATAACCCAATAGTTTATTTTTTTTTTTAAATTATCCAACACTTGAAGTAACAGCAAGGCAGCAATTCACAAATTGCCAAAAGCGCAGGGAAGACCCTTCCTCTCTGTTCTCAGGAAAAAAGGGGGAAATAATTTTTTTTTTTTTTTTTTTAAGAGGATCTCAAGGATCTCAACCTATGGCACCTACAAAAGCCTCCTAAAGAGTGCATTTTGGGGTACACAGAGAAAGGTGCTCACTCACCAGTTCCCAGGAGTTATGTTACTGATCGTGGCATATTCTTTTAAACAGTTCCTAAACTGAGGCAGAGCAGATCTGTACTGTTGCCATCAGGTCCTTTGTTTCTAATCCCCTTTATAAACCAGATAAAACAGAAAAATTAATAGAACTTCATCTACACCCCATGAAAGTATCAGATAAATTCCAGGTTATTGCATTAATCGGTAGAAACAAAGATGTTTGACTTCTAGGCGTGATTCAAGCCCACCTGTGAAGGAGATAATACATAAGTAGTGAGATAATTTGGGGGTACCTCTTCTGCCACCACCTTTTTTCTCATTTCCCCATCTGTAAAGACAGTTAAAAAGCTCTTGTGTTTCTCTGTTTTCTTCAAATTATGCTGTAAGATCTCAGAAGAAATATTCACTTCTTGATGTGCACATGAACTACATGTGCCAATTCTGTTCTCAGCCATGAGTACTATTGTAATATAGATAAATTAAATAGCAGGAATTTAAATCAGATTAAGCTTGTAAATGCCATAGAAATCTTTGTCAAACATTTGGGTTTTGCTCCTGTGCATTGGATCATACTGGCTCTCCCTTAAGCTCAAAATCAGGCTGGATCCTGTTAATAACACTATGACATCATGACAGGAGTTACTGTATGCAGATTTGCCACTTATAATCAAATCTCCATTTCCTTTATCAGTTTGGTTGCATTATTAAGTGACACTTAAAAGTAATTTTGGTGATTAAATGAGCTGTTCTTCACAACAAGCACGTAATTTTCTTTTTTCCATGAAGCTTACAAATCAAGACATAATGTTCTGTACTTGGCGCATCTATGCCAGGTGTAAGAAAATTGGTCTGGAGTTTTACTTCCTCCTTTACCTGCTGAGGAGGTGTTCCCATCACTTGTAGTATGTATTTCTCCCTGCTTTTATTTCATGGTGAGGAATTATTTTGCTCCCAGAGGCAATTCTGTCAATAACTGAGAATTATCATTTTTGCTAGTCAGATGAGAAGAAAATGAAGGTGAACATGCTGATAAAGTTGGTGCTATTGGTTTCTTTTGGAGTTATCAAACATCATTGTGATATCAGGTGATATCTAAATTTTTTTTAACTATTCTAAAAGCCTAGTGTGAACAAAACAGAGTTATTCTTTTCTCTCAGGCCTCCAACTCAGATGTTTCTCACACTAAATCTAACCATCACTCAGAGTAAGGAAAGTCTGTCTTGTTACCCCTCCTGTTCAATGTGATTGAAGATCTTAAGAAAACATAAGAACCAATTGATATTATGACACCTTTAATAAATCTTTATGTTACTAATTTTATTAAACACAAAATTTATGGACTCTTAACCCTCTTAGTTACAGGCATGTGTTAGAAATAGCAGCAGCTCAGACTGTGAAGGACATTTCAAGCACAAATTTATTTGTTTTCCTTTGATGCCAGAGAGTTGAATTTTACTTTCTGTAAATAAACAGCTGTTGCTGCTACAATGATAAATTCTGTTTATTAATTTGTCAGGTAAGATTTAATCATAGAAGGAAGGAAACCAGAGATGCATTTTATTAGCAGAGAACCATATTTACAGCTTCATCTGTGTCCATTTTATATTACTTGAGCACTATATCCTATATTTTGTATGCGTTTATTCTGTTCTTTGCTGGAAAGGCTGGAATCTCTGGTTTTATAAAAAGAAGTTTGCAACAATGCAGCCAGCCTGAGTAAGAAGGGAAAGAAAAGAAGTATGTCATGCTGTAAATACATAAAATTTGATGAATTTAAGAAAACAAGTGATGTATTCATCAGTGAGATTTTGCTTTTACATCACATAATCCTGAATTATGCATTACTCTGAATATCTTTACTCCTGTTTACACATTTCAATTACAATATGTTTGTTTTTCTGGTGCATAGCCAGCCTTTGTTGCTTTTCTCCTTAAAGATTTTTTTTTTCTAAATAATGTAATTCAACACAAGCTTTGGAAAACTCCAAAAATTATGGAAGGAATTTCCAAATATGACAAGTGCTGTCATACTCATCAAAGAAAATTTCTATCAGTTCTAAGTGCTTTATTAAGTCTGTGTCTTCAGAACTGACAGGTCAATATCTAACTTCATCTGCTCTATTAAAAATTAGAGAAACATATACATATTAAAAATTCCGTTGGCTGAAAACATAGTATTATTGTTCAAATGTCTGCATCACTATGTTCCTTGATTGTTCTTTTTGTAGCTCAATTTCAATTTTAGATTATGTTTAAAATTATCTGCTGTATTCTTGGTATCAACTGCCAAGCACATGATATTCTGGAAAGCAGAAACTGCTAAACCTCTTATGCATACTATTTTTTCTAAATGTTATACCTAATTTTAGCACTGTTAACATTGTCATCTTGCAATTATATTGGGGCATATACAGCATGACCTGCAAATAATGTATCAGCAAAGGGTTTTCCCTCCTACAGGCTTCTATTTCAAATGTTTCATGAAATCAGAAGGTATGTAAAAGTTATTCTGAGCCACTAGCCCACCTACAGCATGTCACTGCGGATTGCTGAAAAGTACTATTAAAAAATGAATTTAAGATGGTGAAGAAGATCGGAGCCGTTACATTTGTTGTGACGGAATTTGTAAGATGTTCAGTTTTATGTGTCAGTTAAAAGCAAAAGAAAGCAAGGATGTCATATTTCAATCCACAGCTTCCCCAAAGAAGTTTCATGAGTTATTATGTTGCCAGCTGCCAGATGGTCAGTGACTTATCTGAGGGCTTAGATAATTTATGGAAAATGACATTCATTCGTTTCTATCAAATTTTTTATTTAGGAACAGCTTGAGGTTTTCCTGTCTTACTGTTTTTCATCCTGTGGAGTGAGTGAGGAAATGAAGAAATTTGAGATGTCCTTCTTGCTTTGGCCTGTCCTTGGGCAGGAGTTCGTGGGGGCAGTTTGAGCCTCTCCTGGATGAGAGTGCAGGATTCACTGAATGCACAATGCCTCTCCAGTCCTGAGTCATTAGGAGATGTCAGGCTGGGAGTGTGGAAAGGAGTTGAGCTGGGCCAGCTGGTACAGAATCCAGCAGTTCATCATTCAGCCTGCATGGACAAGATCCCACATTTGCAGTCCAGTGAGGAAAACCTTGCAAGGACGGTTACAGTGTCCAGGTGAGTGTGTGAAGGATGGAGGGGACAGAGGCCCTGTTTGACAGCTGACCTTATTTTGGCTTTCCACCAGTTTCTCTGTTTTTCTTAATTTCACAGCTCTTATTGTTGAAAATGTTTCTTTTAATTTCTGTGACCAGCACTATTAATTCTACAGAAGCCAGAGGTCTGACACAAGGGTGTAGTAAAAGGTGGCAGTTTGGAAATTTTACATGGCTGAGAATTGAAATTCTGGACTGTGGATAAACTTTGAAGAACTGTGTACAGCTGTGAAGGAATTGGCAAAGCTCCTCAACTCTGATTGCTTCAGAGTTTATTCACGAGTTCTTTCTTAAAAATCCCACTCCACAGTAATGAACATGAGTGAAGTATCCCACTGGAGTATCCTGAGGTATTCCTTTAACTGTGGGGTTTGAAACAGAAATTGCAATTATTTTCACAATGCTCTGAGGCAAGCCCAGCCCGCAGAAAGTGTAATTTCATCATATCCTACATAGTTTTTCTCCCTCTCAGCGATGTCCTTGTTGCCTGAGTACTTGCCCAGCTGTACTGCACTCACATGATCTTCTTTGAACTTGGGAGGTGATGTACAAGGAAGGCAAATGTAGCGTTTGCCAATTAATTACTCTGGGCTTTAAATTGCACCTTCTATTAACTCTTTGCTTTTTGACACCACTAGGTAAATAATAATTCCTTTTCTTGTTAAGAGGAAGAAGAGGGGGGAAAACGAAAATACTAAAAATGGTATTGTCAGGATAAATAAAACAAAAATAGCAGCTAACAAAACAAGAAGGAAGGCTGAACAGTCAACGGGTAAGAGATAAGGCACATTAATGAAGAAGGTGAGCCTGACTGATTTAGAGCCATTATTCAGAGCTGGGGAGGAAGGGAAATTAGAAATAGACCCTATATTTATATCATTGTGTAATAATATGAACGAAGTGATTCATTGGAAGTTACTTAGAAAATCTAAGAACTAGAGGCTCTTAAAGCTCTTAAAGCTTAGTAAAAGCATTTCAGGGCATGATAGCTTCCTGATAAGGCAGAACTTGTCTTTTATTATGCACTGCTTTGGATTTGGGATTAAGATTTGACTCTAGGTCCAAGTATTAACCTAACATGGAAAAAAATAAAGAACTGGGAAGGCAACTACCTGCAACATTTGCTGGGGCTTCAGAACTCTAATAAATTGTATGTGTGGATGTGATGTACTGTCTGACACAGGAAAAGCAGGATATTTTAAAGTATAAATCCATATTAATGGAGATACTATCATCTAGTAGTCTATTAATTTGTTGAAATCAATAGGAATTAGACAGCAGACTAACAGTGGGTATATGGTGCCCACGTGTTTCCTTCAGTCACTAGGACGTCAAGAGCAGAGAATGTGGCATATCTTAGTAGCAAAGAAGCAGAAGAAGAATCCTGCAATCCTTGGCTTTAATAGAAAGAGATAAGAGGGAAAAATGTGCTGGCTCTAAAATTATTTTTTCTAAGGGCAGGGGTCATAAATGGAAACTGTACAGTGTTCCATAGCAATACCACATCCTCTGTGTGTGTGACAGTACTGTGCCCAAGGTTAGTAGTGCCATACCATTCCTTAGATATGTGATTAATGGGAATCATTGATAATGTTGATCAGTCTGGGAAAAAAGGGAAAAATATTAAAATAAAGTTATTCAAATGAATAATTAAAAAAAAAAGTTTAAAAAAACCAGCTCAGAATGATGTATTAATGTACTATTCTGTTTAATTTGTATTCTAGTACTGGTCTTAGAAAAGTACTCTCTGCCAGTTTGGGGTATTTAGTGTGATATTTAATTTAAAGTTGTGATTGAATTCTGGAAAATCTAACAAGCATTTAGCTTCATTTATTAATATCTAAAGATGCCGTATTCATCATCAGTAATTTTAATTAATGTTCCCCTTCAGCAGTGATATACAACAGTTAGGTGACCTTGACGAGAGAACATTCCACGCTATTAAATAATAGACATCCAAAAGCTTATTTTGATTTCTGTGTCTGCCTGATTCATTCATTCCTTTGGCAAAAGTTGTTCTTGGTAGAATAAAGCCATGCATGCAATGAGACAATTCTTTGAATTTTAATCCATTTTTCTTTAACTTTTAAATTGAAGTTTAGCTTCCTTTGGGGGGCATTATCACTAGATATTAAAGGTCACTTCCTGATGAATTGTTCTTGTCCAGTGACTGGCTTATGCTTTGGAATTTTTCTTAAATTTTTCAGATAATTCTCATAATACATAAACCTAAAGTTATAATTATTAATTAAATATTGCATATTTATAAGACAAGTTGCATAAATGCTCCTCTAGGATACTTTGGATGAAATTATTCACTGAACTTAATGAAAAGACTTGGGGGAAAAATATTTTTATCTGCCACTTAACATGGAAATGATCCAAAGGTAGGGAAGAGTTCAACAAGACTGGGAAACAAGAAATATATTTTTATGATTAAGGATTTGATTCAATAAATAATGTTTAATAATACAGAACTTTAAGGATGGATAAATGATTAGTATTATAAGAAGAAAATATTTTATCTTGAAAATTTATTCTTTAAAGTCTACAATTTCAATCCAGAGTCAGTTCTAGTCATGAATAATATGGGACAAATTAATTGTTTAGTTATGGTTGCTGTGATAGTCACATGGAAGAGAGAAACCTTATTCTGGACACAAATACAATGAGCATAACTTTCTTCTTTGAGTGGACTCTCTTCTGACCTGAGTCCATTGAAAGGCATGTTATAAAAATACCACAAATATATGCTCTCCTCCTTCTCATTGAATTATAAGGTCAATATAAGATAAATATGAGCTGGTTTTGCTTCCAAGCTCCAGAAAAGTACCATTCATGAGTATCACTTGTTTGCAGTTAGCTGCACATCACTCCTTGAATTTGCTGATAGCTTAATTAATCACGCACCAGGTGAGGAGAAGTGCTCTGGAAAGTGCACTAAATGTATACTTATGTTCAGACTCCTCAATACCTTTGAAATCCAGCTGCTGGTCATTGACAGCAAAACTATTTCCTGTAGAGGTTTGGTTTGTAGGAGTCCTTGTGGGAAAAGGCAGGGACACCTGGTCAGGAGGGGTTTGTGCTCAGGAGGTCACAGCTGCAGGGTTGGTTCAGGGCTTGGCTGTGGCCTCGGTGGAAATGGGCTCAGGTGTGGGCACGTGGGCAAACACCTGAGCCCATAAGGACTCTGGGGCAGGCAGAGACAAGGGGGTCAGGCTGTGGACAGCCGAGTTGAGTTTCTAAGAGGAGAGAGAGGGAGACAAAGGTAAGGGCCATGAATGCACTTTGGGGACTTGGCTGGGGCTGTGAAAAGGAAGAAAGCACTAAAATGTTGGTTGTCACTCTGATCATTGTTAGTAGCACTAGAATGGAAAAAAGTATTCTAAAAAGTCTTTTTCTGACATGCCTTACTTTTATTTAGCATATAAGTCTATTTTCTCCTTTCATACAGAGAGTAGCTAATATTTCCCATTTGGACTGGCTCAATAGTTTTCAAAAAATCTGGCTGAATTTTTTTTCTCTAATGGTCTTGTTTATTGTGACTTGCTGATGAAAGAAGGTTTAGTAACAGCATCTCTGAAAAAAAATGTAGCAGAATTTCTGTTTTATTGGCATTAGTTTGCAAAGTGTGGTGTTTGGTACCTTCTCCAGCTGCTGTTTGGAGGAAGTGCTGCAGTGAGAGCAGGGAGTGTTCTCGTGTGGCCCTGAGCTCGGCCAGGCTGTTGAACAAACAGGAGCTGTTCCTGTACCAGCAGTAGGTGTGCATGTCAAAAACCCTGCCCTCACAGGCATCCAGAAAATATTGGGGCATTAGAGTTTAGGTGTTAGTTGGAAAAACCTGGTGCAGGTGGTGGAAACCAATCACTTCTGTGTTATATGAGAAGGTTGGCTGTAGCTCTTAAAAATATTTCTTATGATTGCTTTTTCTCTATGTTCTTTGTTTTATTTTTTTTCAAACATAAATAATATGCAGAAAGTAGTTATACCTGCCATTTTTGAAAGGAAAACTCTATGATAGTGACAAATTATGGCAAAATTATTTTCTTCAAGCTACTGTTATAGGGAAAAAACTCTCTGAATAAAGGACTAGAAGTTATAAGTGTATTCTCACATTTTAAAAATTAAATAACTTCCTTCTTTAAATAAATTATCTTTCAGAGGCAATTCTGTCCTTGCTATCTTGGTTTATATATTGTGGGGGAAAGTAGTTAAACCTCATCTGATATGAAAGCTAACCCGGCTGAAGATACGTGAAACATTTTTCAAAATACTCTTTCAAATATCTCTTCTCTCTATTACTTTACTCTCTGTAATCTACTGTGACTTCTCTTGCTCCTCAGACTTCATTGAGAGGCACTCAGAATGTATTCTAATCCTTAGTGTTCCTCACCCTTGGGAAATGCAGGATGTTCAGGGCAGGATTCTCTTTTACAGCAAGTCTTTGCTCAGGAAGGAAAGTCCAGCTGGGTAATAATGGATAGCAACTTCCTCTGAAATTATTTTAAAATGCTTTTTCTCTTTGAGCTTGTGATTAAAAACCTTAAGTGTAAAACAGCTGAGCTTTAGCATTGCGATAGTACATTGAATAATGCTTAAGAAGGAAAATAATATTGGTGAATTCTTTAACTGGTGGTTTGAAAACAGAATGGCCAAACATTTTTGCTAAAGAGAAGGAAAATAGAAAAAATATCATGGAAACTAATGGAAATTAAACTTGTGATATTACTTTAGGGATTTAGCAGCACAATTTAACAAAAAAATAAACAAAATTATACTTCTGAGTTTTACAGGTGATTGATTTTCCATGGTTGGTTTGAAATACTTTTTGTTCTGGTTATAAGAACAGTGATTTGTGGTTTTATCAGCCTTTACAGATTTTGTGAAACGCATTATATTGTAAATCCCTTTTCTTACTGAAAAAAAAAAAAAAAAAAAAAATTACAGGAAAAACCAGGTCTGTTGTAGATTTTGGATTCCCTTGAACTCTGATGTCTGTAAACAGTCTAGCACTGGTGCTGTGTCTGTTATGCTGACTACCCTGAAGCCACCCAAATTCATGAATGTTGAAGTCACTCAGTAATTTTGCTGTCACTTTTAATGTAAACACCATGGGCGAGATTTCCTCTTAGATCAACCCCCTTCCTGCTCCTGTTCCTATAATTGCACTCACTTTCAAGTCTATCTCATTTGAGTGTAGGTATCTCACCAAGACATGCTTAGAGGTGCAGCCTTTTCACTGGAAAAAGCTCTGAAGTTGGGTGCTCGAAGGACATGTATGAGATTTTCTCTATCGTAACTTTAATACTTAGAAAACGAAAATAATTTTCTATGCAACACAAATTAACCAACCTTTTAAAGAAAGTCTGAGGAAAAAGTCAGAAAACTTATCTTCTGATGACTAGGTAATAATTTTTTAGTTTTGTAAATGTTGCGCCTATATGTAAGTTTGGAAACTGTAATTATTGGAAACCTGGTTCCCACATAATGCTTATCATGATTGTCTTTAAAATCTGTAGATCTGTGCCTGTTTTCTTTTCTGACTGCTTTCTGCCCATAGTTTTGCCATAAATCTTAATTTCTTTCTCTGCATCTCTATGGTCCTTACTGGACTCTGCAGTAAGTTTGTATTTCCATGCTGGCCATTATAATGGAATTTTGCTTTCTAAAACTTTGTATTGCCACCAGAGCCAAGTTTAGGATGAGGGAGATGCAAAATAACACAGGTAGGGTCAGAGAGTTCCTGCTGATCTGCCCCTGGTGTCTGAGATAGAAGTGGCCCTAGAAAAAGCAACTCAGCTGCATCTGATCTGATCCCATTCAGCTCTTATAGGTTTATAGAGGATTATGTTTAGCCACTAGAACACTTAACACTCCTTTTGCAAGACTATCTCAGTGTCTGAAGAGATCTATATTCATTTTCAAGAGTAAAATCAGTGTTTTGAAACCCACTTCAACTAGGCTTGCTCTAAGATTGTAACAAATGGGATTGCTGGGAGATTTCAAGTTTTTGTATGGTTTTAGATACTTTTTATCTGTATTTTCATATTTTTGTTATAATGGGATTCAATTGTCCATAAAAATTTCATGGCGTATTATTGGTTTCTCTTTTATTTTCACTAACATGGCAACTGAATTTACCAACATGGTTTTTATAGGGAAAAAAAAAGAGCTCTCAGGATGTCAAAATATATTTCAAGGGATTAAGTGTTCTAACAGACTTTCATGAGCACCAGTTCTTCAGTTCTCATCTAATTTGACTAATTAAACCTTTCTACCAAATGCTAAGGTTGTCATATGGGATGCTTTTTTTTTTTTTTTAGGAATGTGAAATCACTGAATATGAGTATATGTTAATACTCTGTGAATTTCCTTTTGGGTGAACAGATTTGGTTTGGTTTTTTTTTTTTCTTAAAAGCCACTGCAAGCCCTTCCCATTTCATTTGCAGTGTATGTCCCTTGGGCAATGTCCCTTCACTTGTACTTGAAGACAAACACTTAATAGAATGATCCGACAGTTATTTCTTATAAATGTTTAGGATTAGTGAAATGTTTTGAAATAATTACTTTGAAGGTTTCTGTGTATTTCTCATGTAAAAGTCTGCTCTTCTTCTATAGATGTTAAGTAGCTTGTACACACATCTGCAAGAATAAATGTTGATACTGCGAATGTACACAGGGACTGATGACACTTTTTACATGACTATTTACTGTAAAACAACAGCCTAAAATGTTTAATGTCACAAAAGAAGGTCAAGTAAAAACCTTGGATTAGATTTTTGCAGAAATCTGATGATCTGGCTTGGAACTAGTGTCATTCAGTAATAATTAGAGAGTGTGAAAAAATTAAGTCACTTGGTAGGAAGCAACTTGTCTTATAGTCAGCATAAATAAACATCCCAGTAGTTTAGTACAGGAACGTGACAGAAAAATTTCTATTTGTTTCTGGTTTTCCATGTACTAAAAATGTATTATGCTGTTTGTCATTGTCTTCTTCTCTTGACCTTTGATCTGCTACCACTCATTTCAACATCTTTTTCACATTTCCCAGATCTTTTGCTATTTTATTTTCCTAGCTTCATGCCATGTTTATAGAGGCTCTTATTTACAAGCACAGATGTTTCAGCCCACCTCTAAAATGACAGTGTGACATGATACCACCTGCTTGACGGAAAATCATGACATGTTTTTCTGACTTGTCCTCGCTCACAACTCCATCTCCTCTTTAGACAGAAACATACATGTTTTTTTCTTTTGCAGTCTCCTTTCCCAAAGGCAGCAGCTCTTTGGTTCATCTTCTGTGCATCACTGTTTTCCTCAGGCTTTTATCAAGGCCTTCATATCTAGGTTATTATGATTATCACAAACCAAAATCTGTAAGATAGGCTTTTTTTTTGCTTTAATTTACTTTCTCTCTTCCTAAAACACTTAATGTAATTATCCAGAACACACTGTGAAAAGTCATTTTCCTCACAAATGGTTTTCCTTACCTAGTATATTTACTCACATGCCTTCTCTTCCCTCCTTCATCAAATATAAGCCGCTTATCTCTATTTTCATTTTACAGTCAACTTTTCCATAAGCTGTTGGTCAGAACCAAGAGATCAATCATTACACCCTGCAAGTGTGATGCCAGCCTCTAATCTACATGTGCAAGCAAAGAAATGCTCTATTGTGCTGTTGGGAGTGATCATATTTGCACAATTACTTCAGGCAGACCTTTTTGGGGATCTCACACTTCTGTCTGAGCTCAGATTGTTGTTTGCGTGATTTTTCAAATTCTTTCATAGAATGGTGGTGACAGCCTTGTCACATGTCAATTTTTAAAATTTTACCAGATCAGCTCTGAGGTATGAAAGCTCTTGTAGAGTAAATTGTCATGGCTAAATATTCTTAATTTACTTCAGAAAATGGTTAACAGGAACACAAGTGTGGTTTCTTAAAGCATTATGCCTATTAATGGACTTGCAGGGCAATATTATCCCATTGTTAGTCTGTCTTCCAGCATTTCCCACTCAGAACCCCAGAAATATGATGCATAGTTACGTTAACTTTTTTTTAAATTGGGTTTTAGAAGATTGTCTGTAACTGCCTCCACCTCTGCTCTTCAATACAGAAGTTGCCCTAATATTCCCAGTTATTTGCTAAACTGTTTTATACTAAGCCTCTGAGAAGGCGCTCAGTATGCCATATTTTATCATTCTCTTTCGAAAGCTTTTAATTGTTGAGGGGCAGCAGTGGATCACTGTCCTTTCTGGAGGGTTTTTGGTAAGTCAAAGCACTGCTATGAAGATGGCCCTACGAGTGGAGCTTTTGTCCTGTAGTACTTGACAATGGCACTGCATAAATTATTTACCAACAGAGTCATAGCCTTGATGACAGAAATGACTGGGCTGCTCTTTGAGCTTCACTCACAGGATACAATCTCACATTAGATTTCTCTTTGTGAAATGTTTATTTACTTAATGAAAACAGTGTCTCTGTAAAACATGAAATTACTCTGGGTTTTGAAAGGAACACTATGGAGTCAAGGAGAAAAATAGCCCCTAGGTAATTCCTTTTCTTCATAACTTGTCATATGAGAAATGATGTTCAGATTATAGAATTACCTTAATATATATGTCTAGCCAACATATTTGGAGTTTTAAAAATTAATGGGACATCAGAAAGTTAAAATTAACATTGTTACTATTTACTTAGGTAACAAAAACTTACAGCAAAATTTCGTTAAAAATTTGCTTTGAACGAACAGGAGTAAATGAATTCACAAGGAAGGCCAGAGTTTCAGTCATTCTTTGTCCTTGTCCATTCTTGTCCCAGCCTAATAGTTGTTGCCCTTTGGAAAGGATTTAGTTTTACTGTTTTTCGAATTTTTCATATGTATTCTGCAGGCTGTTTACAGGTATTTGAGATAAACCTTGAACACTATTGCAGACTTTGTTTTTAAAAACTCCTTGAGGTAAATGTCACTTTCTCTTTAGTCTGTGGAAGATGAAGAAATGTATTTAAAATGTATTTTTAAATGGTACGAATATAGCAAAAAAAATACCCCTCAATTTATTTACTGTACACCCATATGTCTATCAAAAAAAAGAACAATATACTCAGAGATTGGGAGAAGCTGTTGACACAAATTTTGCCCTCCATCACATTCCTTTTTGAATTAAAGCATTGAAATTTGTGAAATCTGTGGAGGTTTTGTGTAATACAGCAGATGGCAGGAGCTGAAGAGGGTGAAAAGTGCTGAGAGACACTTGATCTAATTTTTCCTTCTCGAGCTTAGCCTGTGGATCTTTCCCAGTAACTGTGTAAGACATCATTTTGAGGTGGTGTGGAAGGGCTGCTGGCAAGAGCAAAGGACAGCAGACCTTTCTGCATTGCACACTGAAGGATTTCTGTGTCCCAAGGTGATATTGTACAATGTCTAAGCCAATAACTTCTGAGAAGAAATTGTCTAGAGCATGTAGCTTTAGGTATTTGTCCGTTCATAAGCTGACAGTTTTTCTTTAGCAGATTATACTTTTGCAATCAGGGAGAAGTAAGAATAATACTAGAAATCTTTTCTGTAAAATTGTAACAAAAAACGGTTGTGCAAATGAATCAGATATTGCCAATGGAAGCCCCTCACATTAAGGCTTCTGTATTCCTAAATCAAATTTCACTCTCAGTTTTCCCCACTTATGAAGCATTCTGCTAATCTAGCTGAGGTCCATGTTTCAGTATTTATGATGTGGAAAGAGAATACTGATCCTGAGATTGAAATTAAACTATCTGTTGCCTTGAAAATTTTATATAGACTTGGATACAATATCAGGGTTGAATTTTAAAAAATAAAAAAAAAAAAAGAAAAAGAAAAATCTTGAATAGCTGAACTTTTACATTGCTTTCCAGCACTGACAAATGTTATCCTTCCTTACTATTGATCTTTATTTTGACAGACTTAATATGTAAGCTGCTTCAAATGAGAGACTTTGAAAAAACAAGTACTAGCTGAAACATCCCCTTATTAAATATTTTCATCAGACTGACAGGTTTATGACACATTGTATCCTACCTTTCTCCAAAAAAGTACAGTAAATGTTACTTTACTGAAAAAGCTAATGGTGCATTACTGTCAAGTGGAGTTACATAAAAAGAACCACCATGTCATTGAATGTAACCACTGCCAAAGCTGAAATTTTTATGAAAATCACTTTTAAAATATTAAATCAAATTTACCTTTAACTTCTGTTGCATCTAGAAATTTTCTTGATTGGACTCAGGTAGAGGTTTACCCTTCTTTTCTTTGATAATATATTTTATAGCATCTAAGCATGTGATTTGACATTTACATATTTCCTGTCTTCCATCCTTTCTGCTTTGATTTACACACAGTTCTGCATCCGAAGCAACTTGCAGTAAGTGCTCAGCTGAATATCTTGTGGGGGAGAGTGTTTCCTCCTTCAAGAAGTGTTAGATTTTGTCAGTAAAATCAGTAGAAACACAGAGCCAGGGTAGCAGCACCCTTTACTTAACAATTGAAGTCTACTGAAGTCAGCAGTGCTGAAATCATCAGTTTTGGTGCTGCATGTTGTCTCATCACTCCATCAGTATGTGGAGATCCTATGTGCTGTGGTGAGTGTGTACAGAAATTCGATTTTGCACATATGTTCCTTGGCTTTGTCTGGTAGGAGATGGACTAATTCCATTTCATCTCTCAGAGCCACCTTTAAAATGTTGTCCATTGAGTTTTGCCAATTCAGTGCCATCAAGGAGAACAACAGAGTTAGCAAATATCCCAGAAATTGGATGATACAGTGCCATAGTATTTGTTGCAATGCCAGGATATCTTGCTACTTTTCTGTGAGGATATATTTTCAGTGTTATCATGCAAAGGGTGTTCTTTGAGTGACTGTATCTATATTTCGTGATTTAGCATTTATTTGTTTCCAACATATACATAAATATACATGTGATGCTCCTTTGAGACTGATATGCTGTGGGAATATCTGAAGGTGTACATATGCCCTGAAAGACCAAAATATTAGCAGTAGTTTTTGTTATAGCAGGTTTTTGGTTTTTACTGGTCAATCTACTATTTGCAGGTAATGCTAGTGAAGGCTGGATGGCTGAAGTCACACTTCTTGCAATGTATTCCCTCTGACTTTTAAACCTCAGGGTGTCCCTTCCCACTGGGTGATCAGTTTGGATGTTATTCGATAAACCAGAATCCCATCCAGGCCAAATACTGCAAGAGCTCCTCCTAATGGAGCTAACAGAAAGAGGGAAGGGGGGGGGGGGGGGGGGGGAAGAAAAAAAAAAAAAGGAAGAAGTCAGAAAAGGAATACGGGAAAATCCTCCTGCATTTGTTATTCTGTGTTTCCTAATTTGAATTGTCTCACTGTGTTGCTGAAAGGCTTTGGTATATCTTTGTCTGAGACAATGATGTTTGGAGTGTTTCAGAGCAAAGTATGCATTTCTTCTGCAGATTATTTTACAGTGAAATCCATACTTATACACTGGGAAAAAAAGAGTGTTCTAAAGCTCCTCAGGTGTGTGCAAAAGCTGGCACAGTTTTCTTTGAGGGAGCGTCTCTGGAAACACTGAGTGCCACCCTAAGCTGATCACAAATGCATCCTCTGCCTGCATCAGCATGCAGGAACTTGTGTGCAAAGCTGCTCTTTTTGCAAAGTCAAATCTGTATGCAGGGAGCATTTACACAATGAAAAGATGGCTGGGCTTAATCGAATATTTGGCTTATAATAAAGACTTCTAGATTCCAGTCCTATAGATCTCAGTGCCTTTTCACTTCAGCTGAATGCGTGCCTCTACTCAGTGGTCTGGGTAAGAAGGACAAAACAGAATCTTAATCTGAGCTGACAAAATGTTCTCCACAAACAGACGTACGTGTTTTAATTCGAGCTGTCTCCAGTAAAAGAATGGGCTGGCTGGGTACAACAGCCTGGAGCAGGTTGATAGGGAGAGACTGTTGGGCTTTTATTCTATTTCTTTGTTTCATTTCTTTTTAATATAGAGCAGAGTCACCTTGAAACAAATTTGAAATAATCACAGCTTGTTAAAATAAATAGTTATTGTAACCTACTGAGTTATCATTAAGTGATTTCTACAAGCTGTGACTAAAGACTCTTATTTTGTACAAAAGTGTGGTAAGTTTTAGAGCCATTTGAATCAGTGGAACTGCATTTGGCAAAGAAACAGATGGCAGTTATGGCAAAAGCAGTTTTCTATCACAATGTTACTGCTGGGCACTTCAATCACAGGTGTAAATAAGAGCTCCCTGGCGACTGCTGTTTCCCATCCAGCTGTGATAATCTCTGAGGGGCTATTTAACAGATGGACACCATCACAAAGCTGCTCATACCTGATGTCTTGCTGCTGAAAGCTGTCAGAAGAACTGTGTATGGCTTTATATTGAGTTTCTCCACCCCTTTGGAATCCTGTGATGTATATCATTATTTAGATAATCACTATCTAATTTGCATAGTGAGAGCAGTGCAAGGTAAAAAGCAGATTTAACACACACCAGATCTGTTCACTAACTTCTTCCACGGGTGCTTTTCACTTCCTGGCCAAAATGTGTACATATGTTTGGTTCTTACATATTCCAGAAGGATGACTGTGATAAATAAAAATGGCATATGTTCCTAACGTCAGAGTTTGAAGACAGCTGGTGATTTTGAGCTAAATCACAGTAGGCCCAATTCTATTTTCAGTTTTCTTTGAAATCCAAAGGACTGACTGAGCTACAGCAGTGTATGAGGATCTCTAATTGTCTAATAGTTAAACAAATCAGAGGACAACATGAGAGAGGGAGTAAATACAGACCAGGCAGACTACAGCATTCCATTTGAACGTGGCTGTTCAGCAGCCCTGCTTCTGTGTCTCTGAGAAGTGGTGGTAAAACATTCTTCACAATCTGAATCAGAAATGAGGTAAAGGGTAGTCATAAAGTATAATTTTTCTGGCACTGAACAGGGGTGTGTTACAACTAATATGCATTTCTTGGATGTTTATTCATACTGAATTTTAGGTCTTACAACTTGTTAGATCTCATACATGCTCTCTGTAAAGAGGAAGGCTCTTCATTCTTTAATCTTCTTTCATGGAGAGAGGGTCTTACAGTAGAATTCACTTGTTTAATTATCTCAATTTGAAAAATATGTAATCTTCCTCTTTAGTCATTTTAGGAGAAGGCCACTTCCAACAGTCAGGGTACGCTTGTGTCATTCTGTTTACATAGTCAATATGCTCAAGGTATCTAGATGATGAACTTAAATATTTACCTTTATTCAGGATAATTATGGTGCATAAATCATTCACTAAATAATTTTAAATGAGCAAATTTGCATAGCTTAGATGTCAGTTCAATTAATTCATCTGTTAAAATAATTTAAAAGAATGAATTAAACTAATGTTTGCTACAATTAACTTGTCCAACTCTAGTACTGAAAAGGGTCACTTCAACCAATTCTAGAATGATGCAGTAGATGACTTATTTTGATTTCTAAACTAATCATATAGAGTAGGAACTACTAATTACATACTTCCATCAATACTTAATTACTGTGTGCTTCTCACTTGTCAGTTCATCCTATGATCACCCTGGTACCTTCTACTGAGCAACATGAAAAGTTAGGGGTGGTTTTTTAAGAATTCCCTGTTAGGACAATTTACTTTATGCTATTCTCTTCTCTGTTTGGGCAAAGGTCTTTTTCTAGTCTGCTCTTTTGACTTGGTTCTGTCTTTGTTCTCCCTTTGTCCTGTTCCTCTTCACCAAATGTCAATTATGTCTCCCCATTTTCAAAGCACTTGTACAACTGATTCTTAGACCCTTGAAGCATAATTTGGGGGAAAAGTGATTTTCTGCAAGTGTCACTTTAGGCTTTGCATTTAGAACTGCACAATCAAGAAAAAACATAACTGTTGATGACTGTTCCAACAACAGTTAACCTTCTGGAAGTAAAATAAGCTCCTTTTCAGTGTACCCTGTAGGTGATGGTGTCACACTCAACTGGTGTCCTGATTCCAGAGGAACTGGCTTCAGGCTTTTCTGTTCTTTAAAGAATAGAATTCCACTGGAAAGGAGCTGAGACAAGCAAAATCTTCCAATTCCCAAAAAACAGTATCAAGACAAGGTATTTGCTGCATAATAACTTCCTGCATGACAATAAACAATATTTAAGGTCTAAAAGTCACTGCTGTACCATTTTATAAATAGTGGCATGAATCAGGCTGGTTGTTGCTTTAGTTTTCAGTATGGTAGAAATAAAGCTTCAAATTTTGACTCAGAGTATTTTGGACATAATCTTTGCCAAAGAATTCTGTGTGGTGTGATTTCTACCAAATGTCTCCTTTTCCTTCTTTAATTTAGCAGAAATATCTGCAATAATAAGTTGAAGTGGGCTTGATTTATAAAGGATGGTACAGTCGCACTGGTTTTGACATATGAACAAAGATCAAATGATCTGATTGATTCTCAAAAAAACATAAGCTGATTAATGTAATTGCAAGTTTCATATCTATAGAAACACTTTTACTGAAAATAATTGTGCTGTTAGCTTGAAAAAAGCAGTGAACCTTTTAAAGGCTCCAAGTGTGTGTTAACAACTCTTTTCATAAGTCTGCAGTTTATCATATACTCCTGTTGTGATTAATTTGCACTTCTAGTTCATACTGGTTTTGTTCTACTTTTTTCACTTTTGCAGATGACCCCTTCTCACACCCTGGCCCTGTTTAAAGGAGTTCTGTTTCACCCAAAAATGTCTAAAAGTTGGATGTACAGGACAGAGTTTTTACAGAACTGTGGGCTGAATATTTTTTTTTCTGTCCATAGCAGATAGTGCCAAAAATAAAGAATTGAAAGAATACCAGGAAGCTACTGAAGTTGTTTTTGAGACAGCCTGTCAGACTTGATGCCTTTGCTGTTGTTTTTTGTCCATAGTGTTAAAGGCAGCATAGTTTAAAGAGCAGTAAATGGTGATAAAGACACCACACACTGAATTCTCACTTGTCACTTGATCTACTGAGACCTGTCCACATAACTCAGTTTTCTGTTCATCTATTCAGATGTGCCCTTTGTTCTCACTTATTTAGATAGCCTAAAGCTGGAACTCTTTAACTGTGTGATTATCTAGCAAGTAGTGTGTTATTTTAGTTTGCTTTGGTTTTTAGGAGTTGATTTATTCTCTGGATCTTTGTGATGCACTTTCATAAGCATGACTTGTCCCCGTATTTCCATACTTATATCTCAGTTATCCCATAGCAGAAAGTCTTAGGAACATCGAATTTTACAAGATTGCCTCACTTTAGTGATAAAGTGTCTGTGCTAAGATTCAGTTTGGACAGAGCTTGAGTGGGAGTCCCTAGACTTTCTTTTTGCAGTGAGAAACTTGGAATGTCCAAAAAGGTGTGTAGGCTTCAAAAGAGAGATTTATCAGAGTACTGAATAGCACATTTGGAAACAGCTTGGAGTAAGATATGGCACATCCTTTTCTGTGTGCTCCCTCCATTGTATCTCCTTTAAATGTCATCAGACTCACACTGCTAAATCCGTGGTTTTTTGGTCAAAGCAATTCTGTCAGTCTCCACTTATGTCCCCAGAGAAATTCTAGCCCTCGAACAACAGGCCACATATCTTTTCCTCTCTTTCCATGGCACACTTTGAGCTTTTGAGCTCACTGAGCCTTTTTTCTAAGCCTGGAGAGCTCAAACCAGCACCAGGCTGACTTAAAGCCAGTCCTGCACCCATCCCACAACTTGGCTGGGAAGGAGATCATGATGTGCCAGTTTTTCCTAAACACAGCAGCAATTTGCAACTGAAGAACAAGTATGGCCTGTGAGATGCAGGCTCCTCAGTGCCGTGCGTGAAGACTGGGGCTGCCCCATAGAAAAATTCTGGTTTATTGTGTTGGGAAGGATTTTCTTTAAATATCTATGTAGGAAGAAAAACCATGAATTGCAAAGCAAGGTTATACATTAAGTGCAACTTATCTCAAAATGATATTTCCTATTTTAATATAATTCATAGTCATTTGTGTCTAGATGCTGTTCGTGGGTGTTCCCAACACTTCTGGGCAGCACCACTGCCTGGTCAAACCTGTTTCTGAGCAGTTAACAGCTCATATGTGATACAGCAGATACTTCTGTTTGTAAAATAAATGTAGCTATGATCAAATTATATTAATTTACCCCTTTTCAGACCAGCTTCCTTGGTTTTAGAAACACGTTTACATAAGAGCCAGGCATACATACAAAAAAGTATGTCTTGGAAATCTTTGGCAATCTATAGCAATAGCTATTTCTAGAGTGCCACACTGTAAGATTCCTGGTTTAATCTAGGGGATTTGGAGAATGTGATCCAAAAAGAATGGTATTTTAGAATCTCATCTGTTCTTTTGCAAAAGTAAAAACTTTTCCTTCCTGCCAAATTCTGCGTTTTTGTCAGGTTCTGCTTCCATTTCACTAAGCTGAGGGCGGTGAGCCAGTCTTATTTTAAAAATTAACTTTGAGACAGCGTTCAGCAAAAGCAAGTGCTGGTTTTTGGTGTTTCGGGTACTTCAGCTGGACAAATTAGCCCAGCAAGAGCGGTGACTTTAGGGAAGGTCTGCAGATGGTGATCGTCACCAGCCCATTTGCAGAGCAGGGGAGACGAGGAGATGCCGAGGGACAGCTCTGCTGCAGCCGTGGGCAGCACCCCGCAGTCACGCTGGGCGTGGGAGCAGGTGCTGTGTCTGTGCAGAGCGCTCCAACAGTCATATGGAGGTGACTGTCACATCAGCTCAAACCCACAAAACAAGCATTAGTCATTGCTATTTCTTAGCACAGCTCACTCTTTTCTCAGTCTGTGAGACAACAGGTGTTTGTTATTAGAGGCGAGTTGTGCTCCTGGTGGATGCCAGAGAAGAGAGAGTTCTAAGAATAATAATTTTTAACCATGAACAACATGTCAATGCTTCTGTAAATGGAGGCACTCTGGCTCAGGTGCCTTCTGGCCATTCCCATGGCTCCCTCAAAGCGAAGAAAGAGCAAAGGCACTCCAAGGTGGAAGCTGAAATATCAGTGAACTGATCTAAAGGGGTCTTAAAGGCTTCCTCAGTGTCATGAATAGGCAGAAGCCATTGGCATTTGATTTGGCAGTTCAGTGGGGTTAGACACTTCATATTGAGATGCAAAAATGTGGTCACCATGCCAGGATTTATATCAGCCAGAAAAAGGTTTTACCAAACAGAACAGGGAGACTTCCAAGAGAAACAATGGTGTTGCCTAGTTTTATGAAAGCAGGTCCTTTTATCACACCCACCCATCATGTCTAAAATTTAGGATGAGAATAGTAAAGTCTATACCTGTCCCCAGAAAGCCTGATTTATGATATAATGTATGACGGTGCCAAATAGGGTTGTTATTGCTGGTTCCTTTTCCTTCCAAATGGCAATAATTTCCCATTACAAGCTGAAAAGCTTAGGAAAGAACACATAAGAAGTAAAGGCTGGATTTCTTTTTTTAACACTAGCAGCTGGCTGCCATTTGTTTGACTGCTTGACTTGTTTCTTTAAAAATGTGATTTATTTGGAAGAGATTTTTCTGTGGCACGTTGTTTCCCCTCAGGCTATCTCTGAGTCCATAGCACTGGAGATGGTGGTTAATGAAGACAGATGACGTTCCCAGCCCCCAGGCTTCTGTTTTCATTTTTCAATACCAGCCTTTGCATCAAGGAGCGAAGAGCAGCAGAGACATTCCCTGCCGACAGCAGGGTCTTTGTTTTGTTTCCCAAGGTTCTTCCTTAATGGGAATATAAAAATTGTGTTTCTATAATTATATGGTGTAGGAACTTTAAGGAACAGTATTAGTTGTAAATGCAATGTGGAAAACAGCCACGTCCAGCCAAAGTGATGAGTGTTACTGTGCCATTCCCTCTTCCCCTGTTCCATTCCTATCGTTGATACAGAGTGATGGAGTGGAGAGGCGAGTGAGTAAATGAGTTTTGCTTCTTTGTCATCAGTGAAACTACACAAATGGATTTTTCCTTTCCTCTTGTGTGAATGTTGTTAAATTATTTTGTTATTTTTTGAGGGAGCAGACAATATGTGCGTTTGTACAACAAACGTCACGAGGCTTTGGGGCTTAAGTGAATGGCTGGAATTTGGCTTGTGGATTAATACACTTATGTGATTTTCAGGATTTCAGTATTGGCCACTTAACTGGGTCATTTGGGTCTGTCACACAGAATGTATACCATCACTGAGTACTTCAGCTGAGCTCAGATGAAACTGTGGTAGAATTTTCTAAAAGAACAGGAAGAATAGTGGTTTTCTAAAAAATGGCATAAACATGCTGAAGTCACTTGAGTTCTGCTGACTTTCTAGTCTAACTGATCTAACCCTAGATATTTAAATATAGATTTCTCTTTGAAATGGAAAAATATAAAGAATTTATTTTAATAGATATTCATATATATGACTTTGCTTTCAAGAGCACATTTTTGTTAATATTTTGTAACTTTGATATTAACATTGCAGCCTCTGCAATTTTTCTCATATTAGGCTATTTGCTAAAATATTCATGAAAAGCAAACACAAAGTTGTCAGTTAATTAATTTAAAATATACATGTATATTCATTTATGTTCACTTGGCAAAGTTAAATTATATAATTGTTTTATACAATGCAGGGTTTAAAAGATTAAGACTGAAAGATGAAACTCTGTATTCAAAAATAGTTATGCTTTCGTTTTATTATGATTTTGTAGCTTTCTATAAGCTTCTCATTTTCTGAGACTTTTGCTGTGTTCTAATTGCATATAATTAGTTTACTGCTATAAGTAGAACACTTCAAGAAAAAAAATCTTAAGATGGTTAAAGTCTCCCAGAGAATAATCATATTTGCTCCCTTGAATCTAAGCACTTCAAAGTTAAAAATTCAAAGATATAAGAATCTTTGAAGAAGGACCATCTGAGAAATGTGGAGATCAGTCCACCTGTTTATACTTCCTTCCTAGTCCTACAGAGATACAGGAAATTCAGGAACAACATTACATATATGCATGTAATCATCTCTGAAGCTTGAAATCCTCTCAAAGTCAATGATAATTTGTAGCTGACTTCAACAGAATCACAGTTTGATCCATTTTATGAACTTTCAAGTTGAAAAAAGGTCCATGAGATGGGGAGAGTAAGGGAAAGCCCAGTCAATTCTCTGTGGGGGAGTAAAAGCACCAAGCAATATTTTATACTAAAGAAGCTTAATTATTTAAATAATAATTCAAGTATTAGGAAAAAACCCAACATGGTTTGGAGTCTTGGTTGCTTTGTTCTTTTTGTAATGATGAGCTATCTACATTTGTCCAAAATGACTAAAACTGAAAAGGCATTTTGCTGGTGATGTTTATAAGCTGCTGGATTCCATGGGATTTGCCATGCTGAAATGATGGATCTCTTCTCAAGTACATAGTCCTTTAAGGGAACTGATAGAGCAAAATAGGAACAAGAAGCTTCTTTCTGCTCTGTATTTGTAATACCACACGATAAAATCAGTTAAAAAAACTACTTTGGAAAAGGGCGCATCTGATTGGGGAATGGTAAAAGTAGCAAAAGCTACAGTCATCTTATAGGATTTTTCTCCACTCTTGAGGAGTTCCAATTTAGCGAGGTTGCCTACTCAAGTGACTTATTAACTGTTGGCAAACACATTTGTAAAATAATTATTTTCTTCCCTTCTTTTATACCCAAACATCCCTCTTTGACATTTGGGGATGGGGATGACACTTAACAGCTAAAATCAGGAAACCAGTGAGGTTTTTGTCATATTCTCCTAGATTGGTGGTATTTGGGATGGTTTTAATTGAGAAAATTTTTGGCAAAGGGAATAGTTGGAAACTTCAAACAGTTATAAATCGAAATGTTAGGTAAGTTGTCCTTAAGTAGATGTGCCTGAATAAACGTCTCATTTATGAGGTGTTCTGTAGTGCTTTTTTGAAAGTTCCTTGCACTTCTCTCAGACTTTCCCACTGTTTTCCAGTTCATCTATCCCCACCATGTGTTAACTCTTCTCTCCTTCTCTTCCCCCCATCAGAGGAGTAATTGTGAGGTTTGCCATGACCTTTGCCAGCCACTGTTCTTGAGCAAGCTGGGAAGGAGACACAATGGGGTCCCTCCATCCTGAGTAGAGCTGACAATAAGTCATGTTTTAAAAAGTTCCTTTCATGGAAAAATCGGAGTTCAGCTAGACTAATTCAATAGATAAGGCTGAGTAAGGTTTTTAAGGCAATGAAATTTCTCCTGCATTGGAATTTGCAGGGAACAGACTCAGTATCAGCAGAGTAAAAAGCAGTTTGAAAATGGTCCCTGATTGCTCAGCTTTTTCTGATGGATTCTACTTCAGATCATTGTACTTTCCACATTAAACTCATGAAACTGTGATCATCAATTATTAATTGGGGGGTTTTTGGACAGGGAAAGATCACAAGAGATAGCAAGAATAGCAAGATCACAAGAAATGCAATCAATAAAAAATTACAGATATATTTAAGCCTGTATACATATATATATATACATATATATACACATACATACATGCATACTTATATATATATGTAGAGTGCTATCCTAATAAAAATATGGCCAAGCTAATAGAGTTATTCCAGTTCTTCATTTTTCTTCACTCTGTCTCCTGTGTAGCTATTTGATACTCAAACAAGTTTCCTGCATTGGTTGAGGTTTCTTCCTTTTGGTCACTGACCTCCACCCACTCAGCCTCAGATCTTTCAGTCTTCCACTTCGGAACCTGCCATGGTTTTGTGAACCTTTTGTGGAACTCAGTGTTCAGTGGGCACAGTGTTGGCTCCCGGGCACGGGAGCCTTAGTGAATTGCAAACTGAAGCACTGCATTTGTTTCGATTCACTTATCAATGATAACTTTGTTCCATGACATGCAGCTAAGTGAAAGTGGAAGGCAAGCAATTCCTTCTCCAGAGAAAATAAAGTGGCTAGAACAAAAGGAGGTTAAAAAAAAGGAAAAAGACCAGAAAAATTATCTAAGAACATCTCCCAGAGAAGAGTAGGCCTTTCATTATAATGAAAGGCAAACCGAGGGTAATTCTTGATGACATTTCCAACTCCTCACCTTTTCACAAGAGTACAGAGGCCTCCAAGCAGAGGCTGCTGCTTTGTGTCCTCTTCCATCAAGTTGAGTTTCTCATTTTTCCTTATGGGTCTGGCCTTTTAAACCATCCAAGGGGGTGTTATTCATTTTGAGCAAAAGTCTCACTGAAAATTCCTGTGTATATTAGCAAAAACTTTTCTAAAACCAGCAGCAGGAACAAAAAATTCTGTGCATGCTTTCTGAAATTTTCTCTGAATAAAACCTTGTTTTGGTAAAAGCTTTTTGAGCACCCTGATTTTAGTTCAGTGAGCTAGGGGAAGCTCTGCCTCAGCTGTACTTTCTTTTGAAATCTCAAAGTTTAACTTTTTTGACTTTGAGTAGACTTTGATGGAATGTTTTAGAAGTTGTTCGTGTTTCAAATGACATACAAATGCAAGTGTGCCCAAGCACAGTTCAGCCCCTCTGAGGGCCTTCAGGGGAAGAGTCATGACTTTGGGAGCAGCTTCTCACAGTTTCCTCTTGTCTGCCACTGCACTTCAGCCATTTCCTCACTCCCAAAAAGAAACAGAAGCAATTAATCAAAGTTGACACTGAGATGCTTGATGAAGAGATCAATAATTTGTCTGGTTGCCCTAAGTGACAAGTTCAAAATAAAGAGGGGCATGGTGATGCTATTTAGGCTTGAGCAGAATAGATGATGACAGATTATTTATGAATTGGATTGAAACAGCTCCTCTCCCTTGTCTGTCCCACTTTCCAATGGAGCAAGGGATATTTTATAAGTAGTTCTTGTGACCATTACTGCAATGCAACTTGTTCTGACTTTTATCTTGGGGAAAGCTGCGCATTTTTGCAGGGAATCATAGAGTGTGACCCACAAGGATCATTGAAATTCAGCTCCTGGCCCTGCATGAGAAAACCCCAAGAATGTCCCCACGAGACTGAGAGCATTGCCAAATATGGGAGCTGTATAAATTTTATAAAGGTGTGTTATCACTGCACTGGCACTGTTATACCATTTATTATTGTAGATGAAGTTCTGCTTTTATATTAAAAAATTTAAGGAATGCCTGTATTTGTAGAAATCTGTGGCTCCTGTCGGATGGCCTCTGCGGTGTGACGATGCGGTTTGGACGGAGACAGAGATCTCTGAAGTCTAGTCTTAGAGCATGAGGTTCATTGTGATAAAAAGCGTGGAGGTAAGAGCCTGCCAGGAGCTGCAAGATGCAGCCCCAGGCAGATAAGGGAGGTGAGAGAGAGAGAGGTACAGGAATCGGGGAAGCGGAAATGGGGGTAAGGGATTTGAATACAGAATACAGAAAGGTAAGGGTGTATGGGTAAGGGTGTAAGGGTCCCATGGTCGCGCTTACAATACAATAAATCATGTTCTGTACTGAATATTCTAATTTTCACTAATCAATCTAGGACAAGATACAAATTCTGTAGCATTTACATACAGCCTATGAGCATCCTCGTATTACCATATGGCGTTACATTTTAAACCCTTAAAACTGCTTTTTATATGCTCTGCTTGAGTTGGTAGGGTCTGCTCTGACCCTTGGACCTGGAGTAAGCAGGGAACATTGTCTAATCAAGGAGTGGATTACCTTCAGTTGGCCATACCATTGTTTTCCTGTTAATTAGTAACTGGGGTTTGGTATCTCAAAACTTGTCTTCATTTCAATCTCTCTTATGGTTTCTATATTCTCAGCATCTTTTGTCAGGTAATAATATTTATAAGACTTTCCTATTTCATCTTCCCCAACATGTATTAAATGAAAATATAGGAAAGTTCACCAGTATAGAATCTCCTGAATTCTTTAGGTCCGTGTTAGAAAAGAGCAATAAGCATTTCCTTACATTTAGATAGCTAATTACACAATGAGTCAAATTTTAGAAGAATGGTGGACTGTCTCTGAGAAGTGGTGGCTCAAGGGTTATGGTAGATTATGAACCAAATAGGGTGACATGGTAGCCAGAAAAAAATGAGGTAAAATTATTTTTTCCCATGGTTAGCAGATTGTAGTCTCTCTCTCTCCCTCTAGTTGTTGTGTTGGCAAGTATGAAGCATTAGAAACAAAAGTTGTCTGGGTATAAACTTTGGGGTGTTTTGAGTGGCTGCAGTTAACTTGGAGGAAAGAGTATTGAAGCTTTAGGGCAAAGAAGCAGCAGACATCTGCAAAATAACATCTGTTGAAATGAAATTTTGTGGTAGGGCAGCTGTATCTCACCATAAGACAAATGTTTTTGTCTTGTAAGAAAGGAACAATAAATTTATAGAAAAAAATATTGCAATTGGATGCATTCAAATATGGCTAGAATATTCTGATTTAAGCTAAATAACAACATGTAAGATTTCTTTGTCTGTGGAAGGGAAGGTAGCAGTGTGGAACCAGGTTGGAGTCATATGCCTCCCTGTCTGCCCCTGTGCTGTTCAAAACTTGCCCAGTAGTTAGTCTAATATGGATATGAGACGTCTGACAGCCAGGTTTGTGCCATCTCCTGAAAGACTCAAACAGCCTGGAAACCTGAGTACCTGCTTTTAGGACACACCCACTTGTAGGGACCAAAACAAACAAGGGTGAATAAACCCAGAGAAGCATTAGAGACAGGGTATGAAAATACCAGAGGTGCAGCAAGTATGTGCTGTGCTCATTTAGATATTGAGGCTTCGGTGGAAAAGGTGAAAGTCAAATATATCTTCTGTGTTTGAAGCATTTGTGGTTGATGTTCCTTGTCCATTTGGGTGTGTCAGCAGGTTAATCATTGCACCCAGTTGCTTGGTTAGCTGGCAGCAATGTTGAGTTTATTGAGAAAAATACCAGAAGGGATGGAATCTGAAGCTAAAAAAACCACCAGAGAATTCAAGAAAACACTTGGGGTAAATTCCGTGGTCTTCCTGAATGTTAAAAGGCGGCAGGTGTCCTCTTAGCCGTGGTTCTCATTGGGTGCTAAAGGAGGACACACACAGTGCTGCAGATCATCAAATTCCAATGGCACAAGGCACCAGGAAAGGTATAACCTTCCCCACCTTCCTGCCGTGGGCAGACTGAAACCTCTGATATTTTTAGAGAGTATATGCAGCCTCTAAATGAGAGTTCGGTGAGATGTTCTAATAGATGACCTCATTTACATGATCAATCATTATTTATGCATTTGTGTTCAGAAATTGCAGCTAACAGCTTGATTACAAATGCAAATGCTAATGCAGAAGAACAAAGTGAGTTTTGGGAGGTTAAGGACTTGTGTTATTGACTGACTTTGGGTTTGCCTGCTCGGCACAGTCTCTCTGGTTCTCTGGCGAGAGTGCAGTGAAGATGCTTTGGATGCTGATGCTGTTTGGGTTTGCTTTAAATCCTGAATGAACCAGGGTTAGAGCATTGCTCAGTAGATCCAGGTGTGTCACTGCTAATGATGCTATGAAGCAGAAGGCTTTAAATTATGGGCCTGTTTCAGTTCAAATGAAACCAAACTGAAAAATTGCCAGTTTTTGTTAGCTGGTTTGGTGTTTGTCCTGTGGCTCTATGGTTTTTGTATTCCAGCCACAGATGTGCAGCTTAAACATGCTGAATATGGGTAGTTTACTTAAAACAAGAACTTTCACCCATCTGAAGCATTTTATGAAACTTCAGACTTGAAAATCACAGCAAGAAAACCACGGAAAAATCTCAGAATTTGTGTCTGTGGCCTCTATCCTCATGGTGGAGAGCTGAATGATCATGTACAATGCTATTGGAGCATTAAGTGTCTGAACAGCCACACAATCTGCATTAATAATCTGTGATTTTATAGATACAGCTAATTTATACTGACCAATTTACAAAAACCTCACATAAACAATAGAACAGACATAAGAGACTCAATTTGTCATCTTGTGATTCTGAAAATAGTTGGTCTCTACAGTTTCAAAAGCTTCTGAAACCTGAATACAAAATGCATTCACATGTAAATATTTATTGTGAAAGCTTGTAGCATTTTTTTCCACTCGCTTTCTCACTGTATCTTCTTTTTTCTAAAATGCCCTTCAATTCTGGATAATAAACTAACAGACTGAATCTCGGGAATGCTGGGAAAATGTAGCATACAGTCTCTTGATAACACAACCCATCTTACTTGGTGCTTGAACTTAGGTCTTAATTATAGAAAAATAAATTACTTATTTACTAATCCACACAGTCTACCCTAATTTGTTACTTTATCTCATGAAGAATAATTAAGTTCCATCTAAACATCTTATCGGTTAATCCTCCCTAGAAAATGAGCTCATTAAATTAGTGTAGAAGGGTATTTTGTGTCAAAAATCCTTCTCCTGGCTGAATAAACAGAGCTTTATTTATGTTGCAGAGTAGGAACATTTTTAATTTCTTGGTGACATTTTAATTATGACCGCTGATGCTACAATTAGGAGCACAATGAAATCAGCACAGTGAGACAAGGCCGTTCCCAAACTCTGCCTAGTTGTCACATTCCAGAATATTTAGATTTTTCTTTCAGTCCACACAAGAAAACATGCAAGAGGGGGAACACAGAAGTCATTTTTAAGCAAAGAGAGTGGTAATTAGGGCCATTGTTCTGACTCCAAAACGGTGTGATCTTATCTGTAATTGTTACTTTATAGCCGCTTCCTTTCCCTATGAGTACCAATCTGGTTCTCTGGACTAATCGCTGGTAGTTAAATTCAGTGCACAGAATTCCTAGAATATATCAATTTAAACACTCCTGTGTGTTCTGGTGAGACCCTTGTTGTAGGCAAGGAATTCCAGAAGGTGTGAAAATGCATTTGATGATCTCCAGCTACACTGATCCTTAAGCAGATTGTTTGTTGTGTCAAAGAGCTGGTGTGAGTTTTGAAAAATTAGTTTTTAAGTTGCCTTGAAAGCTCAGTAAGACCACAACAATTTCTTTAGCCTGTGTGTGTAGAGTTCCTGGCCTCTGCTTATGATATGAATAATGGTAAAGGGAGGGGAAAATGAATAATCTCAGGCATTAACTATGAGGCATTCAGGAAGAATAGGTGACCATTCCTGCAAACTTCCCTTTGTTTGAATAAACAAAATATTGCATTGTCAGAAGTCTGGCAGAGGAAAGCGTTCTTAATTTTAGAAACATTCATTTCCAGTAGTAGGTTGCCTTTTCATAGTTTGTAAAATTATACTACATGTATGCTTTCTGCACATTTGCAAATACTTGTTTTCTTTGAATGTGCTCTGTTCAACATTTTAAACTATTGCACAGATTTTCATGGAGTGTGTTATTCTGTGTAGGTGAACTCATTGAATTTTTCATTCCTGGATGACTTCATTCATCTATAAACTTGACTAGATGTCTCTGCTATGGAAAATCTGACTATTTAAATGCCTGTCTTTGAAACTGATAAAGAAGGATGTGCAACAACAAAATCTCAATGAACTAACACTAGTCTGATTACTAACAAAATTCAATTTTCTATGACTTTTTTCTTTAGTCTCTTTGAATATCTGCTATAAAGAATCCTGATTATGAACCAGTCTGACAGCTGTCAGTCACAGGCTAATTGGAGTGTCACTGTGCAAAGAGCTTGGATTCTGTTAAATGTTAAAGAAAATGCCTTAGAACTAACCTTGACTTCTTGCATCTTAAAGTCAAAATAAGGAAAGACGCGTTTCAGTTTTCGGGTTTTTGTTCTTTTGGGGTTTTGTGGTGTTTGGGGTTTTTTTTAGGACTGTAGTTGTTTTCAGGAATCTCCCTGTTGTGTGAGTAAGATCTGGAGAAAGAAAAGTAGATAAAAGAATGCTCCCAAGTACAGATTTTTCTTTTATGAATAAATATTAAGGATAGAAATAACTATTTTAAGGTGAGTTGCACTGTAACAATTCTGGAGTCATTGTGGGTTAACAGAATTTTCCAGGTCATTCACGATAATCCTTCTGTGATAGGAAGATGGTCTGGTAGAGTGATGCAACAGGTGAGCTAAGATCACTTAAATCTATTTATAACAAGGGCTATAGCACTTTGATTATCATGGGGATTCAGGAGAGACTAATTTGTATCAGAGGCAAGGTCTATTGGGGGAGGGAGATTAATTTTATAAAGAGGTTCTGTGCAATCTCTCTCCAGGCTTTGGATGATTGTTCCAGCAAAGCTGGAAAGCAAACCTCTGGTCTCTTGTCTCATCACCTTTCAGTGGCTGAAAGGACATGGAAATAATCAATGATTGGGATGGGGGGGATGAGGCAGGGGAGGAAAAGAGGCTAAAATATAAACTTTATATCCTGAGCAGGATGGAGGTACAGCATCGTACAGAAGTGACTCTGGGCAAAGCTCGGAAGATCTGCTTCTCTTTCTGATAGTGATCTGCTCTTATCTGTGTGTTCCTTATCAACCTTTCTTTCTCTTCCTTTGCTAATGGTCATTTCCTGGAGAGCTCTCATTTATATAAGTCCCTTTTTCAAGGAAGCCACAATACTGTCTGGGGCTCTGGGCTGGCTGTTGTGCTGACTGAAACTCATGGGGGGCCAAATAAACATTTACAAATATCTCTTTGAACTGGAATGAACTGGTCATGGATCAAGAGGACACAGAGAGGACTCCCAGCCTGGGCTGTTCCTGTGCTTCTCATCAGGGATGGAGAATCAGCCCTAGAGACTTACACTTGACTTGTTAGTAGGATTTGGTGATGAAACAGATTAATTTCCTCACTTCAGACTGGGAATTGGGCTTTTCTGACAAATCATAATTCTACCTTTACAGAAGATATCCCACTAGGGCAATTAATTTGAATTTGCTGCATAATATTAATTTGTCTAGTCAACTTGCATGATTACTGCTTCTCAATGAAACAGGTAGCATGGCATTTTATGTTTAGTTGTCCAAAGTACTGCACAGATTCCTTTTTCTTACCACATATTTTAATCTCTCCTTTTCTATCAGAGATAGTTTTTAATTTTTAATTTACTGTATTTTAAAAATTAACTTTGATCTGTATTAAGTCATATGATGTACATTAGTTGTGTTGCTCAGGCACTGTGGGGTAGCTTCTTCTCATTCTTTGCCACAGTTTTCTCATCTAGGCTTGAACAGAATTTCTGTATTTAACATCTTCTTGCTGTAGATTAAAAAAAATGTAGTAGATGGCAATTCTTTTTATTTATTTTCCACTTTGGTCTCTTTGCAGCTCTGATTCTAATTTTCATTTTCCTACTTCATGACTGCAGTGTATTGGGATGAAATTTGTAAATTTTCAGCAGTAGCTCCCAAATGCCTACCCTGGTCAGTTTGCAGCAGCACAAACCTAGGCCTCCTGTCAGTAATTTTACTGCTTGCTTTTCTGGTTTATTTTCCCTATTTGGGCTTGTAGGTTTTCATTTTATTGCTAGGTAAAAGGATCCTGCACTCATCTGCTATTTCTATCAGCTAAGCCCAGGAAGTAAAATGATACTATAATCCACTTCAAATCACATTATAACAATCCTTATTAATTTAGGCTTTGTCTTTAATCACCTCATAAGATTATGAAGATAGAGTTTTGCCTAAAAACTGCCACCGAAGCCATCAGTAGGGCCACGGGATCTCCCTGGAGTTCTCTGTTTCTATGCAGTGGAATACGTTATTTCATTAAAAACCTTCTGCTTGTATCCCAGCCTGATTCCAGCACACACTTTTTCCACACGTGGTTCAGCATCAAATTCACACCCTGCAAACTGGATCAAACTTTTCAAACCTCTGCTCAATGCTGAGGTACAAAAAGCTCACAGATAAAACCCTCCTAATCATCAGCTCTGAATGTGTGTCTAGAGCTGGAGGATTCAAACTGATATTCCTAAGTAGGGCTGTAAATTTCTCTTTGGAATTTTTGGCCAGGTAGGAAATGATCATGATTAAAGTGTAGGAATGTTTTTCTTATTCTTTTTCTTTCAGATGTCTTTTCTCCAAATTAATCAGGAATTAAATCCCATTTTATTTATATTTATATTGGTTCAATTACTATGCTAGCAAAATTTTGTGATGTAGCTGGAGAAGGTCCTAAGTCAAATCACTACTCAGGTCATGTTCTCTTAACATGAATCAAAAATGTAGAAATACAAATACAACTAAAGTAAAGTACTAGGATGTACATGAATATTCTCAAATCTCTTTACTGGTGGATGGGATCTTATTCTCATATTCCCTCTTTTTTTTTTCCCCTTTTATTTTCCTTCCTTTTATTGCACATAGGCCTTTTTTACTTCTTAATACTTTCCAGTTTAATCTTTGAAATACATTATCTGTGCTGCTGTTTTCTTCCTTTCTGTCTTTTGTACAGAATACACTTTCTTTACTATTCAGTATAAAACCCACGGCAGACTGCAGACAGGGGAATGTTTCATATAGCAGAATATACCTAGCATTCATAATATACTTTATTAACTCATGGAAGTTGAGCAGGATTTTATTAGTCTGCTATCTGTTTCGTGTGAATCACTTGATGACATAATAATAGTATTGCTATTATTATCAACCTACATTATTATCAATGCTAAATTATCAACCTTGTATTTTACTCATCATATATAGACCCACATTTTTTCCCATAAAATCTGATATCCTCTATTAACTTAGAAATAAAATACCAACATCATCTCATCAAAATCTTTTTTAGAGCAAAAACGTATTGCTCAAAATAAAGTATGTGTGTTTATTTTAAAGAAAAGAAAACTTTATGGAGCACAGGCAGTAAAATTTAATGTTTCGCTATTTACCAGGGTATTTTTTAGACTGATAGCTCAGTCTTGCACATTTTATGGTTCAGTTGTACTCAGTTTAGTCTAGAACAATTGTACATGGGTCTTCCTAATCCAGGTTTCTCAAACTGTACATTACTGATTCATAAAGATTGGACTCCTCAAAGGTTGTTGCTGTACCTGCTGAGTACCTGCTCATTAAGTATCATCTAATCCAAGTATATTCCAGTATTCATTCAACACTCATTAGGGTCAAACTCATTTCTCCATTCCTTGAGTTCAAGTACAATATATCATATGGAGGAAAATTATATTAAAAAATGCAAAAAAAAAAAAAACCCAAAAGGGGAGGGGGGGTGTATTCATGCCGAAGATTGAATTTGGTGATGCAACATCTTACAGAGAGTAACAAAATTAGCTTCTAATAGCTGATTTTTTTATCACATCCAAAGGCTGTGTTAGCTCAGGATAAGAGTCCTCAGAATGGGCTGGAATGCAGCAACTACTTGGTTATTCCTTTCTATGTCTTACTGTCTCCTTCGACTAGATTGGAGATGACTAAATGGGGATTTTTTTTTTGGTATTTAGGCCATATACAGTTGTTACAAGTCACAGCTCTGGGGCACTGCTGTCCCAGGACTGCTGCTCTCTAATTCTGACATAGGTTGCCTGCAGACACAAAATCTTTCCACAAGCTCGTTGTGTTTCTTAATCCCACAGTCCCTTGTGGCATGAAACAATCTGTCATCTCACTTTTTTCCCGAGTCTTGTTCCCATATCTTGCCCTAACAAGTCCTGGCAAAAGCAAGGGTGAAACAAAAGCACACAATTGAAGGTTTAGAAAAACTGAGGGCATTTGAAAGGAAATTCTAGGTCAGTGTTCTGTTAATATCACTGAGAACAGAATTTCCATGATTTATTATTTTAACAAGATCTGTTGAGAGGGAAATTTAATACTTTTCAGCCTACACAGGCCAAGACCCCAAACTGGTTTAGGGACCCACATTTCAGTGGCTAACTGCAGTTTGGAGATATTTGGCCATCATGTGCCTAATCATCACATTTGGCCACCTTAATTTTCCTAATTCAAGTGACAACTCTGTCTAGGTAAACACAGCTTGAAAAACACCTCTGTAGGAAATCCCAAGACTGTAAAGCAAATTATGCCCATACAATAAGAATTTGTGGAGAAAGGAGGAGAAAAAGGTGGGAAATGAGTGTAGCAAAGGATAATGAAGAGTTCTGCCTCTGTGTACAAGCTGAAATATCCAATTTGAATCAGATTTGTACGTTATGTGCATCAATGTCATCCACCCATTTGAGTAGCTCATCATTTATCTCCAGGGAAAATTGTTACAAGGTTTTGGGGGTTACTGAGATGGGCATCCCTCATGGGGTGCTCACCCTGGCTCACATAAAACTGTAGTTATATTGTAGATATGGCTTTAAGTAAAAAGAGAAGCTTGAAGTGAGGGTCAAACCCCGAATTTTCCTTTGGTTTCTGCAAAGTTTAGGAAGAATGATGTTTCTGTTCAGCCTTCTTAGGAAGTTATGTAGTGTGGTATTCTGTGCATGAATCCTGTTATGTTAGCAGGTGTCTAGACAACAAAGTTTAAGTGCAAATTAACTCCGAAGCTGCGGCACATGGAAGAGTCACTTGAAGTTGGGGAGAAAATTCATGTATATGTGTATAAATTAAAAAAATATTAACAGCATTTTAATAATTTGATTAGAGGTTTAAAACTGTTTCATTAGGGTTGAGAGTTCCTCCTCATTATGCCACAATTTAAGCTCTAAATACACATATTTAAGACATAGTTATTTTTCCTCAATGACTTTGTGCCCTTGGCAGAGTCCCAGAGCTGATGCAAATTTCTCTAAGGGTCAGCAGGTTTTGCACTCTTTCTGTTATGTTAGCCATTGAAATATTTTTAATGTGTTTTATAGAGATAAACACTCTACCATTTCCCCCTCAAGCAAACAGTAATTAGGAGCAATGAAAAAAAAAATCTGATTTTTTCTGACTTGCCCTAAGACTGTGTTTCATATTTACTGAAGAGCAGTCTCACAGTGTCCTCCTTGCAAGATTCAAGAGCCATAAGGCAACTGGTTGTATTTAGTAATCTTCTGCATCAGCAGTTTTGCCTTTTGGGCTCCAGAATTGATTTTCCTCATCCTGGCGTATTTTTGCAGCTCTGCCCCTTGACCTCTGTTGCTCTGCACTGGTCAGCAGTGCTGTGAGTGGCAGAAGAAATGTAAGTCAGACAGGTGATTTCTGGAACATCGGGAGTGACAACTGTAGAGTGGAACTGATGGGTAGAGTGGGTGAAGACAGTTCCTTTGAAATATATTACAGCTGGGAATCAGTCACCGCAGAGAAACCATTCGAACTCAGGAAACTTTCTTCTTTATGAACAAATTCACTGCAAGAAAGGGAATGTGTCTACCCTGCCACCACAAAACCCGAAGGTGTTGTCAAGATATTTCAGGCTTCTGCTAAGAATTCCATAAACTGTGTGAGAACTATCTATCTCAAAAATCTTAATGTTTTTGTTTTTCACTAGAAACATGCTGGGGTGAAAAAGGCTTGCACAAAATGTATTTTTGTTTAATTTAGAATTCTCTTTTAAAACTGACTTAGCCACAATATTCCCATATGCTATTGCCTAGTACAGGCTAGACTATTGACAGAACATTCCAGTGCTGAGACTTCAAATGCTCGTGAACATTACCATGACTGTGGTGAGATTTCCAGCTTTTCCTCCCTTTTTCTAATTACCTGCCTCTCAGCTCTTTGTGCAGCGTTCACTGCTGAGAAGTCCCAGTTGCACACCACAGATCCTCGCTGCTCTTAGAGCTAATAGCAGTAATACCTAGCTGATACCTGACATTTTTTCTCAGCAGAATAATAAAGGTCATTGAAGAAGCCTGGAAGAGCAAAGTGAGTAGATCCTTGCATGATTCTTTCAAACCCAGCGAACTGCAAACAATTCTTCCTCTTAAATGTCATTTGTTTAAAGAGGGAAACATGAGCATTTGTAAGCAGCTCAGCATTATTATCACTATTTCACATTACTGAAAAGTCCACTTTTCCATGTTCACACAGAAAAGACTCAGTAGTTTGTGTCCTTGGAGAGTTAAACCACAGCTAAGCCTTTGGGTTATATCCCCTAAGATATGGTAGTGTGACCATGGTGAGTGTTTTTCTCTTGACTGTGCAGAAGTCAACTGAAAATCATGTTCAGATGAACAGTTTTCTAAATCTCAGACATCCTGAGTTACCAGAGCCAACAGGTTGTGGTCTGCCTGGGTTTTTGCCTGCAGAAGTCTGAGTTTACTGGACAGAAAACTGTTGTCAAACATCTGATGTTAATGGTTTCTTGGTCTAACTGTGAAATCATCCAATTAATACAGGGCACATTTAAATAAGAATTTTCCAGAGATAGGGAACGGTGTTTCCTGAGAGAACCATTTGTCCCCCTTTGGAACAGAGAGCCCAAGGACAACTTTGTGCAGCCCTGTTCAACCTCATTGTTCAGCGGTGCCACAATGTTCCTTCTGAGGAGACCACAGAGACAGCCCCAGAGCAAGGCTGAGGATTTTCCCCAGAACTCTGTGGCAGGCACAATGCTGCTGTGCCAGGTCACTCCTGCAGGGACACTGTTTGGGTCAGGGCAGCCAGGCAGTGCAGGGCCAGGGAGCATTGTCCAGGTGGCCTGGCTGTGCAGGCACAGGCTCCTGATGGACCCAGGAGCCCTGGAGCAGCAGCATCATCTCCTCCTCCCTTCACACAGAGGCACATTTGCTGCTTGCCAGCCTCCCTCAGCCTGTGTTAAGCTTCAGCTCTGACTTTACACCTTCCTTACCTTCAGTTATTCCCTTTGGTGTTGTACAGGCAAAGTTTCTTTGTGTTATTTTTCTCTGTGTGTGCTGATGAGAACAGGGTGTCCATTCTAACTATGCAAAGTACACTCTGTGTAATGGGTCAAGTACCAGAGCTGAGATCTCAGGCAAGTTCTCTGTTCCTATACAGAAACTAATAGGAGTAGAAACAAGTTATATTTTCCGTCTGAGATTTGGATGTGATTCATGGCAATTCTGTTTGCTTTGTGTTGGGTTCTGTTCAAGATCCTTCACTGCACTGACCTTGATGTAAGCTTGTTTTCCTTTACTCTTGCACACCATCCAGCCACAGTTATGGTGTGAAAAGAAATCAATGATTATTTGCTTTTGCACTGAGTGTGCTTTCAGATATCATCAGTCGTTTTATCTTTTAAATATACATTCCCAGCTATTAAATGCTAGATATAATAAAACAAAATAATAGCTAATAATCTGTGCAGCTTGCTTGCAATACAGAGATATAATAGCTTGTCTGACATTTTTTAGAGCCAATATTTACCTTTATCACTGGTAAGTGCCTCCTGAGACTCATTATTCATGTAATTCCCATTAAGAGGCAGTAGTAAAACAGCCTGTTGTCTTACAACTCTTGTTGTTAAGTACATTATGTTTGGTAATAAATACGTCAGCTTTTGTTACACCAGAGAATTATTATTATTTCTTATCTCTAGACATTTATAAATAAATGAATCATGTTTATTTATAAACTTCTTTCCATTTATTTCTTGCAGTAGCCAGATAAAACTGCTTTTCTTTAGGTACATGGTTGTATCTCTTGAAGCTTACTTATTTCTTTTGAACCTAAGGCTGTAACAAAATTAATATTCTTGGGTTTTATATCTTTTCAATTAACCAAGGATGGTATTTAGGAAAAATAAAAGTTGTATTGAAAGATAAATTCTGTCAGTTTAGAATAATATGGTAAAAATACCTCACAGAATTGAGTTACTTGGACATATAATTGTTACTCCTTCTGCCACTACTAAGGCCTGAGATAGGAACATAACAAATAACTTGTGTCTATAATTTGTCTGATCGATGGCTCCATGCAGATCTATGAAAACCCTCAATATAAATTTCAAGGTCTGTTATATAATTAAGGAAATGTTTTGCAGCAGAGTGAAAATACCCTGGAACTCTTTGTCTCTTTCAGGCCTTGAAACCCATGTTTCTGTGGCTTGCCACCTCAGTATTTATGGCATTGTTCATGTAGCTGCAAGAGGAAGATTTTTAGCCTCATGCTCTGGTAGAATTCAGACTCAGAAAATTTTGTTAGCAGAACTTGCTGCACAATCTAATTATATTTTTCTTGTTAGAATTGTTTTTTAGCATTACCGATATGCTTTTAAAAGTGATTCTGTACATGGATAGAAATACTGAGGTTTTCAAAAGCACCAGGAACCTATTTAATTCTGCTCATATCCACTTGAAAGCATTTTTGTTGTTTTAACTCATTTGCTAGGAGCTGACCAGCACTGTCAGGGGATTGAATGATGGATGGTTAGTCATCAACTAAAACTGTGATAAACATCTGAAAGTGAACTTTCTGCTTTATCAGTTCTTTGTATTGTCCATAATGACCTTTCTCTTCTGTCTCAGTAGTCTTAAAATTAATCTTCTCCATAATGCTTGGGAGTTGCAAGCCAAAAATCTGTCTGTTCAAAAACTGTTAAACGGATGCAGAATTTACGGCCCTGCAACCTTTGTTGGAAAAGCAAGCCTAGGTTAGGATCAGAGATGAACATAAGCTTTGCTATTCAAGAACTCGGTGCCCAGATCACAGCTCCAACACATTCTTAGAAAGCTGCTAGTGAAGTCATGGCTGCAATCCTCTGGAACTGGAAAAATATTCCCCTTTTCTGAAAATCTGGCCGTCTTTCGAGGGATGAGATGACATGGATGTAAAAGAAGTGCTTGCAGGTGTGAATATTACATCTTTGCAGCCATTAAAGATGGTATCAGTGCATTCATTACTCTCGCAGCCCACACTGTATCCTTTCAAACTCTTGAAGGGGATATGCTGCTTTAGTTAATTCATTGTGGAAGGCAAAGAAAACATTAGAGAAAATGAGAGGTTGGTCAGGAACAAGCTGGGAAAGGCCCTAATGACCCAAAGCCCCATTTTATTTGGTCTAAGTTAGCCCAGTTCCTACAAATCAGGGGCTGGTGAGGCAAGGCAGGGATGTGCACATCAATGGAAACCAAACCTTATCAAGCCCACGCCATTTGCACATTAATCTGTGTATTGTTTTGTCATGTCCATGAGGCTTAGCTGAGCATTATGTGTAGCTACAAAAATACTTCACATGGCCATATTAAAGCTAACGTTTGTTGTAAGATTCCTATTTCCTGACAAATGCACCGCTACCTTGGAGAATGATATCCCTCACCTCTTCACGCCTGCCACAGCTCCTCAGGCAGGAGAAAGATGAACACAGAAGTTGAGTTTTGTGGGGTAATATACAAAAACAAAGTCAAAGCAAAACCCTGTCTGAAATACCTCCTGAATTATTAACGATTCCATTTAAAAAAATTATGAACTCTTATTTTGTTGTATTTAATTGCAAAATGTTAGTTTTCTTTCTTAAATTTATATGCTTACAGCAGGTCCTAATCATTGGCATGGGTTTTCACTGTGAGCTCCATTGGCTTTTTTTTTTTTTATTCAAAGGGTGCATTCGTTTGAAAGGTTCTTGGCTGAAATCCATTTTACTGCTTTGAAAAAGTATTTCATAAAATGTTAATTTAAGAAAAAGATCTTTCTGTTGTAGCTTTACTAAGTTTTATATTTGGTTTAGATAACCATAAAAATTTTCTTCTCTTTAATATTTTTTCTGGAATTTTTCATGTCCTTGTGGTACATTTGTTGTATTAATAAATATCACTACAATGGAGAGCCATCCCAGATGCTTACAAACCACTTCTCAGAAGTGTGGTTCTGCTGCTATGGAGAGTAATAGGATCCCCAAGAATGTGAGGTCTTTAGGTAACTTGCATTAATCCTGTGGCAGATGAAGTATTTTTTTCCTACAAGGCACTGCAGTGATCTGGTGCTAAGCAGATGATCCACGTGAAATCAAAGTGTGTAACAAAGGCATTGCGTGCTGAGCAGCCAGCAGCAAATCACTGCTAAACAAATTTAGCATCTTGGGGCTGGTTCAGATCCTTTGGCTTGTACCACTTGAGGCTGATCAAATACTGCATCTGTGAGGACACTTGAAAAGAAATTCATTGTATCTGTTTGCATTGCATTGTCCTTGGCTGAAGAAAGAGTTCAGCAAACACGTCTTTGCTCCCTTGACAGCGCATTCAGAAAAGCTCTGCCCTTTGTTGGTCGATCTGTCTCTCTGCAGGTTTTTGAGGGGAAATATCTCCCTTTTTGAGGGGAATAGTCTTTGGGTGAGATGCCTGTAACAGCTGCGCTGCAAGTGCAAAATCCACTCAGAGCATCTTCAAATGCCTTAAAGCAGTTTAATCGAATAAATTTATCAGCAGCTGTGAAGTCGTCCTGCCTGTTTGAATGGCCCTATGGCCAGAGAGAGGGAGCCTATAGAAACTTGTGGTTTCAAGGCTTTTACCTCTCTCGTTGTATTTGACATAGTTTGTAATCAGATGGAACATGACAGCAACAGCTTGACAAGCTGATAATACACTTCACTTGCAAAATTCATCTGCTAGGACTGTAAACACATTTTTATTTAAGTTATGTCATGTTTATGCATAGCACAAGGATTTTTTTTCCAGTGGATCTGCTATAGAAAGTCTGAGGAGATCTAGCATTTTTATATTTTAAAGTATGACTGATATTTTTACAGCCCCTAAGAAAAGGTTTGACTTTGCCCAGTCACACTAATTTACTTGGACAGTCATTCAGATACAAAGCACAGGCTGAAAGAAGTTATCTTATTACTTGCTCCTTGAAGCATGTGTGCCCCATTTCCCAGACATTAGGGTGTTTCATAAGCTGTTATTATTTACCCTATTGATGAAAAATAGAAGAAGATAGAAAGAAGATCAGTTTTTTCAGGTCTTTAGAGTCCAAGAGAAAGAATTTCATTAGAAAAGTCATTGGTGGTTTAAAAAAAAGTTCTTGATCACCAAGAAAGTCCTGCAGTAGCTTCTAGGGATGATTCAAAGAAAACTGAAGGAGCTTCTGTTGCTGTATGATCAGAACCAACCCAACTCCCACGTCAGGGTGTCATGCTGGACTGACTGGTGCCTGTGAATCTGTCATCTGATCAGGCTGCTCTTCCACACTCTCAAACTCAATAGTGCTATAGATTTTTTTTTCTCTGAGTCAAATCTTTTTGCCTCTAGACATCTTGACTCATTTTTACTTGAGTAACATTCTGCCTAAAAATGTCTGAGCAGTGACAAAGATGTGAGAATCCCCATGTATGCTCTGCATCTGGCATGTGAACATGGGAGGTGGGTGTTCAAACACTTTCTTTACCATCCTTTTCCAGAAAAGCCCGTGTGGGTTTTCATAGGGACTCATCTCCGTGGAGTCAGTTGTAGGAGGCAAGGAAGAGGGATTCAGACTGCATTATCCTCATTCAAAACAGAGGAAAGCGAAATAAATTAATAGAATCTGAGTCCTTCCAGTCTTTCGTTTCATTTTGAAGAATCCTTCTGGAGGACTCATGCTTAAGAACATTATGAATATTGTTATATAGAAATATTCACTTATATCAGCCTTTCGGATCCTCTAGAGCTCTATGTCTGCAATCGCTTGTCTCTCCCTACATAAGAGCACAAGCCTTGCTTTCCAGGATCTTTTCCAAGAAAATTTGAGGGCTGAATGCCCTGGAATGACTTTTCCTCTTTTTTTCTACCTAGAAAAGAAAGAGGAGTTGAAAATTAAAATTTTCAAGCTATACATATGCTAGTTTGACAGCTATCCCTACAACTATTTTAATATGTGGAATATTATTTTATACAGACTGAGGTTGTTTTAGAAAAGTCTTTCTTACACCTGTGTTTATTTAAATAGTTTAAATAGTAATACTTTTCCTTTCAATCTCTGGTTTATCTGCCATTTTTTCCGGGAGACAATGCATTTTATTTTGTTCCTACCTTTTATTATAGTTACTGTTACGGTATAAAACCTTGAGAATCATTCATCTGATTCATCTGATGCAATTAACTTCCTTACTGGATACATACAATGTACAGAATGAACTATCTTTTCTGAATGTCAAATCAGATTTGGGAAATGTTCTCGTTATATTTGTCCCTGGAAAACACTGGACAGAAAATCACATCTATTAAAACTGCATTCATTACCAAATCCACGGAAACTAAGTTTTTGAATAAATAGCAGTTAATCAAGCAATGTGTCATAAAAGGCAGTAACTAAAGAAAACCAAAGTAAAACATTCACTTTCATTATTGAACATTTTTAGCTTTATTATTATAATAGAATTACAGTCTGACATAAAATAAAGAGCTTTTGCTAAACTCTGTAAAGCAATACATGCTTCTGCCATAAACAACCTCTATTAGATTTAGGTTTTATTGCCACATCACTGCACTGAGGTGCAATAAACATTCAATGTCATCTTTTTAAAATTATCTCAGGAGTAAACAGAAACTGTCCTCTATAAGAGTGTATCATTATTTTCAAGGAAGACTTACTATTATTACATGGTTTAGCAAAGCACTGTAAAAAAGCTACATAGAGAATACCTTGTCTTTGATAAACTGTGCAGTCAAGTTTATACAGTATAATACTATTGGCATAGACTAACTAAGAGGTGATATAATGCAATCATTGCATAGCAAAAAGCAGACTAGTTAAGTAATATTCACATCTAATGTGCAAAATGCAGACCAAAAGGTAGCTATGAATTGCTAGAAAGATAAAATGCCCTAAATGAACACACTAGTTTAACGCCAAAAATAACAAGATAAACAAGTACACAGAAGTTAAAGAGCCATAGTTTATTTTTTTTCTATACATATATCTACACATGATACCAGAGATGAAACATCCCCTTTTAAATAAGCTCCAATCAGATAACTTATCAAGTTTAGACAGGACTAAATGTCAGACAATGAAGCATTATTTAAAATAAAAAAAAAAATCTAAATAAAACATTAACTATTTCCTTTTGTAGATAGAGAATGTCAACTTTTTGATTTATTAAGAGTTTAGAAAACACTGCCTATTAAACTTGACTCTCAGTAGCTGTTTCTCTGGAGGCTCATGTAGCATTGTTTCAAAATCCATTCAATACCATATATTACATTTTTTTTACTTGATGCTTGCAATTATCCACCATTCTTCCCATCTCTTTGAAAAATCTTTATCTGATATTTTATTTCTAAGAATCAGCAGTGATGATACTGACTAGAATTTTTTTAAGGGAGCACAATACCTGCAAAATGGACATCTTGTATTTAAAGCCCTTACATATTGTTCCTACAAATATATTGCTACAGTAAAAATGAAATGTAGTAAGTTTACTCAATAAAATCTATTTTCCTGTACATTCTTTTATGTATGACTTCTTTGTATTTAATGCTACATATATTACATCGCTTATTGTAACAGTTATGTTTCAGCAAATATAGCAGTAATATACAGATGAACTTCTGTCTTAACAAATATTTCACCATTTTTACCTACCAAATATAATCCCATACTTTAGTGTTTATGCATGACCTGAGCAGACCAGTCATTAATCTAATAGTATACATTGGATGACATTGTCAAATTGCAAGCTACTGTACACTTAACCACTTTACAAATGGAATAAATTCCAAGCACTTTCTGCTTATTTATTTTTGTAAGCTTTCCAGTACCACTGATTTTTTTTCCTTTAATTCAGGCTCTAAATATGTTTTATTGAGCATTTAACAACATATTAAGAGCTAAGAGGTGAATCCTACACAATGTTTTAAGAACACAACTTTAAAAAAGTAAAAAAATGTACAATCTCATGCTGCATATTTACAGATATTATTTAAATACTATATTTTATCTTTCTTCTATTCATAAATCTCAGTCTAAAGCTTCTTTTAATGTATCATTTTATAAAAGAATACATTCAACATATCTAGAGCTTGCAAAAATTTTGTTGTTTGTTTGTTTTAACTCTCTAAAATATAGTGATGAGTAAAAGCTACCTTTAAAGCATCCAGGAATTGTTTGGGTTACACAGGTGATAGAAGAAAACTTGGGATCTGCACTTGGTTGTGCAACTGGTTTTAAATCTAGTCTAGTGACAAGTAATGCTTGGAACAAGCCTGCAGTAAGAGAGCAGATTAAAGCCTTGGTTACCAGTAGATCTTATGTGCTATACAGTGACAAACTGTACCTAGAGTGAGTGGATTTCCTTTCTCATTAAAGACCATTTAATATCCTAGGTCAGGTAGTTTGGAACATAGAAGAGAAAAGGGATTAGGAAAATAACGTATCTTATGGGATTCAGAAAATGGAAAGCTTTACATCCTTGAAAAGATTATAAACAGTGGCTGAATAAATGATACAGTCTAGGATGTGCATCAGGAATGTCATAAAGAATATTTCCCCCCTCCCTACAATCCTCTGAATAAAAATATCTTCTTCATGTACATATACAATATCTTTTGGGAACATTCAGTACTAAGCTTGCTACAAATGGTTTCTTTTTTTTTTTTCTTTTCCACCCTCCCATTACTCTACAACTCTTCTCCATTTCCAGAACCGCTTTTTCAAAGTATATAGTTTATAATGTTCTCTCCCTCACACACAGGTTTTTTTAAATATACAGATATATTTTACCTTTTGCTAACTAAAGAAACCTTTATTTTCTTTAAGACAGAGGCAATGAAGCAAATGGGAATTACTGTATGTGAAAAGGGAAGCAATTCCCAGAGCAAAAGACAAAACAGAACTCTACGAATAAATGAGGTTATTGATGTGGAGTTTGAACTTTCAGCTGGGGCTCCCGGTTTAAATAGGTAGCCCAATAGACTAAGTTAAAGATTCCAAAAAGCAAGGGGAAGGCTATTCTTGATAGTCGATCAATTTTACTGACGCTGTTAAAAGTTTTCTTGGGTTCTGCAGGTTTTGTTTCTGGCTTCACTTCTTTGGGCTCAATCGTTGCACTTTTAGCAATGGTTGCCAGCCCAGGGTCCCTTGCAATATTAGGGGTGTAGCTCGTAGCTGCAGCTGTGTATGTGTTGTTCTTCTTGATGAGAGGATCCTTCACTTTCTTTGGCTGAGGGAAGAAGAAAATGTTTTATTCTCAGTACCTTCTCAATGAATGCAATTATGAAAAAGCACCGTAACATTTTGCAATCAATTGAATTCATACCACAAAGTGTAATAAGCTGTAAGAGAGAAGTTAGTTCTAGATATGTAACTCATGCAAAATATTTAGGTGACAACAAAGATAAAATCATCATATATTACTTGTATTAGGTAAACCAAATTAGATGATAGATAAACTATAATGAGAACTGATAGCTAGGCTCACTGACAAAATTAACTTTCATGATAATCAGCAGTGACAAATGACTCATAGTTCGATACTCCCTTAATCACCTGTTTCTCTTGACCAAAATAAAAACTTACAAGACACCAAATTCGTAATGTAACTTTCCAACATTACAACAAATACTGTGACATGATTAGTTCTAACACAATTCGTATGTAAAAATACTGAATTATTGTGCAATCACGCATAAAGGAGCAGTTTATTCAGTGAGATGCAAAGCTGCAACTGTTCTACTCACTAATGGCTTACACCAAAGGCAGGTGCATTATGGATTAGGAAATTCATGTTCTAGTTTGAATGTTACAGTAGGATCGTCATGGCTAAAATGGCATTCCATACACAAGGACTTAAATTTCTGTATGACTTTTGCATCCACCTACTTAGGTTGCTAAAGCAAGAATATATTGAGTATCTTTTAGGGGATAAGTTTAAACAAGCTCAGTAAGTCCTTATTTTATCCCTAGGTCCTTATGTTTTCTAGTGTTCTGCTTCTGGTATCTAGTTGTAGGAAAAGATTTAAATTTTGACATCTGGGCATACCAGTTGGAATTCAACTGTCCCAGTTTCTGGCAGACCAAACTCTTTCTCCAGCCGCTGCCCAAGGATAAACATAAAAAAGAGATGTAGCGGGTCACTAAGAAAGCATAAAGATTCCTCCAATTATGAGAAAAAAAACCCCAAGAACAAAGTATATAGTGAAAAACAATTCCAAAAGCTTAGAAAATCTTCAGGCAGTATTTGCTACCGAGAAACAAGGCAAATGTTATCCGTTTTATCCTCTTGGGATGGGGGGGAAGATATGGTTGAGGAGAAAATATCAGCAGAATGTCATCTATTATGTCATTTCACATGACAGCAAATACAATTCTCTGTTTTCAAGAAGCAGCTGTCCCAGGGAGATATTTTTTATGTGGTCACAGTACTTTTAATGACAGATCAACACAGGTTAATCGCTTCTGGGACCACCCCAAAAGTGGAGTTTTGATAAAGAATCTTTTGAACAAGAGGTGAACTTTTCAGGGAGTGGACAGGCTCCCGTGGGACACATGGGGACAGGAAGGAAAGCTGCAAAAGCCTGAGGGCAAGAGGGGAGAGGCTGTGGAGGAAAAGCTTGGAGCCCCATGTGGGGAGGAAATGAAGGCTCCATGTTAAATTTATGCTACTTAGTAAGGAAAGGGATTCACCTAATGACTCTGATGTAGATGTTCTTTAATTCATGGCAATAAAAGTCTTAGCTTCAGGCCAAGAAAAAGCTTCAAGTTTTCTTAGAATATTTCTAGTAATAGGAGGAACAAACAGGTTGAAAAAATATTCAGAGAAAAAAGGCATATCAGACAGATATTATTTTTGTTTTTCTGTCTGTCCATTTTTTCCCTCCCAGGTGGGGAGGCTGCTAACATGGGTGCTGGGTGTGAAGCCAGTCCTGTTTGCTTCTCCTTCAAATACTCTGGTGAGCAGCAATAAATCCAGCAGACAAAGAGCTGCGTCACCGAAATCTCAGAGGAAACCCTTTCCATAGATTTAAATGTCACTAGAAATCTGATCCACAGAAAACCCTGACACCAGCCTGGCTCTAAATATTTCATGTCAAATTCAACTTCATGAAAAAGCAGTATGACAGCTAATTAGCACTCTAAATTTGATTAAGCTGTGATGCTCTGATCATTGTGAGCTTGCCTTGCTTTTCCTCACTGCAAAAAACTCACAGTACCAAGTACCAGCAAATAACACACAGAGCCCCTTACCTGCTGAGGAATACAAAGCCATAAATCTTCCAATGTTTTAAACAGTGTTTATTGGCGTGGGGTTCTTTTTTAGAATGTAATTTTCTTTGTAGCAAATGAAACAGCTCATTATAGTAACTACATTACAAAGGAGGATAAATTAGCAAGGCAAGATTTAATATTTAAGCATACAGTTCTATCAATGCAGTTCATTTTTATAACAAATGTCATGAAAACAGGAAAACAAAGAATCAAAAAAATTATTTTCAGTGCAAGTATCATCAATAACTGAAAACTCAACATTCAGCAGCAGTTGTGTAGCTCATTACTCTAAGTTTGTTTTGTTACTTCACTCATTTGTTCTACAATACTTGTGTGTTAGGTGTCATTGTATAAATGCCCTAATTTAATTTGGGGGTTTTTTTTTAACTGACTTACGCAGCTAAAATACATAAATAATATATAGGCACATAATCCTGAATTAAAAATGTATCTTTGCATACCAATGAGTTACATATGCTCCTCCAAATATTTATTCTGCTGGATCTCTAGTCTGTGAATGTTCGTGATAACCAATTTGGCAAGTTAAAATAACCCAACCAAATGAGCTTGCTCGCAGAAGCAGCTGACATGGTAACTCATAGGAAACAGGAAACTTCTCTATCATCCCCTAAATGTCCTCAACAACTTCTTGATGCACCTGTGGTTTACAGACCAGGTGTGATCCCAGACCAAAAGGCATCAGTGTGAGTTTTCTCTGGTGCATTCAGTGAGGTAGAGATCAGGATTGTGCACTCCTAGCACAGCTCTCAATGCCCGCCCCTAAACAAACATTTTTCCTATAGTCAACAAAGGAAGAAAGAGTTCCTGTGGTGAATTATTTGGTCATGATGACAGAGCAGCCCTTCTGAACCTCATGTTGGGGTGCACTATACCTTGGGAACTGTCAAATACTGCAGCCTCACGATTTTTTCCTACATTTATACCGAGGCATCCACACTCTCTCTTGTTCAAACAGAAAAAAATTAATTGCCTTCCCTTAAAATAATACACATTCATATTTTTTTCTGCTCAGTTGTAGAAGTCAAAATCTCAGTAGAGTATTTCATTATTAATAGCATTAAGTATCATCCTGAATGTCAGAAGCAGTATTTAGGTATTCAGTGTCTGAGTAATTATGGCATAGAAATGCTGTGTGTGGACACAGGAGGAAACGCTTTTGGAGCCATAAGTGTTCTAAGGAATAAGAATTTTTAATGTGCAGTGCCCAGGCATGGCAGAGTGTGGCCTTTTGAGATGGAGATGAGGCAGCGTTACCTTTTCTGGAACGACGCTCTTGCCATCCCAGGCGTAGCCCCTCTTGGTGAAGTAGTTGACGGTGGCGAACTCGATGAGTGCAGAGAAGACGAAGGCATAGCACACGGCGATGAACCAGTCCATGGCCGTGGCGTAGGCCACCTTGGGCAGCGAGTTCCTGGCGCTGATGCTCAGCGTGGTCATTGTCAGCACGGTTGTCACTCCTGCAAAGCAAAGAGTTCGAGTCCTCAGGCCAGGGGCTGTGCTTTGTGCTTCATTTCCCACCTTTTTCCAAGGTGGAAAGCCTTTTCCTACACCCCTCATTCTCACAGACTTCCCCACCTGAGCTCAGTTGCTAATTGAGGATATTAGATTTCAAGTCGTGGATTTTCAAAACATTTTTGATACTTTTATTCTTTGAGGTTGTTATAGTAGAATAATATTTTTAAAGTTGGAATGGGAATGTGATTTGTGAACTACTTTACCCTTCCTGGTATTTGAAGAAACATTGTCGCTGTTCTTTATTCATGCCCTGCAAATTGTACTACAGATGTAACGCTTTAACACCTTTAGTTCTTTCTTGCAGCAGTTCCAAGATACTTAGAAAACTAAAAATCTTGTTTCAGCTTATTTGGGATATTATACTTCAAAGGTATACTCAAAGGCACTACGATTTATGTGTTATTTCATTTTTTTGAATTGATGGTTTAACAGATCTCTGTCCCTTTATTCACTGATGCCGTGAAAATAGCAAAGATTTTATGTAAGAACAAGGACAATGTAATTTGCATTTCTGATATCAGAGCTTCTCATTGCTGAACCTTTCCTCTCACCTGGCCCCAGAGAGCAAGCAGGACTGCACTGAATTCACTCTGCTTGCGGCTGCTTGGAAAAATGAATCTCCAGGTGCACACAAGGCATTTACATCAAATCACATGTCCACAAGTTACCTTGACAACTGCACTGTCATGTCTTGAATGTGTCTGGCGAGTTCCTCTTCACTGCACTGAGTGTTACTGGAAATGAGCAGTGGTCTAAAATAGGCCAATTAATGAACAACATATTTACGTGGTAAAGGGCTTGAATTATTAGCTCCTAATGAGGAAGCAATTTCTCTTCCCTGAGACACAACTTAATGTTTGCTTTGATTTATTACTATGGAGCTTATATTCCTCTTACGTAGTAGCAAAAGAAGGATTTATAACTTTTGTTATCTGTGGTACTAAGTGGGCTAAAAAATGGAAGTTGTGCTTCTGTGTGCATACGCATTCATGCAAAATGTTCTGAATCTTTGTTTTGCTGCCATTTTGAAATGAAAAAGCTATCTTGATGCATAATGATGGAGTAAACACAAGAATATTTACTAAATAACTGTCTTCTAAAAGGAAAACTGAGAAATGTGTGGGTTCTTGAGCCCGTGAAGATAGCAGTTTGAAAATTGTGTGGTATTATATATTATTCATTGAGACTTGGAAATTCTGTTTTCCGTCTAGTGACAGTGAAGTACAGAATTTCAAACTGATGATCAGACATTTCTTTTTAAATGGTATGTGCAAAAAGAGGTAAATTTCAACAGCTTTGACTGTAAAATGCCATTAAAGTCCCTACTAAAGTAGTTCTCAGTGAAGCTGATATTAAAAATTCAGAATTAATTTTCGTGGCTAATCTAAACAATATTACGTAAATCAAATTTAGTTCTCCTGTAGTCTAAACCAGTGTTCTCTAAATGCACATCTGTATATCAGCAGAAAACCTCTGCTTTCTTTGTGAGGTCTAAAGCAATGCAAGTCGTGACTGATTTCCAGAGACACTGGGAAACTAAAGCACAGCTGTGAAGGGTGCAAGGAAAGATCCATAAAAATAGCTCTTGTTCAGCAAGAGTTTCAGAGGCTGCACTTCTCAGCAGCAACTCTCTGGCTTTGCCATGTCCACCACAAATGGGTTAATTCTCTTCAGCAAAGTGAGTGCCAAAGCCAGCGTGACTGGGACTGCCTCCACCTCCTCCTGCCCAAGGTGTTCAGCAATCCCATCTGGATAGCCCCAAAGACCAGGTCACATAGCAGAAATCTCAGGTTCTAGTTCTCCGAAATGAAGATTTGTTGCATTTTTTTTTGTTTTGTTTTGTTTAATATGTACTTGACTTGGACTAATATCTCCAATGAATACGCAAGTTGCTTGTTTCTAATTTTAAGACAAGCATTCGTAAGCAGTGGTTCAACTCTAGGGACTAGCTGTATAAGCTGAGAGTTTAGGTTGCCTTCTCACTGCATTCCTTGAGTGCATCTATTCACTGCTATAAGTACAATAAATTGCTGCTGATCTCAACAGTAGCCTGTAAAAGGGATTAAGGAGAAAAGATTTGGAATAAAAATTTTCAGAGGGCCTAGGGACATCAAATGACTGATACCCATTGATTAAAGCCTTTTTGATTGTCCCATGATTGTTATCGCCATTGTCATCAGAAATGTTTTATTCCTATTCTGATTGTTCGGGAAAATTCAAATAGTAATAGATGGCTTGAGGCATTTTCAAGTCCCTTTCTACAACTGGCTTAAAATCAGTTTAAAAGCTTTGGACCTACATCTTCACAATGCAATCTGTTAGCTCTTGTGTGCCGCACCACGTCCAGGCTCCAATATCATGTTACACGGAACTACTTTTACCCGAACATTTCTGAACCCAAATTGCCTCATGATTACCAGAGATTTACAGGACTTGCTTACCAAATACAGTTCTTGCTGGAACAGATTCTCTGTTCAGCCAGAAGGACACCTGCGACAGGATCACTGTCATGATGCATGGCAGGTAAGTCTGGATGACAAAGTAACCAATCTTCCTCTTCAAATGAAAATGTGTAGTCATAACAACATATTCCCCTAAACCAAGAAAAAAGAACATTAAAGCTTTTTATAAACATACAAATCAGAGGTCTTCATAGGAAATATTTTTTGGTTATATTCCCCCCTGTTATAAATAAAGATCCTCAGATCAAAGTGAGTCAGCTCTGAAGACAACATTCTAATATACTAATATTATTCCATAAACCTTTCTTACCAAAGCAGAGAAACTAATGCTCATTTCCAGATCATTATTAATAGAATTTTAAATGGATTTTGAAAAACAGTATATTCTCCAAAGACTGACAAACCTACTGTTTTCTTTTTTTTTTTTTTAGCAGACTGATTCTTATTATGCAATAAACATCTCAGGAATGAAACAAGTAGACACGTAGCTGAACGGAAACTTCTGTCTAGATTAGAGATGACATGTGAAATTACTGTAGTTCTATTTTAAAATGTAGGCAGCTGGAAGGAGAAAGCTGCTCTTGTACAGGAAAAGCTTACACTTGATTGAAAAACTGTGTCTAGACATTGACTGCTTATGCACTGAGCATGTCAAATGGCCATTTCTTTAATGCAGAGTCCAGAAGAACATTCATTTGAACAATCTTGCTCAACATCTAACCCGGAGGAAAGCTTATTTATAAGATGTGACAATACTCCTAGTATGTTTCAATATAAAAGACAGCAGCAAAGGCGGAGAAGAGAATAAATTTTAAATAGAGAGGTAAAGCAAAGGATATGCAAGGAAACATTTTATTTCAAAAACAAGAGTGGCAGTCGTATAGTGGGCAATATTATCTGAATTTTGCTCACCTTTCTTTAACTTTCACTGAAACAACCTCCTTCTCCTCTGTACCAGAGATTATGATCTTATGAAAGGTGCCAGTCTTGGCTGGGAGAGCCAATAATTTAATTTTATCTGCTTAAAATATGACGTGGGAAGCTATTTTAATGCAATCAGATATAGAATGCGCACAATGGTATGTCAGAATTAATTCAGTGATTGTAGATGGCAAGCTAAGAATACAGAGTGAACACACCACTGTACTCTGAAGCTTTATTTAGCTGCTTAAATTATCAAAGTATTTTTAACCTCTGGAAAATGAGAACAAGATCCAAAGCATAAAGGCAATTAAAAAGACAGGGATTACTCTCATCTGTTAAGCACTGCAGCAGGTCTGAGCTGGGAGCCAGCTAAAGGTGACGCTGGGAGGAGGAAATCAGGCAAAGCAGAGGCCTGGATAATGCTCTGCATTTCAGTTACAAGGCAAACCATCTTCTTAAGGATTCACACTGCCAATGGAGTGCAGTGAGTTATTAAAAGATAGTATATCTTTGATAAGATTGATTGGAATGACTGCAGGACACGAAAGCACTCCAGTTATTTACTGCATCTTTAGCTTTCCTTGTTTTATGGCTTTCTTTAATTGAGAAGCGTTGCCACATTCATGACAGCTGCTGATCACTCCTGTAACTTTCCAATTCCTCTGTAATTCTATTTTGAAAGCATTGCAATACAGCCATAAAATTCCCTACAGTCTAAAATTTCAAATAGCTCTTGAGCAAAATATTGCTTATATTCAGTGTCTGATTGCTAAGCTTTCACAAGTTGCAGCTTACACATCTTATATTCTCTTATCTCTTATCTTTTCTTATCCAAGGAAGTTAGAAAGAAAGGTATTTCTTCTTAGCTTCATTGTAATTCCCAAAGTCTTCTACAAATAACTGTCTTGTGCAGATAAATCTGGTTTTCATCTTATTTATTCCATGAAGTTTAAATTAGTTTATACATATTACACAATATGAAACATTTAAAAGTCATCACACAAGCTCTGCATCTATATTAATTTTTGAGTGACTGTCCACGATGGAATACTTCCAGAGGTCTGGAATATTTTGCACCTGCGCTCAGTTCTTCTTAGCTGCAGTTTTTAACCAGCCCTTAATTCTACAGTATATTGCAATAATTGAGTCAAATGTGCAGGTGGTAGAAACTAAACCGCACCCTTAGGAGAAAGCAGTTGATAATTCAGTAAAGTTACATTGAAGCTATTTCTCAGTGTTCTGTAAACTATTTGTAAAAAAACGGATTTATCAGGTGCATCACATCAGACATAAGGTTTGAGGTGGGGACTGAGTAAAAGCTGTTCTTTTTCTTATAAAAATTCTTCTTCTATTATTGTAGGCAGAGGAGTAAGGCTTTCCTTGCCATTAATTTAAAACAAAGTATTTATCGTTTACTACTTAGGCTATGTAACTCAGTAAAATATCTCTTAAGAACAACATGATCTCAGCAGATTTACAGAAGATCAGAAAAAAACAGCCCATTGTGAGTAGAAATCCTGATGATTCTCAGTGCAAAGCTATGTTTTCAAGGTGGCAAAATAATTCTATGTAAATAGAAACTTGCACGAGCCTTTTAAGCATTTAAGGTGCTTACAAAAGGGATAATTTTAAACTCTTTCTGAGTCAATATGAATTAGTAACTGGAGACTGACAGAAATTTTACATACAAATAGAAATGGATGACTCTGCTTAAGCAAAACAGCAGCAGCAATTATTATTTCATTTACTGAATACTGTTTTAAAAGCTGTAGTACCTGCATATTCCATTCTCAGAATAGATTAATAAACTCTACCATAAAAAAGTTTTAGTGTTTCAAGCTTCTCTTGTCATTAAAAAATCAGTATTTGTCGTCATTTAATAGTTTTGAGAATGTTTAGAATAACCAAGCTACACCCAAATCCTCGGGAAATTATCTAGAATTCCACACAACTATATCATCCTAAAGTTGCCCAAGATGTTTTAGATTGCTCTAATGATCCACAGAATCAGCTGCAAAAGAGCTTCATTTTCTGGCCTAATAAAGGTGTTGAGAACTCTAAAGTGAAGACTGACTTCAATTCCTTTTGTCTTTTTGTAAGATGAGTCATTATCCACGACTCTGAAAGCAGGGAGGAATTTCATAATTTTCATTCCACATATCATATCTTAAACCAGAAATGAGCAGAGGACAAAGATGTGCTGGAAGATTCTGTTGAGACACCCTGCCCACCTACCTCGAGAGGGAGAAAAGGGATTTTCAAACACTTCTGATCCTCACCTTTAGGATGGGGAAAGCATAGCATTTTTCTTTCCAAAGCAAATCACGAAGAATTTTTCCTTGAGACATTGAATTTGCAAGCAATAAATATGTTTCTTCCACAACTGTAAGTTCTTATCAGGTAATAACTAAAGAAGATTGTAAATTTGGTACTAAAAAGATTCTGTAATGGGATTATTTCTACGTTTGGTAACTACTGCATTTAGTTCTTTGCACTGTTTTTCAGCATCTCAACAACAAAATCTTCATCTCAACATGTTTCATATATTAGCTATAGGAATGGGAAAAAGAGTTTCTTCAGGTAGAAAAAGGAGGCAGAATCCACACCTTTGAAACAGCATAGGCAAAACAATAATTTTTTGTTTCTTCATGGAAATGCATGAAGAAATCTTATGATTCAGTTCTGTTTGAAAATTTCTCATCTGCCTTTCTTAACACTTTACAGCATGCTCCTCACATTGCTGTCTAATTACCCTGATCCATGCCTGGCATTTCTCTTTGGTTTAGTGATGCTCCCAAGGTTGTGAATCCTTTTGATTCTCAGGGCAGCAATAGGAGCTAAGGCAACCCCACAGGATGGCAAGGTCTGTCTGAGAGAGCCCAGAGCTGAGATCCCTGCAGCTCCCTCAAATCCCACTGACTTCACCAAAGGGTGCTCAGGGTGAATTACTGGCTGCAGAAGAGCCAATGGCAACATTTTCCATCTGTGGGAAGGTCAGGAGTTGTCACCTTTCCTTTTCCCCTGCCTGTTGCCGTCTCTGTGCTCAGCCCTGTGTTGATGCAGCTCTTATGCAGAGTCCCTGTTATTGCCATCCCACTTACATTTGTGATTATATCAACTGAGCAGGAGCTTCCAAGGAGTAACCTAGAGACTTGTCTGGGAGGAATTTTCTTGGCTTAATAGAGCGTATGAATGTACTTTAGCAAGCTAAATAAAAAATTCAGGCACAAATTGCAGTTCACCTTAGAGTGACTCACTTTCTCTTAAATGTTCATTGACTTTAACAACAACACATTAGGAAATTTGGTTTGTGCAGATATAAGTGTACTTTTCTGTAAGTCACAATTTTGGGTATATCCAAAGCAATGCAAACACTTCTAAAGCAGTGCTGCTTTTGGCTCACTGACCAGTCCATCTGCTCAGCAGAGCTCTTGTTCATGCCCAAAGCTCAGCTCCTTACTGCATTTAGATCTTTCAAATTATTAGAAAATAAATAAATAAAAAATTACATCTTGAAACAAACACTGCAAAGTTAAGAAATAAGGGGCTTTAGCCAGCTTCAAGGTTACAGGTATATCATACATAAATGTCAGCTGTATTTCTGTATATCATAACATCTTTGGAGTTATATCTGGTGCCAGCATTAAACTAAATCCTGTTTAGAGGTTTCAGATGGTTTTGAATTTGGCAACATAGTTTTCTCACTCTCTAAATACCTCCTTGAGAAACTATACTTGCTTTTAGCAACTTCACTGCCTCCAGAAATATGATCTTTGAGGATTCATATTGTTATGCTATTTTTATAAGTATATATAGTAAGCAGATAATATGATAAGAACATGAGGAGTGTTCCTTTATAATGTAAATTATTGGCTTTTTTTGCCTGGATCTGACACTGTAGGAAGCTTTTTAATTGTTCAAATATTTTCACCACCAGTTGAAGTAGGAAAATAATCCCAGGGTGTGTTATCTTTTCAGAGTCATGTTTTCCTAATCTGAAGCTCATATATTGCAATTTACATCTTTATATTTTTTACGCTTTATGTCTTACATCTGTATATATTTTACTCCTGCCCTGAATTGTGCCTTGACAGTTAAATATCACCCTTCCAAAAATAATTTCACAGACCTGTGCTGGACTGCACAATTCCAGAGTCCACAGTTTGTCCGAGCAGATCGTACTGGTTCAGTCGAGAGCCATCTTCAGCCACAACCACAGACCTGGCTGGTTCCCGTGTCCACTCATACACAACCTCTGCTCTGGTATAAGCATCTAATTTAAAAGAAATACATTGCATTTCAGCTTTGCACTTTCTGTTGCCTTACAGCTTTATCAGAACAATTTTTTTGAGCAGCAGTTTGAATATTTAATTCTCTTTAATTATCTGTGGAAACCCACAACTAGCTTACTGCAATTTATCTATGGAAATACAACTGATTTTTACAAAATAGCTAAATATCTTCTGTGGGGCTGGATTAAGGTTGGTCCTCTATGGCATAAAAATATTTCTCTCTTACATAACTCCTGCCTATGCAGAGAAGTGAGAGTGAGAAGTGGAATTTCATGAGCATGCAAGAACTCCAAACCTCTTTCTAACTTTTAGCTATTTTCAAGAAAGATGAGCCCCAGACTTTCCAATTTCTCATAGTGTGATGCTGTCTGGGCCACTGTAAGTCCTTCTCAGAGTGGCTTCAGGGATCTCATCCTTGGCTTGGCTACAGCTCCCTGTTTGGTTATGCCCCCATCACAGTGTCCTTGCTGTGAAACAGGCCTAGCAGACATTTCTGAGGCTGCCTAGGATACAGTGAGTTTAAATCACAATTTTTTTTATTTTTTTTTTTTAATTTTTTTTTTTTTTTTTTTTTTTCCCCCGCTTTGGCTATTTCTGAGTTACCGTCACACTCAATATTAGGGTCTGGAGCAAGGCAGAAGGAAAGCACTGTGGGCTCTCCACAACCAAGCAGTCTGGTGTGTCACACAGATAATTCAGTAGCATCTACGTCTGCCATTGAGGGGATTTGTGCCGTTATTTATGTTATTTCAGGAATCAAGCTACACGTAAATATTTTCAATCCTAGTTCCGTAGTAAAGCTCGCCTGTCATTTTGTGCAGCCTGGGATCTGGCAGCTTTACTTGGAGCAGTTGGGTGGGAGTTAATTGACTACACAGAGGTACCTCACGTAATTCCTTACACCTAAAGAGTATCCAAAGGCATGAATGGGATATGTGAATGTGTGGCCAAAACCAATATCAAACCTGCACCCACCAAAGGCAGCTGGAGCCAGAAGGGACATCTTAGGGCATCCGAAATGTCAGTAGAATTCTACCTACAAGATGAGATTTTCCCTTTTTTCAGACTGACAAACGGGAAGGGAAAGGGAAGAATCTGATTCGCTTGACCTCATTTGTGAGTTAGCAATTCTATCTTATCAGTGTAAGAGATAACAGCTAGTAATTGAAGAGGTGGTTGGACAGAGTGTGCTGGTAAATTAATTGCATGGCATTTGATTCTGCATTATTGAAGCTGAAGGGTGCTTTTATCCTTGGGCTTCATATTCCCTAAGCACTGCAACGTATCTTGGAATATGTTTTTGGAATCAACGGCAAAAGCAAATCTGCATCTTAATCATCCTGACTTTAAAAATAATGGCCACAGTACACACAGAAATTGACTTGCTAATCTAGTCACATAAAGAAAATAATAATATTAATTTTCATGCATTTGTTCTGGAGTGTGAGAGTAGCTTGGAAGAGAGAGGAGAGCTCTGGAAATGAGCTGCCAGGTTTGGTGCTGGGTTCAGCTGCCCCCTGAGCTTCCAGCTCACGTGGCACAAACAGTATCACAGACTTTGCTCCCGTCACTGCTGGTTCCAGAGCAGCCTCGGTTTTAAACTGACAATCAGATGTTTGGGCTAAGAGTTGAGGAGAGCATCTGCCTTTCTGATTTTGTTTTGCCAGCATATGGCATTTTGTAGTTCTAGAATTTCTTTAGCATTTGTCACATTGAATTTACACTGGAATCACCGCTAGCTTAAGCTGCTCTTTGGCAAATCACTTTAGCCTTGGAGCTGGGTCAAACATTTATTGGTCTCTACAGGATGGGCAGAGCCCACAGGAGACGTGCAACTCCTTCACTGCGAGGCTTTTAGGAACCCAGCTCCAACAAGTGATGAGTAACCGTGGAGGACGTAAAAAACCTCTTATCCAATTTAATCTAAAACAAATGGAGCTAGGCAAACACTACCTTGGGGAGCTACTAAGTGCAATATTGTAGTGCCACTTTAAGCATGGATTTTGTGACAATTAAATGCATTTTTCAGTAAATTTTCCAGTCCATTAAGATGATTATAATTAATTGCTTTACTTTGACAAAAATGTCCCAAATGTATTTAAATATGATTCTCACTTAAAAAGTGGCAATTAATTATAAGATCTGTTCTTTTTCTATGTATAACAGTGAGTCCCACTTTCATAACTTGCTTGGGTCCAGCCATCTGTCCCATGTGAAATATTTCTATCTATATCAATAATCAAATATTGATAGAAATATTCTCTAACTTGATAATTATGCCATATGATCTGATGAGAAGGAGGGGAGAGGTCCAGCTTTAAGGGCTGTTTTCAGCAGTGAATTCTTCATGCAGTGTTTGCAGTAAAACTATGTTAGAGAAGGAACTCCTCCCCATGAGGCTCCCAGACGAGGAGCTCACCTGAATTCAGTGGGTGAACGCAAAGCTTCCCTGAAAACTCCCTGATTTTGTCTAATGATCCTTCCAAGCATTTGGAGTTACTTGTTGTTCTAGGCCCAATTTAGGACAGCTGCCATAGAATATTAGTGTTCAAAATAAAAACAAACAAACAAAAAAACCTGTAAAACATGACAGTCCACAGCTGTGCTCTGAGCTTAGAAGGTCAGTTATTGCCTTTGAGTGGTGTGGTGTAAATGGTCTTTCTATCAGACATATCAGTGATTTTTTTTTTGTTTGTTTAATTAAGAAAATTATGTACATTATGGATTTCTTTCTTTAAGGATAAAATCAATTTAGATACCAAAAATGCAGATACGCTTGCATGTTATTCTGCTGTCTTATTCTTGCCTTCTGTTGTGGTTCTGGACTTGTATGCAAATCCACATTATCTATCCCTTTTAATTAATAATTTCTGCAAATCTTAGTCATTTAACTGAGGCAAAATCCTCAGTAATCTGGAAAGCCGTGCACTTTGTGAACGAAGAGTACATTAATCTGGGACACAGTGAGCCAGAAAGAACTCAGGGCAGGAGAAGAATGGGAAATACTGTTCATACTAGGGAAGGTCTGGTGTTTGGGCTGCGGTTCAGTGATGCACAGATGTGGTGATAGGTGTCTTGTCGAGTCTATAAAATCCAGTCCAGTAAATCAGATTAGCTGGGAAACTGTTCCTGGTTTAAATTGTCGTGAGCAGGTTTTCTGCGGGATTACCCATCTCCCTCCCAGCTCCAGCACGCAGCCCACAGGGACACTTTAATGAGTGCACCAAAAGAAATTCGGTCCTGCAGCCGCTCCTGATCCCCCTGGGATCTCGGGTGCACAATCATCAATCGAGAACCCACCGCAGTGTCTGCCCTGTCACAAACCGGAGAAAAGCTTCCCCCCACCCCTTCTGCTCCACAGGACATTTGGACAGATTTATTGAAAGTGCTCTAAAAAAACTTAACATTCAAGGAGTAAACTATTGTTGTCAATTATAGTCCAAGGTTGTATGAGCCTTTTGTTCTCTGAACCTTATCTGGGAGATTAGCAGCTCTTTAATGACAAAACATCAGCCCTGTCTCATGGCAAACATTGAGCTGTTCAGCCCAAGGTAAATTATCATCCTGTCGGGTACCATGTGAAGAACACATTGCGTTTTCTGTTTGTTGACTTCTAAAATTGATCAAGGTACTAAGTGCCCATTATCAGTGAAATGACACATTTCTGTTTGAAAAAAAGTAGCCATTGAGGAAACAATTTGTACACTATTACATCTTCCATACATTTTAACTCCCTTGTTCGTGTTAAATGAAATAGAATAAATTAGATCTTCACTTCCCCCCTCCCCTTGTATTTAATTTCTAAAAATATTATGTGTAGTTAAGTGTCAGGTTGGTTGCTATTCAAATTGAAAGTTTGGGGGGAAATTCTCAACTTACCAAAGTTTTGTCAGTTATAACACTGATTTCAGTTACAAGACTTTCTGTTCAGTATGTTCTCTGATCTAGGGCTCTATATGCTGCAAGTGTTGGACTCTATCTGGAGATTTCTGAGATTTTTCACTTCCAAAAATATTCTGTGAGTGTAATATGAGTATCTTCTAATCCTAGGGAAAATGTAGATCTAAACATACCAAGACTATGGTAGCAGAACTGTTTTCACCTAAACCAGTTCAATTATCCATGGTGTGTATTACTTTTCTGTAACATTGATTTTGGGTTTTAACAAAACAAAGCAACTATAGAATTAACGATATTTTCTATGTGACAAACTAATTTTCTAGGTATTTAGAGCACTGTCATTTCCATCTTTTGTGAATGTCCAGGCATCACACTGTAGGATATTTAAGACACATAAAAGAGGTCCATTATATTAAATATAAATATATATATATATATAAGAATATAAATACAACCCTGAAAAAAACGTGAAAAATACACAAGATTAAAACCTTGAGGTTTTCTCAGTTGCAAAATACTCTTTTTAAGTGGCCTAAAAAGGGAGAAACCTCAATTTAAAATAAACTTACAGCTTCCAAATTTCAAGGGGCAAGCATGTGCATCCATAGGAAAGTCTTCTAAATGCATTGGACATTCTGCTCTCACAGTCAATCTATAATGGATTAATGAGCAAAAGGACACATTTATTCTAGTTTCATAGAAATAGCAAATAGACTTCTATTAAGACACATAGAATAAGTATAGCACAGTATCTGTTATGTGATTAATTAGCTGTTACAACGGGACCTGAATTGCCTGCCTGGGGGTGTGACTGCTCTGCCCCTCTGCCCTTCCTCCCAGCACATCAGAGGCATGCTCAGGCTGCTAACTTGGCGTGAGGATTAAAATCTATTAGCAACTGCAATAGCTTCCTTGCTGCCATCATTAAATTGGCCCACTCTGGATGCTCAGACATTTGCTGAAATCATTTCATTGCTATCAGCTTGAGCGCAAACATGTTTCTCAATAAAAGAGATTAAATGAACTAGAAACAGTCACATACCACACATCAGCAAGGAATGAACAGTAACACTTGAATAGTAGGCAGAGGATTGCATTAAGGCACTCGCGAAGGTGAGGAAATAGAAATGGTTATGATCAAAAGAGGAGGCACATGTGAACAATGTGCTGCCAAGACAGTGTTCCTGTGGATTAAATCCCTAACAGCCAAGCATTTAGAAAGACAAGAAAAATTGACTTAGACTTGTGTAGCTACCAGCCAAGCAGATTCTACTTTAGTCTAGGCAGTCTTGAAAGGTGTTGCACAATAAATTGAACATCCCCAACGCCTGGAGACTTTGTTTTCTCCAAATACTTGTGCTGATGTTAAAAACATCTTTAAAATTTTAAAAAGAAAACTCAGCATTCACCAATGTACTAAGTCATCCATCTTGACTTGAAGTCAAGAGAATCCCTTTACGGGATTCAAACCTTGTTTTGATTCCATGGGAGACAGAAAGGGGGGATGTGCAGCTCCATAGAGACAATATACCATTTTTTTTCCATTCTTTAATTTGTGGTCTTTTAATCCAGGATGTTTGCATGACTGTATATGATCATTATTTCAAAAGGATTTGTTTAACTCCTCTAACAACTGGATAACTAAAATTCAGTTATCCATGAAGAGAATAATATATTTCCAATGAGTGCTGTCAGCACAAACATAATTTTTTCTCCTAACTTTCCAAATGCTTTAATCAATTGTTTTTCTTGTTATAAATGGAACAAGAAATGTCTATTTTTATACTGTCGTGCTTTATATTCCCAAGAAATATTAAGAATGAATTCTGTGTGCATCTGTTAGAATCTGCTTTCTATAGGATCCAAAGATTAAAGACCCTTGTACACAATCTAGGAGTACAGATTATATTAAAATTTCAGGCTTTATTATACTTGCTGATGGAATCCTGAAGCAATGCCAAATTAAGGTCCTCTGCAAACTGATAAGAACTTTTTTGAAATCAAGCATTAAGACACATCCAGGGACTGTAGAGGTAGCACAGCAGGAGAGGAAAAATAAACACTGCAAACAGCTCAGTTTGCCCATCATCCAAAGGCCTATTGTGAAAATAATTATTAAGCAGGAATCAAATTATACTCAAAAAGGAACTTGTTTCCTGTCTGGAAAACATGCTTTCACAAGTTAAATTGTAAAACTAAATGAAGGATGAAATATTTTAGAGCTCACCTCATTGTGTATAGCAACGTCCCATCCTCTGTAATTCGTAATAGTTTATTTGGCATTGTCATGTTATGAGCCACTGACTTCTTTCCATTGTGGAAAAAGGTATCAGGTGTCCAAATTTTGCTGGCCATTAAATTATTTAACCGGAGAACAGTCATAGGTCCTTTGAATTTTAATCTCTCATCTTTCCAGCTTTGGCGGAAAAATACATCTATAGTGTATTCCTACATCAATTCAGAAAAACGGGAAACACGATGTCACATGTTGCAATATGAGAACTTGAAAAATATGTTCTTACCGTTCCTTAGAAGCCAGATGACTATTAATGAAATTAGTCATTATCAGAACGTTTATTCTCTGTATTACTCACAATGTACCTGAAGCTGGTTATTAAACTGTGACAATATCATTACTCTGCTCAACAGAATAAACATCAGGAAGAACAGTATTACAAAAGTCGCACATGAGTTAGAGATATGATAAAATGGTAACAAAATAATTCACTCTTTTCCCACTTAGAACTGTAATTTGAAGCTGCAGATAGGTGGCCAGTGTGCCTGGCACAGGAATTGTGTGTCAGAGTCAAATAAGCCTGGCGAGACAGGGTCTAAGCACAGCCTTTTGTTCTAAATGTCTCGTTAGCATAAACATGTAATCAACCTGCAGAAAGTTCACAGTTCACTAGAATTATGTGGTCTGATTGATGAGATGTGGAATGGTTCGTTGGGCTAAATCCTTGGAATTCAAGCTGAGGACAGGTTTGGGCCAAGAGTTAAGAGTCTGGTTCCACATGGACTGGGTCACGGGGAGAGGAGAGGTGGCTGACTCAGGGGACATGGGGAGAACCAAAATAGCCAACACTCACTGTAACGTGAAAGAAATATTTGTGACAAAGCAACAGGAATGAAGTTAAGAGGGAGAGGGTGAAATTAAGACACGTAGAAATATTATACATAAAATATAGGTGTATATGGGGTGAAAATGTGAAAAACTGAATGAGGTATAGCATTTTCCCAGGGAAAGATTCCACTCTGACATGAAAGTTCTGTATGGGATTATCCTGCCTCTTCCACCTTTCATGGCTATGATATTGTGATAAACATCAAGAGCAGTTATCCAAATGTGGTTCTAAATTACCCTGAATGAGACTCTTGGCTGAGAAATGGAACCTTTGCTGAGATCTGCTAATGGAGATGCCAAATCCTGAAAGAAATCCTGTGCGTGAAGGCACATGGAGCTAAAAGGAAAAGAGCTGTCCTGACAAATGTAAAGAGGTACATTCTGCAAGGAGGACGCAAAATGTCTCCTGGTAAATTCATTTAGATTTGTGTTTTCTCATTTTAACAACTAGCAACACTCCATACAACATAAGCACTTGTGAGCAACTATTAGCAAGAAAGAATGGTGATTCTTATTGGTGTGTGTTCCTCCTGCTTTTAGGGCATGAAATGCCTGAATAAATTTTTTGTTGACATGGAAATGTGGTTACGTGGGGTGTTCTAATTTTGGGTTCTTTTGGTGGATTTTTAAATTTAATTTGATTTTATTTATATCTCAGACCTGTGAATCATTTGGGTGCATACTTAATTGTATTTCCGTTTTTTTTAATCACGTGCTCAGTGAACTGCTGAAGCCTGAATTTATTCAGCTTCAGTGAAAGCAGTTTGCACTTTAAGCAATTACTTGCTTCAGAATTTTGCTGGGTCATGGCCTTAGGTTGAATTGTGACAAAATCCTGTCCCAGGTGTGCAGTAGAGTAGGAGAGAAGAAGGTGTAAAAGACAGTGTCCATCATTAAAATTTCGGATTTCTTCCATGTTTCACTAGCACCAAAGAAAATTTCCTCCTACACAAATGGGAAAGGTAAAAGACATGCCCAGAAGGTGACATCATTTCAGTGTGCATGCAAGCCTTTTCTCTTTCAGCTGCAGAGGAGGAGGTGAGTGGGAGGTGGCGCAGGTTGAGAAACGAGCCTGGTTTTTCACTTTATACAAACACAAGGTTTGTTTGCTGGAAAAGGACAAGGAGTCAGAAAGATTTGATAAGGGTCCTGCCAGAGTAAGATAAAATTCAATTAAAAAGTAGCTGACAGGTCATGCCTGGCACAGACTGAATCTTTCCCTATCCCAGGCCATCGCACCATATAGAATGAATTAATTTGGGCTGAGCTATCTTGGCTCCTCAGCTTTCACTACCCACTTTAGCATGTACATTAATTCTCCTCAAATGAATCCTGACAGACAGCTGATCTTTAGGGTCGAGCCATCAGATACTCTGATTAGGGCTTCCTTCTGCAGGAGGAGGGCACACAGAGCCAGGGAGCAGAAGGATTTTCTCTGGACCATGTACAGTAGCAGTGGCCTATGTGCAAACACGAGAGCGAGGTGGAATTTGGAATAAATTCTCCACAGAGGAGACGCTTCATTCCATAGCGTGCAGGTTTAAAAAAAGAAGATTCCTATCTGCATTTTGAATAAATTATATGGTATTGAATATTTATAACACTTTGACTTAAATGTTCTCTAATTTACTCATCTAATATTTCTCCCTGGAGATTGCTTATTCACAGGGTAGACCACTCTGTGGTCTACAAGAGGGGCTGTACAGGAAGGAAGTAAGACAGATAATCATCCCTGAAAAGCTTATAGGAAGAGTGGGAGTGTAGGTTTACTTGAATTCTGTCTTTATGAAAAAGTTAATTTTAAAATGCTTCTTATTACAGATAACATACATTAAAAAAATTCACAAAAATGACAGTTGTATGAGAATAGCTAAATATCTGTTGATCGGTTCAATCCACCATCTGAACACGCTTGAAAACCTGCACGCTTCTTCCAAAAAGAGATTATTTTATTTTAAAAAGTGCTTTTCTCCTGTTTAACTTTACTCACAAGCGTAAGAACAAGCCAAGATAATCTCTTTATGGAATATCAGGTTATGTCTATGCTGTTCTTAGAAGAGCGAACTGAGAGTGGGCAGGAACACCATGGACTGATTCCCTGGTTTATCCATGAAGTGCCTCACGGATCCCTCACACAGAGGGCTCGGGTGGGCTGGATCTTTGTGGGGCTGTGCTTTCCCAACGCTCAGTGTGAGCTGAACAGCCCTGGGCAGCCCCAGCCCCAGCTCAGACCCAGCACAGGAGCACTCTGCACTCAGTGTACACTGAAATAATGTAAGCTCTGCATTCTGGTGAGCACTTCCATTTATCTTTCAGTCTCTGATTTCACACCTAGCTCCTCAAGCAAAAGATTTAACACGAGTAGGCTGCACACACGTTACTTTTCATGGGAGGCGAGTAGGAGTTTTACACTACTTTTCTGTGAATTCTTTAGTTTTCAAAACATATGAACACCTGCCTCTGTGTTTCTTGGTCACACATTTTATTAAGAGGACGATGAATTCTTTTTCCTGTTTAACTGACTGAAAAACAGGAGCCAATGTGGTATAAGTATCATGGCATTAGTTGCCATTATACATTTGACCGTGGTTTTAGAAATGCTATTTTCCAAGCAATCGAAAAATGGCGTCTTTTCATAAAGTTCACTTAGAAAAATAAATTATCTTTAACTAAAAAGTTACTTTTTCTGGTTTTCCATTCCTTAACATTGTTTTGAATAGTCAGAAACTTGTAATAACCTGGTGCTTAAGGCCTGTCTACAGTTTTAGTTTAAATCAAACAGCTGACAATTGTGTAGCAAGAAATGGAACTTGTTTCCCTTCCTCTATTTGTTTTCTTTAATCTTTCTTTGGGTAAATATATTTAGCTAAATGTAGCCAGCTACAAGTCTGAAGTGCTTTCATTTCTTCGTTTAAATTAATGAGGATGTTTCCAGCATCCATCCTAATACATGGATCCAGCAGATAGTGGTGGTTGCAGACCAGGCTTTCCCTGTCAGTAGCAACTTACTCGTGCAGATCTCATTTATATGCAAAATTTTAAGTACCTTATCCGTATTTCTACACAACTTTTAATATCTCTTAAGACCAGGGCTCACAACATCTTCATTCAGTTTTCTGAACTTCTCCATTCCCTGCCGTTATCTGGCAATTTGATTTTAATATTCATTCCATAAAGAAGTGACACTAATTCTCTCATTAATCTTCTCTTTTTTAGCAGCCAAGATCTAGGAAAGTCACTTTCCATTGATCAGTAGCTTTTAATATAAAAATACAGGTTAGACTGTACAGATGTCACACTGTAGGCATAAGTGTTAATTGCATTTTAAGATGATGATCTTTCTTGGCAAATTGGATCAGTGATGTGCCAGCAAGGACCTAAGCAATCATTCTCAGAAGAATACGGATCCAAACCCTAATGCATTTCATAATATATTATGTAGCAAATATAAAGTCTGTTAAAACACGTTATTAAAGTCACCGAGGCTTCTAATTTCAGGGCACTTAAATGCAGTCACAGCAGCTGGAATGGTAGCACATAAAAGCTGATGGCACTTTCAGATCAAGGGCTCAAAGAAAGCCCAGCCTTAAAAGGGGTAAATAAGTTATTGCACAGATCTTTCATCCTCCAAATTAAAAAGACAAGAGAAAATGAGTGCTGTAGAAATACAGGCCATCACTTACCATATCATGGTCTGAAACAGGCCCAAAACTGGTGACGAAGATGTCAGTCTTCACTTCAGTTACACGCTCTGATGAAGCAGGAAATTAGGACAGTGAGTGTCTATCAACAGCCTTCATTAGATCTAACCACTACCAATCCTCACAATAAATAGAAAAATTATTGGCTTTGATTAGCCATTCTGAAATTGGTCTGCAATACGGTCCTGATAATTTACTGCTTCTAGATGTAATTTCACAGTCAATATTGTCAGCAACAGTTTTTTATTACAGTTTTTCCACAGAACTTTTTGAGATGCCACAGCACAGCAGCCACAGTTCTGCTGTTGTGGAAATCTTTTCACTCCTGGACTGATAAATCTTCTTGTCTGACACTATAAATTAGTGCTGAATATCGTACACAGTACTCCATAGTCTCACCGGGTACTCAGTTTCTGGCCAAGCTAAAATAAGGTCTCTAATAATTAACCCTGGGTTTGCGAGTTATGTATTTTGTATTGAGACACAAGAATATTAAAAAAAAAGAGAAAGATAATACATTATGGTGTATACAAACATGAATATACTTTATTGGTATGAGTTAGAAATGGCTGTAATTACCCTTTACTTCAAGAAAGAAAAAGTTAGATTTTTCCATTTAAATATTACCTAAATTTTTCTAGTGAAATCATCTGTGTAAATGTTTTCTGAAAGTGAGCTCTGCAGTCCTAGAAGCCTCTGTGATAAATTAGTATAAATAACACTTCAGAAATCTGTAACATGTACAGAACACAGATTATATGTATATGCTGTATCATAAAGCTAGACTTCTCTGTGGTTTCCAGGATGCACATTTGCTCCAGGGCACAATGCCATGGGACATTTCAGAAGAAACTAGTGATTTTAATGGTCATGAGCACTGAGACACCTGAACTGGTGTTGATCTCCAGAAAGAGACCAAAATCTGACTTCTGGAGATGGACTGGCAAGGGACACTTTGGGAAACACCCAGGCTTAACCTCCTCCCTCCCTCTACACACACACACACACAGGATCAGTCACTCCTGAGCAAACGGGTATCTTCTAGGGCACACAGCGCAAAATATTCACCCAGGGTGGCATATATCAAAATAACCCTGTTGGATTAAATATAGCTGCAGGGAGTAACACCACCTGGAGGCAGGAATCCAGGCAGTGTGGAGTGGAGCTCACCCATCAGCTTTCCCAAGTCAGGCTGACGTAAGCCTGAATACATTTACTATTGTGCTCTACAAGCCAGCGTGGGGATTTGGGTGGAAGTTTCAAATGTGGTAACATCAATGAGTGCTAAAATTTCTGAAATAACTTTCAAAAAATAAATAAATTGAGCAATCTGGAATATTAAAAGTAATCCTAAAGAAAACACAATAGTACATGTGTAATAAGCAGGCATGCAGTAGACAGAAATTTTCCTAAGACTAAGAAATATGTATGTAGCTATTTGTATAATGTTACTTAAATATTGTAAAATTATGAATTGAAACACCCTAATTTAATACAACCCGCTGATTTTAAAAGACTTTGGATTGTTTAAATATGATTTGCTCCATTTGACAAGAAAGTTCAGACTGAAGGGAAGTGAAATAAGGAATCAAGGTTAAGCAGACAGTAACAACATACAATTCTGTATCTGTGCAAAAGTTCTAATGAGAATCAGTGTTCCACAATGCTCATACAGGTCTTTCACTTCCATTCAAAAGAAGCATACAACTTCTAAACATTTAAAAATGGAAAGAGTTTTATATAAATATCTTGTATAGACACAATAAAATATGTCCTTTTGTGAGACAGCAAAAATCAAGAAGTAATATTAGATCTGATTCTATTGTCAGCTAGGAATGCAGTGGATGACGTGTATTCTGTTAATAAATTAATGCAAAAACTAGGTGGTATCAAAAGTAATCTTCAGGACTCATAAAAATGATGAAATTGCCAATGTATTATTCATAATTTAAAAAAGTAAAATACTATGGTGTGGCTGAATTGCTTAATATTATTTTTGTTCTTTATATCTGGAAGTGAGATGCATACAAAGTACAGTTACTATTGACAAAAGCACTGAATAGGTGAAATTTCCTCCTTAGGTGTCCAATTGAATTAATATGGCACCTCATTGTTGATTACAAACTTTTCAGACTCTAAAGAAATGTCAGTATTTTCTTGACATCTAATTGGCTCTGGACTTAAGGAACTTCACGGTGAGAATTCGACTTTCTGTAACTGAAAGAGGCACATGGCTGTTCAGCAGTTACTTGGCTTGGGAGGAAAGGATTCTGTCCTTCAGCACATCACTGTCACGAAAGTTCAAAGGGCTGTGGTCATGCGTGAAACAGTGGGCAAAAAAGGACATGGAGATTTCACAGGGTCCAGGAAAACATTGCTGAAGGGACTCCAGCTGCCCAATGGCCTTTTCTCAAAACTGAGAAACTGCTACCATCCAGAAATGTATTAGCCTTTTCCATATTGAAAAGTGAATCTCAAATGGCTTTTAAAGATCTTTCATCCTGATTCCCCACCCCTCCATCTCCCTTCCACTGAGGCACTTTGGGAGACAGAAGATTCTAGAAGCTCTTCAGGCACAAAAGGATGATCTTTAGGTTTCCCAGCTCTGAGTGAGGCTCTCATTAATTTAATTCAGCTGGTTTATCTTGCACAAGCACAGAATATGCTCTGAATCAGCAGCATATCATGTTGTGATATCCTCAGTTCTGGCTTTGGGAGACACGTAGCTATAGAAGAGTGGTTGAGGCTTAAGGAAATCACTTGAGGACACAAAATGGAAAGACTTTTGCACTAAGAAGGAAGATTTCCAAAGGAGTGAAAAAATAAATGATGCTTTTATTTCTATATAATGTTGAAAATAGTTTAAGGTATGTAAATTATATGTAAAATTAGAAAAATCAGACTGTGAACTCAGAAGACATTGTGTTATCTTCACACTGATTATACTTTTGCAGTGCACCTAACCCCTTCAAATGCAGACAAACCAATGTACAAACCACCAAATTTTTCTTTTTCCTTTGGTGCGTACCTCACTTTCAAGAGCAATTAAAAGGTGTGTATCAAAACACAGAAAAAGGCCCTCCAAAACCATATGGAAGTTTTGAAATTTTCATTTACTGTTTTATTAATTAGATGATTCAACTGTGCTTTGTTAAGTGCTTCAGAAGTTGTGAGTCACTCCTGCACAGGACATGTGTTTACTCATACAGTTGGGATATATATTTAGAATCAAGGTTACCCATGTTCAATCTGCAGCTTGATTACCATGGGAAGGCTTAAATTGTGCTTCAATTGTTCAGGACGCATTTTTCAGGAACCTCAAACCCTGAGCTGTATTCAAAACCTTCACAATACCGCTAAGAGCTAGAGAAAAGTCTTAGTCATTGACCAAAACGGGTCAGGAGCTGATTGGATAGCTGAGGAGAAACCCATCAGTTCTGAAGATACTTTAACCATGGCTCTTGACTGTGACATCTGTCTCAGGGACAGACGAGGGGATGGAGGGATATCTGTAGAACATCTAGCGATTTCAGGCAAAAATCCTAAGGGAATTATTTATGACTTACTAGTTTTACCATAAGGCAACCACAGGGCCCAAGTAGTCACTGAGCAGCAAAAAGCAACTGAGTCCCACCCCCAGACAGTCTGGAACACAGCGTTGGGCAATTGATCCATGTTCAGCTACGAAAGCATCACTCAGCATCAACTACTGTAATTTTACTGTTTACAAATACTGCGTTTTGCTAATGATGCTAGGCTAACGTAGGCTCAAAATTAGTAACAATAAATATTTTGATTTAAACTCCCAGGGATCTCATTATTGCTAGAATTGTGACTGGATTATAAATTGAGAACAAAATAAGAAATACAGATTTATTTAAACAGCAGGAAATAAGCCTATTTATTAGGAGAGGCCATACATTAACTGTTTCCCTTTATGACCTGCTAGTATTTGAGCACAATGCTTATTCGAATTGCACATTTTGGTAGTTAATTCCATTTTTTTGTAATGTACTTGTTCTTCCTGCATGTCTCATGTACATCTGTGCTATAATTATTAATATGGGGGAGACTTTTCCTCTGGCTTTGAATGAAAGGAGTTTTGATACCTGTACAGTGTACACTTAGACTGATCAGCCCAGCTGTGTCCTGTCAAGTATTTTGATTGAAGAACCACAATAAATACACTCATAAGAATTTTGTGCTGTTGCTTAGGCAAAAGTAGAGACCAAAGGGAGAAGAGTGAGCTGCCCTGTGATCACGCACTGCAGTCTGTGCTGGGTTTACTGCAACCTGCACACGCCAATTAACATCTCAAAGCTGCTCATATCCTCCCTACTCTGGTACTAAATCAATTTTCCTAGGATTTTCTAGGGCTTTTAACAGTTGTCTTTATATTAATGTGGTGCCTACGGAGTGGAAAAAAAAGACCAAAATCAGCCCCTTCAGTTTTACAGAGTTAAGTGTAGCATCTGTTCCTTCTTTACTAACAGAATAATGTGTAGGGGTGAGATCTTTCCATTTAGAGTAGAATCATTTAGGTTTAACTTTTTAATCATGCATACAAACAAACCCCTTATTTTCCCTAAACTTTATATTAGCTCAGATATGTTAAAATCCAACAATTTCCATTGGGATCTCAATAACCAAGAGGGAATTCTATCATGTTTATATATAATGTTCTCATACAACTGAATATTAAAATCTAGTTAACACAATACTGTGAGGTTTATTTTCCCATCCCTTCCACTCTGTGGAAGTAATGAATTGCCTGAGATTGACCAATGTTCCACTTAAGGACAATCCCCCTCAATTTCAATAAACATCACACAGGAGTCATCAACAAATACCTTTCACTGATAGCATAAAGTAAATATAATTCTGTTCTTTACTCAAGTAATGTTGATAATCTACTTGGGGTGATCTACTGAGCATTCAACCCAACAATAAAACCAAATTTAATTCAGGAAGATTCTGGTCTGCCAAATCAAACCCACTGCTGTTCTTCGCTCTGTATTAACCTTTCTACTACAAAATCCCTCTCAAGGGGATAAGCCACATTTACCATTATTCTCATTTAAAAAGGCCCAGAGCATGTGATATCCTTTAGTTTTAGGGAAGGGAGATGTGCTGTGCAAAGGTAAAAGTCACAGAAAATCTGCAGGTGGCCCTGATTTCACGCTAATGAATCACCAAACCCAACCTGCCCTGAGCAAGTCCCCCCTGTCCCCACTGGGGCACCTCAAACCTGCCGTGGTGGCAGCCCAGGGATCACCTCTGTGCCCCACGTGAAGGCAACCCGGAACAAAAGGGAATGGCACATCCATTTACCTCAGGAACTTATTTTCCCCATGATTTTTCATTGCTCTTCAATTATTTTAACTCCCACTCTAGACACAGCACTTTACTAGGAGAGATCACTACACACTGAGGTGAAATTTCCTCATTTCACTCCTTCCCAGCCCTATTTGATCCTTTATTTTTTTCAGGACTGTGTATTTGAATAGAGATCAGCATCTTTATTATTTAGGCCATTTTTGACCACCTCTAGTTCTACAGTCCAGGTAGTACCCACAGAAAATAATGCCATTACCTCAATGGGTTTTTTCCCTATTGTCTGACATGATTTCTTCTTTTCAGCTTCAATATGTTACTCTCTGCAAATCCTCCTCCTTGCTTGTTGTAAATGGTTATCCTCTCATAGAGTCAAGAGGTGTCTTCTAGTATGATTCAGAACATTTTTACATTCATTTTGAAAGTTCTATTTTCCATGCATAAATAGCTAAATGTAACTATTTGTTCATGTTTATGGATGGCTACAACAGATGCTAGTTCCCAGCAATGTCTGACTAAGTGACTAAGCCCACATATGAAGTAGGCAAAACAACTAAATAACATAATTTATATCAATAATTATTGATAACAAGTGCAAATGTGCCAATACATAACATGGTGCTGCATGCTCTTTTAAAAGCGAATCAGATTAATTTTATCAACGATGCCATTTTTTTAATAACAAGCATATTCAATCACTGTAATTTTTCCCTGTGGGTCACCAATTCAATTTTTAATATTCTGGTTAATGAGAAATAATTCCTTCTTTCCCCCTTGTTTAATGGCAAAATGCTCAGAGCTTCACATTTAATTTCAGATATGGCCTTATTGGGTTATCTGATGAATGATAATTTCCATTCCCATACTCTTTATGGAGCATATGTGATTTTTAGTTTTCCTTTTGAAGTAATACCTCAAAAGAAGACATTAAAAAAAAGGAAAGGGAGGAGTTAATTTTAATCTAGTACTGATTCTATGCATGCTCAAAGAGTGATTCCAAATTCAGCACCTCTAAATTTTTCATTATCTTAATGCTCCACCTTTTACCCTGGCTTTCCCATGAATATACAGTATAGCTCCTACAATGAATTTTTGCAATGAGATCTCTCCAGGACGTTGTTCTTGGCTTCATGGTGCCCCATCAGCCTCACCAGAACATTTTTACCAAACAGTGACACTGTTCACCACACTAACAGGAAGTTTGCAAACTTGCGGTAGAGAACCATCACAGCGTTTGTTCCAAAAAGGATGAATTTACTCCTCTAAATAATCAGAGCCAAGATCAAGATCAAATCCCTTTCACAATTCACTACAATTTTTCAGTAACAAAAGATACCTTTTAATCACTGAATTCTTCATGCACACACACAATGGCAAGGAAGGCGAAACAAATAAATCTACTGAAGAAACTCTATCATCTACCTTTTATTGTACAGGTGAGAAAGAGAGAAATTGGTCTCTTTTCTGTTCCTGTTCATGCCCACAGTTCTGTTTCTGTAGGTGTGCAGATTTGAAAACCTGCACTCCAGGAGGAGAGGTCGTGCCAGGATAAGCAGAGTTCCCTGCAATGTGCCCTTTGCTGTGAGACAAAGCAACTGCACCACGCATCGTTTTACCTCATCTGCTGTGCCTCAGAAGGCATAGAAAGAGCAGAAGAGACAGTTTGGGATGATTGGAAGAGTGCTGTAGTGCACTCAGTGATACACAGACTCACACTGTGCCTAACAGCAGAAAATTTATCAACGTAATGTATCATGAGCGTCTCTGGTCTCTTAAATTCTCTGACAGCTACATCGCAGCTAATATGGAATGAATGAGTTTTAGAGCTAATTCTATACATCTAAAAATGCTGTTACACTGGTAGATTTCTTAACTTTTGCTTCAGAGTGGATAAAAATTGTGTTCTGATCAAAATGTTTAACAAGAAGCCATCAATGATGTTGGGAAGCAAAATTAAACCATTGCTTTTCCATACATTTTAAAATTTCCAGCAACAGGTCATGCTATAATGGAAGGCTATTGAACTCCCAACTCCAAAACCCACGCTATATTTGACATATTGATTTAGACTTCTCACTGGTTATTTTTATGCATGGAAGGTTTCAGAATACATTTCCCCATTACAGCAAGGGTCTAGATCAGCTGTCAAAATTGAGTCATCCTGAGGTGTTTGACTCATCTTTAGATACCTTAAGAAGAAGGTTTTGTGAATTTCCAAATTCCTGGGCAAAGCTTTTATTACAAGTTGATACTAGGACAGAAAACTTCGGCCTAGGTATTGTCCCTAGTTTTTGAAATCTCTAATTTATATCTTTTGAATAATGCCTTATTCAATAGTCAAAGGATTAAATCTGCTTCTCACTATACTTGATTTCAAACATTAATTTACTGCCCACAATTTAATCAGATGTGGGGTTTTGTTTTTTTTTAAAGCCATGGTACTCTTATTTCTAGAGTTCAAAGCTGACAAACATAAGAGAGAAATTTGCTGAACTGACACTGTGAAAATATAGCGTACTGTGCAGTAGGAAAATGATGATATTCGAGGTTCTTGGTTACAGGCAGGAACAGGCAATACAATTCAAAAAAGGAGAGATGCAAAGATTATTTAAACTTCTCTAACCCTTAGTTAGAGAAACCACTCCCATCCTTCCTTCCCTCCACCCCATATTTCCCATCATTCAATGCTTTCAGAAGTCACGTAAAATGCTATTTACTTTGTGAAGAGATTAATTTCCTTCTATAGGAACAGTTACATTAAACAGCCTTTCTGTCAGGAGTAAATTTTAACTGGACCAGATGATTCTTTCATGAGTACACCTCTAAAGTCTGCATTCAGAAACACATGTATAAAGACACAGATGTAAGAGTTGATACCGATGTGCTTAGTCCTCTAAATCACAATCCAGAGAGGGAGAGAAAATCCTTTCTCTGCATCCCCCTGTGTTTTCTCTTCTAATACCCATTAAACAAATCATAATAGCTTTAAAACTCATATAAGAAATCATCATATGCTCAGAGTTTTCTCGTAGACATGTACCAGACTCTACACAGTTCACAGAGTCTCATTTATTTATTGCCTTCTGTGCTTTGTTTATTTACTGTGACACAGTAGCTGACTGAACTCTACAGTTCCATTAAACAAAGACCAAAGGAGCATTTATCTACCCTAGGTCAAGGGTTCATAAGAAAGCAGGCAAAAATACCGGTGGGTAAAAGCAAAAACTGACTCTTATTTTGCTCTGTATACCCTGAAATTGCACACAAAGATTTACAGACCAAGACATTTTAAAATGCATTTCATTCATAGTTCTTAAACAAGATTTTATCTTTAGCCATTCCTCAAAGTCAGTGAAGTCAAATTATTGAAGAGCCTGGCTCACAATTCAAGAACAGTTGAAGATGGTAGCCTCAAACCACACAAAAACCTCACACTTAATTACCTTCCATGTCATGCACAGGAGATGATATAAGAATTCTTAATGCAATACCCCCTTGCTCCTCTGAGAGTGATTATAGGAAAACAGTTTGAACTGTACTATGTGGGGTGGGCTGCTCTTTTTATTTTACCAGAAGAGTCCAAAAGGAGGGGGAAAAAAAAAGAGACATCTGAAAGAACTAAAGGCAACCTTTCCACGCGCTGGAAAAAACCAATTTATGCTTGTACATTGAGAATTTCCATGTTTGTGAACAGTAAGCCTTTAAGACCCAATTTTGGGATCATGTCACAGTAGAACAAATCAAAGAGTGAACACAGGGGATGTTGATGAAGACCAGGCTTTGTAACAACGTTTTTATAAAGACATAATTGCTTTGCGGTTTTATGCCTTTCTCTGGATTCAGCACCAAGAATAGAAGAAGAAAGACGTTTCTACCAAACTGTGAAGAAAAAGTATTACAGAAACAAATCCTCGCATACCTAAGTAGAAAAAAAAAATCTTAAAAACTTCTCTGGGACAATCTACTAGGGTAAATTGATACTTCCACTTTAAAAAAAAACAAATCCTCTTATGAAAATAGTCATAGATAGATGTGCTATTTAGGCCTCATTCATAAACTTGTCATTTGTCAGGTAACAGGTTGTATTTTTTTATCTTTTATTCTTTATACATTCCAAGTTTTACTATGCATTCAGAGGTCTTCTTGAATTGTGAACCATTTTCTTCTTCTTTTGGGTATAAGTGTGAGAAAATCAAGTATGCAAAAGACAGGCAAGGCATGGCTTTTTAGCAAAAAAAAGCCATATATCAGCATTACTTTATGTGTACATATAAACAGAATCAAACCAAGTATATTATGGAAAAAATAAAAATGTTTTAACTGATTTTTTTAGCCAGCACGTAACATCGAAAATCGTAATACAACACACCTCCCAGTCCTGGCCTCAAGCGGTTGTCGTAGCCATCCAGCAGCCGATCCAATATTCTGGTGAACACTGTGGTGTTGTCTTTAAGTTCATCTTGTGATGAGGTTTGTCCATAGCTGAAATACACAACAGTTAGCACTGAAAAATAGTAATCCACCGATAACCTTAGAAAACAGTAATTCCAAAATCCCTTTAATCTCTCTTATACTGGTTTATGGTCACATAACCCCCTCCAGATAACAAGATTGCAGAGCTTTATAGAGTTCTTGCACGTTTACATTTTCTCCTTAAATTGAAAGTTTTTTGAAATCATAAAAAATCAGTGCCCCTCTATAAATGGTGAGCAAATAGAATGTCAGTGCCTTAATGTTTATCTCATTACTCCTTAATGTTTATAATGTACTAATATGTGTTTTCCTCAGGAAAAGGCTCATTTATCAGCAAAAAATAATGTGTTTAATTCATAACAGCTATAAAAGGTTTGTATACAAAGATACAGTAATTTAGAACACTGACATTTAAGTACTGACAAAAATAGAGGTAATTTTAAATATAGTAGATCGAGTAAGTGTGCATTTTCATAGATCGATACATACTTTTGCCTTTAATTCTCATTTTCCTGTAGCAGTTAGATTTGGAGGAACACCTCCATCTTTTCCTTTCAAATGCATAACAAAACCATCTGTTGATATGAAAATCTCTCGTGTCTATAAAGCTTCCCTTACAGATCCCTATGTATATCTCTAACTCAGGCAAAGGTCCTGAAATTTTACCTGAAGAAGGATAAAATTAAAGCTCTTTGAACTCAGCTACCAAAATCTTATTTCCATCAATACAAATCAAAATGAAATCCTTGAGCTTAACAGTTTCTGTCTGCTGCAGATGACACCAGAACCAACCTCTTTCTTAAATTTGAGACCTTTACCTAATACCCTGTCACAGATGATTCCCTTAATCATAGATTACACTTGTCTTAAATCCCAGCCCAGCAGCGCTTTTTCATTCATTGCTGGGAAGTCTTCCATTACAAGCACGTGGAGTCATCAGGGCTAAAAGCAAAAGTGCTGCTTTTCAAAGCATCGTTTTGGTGCACACATTGCTACCGAACTGGAAGGACAGTGCAGCACCGAAAACTTTCCTTAGGATCAGGTCTGGGGACAGAAGGGATTTGTCCCCTGGCCAGCCTGTTTTCCATTCGGGGTACACAGGTCTCGGTGCCCTGCCAGTCCTTCCTGCCCTGACCACCAAAGACCCTCTCAGGAGGAATCTCCTGTCACATGAAACGATCAGGTTCTGTTAGAAGACCCAGGAAATTATTTTTCTGTGAGCTGCATCAGTCAGACATCCTTTGTGCATCCCACGCTTACATTCCACTTGGATCAAATACAGAGAGAGGGAGGAAGGATACCCTGAATATAGGAACTCTGGAAATGCTCCCAAGTTTATTTTGCAGCTCAGGTTTTGAATATTTAACACTACAAATTTTAATCAGTTTCAGGAGTGACAGCCACAGAACTTTTTAATAATTTTGGGTTTATTTCCATAGGGTGGGATGTTTTAATGCATATAAATCACTTTTTTAAATGAAAAATACAAAATCCTGAACAGTTTTTTAAAAATACTATGAATTTCCTCTAACCATATACAACTTCACTTAATAAAAAAAAGGTTGATTTATATTTATTGTTTACACCAACAGTTGAATTTTGAGTTACAGACATGATTTTTTTTTTAATGTTTCCTCTATGTTACCAAATAACAAGTTCTCCTGCTGTCTCTAGCAAGCATTTATCTTTCAAAGTATCTCTCTTCATGCACCTTCCCTCGAATTACAACACAGTGGATTCAGTTTTATATTAACACTCATTGTCAAAAAAAAAAAAAGCTCCTCTCCATGCATATCTCAAGGATAGCAGAAGGTCATCAGGATTAAGGTGGAAAAAGGATACAAAACCACTTCAGAAATGTTAATGGTAAACAGATGAGTATGTTTGTGAGGAGGCATGAGGAGGATGAGCTGGAGGCAGTGCCAGGCTGGGACACAGTGCCCTGCTCCCATGCTGGGAGCCACATTTGTCAGTGCCCTCACCTGTTCTTCCCACCATTTTAGCGAAGGTAAAAAGCACCGTGAGGGCTGGCTTTAACTGGCATATGGTCACAACAGGAAGGTTCTGAACATTTGTGCACATACGGAGTAGACTGCAACTCCAGAGGGGCTGTGATATTTCATGCAAAACACACATATTAAAATAGTCCTATTGCTGGGGGTTTTTATGAGAACAAGAGTGGCCTGGGAGGACTGACTTTCTCTATCACAGACACCTTTATCTAACTCGTCACCTGTTTTTATCAGAAAGCATTAACAGCACTCCAGAGGGAAACCAAGGCAACTTACTGTGGCAAAACGGCTTTAAACCCAGATCTGCTTCACGTAAGGTGTGTACATTTTGAGGGGAAAAGTGACTGCATGCGATTGTGTTTTCACATCAAACCCCAGTCTCATAAAAAACTGTGCACGGACTCCATCTACAGGTCATTACAATCCTGACACACCGCCGGCTCTTAAACTCTGCTCCAACGCCTCTGAATTCTCACTCTGAGGATGCCCATGCACCCACTCCGGCTACAACAAATATATGTGCATAGATACATGTGCATACATCTATAGAATAAACCGGATTTCACAAAATTTTCTAACTAGGTCAGATGAAGCACTTTGTGAATGCTACAAATCTTGCCTCAGTGTTTATAAAGGTATTGTTACCAAAACATTATTCAATGCAGCAGCTGTTACATCAATCACCCACTCTTATTTTTTTTTTTTTAAAGGAAATGCTCGTGCAGATGAACCTTTGCCCTTTGCCCACTCCACACGAATTTAAAATCTTCAAGGCAGTCAGAAAATAAGTTCCTCTAGAACTGTAAATGCATAAGGAGACACTGTGGACATCAAGGCACAAATAGATCTTTTAGGGATCACTACTGACAATACAAATATTCTACTGCTTTCTGGTCACTAGGTAACATCGTTGACAAGCACATTCATGTTTTTACAACACAAAAATATATCTGAGAGTCTTCTTAAACACCTTCACTGAATTTTCAATTGCAGACAGTACTTCAACCATACTCCAAACTGATTTATCGTCCTTAGTTAAGTTACTAGCTGTTTGATGAGGTGTTGTATGATTACAAATTGTTCTTAATACTAACATAACTTTTAGATTATGATTTCAACAAATATTCTACAAATATTCAGTGCAGAATGTTCTTTCAAAAATAACTGTCATGGGCTTTGATCTTACAAATTCTTCTTCATGCAAGCAGTCTGCCTTCACCAGGAAGGTCTACTTCAGATTTTCAATACAACTACTAAGTCAGCACACAGTCTTGACCAACAAAGAAGTTAAATTTTGCCTCTGCTTGCAGGCACAATAAGATTACCAAAAGCACTTAAAAGAGACTAAAAAATAGTCATACCATTCACCATACTTCCCTCCCCCAAAGAAACTTGTATTTCTGAGTAGTCATTATATAAGAATAGAAAAAATTGCACAGGTGTTTAAGAGGTAGTTTAGTTTCAATTTGTTTCAGAAAGGTTTTGCTTTATTTTCTTCACCATATTGAACAAAAAACTTGTCATGCAAACAAAATGTAGCTTTCTTTTAAACTTCCCTTAGATTTAGCTGGGATTTGAACAGGGATTAACATCCCCCAATACACTTAGTGGTAGTACAGCCCATACAGTATTTGTCTTATGCTGCTATATTAAATTAAAGGTTCCTAAAATATGTTGGTGCATTAAAAAATATCTCCCCACCTTCTTTCAGTCAGTGCATTCAGGAGGAGGCTCCAGGCCCAGAGGCAGTCACAAAGCACCAGGAATCTCTTCATGGTGGACTCTGAAACTAGAAGGAAAATAACCATTAACATTCCCCACATTAAAACAGGCATTATGGAAAAGAAAAATCTGACATTGGAAACTTCTGCAGAATAATTTGATGTCAGGCAATGACCTCACAGCAGTAGAGCTGATGCCATTCAGAATAAGGGCGCGCGGCCTTGGCTGCTCTCCTGTGGTTACCTTTCAGACCCAGAAGCTGAGGATGGGATTTATTTCGAGGTAAGGGTGTATTCTTACTGCATTATTCTTGAACTTTAACAAAAACAATTACGACTTAAAGCTGCTGTCCCCAAACTCAGTGGCAATTCTTACTCAGCTTCCTCCTGTGTTGAAAATGTGTCAAGGCACCTCCACAGCACTTCCAGATAACCAAGTCTAATTGTTTTTGTTTGACTTGAAGCAGCCTGAGCCCTTCCAAAGCTCAAAGGTGTCAGAGTGTGGTAGTGTGACTGAGGAGAGCGGTGCTTTCCTCACAGCCACTGCTTTGCTTTGATGTGATGGAAGCAACTTTCTTCTACAGATACAACAATCCTCCTCTTGCCTGAAACACAGCACCAGAAAAGGACTAAAGTAATCACATTCTAACTCTGTGATCTGCTGCTACATAGGCACACTAATATTTTTCTTGGGCACAATTCTGAATAAAATCATGTGCTGATAAACTACACACCATCTCCTAAATCTCTACCAGTCTCTGAATGCTGCTAGGAAATGTTTTTGCATTAGCAGCCTTCTCTCCAAAGGTCTCCTGTACCCTCTCCAGACTTCACTGAGTTACTCTCAGGTTACCTTTGAGTAAAAAGTAACACAACTCAGAAAGTTTCTTCTGCTTTCTAATAAACCATAAAATAAAAAGTTAGCTGGTATTTGTGGAATCAGTGTTCCAGATTCAACTAATTGCCCAGGAGATGTTGCAGGTCCCTTTACATATCAATACAATGTGTGCTGGAATACAGTCGATTTTTAGGATTCATTACATAAAATAAGGTTAACAAATATGAAGCCTGCATTTTCCCCCAGCAGTGAATTGGAGGGCTTTTTACGTGCCTGAGAAAATGAAGCACCGTACATAGAAATGTTCTTGTAGCTTTAAATAAAGCTCCCCCAATTCACTGAAAACTCTCAGGGACAATTTAAATCAATAAAATACCGTTACAAAGCGGTATGTAAGCAATGAGATATAATTAATGCGTTTATAGCCAAATGATCGGCAGATAAGCATGGAATGGGGCTGAGCTAATCTAAGTGGATAGGAAGGAGTTGGATGTGGCAGGAAAGCGTGGATAAAGATCTTCAGGGACGAGACAGCATCTCAACTTGCCCTGTAAGCAGCCCCCTTACAAAGGGAAAGACAACATCTGTGGCTTCAAAAATCGCCTTCTCCCGGTCCTGCCAACTTCTGCCTTTGCAAAAGGCTCCTCGGGATGAAGAACGGAAAGTGAATTATTCTGAACTATCTTGATCTGTTGAGCTCCACGCTCGCCCCCCTCCTCCCAACACCACCCCCCGCTTCAATAAACCCATCCAGGCACTAGAAATCCCGGGGAAGGAAAGTTTCTTGCAGCTGGAAAAAGCAAATGTTAACAAAGACTTTGAATGAGCGTTAAAGCCCAGCAGCCCCCGGCCTCCCCCAGCCCGCACCGCCTGAGAAACCAGCGCCGGTTCTCCCATTCAAAATGGGAGCAAGAGCCACGCTTCTGGGAGCCTTTCAGCAGCGCCCACTGGAAGAAGAAAAAAAAAAAAAAAAAAAAAAAGAGGAGAAAAAAAAAAAAAGAAAAATAAAGGGGGGGGGGGATTAAAAACAAAAACGGGGGTAAAAGGGGGGCATTTTGAGGCATTTTGACTCACGCTGAGAGATTTGCCCCTCTTTGAGGCTCAAATGGAGACTTGTTTTCCTCCCGGCATTTCAACTTTGCATCCCCCTGCCCGGAGCAGCCACCCCTCCCACCGCGCCCGCGGGAGGGAAAAACCCAAACCCAAACCCCTTCTGCGAGGGACCGGCGGAAATCAGTCCGCGCTGAAAAATAAATATATAAGATAAATGGCAATGCCCATCGATCGCTGCGGATTTTCAAGCTGGAGGGATAGGGGGGAAAAAAAAATCAGCCCGAGCTGGCGGTACCTGCGGAAAGAGGGGAGAGGAGCCGCCCGCGCGCCTGGACGCGGTGCGCGCAGCCGGGAGCGCCCGGAGGGTGCGGGTGTGTGTCCGTGTGTGTCCGTGGGTGCCCGTGGGTGCCCGGGTGTGCGAGCCAACAGCCGCCCTTACCGGAGCCCTCGGGCGCGGGTCCGCGGCGCCGCTGCCCGGCGCTGCCCTGCCGGGTGCCCGCCCGCCGGCGCGGAGGCTGCGCGGCTCCGGCTCCGCCGCTCACTCCGCCTCGGCCATCGCCGCCGCTGCTCCGCTCCTCCGGGCTCGGCACCCAAATTTCTGTTCCCAATATTCCGACCGCCGCTATACAACAAAAGCTTTCTCTTTACCAAGACAGTAGTAATACGTCCCAGGGTAAACCGGATGTGAAATAGGCTGTGACTTCATGCCAGAGAGATTTTATTTTAGAAAGGAAGGTGGTACCAAGCTCTCATCTAGAGACCAATCCGCCCATTTTTTATATGCAGCACAATTTAACTTCCAGTGCTCTCGCCCTAATCCCTTTCTCTCTGGCTGCAGACTCAAATCCTTCTACAATCTGCAGCATTATTATTACTGGGGGGGAGGCTGCGCGGCCGGGGGAGGCTGCGCTGAGCATCTTTAGACACTTGCAGTTTACAAAACATTCTATTTTAAGGGTCGTACATTAAAAATATAACCGATCTGCTTTAGCGTTCAACCTTTGATCGAATATTTAGTCGCGGCATAAATATGAATGAAGGCTGGCCAGGGGTGTAGAGGATGCAGCACTACGCGCGTGTGCCTATAGACTGTAGGTACCTATAGGGAGCCGGCGGCAGCCCATGGCTGCAACCAGACGGGGACAGGGATGCTGTGCAATGCTAATTAAACGCAGGTAACACGCATTTGGGGCGAGACCCGTAGATCAGCTCCAGGAGCCGGCGGCTCTCCCCCTCTTCCACACGCCCGTAGTCGGCAGGTGCCACGTCTGCCCGGCGCGGTGCGGGGCTCAGCCGAGGGCTGTGCTGGGGGGCTGCCACCCCTGCCCCCTGCCCCTCGGGGCCCCGGGCACAGGAGCCGGGACATGCCCGGCCCCGGCGGAGCCGCGGAGCGCCCGGCTCGGTCGGGCGGGGGGGTCCGGCCGCCCCCGGACACGCGCGGTGGCCCTGCCCTGCCCTGCCCTGCCCTGCCCCACCCGCGGGGGCCCAGGGGCACAGTCCTGCCCCACGGTAACGTCACTTGAACCCACATCCACACCTCCTGCCCTGGCTGGGAGCGAGCCCGGCGGACGCCGGCACTTGTGCGGTGAAAGAAGAAAGTTGGGCGCATCAGGTCCGGAGAGGTGCGCGGGGCAGCGCGGGCAGCGCTCACCTGCGCCGCACAGGTTAGAGTGCCTTTAGCCCGGGGCGCCTTTCAGCAGCTCCGAGCCTTCTGCAGAGATGTCAGACACTGCTGCCACGAGCACAGCATGGCCAGCTGTCCTTGCTCTGCTTAATGGAAAGAGAAAATGAAGTCTTTCGTCAACAGTGTCTCTGCCTTATAAAGCATACCAGCGTCTGTGGGGTGAAAAAAAAAAAAAAAAATCCTTATATCATATGCACCTACTGGATTTCAAATACTGTCTACTTTCCCTCTTCTCCTCACAATGCCATCACTGATTCAATTTCTGTTCCCTCCTATGATACTGCTCCAAGGGAGATCAAAATCCATATATCTTGTCAGAGATAACCTGAATTGATATCCTATATTACAGTTAAGCTATCTGTTGCAAGCTTTATCCAGATTTTTAAATCAAATATTGCACATTCCGTGCATCCTCATGAAATGCATGATCTGTTTGTAACAGCACAAGAAGGTTTTGGTTTGACCCAAGAAACCAATGACATTCATAGCTAAGGCTGGCAATAACTTCCAAGGTGGCAGTCATTTTGGATAAGTGCCTGACATAACAGTCTAAACACTGCAATGATTTCCCTAAGCACAAGGAAAACAGAAATTTTTCTTTATCAAAGTCCTCTAGTGCACCAAGTCTACCCAGGCATTATGATCAGCACTGAATAGCCACAGGTTATTTTAAAGGCTCACCATGGACTTTTTGCTTAGTTTCTTGGCATTTCCAGTGTAGCTCATCTCATTTTGATTCAAGGCTGTTAGCAGTGCACAGAAAAGTAGGGAACAGAAAAACCCAAGGAAATTATAAGTAGTGGCTTTTCAAATCACTATTGCATAGACACGGTCAGTGGCTAGAGAGGTTTTTTTGCAAATATGCAACGTTTTCACCTTCATTTGCTCTTAGCTAATATAAGTTACTATGTTTTGGTTCTTCCACTGAAGCATGAGAGAGTTTTGCTTAAGCAACAAGTAAACTGAGGTCCTCACCTGAGTTTACAAAAACAACACAATGGATTTTTATTCAAGTACATGGACATTGTGTGGCCGTAAAACCACTGAGATTCCTTCCCCTGTCAATAAAGCATTAATTATATTATTACAATGACCTTAAACTATTTCTTCTAGGTGAATAACGTATGTTTGCAAAAATAAATAAATATTCAACCTAGCTTTGATATTTCGTTTCCCCTTCATTACTCACAAACAAAGAGGTTGTAAATATTTGCTGTTTGTGTGTGCCTGTGATAGGTAGCTGGACAGAAAGATGGTGTGAAAAGTGGGTGATTGACTGGACAGAGATTCATGTACCCCTGTGCACTAAAATCCCAGAGTGGAAAGCTGAAGCATTTTCAGAACCCATGAGACATAGCCTTGTATCCTACAGTTTTCTTGACTTATTTTAATTAGTATATAAACAATGGCAACTGTTTTTAGTTTACTAAAGTGTCAAGGGTTACACATGATGTTCTTGGCCTCTTTGCCTCCATGGACACAATTGCTGTGTGCCAAAGGATTAAATGTTTTCCTGAGTTCTCACTGGGTGAAAATATTGACCTAAAATTGGAAGTTGCTCATTCTCTCTCTAATTCTCATCTGCTCAGAAAGTAGGACAAAACTATTTTTCCTCCATGGCTGAGATTCCTGTCCATCAGTGTTCACATGTAACCCAGATTTTCCCTTTTCCTTTCAAAAGCTGTTATCGCAGTTATCATGTCATTCCATAGTAAATGCTAAAAATATTTGGATGTAATCAAACAAATAGGCTGTTTTATGATGGATTGTGTTATCAAAACAACTGCTTTTAAAAAAATAAAATACAATTTGTTTTTACCAGCAAAAATGCTCTTTTGAAGGAAAAAAGCTAAGTGTCTTGCAATTCTTACCTTTTCCCTTTCCCATCTGAATTCCACTGACCTAATCCAAACACGACAAAGGGTAATGCATTTATCAAATAAGTCCATCTGTGGATTTCAGGCACCTAACTTAAGAGGATATCTTTGAAAATCTCAAGCTATATATAGGAATGTGCATAATACCAGTGAGTCTTAGGGTCATATGATTTCATTCTTGAACAAATTGTTCAAATGAGAAAGGAAAGATGCCTTTGAACATGTGTCTCCAGGTAACTCAGAATTAGGTGATGTGCATCTCTGCCATTTTACACTCGCATTTGGAGAAGAAGGATGTCAGGCAGACATGTTGGTTGTTTTTTGTTTTTTAAGCCATCTTTATAATTCCATAAAGTTTTCAAAAAGAGGTTATGCCATTCATGTTATATGGGAATGTAGAACTATAAAAACAATATTATTAAATCTAAACAATCAGCCAAAGCAAGCTTGGCACAGCTCCTCTATGCAGTGCTTTGAACCTTGATGTTTGTACAGGTGATTAGTAGCAGTGAAGTTAAACCAATTGAATCATAATTTGGTAAAATATATTTATTAAATGATGGATTAAAATTGACATAGAGAAAGATTTTTAAAGTAGTTAGAACTATTTTTGCTTTTAAATTTCTAGTAAGCACTTTTTTAAGTCTGGCCTATTCTTTGGTGCCTTCATCCTGTGTGTGTACATATACATATACATATACATATACATATACATATACATATACATATACATATGCATATGCATATACATATATAAAAATTTAAATAGGTCACCTGGAAAGAATATATTTTTCAGTCTTGTGGTTTTTATCATGTTCCTCTTTGTGTATGCAAAATATACATATGTTTTACTTTAGTTTCAGAATATATAAAACAACTGAAATTCCCCAGCAGAATGCTTTGACACAATGTGTCCTGAATAGCCAAGGGATTTGAATAAAGCAAATGAAACTCAGAGATTTACTGGCATACAGCAGATCAGATGAAGAATTAAAACAGAAAGACCATCTGCTCCAAAGCTTTGAACTCTGTTATTTACAAGTCCTGCTCGTGTGATTAAATAGAAATATTTTGTAAAATATATGACTCCAATTTGATTTCTAATTTAATGTGTTTCAGTAATATATCAAAGGACAGTTGTTAACCCTTTAGTACACATAACAAAATTCAATGGCTTAACTTTTTTTTCCCCCTTTAATTTACAATCACCGTAAAGAAAATAGGACATATGCTTGTCACTTAGTGGTGAGCTTTTGTTTTGTTTTGTTTTTGTAAAAGCCAAGTGATGATATATAAAAAAGTTCACTCTCTTTATGCCTCTTTCATTTTAAAGTAAGGTTTTATTCATCATCACTTTCCTCTTCAAAAATTAGTAGAAAGAGAAAAAAGAGTAGAAACTTTCAGGGAAATGCAGCTGAGAATCTTCATGGAAATAAGTTGCACTGTTTTCAAAGAGTCAGTCTCAAAATGTCCATTAAAGACATGAGTGTTCTTTCTAGAACTGTGTTGAAAATTGGAAGTGGCACTTCTTTGAACCCATTACCTATTAAAAATGGAATAAAGATGTAAAATAGCTGATGCCCAGAAACTTAGAGATGATGATTGTCTCTTGAGTTTTAAAGTCTTTAAGTACAGTATTTCAAACGGAAAACGCAGTTACTGATGAGATTCTCAGATTTTTTAATCCACAGAGGCAACGATTTATCCTGCCTTGCCATGCTGTTGCCAAACAGCGCCACAAAGTTTCATCTGTAAAGCCAAGAATGGAGGATTCTTTCTAAAACAATAATCGGATTTCTTGTTTGGTGTCAGAAAGGAAGAATAGGACATGAATCTATTTTCTAAAAAAACACCATTGTGGAATTTATGAAAACCACCAAAAGGAGCAAAGGTCACAACTGGGAGCTTTTGGGGATTGCAGAAGACAGAATAATTTTGTGGTTTACTGTCCTTCCTGCTCTGCAGGTGAAAGAAAAGGTTTGTTTAGGACTCAGAATGATGACTTGCAGTTTGATATACCTAATGACTGTTCATGTTCCTATGGACCAATGAATTCATCTGTAACTTCATATTTTCTTAAGTAACAATATAGATATGTAATGATGATTTTTCCTAAAATTGGATAGGATAAAAATTTATGTAAAGAGAAGTTCTAGATGACTCAAAATTCTTCAAGGTTTATACTTTTTTCCTTTGAAAAATTATCAAACCATTCAATGTTTAGTGCATTAAAAAGCCCTTGGTACTGATTATTTGTGGATAAGGAAAATTAGTGACTGTAAGACGAAGGGGAGTAAACTAAAATAAATATTTACAGGGATAAGAAACAGTAAAATATATTTTTAAAAATTAAAAAAAAAATCATTAAGAAAAACTTCAGTTCACCTGTTCTTCTATGAATCCTTGCCTTTGATTGAAATAAAAGATGTAGAGTCAGAATATCTCAACCTATATTCAGATCGATGCTTAAAACATGTTTAAATCCATCCCTTTTCAGCCAAAAATTTCAGGATCCACTTAATGCCATGGGTCCTAAATATCCTTAAATGTGTCCCTCTAGGCTGACTTTTACTGCTTTGCTGCTTTGGAAGGCAAATACCCTGCTGACTTCCCAGGTGACCTTGGACACACGGAATTGCTCTCCCTGCCTTGGTGCCTTTATCTGGACTGAGAAGAGTGCATCCTGTGAAGCTGGATCAGCCCAAATTGCTGTAGATTTCTGTGAGTGCAGTGCTGGGCTGGAGCTTTCCTGCCAGTGCAGTTTTGAAGGCACAGAAGTTTGTAAGGCAAAGGTGATGCACACATTTCCCCGGCAGGTGCTGTTTGCCACCCTCAGTCACAGGCACGGGGTTTGATTCAGCCATTCCTCCTCCTCCAGTGCCTTCCTCACTTCCTCGAGATGGTGACAAGGAGACTCGTCAGATGATTTTATTTCCAGTTGGGAGCACCATATGCTTCCTGCCTGCTTATGTCACTGCACGGAGCTGTGCTGGCTCAGCTGCAGGGCCCTGCCAGAGCTCTCCTGCTTGCACTGTCCTGCTCTAGAGGTCGAAGGCTGCTGTATAAACAGCCACGAAAGCATTTAAGTGGTATTCACACTTTTAAATTTAATTTTTGCATGACTTGCTCAGTGCTAAAAATCCAAGTGTGGTCATGGATAGCGAATGGAGACGGGGAATACACTGGGGCAATCATTACCAAGGGGATATAATTATATGATTTTTGGCTTAGCTTTTGAACTCATCTCTTTTATCCAAAAGATAACACAACTCTTCTGCATTGTCCTCTTATTTTAAATTTTTCTATGTTTACATTTATACCTGCTGAAGTTACATGAGCAAAACCTGTGTAATTTTCCCAGAACAGCTGTGCCAGGAAATGGAAGCTCCAGGTGTTAGTGGCAGCCATTTACAGGCAATATAAGAGCAGGGTAGGGGAGATAGAATCTTTTCCTCTGCCCAGGGCTCCTTGTTCTACACATTTGCCTTCTAAGGTGGGTTTCTCCTGATTTCTTTTCTGGTTTATGTTACTCGTTTTTTGCTATTACAGATTAAATAATGATTTATATGTTTTGAATTTCCTTGCTAGCCCCCGGTGTTAGTCAGGCAGAACTGAAATGTTGATGTTGGCTAGAGAGCCGCTTGATGAACTTTTAATTTTTTTTTCTTGCTCATTGAACCACGCTGATTCAACTACATTTCCTATTCCATCTATTTAAAAATACCTCACAATTGTTCTATTTATATGGCAAGCTTTGCAACATCAAATCTGCATTTGCAATAGTGTGCATGGGTGCTCATATTATAGTAGGCAATGATTGTTTTCATCCAGAAGCAGACAAAATAATCACTGGGCTACAGAGGCAAAATCCCAAACAATTTAAAATCAATTTTTTGGACATTATTAATGAATGTAAATATTAGTTGGAATTGACATTGTTTTGTAGTCTAATTCTGCTCTTTATTCTAAGGAAGAGCTCTAGCAATACAATTTCTGAAGGTCTCTGATAATCCAAGATGATCCAAGTGATATTTTCGAATGCAACCAATAGTTTTTACTGTTGAATAGTATCAACAGTTTTGCAGGTATAAAGATTGGCTGCTGCATGTCATGGCCCAGCTGAGCTGAGTTCAGCTAGGTTTTACAGCTGCATCTGGGCCCTGCCCAGCACCCTGTTCCAGCAATTGAGAATTGGGAATTGAGACAAGCAGGGAGGCTTGCTCAGGTGATATGGGAAAAGGCAGCCAAGTTCATATGGAGCCACGTTCAGCATCTATGGTCTTTACTTGCTGCTTTCATAAAAACTCTAATATTTACCATGTCTTTGCAGCAGAGATATTGGTGTGCATTTTTACCTCTTTTGAGGTTCCATGTCCCAATATTTGTTTGGTTTAGAACTTAAACTGTTGCTTATAAAAATTAGGAAATGTGTCTGCATGGAAATGGTGCCTCCTAGGTCAGTACTGGTCAAGTTCTCTAAAGAGCGTTATTGAGCATTTTGTGTTTTTTACTGCTGCCAGTCAAGAGCAAAGCAATAGAAATTTGAGGAATATTTGGGCTAACAATCACTGGTGTGACTGGGAGGGAAGCCGCTTTTTCACTCGTGTTTTGCCCTGGGGAAAAGGGGTCTATGTTTTTGAGAGTAACTTGCTGGCGTGGCTGTGGAACCATCCTCTTCATTGCCATTGTCTGCTCCTAGCAGAGAGAATGAGACTGCGCAGTCTTTGGACAGCACAATGCTGTTATTAGCAATATTTCACAGACTGACAAAAAAGTTATTGTGACTTTCTCATTTTGTGGTAAGATAACAATTAAAGCGGTAAGTTATTCATTTTCAAAGTAAAACTCTGTTCTGCAGGTTATTAAAGGCAGGGTTCATCTCACTCATCTTCAGCTGTGACTAATTACATCCCTAAAAGCCTCATGTAGTCAGCATTTGTTATCAACAGAAAGTGAGATGTACCCTCACAATACCAATAAACATTTACCTAAAACTTAGTTGCATGAAGTAATAAAGGACTGTAAAGTCAGGCCTATAAAATATTGCTGCTGTTTTGTAGCAGCTTTGGTGGGTTGTGCTTTTTACACTGTTCAAATTTGTATCTCATCAGTTGAGAGTTTGAAGAAAAATATGTAATATAACAATATTTTGATGCTGATGACATGACAATATTGTCTGTTTTTCCGGGACAAAACCCCAAACCATATTGGTATATGAGATCTCATCACGAACGGCAATACATTCCTCCTTGCAAACTAAAAGTGTTGTTTCTTACTAACATATATAATTCAAACAAGAATTTGGGAGACCTAAACGTTGAAATTACTTTAATGGGCATCATGCAACGATTTGCATGTGACATTTGCCTTACCAAAATTCTGTGACAAAACCTTCAGCTACTCTGCGGTGGTGTCATGGATTTCTCTGATCAGGGGGAATGCCAAGGGCCCTGTGACTACAAACCTCCTCCTGTTCCCTTTGATATGCAGCTGCTTTACTCTAGTAACTACAATATAGCAAAGTCTGCTTTGCCTTGGAAGCTAAAGAAGGAGGTTGGAGGTCCTTTTCTGAACACAGGGATAGAAACTTACCAAGTGGGACAGCAAACCAGCCTGCAAATTAGACTGTGCAGTCATCAGAATTGTAGTTACTCCGACCTCCTAATGCTTGATCCTTGGAATACAGCAGAAAGGGTTCAGCTTTGGGCTACTCCTTTTCCCAGAAAGAAACAAAACAGAACAGAGAAGTTTAGGAAGTCTTCTGAAGGCAAAAAGTTCACTATCACAAAATACCTGCTGTAAAGTATAAGTTTTGTCAACATGGCAAATTTTGTTGTAATTTAAGAAAATCAGACAGAAGGTGCTTAAGGAAGTAATTCTGCCTATGATTTATATTTTTCTACCAATTTTCTCTTCTAAGAACAGAATATGTGCTCTTCACACTTCCCCCCATGGTTTTTCTGTGAACTTTTCTTGGCTTTATCTTTTCATCGACCTTGAAATTAAGTTACATAGAAAAAGGTATCAGTCACCCAAGCAACTCAGGCATCTTCCCCTAGTTTTGAGCTATGTGTTCACCAAGCATAATTGTTTCTACTGTCTACAGCTAAAACTTATTTTTCATTAAAATATTGTTGTAGAAACATACAGGGAGTAGGTAACAGATTGTAGCTCAGATTTTTCCATTAAAGCTCAAAGGTTTTTATTTTCTAGGTGGCCTAGCAGGAATACACATATTTCAGAAGTTCTTACAATCTGAATGATGAAAAATAATCAAGATCAGAATATGCTTCAAAGATAGCCTTTTTTATCAACCGCTTGTGTAAATAAGGCTTTATGTTAGTGTTTTATTTGTATCTTGTGGCCTTTTGAAGCAAATGTGGCTGTTCCTATTCCCTGCAGTTTGGCTCACATTAGGGAGGAGTCTCAGAACATGAAAATTCAAACCCTCACAAATTAAACATAACCAAATGATGGTCTCCAGGTGTGTGTCTGATATGGTCCAGTAGGAATGGATGTTCAACCTACAGGACCAGACCAGAAGTGACCGTCTCAAAATGCAGGAAGGTTTGGTGATGATCCACAGCATCAGCTGCTTTGCTCCATCTCCTGCTTTATGGTACATATTAATGCAGAGCCAGAATCTTTAGATATTCATCATAAATTTGATTTTACAGTATTTCACTTTACCTTTTGCCATGCTGATGTTATAGATTTTAGACATGCCAATCTCCATGTCCTTGACATTCAAAATTCTTTTAGGGGGCAGATCTGCATATATCTGTTTATGGTTATTCCAGCCATGAGTTTCCCTGATTTAGAATGTTGCCTCCCTGCTTCCAACATCCTACAGAGCTCTGCCTTTGCCTTTTTCTGGTCTTTTTTTTGTTCATTTTTTTTCCTTCTCATCTCTGCAAGAATAGCTTTGGCTGTGTAGAATAGTCAGTGTTGTCTGCATCATTAGATTTGCTTATTGTCCTGCACAGCATTTTCAGTGGGGCCCTAGTATCAGTCCCATTTTCCCTTCCCTGCTCTATGCTGGCATTTTTATGTGTATTATTGGGAAAAATGAGATCAACCATGCAGATTTATTGAGCAAGTACAGTTGAGCAGTTTGGGAAAGACTCCTTTAATTTCCTGAGGTTTGATTTTCTTAAACACCAAGAAGTACCTTTTGCAAACTCAGACTACCTTGAAAATTACTTAAACCAGCAAAGTGAAATACTCAGAATTGTTGGCTCATCCTCTCCAGCAGTCTCACCTTGTGGGACAGACCTGCCAGTTCCCTCTGTCCCTGTGGGACTGAAGGTGCTCTGTACATTGGGATTATGGAGAGCATCCTATGGGACTGAGGGGTGACAGGAAGGAGCCGGGAGCAATGTCTCCAGTCATTGTTTCAGGAGCTGTTGGGGATCTGGGCATGCATTCAACAGCAGAATAAAGAGCTTTAAATACAGCTTGAGCAGTGTAAAGCATTACCAGGAATAAAATATGAAGCAATTTTTGAAAGCTAAGGAATTACCTAGCTTTTCCTCTGTCAATATTTATGCACCCAATTAATGATTATTTGCGTGTTTTAGAATGCCATCCCCCTCTGAGCTGTTCCCCCATGTTCTAGTGTGAGTTGTGAGGGTGGGGATGTTTGGATTTCCTTATCTTTCACTTGTCTCATTAAAAATATAAAGAAAATACTTTCTTTTTCTTTTCTTTTCTTTTTTTTTTTTTTTTTTTTTTTTAATAAAACAAACCCCCCAACAACTTCAGCACATGAAAATAAATATCTCTTTAGAACTGGTCGACAAATGCTATGCAAATACCCATTCTTAAGCCTGTTAGCAGTGACACTGAATTCATCAAGGCTGCCTACTGTATATTCCTGTGCCTTTTTAAATAGAAGCTCAGCATTTTAAAAACGGTTTCTCAGATGTTCTGTGTAGGATTTTGCTTTGAGAGTCATCTCCCCTCTGATCCATTGATAGAACTTTATATCAATGATGAGATGATTTCTCTTACTGCCTGTGTAATCACTAAAAAGTCAACTACTGCAAGGAAAAAAATGAAAGCCATTCATGTGTATTTTAATGTTTATATAGGAAGCACCAGCCTTTTCAATAGTAGCTGTGACTGAGCTTATTTAAACAATTCAAAGCGAGAAAAAGTACAACATGGTTTACTCCTCAGAAAATTAACGTACACGGTATTGTCAGTGTAGGACTTATTCTCAAAAATAATCTGCTAATGACACTATTTAGTAGAAGATTTCATTAAAGTGTTTCTTGACCTCAACAAGATTTTGTGGAGCAATATGCTGCAAACAGGGGATGCCTCACCAAATCCATACATTTGAAACCTAATCAGAGCAAACATTTAGTGAAAAACAATCTTGGATTGACACAAATCTCAAGTGGGCATTTCCATGTGTAATATGGCAGGAGGGGTTTTATGTGTAACATTTCTTTAACTCTACCTTCTAGACTATTTATTGTGTGTGTGCACTTAGAGACAAAATATTTACTAGTATGAAGGCATGTGAAATAGCAAGTGCCAAAAGCACAAAATTAGAAGCTGAGTTTTGAGAGCTCTTTAGTGAAGAAAGACAGGTTTTATGGTTTCACAAATCTCAGCCTCTTTTATTTCCTTTATAAGTTTTGAGTTATTCAAAGTATTATACGAAATTAGAAAAAGGATGTAAACTAAATACAGTTATTACATAGTGAACAATACTGCTCTCAACAATGAAAGGAAAAAGAATTCTGTTTGCAAAAATGTGCTAAAATTGGATTATAACTTAGAGTATTATTTACCCAAATAGATTTTTACTGAGCTATAAAGTGAGGCAGTTTTTATAATTAAGGTGAATGAATGCATTTATTTCAGTATGCCAAGTTAACACCTTTAGAGCAACTTCTTTGACAGAAAAGCTATTTAAAGGACCAGTGCAATGAAGAATGACTGACAATATGGAGCAGCACAGAAGGGACCTCATTAGTTTTTTACAGGAGGAAGAAATTGGAAAGCTAAAGCTCTCAGAGGGCAAGAGTCAGCCAACGTAACAAGGAAGTCCTTATCAGAATTGTGTCTGTTCCCCTACTACATAGCAACCATTGCAGTTGAAATTCAAGTGAGAGGTGTCTGAAGGTGCTGCAGAGAAATGTGAAATATGTTTGTGAAATGTCCAATCCTCACAGAATTATCTGTTAAAGAATTTAACATAAAAATGCAAAGATGCAGACAGAGCTGTCCTGATAACGAGCAATAGGCAAATACTTTTTTACTATAAGGCATTCTTGTTTGATGGCAGTGATGGCATCGTGGTAAGAATTAAATATCACTATCAGGTGCTCTTATGTCACTCACACAGTAGGAATAACTTGTAAGGCTTTTTTATGCTGTAGTTTGGAAGCTGTGCTTTACAGTAGGTAGTGAAACTGTTAATCAACAGCAAGAATTCAGAACTGAACAGGTGTTCCAGGTAATTCTACTTAATCTGCATTAAAATTTAGCAAAGAAACCAAAAATGGAAACAAACCACCATAGAAAAAAATGTATGTTGCAGCTCTTTATATTTGCTGGAAAATATACTGTATTATTCCATTGTTATAGCCACGTAGGGGAGTTTTTCCAGTGAAGTGATGGGGACAGGCAATTCATAGCAATGTACAATAGGCAAACCCCTTTCAGCTTGTCCTAACACAGATTTACTGCTGTGGAGGAAGAAATATTAAACCAATGAAAACTATAATCTTTAAAAGATCCTGAAGGGTGAATTGTCATCCTTTCTATCTCTGACCTTCAAGTATAGAATCTACATGTATTCCCTATTCCTTGATAATTCTATCAGACTCTTTGTTGTAGTGTAGCACAGTCCCACACAAAAGGGGTATTTCGTGCCCTACCAGCTGAGATAGGAAGTTTAATTTCTCTTTTTCTTGCCTCACCATCAGACAGCCTTGATCCCAGCATGGCCTGTGCTGAAGCATTTGTGCTTCAGCAAGGGAGCAGGACTTTATACCCCAGAGGTGGCCATAATCGCAAAAACAACTTGCGGCACCTGAGAGTGCCCATGCATTGACATCTGTGTGTCAGGTGTGCAATCATGAGACATAAACTTGCTAGGTGAAAGAAATTTGGTAATGAAAAGTATACCAAGAGGAAGAAAGACAAGTCTTGGATGGAAAAAAATCAGCAGAGCTGTAGCAGCACAGGGGGAGAGGCAAGATGTGAAACACACTGGGGAAGCAGCTATTGCTCCTTTGAAAATTTGGGATAACACATGTGCTCCTGAATTAAGCTGAGAATAAATCTAACCAGGGAAACACCTTATGGATCTTGCTGTAACAAAATGTGGAGAATTGAAAGTCAAAGCTGTGAAACAGTGTCAAATTTGTATTGGAAAAAAAAAATGCAGCACTATTAATGGGTCTGGTCTTGAACTTTGCATCCATCATTTTTGTGAGCCATAATATTTGTTAAATTCCTCTACAGAAATTGCTCTTTAAAAGAGCATTAACATTATGTAATTTTAATGCACGCATTATATGCTCAATTCCTAGTCTTAATCTCCCAGCACCATTCTTCAGCTATTAATATGTTTAGTTAAATAACTTCTTATACAAGATGTAGTGACTATGCCATGGATGAAATACGGAAGCAATTTAATATTCTAAACATTTATTTATATTGTGACATTTTTCATCAACTCAGAATTTGCAGTTGTTTGCTTAGAATAGAAGCTACTCACAAATCAGCAAGTAAATCAAGGTTTGTGAAACTCAGTGCCATGGCATATGATAATTGATGTTTAGCCATTACAAAGGATCAAGACCTTATTCTTGGCCTGGTTTTGATGGTGTAACAATAGTTGCACTTATATCTCATGCTCTAGGTTATTAAGGATCTCTCTAAATCAAAGCTCAGGGAGCTCAGTAAGTTTGATTTATCTTGGATGCTCATTAAGCAGAAAATGGGTATGAACTTGCTCTTAATGAATGCAGTTATAAGTGTCATTTCTGTCTCGGCCTTTTATGCACATTTCCAAAGTCTCGAGTTGGAATTCAGAGGAATTAATATATTGACTTGCTGGGGATATTGGCACTTGTCTTGCTCCCACTTCAAAGGCCCTTTCAAGGCTCTTCAGAAGATTAGTACCAGGCATGAGTAGACAGATTACTAACCTTCCCAGGAAAGTGTGTGTGTGTGTGTGTGTGTGTGTTAGGAGCAGCTTTGCAGGTTCTGTGATTGGGGGTTTTTTTGTAACACTATCAAGAGAGCTCTAAAAACACACACACTTGAAATACCCTAATTTTCAGTGTCTCTAGGATTTCAAGTCATACCTCCTAGCCTTAAACAAGACAAGGTCCAGCATTAGGTTAATCCTTACTTTCCCCAGCAAAATTATTATCCTGTGTCTACACTTTACTAACAGAGCTTATGACCAAACACCTAACAAAATAAACCAACAAGGAAATACATGAGTTTATAAATTTTTTTTTATAATCTATATGCATTCTTTTTAAAACAAGAAAAAAAATTTAAAAATAATCTCTTCTTTTTGTTCTTTCCATCAGTACCAGGAGACCTGCTGACATTCACATCTGGTCAGTAAAGTCAGCAGGCAGAACAAAGCACAGGAACTGATAGAAAATGTGAAGCTTTGTTTCTATTCCTTTCCCTTGCATGTTCACATCTGTTCACCAGCCAAACTTTTTTTCTTTTTTAACCTTGGTTTTACTTGCCATGTCTTTTTTTGTGTGACTGCTCTATTTCTCCCAAGTTCAAGGAAATAGACTCTTCACATATAAAGTGAGAGTATTAACTGTCAATACCTGTTGTTTGTATGTCAAGACATAAAACTGGTATGGCTTGTCAAGATTCTTGGTGTTATTTTTTATCTTCTCAATGAAAACTTACATTCTGAAGATAATATGGATGAGATTTCAATAAGCAGGGAATAATGTCAGCTTTCTTTCCTTGATAAAATTTAAGGACCTGATATCTGATCTTATTCTTTGACAAGACTAGTTCATTGCCACTAGAAAGCTGAAAAAACACTGCGTAATGCTGAACCTTGTGGGATCTGGATCTGGAATCCTCTGTTCAGCAGTTTGTGTTCCTGATAGGATGCTCAGAACCAGTTTAATCAAAAAGTGTGTGTACACTCCAAGAATTCTCATAGCAATTATTTAACAATTCTCACGATGGGGTTTTTTTTTGGCTCAAGAGCATTATTATGGCAAGAAAATATCTCCCACCTTTGCTGTTCACTACTGACACACTTTATCCATACACACAGGAGAGGTTCCTGACAGCCACGTGGCTGAGGAGCTGACACAGCTCAGTGCCACTGCAATTTTGTGATGGTGGCTTAAAAATGGCAATGCTCCCTCTTGCTATGGGCTGAAGCTGGGACATTTGGAAGGGTCAGGCAGCACACTGAGAACTATTTCACACTTTAATGTAAAGTCTGAAGTACAAGTCTCTCCTTAGCTTTTGCATCCCCAAGAGTCTTAATACTGTAACAGCAGAGAGCTGCTCTATACAGTTCTCTGTATATGAATTGTTATATACAGCACTGCTCTGTCCAGGATTTGCCCAATCTTGTAACCTCAGGGATCTAAGGGGAGCAGGTTTGTTCCCAAGCAATAAATAGTTAAATAACTTCCTATTTCACTGCCTTACCCCCAGGGCAATGTCTCTTGCTGGAAATTTGTCAGTGGTGGGCATACCCTGAGATCCTTTGTGTGAGATTAAAAGTATAGTTCCACATTTAATGTTGATATGGTGTTTCTAATATTTATTGCTATATCTAGCATTTAGCAATGCACTAATATCAGGCTTTTGCAAAAAATTATATTCTCTGTAGTGTTGTTCTTTTGCTGACCTGCTTAGACATATTCACAGGGAAACTGGGTTTTCTGGGAATAAGGTTAGATTCAGATTTTAATAAAACAACTAAAAAGCCCCCACCCAAAAAAGCAAAAAGCACTATGCCTAAAGATAAGGTCCAGATCTCCTAAATGTTCTGGCAGTAGGTGCCTCCAGCAATGACCAGCCTTATCTCAGAGATGCCGTTGACAAAACTTATAATGTAATACCTCTATGTCTTGAAAAGTTCCCAGCCAATTAGGTCACCAACACAACTGAAACCAAGAGGAAAAATGTTCACTGATATCAAAGGCAGAAAGGTTTGGCTGATTTATTTTTAACCTGCTTAAAATATGTAAGTCCTCCAAGACCATGTGTGAGGGCACTATAATGAAATTGAATCCATTTTGAGGAGAAGGTGTTGGTAACAAAGGTGCTGGGAAAAGATTTTCATATTCAAAAGGACATCTACTTAAAAAAAGACTTTCATTTTTAAGTCCTTTTAGACCTTCCAGTGAGGAATACTTGTGTACACTGGCTAAATATACTGCAGAAATTGTAGCCGGTCTGGATATGACTCTGTAAACTGAATACCAAAAGTAGCCTATGGCCATGCTTTACACAGAGGTATCAAGGTTTTTATCAAGGTTGTTTCTTTATTTGGGCTCTATGTCTGTTAGATGTGGAAACTGAAATAAAATTTGAATGCGTATTTTTGAGTAAATTTTTAAATGTCTCAGAGATTCACCATTGTTGTTGAAGTTCCATTAACATAATTAAAAGGAAATCTTGCATGTGTCGTAAACTAGAAGTCCTAGTCTATTTGTAAACTTAGAATTGAATGGTGCTGTTTTACAGAAACATCTCTTTACAGCACAAAAGCATAACAATCTTAAAAGGAAGAATACCCTTTAAAATAGTCAAACCTACACATTTACTAACATATTCTCATTTACTGACATTCTCTTTGTAGAAAAAATTGAGCAACTTGGCGTTTAGTTTAAGCCAAGTCTCTGTTACCTCTGAATTACTTTAATTAACATTTTCTTGGAATTAGTAAAATTTCATTAAATTTTATTTTGAATACCCAGCTTTTTTTGTCATATTCATGTTAAAAATTGGTGGGGTATTCTGATATCAGAGTGATTTCTATCACTCTATCCCTTAAAGATTTGTAGGGGCTTTACTCCAGGGATAGTGGCATAATGAATTTACTGGGGTCCCAGGTAAGAGTTCACAGGTTGTAGTAGAAATAAGGTACTTTACAAGTGGTCAAAGAGGAAAAGTTGGGAAATAAAATATTTCTTGTATTTTTGCTTACATTTGAGTGCTGAAGAATATTCCTAAAATACTTCACTTAATAAAGTCACACTTTATTTAGCAAAGTGTGACTAAGTATTTTCAGAACAGATTAGCTCTGGTACCAGACTAATGTTATTCAAAATAAAAGAAAAAGTCTCGCAGATATTAATGTCATTGGTCTAATCACACAATTAAAGATGCTGAAATGCATATGGATTTTTCAGGATGAGATGCAAATGACATAATAAATAGATTGAAATTGGGCTGTCTATAATTAAACCAAAACAGAAGTCTTTTAAGTGCTTCCCAATTTTAGTCAATGGCCAGGTAGAAGTGTTCAATTTGGGTACAAAATACTTATTGCTTGATTCTCTGATTATAGAGTAGGATAATTAAAGACTGATGAATGATTTATTAGTTCTCTTAAAATATATACCATCATTTCCATTTTAGCTTCTACTCCTGTTCACTTGCTGAGCTAAGTATAGATTAGAAGGTCTGAGGGCTTTGCCAGAGATTGTATTGTCTATATTTATAACAATTTAAAAAAGATACCAGTCAGTATTTTAAAAGGTATTTTTCATTAAGCTTCTATTCTTTTCTCTGCCAGTCTCGTTGCTATTCTGTGCTCAGCATAATCAAGTCTGAGCACCTGTGAGTGCTGAAGGAGGAGACACCTACGGTGTCTGGATGTTTTCCATCTGCTCCTTGGAGCTCCAGCTGTGCTGCCTGGGACAGCAGCGCAGCCCTGGAGGGGCACAGCCTTGTTCTGCCCCTGAGTTTCTTGGTGCTGGGCTGGATTCCGTCCTGTGCAGTCAGTCTGGAGCGTGCCCATCTCCTGGGCTTGGGAAAGCCACTTGCTCTCCTCCAGGGCCAGGAGTGGGCAAGAAAATGAAATCTCTCCAAACTAATCATCAGAATAGCCACACTCTCCTGTGGCCTTCAGCCCAGAGCCTATAACTTGAAGTATATAAATAGTCCCAGTTAATTCAGAGGAGCTGACACTTAAATATTTTACTAAACTGAAGCATCAGCCTGGATCTTTTGTCTCTGATTGTTTTGTGTTGTTTCTGTTTATGTAATAGATATTTTTAATTTGTTAACTCCTCTATGCAATGCCAAAGATAAATGGCAAATATAAAATTCATAGGGATTGTGTAAAGGATTTTAAATATTTCAAATTGTAGTTAAGTTCTAACAGTATATAATCCATACTGTATGACAAAGTAAGAAATTACTATTTCTGCAGGGATAAAATTTTAGTAGCTCAAATCCAGTTGTGCCATTAAATGGAATCGTAGAATCTGTTGTACCATTTTGCATTAAAAAAATTGTGTTCAGAATAGTCTTGGTCGAGATCTGCTCTCTGAAGTAGCTGTGGACCTGCAGGATGCACATGCACAGAATCCCAGAATCATTGGGATTGGAAGGGACCTCTGGAGAGTGTCCAGGCCAAGGGAGGGTCACCCAGAGCAGGTGACACAGGAACTCATCCCGGGGGGTTTTGGATCTCCAGAGATGAGACATCCAAAACACACATATGTATAGATACACAGCAGTATAAATGCATCTATGTTGGCCTCATTTAATATGTTTTATTAATCGAAAGCAAACTGATATGAAAATCTGATCTGTGGCCATGATTATTGACCAGTAAAAAAAATTATTATAAATTAATAGTAATAGCTACATGTCAGAGTTTTACTCATCTTTAACAACAAGAAAGCCTTGGCTGCAGAGCCTCATTGTGAAGAAAGTCTCTTCTCAGTATTAGAAAACAATATGACAACCTCTGATACGTTCAAGTGAGCCGTGGTTTTGAATCCCTCCAGAAACTGTCGTTTGTATGGTGAAATCTGAAAGGATCTGGAAAATTATTTTGGCCCTCGGAGATTCCTAATTAGAACATAAAAACTAAACAGAGCCAATAGATTTCCTCTTCCTATTTCTTCCAAGTAAAGAGTAACATCCAACAGGAATACTGAAGCCTTCTCCAGTGTCACATGTAGCCCTTAGATCACCAACATCTTCCAGCCTGATTTTGAAATAATGGCCCAAAGCTGCTTCCCAGGGCTGAGCTTTGCTGGCAGAGCCCAGAGCCCACTTGCAGGGGGAGCCTGCTCTGCCCTGGCACCGCAGCAGAGGGGCTGCATGCAAACTCGCTGCACTTAATGGAGAGGCTCTGAAAATGTCCTGGCTCTGAATACATTCCACAGGGAGAGGAATAACAGGGAATCTATTTTGCTGAGAACCGCTTTATTTTAAGCATATTCTAAGGAGAAGGCAAAGCCACTTAGCAGCCCAAGTTGCACGGAGTGCCCTTGCTGGAAATGTTTCTGCTTTTTCAGAAGGGGATGCTGTGCATGCTAATATGCTGTGCAGAGCTCAGCTGGGGGAGCTGGGCAAAGCGGGAGAGCAAAGACCTTGTAGGGAGGTTATCCTCCTTCGGGAACAACTCCTCTGAAAATACCTGCCATTCGGGGCAGCCTGATACATGGTGAAAGAGAGAGATTTTCTCTCCAGAAGCCTCTCCCTAAGCCCCAGGGGAAAGTTATTTCTAGCAGGGATGATGAAGCAGGATCCAGTAAGGGTGCGCTCCATGGGAGACGGGAAAATCAATCCTGCCTTGGGTTCGGGGTGGGATTCTGGCAGAGCCCCCAGAGCCCTCTGGCAGAGCTGGGCTGGAGGATCTGGGTGGAGCTGATGCCTGCTCACACCACCCAGGGAATTGCTGTTTCTCTGTTAGGAAGGTATTTAAATTCACTTGGCAGTCTAAGCACACGAGTTCTTTTTGAAAGAGGTTTACTGCTGAAGGTTACGCTTTGCTTTTCATTAAGTCACAGAGTTTTAAGTGCTAGAGTTCTGGATAGTAAAACTACAAGTAATTTCTACTGACCACGGTCCACTAGAAACTGTAAACTGGATTCTTTTTAGGTAGGGATAGTTTACAGCAGTTCTGTTAATCTGTTCTGCAGAAGGGAGAAAATGCTGCAGCATCTTGATTTCTTTACTACATATCAAACATATTCTACATCACCACCTTTTTTTTTTTAATTTTATCTCATTAAATTTTGTATTGGAATGGGAGCACAATCTTTAATCACCCATAGCAATTTTCAAACCATCTCTGCATGGGGTGAGAGAGAATAGAGAAAACTGTGAATGGCATTATGGCAAATATTTTGCTATAGGCATTGTTTTATGATGGAGGCCATTTTGACAAGCAAGGATGTATTTTTGTACAGTGTTTATAATTAATTAATATCATTCATTTCTGAATAATATTCTTCCTATACAGTATCAGGCTGATCTCCTTTGAAATACATAAAGCAAGGGAAATGACAAACAACCTCCACACTAACCTCAGGAAAGCAAGTTTTGGTACTGAAATGTATTTCCTTTTTATTGGAGAGTTATGATTTTTTGTGAATAACATTTCTCTTTGCTCCAAAAAGATATTAAAGCAATAAGGAAAATGGAATCTCAAATTGGAAAATTAGTCACCTCTAAGAATAAAACTTCCTTTTGAAAATGGGAATGTTAATTATTAATCACCTCCAGACACTGCCTCCCAGAGGTTCTATGAGTTTTTCTTTATTTGATTATATACATTTTTGACTGATTAACCAATTTTTTTTATTCTTCTGAGTCATAAATTATGGGACCTGCTGATTAAAGTGGAATTTATCAAGTGTAGGACAGCCTCTTGTGACAAAGCAGTTTAAAGAGCACAGAAATAACAGGAACTGTTGCATTTAAAAATGTTGAAAACATAGTTCAGAGGAATTTTTTTCTGTCTCTCACACACCTTTACTGAAGACTGAAAATTTCCAGGCAGAGTCAGATTTTCTTTTTTCGATTTCTCAGTTTTTGTTTAAAGAAACTGAAGATAAGGAGAAGAATTTTTTTCACTCCATCGCAAGTTGTTTGAGGGTCTCTTATTTTTCTATTTGATATCATCCTGCCCAGCAAGCAACACCCTTTATTCCAGTCAAAAATGCCAGCACTGATTTTATCCATAGCTGGAATGCGCTGGGCATGACCACGGGAGTTGTTTCCAGGTAACTAAAGCTTGTGCTGGACGAATGCTGCTGGAAGTGCATGTGCTCAGCTCCCTCTTTGATTTGTATATCAAACTTCTCTGCTTTATGCCCCAAGTCTGGCTCATAATTTAAGCCAGAGGTTGTCAAATACTGAAAACATTAAGTGCACTGATCTATGGGCTTATGTTTGTCTCTGAGAATTTTTCAGCAGGAATCCAATAGAGCCAATATAGGAGAAGTTCTACATGGTTTTGTCTCTACTTCTTTCTAAATTTTCACATATATTATGATTTTATCCTGGAATGAGAGGTAGGATTTCTTCAGGTCTGTGGTTAATTCAGTAGCTGATGGCTGCCAAAGAGTGTGCTTGTAAAAAGGGAAAAGATGTGAGATTGACCCCCTCCATTACCTGTGCCTCAAGTTTGTGAAATTCAGATTGTTGGCATTGTGTTTTTCGCTACGATTTTCAGGGTTGACTGGCTGGCCCTGTCATTGTCAGAAAGGATGTCTGTTAAGAGATTTGGGGAAAGATTTTGTTGTTCCTCGATTTATAGCAACTATCAGAACCACATCAGTCAGGGTTGCCTCAAGGGATTGTGGAAGCTGGAGCAGGGTCTGGCATTACCCTGTCCCAGACCTCCCTTATGGAACTGAAAATCATAAGGAAAGGATTCTCACTGGAGACAGATTCATAAAAAAGAATAGTTTTTTAACTGGGGAATATATTTACCTCCTTAGCTGGGTGTAGGATTTTGGCATTTTATTGAGCTAGGAGGCTATGGTCGGATAAATTGATCTGACTTCTACAGAAACAGGTAGGAAATAAGACATGCAAAATACCACAGCTCTGTTAGTTAAATCAACATAACAGGCAGTTGTGGCCAGTAATAAACATATTAGAAAAGTGACTGTGGTTCAAACCCCCCTTGCTCTGATTCTGCTCTGTCTGCTCTGGATTTATTGCATGCAGTGGCACAGAGAGGCACAGCAAGAAGTTGTCTTTTTACTGCAGCAGACCTTCATTTGCTTTGAATGTTAAATCATTTCAGAATAAACAGCCACTGAAATGACTGAAGTGGATGTAGTCTGCTAAAGAATTTTGCACTAATGATTTCTACAAAGGGAATTCAGCCTTGTTAAAAAGTATGTAAACAGTAAGAAGCAATTCTAAAGCCCTCTGATGTCAATTGAAGCCTTTCTATCTCAGAAACTCGTATATGTTTGCTTTAGAAAAGCAGCTTCTCTACAGTGGAATGCTCACAGCAATTTCAAAAACAGCTAAGAAATTAGTTTTCTTAGGCTGGGGTTGCTGAGGCTATGTAAAAAGAGAAAATAGGAGACATATCTAAGCAATGGGTTGGGAGGAGAGTGGAATAAGGGTCTTTCATGGTGGAAAATCAATTTTAGCTTTCAAATCTCAGTGAATCTTAGTAACTTGCAGTCTAGCAGCAAAGTCATTAAAATAATACCAAATTTGTCACATGATAATGATCTATATAGTATTTTTTCTAACTTGGTCTCTTATTATAAGTTATAATAAAGTCATAGTCCACTTCAATTCCTACAAGAAATGAGAAATGAATAAATATTTAAATAAATATAGCCTATTGTGCTGAAACCTTTATGTGAAGATAGGCTTAATTTTCCTCAGTCTTTCTAGGGACCATATTATATTTAAGTGTTAACTTGTAGGTTTTTCATTATTTTTATATTGTGCTTCTAGAAATATTCTGAAGATAAAATTGGGTTTCCATCTCATACAATACATATTGTACATAAGGCCAGCGCTTAAGTTCAGTGGCCAAACTCATCTAGTTCTTTCTACCTGCCCTAAATGAGCAGTGTTGCCCAGACAGGAATCAGGGAGTAATTTTCTTTACTCTTCACTCAGAGAACACAATTAATCCCTGCTATGTAAGGGGACACAATGCAACTGGATATTCCTCCTTCCTTTTTCTTGCTTGGTGACCCATCCAATGAACCCATTAGTGAGAGGCCCTGTTTTGTGACTGACTCTGAAGTAAGATGTACCTAAAATGCATGAAAAGGCTTCAAAGAACTGTGCTTATTGCTGGGAGAAAGAAATTATCAGGAATATATTAATGGCTAAAGCTGCAATAGAACAGAAAATACTTGAGAAAGAAGGAAATCTTCCCTGATGCTAGGAATTGGCAGAATGAAGGAACCTGTCTGATGATACGCAGTGTTCAGAAATAGTTATTAAAATACTCATTTTTGATCTGTTTGATAACTTCTTCCGTTTATTATGGCTTCAGGTATGCACTAGACTGAGACTGAAGACTGAATGTTAGGGAATTTTTCCTCCCCTGACTTTAACTCCCTACCAGATAGGTGCCTGCACCTGAGCTGCTCAGCTGGATTTCCTCACAGACTCATCTCTAGGGTGTAATCTTTGCTGGTTTGGACAACTGCCCCAGAGTGGGACTAGCTGTACCTGGAACAAACCTGCTTCTCCCTGTGTCCCTAAAGGAGTCCAGACTCCAGGATGAGATGGAGCTGGTCACAGCATGGCTGATATAAAGTGAGAATTCACCCCAAGTGTGGCTCTGCAGCTCTTCTGCCACAGGAGCAAACCTTCTTGTGAATAAAGTCAGATGAAGATTTTGTAATGCTCAGAGATGATGGAAATAGAATTTCTTAAAAAAAAAAAGAAAAAAAAAAGTTGTTGCCTAAGGCAAGCTTTTATTAACATTTTGTCTCTTAGTTCAGTTCAGTGAGTAAATTCATTGCTCATGGTTTACAAAGCAGTTACTCCAATAGCTGTTCCCCCCTTCCCTCTCCCTAAGCTGTACAAAAGGCTTCTGTGGTGCTCATTGTCCTGTCTCCCACAAGGCCCACCTTGCTCAGCTGCACAGAAGGTTAAATGTGCAGCACAGCTGCTGAACCACAATGGCAGCGAGGACAGAAGGAACTAAACTGTGAATTTGCTTCCACTGCATGCTACTTCACATAATAATTGAAATCTAGATTTTTCTCTTCACAATAACAAGTGTTATTTTTTGTTTTTTGCTGATACACCATTTTTAGCTGGAGAGTTTGGAAGGTCCCAAGTGTTATGCTTTCCACTTCTTTAACGAAAGATATTACATAATGTATTTGCCTGTCATGCCCTTGGAAGAGGACTCCTTGTTCATTGATTGTTTACACCAAACAGAAATGCACAAGTCTCTGACAATAAGAATCTGGCTAATCAGTGTGACATTTGCAAAAGTAATCACTGATTACAGAAGGGCATGTGGAGATTGAGCTCAGACTTCCCAGTTACACAATATCAACACACCCAGCAGAGGCACGGAACTAGAACTTAAGGGGAAATTTTCCAAGTACTCCAACTTCTGTTCAGTTTTTTAAGATCTCTGTAAACTTGTGACTCTTCACCTCCTCGTTAGCTTTACAGGGTTAGCTTTTTTCCTAGCATCTCCTCACCTTAGTCCCCTCACCTTAGTCATTCCTCTGGATGCAGCTTGGACTTGCCACTGTGTCCAGCTGAATCCTAAAAGTCTCCTCTAAACTGATCAGTGCTGTAGCAATATGCAAAATATAACCACAGACCTGCAGTTCTCACACCTCTTCATGTGTTCATGCTTCAGGAATTATCAATAGGTCACTGGTGATGATCTGCCCTGCCCCTCTATTTAAGTAGAATGAGCAAAGGGATATAAAACTTCTTTATATCCCTTTTGTCATATAAAACTTCTCAGGGAGCTGAAAAGTCTGGCTTTAAGTCATCCTTTTCCCAGGTTAAGGCAAGGTTGATGAGATCTGCAGCCCTAGAAACATGTTTATGTGCATGAGCTCAAATTATTAGTGGTTATTTTCTTCTTTGGGACTGCACACAAAATCTAATTAATGCTCTTGTATGAACTTCATGGGGTTTTTGGAAGACCAGTTTTGGCTGAGTTTTGAACTCTAACTCAGCCAGAACTTCAAGCACTGAATCCTTGCTTTTAAACGAGACTGAAATATGATTAGCACTCAGCCCATATCTAATATCTACTTCTAAATGGCAGTGGTAGCATTAGGTTAGTTCCCCCACTGGCACTCTTGGCAGAACAAGAGGGCTTATATAAGATACTTTTGCATAAATGCCTAGTAGCAGATAATAGAAATTCAACACCTTCAAGGGATGACCTGAGAAAGATGATCAGTGTTTCTTTATCACAAACTTGCAATGAGTGTTGGAAATTTGGGAGTTTGGGATTATTTTATTCCTACTTCTATTGTGCAGGTTTAAGAGTTGATTTAGCCTAGTCATGGCTTATGTCTCTGTACAATGAATGCAAAATTGAACCAAACTTCACAAAGATGTTAACAGACTTAATGATGAGAGTTCTGGTTTTTCCCCATTTTTCTTCAAGAGTCTGACACTGCCACTAGGCAGGAATAGTGTTTTCTGCTTTACAAAGGACTGAGCCCTCTGTGGTAACCAAAGAGTAGAGAAAAGGACAATTTCATCTCTGTTTTACTGGTCTCTTGTGTAACACTGTGAAGACTAGAAACTAATTTTTCTATGTATTATTAAGAAAATATTAAGATTTCATGGCTGAAGAGCAGCAAGGAAGGGCAAGTGATTCTATTGATACAACTGTCAAATTTCAGTACATTAAAAGGTTAAGGACTTGGTGTCTTGCAGCAAAGATTTTTAAGAATCTGATATTCCAAATCTCTATCTAGCATCAATTGCAGCAGAAACTCTCTGAATAATTTGCATAGCAACTGTTGCTAAGAAAAAAACCTGCAGCCTAAACCAAATTTCTGATAAATTCAAATCCTATCAGCATTTCCAGCAGCTGGAGAAGACTAAATATACATAGTTCAAATGGCTGGCTTCCTCCAGCAATGGTATTTTTAGATGTTTCAAAGAAAAATAATGATTCAGAACACACAAATATTCTTGCTATATATAAGCTTGGGGGGAGGGGGAATGGCCATATCAAGGCAGCAGAGGCTCCTGGTTTCAGATGTGTGATCTGACCATGGGCAATTCATGTCTGAAATGGGATGCACCTGCTCAAGCCAAGGGACTGATGCTCACAGGAAGCTCCTGCTTCCCCCAGGCCCAGGCACCCTTCAGAGTGAGCTGAAATGGTTATTTCACAAAGGCCTCTCAATCAAAACCTCAATTATCCCACATTTGTAGAGCTTCCCTTGTTAAGAAGTGATCCTAAGTCACAATGGGGGCAACAGAGAACCTCCATTTGGGCCCCACAGCACTTCTAGCTGAGTTTTGTTCACAAGTCCTTGGTGCAGTGGTGCTCATCTCCCTAAAGATTTCCTCTGGTGGAATGGTTTTGGGAAAATGTGCCTCTGTACCATCTGAAATGAAAGAATGAAAGGTTAAAGAAAAATCTGTGGACTATTTCCCTTAGGAAAAAGGAAAAAAAGCCCCACCCCATAAATTAACATGGCATGCAATGCATTGATAAAATCATATAGAAAAGAACAGAGTGATGTTACTTGTCAACAACACTACTGAATGAGTACAGACCAAATAAATCTGAAACGGTCATTATTTCAGCCAAAACCCTTAAATCTCTGGCTTCTTGCTGTGACAGACCTGTCCTAGACGAGGTCTAGGATTACCTGTAGAAGGAATTAAATATCTGCATGGTAAAAATAAGGATGTTCATATTTTGTTCTCTAAAACAAGCTCCTGTCAAGCAGACTCCTTCATCTGCTGCTAACGGAAAGACACATTCTTTTGTTGCTCTCAGTCTGAACTATGCTGTTTGCAGAAAACAGACAAAGAAAAGAAATTACTGTAGATTTTTTTTTTCTAAGAGAAAGTCATAATCTCTCCTTCTAAATGCATGAAATTATATTTACATATATGTCTGTATGTGTGACTGACTTTGCCAGTAACACACTCCCTCATATGGCTAAAAATTTTCAAATTATTTGTATAGTTCTTTAGAAGTTATGACTTCAGTATTTCATATCCTTCTAATGAAAAAAAAAAAGAAAAAAAAACCTGTTTTATTTATAAAGTTCCTGGGCTCTGTCTGGAACATTACTAAGCCAAGCATGCTGGCCATACCTGCTAACCAAACACAAACTGCTTCAGGTCTTATCTGCCCTTATGGCCCATCTAGTTTGTCCCATTTTCATGCGAAGTGGGCACAATGCTTTCAGTAGCACTGCAGGAAGCAGCAGCCAAGACTCCATTTTCAGGTCACTGATAAAAGAGTATAACATTGCACTCTGCTCAAGGTATCATTTCAACATGTATTCAATCAGAATGTTTTTCTCTGAAAGTAGCTGGGTCAATAGTCTACAAGACCTCAGAGGCTTTATGAAGTATTCAAATCTTGAAAATTTACTCAATGACCTTTCTGTAGTTTACCTTCAAATTCTGTAGTCCCTGCTCAAACTGTCTTTTGGCTAAATTTTCTCTAGTCGCTCCTTTTCAAGTTGAACTGTCTTCCTCCACCAAAAATGACAAAAAGGGTCTCACTGGTTCTTATCTCAGATATTGCTGCAAAAGTCAGAAGTAGCACGTGTGTTCCTGAGTCCCTCCCAGCCACCCCTCCAGTGCCCTGTGCTCCAGGAGGAGGGCATTCCATGGGGCTGAAGGCTCAGCTTCTGCTGAGAGGATGGGGAAAGACAGAGCTTTCAGATTGCTGTGAATCACACCTGCCCAGACCCAGCCAGGGCTCTCCAGCCTTGGCTCACTGCTGCTCTGCCCCCAGCAGCCTTCAAAGGCAGAGCCTGTGTGCTGGGGAGAGCTGATGTTTGGATTCGCCACACTTGTTACGTAAACTCAGACCTGCTGGCTCATGCTGTCAGCCAGTGCAGAACACTTCTTCCAAAATTTCAGAACTTATCTCTGTGCCCATGAAGAATAAAAAGGATTTTTGCCTTTGAACGACAGCTTCGTGTCCTACATGGAGCTGATGATTCTGTGGCATTGTCAGTCTTAGGAAAATGAAATCATTTAAGAATTTTTTTTTTTTACCTTTTCCAGCCAATTAGCACATGATGGTCAAGGTCAGATGAATAGCCTAGAACAGCCTGGGCTCTGTCCTTCCCAGGGAAGGGGAGATCTCACAGTCAAACAGGTTTGACACTTGGCACTTGGACAATGTCCAAACAGTCTAGAAAGCAGCACTGGCAACAAGCACAGGGAGAGAACAACACAGCAGAAAATAAGTACAAGGGAAACAGGGATTGGTGCATCTCTGCATGGCCCTGCAGGTCTGTCAGCAGCCTGACTATGGATAGGCCCCTGTCCTCCCATTGTCAGCTCATATTTGTTTTACAGATGAAATGACAGTATATCTGGAGAATTTCACGGGATGGAAGTTGGAGGTACAACTGATGTCGGAGATTCTCCCCTCCCTTGGTACCCCACATGTCTGAGCCATGTGTAAATCCTTTGTACAAGGGTTTGGGCTAAGCCTGCCCCTGGGCCTGAGCTGTGTGCCTCTGCCAGGGACTCTGCATTCCCCTCCCTTCCCCAAGGGCTGGGAATGACCCACCTGGTTTTGTGACTCCTCGTGTCTCTGATCTCGCAGTTGTATTCTGGTAATCACAGAAATACAGGGGTTTGTGATACTTCCATTAACAGCAGCATGCTAACATACTGGAGAGAATAGGTGCTAAAGAATAAATACGAAAACAAGATCATTTTGGGCATCAGTTGGAATATTCTATGTCTCTAAGTTCTTGAAAAGAACAGACTGTTATTTAATACCATTTTCCAGCAAACAAGAACTGTTCTTGGGTTCTTTCTGAAGGAGCAGATAGCTCTGTATGAAAATAGGAGTCTAGCTGTGGACTGCCGTTAGATAATCTTTTTCCTGCCGTAAGGATATTTATGTCCCTTTTTGAAGTAGAGTTTGGAATGTTTAACCTAAGTGGAAAACTTTTTTTTTTTTTATCTTTTCTGTGTGTTTTGAATGAATGCTTTCCAAAGCACCAGTCTGGAAGCTGGGCTTTTAGGGAAAATGTGTTGCATCCTGAGCCTCCTGATGAATTCCCAAGTGCACGTTATATATGCATGTGCAGTGACATGATGTATAGGACTGAAGGATTTATGAAACTTTCTGAAAATATTTCTGGAGCTTAGTTTCCGTTAGTAACAAAGACTTCAGTACTTCAAAATACCATTTACCCCAAACACTAAATGTGAGTGTACATCTGCTGTCTCCTTCTTGGCTTTCCTGTTGGGGCAGTCAGGTTTGTCCCCATGGGATGGAGATAGGACAGAGCTGAACGGATCCATTTGGGAATGTCAGCAGCTGCTGCTGTCGTTAGGAGCTGCGAGCAGCTCGGCTTGGCCACGGGCTCCTCTTTCTCTGCTCTCCCTGAAGCAGCCCTGGGCTCCATGGCCTCGAGTCAGCAGGGCCCTGACCCCACAAGCCTAAGGGGTAACTAAGGGCTGGAGCTGTGAGCCAACTTTATTTTTTCCTTTTAGTTTTCTTGAGGGTAATAAGGCATTATTGCTTACTTGAGTGCTGAAGATTTTGTACTGATGGATGGAGTGTATTCCTGCCTTATTTCCTTGTGTTCATTCATTAATGAATATAATAATAAAAATATTCAGATCTTTATGAAGGTAATAATTTTATCCTGAACAATATGCATTCTTACAGAAAATGATAGTGCGTGTAGTACTCTAAAATACAGTGCAATATTAACAGGGAGGACTGACAATAGTTTAATACTGTTCTCTTAATATATGTTAACATTATTCTGGATGTTTAAAGGAGAAAATCCTACCCTTTTCCCCATAATAAGGATTTCTTTTCTTTTATTACACCCATCTGGAAAAAATTGGGGAAGCTGAAATATAACTAATAACCTATTAAGATCTCAGCACGGCATTTCCTGGGTATTCAAAATGCCAGTGTTTGCTAAAAGGAATATTTTAATATTCTGCAATGCAAACAAGGTCATAATGTCATGCAAATTAACTTCCAGATTGGAGAGGTCTCCCATTCACACATTCGTTATGCTCCATTTTCATGGATGCTGATGACATCAAAGCTTTTAGTTAAACCCAATGTTTTATTGCAATAGCTATGCATTGAAATGATCAGTGGGTAATACAGCCCCCTAATCACATTGCTCACTGGTACATCAGCAAAATATGTTTCTTAATATGAATTTGAAGGCTTATGCTTATTGAAATTAATGGTGAAGCTTTTGTTGGCTTGATAGTCTGCAAGGCATTTCCAATAGTAGATGTTACATTGAAATGTCTTCTGAAATGAAACAATACAGTATTGCTATAATATTGAGCAATAAAGCAGAAAACGTCTTCAATAGTGAACTTTGTTAATCAAAGTTGCAGGGAAAAGAATTGAATATTGAATAAATAATGGATGCTTTTTTTCCACTTTTTTTTTATTTTCCTAATTCCATACATGGCAGTGACTTCAGGAATAGAAGAACGGTAGCTGTTGTAGAGGCTTTGGTTAAGAGTTGTGTGATTTCTCCATATCACCTGTTTGCCAGAAGTCGTCAAAGTCATGCTGCTGCAATGAAGAGTAAATGAAACTTCATAAATACGTGAGGTGACAGGGAGCTGAGAGGGTCTGTGGAGGTCTCCTGCCAGTGAAGTGGAAAGTCCCTTAATGAGCAAATACAAAATGGGGATAATTCTTAATTCTGTGTAGAGATTTCTGCTTCAGGAAGTAATTTTAGACCATTTTTATCAATTGCTACCTGAGCATGGTGGACTTGGTGTGCAGGGAGGTACTTTAAAGACGAGTATGTTATTTGAATAGGGCTTGTAATTGTGTGCTTCTCTATTCCCTGATTTCTACCCTAGCTCTGCCTGCTTAAACACATTTGAATTCAGAAGAGGTACTGTTAATTGCTAAAAGAAATGTCATTAGAGCTCTTCTCATCAAAGAGCTTATGACAGGTTAACTCTGGTTTAAGTGTTTGAAGGATGTCTGCACAAATGGACAAGTCTTACAGTTCAAGTTCTTTATCCAGATTAATTATTTCTGCTCTGTTTTCCCAAACTCTGTACTGACCACATACATTTCATTTGCTTTGGAAAATAATTATTCTTATGGGAAAGCATCCCACAGTGTTCCAACATCAAATTGAAAAGTAAAACTAAATCAGATTTATGTACTACACAGAAGCTGCTGTGTAATTAGTTTAAAAATATTCTTTCAAGAAATACTGAAATGCTTTCAAAACATGAGGATACAATTCCTAGATTGTAGTGATCGAATGCAAATATTGAGCAACTACATATATTTTGTTTTCTGCTTACTCTATTAAGAACTTGGAAAATCAGATCATTCTCCTTTAGAGGTGTTGGAAGTATTTATATGGAACTCTGTACTAGATACAGGATGGTAATAAAAGTTTAAAGCAACGTACTTTAAAAAAGTTTGAATGAACGTGAAGGTTAAAATTCTCCTATCAAGGGAATCACTAATTATATACTGTGGACCTAGGGGCAGGATACAATTTCTTTCAAGCACCAATTACAAAAATCTTACAAAGTTTGGAGGCTAGCAACATGGCCTCCTATTTTATACGGAATGGAGCTATGAAAGCAGGAGACTTCGTAACATCAAAAGAGGAAAAATACAAAGAATGCTCAGAATTTAGCAAAAGTTATAAGTTTGTAAATAGGATTTAGTACATAAAGGAATGAAAAGAAGTACTGCTTTGATCCTCTCTGGTTTTCGCATAAAATTATTGTAAGATTTCTCTTTCTTTGCCAGGCTCTTACCCACTGTTTTCTTGACACAGACATTTATAGAACAGTTAGGGCATAAATACATCTGTTCTGATGGAAACAGAAATAGTTATTCATGACACTCCCATCTCTGTTGTGGTCAAAAGCCTGGTGGGAAAAAAGCTTATAAATTGTTCATTGATTAAACTTTGGCATAGAAAAAAAAATTATATTCAGAATATGGCTGAAGCAGGTTTAAAGGAGATGACACCATTAATGGAGTTTGGGTGGGGGAAGGGCCTGTCCCTCGTGGGGGCTGCAGCTGGGACAGCTGGAGCCTCTGTGCCCCCCAGGGCTACCTGCGGCATCCTCAGGGCACAAACCCTGGCCAGGGGCTCAGGGGAGGCACAGGGACACCCCTCCTGCCAGGAGGGAAGCTGACTCCAAGGCTGATTCTGGGAGTCTCTTCCTAGGTGCCAAACTCTTTGTTATTTTGCAGGAAGGTGCTCCAGCACCTTCCTTTAGGTGCCTCATCTGCTCTGAATGAAATGCTTGATGCCAGACCCAACATCCACTAAAACCTGCTTGTATTGGTAGATGGTGGAGGTGAGGAGCTGCTGAACTCCCTTCCTTCATTTCCAGCTCCAGCAGGTCACCAAAACCCTTCCAGCTGTCTGCAAATTATTAAATTCTAGATACTCATCAAGGAGGCTGGGGTGCCTGAGAGGAGGAGTTTCTAAAACTTGAGTGTGGCAAACAGAGCACACTGTACTCTTTACAGCAAGTACCATGAGTCTTTGGCTCCCAAAGTTTCTCTACCAACCTCTTTGCTCTTTTGGTTTCTAAATCCTGTCCCCTTCTGGTATCCTTGTTCCTTCCAAAACTTAATCTAAGCAAGGCAGGTGACTCATTTTGTACTTACAAGGCAAGGAATTTTTGACATTGAGCCTCTAATGTGTGTGCTGTGAATAGATCCCAGCATGTATGCAGGAGCATGGGATTGTATTTAGTCAGCAATATTCAGGGAAGGTTCCTACAGTAGCGAGCACCAGGAAAACAATCAGCAGCCCCTGGAAGCTGCTGACAGGGCATTGCTGCAGAGTGAGCCGGGCTGGGTGAGAGATGAAAAGGTTAAATGAAGGTGGAAAGGTCAGGGGAGTTGCATTGCAACCTGGAGCTCACACTTCCATATTATGGCAAGTCAGCATGTATTTAACAGAGGGTTCCGAATATTAGGACTTGTGTGTTGTCTTCTGGATAATGCAACTCAATTCCCCTTTCCCCAAGTCTTTTTTTATTATCTGAATTGAATCCTAAGTGTTACATTCAGAGGCTCTTTGCCTTTACTTAGAATTCCTGAGAGGGAAGCATCTCTTGCCAGGCAATTTTCAACTCCTGCTGGAGCAGGCCGAGTTGTTTATCTGCTTTTTACTTTTCAAATGGTTAATGATAATGAACTGTAATTGAGAATTGCTTTAGGCTCATTAATATGCATGTTGTCATCCATTTATCTCCCTGTTTCCTTTGAAATCACCTTCTCAAGGGTTTGGAATGATGTTTGGTATTCATTTTTTTCTTCCTGCCTTCCTGTTAATATTTGCAGGTTTTTATTTTTGTCCTTTTATAGAATTGCGTTCTTCTAATTATTTTTCTGTGTAAGTTTCTGATCCTCTCTTTTTTTTTTTTTTTCTGTTTCTGTAGGCTTCTTGATTTCTAACCACTCTATTCTGGGTTTTTGAATGTATTTCCAGTATATAAATAAGAGTAGAAAAAGCTTCCTAACCTAAAGCATTCAGTTATAGCTTGTTTAGCCTCTTTATTAATATATTTACTGTGGCTGTCCTGAGATACTACTGAAAACAAAATGTCATTATTCTAACTTTTATTTTGTCTTGAGCAAAAACCTATTATGGAGTAAAAATGTATCTGCCTGAGTGGTCTGGGTTTTGTTTTTATTTTGTGTTCGAGCAAGAGTGCTTCGTTACTGCTGTGTACAAATGAGAGACTCAAATGGAGACTCTTTCTTGCCCATTCCTGGTGTCTCTCTGCTTCTGCTGGAAGTGCTGGGCTCACACTGAGTTATCTCGGTGTAGCATGGACCTGGATTGCTCATCACCCCCGTGATTCTGTAGGAATTAATGAGTGCTGTACACCTTTGAAAGCAGGAGATGAGGTACTGCTGCGGAGTTGGAGGGTGCAGGTTGCTCACGCTGCCTCCTCTCCCAGCCCACCCCCACCTCCGTGCTTTTCGAGGCAATGGAGCATCCTGAGGATCATCCCTTGGACCCACCCTGTCTTCATTTCTAAAGCTTCTTCATCTTCTCTGCTTCCACGAATAGCAAATCTGCTTTCTGAAGCAATGCTCAAAGAAAATGGGAAATGTGAGCTCAGCTCTGAAAGCCTCATTAGTGTGTTTCAATCTGAGTGATCCCACATGAAAGAGTAAGAGGACTGTATCATTAGTAAGAGAAACAAATTTTGTTCACGATCATTCACAGTTAAATGGAGAGCTGAAAATAATAACAGATGAAAACTAATATGAAATTGTGTTTATTCTAGTTCTATTCATTCTAATTTTAGCTAGCCTTATGAGGGTACTTTTCAAACATCAGATTTGGAAGAGATATTCCCATCTTTAAGAAAGCCAACAAAATATACATAAAGCAACAACAAAACAATCCTGAATATCTGTAACTATTTTTATGTTGCATTGGTGCTTGTTTCCTGAAAGAAGAGTTTAGTTGTATGGTCTTAATGACAGCACTTCATTGTCAGCTCTCCTCCCTTGGCAGCACAGCTCCCAACATCAGCAGTGAGAGCCTGAAAATCTGCTTCTGGGAGCTTCTGACGAGCTCCAAAGATGGATTTGGCTGTAAATTCCCCTCATTTAAAGGGGGGGGGGGGTGTCATTCAGAAACGTTAGGTCTTTATCTAATGATTTCCACCTCACTTAACAGGGATCCTTCCACTTTCTGTAGGTGTTTGCATTGTTCAGGCTTCTGAGCTGTACCTATGACCAGGATGCTGGCAGAAAGAGTTATGTGCTTTCCTTTTGCGTTTTATTTGCCCAAGTTTCCATCCTAAAGGTTTTCTTGTACTTGAGAACCCACTTTTAAAAAAAATATTTATTTAAAAGGGGAAAAAATTTAGGTAACTTATCACCGTGTGATACAGTGTTCTATTCCATATGAGGACTTTAAGGAATGACCAACTGAGAATTTTAGGATGCCATTCAGACAGTGAGTCTGAAAGCAGTAGGACAACTCAGAAGTCTTGCTGAAGCTGCTTAAGTCTTTATTTTCACACCTTTCTACTTTATATATATGTATGAAGTATTTCAGAGTCCAAAACTGCAGTAAGGGGTTCTTAATGCCCTGTATTTTGGTGCAGAATATTCATGCTGTGAGTACCTCAGCTGTCACAGGTTCTACTTTGAGTACCTATTTGTGCACCTTGCAGGGTTCTCAGGCACCAGTCAAGTTGCTGAGCTGTGCAGAACAGTTTGAAATGTCCCTCCAGGTGTGTTTGTGGCCAGTGATGGCCACAGGGCTGCTCTGGCACATCTCCAATGAATAAATAAAGCTGCCATAGGTTCCTGAATCCATGATCTAGCTCTTCTGTGAAGTGTCTCAAAGACAAAACATGTCCCTTCTGATTGCTGTGAGAAATCAGAAGGAAAATAAAGGAAATAATAATTTTTTAAAAAATAACGAAATATTATTATAATTAAGGAAATAATAATAAAATAAAGGAAAAAAAGGAAAAATGTATATGTATCATGGAATCTATCCTTTAGCTTCAAATATTTCCTCATGTCATTCCTATGGCACCACTACTGTGTTTCTTGGCATCAAATTACTAGACATCATAACTCTTGTCATGACTTTGATTAGAGGTTGAGGATTGTTTTGGCTATTGTTTCTGGTGTGTAATGCTGATTCCACGTGTGCCTTAGTAAGCAAAACTTCTGGTTGTGCCAATTTCCTCTGCTTTCCCAAATGGAAAATAAGCAGGAGAGTGCAACTGCATAATCAGAAAATACACATTTGCATCTTCCCCCACTGGTCAGAAGCAGCTTTGCCACCACGGCTCTTGCAGGTGGAAGAGCAGATGTTGCTCAGCTGCTATCCCTGCTGTCCCTCAGCCAGCTGGCAGGACAGGGCCCTCATTGCACCCCACTGGGGTTCACAGATGTCCCTTCAGAGACATCTTTGCACAGAGGGGATCACACTGTGCCAAACGAGGCACTGCTGCTCAGTCCAGCAGGGAGTGTGTGTCTGGGAGCTCATGTTGATGTGCTGATAAAAATCCACAGAGCTCTGTCTGGGAAGGCACATGTAACGAGACAGAGACTCACACAGGCAGATACATGGACTGTGACCCGTGTGACTCCCATGGAGACCGTTCTTCACTCACAAACCACCGAGAGGACAATGTTGATGTTGGCTCTCGTGTTCTGCTGCCTGAGCACTCCTTCTCAGCTTCCAGCAGCCCTGTGCAGGCCAATATTCCACAGGGAGCATATCCCTGCTCTTAAACAGCTTCAGTTAGACGCCCTGGCCAGCTTTTGGGGTGGAGAAGGAAGGAAGAACAAAAGAATTGTGAGAAATTTCAGAAGACGAGAAGAGCAGCAGGTTTGGAAAGATTTCATCCAGTCCAGGGCATAAAGCTTACCACAGCTAGCAAACTGTGTCACCTCAATGCAAATTCAAATTAAAGCATCCAGATGATGTACGTGAAATCTTGCTTTTGCCAAGTCATTGCTGTTTCTGAGCTCAGCCGTGATCCCTTGAGGCAGAAAGGTGTGAGGGAGCCTTGGCTGTGGCGAGGAGCTCGGACATCTCCCACAGCAGCAGCAGATCCTGCACTGCTCCGACATGGCACTTCTGGAGTCCCTCGTGCCTCCTAAATGAAATCTGCATTTATGTGCCTAGGAACAGAAAGGATTCTAAAAAAATACCCCTTCAACTACTACAGGGTGGAGGAATCCCAGAGCAAGTCATTCTCCTTTCTCTTATCTACTCCCGAGCTACTAAGCACTGCAATGATGTTTATCTAATAACTCCATTCTCCTTGAGGCATATTTTCTATTAATAGTAATTATCTATGACTTATAATTTGTCTTGAATTCTCCTTACTAGTGCAGCACTTGAACTGATTATGTACTCCCACTATTAGAATAAAAAATGATGTGACTGCATTCTTAATAACAGCTGCATATAAGTGTGTGCATAAAAATATCATATCTTCTGAAAGTGAGAGGTGTTTCTACCCACAGTGAGGTGGATGAATGTTCACCAATTGCAGAATAAGTGGGATGAAGAGCCTCCTGACATTCTCTTTAACGAGATAAAATGTCTCCTGACATTGACTTGCATGATGTAGAATACTCAAATAATTCTTAGTGTATTTATATATTGTGGAAGCTCAGAGAACAACGATGGATTGATACTTAATTGGGAGTTTTTAGTGAAATAAACATGTAGGAAGGCACAGACTCAGATTTGAAGAGTTCACAGTGTATGTAGAAGAGACAGAAATCATTACTGTGAGGATTTCCCAGATGTAAATTCCAGAGAAATCATGAACTTCTCAAGGTCATATGTGAGAGTTTTGACTGCATCAGAAAAGAAATTTAAATGTCTTCACTACTGGTTTAGTGCATTTACTGGAAACTTCACCCTCTAATTGGTGTTCTTTGGGTGCCTGAAAATTGGGTCCACACTGCTGTACCTGAGTCTGGGTTGTGGCTGAGAAAATTGTGTGTTAGTTCTTCACTTCTCTGAATGTTGGAGCAAATCCTACCATTGGGTAGGTGAGTGCTATCCTTTGCCTCCTTAAAATCAGAATTCAGCTCTTGCTGAATACACAAACACAGGTTGGAAAAATTCAGATAAAAAGCTGATCATGTGGACTTCAGTTTTCTGCAGAATGCTTTATTTTGCAATGGAGCTTGGAGTTCCTTGTATTGGTAACTATAAAATGTGCCACAGAACTTATGAAATCTCATTTCTTTTCTGTCCTGAGTCATCTGACCTTGGAAAATTGCTTTGAGATCTGTAATTTTGAATGTCTTATGTCAGCTGAGATGTACACACAACTTTAACCTAAATTATTAAGAATTAGAATTTTTCAGTGCATCAAGCATTGAATGTCACATTCAGCTGGTGACCCTGCCATCTTTGTTTTCTCATCAGTTAAAAAAAGATAAAAACAAAATGCACAAACAAAACCTCAGCCACATCTGCATTCACCTCACAGGAATGATGTAAAATTAAGTACTTTATCTTGAAAAGCCTTCTGAAAAGATGTATTACTACAAATAATTATGTTGTAAAAAACTGGATGAGACCAAAATAATGTGGACTTTTTGAAATTATTGCTCTAATTTTAAGCATTCTTTAAAGATGCATATTAGGGAAAGGTGTCAGGCACTTTGGACCCAAATCTTTCAAGTTTTATGTACTGAAAGCCCCTTGTTTTTAAAATGGATACTAATTTCCATTCCTGCATCTTATTTATAGACATAATCAATGCTTTTTTTCCAAAGGACATTGCTTATTCTTATTCATTGCAGCTACAGGTGTGGCAGTGGTAGAAGAAAATTGTCAATATTTGGATGTGCTGACTGGGTGAGGGGTGAACAATGCAGGCCCATTTGAATATCAATGGGTGTAGAATTCCCATGGGGAGAGAATTCAGTGATGTTGAGCCCACCCAGCAAATTAAACAATAAACATGAATTTGCATTTAACTGTCTTGAACAGATGTTCATCAACAGAATGCAGTTTTTTTCTTATTTTAATCAAGAGGCATAGAACAAACATTAGTTTATTGGCTTGGGGGGAAGCGGGGGGGTATGTAAATCCATACTAAGACTACACCCACTAAAAAGGTAGAGACCAAAAATCAGAGAACACTTCCATTTTCTTTTGAAACAATCAGCCAGTAGAATCTGAATTGCAAAGCAAACAATTATGTTTTATTTTGTTATAGTAAATAATTCATAACTGAAGATGAACAAGTCCTATGACCGGTAACTGCACCATTTGGTTCTACCTGTCATTGCAATATGTTCAAATTGCTGTTATATTTAATAAATATATAATTTCACATGGAACATTGAATTCTCATTAATAGTCTCATCTTAAAAATTTTTAATACAAGCACAGGTTTAAAAAATTACATAATGAAAGCTGCATCAGGTGGAGGTAAATGAGATTGTAAGAGATTATAATTAATTAAAAGGAACTCAACAACATGCAGATTTTAGGTCTGAAAACTTTCACAATTGTGTCTTGTGCTTTTGGAAACAAGATGGTGAACGTTAGGGCCAGAGTCTTCCAACACTTCCATATGGAGTTCTCATGCTCTACAAAAATAAATGAAGGGGACTTGACATGGCTGAAGCCTATGGAATTCCCCTGTTTTGAGGACACAGTGAAAGTGGACTATGTTACATTACATATAAAAATTTATTTGTCAACATAGGAAACAAATTTGCTTCTTCCAACCCTTGAAAAATTCCGTGGTTGAATCTCAGAAGTGCTGAATGGAACCAGCAGAGTGGTGCTCTCCACTCACCCCTCAGGCTTTGCACATCTTTGCTAGCAAGAGTAGTACTGAGCACTTTTAATAAGGCCACAAAGTGAAAATTTCTGTGGAAGGTATGTTTATATATGAGTTTCCATAATTATCTTCCCATATTAACAAGTATCTCTGACAATTTCTCTATTTAGCAGAATGAGTGAAGCCCCCTGAGCTCTGTGTACAGTTTTCTGTTAATTAAAGCAGGGCTTTGATACCAGCTTTTAGCTGCCAGTAGGCAACTGCAAATTTTGCACAACTTGCAGGGGAGTAATGAGATGGAAATGTAAGACCAACAAGCCTAGAGCAGGAACACTGTTCTCTTCACAAAACTCTGTGAAGTTTAGTAACCTGAATTGCTTGAGAATTATTTTCCCAAACAGCATTTCTTTGGCTTAGAAATTTTGAATACAGGCTGACTGTATAGAAATACTGTATTTTTTACAATTGTTTTTTTTTGTCTCATTCCAAATAGCAGAACAATACTGCCAAGGGGTCTTCATGGTTAGTTTGGGATATCATAGAGCTCGCTGCCTGCTCCTTTCCTGCCGTGGTGGGGAATGTCACCCTACAGAAGCATTATGGGAGATGGCAAAATAAGAGATTATTCCCCAATGCTAGTGAGCAGACTTTTATGAACTTAGCTTATTTGGGTTTGGTGGATTTGATTTTTGCTGGATTTCGTTTTTTGTTTTCATTCTGTGTATATGATAATGCCCTCATCCTCTCCCCATTTTCTGCCTCCCCTTCCCCTTCTAATCAAGTGAAACCTCAGAAATAAATGTGAAAATTCTCTATTTTCACTGTCCTACTGCACCCAAACTGAGGATGAAATGTCCCATGTGTAACTTGTGCTTAAAGGTGAAGAAATAGAGTGTAGATGATGATGGCTGTGGAAAATCAGTTTTCTTCCCCTTTGTGTGCACTGAGGGGACATTTTAGGTGTACCTAAACAGAAGCAGGGAAAACAAATGCCCAATAAGTTTTGCAGTTCAGGTGACTTAACTGTACATATGCTTACATTTAGAAAGTATCCGATACCGCAAAGGCCATATAGCAATTTAACAAGTTTAGAAGGAACAGAAACTTCCTTTTTTGTTATTAAATTAGACAGGTTCACTTGCTAGAACTGGTTTTTCTTAGTACTGAGATGCAGCTTGGAGCTGTCTTGGTACTAATATAATAACTAGGATAATAAACTCAGCTTGGAGAGCTGAGAGCAGGCAGGTGCTGTATTATCAGCAGAGAGCTGATAGACGAGGTACAAAACTGCTTCCTCCAGAATGACAAATACACCTAAAGGATCAAGCAGTTGGGTTAACAAATGTGCAAAATGGATGCCAAGTAGATCAAAACAAGACATAAAAGACACTTTAAAGAAATGTTTCCTCAGACCTTCCTCAAAGTGACATTAGCAGCCAGATAGTTACCCAAGGCACTTTCTGAAGTGAACCACTTTACTCTTAGCAGTAGAAAATGACAGCTCCATTTTGAAATTTCTCTAAGTATTTCCAGAGAGAAAATGCTGGTCATAAATAGACCAAGTAAAGCTAATGGGTGTTATTTAGACCCAGTTTATCTCAATCTGATTTGATGGCAGACTGAGAGCTGAACTAGACTGAAAATCAGATGCTGTCTTAGTGCTGAACTTTTGACTCATTAATGCTTCATGATGTATTCGAATACATTTTTATATCCTGCATTACATAACATACAACCACAGCAATAAAACTAGATAGCCCTGGTATATTTAAAATTTACAAATATGTTTCTGACAATCTTGTAAGCAATCAAGTAGGGTTTTTTGTTTTCAGTAAAAGATTTTAGGCATTCAGATTTTTTCTCAGTTTCGAAAAGCACCTCCCAGCTCTCTTCTCCTCTACTTTTTCACTACGGATTAGTCCACACTTTTTACATAGATACTCTTTAGAGAAATAATAGTGGAGAGTTTAATTGCAATTGTTAATCCATCTCTTGCATGACAAGATATTTTAGAGGTCTCTCAGCATCTTTGCCTATGCTACTGTTCTGACTGGAAACATTTAAATTCTGCATTTTCTGCATAATTACTTTGTCATGAGATTAATTAATCTGTGCATTCACCTGGCACATACATACAACTCTAGCATTATTCTATTACTTAAGTGCACCAAGTCAATAAGATATTGACCTGAAATACTGTCTGGCTTCCAGCAAACGCTGGCATTTCAGTCAATAAAGCAGCATTATGGGCACTTAATTGCATACACTGAAACTCCAGATGAACATAAGTGTGTCTAGGAGACAAATAAAAGTTCAATAAATTACAGGGACATCATAAGCCTTTTAATCAAAACATTTAATAGTGAAAGCTAGAAATGAACTCTTGAAGAAACTATTATGGAAAAGTAGCTTTGAGCCATTTGTACAATATTTGTAAGACAAAGTGACAACATCAACTTAATCGGAGACTTGTACAAGGTTATGTAACAGTGAATTAATATTGATTTACTATGAATGTCTGTATTTGGATGCGATTGTGAAGTGACTTTCACCGATTTTTTTTTCTGTAAAGAAATATGCATTGGGTTGGCATTTGCTTGGAATTTTGGGATTTGTAAGCGGCCTTGCCCTGTTTTATGAAAACTTGAAACTCTTTTAAGTTGCTTCTCTCCTGTTTACAACTTGCTATGAGGTGGAGTTAAGGTAAGGACTGTAAGAATAGGAAAACTGAGGGCATGTGGTGCTAATGAAGAAAAGCTCACTGGCAGTATCAGAGGTGCCATTTTCTACAGTTTGTGGTAGAAGATAATTCATGTTTTAGCAGCTCAATTGTGATAGAGATTAAAGATAAGATGCTAATTTTTTTCCATATTGTATGTGTCATAAAATATTAAGGGCTCATGTCACTGTGCCCATGGAAAAAAGCACTGTATTTAAATAAAACCAAAGAGATAACCTGTCTTTTCCTAAGCCTTTCACTCTAAGGTGGGCATAAACCACTGTTTATGTGACAAATATGTGCTATTAAAACCATGTTAATAGCCTTGGATGTGAATTGGCATTAAATAGTGGTAAGGTAATGAAAAGTCTGTTTAAGATTTCAAATTGCTGTTAACTTGGCTTATCCTGCTATAGGTACCCTCATGTTTTTGCGAAAACATATGTCTATAGCATTGAGAATAAAATAATGATTGGACTGAATTTTGTACCCAAAAAGGTCCATGGCATTTCAGCACAGGGTGATAACTTGTCTGCCCTTAGCTACATAACTGGCATCATATTCTGGAATACTTTCCTTCTATCTTTTAAATAGCAATTGGGAGATGTGTTAGTCCAGCTTCCCTGTGGGAAGGCATTTATGAAAATCTAACCAGAGTACACCGTCCTTAAAATGAACATAGCACACTGGATTAAAAAAATCATACACTCCCAAATTATTTTGGTTTATAAAGAAAAAAGGCACACTAAAACTACTTAGTGCACACTGTTTCACTGTTGCTAGAGCTGGTTCAGCAGTAATAAAGAAATAGTCATGAATAATGTATTCAGCAGTTGACAAAAGTGTCAGAAAGCAATGATTTGTACAGCCACGTGTACGAAGACTTTACAATGTGAGAAAAGAGACAAAAGTAATTGTATAAAGCAAGTTTGGGGTTTTGGTATTATGAAAGCCTTCATATTTCAGAAGAAAATTCTTGAGTGTTGTTTTAGATAATGAGCATGAGACTGTGGGAACCACACTTGATGGAAATGAGGAAGGAGTGCTGAGGCTGCCTGCCCTGGCCTTGAGTGGGTGACAGGTGATGGTGCAGCGTTGTCATAAAAGCCACAGCAATACCTTTCTCATACACCTCAGCGAGTTACAATGGAGTTTGCTGTTCTTTTCATCATTTTTATTGGAATGAAGTAGAAAACAAGCAAACAAACCCAAAAAACTGCTGTGAACTTCAGCAACCAAGGAATCTGTGAACCAGTTGGTTTCAGAGGACTGCAACATTCCTGGCCACGTTCTAAGACAAAAAACCCTTTAGGCAGACTCAGCCAGGTAGTTTGCTGACTGAAATAGCTGAGGCTGCTTGATTCCACAGCTATGAGAGTCACAGTCCCAGCTTGTCCCAGCTAGCAGCCGCTCATTACCAATAATGAGCCATTTACTCCCTCCCAGGGAGTGTCTGGAACAGAAGACCTTCGGCTCTCTAAGTCAGGCTCTAACCATTCTCTGGAATGAGGTGATAATTCCTTCCTGTTCAGCATGACCATCCACACCTCCTCCTCTCACCCACAGACTGAGCAGATTACATTGCTGCCACATTAGTGGTGCTTTGTTCATTCAATTTGTGTCCTTTTGAAAGTCTCTGGACCCCCTTGGCTGTGTTTTGTGTCTCGGCAGAGCCTGGGATGGCTGCCTTGCTCCTCTCAGTCCCTCTGGGCTCTTCCCCTGCATTTTTGCTCTGCAGTTGCTGCCCTGGCTCTGCTGTGTGGGGATGGCACTGCATGTTCAGAGTGCTTTCAATTTTCTTTGTTTCATCTTCAAATTTGCAGCAGGAACTGCTGTCTCAAATTAAAGGAGTTCCAACCCTCTGAAGTTCTTCAGAATGAAAGGCATGCCACCCCAGGAATAGGATTCTGGATGTGTGTCCTGCGTTTTATCGCTAATCCCACTGTGAGCTGATCTTTGTACAATCATTAGGAAAGAAGTAAATTCCTTGAATGTAATTTTTTTTTTTTTTTTACTTTCCCAACTCTCTTGCCTCTGGGATAAATTATAGGTAACTAAATTCTGATAGATTTCTGGTGAAACTGTTTTTCAATGGAAAATTGGTCTCTTCAATAAACAAAATTTTTGTTCACCATAGAATGTTTTCAGGGATTTTTTTAGTGAAAAATCATCCAGCATCTTTAAGGAAGATGTAGTGGGGATGAGAACACAGTTTGGACCCAAACCTAACAAATTTTAGCCAGAAACATTAAAATGAACAAAATAAACATTTTTGATAGCTAATATTTTTATTTCATTAAAATCATAGAGTAACTTATGTGAATGTTTTGCTTTAATCTGCGCTGATCAAAATCTCACAGGGAGGGAAGGCAGGCTCATTTTTTGTCCAGTTCCACATTCCAGCTTTCTAGTGCAAGACTCACTTCTGCTGTGTGTTTGACCCCCATCCCTTGTTTTTCCTTTCCCCTCCTGGAGAATCCATCCAGCAGCCTTTGTTCAGTCCCATCGTGCAGATGCAAACAGAGCCTTGGCACGGGACAGGCTGCACTTCACAGAAATAAAAACCCTACTCAGAATTCCTCCTAGACAGAAGGACCTGGATTCCATCTAAGGAAAGCATTTGTATGAATAATGCCTTAAATGGGAGTGACACATCTGTGGTGCCACTCCTGGTGACCACAGACTGATCTAACCTCTCCAGTTTTCATTAAACTGCCCAGAAAAGCATGCAGAATAAAATGAGAACTGACAGAGGAAAACTGTGCCCTGAAAATTTCTGAGGAATTTTTTTACTGTCTCCAGAATGAAACGGGTTTTTTTGAACACAATGCCAAGCAGAGTTGTGCTGACTTGAGTGCTCTCTGCTCACCTTTGTTGATGCTAATTTCCATGTGACATTTTGGCTTCCATGGACAAAGATCTGTCAGTGAAAGGACACTCAGCAGCACGTGCTTGCACTGCCCTCAAGTCCAAGTGTTATTCCATTTCTGCTGCTCCAGGGATGTGACGGGACTGGAAGGCTCCGTGTCCTTCAGTGCCATAAACAAATGGCTCTTTGCTCCACGTTTTCTCAGCAATCATGCCAACACCTTTTCCATCTTCTCAGCCTTTGAGGAAATGTTAGTGTGGCCAATAAGGATATGGCTCAGATGGTAGATGGAAGTTTTAATTCGTCTGTGATTGTCTGTGTGCCTGTGTGGAGACCATCACAAATGACATTTATTTGAATAATTTTAACGAGCAAACTCTCCTTTGCAGAAATATAGAATAACAAAATCCAGTTTTGCCTTCTCATTTTAGTACTATATCATAACAGTTTCCAATGATTTTTTTCCATTAGCAACTCCAGAAATTATTTTTTTCCTTGCAAGGGTGTCATGGGAGATGTTTTGAGATTGCTGCACCTTCAAATGGAACTTGCAGGGAGAAAAAAAGTCTTAGCTTGCACATCACTGACCTGGATATTTTCCTGGTGATTTCAGAACATTTAGGTGTTCCCTTCTAAAAGTCGTGATCCCACAATCAGCCCGCAAAGAAATGATACCTTGTGAGTGAATAAATTATTTCCAATCTTAAAATAAAGGCAGGATGCTGGAGTCATGTGGATCTTAACTTCTAGTACAGCTGGAATTATTAGCTCACTTAGCTTTGTTTGCTGCTTATTGGTCCTGAGTAGAGCACATTTACCCAGTGGTTTTAATTTATTTCAAGCACACTATAATACTCCTGTGACTGCTTTATAATGAGCTGTTAATGAACAGATCTCAAATACAGAAAGTGAATTTCTGATATAGAATTTTTGTGAGGAGAGAAGTACAAATAGGTCCACTCTATATGCTTCTTATAAAGACATTTGTGGTGTTTCTGGCTTCCAAGTTCCTGAATCTGTACGGGTTTTGTCCTTTCTTCACTGTTATAATCTTCTCATGCTGCTTTCATAGAGCACATAAACAATGGCTTTGGGTTTTGTTGGTTTTCATTCTTTTTAAAAAGTACTATAATAGGCATTCTTAATATAGCATTTAAGAATACATTTGCATTAATTGATGTAATTCCTTAAAGTTGTAGGTCATTCTTCTTTAACTGGTCTTTTTTAAAGGATCTCAATCTAAGTTGATTTATGTAATTTTTTTCTTTTTTAATAATGGTCCATATGAGTTTAAGTAATGTGGTATTATTACTGTTGAATTATCAAACAGGCTTAAAACCTGGTATTTAAAACAGCTTATTATATATGTCACTAGTTATTGCCTTTCACTATATGTGGCCTAGAGGAGGTTTATTGGCTCCTTAGGGAATGTAAAGAATTTAGTACCGTAAAACTATTAGAGATTACTCTTATTTATGGAGAATAAAATAGTCTAGTCATAACTGAGGTCAGATCATGTTTTCATGAACTAGACTCCTTTTAGAACAAGCCAAGTGGGTTGCAAAGTGATTTAGTTCAAATGCATGTTACATAGTTTATGAGATTCCTTAGTGACTTGATTTGTCTTACTTTTATAGAACTACATTAAATATGTGGATTAGGGGTTTTTTTTTTCCCTAACAGTGACTTGAAGATTGCATGTAATTTGTGTTTGGGCAGGAATAAGAATTGTTTGTTTGTTGGTTGTTTGCTTGTTAAGGATTCTCAAGATGTATGGAGCTCTGTTTTCTACTTTACAATTCTGAAGATGCTTTGGTTTCTTTAGATTCCTTCATTTCTCTTGGTCAAACTTTCTGTTTCATGAGCTGCATCTCAAAGCACGGCCAAGTCTCATTTGTGCTTTGTCACCAACAACTTGCAATATACTTTGCTGACACTGAGCTGCTGTGGGTTGCATCAAAGTGTGCCTGGAAATGAGCTGCAGAGCTTTATTCTTTGAACACAAGCACCACTCCAGAGCTGGCTGAAGGATGGTTTTGTTGGTAGTGATGCAGAACACAACAGTTTACTTCTGACTGGGGATAAGGACTATTTCCTTCACAGATTTCTCCAAAAAGCCAGGTGACAGACATCATTTATGCAGAGTTGAAAGGCCTTGATTGATTAGCAATTAGAGGGAAATCCTGCAAGAATGAATTCTTTAGAGAAGGCAGATGAGGGATGGTGCTCTTGTAATGAACTGGAAGAGAAACAATAATGTAATGAACTAAGCAATGACAAAGTCACCTCTGAAATTTGTTTCCACATAAGAGAAAGGCCTTGAGTTTGTAACCTGACAGGTAGCATCAAAATATCAAAACACTGGACAGTACCCTATATCAAAACTTTTATCTTCATGTTTCTGGGGTTTATGCAGCTCCTCCTTTTGCTGCTGGGGAGGACTACCTTTTGAACACAGGAGTGGACGATCTCAAGGCTGATCTGGTGTGCCACTGCATCGTTTCTGTCTTAAAACTGCTGGCTTTTCGTTTGTCATAGAAATTATGAAAAAAATAATGGGAGAGCCCAGATCAAGAATAATAGAGGTTTATATGTAATTGAAAACTCTAATGTACTATACCATAACTCTGTAATTGTGCTGTTAGCTATCTGTTTCTTGCACTTCTGATCAAGCAAAACATGCTAAAACTGAATTTAAGCCACACTTGGTCCCTTTGTGGTGTGTGTAGGCTAAAACCAGAGTGTCCTTTCTACCAGGATCCATAGAAAGGTAGGTTGGTGTTGGATAAAGTGCACCAGAGTTCAACAGCTCAAGGGAATTGCACATTTTCTCCCCACAGTGACCTGTTTCACATACAAGAATTCCCATCTTAGAGCAACTTTGGCTCCTGCTCTTCCTGTTGTAGTGCAGTCAAAAGTACTGGAAGAAACCCATATCCCCTAATTGTCTTTCAATTTGTACTAAGTAAAGAAATATATATTACTTATTATAGTATTATTTATTTATTATTTATATTTTCTACAGAAATACATATGTATATATGCATACAGAATATATATACATATATATAAAAAACCTTTTTCTATTTATCTGCTCTTTTGCTGTCTTTCTTGGTTGGTTAGTGTTTGACCATAACCAGGATTGTTAAGAACTGACATTAATTGTAAGTAATTACATTTATTCTAAGATAGAACTTGACATTATTAACATTATTGATTACACCTGTGTCTCTACAAAGCATGGAACAGGAAAAACGCACATTCCTTTCCTATCATTCAAAAAGCTCTGGAGAACCAACCCTTCTCTGTCATATCCACATGAAAAGCTCTTTGGAAAAAAAGATAAGCAGTCTTTGTGCTCATGTTGAAATGTGCTGTTAAATACCAAGAGCTACTATTTTTTAGATGCTGATGCATCTTCCTAATCAGGAAGTTACCACCATTTTATACAAGGAAATACTACACTTCAAGGAAATAGTGACTATTTAGCAACTCTCTGCATCTTCTGTAAAATTAATATTTAGATTTCTTTTAAGCAAAGACCAGATACAAAATGTAGCTGCTTTAGTGTCACTTGTTTCACCATAGCTTTTAAACATTTTCATTTTGTGCATAAACCACTTTTAAAGTACTCTGGAAACGCTTACAGATATTAATGTACTCAAAATAGAAATTAGTCACTGTAGCAAGAATGAGTACAGTTACTCTAAAAAATAACTTCTGGGTCCCTACAGCATAATTTGCTTTTTTCAAAATAAGATGTATTTACAAATTATAAAATACTTGCCCAGTATCCATAGTTTAATTTTTTCTTACAGCAGTATATAAAGGCTGAAAATAGGAAAATTTTTCACAATTTTCGTTTCAAAGCAAAATGAAGAAAGAATTCAGTGCACTTACAAATACATCCAAGTCTGCCAGCCTGCAGCCAGTCAGAAAAAGCAAATTGCAAATGTGACATCTCTGTGCAAACAATATTTATTATTGAGTTGAAACCTTATATTGCTCCATTTAAGCCCTTCAGAGTTGGAGAATAGGGTGTACAAAAAGGATTTCCCATGTTCAGTCCGGCTACCACACTACTAAAAGCTCTTGAAATAGGAGGAGGAAAACAGCTGGAGCAAGGCCATCAAATAGTTAAAATGGTTATAGTACCAATAAAACAGCTGATGACTTACTGGAATCAATTAGTCAGCCTGTAAATATTTTCTCACAGGGGTTAAGATGCTTGTTTAGACAAAGGAAAAGACCCTGAATATCCTGAATCTGTGCATTATTTCATGTTGCTGGTTAATTTTATTCTACTAAAATTAATTTCAAGATAGGACAGAATCCTTAATTTTTATTTGGCTTCCAATAAAACTTCTTTGTGTGCTTCTGAGTCCTCCCAATGTCCATTACACCTGCAATAATTTTGGGTTGGGTTTGTTTGATTAGGCAGGTGATTCCTAATTACATTCTTGAGAAGGATCATGGAGATGAAGGGTGAATGAAAAAAAATTCTGTGACTGTTTCTGTTGAGAGGGACAAAATATTATTATCTTTAAACTCTGAATGTGCTGACAGTACTTTGGCTCCGGAAAAAATTTCTAGGGAGTTTGCTACAGGCAATTCAGTAGAATCAGCTGATAAAAAGCAGCTTGTTCCTTAACTAGTTATCAAGACCTGCTTCCAGAAAGTCCCCTGGAGCTCGAGGCTTGCTCTTAGCCTGATGGGTAGCTGCATCTTTCTGTCTATTCAGCTTTAGACCTTGAAAACTCCCTGACATTTCAGTGCTGCATTTCTAGAGCCTGCCGAGAAATTGCTTGTTATTAGCTGCTTGTACTTCCACGCTGACTTTCAATAAAGAAAGTTATGCTAGGGTAACTAATCAGCTAAAGCACACAAAAAATAGTTTGTATTTCCTTTTTTTTCTTGTACCTCATTCTTTATAGATGTCATCTCAAAGGTGAAAATGAAATTTAAAATAATTCAAGAACTAATCCCTTATCTTTGATATGAAAGGGTTAAAACATGATGGAATTGCATCTCCTTTTCATAGGATTTCTTTCCAACATTATTTTGGGTCAATTTCAAGTGCTGGAAATCAGTACAACTCCTAGCTTTTCAGTGAAACTATGCCAAGTTATACCACTTCAGAATCAGCTGAATTTAGCAATCCTTATTCTATTTAAAAAAACCAAACCCTTTTACTGATGTTTAATATCAATGTAAACATTCAATTGTTTACAAATGTTTTAGAACAAATGAACTTTCTTTCCTATGACAATTGAACAAAATAATTTAACAAGAACTTTTGTAGTAGAATCACTGTAAGAAATCTTAAGAAAATATTGTTAGAACTCCAAGCAGTTTGCAGCTCTTGATTAGACCAGAGTTTGCATCCAGGTGATGTCCAATATAAATATTCCCTGTGTGAAAACTGAGAGCACCTGTGGACAGACAAATCCTTTGAAGTCTCTTCAATCCTCTGTGACCTTGAGTGATTTCCTTGAGATCTGGAGCTGTTCTTCAGTTGGACTGAGGGTCATTTCGAAAATGCATTGCAGAAGGTTCAAAAAACTGGAAGAAAAGTTAAGACAGAAGTTTAAGCAGTGGGTTGTTAACTATTAAGAACAATTGAGTTAACCAAGTAACCCATGTGATTTCTCACTCCCTCAGAAGGCTCAAAATAGAACTGCATTACAAGGGAGAATCCTCTTAGATTTGCTGCTCATTACCTGCATCATCAAAGCTCAGTTGTTAAGTGTGCATGGCAATGACTGCTCCTCCCAAACTTTATTTTTCCAGTGGTTAAACTGAAACATGATGTAACAATATGCACAACAAGCTTTATGAGCATCAGTGTACTGAAGCTAAACACTTTCCCTGCTCTTGTTTCTTTCTCTGTTCTTATTTCTCCCCACTTGACATCATTAGCATCTTCCATTTATTATGTAACTCTTTTCCTGCCATCCTGCTATGTTCTCTGCATCCAAATAATATCCAGGACTCAGCAACTTTGGTCCATTCAGTGACTTTGTATCTTCCTCTGCTTCCAAACATAAAAGCTGGCCTCTGCTTCTTTTCCTGCATTTATCATCAAAATTTCAACATCATCCCCTTCTCTAGTTTGATTCACTCAATCATTTCATGTTTTATTACATGAGAAACTGTAATATAATGTTACATATAAAAATTAAGATAGATAAATTTAGAAATATGATGATGTGGCAGTGGCATATGCATTGTGAGTTATATGGCAAAGGTAGAGAAGTACTTGCAGCCTTCTCTTTAAAAGGGGACTCTTTGCATTCTAAATCAAGCAAATTTTAAAATAAACGAAGTGTGCAATTCACCTACCAAGGTCACTGTCATAAATTAATATTCAGCTCAAGGACTTAGCAAGATTTAAAACAGAAAATAAAGCCAAAATATGCTGTATGACAAAATAAAAAGCTAGAATATCTTTTTCTCACTTGTCAGACAGGTTTGCTCTTCTTTCAAGATCTTTTCTATTTGGCTAATTCAGACAAATATGTCTTGTTTGTTTCTGTGTAGAGCTTCTTGTGGATGGCGGATGTGACTGTACCCTACAGAATAACATGAACCATAGGCACGTGCCTGCTCCATCCCCCATGTAAAAATCATGGTGATGCCACATTTCAAACCTTCCACCTAAATTAACTGACCTTACATAGAGAGGGAGCAAGTCCTCTTAGGTAACTCTGATGCTTTATTTTTCTCATATTATAAATAGCATAATGATATCACTATAGTTAAGCACCTGTCAGCATTAACTTATAAAACCTTTGGAGAGGAAGGGGAGCTTATCTTACAAGCATCAGCATTTTCTGTGATCTAAATTTGTTATTTCATACATTTGTGTAGTCCTTTGGTTATATTAGGTTCTACCAATATACTGTCTAGCAAAATGCAGACAGAGAACTATGTTAGCTTAATTTCTTTACTTTGACCAATACAATTTTTGTCCTGCAATGCTATTGCTACTTCCCAATGCAAACCCATTTACACTGAAATATCTCATGTATCAAGTTGCACAGTGGATGACTGTTATTGAAAGTTTTCCTATTTGTTCAAATGGAGAATTGAACTCTTTATTTAAATATTAAGACCAGGAGATGAATGTTATCCCCCTCAATGTATAAAAAGCATTCAGCTGAATCACTTAATTTCAACCTGGATTTTTTTTCTTTTTTTTTTTCTTCAAAGAATTATACTCTTTTGCTTTAAAATATAGAAAAGTGTCCATTTTCCAATGAAAGCTTACTACTAAGCTCCCTGGTTTGTAAAACTTGACTTGGTGCAGTATTTATATTTTTATGGCAGTATAAATACAGAGCTCAGTCTAAGATACTTTTGATGTCTGTCCAACTCTGGCTGCCCTTCCCTGTGAGGGTGGTGAGTCCCTGGCACAGCTTACCCAGAGAAGCTGTAGCTGCCCCATCCCTGGAAGTTTCCAGGATCAGATTGGATTGGACTTGGAGCAACCTGGTCTAGTGGAAAGTGTCCCTGCCCATGGCAGGGGTGTGGAATTCTATGATCTGCAAGCTTCCTTCCAATCCAAACCAGTCTATGATGATAATATTCAAATGTCTAAAAACATGCATTTTATTAGAAACACCTTCTTCTTTATGCTGACTTCCAAATAAAAAAAAACTCCTGTGTAATTTACATACTCTTAGTTTACATGCATAATAACAGGAAAGGTGATTAACCTGAAGAGAAAGTTATTAAATGGAGGGGGAAGAAAAAGTTATCCAAGGAGCACTTTGAAAAGTGCTTAGTCCCCAAGGTTCTCATAAATCTTACCAGATACAATATACAAAAATGACTTTTTCATTTCTGTAACATATGGCCCATTATTTAAGCCATAAGAAAATTGCTTAGTAGTGTACAGAACTACTATCAAACAGCTTAGGAAAGAGCTCCTCATTTCAAGCAACTCTGTGTCATTACAGGAGCAAGGCTGCTCATCCCAGTTGAGGCTCTGAATCCAGAACATGAAGTAAAAAACTGTTCTTGTACTTCTTTCGAAGTCAGTCTGGCCAGAAAATAATGATAGGAGTTGAAAATTACCTTTGATTCCAGTGCTAATAACCTGCTTTTACAAACAGCTTCATTAAATGTTTGATTTATTCTCTATGTACCTCCAAAGACTGTAGGTAGCTGTTCAGTTTAAGAACATGAAGAAGTGAACGATGTTCTGAGCTCCAAAGTACACTAATCAAAATCCTAGAAAGCTGCACTGCAAGAACTAGTGCTCTGGAAATTTATTTCAATTAATTAATTGGATTTTTTTTTCCTCCTTTTGTTTTTTAAACACAAGCCACATGAACTCAAAAAAGTAACTTAGAAAAGCTAATATACCTAAAATATTGCACAAAATGCACATTTTAAATTGAATAAGCTGAATAATACTGTAACAACATGGCCTGAGGGAGCTAGAGATTAAGTTTAACTGCCCTTGAAGCACACCATGCTTTGCTTACCTAACTTTTGTATCTCCTCTGTTTGAAAGGAAAAGCTTACATATTTTTAATATATTTTTAAAGCAAAACCAGTCCTGGTTGTTGACAGTAACAACTGGTAAAGTGATACAGTATTTGAATTAGAAAGCTAGCAGTGTATATCACAATTATTATTAATTATAACAGAGTACACAAATGGGGAAATGTAATTTAGGAAGAAGAGCTTGACCAAAATTTACGTAATTCAAAACACCCCAGCTGTCAATACTGTTTTCTAAACCTTGCTGCTGGACTTGTGTCATTCTGTAATGCTACTACAGAACATAATTTCTGAGCTTCTGAGCATGTTTGTGCTACTTGCACAGTAGCATTTAAAAATATTTATAGTCAGCACTTAGTCCTAGACTTTGGAAGTATTTTAAAAGCCTGGTTCTAATGTTACTATTAATATATGAGGTTTAGTGTAAATATTTTATCACTACCAAGGGAAATGGCAACTACGTTCCAAATATTTCTAGATCCAAAATGTGAATGGTTGAATGGAATCACTGGAGTCTCGGCAAGCTCCTCAAGCTGAGGAGGAGCTGGCCTCTAAACAGAAGCTGTAATGATCAGACAGGAGCTTTTTCAATACTTCCCTTCTGTGACTGAGATAAGTAATTTGCACACATAGTCAATACTTTAACAGCAGGATCAGTAACTCTGGCACAAATGCTAAATTTAGCACTGGGCAGGGTTGGAGTGGCCAGGAGCTGGCAGCTGTGACCTCTTGAGAGAGACATCTGCAGGAACATTTGTAAGAGACAGTGTCTCCTACCTTCCTGCCCTCACAATTCCATACAAGCTGCCTGGCAGCACACTCCATCTCTGAGAGACCGTATTTTCCAGATCATACTAGTAGCAAAAATCAGCAAAATTAGAGGCTGGTAGAGCAGCAGCCTCCTAGCAGAGGCAAGGTGCCACCAGTCAGCTGATCAGCACTGTCTCCTTTCCTCTGAACTGTGACATCCCTTGGCTGCCCACGAGATTTCCCTCAGCCTGCTGTACCTTTATTCTAGGAAATAAAGGTACAGCCTGATCCCCACTCACACCAGATTCCCAGCCTGTGTTTTTATTGATGTAGGGACTTTGTGCATTTGGTGCTATCTAAATACCATCATTATGTCTTGAGCTGTCCTAAATAAAGCTAAATGTACCAATCATATTGACTGCAATGTACATGAGATCCAAAACTCTATGGCAACGAGGCAAATGAATATATTTTTTACCAAGGAAATAGGACACCATCAACTGTATTTAGGCAAAAAGGGGGAAAACTAGAGATTTAAAGCATTAAAGACTTAAAGTTTAATGACTGATTACTGACTGATTATTCTAGACATGCTCAGTTTGCAGGGCACACAGATCTTCTGGACCTCACAGATATCTAAAGATGTGATCACTCTCTGCCTGATTCAAACAAACCTAAGCAAAGATTTTATCAGCTTTATCTGCATAAGACAGTGCAGTTATATGAAAAAAACAGGATAAAGGTGTTGAAATGTACAACAAAACTAGGGACTTGATTCACAAACTTTATACCACAGTTATTAATCCTTCATATAATGAATAACAAACCTTTTGGGGAGACTTATTGTACTAGACCATTGAGAAAACCTTAGGGTATTAAAGTTCTTATCTCCTTCACTGCATTGCTTAACAGATATTTCTCCCATTCCTTATTGCAGGTTAAGAAATAGAAGATTTAAGATCATGTGTTTGCTGAGGATGACATCTTATGCTGTCTTACAGAGCACACTCTGCTCAGTGCAGCATGGCTTAGAGCAGAGTGTTTACATTTCCCCTCCTCAAACAGCCTTTCTGCATTGTACTGAGTGCTACAGCTGATTTTTTTGAGAAAACATTCTAGTATTCCTCAGAAAGAACTGATTAACTGAAGTTGCAAGAGTAAATGAACAATTGAAATAACACTGGCCAAGTAAACATATTACAAACAAGTATTCAGAAAATTTCCTACTCACTTCCATAGTGTCTTTTGAAAGATAAACAACCCAGTACACCAGGTTGAATCCTGCAAATGCCACTGGGAACAGGATCCTGGAATACTGGTCTATTTTACTTGCACCTCCAATAGCTGGTGGTTGTGGTGGGGCTGGTGGAGGAACAGACAGTGGCTGACACTGCGATGCAGTATTTGATATTATGCTGGGTTCAGGAGACTGCTCTGCCTGAGACGCTATGGAATTCACTCGTTTCTTCAGGTTAGAGTTGGAGTCAGAATGCTGTGGAAGAAAAAAGAAAGAGGAGGGAAAAAAAGGGTGATTTTTGTATACTGATTCAGGTTTTGTGATCTTTAGGCTTCTTTCCATCTTTTAACTTAACTTTGTTATTTTACTGTTGCTTCTCTGCTATAGTGCAATCTCAGAAAATCACAAAAATAATGCATCTATACAGAAGGAAAAATACATTTGTGGCCTAAAGCTTTGTTAGAAAACCATGAAAGAATATGTGCTTTTCATGTTTTTAACATGTTGATAAGTGAGAGAGAGAAAGAAAGAGAGAAAAAGATGGAGCTAGAAGGAAAAGAAGGTAATGGTGTACCTAAATGGTAGTATATTGGTATGATGGAAATTTATGTAGCTATGGATCAAGTTTAAACAAAACAGCACATACGGGCTGGCTCGGGCACAGTCTTCCTTGGCTGAGCCCATTGATGAGTTGGGTAAACACTGAATGGAGTCAAGCTGTCATGCAAGAACTAGAAAACTGCTGCACAAAAGGCAGTGGGCTAACTTCATAGGTGCTGAAGACATGAATGCTAAATTGTCCTCTTGTTTTTTCTAGGATGAAATTTCATTTTTAAATATATCTCATGACTCCCAAAGCACTTCCATGCACACGACTGAAGACAAATATACTTAACTGTAATGGGACTTTTTTATTTTCATTTATGGTAAAATGAAACCAAATTACTCTCATATTTTGTGCAGCATTCGTAGCCAGGTCCAATTACTGTTCAGAAAGCTACATGAAAACTCTTACAAAAATTCAGCCAGGACTCAGGGACATGTAGAGCTTACCTCTTAGTTACTAGGCTGACATGTATTCATTTTGTACATCTGTTTTATCTGAGGCCAAGTTGCTATTATTTTACTTTCACAAAAGTAGAAGTAATAGAGTTCTTCCTTCCAGAAATGGCTTAGGAATAGGATCTACCACAGGCTCTAAGTCTGCTCTAATGGATATCGATTACCCACTTTCACAGTGGTGTCAAACAGGAGGAAATTTTCAAAAACCTTGCTGCTACTGCCATGTCCCAGGATAGCCATTAGTGGATGCATGACATCAGCCATGAGATTCATCTAATGGCTGAGAAAATACAGAGGATGCTGAGAGTGATTTTGTTTGTTTGTTTTGATATGAAGTACTGTAGTGTTCCATTAATATGGAGCTTAAGCCTAAAACTTTGTCCATAAAGGATTGCAAAACTCATTTCCCAGATTATTGATGAAAAATCTTGTGCACAAAATCACCCAGCATACACAGCTGTTCTTGGATTTGAATACGGAGCTTTTTTTGGTCAGCAGAATGAGATGACCAAAGGACTGAAGCGGATAAGGGAAGTCTTGGACAATGTAAATAACTGTCAATATAACAGCACATACATCCATAGTAAAATGGAAGAGTAACACTGGAATGGTTTTAAGGTAGAAAAATGGTGCTAAATAGGCAATTTCCAAAGTCATTCTTTGGGAGTGATTTAATGACAATCATTCACTTAAATGTAGCCCGTTGTCAGCATTTTTGGGATTTATCTTGCAGGATTTCTAAGCATGGGAACAGATTTTAGTCAATCAGATAAATGACTTAGTCGCTAAAAGGAAAAGCAACATTTTGTGAAATACATTGCCTACTCTTGTACTTGGGCCACAATTTCTAGATAACAGACTAACCTAGCACAACCGGTGTCTCCTGGGTGACTTAAAATAGTTATAACAGGAATTATCCTTTCAGAAGTCATTGTTACTGTCAGAGAATCAGAACAAGTGACATCGCTACAACAGGATGCTCAGTTCTGTTTGTGAGTGAATGGACTGGTATCCAACTAAAATTAGGGAGAGATGGATTCCTCACAGCTGATTTTAGTCTAAATAAAAGGCGAAGAGAATATAATCTTATTTAAAAAGAAAAAAGGTACTTTTTCTGTATGTATTTCTCTTACCTATGGCCTTTTTTCTTCCCCTACAAGCCATCACTACTTCCAATTTGCCCTCTATACATTGTATGACCGGCGTCATGTTTTGAATGGGTATTAAACAGAATTCACGCTCCGGGGCTGTGCCTATCTGAACACAGATGTTTGGTTTTGTATTTTCCAGTAACACAGCAAGCAACAGACAGATTTAAATGGAGGATGATCTACAGATGTGTCACAGAAACAGAAAGAGGGTTATCCATGTCCACTTGCGCTAATCATAATAATAATCCCACGCTATAAACAGACTGGCTGGCTGAGCCTGGCTTCCTGCTTTCATTCAAGTCCTATTCCATTTTGCCTGTGTGCCCTGCTTTGAATTGTACAAGTCATAAGGTATCTTGTTTTTCAGTTTACTGCAGAATAACCTGACCTTTTGGGGAAAATAAGTGGTTCCTAAAGATACAAGTGTTCAGGTGAATCTTAGCCCTTTTTATTTATAATATTCTGATACAAGGTGAGTCAAATTCTGCTCTGGATTATTCAAGCATGAATCAGGAATTACAGTGCTGAGGTGATGGAGTTAATAGTAAGTAGAACAGATGTAGCATATGGTCTGTGGATGATGTTTAGTACTGAATATATTTAGAATGTGGAGGTAGTAAAGTCTTTGTGATAATTTGAGTAGGCACTGGGAAAAGTGTAATCCTGGTCATTATTTTATTTATATTTATTAAATCTTCTTCCTATAAAAGGAGGATCACTAAAACAGGAGGATTATCTCAATGTGATTTCATCTCAAGAAAAACCCAGAGTAGTTCTTTACACTGTCTTTAACACTCCTGTGTCCCCATAACAGTAAACACAGGGTCAAGTCTGTTTTCTTGTAAATCACTACTCAGAATATGGAATTCTAAGTCCAAATTTATCTCAGATGTGTAATGAGGATGTTTCTCAGTATGGGAGTTGCTTGTAGACCAGACTGCTGCCCCAGAACCACAAGTCATATTTTTCAATAGAATTCACTGCTAAACCAAGAAGGTGCAGTGAGGAGACCATATAATTTCTTATTACAGTTGTTCTGAACAGCAGCCACAGTAATTTGTCTACTATATCTAGATTTAACTTCTCCTTTTGACAAAGATTACCTACAATAACATTATGAAATGTTAACAAAACACAGAGAGAAAATGGAAATGAATAGACTATTTTGCATAGCTCACAGAGCCAATCACTCAACTAAGGCCTGTTTTACAAGTCGCAAGAACAAGAAGCCCGAGGCACAACACACTGTGTCGTAAGGAAATAATGGATTTTATTAAGTTACTGAACCCTGATTCAGAGGAGTGCTCTTGCACTCATGTGGAATGTGAGTCCCATCAGGCAATTAAACTTGCCACTCCGTCTGAGCAGGCAGTGACACAGAACAGATTGCCAGTTCTGTGTTTAATGTGAGACACCAGCACACTGGACTAGACAAGTGCTGGTATGTAGATGGCCTGGAAGGTATCGTCTGCCTTCTTATTAAGCTTCTACAGCCAAGCTAACTCATCCCCTGGAAAGCTCACAAAGCACTCTCATCATCTTGTCTATAAAGCTGCTGCTCTCTCACAACTCTCCTCAGTATCACTAGAATTTGCTTATGCTCAGAACATCTCAGGAGGTTTTCAGCAAATTTCTTGCCTTTCAGATTGAAAAAAATACAGCATATATAACCTTGGAGTAAACAGAATTCTTTGTCTGCTTTTTCTGAATTTTTTTTTGTGGATGCTAACTGTGATTTATGAATGCACTTTGTTCTTATGTTTCTTTCCCTCAAGAGACTTCTGTAATTCATATTTGTAGAATTCTCTACTCTCCTCTGTTGCTTTGTACTGCAAATGCATATTCTCACTATCAGTTTAGTTTATGATCTAACAGTAGCATGAGTATCTTATATATGCAACCCAGATACTGGCTAACTTTAAACAAATGAGTATCTGTATGTCCTTCCTTATCTCTCTTTTATTCACATCTCTTTTTCCTGTTGGCAATGCAGTAAAAAGAGGTTCATGACAACAAACTCTAAAATTTTAGAGAAAAATAATGTGTTATTTCTCCTTTTCTTTATAATTTATTTGATTAAAGACACTGAACTTTCCTCATATTGAAACACACACACAAACCAGCCTAGAACCAGAACTCCATGCCTATGAAAGGCAGAATGCTTAATTAAATATATAACATTTTTTGCCTCTATTTACTAGTTGATACAATTTGAGTAATTTCAGCCATTCATATTACACACGTAATAGCAAATGTTAATGACTTATCTCCCAAAGGAGGAGTTAAACATGGTTTAGCCCCTACATCCACCAGCGTGATCTGTAAAAACTCTGCTTGGCTATTGAACAATCCATACGCAGCGTCTTCCAGCAGGAAAGTTCATCAGAGTATGCAACATCATCTTTTGGCCATGCACTAAGGAACTTCATTCAATACAGTCCTGTATAGTTTCAGTATCCATCTCATGACAGAGATACATTACAAACCCTGATTTACACTTCTTTGCATGTCTTATCTGTGGGTTCTGATTCTAAAAAATATCTATTGCAACTAATGTGTCTTGTTTAGAGATATAAACAGTGTCCTGCATAATCAAAAGCTGAATATAGTTTAGAAGTCATTAATGGCCCTAGCTGTAGGTATCTCTTTAGGAATTTTAAGTTTCCTTTGCTAGAAACACAGAGGAAAAACATGCAGACTTGTTTTTACCATGTTTCATCCTAGTAAGAGGGTTAAATCACTTAGGTTAAATTATTCACGTGGAGCATGGGAAAGCCATGTTCAAATTCTTTCTTAACCTCCAGGAACTGAAATTCACTTCTCTCAGAATACAGCCTAAACATCAGGTGAAGGTGAGTAAGGGGAGAGGCTGTTACCCTATTACTCCAAAGCTATTTTACTTTGCATGGAAAAGTCTAAAGATCTATAGAGGCAGGAAGCATGACTGAAAAATATCCCATGCCCCTGGTATTAAAACTGCTGTCATATAAACCAGGTATACAGTAAGGAGAGCAGAGACTGGAGCCCTGGTCATTCACTTTTCAATGGGAATGTGCTGTGGTATAGTTTCTTCCTAACATTTATTTGTACTATGCCAGAAAAAAACATATAATTGGCACAGGGCCCCTCTGCTGTCAAAATATGTTTTTACATTAAACAGACTTAAATTTTCAAAGTCACGTTTGGCTCTTATATCTATCAGTGTCTGTCCATATGTTTTTTTCCTATAATTAAACTTACTTTATTTTGTTCTCACCACCCTCCTGCAAAAAAAGTACTGGGACTAGGCTTCAATGTTCTCAGGCAAGACTTTAATGCATGTAGCTGCTTCTAGGATGATACATGTAGGGTAGTTGATAATCCAGATAGAAGTACTCTGATACACCAGGATACTCATTAAACATACTCAATATATTCATACATAATTATAGGAAACTAAATCCTCTATACCAGTGACATACGGCTGCTCTGCAGTTGGCCAGGGTTGATAAAGAAAATGAGAATCCTTTCCTGCCCAAGCCATGTCGTTTTGAAACACAAGGCTGGAGGGAGAAGGAAGCTCTCTCAGAGGTATTTCACTGCCCTGTGCTGATTTCTGTTAAAACATGATGTCTTTTAGAACATAGCTGTAATCAAGCTGGTAATCTTTCGTCTTTTACATGTAGCCTCTCACATGGAAAGGATGTCTTTTGATCCATGGGGTTACTCCCTGACCATCCCACAAAGCATTACTGCAAATGGTGCACTCCACACAGTATCACCTATTCCCTTGCCCTGCAACTTCCAGGATTGCGATGTCCCTTGGTAAAGAAAGCCATCATGAGAAAAACAATATGACTGATATAGCAAAAACACATTTGAAATGGATTTAAAAGCTAAATGCTGTCATAGTTTTATATACGCATGTCTTAAGATGTTTGGTTTTGACATGCTAAAACCAGCTTGGCCACCATACGAGCAAGAACAGGTTTGTGTCAGGGTCCAGATGACTGCTCAGCTTGTTGCCATCGTGTTCTGCAGTGGAACACCCAGAGTTTTGTATTTCACACAGGGATTGCCTGCAGCTGACAAAGAGAGCAAGCCAAATCCTGCTCTCAGTTAGCTGAGGTAAATAGAGAGGCTTTCCTGGAGCCAGCCCAGGCCTGCTGGGCTCTCAGCTCTCCACTGAGCACACGGGCACAGCCTCATCTCTCTTACTGAACCCACCACACTTCAGTGGCTGCAGTATTTTCTCCTGCTTTCATTCTACAGTAGAGCAGAATTTGGTCTTCTGACATTTCTAAGTGTACAGTTTTTTTGGCTACAATATAAAAACCTGCGTGACTGAGTTTAGTTTATTTGAATAAAGCAAAATTTTAAATAAAATGAACTAGATTGAAGGGGAAAGGAGGCTGCTTGATAGTATTTTGAATTTGTTTGTTTGTTTTTGTTCAAGAAACATTTAATCTGGGATTTAAAAAAGGAATATATTCTGTAGATATGTTTATCTTGATTTCAGACATCACTCAAGCAGAAAGATTTTCTGTTTTATAACTCCTTTCTATTTTCATTTATACCAAAACCATCTCCCTGGGCTTCTCTTCTGCTAAGCGCAGGTACTGGGTCTACCTGGCATACAAAAAGTACTCGTTCACACATCCTAAGGTTATTCCCACCACAATGTACTTTAGCCACTCTTCGGGCAAGTTAAAATAATAGCTCATTAAAACATATAGTCTATGTGTTATTCTTAAGGTTGCTGCTGGTAGCAGAGTTCTGTTGGCAACTGCAGAGCCATAAAAATTCTCAAGTACATTGGACTTTTAGTTTTAGAAATGGACTCCCTGAAACTAAATAAACCTTTAAAGTCCTCATGTAAAAATATCAGCTGACTTCTACAAATGCGAAAGACAGCATTTTTGACACAGTTTACTACTCTTCCTCCTATACGTGTGCCTTCATGACCTAAAATTCTAACCAATTTCATGCATTGAGAAATCACACATAAAAATACTAGCATTACAAAATAGATGGAAAAGGTTTCCATGCCATCTGAAAGAGTAAAAGGAAATTAAAAAGATCATAGACTGGAAAAGACAAGGTACCAAAGTACAGGGTATGAGAGAAGAAAATTATTTTTTGAAAATTAAGTAAAGTAGACTATCAAAAGTAATGTATCAGATATGTCTTTTCTTAAGCTTTTCTCCCTAGTGACTTGGAAAACATTATTTTAAGAAGAGAGGTAGAGAAAATGAGGAGAAAATACAAAAAAAGAAGAGCAGGAGAGGCAAGATAAATTATCAAAGGGGTAAAGAATAAGAATTGGGCACTGTAGCAACCAGAAAAAAAAAAGAATCTGAAAGGAAAAGTTGAAAGAATTCAGGGGCAAACAAATGGAACAATTTGGGGAGATACAGGGCAACAAAGGGTAAATTGTGACCTCAGAAAGGACTTCTTAAATCTACATTAAGAAATAAACTTGAGTATTATGCTGTGTGCCTTATTTAAAAATAACTGCTCTAAGATAGAAGCACAGTGCTGACCTGAGGAAATGGTCATGCAATCAGCCTGTGTTAAATACACTATTAGCTCAAATGAGACACTTCAGGTCTGTTTCAGCTGAAATTGTATCACTGACTGCAGCACATCTATTGATGTGACAACATACAAAAGTTCCTTCCCCCTTATCTCTACCACAGGGGGAAAAAAAAAGAAATGAAAAAAGAAAAGCTTCTTAAAATCTGTTATCCTGTAATCACTCCTTTTTCCCAGAATGCCTTTCTGGAAGGGAACCTTTTAAATCCAATAGCTAATTCTTCTAGAAGCCTTTTTGACTACATCATCTTGCCTTCATTTTTAAGTAAGTAAGTACCATTCATTTTTATGATCTCATTGAGTTTGCTCTGTCTATTACTGCACAGGTATGTTCTCATAGAGAACAGGTCCTGTGAGAAAAAGTGGTGGATGTATAGGGCTTGAAAAAGACTGTCTTGGGTAATAAGAACATTGAGCAAGATCAGGTCCATAGAATTTTGTGGGCACTGTGGGCTGTTTTAGAGACCGAGTTTATTTTGGGACCTAAATGTTATGGGATTTACTACTCTTCTAAACCTGCATGCTGTCAGCTAGATGTAAATAATTTCCTTGAGAAAATGGTTGCGGTGTGCTTCCTAGATGTGTATTTTATTCCTAGATGCTTATTTTCTGCTTGTTTTTACTTAGAAAACCTAACAAGTTAATGTTTACAAAATAGGAAGGAGTGTCTTTGGTTGGATTCTTTGCTTGTTTGTGGCTGAAGACCTTGATAAGAAACTTGAGTCTTTTAACTTTATCTTTTATTCATTTGTTCAACAGAAATTTTGGATCTGGTGCTTAGCTTGGCCCGCAGTGATTCATAGACCATGTAAATCTGGAGGAGCCCCTATGGTCAGGAGCACATCCTTAGCTTATCTGGGCAGAAGCAGAGGGTTATTTTTTTGGAACTGTTGTTTTCCTGAGACTGGGAATGTGAGGGGGCTGGTGGCAGTGGCTGTGAATTCACCAGCAGCTCGTGCAGAGCTGGCCTGTTTTCATATTGCTCAGCAGGGACTTCAGTGAAAACACAAGTAGTATTTTTTGGGTTGTTTTGTTTTTTTTCTTTCTAGTGAACCTCCTTATAATTAACTCAAACTTGAATGAGGAAGTGTGTGAAGGACAGATCAGAGCTGCTGTTCCTCTTCATTATGTAGTAGCTATCAATATTTTCCTCATGCTATATAAGACCAAGAGAACTTTTTGAGGTTTTTTTCTGACAGCTTGTCCTCCAAAAAGGAGTCAGCAAAACTTACCATTTATGAATTTAACGGTTTGAAAGTACTTAAATGCTATAACTTTGACTGCTACGTATCAGCAAATGTGGAAAAATTACTATATGGTGGGTAAGATGTTGCCTTTATATGGGCATCTCTTAGATTGACTTCCCTATCAATTACAGATTCAGAGGTTACACAAAAGGTCATTCAAATTCTCTTATTCCTCTAAAAATGGAAATCATGGTGGTAGTAAAACAGATTTTGAAACAGGAAGGCCACAGCGATAAATATATTAACATATGTTGTGAGACAGCATTCGCTATTTAGCATGAGATGTATGGAATAATATTTGCAAGCAATTCTGACACAGTTTTTTTGATACTAGAAAGACTTCCTGTCTTTCGCATGTACTAAAATCTATCCTTCATTTATGTTTTTTCCCCAAGCTTCCACCAACACAGATTTTTATAAAAGTAACAGATGCCAAGTTTATGTAAAGGCTAATTACCCATCTTCCAGATGACCCACTTATGGTATGTACCCTTGTACTACAGTGATCCCATAATCATCTGGACAATGCCCATGTTCATTCCATTGTACACTGTCCCACACATTCTGCAGACTTACTGAGAACCACAGCTGCCTGACCACACTGCCTATAGCACTGCTCAAGAGAAGTACCATGGATAAGTCTAATGGCTTCCCTTAAACATCTTGCCAAATAAACATCTCTCTAGAAAATCATATTGCAAATCTAAGTAAACACTACGAATAAATGAGGTATTTTCATTTTCTGGAATCAGAACAATGTCTTTGATAAATAGACATGATCTGGTTACATAATCTGTTTCAGGTTAAGATCACTTTAATATTGTTTTGCATTCACTACTTCAGCTGCCTGTTCCTATATGATGCTTATTATCAGAAAAGCAAGCAATTACCGAGACAATCTCGTCCTCTGCCGGTACAGTTGCTGCTGATAGTGCTGCTGCCAGTGCTGCTGCCCTGGCTGCCTTCCTCATCGCTCTCTGAGCCTGGAGATTGGTGAAGTAGTTGACAGCTGCAAACTCAATAAGTGCAGAGAAGACGAAGGCAAAGCACACGGCTATGAACCAATCCATGGCGGTGGCATAGGACACCTTGGGCAGAGAATGGCGAGCGCTGATGCTTAAAGTGGTCATTGTGAGAACTGTAGTGATTCCTTCAAAATAAGAGAAAGAAATGGGGGCATTAGAACTTGGCTTCAGTCCTGCTACTCTTAAATTCATATATATATGAAAAAAAAAACCAAAGCACAACACCGTTTTTGGTTTTAGCTGTCATCCTAAGTACCAGCTAACCAACAAGACTCCTAAGTATGCTGTATCCTTAAATAACTCATGTATAGTGTATTCAACATCTAAAAGCCCTGGAAAAACCTCCTTAATGCATTGAGCAGACTGAAAAGTAAGATAACAACACTCTATGTGGTGCAGCTTCTTAGAATTGTGATAAACATGGCTATAACAAAACCCAGGCTCAGAATATGAGGGAGACTTTCCTTGGGTGGTTAGTAAGTGGACTGTTTGGCAAAAACCTACATTCACATATTGTCATTCCCCAACAGTGATCCTCTCTTTCTCCTGTTGTTATACAAGACAGACCATGGCTTATAGAACTCTCACTGAATCAATCAAATTTTACATTAAAAACAGTCAGAGTCTGATCTAAACATTTCAAGTAATAAGACTTTGGTCCCCTGAGCAGTTGTCTTTAATCACTGGGTACATTTTTTAACATTCACTAACAGTATCTTGATTGGAAAGTGCCCCTAGTTACAGATAGGGAAGGACAGAAAAGCTACTTCTCTAGAGCTCCTTATCTATTTTCACAGAGCAAATCTGGTCATGTAGCTCATGGGCCCCATGGTGTTCTTCACATGAATTCATGAATTTATTCTTTCTGTTTTGGAGTGTACAGCATTAATAATGTAGGAAATATACTTACTTCCTACTGCTGCCTGATACAAGCAAAAAGTGCGAGAACAAACTCAATCATTTACATACAAGCCTCTGTGACTCATATTTACTTATAATTATGCCTGCTGGAATGTGAAAACTGCGGGTATTTAAAGACAGTATGGTGGAGAATATCCTCTTCTATTTTCTGCAGTTTGGAAAGGGTAGGTGGGGAAGTAAAGGATGTTCTAATGTCATATTGTGATGGCCATGTTGTGTTGATGAAGCAATATGCTATGAGTGATGCTCAGAGGAAAGGATGCAGTGTCATAGCATATTGCAGCAGCCAGACAGGGTGACTTATTATTTTCAGTTCTTTGCAACTCTTTCACATGATGTGGCTTGCCAGCTGTCTGAGGTTAACTATGTCCCAAAGTCATTACTTAACATGTGTTAATGGTATACAAATAGGAGATGGTACAGAAATATGTAGGATCCCTACCTCTCCCAAATCTGCCAGACTCATTTTATAATATGAATACAAGTATGCTGAGCTATATTTCAATTTCAAAGGTCCAGAATGAACTTTTTGAAATGATGTGTGATTAGATTAGAATCTGTCCATGTGCTAGTTAGTAATAAAATTGATATATTTTGTGTCTGAATAAAAACTTACTGCAGAAGGAATTTAACTTAGGAATAGGTCTCCTATTCTATTACAGATATAGATAAGAATTCTCTCAATGTGGAGTGAATATTGATGAAATGCTCTGCACTGTGGAAAGCTACTCTATCAAACTGAATACCAAATTACAGTTGGTAAACTGTGCAACTGCTGATTGTTTACCCTTGTCTTTACACTTTGAACACCTCTTGGTAAGTTCTGAACAATGTGTTACATAATGCAAACACTGAAATCCGATAACTGGCATCCATTTTGGAGGTAAACAGAGGCCTTAAATTATTCTGTGCTGAGAAACTGGTTTAGGCACATTGTTGTTCTTCTACTATTAATTTCCCTTCTCTCAAACTTAGTTTTGGGACTTACAAGTGAAAGTGAAAATTTATAATTCAAGTATTTCCAATAGGATGCATTTTAAACCTTCTCCATCGTAAAACTTTTCTTTTTCACTGAAAAAGACTGGAAGTCTTTTTTTGTCATAAGGAATTTGCCCTCTTTTCCTTTGATTAAGGTATTCAGAATCCATGGGATTTTGAACGAGCAAGGACTACAAATTCAGACTGTGCCTGGGAGAAATACAAATGGAATAAGGATTGAAGTATTCTTTTAAAATGCTAATGTGACTATTTTCCACAATATTGAGAAAGGAAAATATTTTGTGAAAAGAGTAAAATAGACACCTAAGTCAATGTTTACTCTTCAGTACAACATCTAAGAGCTGTTATTGCAGTGTTTGGGGTATTTATGCAATTATTACCAAATTAGCTACAGACTTATTTGCACGTTTCTTCAAGCACGTAGTTACCTCCCATGCCCACTATGTTGCAAATATGTTTTACTCAAAATGTAGAGGATGTAACTCTACAGTCCAGAGATGAAACACAAAGCCAAACCAGTTAGCATTATATTTGGGGTATAAACCTCATATATATGAACCAGGAGACTCAAAGCTTTGAGAGCATTAATTCAAACCACTGGGAAAAAAAAAAACCAACCCTGCTATGCAATATGGATATACCTTTCCCATTATAACTCCAACCTGCGCTAGGGACATTATTCATTTCACTGATCTTTATCCATCTAAAACCCTTGTTAGTTGTTCAGATACCTTTGCAGCCAAGGGGAAGGAAGAGAGCACTCCAGTATGAGTGTTAGTTAGTGAGGTACCTTATGTCAGATAATAACTCCATTCCATGTGATGTTTTTTTATTCTTTTAAAGCTTTAACCCATATTGGTTTCACAAGACAACAAATCCGTTGGAAAAAATCCTCTTTAAAAAATAAAGAGGTTGACATTTACTCTGAAACTGTCCCTTCCTGCATATAAAAATAAATTGAAAAGCATCACAAACAAGTCTGGCTAACCAAACATTCTGAATCAAAAATTTTGACCCTCATACGCAAATTGACTATCGTTTGCTTTCCCTTTAGTATTTACTTTTGCTGACTGAAACCTACTAGCTGCCCTTCCTAATCCCCCCTGGATTACAGCAGGTGATTGATACAATGGATTCAATACAGTGAATGAAATGAATGACAAAAGGAAAAACACAAATACCAGCCACGGTTCTTGCTGGAACAGATTCTTTGTTGATCCAAAACACAACTTGAGACAGGACTACAGTCATGATGCATGGAATGTATGTCTGAATGAGATAGTAGCCTATTTTCCTTTGAAGATGGAAATAGAGCAGCTGGAGTGAATATTCTCCTAAAACAAACAAGCAATGAAAGGAATGAATGAATGGTAGATGTGATGCTGAGCTGTTCAAAGACCTTAACGCAGCATACCAAAAACTGTCCTGGCTGGAACAGACTCCTTGTTAATCCAGAAAGACACCTGAGAAAGAATGACTGTCATAATGCACGGAGTGTATATCTGTATCATGAAGTAGCCCATCTTCCTTTGCAAGTGGAAATAAACTGTCATGATTACATATTCACCTGTAAGAGACAAGTATGTCAGCATTATTTTGGCAACATGTGAGTGAACATTATTGGCTTAAACCCAACATAATATGTTCTGATGAAATCACTTACAGACCTCCTAGTGCATAATAAAAAATAAGCTGCTTAAAAAAAGGTAAAGTGACCTTATGGAAACAGAGCAGAATAATATTCATTTTACGTATTCTTTTTACTGGGGTGGGGAGGGGGGGAATTCTTAAGAAGCTCATGAAAAATTCTGTGTTTAAAGGGACTGTTATTGAAAAGCTGTCTTTTAAGTGACAGTGGTTAGAGTCTTTCCAAGGATTTTACTTTTTAAAATGGCAAAAGATAATTAGACTCTTTGGTTCTATATAAAAAAAACCCACTCTGTAATTTATTATCAAGGTGTTTCCACATGGCTCCATCTTACCTGTGTTAGATTTAATTGTTTCACTAGATACAGTTTGTCCTATGAGGTCATACTGGAGAAGACTAGAAGACTCCTGTGGTACTTCTACTGAATGCAATGGTCCTTTTTTCCAAGTATAAATTATTTCACTTTTTGGATAAGCATCTGAGTAACAGAGGGGAAAATTACCATTATTAATTATGTATTTTATAAGCAATTGAAAAAAATAAGTAGAATAATCCCTTTTGTGGCTCAAATGCCCATAGAAACATGCATCCTACTCCAGTAAGTTCCTAACCTCATTAATGACAAAATGAAAAAAAAATCAACAATGAGAGATTGCTTGAGGTGGGAGCTGGGAGGAACTAGTTTTTGTTTCTTAATTTGCTACAAAATGTACACACCGATTATCACAGCTCAAGTAAATATTTTCAAAATTGATTACCACAGACTATGTATATTCAAAGCGTAAAGTAATGTAGTAAATGTAACAGAGGTTTTATGACTTGTTGAAGGACCAACTTTGACACCAGATGTGTAAGAATAATGAACAATTAAATATGCTTCAACAGTCACCCTTCAGTGAATAATTCCACGTCCATATGAATGGTCTGAGTCTCAGAGAAAAAAGTAAAATTCCAGTATAAACATAAAATAAAAATTTCAGCTGTCACTAAGCCTTAGGATCTCCTGACCTTCTCATACATGCAGACCATGTGTTACTTTAACAAACTGAAAGATACAGAAAAACTTACAGCTTCCAAATTTCAGTGGACAAGCATGTCCATCCATTGGGAAGTTCACCAACCGCATAGGACAATCAGCATTAATGGTTAGTCTAGAACACACAGTAGTAAATAACAATGAAATAAATGGTATGCAGGACAATGTTGATAGAATCAAAAATACAGGTCAACCAAAAGCAGAAGAACAGGCTCTCACCTCATGGTGTAAAGAATTGTTCCATTCTGCATAATTCTGAAAAGTTTGTTAGGAGTTGTCATATTGTGAGCAATTGATTTTTTTCCATTTCTAAAAAATGTGTCTGGTGTCCAAATTTTACTGACCATTAAATTGTTCAATCTCAGAATTTCAGTTGGCCCACTAAACTTCAACCTCTCATCAGTCCACGTCTGACGAAAGAAGACATCCATTGTGTATTCCTATGGAAAATAAATAGGGGTTGACTTCTGTGTGGGGGTCAGCAGTATCAAGTGGCTGTGTGGACAGTAACTCCATGAGACAACCTAACACACATGCCAATGGCATTTCATTTACTGCTTAAACTCTCAATCCTATTACCATTAAGTAGTTACTAAAAAAAGTTGTCCATGAAAACATATCCTATTTTCTTATTACTTGAAGAATAGTTACAAATGAATCAGTGAACAGATAATTCGATATGAGTAAGGAAAAAACAAAACCTTCATTGTCCTCTCAGAGATAATTTAATTCAAAGTGACAGAGGTCTAAGGAAATACAAATGTCCATTTAGGATCCTTTCAAAGTGCAAAACGAAACTATCAATGTTTAATTGCCAGAAACAAAAAGACACACTTGGTGACTCTTCTGCAGCTTCCTCTGGACGTTCACAAAGAAAGGACTGATCTGAGTCACATCACAGTAGGATTATGGTGTCAAGTTAATATCAATCTATGGGATTTTTTTCAAGAATTCTTAGTAATATTTTCACATGCCTTCAGAAAGCAGCTTGCTGCAGAACAGAGCTAAACCTGGCTGGAGGCAAATTTTGTAAGAATGCAAGGTTATGCCTTCTCTTAGATTGACTGATGACGAGTAGTGGAGAAACTTTGGCAGTACCTGGAGCCCATAGTTCCCAGCCTGCAAACTGGACTGCAGGCTCAGGTGAGCAAGTGTCAGGGGAGAGCACAAGGGCAAAACCAGCCCAAGCCAATCTCCAGAAAGAGAACAGCAATGCCATCCTCACTCCCATGACTTAACATGTTCCTGGGACTGCTGCTGTAATTGCCAGAGCTCACCCAAGTGAACTGTGCCTAGTTTGGGGGCCACAGCGGGAGCAGGGGCAGCCGGCTCAGCAGCGGCACCGTTCCCTGCAGCTGCTCAGGAGGTGTTCTCCTTCGGGGCGGCGTTCTGCACAGCTGGGCTGGGACACGGCTGCTCACCATCTTCTCATGGGCTTAAACAGGCACCTTCCACCTATGGCCGTGCCCTCACCTGAGGCTGTGTGTGCCCAGCCCCGGCTGCCGCTGCCGGGAAATAGCTGTATGCAGCTCCGGCCAAACTGCTCTGCCGGGCCCTAGAGATTGTCAAGGAGATTAAGCCTCGTAATCTGCTTTAATGACGGTCAACTCAGATGCCACCGTAATGAATCCCGGGAAAAGAGAGCAGGGGCGGCGAGCGGGGCCCTTACCATCTCCACGTCGGACACCGGCCCGAAGCTGGTCACGTAGATGTCCGTCTTGACTTCTGTCACGGCGCCTGCGGGACACGGAGAGGGGCTGGCAGCGGGGCCGGGGCTGCGGGCCCCCGCTTCGAGGGCACCGGAGCCACCCCGCAAGAGCCGGGGCTGCGGGGCACGGGCAGCTTTGCTGCTTCGCCGCCGCTTTCGGGGTCCCGCCACCGCTTTTGGGGTCCCCCCGCGGCTTTCGGGGTCCCGCTGCCCCCTCCCGCCGCGGTGCGGGCCGGGCGGCTCCTCCCGGGGCAGCTCCCCTTCCCCTCCCGCCGGCTGCCGAGGGGACGGGGCTGTCCCGCTACCTCCAAATCCCGGCCGGAGCCTGTTGTCGTAGCCGTCCAACAACTTGTCGAGGATCCGGGTGATGTTTTCCGAGTAGAGGTCCGCTCCGTCGCCCTGGTCCCCCAGCGCCGTCCCCACGCTGCGGGGAGAGGCGAGGCCCCGTCAGCCCCGAAGTCGCGCCCGTCGAGGCCCCGGCCCGGGGAGCGCAGGGAGGGAAGAGCCCCTCGGCCGCTGCTCGGGCCGGGGGAGCCCTCGGGGGTCGGCGGGTGTCACTCACCTCACAGCCACGCAAGCCCAGGCAAGCAGCAGAGCCATGCCGCAGGTGTGTGCGGGGCCGCTCGGGTGCCCTCAGAGCCGTCAGCTGGAGCCGGTGTCGGCGCTCATGGTGCCCCGGGCCCGGGGCTCGGCCGGCTGAGGCTGCGGAGAGCCCGGCTGGCTCAGCCCCGGCCCCGCGCTCCTGGGCCGGCCTCTGCCCGGGGTGGGGACGTGCGGGGTGTCCGCGGCCGTGCGCGTCCCTTGGATTCGCCACCGCCGGCCAGCCTCATCTGACTGTTCCAGGGGGGGAATTAGGGTTTGAAGGGACGGTGCGCGGTCGGAGAGCAGTGACAATAATCGAATAAGGCATTAGGGGAGATTAAAAGGAAGAAATCCACTGCTAGTTTTGGCATGGAATTAGCAGGGACCCGTTAGGAAATCTGGAAAAGCGCTGGCATCTTGCTGATAGAGATTATGTTAGAAATGGCCTCAGCTTTTATTATGTTTATGGTTCACAGGGAGATTATTATGCAGCTTCTACATCATTAGAACTTTGGGGAGGGGGGGAACCCTACAGTTTGCAATTTACTGTCAGTTTTAACCTTTCTCAACAGTTTTCCTGTTGATCGATTCTTCAGAATTGTACAGGGATCTCGAGTATCTAAACATTAATATATGGACATTGAATGCTACAAGTTGGTCCTGGTTCAGATTTCTAGATTTGTTTGCTTGTTTGTTTTTCTTTTTTTGTTTGGGTGGTTTTTTTTAAATACTAAGCTGTTTTGGAGGGTTACACACACAGATTTCGCTCAGACTTTAAACCAAGGCATTACCAGGACTTTTGTTAGAACTGGAGCTCCTTACTTTTAAACCACTGGGATTATATATCATTACTAATTTTGTCCTGATAAGTACTGACTGGATCATTACTGTCCTTTCCTTTGTAAGTGTGTTAATGTAGTCAGTCCTAAAGGAAAAAAGTTCACGGTGCTCCAGCTTTTCCTGTGGCCTTATTGCTTCCCATAAAAGCAATGAATGATGTAACACCTATGTCATTTCGCTGCACTGTAAACAAAGGAATTGGGTCAATTTTCTTTCTGTGGTAATACAGAGGGACAAATAAATGCACCTAAGTAAATTAATTGTTTTCATAATATTTTGTTGCATAAACCCATTTTCATTACCAGCTCCTAGGAAACTGTATTAATTATCGAGGAATGGAATAACATATTCGAATAAAACTAGGAAAACCATGTATTTATTCAGGAGTAAGACTAGATTAAGACCAACATTGGGGTTCAATACTTAAGTTTTGTGTTTAAGAGAGACTGTGATGCTACAAAACCAAGAGAATTCAATGATGTAATTAGAAATACAAGAAACCCTCTGTCCCTGAGTCCCTTTCCCTGGTGTCAAGGGCAGTAGTGTGACATAATCCACATAGGTGGGCCCTGCACACTGTCAGAGCTCCAGCTCTGCTTTTGAACAGTTGGGAACACAAGTTCCTGAGAATCCCTAGAAATGCTCTCTGAATACACCAAAGATGTATTGATCTGTGAATGCATCATGAGCTGGGATAGCTAAGGTTTTTTGTTGATATTCAGAACCATTTATCTGCATTAATTTTTTCACAGACAATACCACTGCATCTATGAAAAATCAAAGGTTTGTATGAACTATTAAGGGGAACAAGGAAAAGAAAAGGGAGTTCAACAAATCAGAACCTGGGGTTATGTTTTTCTCTCTGATCCTGATTAAAACCTACCACTTGAAACTTTACTCCATTTTTCAAATGTGTTTAATCTTAGATATGTTTATTTATTTATCACTCGTCTCAGAATATTAAAACTATTTAACATGTAAACACCACTAATATCAATTTTGTAAATATACTTCCATTATTGTTAAATATGTAAATACAAGCTTAAGGCTCTTTTTTTCCTTCTTTTTCTGGCCCAACTGGATCACTTTATTTACTTCTAAGGGTTCTATGTTCTGTGTTTTACCTTGCATCTCTTCTTGGAATAATGTCCTGTTCCTTTTTCAATAAAGAAAAAAGAAGTTTTGGCAAAATATCAACAGGAGAATTCAAATTTCCTTCACAAAATGTGCAAAAAGAGCTAACTTTATGAAATTAAGCATATGCTGTGTCCCATCAGCATCCCCCAGCTGAATAGAACACATCCAATTTGTCTTCTTTTAAAAGGTTTATTTTAGCAGCTTCTTTTAATAAGCATCTCCTGAGAATTAAAAGGCCAGTGCTACATGGGGCTGCTAACCACTCCTTACTTCTTTTGCTTCACTTTGCTTTGTTGTGAATTAGGTAAGTCACATTTTCTGTAAATCATATAATTGACAATTGCCTTTTGTTCAATAGCCCCCTGTTCCAAATTAGACTCCTATTGTGTAAAAACATAAACAATCTGTCTCTTTCACTAAGAGTAGATTGGGATGTGAGCCAGAGAAATAGAACTTTTTTTTTTCTCCCTCACCCTGGAAGTTGGGGGAGTTTAGTACTTTTTCTTTTGGGACCAGGTTGGGCGTAGAGCACAGCAGCTGTCCTGGGATATTCTCTGGCCTCCCTTACTTGTCTATTATTATCTCACTCCTGAGTCTAGCCCAGCAATTCCTGCATGGCAGCAAAGATCTCTGATGGCAAAGCAGGAAACTTGGGCAGTGGACTGCAGTCTTTGAATTACTTGTGTATTAATTTCAGTCTGGGGTTTCCCTGCAAGAAAATGACATAATAGAATTCTTCATAAGGAATTTGCTGTTAAAGTCAAAGATGTTTAAAAAAAAAATCCCTAAGCCATTCAAAACATTCCAGCCTACCTTGTAAAATGCTAAAAGCTGCCTTTGCATGGTCGAGGCAGTAGAAGGCTTCACTGTCACAGAGCTAGATGGTTTCAGGGGCTGAAATAGGCTTTGGCCAGATTGTTAAATCTAATTAATCTTGAACCTTCAGTTAATGTTTTCTTTTTGTGGATTTGAAACTTTCAAGAGCAAAACAGCTATATTCCCCTTCACCACAGTTTTGAAATTCTTTGCCCCAGGAAGCTGTGAGCTCTTGTCTTTGTTTTCTGTTTATGAAGAGAAATGGTCACACTATCAATTGTACAAATTGCTCTATCAGAGGAGACCAAACCAGCAAATTCTATTGAGACTAGTTATCAAACCAGTTTGAAAATAAACATATCTGAGAAAATTAGTTGGAAATTAGAATTTTATAAGTGATCTGAGCACACTTTAAAAAGGAATAGTGATCACAGAGACAGGGAGAGATGTTTCTTGGTAGGCAAAGCTCTCATGAGAATAATGAAAATGTTATAAAAGGCTTGTCAGCAACATGTGCTTTGGGCTTTTAAGCAAAAAAATTATTTGGAAATTGTTGAGAAAATGGCATGAACTGGACAACAGGCTTGAAAAAAGTGAATGGCAAATCGAGAAGTGTGGTGGCAAGATTACACTTTACAGCTGCTAATTTCATCACCTTGTAGGATATCATTAGCACTGAGATGAAAAATGAAATTTCTGATTCATTCAGGAATACTATTGCTGAAAAATAGATCATTTGCAACATCTGAAAACTTATTGAGAAATGCATTTGTTTTCATCTTGAATTTGAGGAATTTTGAAATGAAAATAGTCTGACTGAAGTTTCTGTGGCAAGTTAAAGTGTGACAAATTTGGCACAAAGGCTACAAGACTGCAATTGAGTCTCTGATATTTGCAGTTAATCTGATACCTGCTATCTGTTCAGCCCCTGACAGAGAAATGTGCCCCCCCTTTCTTTTTGTTCTGCATCTACATACTAGATGAGAAGAAATAAGCTTTTATGCCGTGGATGTGATTATAAATTAACTCAGGGGTCATGGCAAAGCTTTATTTTAAAACTGCCCTTACTTTGTGGGAAAAATTTGCATTTCGAGGTTTTGATGACTTTTCTTTTTATGAGCTTTATTTCCCAGTGAATTAATTATTTTTGTAGGGAATATGTAGCAGAGATAAAAGTAAAATAGTTTAGCAATTCTGTGTAAATGGGATGCCTTGCAGATTGCTATTCCTTCATGCTCATCTTGCTGTCAAAGGACAGTGTTTATTTACACTGTTTACCCTTTCAGAATGTTTCCTGTGCCTTCCAAAACCTTCAGGGGGGGAATGGATGCACATATTGTCACCTACGCTGCTCCCCCCACCCTGCCACAGGCCATTCCCAGCGTGGGCGAGTCACCTGCTCCCGAATTGCCTCGCTGGTGCCTCTGAATGCCAGGAGCTGGCACGGGACAGAGCGGCTCCCAGAGCTGAGAACACACAGAGGGAAAGAGGCTTCTGCCCTGCTTAGAATTGTCCTGTACAAAGCTCGACCACAGCGAAAAATTTTCTAATCGGTACATACAAATGTATGCACCTGCAAACACATATATGGACATGCATTCTTATTTTTCATATTAAATGCTGAAACATTTGAGCCTGTATGCATAGGAGATTGAATCTGAGTTTGCTGTTATGTCCAGGAAGGTTAAAGGTCCAGACAGACAGAAACCATAACATTTCAAATCTCAGGCTGGTTCTCAGACATTATTCAATGTGCAGTCTAGCATAAACACTTCAGTAATGGAAAGAAGCTTGGTTTTGGCAGATCTGCTGGGCAGAAAATGAGACAAATTCTGTATTAAGCATTTTTGAAGGATATGGGCCAGGCTGCTGTTCAGTTGTTAGTATTTGTTCCACCTATTGTGCAGGTATATAAATGGCATTTCAAAGTGCAGATGGAACTGGCTGACATCATGTGTACAAATCGATACAAGTATTGTGTGGTTTCTTGTTTTTCTTAGGATTTCTGTCAGCATAAGAATTAAATATTTCTGGGAAACGTGAGGCATCCATGAATCATTCTGTGAAAGCTGAGGTCTCTCTCTAGGTGCCTACTGAGGCATCTACAAATAAACTTAAACAAACTGAAGTCTTTAGGTTCTTTCCTGGTGGTACAGAGGTGAAACACCACAAAACAAACCTGGCAGGAGCCACACAGGAATAAACTATGTAACCCTCCTTTGCCTCAGCACTTGAAAGACGTTTTATTTGGCCAGCATTTTTGCCATGTGCCATTCCAGCCACCTCTCAATGTTGACTGACGAGAGGGCAGCATCAATTTCCCGTTCTGAACTGCAGAGGGGAGGAATCAGAGAGTTACAGCAATGCTGTCTAACAGTCTGTGTTGTCATGTGCTTCTACGTGTCTCAGTCACCTTTTTTTTTTAAACACCATCACCAACAGCAGAACTGATGGTAGAATGATCATTCTGTCAGTGAACTTTTTGAAGTCTTCTTGGCCCTCCAGATCATCTCATTGATGTAGTCAGGTTCCCAGTTTTATTACAATGTTTCAGAAGTGTGTTTCAAAGACAGACCTATTCTGAGAGGATGTTCTCTTGTACCTCAGAGATACAATGCAGAAAGCAAAAATCTGATTCACTAGGTTATGTTAGCTGTGCTTGGTAGTAACCATCGATTATTATTTCAATTTAAGTAAGCTTTCCAGTGCCATTCACAACTAAAGCGTGAGCCTTAATGTTAATTTTTCAGGAATAATATCCTTTATCTGAGGACAGATATTTATAGTGGGGCGGAAGCAGGTTCTGCTGCATATTCTCTGGTTTTCTGAATCTTGCATAAACTTCGCTATTTTGTCTGTATTGGCAAGTGTCCAAGTCCTAATCTAGCAGGAGCAAATTCTCCATATGTGACTGTCAACCCAGGACACATTGATCCTCTGATTGTTTGGATAAGTTTCTAGAACAGGTGTAAGGTACAAGCTCCAAATGAGAAGGAAATCATTCTTTCTCAGCAGCACCTGGGGTAGGAGGTCCTGGGAACTGCAGGCTCACTGCACCTGAATTGGTGTGAAGCCTAGTGTATTCACCAGTGTTAACTAATAGTAATGCCTGTGATTATATAATTGTAATGATGGGGGCAATTCTTTCTTTTCAGTGAACAGGAACTCTTTGATGAGAGATGGATGGCTTCTAGCCTGGCATCCTTCACATTTGAAGAATCAGTGAACAAAGGTCCTTAATTCTCAAGATTTCTGCTTTTTTGGAGGTCAGTCCTTTTCACATTGCCTAGAGAGAATGCTGAGCCCAAGTGCACAGTGGAAAAAAAGCCCAGTAAACCCATGCTGGCTTTCTGTTAGTTGTGTGGTTGTAATTAAATGGGTTTCTGTTCAGTCATGTAGGTGTTGGACTGGCAAGAATATACAGACAGAGCATAGACACATTCAATATCTTTGTCTTTGATATAAAGATAAAGCTGTCTGGATGAATATATGCACGACTGCACAAGATACATAAATTAGACAAATTATTTAAGAGATTGTAATATGCTGGTTAATATTCTTTCCTTGAGCACAAGCCTTTAGGAACCTGCATTTAGAAATCAGCCTGAAGGAACAGACCAACTTTCAGATGTGTGTTTAATAAGACTTTACCATTTTATTTTATTGTAGAGACTTAGGGTTCAATTTAATTGGTTTTCACACAAGTTTTGGATAAAGGTAACTTTCTTATAGACTTACTTCTGGGATGTGGATATTTGTCTATGTGATTTTTCTTCCAAAAATATTATTTAAAACCCTTCAACTCATATTAAAACCAAAAGAAGGTAAAAAAATGAACTTCTTATTTAATCTTCAGTGGGTTTTGTTTGTTTGCTTTTACATGAGACTGAAATAAAATGAAAGTGTGGGTGGGGAGCTTGTTTGTCTCCTCCTCAGAGTCACTTAAACCACTGCATTGCCTGGATGACTTCTTACCTTTTTGGAGAATCCATATTTTGCTCTCGGAGTCTCATGGTTCACTGGTTCTTAGGTCGTATGTTAGCCAACAAACTAATGTAGACACGTTAATTTAATGTAGGGGTTCCGAATAAGAATGATACATGTTAGGTCCTGAACAGCTTAAATATATAATTTATTATCCTAAATATATTAATATTTCACTCTGGAGTGACTGTGGAATATATTGATAACCACTATCAGCCCTTCCAGCTCACGCTCCTTGACTGTGATCAGAGATTGGATTTATGTCATTTCCCTGTAGATACTCACCTAAGCAGTTTAGCAAAATTAATTCATCTATATTTGTCTCTGTTTTATACATTCTCTCAAAAACGGTTATATAATTGAAATACATAATTTAAATGCATGAGTTCCAAAGTCATGCGCTTGTATTTCTGTGCGTTTAGGAGTGTGCCATTAGCTGGTACTCGAACAGAAAGCAAGAGCCTCTTGTAAGTTGTTTGGCAGTCACAAGTTAAACCAGCTTTTAAATATTGCATACTGCAGAGCACCATTTACACAAAATCCGTTAAGATAAATATTTGAAATGAAAATGTTTAATTGTCCCTTTTATTGTGGCAAATAATTTTCCTGTAATTATAACCATCAGTCTTTCCCTTGCTTCTTTGCCGACTCAGGGGAAAGAAAGAGGGGAGGAGGAAGGAGCAAGATTTCTGGAAGTATTACTTGTGGATTATTTGGTAATCCTTAAAGGTTTCTCCTTATTTTCCTTCATTTCCCAGTATGGAAATTTCTTCTACCTCCCATGTTGGAGAGTATTTGGAATGCTTGCATAAAACACCCCATCTGACATCTGAATCTTTCCCTCTTGTTGGCTGTTTGGATAGAGATAAGCCACTTAAGTGTCTCTTAATTAGGTTCGTTCCCAACAGTTGCTTGAAGTTATTAGAAAAGATTAGATGTTTGCATTATAGAAACCAGTAAGATGTACATTTAGTGCTCTGTGTTAGTAAAAAAATTTAGAAAAACATTTTATTCTGAAATTTCCTGTTGTAATATCAGGAAATACAACAACAGTATTTTTTGTATTAAAAACCATATAAATAATATTTATCACAGATTTTCCCTGTGGAGTTAGCAACTTTTTCTCTCTCTCAAAACCATTGTATTCACCTAACCTGCATATTAATCATAATAATATTGGAATATGTTTTTATTTAACATCAGTTCTAACATCATCAAGGTTATGGTGCTGTAAAAGATTAACTCTCCAAACATCTTTGAAAATGTAGCCTGTCTTTGTAAATCTCCTGAGATACTTTACACTCGATTTTTTTGCTTACCTGTCTGTAAATATTTCAGACTATCAAACGGATGCACTAAAATATTAATTTCTCATACTGTAAAAAATCTCTGCCCTTTCTTATGTTGCAGGTAAATCACTATATATTTATATCCAAGGTGCTGCATTTATTTCTTTTCTAACAGAAGTTGTTAGGCCTCTCAGAGAACATAACAGTTCTAGTGACTTTGCTGTGTACATCTGTAAAGATTGTCCCTAAATGCCTCATTCTAATGGGGAGCTCACTATCTCAGCGAATTGACATATGGATTGAAAGCTTCCAATAAAGCCTAATATAATGCAGTTTAAAGAAATATCTATTTTTGTACCTTAGCTTAAAATTAGACATTCTTTATGTGTAAATAACACATAAAAAACAACCCAAAAAAACCAATAGTGTGAGCTGCAGGAATAAATAAAATAATAAATAATATTAGTAATTTTAATTATTAATAATAACACAATAAAACAGAAAAATGTAACTTATTTTCAATAAATATAATAAATACCCTCTTTTAATGCAATCCTGAATAAAAAGATAATTAAAGAAGCAAGTTTATTTCAAAAATTTCATGCAGAATTTTTTATATAGAAAATTACATGAATCAAAATCATTATTGCATTGGTCATGTATTTTACAAACTTAATGTAAAATAATTTTTTTGAATTTCTTAAAAAACCCATATAGTCTATCAATATTTTAATCATGTTTAGCAGTCTTCCAGTTCTTAAGAATTTTGAATCATCTGCCCCTCTTTTACAACAACCTTTAAAATTGTAATTTATTGTAGATTCTTTCCTATCCTCAAAGTTTTTGGTACTGTATATGCTATTTACTACTATTTTTACACTGGATAAAATCCTATTTCTCAGATGAGCATCTTGGAATCAGTAATTTGTCACTGGTTATAAAATATAGAAATACTAATTAGAATAAGTGCTTTCTAGATATTTATAGCCTTTACTAGAAAGGGGATCTGGCAGGGGCTGAAATGAAAGACACAGAGAGAAAAAAAGAAAAGAGAAAAATTGTTTGCCTCAAACACTTGCCAGATGTTGTTTGACATGATCTATGGTAAAAAAATTAAGTATATTCCAGAGTAATTTTATTATAATAGATACAATACTCAGAGGCTTATCAGGTTGCTGACACTTCTACCTTAATGAAAAATTGATCCTTTCAGTCTTTAAATAGAAAGATAAATAAACCCAGTATTAAGAGTGGATTGAAGTGGATCTTTGCTAGCTCTTCATATATGGATGATATTCCAGACAAGTAATCCAGCCCTGTTCATATTACTGAGTGAACTCTCCCATCTTCTATTATCATCATCAGAACCCTTGCAAATAAAGAAATGTGGATAAATCTTAGGAAATCCAATCTGGAACGTGAAATCTCATCCAGAACATTCTTATTGGTACCCTTAAGGAAGGGGAGATGCAATCCAGAATTCCTGGTTTTGCTGAACATTGTGAAGAGGTGGTGAGAGCTGCTCCGTGCAGAAGAGCTCTAGACCTTGGACACAGAGCACCTGCAAGGGTTGGGCTGTACTTTAAAACCTCGAAAGAAAGAAGTTCAAGTCAGCAGTTGTGTTGTGCCTTTCACAGCAATGCCGATACAATGGGTTTGACAGCTGGCAACCACCAAAAGCCCTGCATGTGCTTCCATCCAAGACTGCAAAAGTTAATTTGCACCAGGAGTGGCTGCAGCAAAAGCATGGACAGTGGACTTTCCAATCAAGCAAGGCTATGGTTTAGCAGATTTATTACAATGCCAGCTACCAAACCTAGGGTTTCATGGGATTGTGGCCCTCTGTCCCTGGTACATTCATCTCCTCCTGCTTCACCGTTGGTAATTTTACTTTCCATAGCCTCATTCAAACTTGATAATAGTGAAATAACCCATCAATTTAAAATTAAATTCATCTGAAAGTATAAATATTTGGTTCACCTAAATGGTTTCTATTTCCTCCACTATTTTTTAGCATTTTATTAGTTCTTGTATATAGTAGGTAATGTATTTTTATATATAACCATATAAACATAGTCTTAATCAGCTGTGGCATCTTTTCATATATGTGCTAATACATGTAATATATAAGAGACAAGATAGTTTAGACAGTGGACAAAACCCCTTATGTTATAGGACAACTGGAAGAAAAATAACAGTTTAATGACAGCTATTTTTATCGTCTTTATCCTATTTCCCAGTATAATTATTTCTGGATCACTGTCCTCCTTTTTGCATGCTGGCTTCTGTGAATATACTGATTTTTTTTTTTTCCCTTTGCTCTTATGTATCCTTACAATTTGTTTTCCCAGACTTGCCTAGCTACTATTTCTCCATTTCTCACAAAAGTATTTATAGCATTTAAAAAAATCTTTTTTAATGCTTATATTATTTTAATTTTGACATGTCAGCCCCTTCTTCCCAACAGTATTGGTATTTCTAATTGAATCTTCAACATGATTTCCCTATGCAAATGCTACAGTTGTAGAAAATTAGGTACAGGTGCTGCTCTTCTCAGTTTAATCAGTTGGGTCACAGTGGCCTTAAGTTCTTAACATAAATTCATCTTTCCAGAGTCTGAGTGCATGAGTGGATGGGGAGAAGGATTTTGGTTCTGTTTGAAATGCCTTGAGATCTGAAACTGATGATCAGTGGGTGAAAACTTGTGTATAATTTCTGAACTGATGAAATGGTAATATTGTGTTTGCTCTAAGACGTGTATGGGAGCTGGGCTGGATATAAAACAGCCCCTGCCCAATAAATTTATGTCAGGGACTGCAATGCCACTACCTGTACACTCTATTACTGGGTTCATTTTTTGTGTAATTTTTACCCAGAGTTTATGTGAATGGAATTGTTCATCACCAAACTCAAAACCTTTTCCCAGGTAGCATTTGCTTTAAAGGTAGTGCCTGAAAAATACTGCAGAGGTAATTTTAGATTGACTTTTGCCTTCTTTTATTGTGTCCAGTGAGTTCCATCCACCTTTGTATGCCAGAAAATGTACTGTCTCTCTGCAGACTCATCATTTGATGTTTTGAAGCCTCAACTACTTGTGGTTTAGCTTATCTTCCCCAAAATCTGAAGTTATTAGTGGTGTCCTTATTTGCGTGCACTATTTTCATTTTGATATTATTGAGTGTGAACCTACAAGAGCTTATATTTAAGTTCACATAAATGCAACAATATTGCATCATGAGGAAGAACTAGTATATGGAAATCTTGGTCATGAGAAAGCTACAGCTGACAAGAAGATGGGAGTCTGCTAAAGGCCCAGCTCCTACTAAAATTTGCTTTCATGTACAACTTTCTATAAAAGCCCACACTAGTGATGAAGGATAAATTATAGGAACAGAAAGTTGGAGAAACTCTGATGATAATAAGATTTCTTATTCATGTCTTTTTATTAAAATTAATTCTCTGAGAGAGCTCTTAAGTTCTGTCTCAGCTACAGAGACCCTCGGACTTCGTCCTATGAGGAGCATCCGTAGGCCTTGGAAGCTTTTCTGGCCCAGGTCCTCAGCAGGCACATTGTCCCCTAAAGAGAGGAATGTGATCTAAACCTGATCTAAGGACTCTGTCCTTACAGCACCAGCTCTGAACACTTGCCATGTCTTATTATCTGGGCTCCCATCAACCGCAGATCAGGAAAACTCTCTCAGAAGGCTGAAATGAAGTTTTGCAGGGAATCTCTGTGTTTCTGGATTTTGTGATCTTTCATAAATCCAAATATCAAAATTCATTGCAAAAAAACTTTGTCTTTTCTTAGTCAAAGGTAATTATGATACTGCCTTCCTTGTTCTTCTTTTCTCTTATGTGTCTGCCTTTCTGATTTAGATGATGTAGCTTGTAGAAGTCTGTTGATAATCTGAGTTTCTGCAGTGCTGGTACAGTTGGCTCCTGTGGTACTTCTGCATGACAGCCTTCACTGACGTGGTAATGCTTATCTACTGAAGCTTTGAAAATTATTAATCAAATGCCTCATGGGAATTGCCAGCTTCCCTCAATAATGTATTTTTTAAATCAATGGCAGATTTAACAGCTAAATTTCAGTCAAAAATTCTTTCTGTGGGAGTATTGTTGAATGTCTGTCAGCTTCAGCAACCAAAGACTACTAAATGATCCCAGTTGTCATTGTCTGGCAAGCAGCTTTTTATCAACAGATAAAAATATTGGTTTTACTAACATTTCTACCCTAATAAAATATTATTCTCATTATTTTCTAATATGTCTGGAAAAAAAAAAAGAAAACGTAATAGCTTACTTTTTCTCTGTATTATTATCATGATATTGTTATCTTCTCTTTTGCTATATCTGAGATAAGAAAAGAACCATATGCTTTCATAAAATCCTGAAATAATTTAAGTTGGAAGGGACTGCTGGAGGGAATCTGTTCTAACCCCCTGCTCGAAAGTTGGATCCAGCTTCAATGTCAAATCAATTTGCTTATGCTCAAATCTACCTCAGCTTTGAGTGTTTCTAAGGATCGACTTTCACAACCTTTTTGGCTAGTCTATTCCAATGTTTGACCAATCTTCCTGAAGTTTTATTTCTATTTATCTAGCCAGAATTTCTGTTCTTGCTGTTTGTTCTGTTTCCTTGATGTTTTATATTAGTGCATTAATACTGTTTACCAGAAAGTAAAGAAAAATATTCTCCATGTATAACAAAAAACATAGAAATGGGAGGAAAGGTTTGGGTTTAGTCTTTCTGTACTGCACCAATAGTTCTCCCTCTCATCAGAGAAGCTCTTACTGTGTGTGAAACTTACTCTTCCAGTTTGTTAGAGCACGGTGCTGATAATGTCAAGGTTGAGGGTTCCATCCCTGTCTGTACAGGCCATTCACTTGAGAGTTGGACTTGCTGATTCTTCTGGGTCCCTTCCGACTTCTATTCTGTGATTCTGTGGTTCCTCACACCCTCTCTGGTCTGCCTCACACATGGAGATGCTGCCAGTCCACACAAGGTACCTGAAACACCAGGGAGAACACAATCAGCATTTGACACTGGGAGCAACAGGCAATAGTAACAGTCTGTGTCACAGAGTTGAGCAGAGAATGTGAAATTACAGAGGGAATGGGAAAGGGGAGAAATGGAGCATAACAGTGATAGAGTAGCAATGAGCCTCCTTTAGGCCACCCTGCAGCTTCAAAAGTGCTCCTGTTGAATGTACCCCGAGTACCTGAGGGGAAGAGAGCATTCTTGGTACAACAGTAATAAAAGAAAACACAGATCCAGCTGGGGTTTTCTATAGCTCTGACAAATGCAGATCCCTAGCAGCACAATGCCAGCTCTCAGAAGCTGACCAGCAGTTGCCTCTGCATCCATCTCGTTTGTTTTCCTGTCTCCATCTGCTGGAGGCTGCACTGCACGGTGGCTGCACTGACGGGAGGTTACCCAGCCTGTGACACTGCCTCAGCACCCAGCTAAATTTTGTGTTATGCAACGTGTCAAATGTTTGCTAGAGCCAATTAAGATAATTTGCATGAAAACCATATTGTTTTAACTCAAATTATTGGAAAAATCCTGTTTTCAACTTCCTTTGCCCTATAATGTATAGGCACAATCTTTAGGAGAGTAACATTCAAAATGAAATCTATTGATTGCAACAGTTAATGCATCACTGATTTTTATTAATTGGTTTTGCTTCATAGCACTAATTAATTGTATTGGTTCTAAGGTGCACTTATTAAATCTTTTGCAAACAATTTATTGCAAGAGGAGTCTATAAAGTTTAGCAGTTTGATTATGACTACGGCAGCAAATATTGTGGAATTTCATTCATAAATTCCCTAAATTAGAGGCATTAGTACTTCAAAATTGTCCTAATAAAATGTTTATTATTTTCTACACCCTTATCAAAGTTACTTTACCTTTTATATCCACTATATATTTTCATTTGCAAAGTTTGGTGGTGTTCCTCTATTTCTTTACCCACAATGTGCTTAATTTCTGTTTTGTAAGTACAGAAGAAAGTGGGGTTGGACATCTTTAGCTCATTGGTTGAGATTTGCATGACTATTTCGGCATTATTATTGGTGATCACCTATTCTGGAGGCACTAGAAATTCCTGGCAGAGCAGCTGCTGCTCTTGAGGTTTGCTTTTTTGTGGTCCACCAGAATCCCAGTTTGACTGAGTGTAGAGAACCATTCAAGAAGAATATCTTTGTGCCCAGCCTTTACTCTGTGCCATATTTTACTAAAATATTTTATCTGAGAAAAAACTGTGCACACAGCTCCTTGTGAATCCAGCCAGCCATCTACTCAACTCTTGCTTGAACTTCCCAGCTTATTTTTACTTTTATCTGAACACGGTTACATAATTTTGCTCATTAGGAGGACTGATCCTGATTTTTGTTTTTTTTAATATTAGCAGTCTGAAAAAATTGCTACTTATTTCAAGGAGATGATCAGGCTACTATTTATGTGCCTTCTTCTATCTGAACCATGCTCAACTGTGATCAAAGCCAAGTTTTGATGTGCATTCATTATATCAGAATTTGTTCATTTTGATCCAAAGTCAGTAACAGTGACATAAAGATGTTTAAGATATGAAGAAAATTGTATTGGTCTTTCATTGCCTCATGCTGCGTTTTTCAGTTTATTTCAACAATCAGCTAAGTTGGGTGTTATATAACCAACTGAAATGCAGATTGTCTTCATTTATATGTGTATACTACAGGCAAGTGTAGTAATTTTCTCCCTCTCTGCAAACTTGCTCCATCTAAATCTGACTGTCTTTACATAATTCCTAAAATCTTGTCCTTTGGTGCATCAAGAGAAGTCTCAATTTCATGATTACCTTGCTAACAACAATGTAATAATAATAATCTAAAAAAATTGTTTTAGTAGGCTTTTCTGATATTTTACCTTCTACTAAATCTTACTGTCAATTTTCCATTATTATTATTTTTTCCAATAAGAAATGAGTCTTTAATTTTTTTCCAGACTCATAGCACAAATAAATCATCCAATTTAATGAAACATTAAACAATAAGCTTAAGTGCAGTTCAGTAAAATCATTAGTTGATCTGCACTAGAGACACATGATAATTATTTAACTTAGAATCTCTGGAGTCCTTTTAGGAACCACCTTGTCTTTTTCAGTACAATTCAACCAAAAGAATTGAGTTGGGGGGTGTTTAATGTATGTTGGTTTTCCCCTAATGTTTTCAGTTATTTGGATGATTATTAGGGCATAAAATACATTTATTGAGTAATGCCAGAGGTAGCTGAGGAACAAAATCAGATCTTTTGGAATAGTTCTGATAGTGCATAAAACAGTGATTAAAACTAAAAAGAAGGTTGCAGGTGGACTAAAAGAAAAATATTTGGCCTTTTGGTATGTCTTTAATATTTGATGTGTAGAATTCTACCTGTAACATGTACTTCATTCCCTATAAGGAACATTATTTCTTTCAGCACTTTCATACGTTTTATGTTACAGTTGAACCTACTTGTGTGTATTCAAGTCAACTGATTTTTTTTCAGTACCTCAAGCTTATGGTCTTTTCTTAGTTCTTGCAAGATAAAATTGTCAGTTCTGTCAGAAAATACAGTTTAGGTACAGAAATTTTAGTCTTGAGGGAAATGAGAGAGATTTTTAAATTCTAAAACTGTGTTAATGGGGCAGAAGGAGACCTGATAATTCAGATTAACCTTTCATTATTTAAAGAAGACCTCCATTATGTGAGAAGACTTAGAATTCAGGATCCTTTGCAACATAAGCAAATTCTCCTTACAAATCTTTCTCCCCCTCATTTCTGAAACAATCACTGTCTCACTATGAGGGAACTCACTGGGATAAGTAAGCAGCCATTGCATGTTAGAATTGCTGTTATTTTGGAGTTCAACAATATAATCACCAGAATTAACAGAATTGTCTTCTGCTTTGAAATGTTCAAACCGAAAGCTAGAACGTAATGCAAGGAAAAAATACTCCTACAGTAATTAAATTGGAATTCTCAGCTCTATCATCTTTTTCTCATGATTTCAATTTGATTCTCATGATCATTTCAAAACCTCCAAATTTGTTGCTAAGAAAAAATAAGGTAAGGCTTCCCCTACTGGTCTGTTTCCTTACTTTTTGTCATGCAAGAAGGTTAAGCTACAGATGTTTCATGCGCATAGTTTTCCTGCCATGTTATTTATGACTCGGAATATGGGGGAAAAAAAAGAGGAGGGGAAAAAAGAGGAAAACAAAAACCCAGAGTTCCAGAATACAATTCCAATTCTTGTACCAATCAACTGCGTTGTTGATGCACTGCCATCCTCCCCTTCCCCAGGCTGTGGCAGCTCAAAAGTGTCCAGTTCCAAGAGTCACTTTCTCCCTGGCATGACCAGGATGGAGCACATCTGTAAGATGCTCAAGGTGTCATGTGACTAATGAAGCTCATTAATGCACTCAAGATGAGCATTATGGAGAGATTTACTAAATTCTAGCTGCAATTATATCATCACAAGATAATGTGAGGTAAATAGCCACTGTTTGTATCAGTAGATAGGGTCATGGAATGTGAATATTTGGAGACTTTTCCGGAACTCTGGAGCACAATATGTTGTTTTAACATCTTCTGTTTAAAGCATTCTCATTACTCCAATTTTCAAAGCACATTTTTTTTTCTTGATCATGGGAAAATTGGACAGCAGAGGTTCACTAATAACTGCAAAACTTCATCACATTTGGGTTTATCAGCTGTAATAGAATAATCACATCCTGGCAGTCGGCAAAACCTGCAAACATTTCTTTAGATATGTAGAGTTATTCTTTTGTCAAATGATGGGCAGCAACTTGTTTGGAAGGAGAAATTTTGTTCATGGCTTCCAGAAGTATCTATGGAGAAAGATGAGTAGCAAAAACAAGGCTTTTCAGGTGAATGTGTAGGACCAGAACCTAACTTTGAATAGTTAACACTTTCTTCTGATGTTTCAGAGAGCTTTAGAAATTGCTTCTCTCCCTTCATCCAAGTGAGAGTGAGGAAACCCTTGGAAGAGTTATCCCCTCTAGGGATAACTAGAGTACCTGAAGGGTATATATTTAATAATCTTCCTTTATAAAACCAAAATATCGTTTTTAAAAAAAAAAATTAAAAGGTGCTTAAGAATCCAATGTACTGAGTTCTCAACACTCTTCTGTTGCCTTTTGCTTTTAACTTTACTCCTGATGCAAATATGATCTCTTTTATCAAGGCTTGGACAGGTGATATTAAAAATAGTAGGCTTGTTAATCACTGCTGATTGCTAAGTGTCTATTTCACCTGTCTTTCAAGTCTTTCTGGGTAACACTAGATTATTTTCTTCAAACCATTTGAGTATGAAGTGTTGACTCTGAGTGGCCATGCACGGGTTGATGCTGTTTAACAGCTTTTGTCCCAGCTTTAGCTCTGGGGATTTCCATGGCTGGGGACAGAAAGTCCAATGGAATTTGTCTCAGCTCAGCAGGGAGCACAAGGTGGAAGCTACAGCTAGAAAATAATTTCTTCTGCTGCATTAAATCTGTCTGATAGGAGCACATGCCCTTTTTTCCTATTCTAAGTATCATTTTATGATCTGAAGGGGACTTTGCAGTGGGAATTCAAGAGAGCAGGGATGGGCACCTGGCCCTCAGAGCAGGGAGGCAGGCAGGGATGCAGAAGGCATTGTCCTCACATGTGTCCCATCAGCTCCCAGGGCAGAGCCTGATGCAAAGATGCCTTGGTACATATTCTCTCAAAAAACTCAGGTCCAATGATAACAAAAGAAGTTTCTTGTTGGTTTGTAAATTGAACCTGAATTAAGAAATCCCAAAGTAAATTGCTCTCTCAGATGTGTGTTATGACACTGTCACCTCTTCCTTTCTTATTTTTTCCTCCCCCCCCGCCCCGGGGACATCATGTGGTGTAACATGACCCCAAGAAAGTGGCAATTAAATAAATATAATCAAATTGTTGGGAAAGGCATTTAATTTTGAAAGCAGTGAAACTAAATGAAGACTTCACTTTGTACAATGAAGGCTATGTAGAAAAATTTGACAGCATTCTGGTTTTGAATTTGAGAGACCTCAATGGAATATGACTTCCGGGTTGCAAGACACTCTTTATTTTTAGTTACCTCAAATAATATTTCCAAATAACCCATTGCTTCTTAACATCTCAGAGTTGGTGTGATTGCTAAAGAAAAAGAAAATAGCTCTAACAACTGAGCACATTGTCCAGCAATGCTGAAGACGAAGAGATGCATTTACTAAAGAAAGATCTATTTAGGTGCTTTGACGATACAGTCAGATGTTTAACAGAATTATTTAAAGGCAATTTAGACAGCAGTATCTACTTCCCACTGAATTTCACTTAGTCACTTCTATAAATCCCATATGTATCTTCTACATCTTTAGGCACTTTAAATATCTGGCCCAAAGGCAGTTGAAAAACTGTTAAAGCTATAGGCAGAGTTCTGTTTTCTGCTACTGGAAGAAAATCACATTTTTAAGGCTAGTCCTCAAATTAATAAGAATTTCAACCTTGAAGATGGTTGTTCAATGGGGATATTAAAATTGTTTGAGACATTTAGTCAGTGTGGCCTGTTAGAAACATCTGTGCATATTACTTTTCACTAACATAATTAATTTTGTAAGAAATGTAACCACAACTGCAGTAATTTCATCAGCCTTCCTTTTTCTCATTTCTTTTTTTCTCTTTCAGAAATTAGACTATTAAATGTTCCTGGCTGCATACCAATTCTAATATTTTCTAAAATTAAACAATCATAAATCAAAGTAAGTATAGCTGTTTCCTTGTAGGAACGGAATTTGCTAAGTAACAAACTCCTACAGAAAGGGAGACATAAATTTATGTTTGGTGTTTGCTTTTTTTAAAAAATATATATTAAGCTTTTCTCCTTTTTTAAGCTTACACAGTAGTAGGGACTAGGGATGAGTAAAGCCCCCACTTCAATGTTTTTATTCTAAAACAAATATCCAAATAATTTAATGGATTTATTTAGCAGATGACTCATTTAACCAACACAATGGGCAGCACATCTTCATATACAGTTGTCTGTTATGATGACATGCCACAACACAGAAGGGGAGAGTGGACAGTGTTTTTCTTTTCTAGTCTCAACTATGCTGAGATGTTACCATTTATTTTTCTTGATATTATTCAACTGAATGCATGGAGCAGGGTTCCAGATGCATCATATAATGCTAAATCCGTGTGCACTATATGCCTGGCTTCATAATAAGTACAAATCTTCACTCTTAAAAATGTAGATATGACTGACAGGTAAGATTAGTGGGAGTGCTGGTATAGTCTCAGGCCAATACTACTTATTCATTTTTTAAACACCTATTCTTATAATGAATCAATTCATATAAAGCCCAGAAACCTATAGCCTTAACATTAATATTTTAATGCTGAGCTTTCAGACTAGGGAGTTTTCCTTAATATTAATCATTAAGGGTGTTTAAAGATATAATTTCATATGAAACACACAACATTATCCATGGCTGGTTGCTACCTCCATTTCAATAAGGAAATCCTGTTTGCAATATTATTAATCAAAAGGTTGCACATAAATTTGACAGCAGGGGACCACACCTGGTAAATACTTGGATGCTTCCCATTAGGTTTTGGGATAATCTGTTCAGGAAATGAAAGAAATAAGAGGTAACTCCAGTGATGTAGGTAGATTAACTGAGAGGAGTAAAAGGTGAACACAAACAGCACTCAGTAGGTTGTAAGTGAGCCAGTAGCATTTCTTCTGCATACACATATATAATCCAGAAGGTGGTTAAATAGTCATGGCTTGCAAAATATTTTATTGGAAGAAATAATAATGTATTGATCATTTGCACATAAATATAGAGTTGTAAATGGTTTAGCAATTACAAACAATGTGTGGAGGAGGCTCTGCTGAGAGAACATCCATGGCTTATTGATGATATACAGTGATAGTGGGTGACCTTATTAACCCTTGTCAGCTGCTCTTGGATGCTTCGGCCCAAAAGAGGTTCTTGTTTTATTTGGTTTGTTTCTTCCTCTTCTGTATCCTTTTTAACATTTACTGGTTTATCAAACAATTCTGTGGCATTGCGAAACATTCTGGAGATCATTATTAATAAATTGATACTCAACTCTACAGTAACTTTTTATCTAACCCAGATCTTGCAGCTCTTGTGTGAGCTAATTATTAGAAAACTCTGGATAAAAGCGAAATAGCTGTAACTTATTGAGACTAAAATAGTCATTGCTCTCCCCTATATGCCCTTCCAGAGATGCATTTAAATAAAAACCTAGATGAAAAAATGGTTAAGGAAAAAAAGTGGAATCCAGCAAGTTGGACCATCTTTGTTAGAGCAGGTTGCAACCCATTGGAGGATTAATGTCTTCATACCCTTTAGTGCTCTGGTGTTTGGCCTGAAGGGGTTCCTGGGCTCCTTCTGCCATGCAGGATAAAATGGAAGCACTGCAGTGGTTTTCAGACATTGTCCTATCCTTTGCAATCTACAGTGCAACTATACATTACCCTGAACCTACAAGAATGAGCTGCAGTGCTTTCATGCTCGGGGGTGATTTCACCAGACACGAGGAGCTCTAGACTGGTCTACCACAGGTCATGATTGGTCATGGCAAATGTCTGTCTGCTAATTTTAATTATTAATGGCTCTAAAGGACTGTCTGAAAGGGTTTAGTTTATTTTGGTAGTCTACCAAGAGTGATGAATAAAACTCAGCATTGAAAGAAACTGATTGCAAGAGCAGTATTGCTAGGAGAGTCATATTCTGTGCTCGTAGTACAAAGCAAAGTATTTCTAATGTATTTATTTTCCAGTGTTGGAAAAGAATTTGACTTATCCTGCATCAGAATGTATATATAAGAGTTGACATTTTCATAAGGCTGTTGCTGATTGCATGGAAGAAACACACTCCATTCTAGCTAATATAATCTATTTTGGTAACAGACATTTGGGTCAATCTGTTCTCATACAAATTCTTAATAAACACATTCTTTCTCCCGCCCAATGCAGTCAGAATAGATGGGGAAATGTAAAGCAAATGGGCAAGCTAGAAGCATTGCATCTTTATATTTCCAAGAAATGTTGTTATTGTTTACTACTATATAGTGTGAGGACTATAAAAATAAATCTTACTTTTTATTGTATCCTACGAAGTTTCATGGTAAATTTAAAAACCCTATTTTCAGAGTCAAAGAATAAAAGCTGGTATTTCTGCAGACAGATGGCTAAGCATGTAGCTATCCTGTCTGCATGTGCAAACAAAGATTATTGCAGTCTCACTGCCTACACCTTGCTTCAAACTTTGGCCTTCATTTTATTTACAAAGCTGTTTATTGAACAACATAGGAAGTTGATTTCACTGTGCCTCTTTTTTCACAAGGGTTGTAGAATATAAATGAATTAGGGTTATGTTCTGAAACCATTTTATCTTACAGCAAGTTTTAATAGGAAGTACATGTAATTAAAATTAAGACTTGATTGCCAACTTTGGATCTACTCTAATGGTTATATATTTGGTTATCTCAGAGAGTGCTAGCGTTAAATTTTTCAGTAATTGAAAAGTATTATTGCATTTAAAAATATTTAGCAATCACTGCACAGTTTTTAAATTTAATAACCTAACCAGATTGGCTAAAATTATTCAAATCATTTGAGTCTGTAATACATTTCAAACTACTCAGCCCAATCTGTGAGGTTGAAGAGTCAGTTCTGCAAGCATCAAAGAGCTTGTGTCATTCTGCACTTTATAAAAAAAAAAAAAAAAAAAAAAAACAAACTGAAAACTTTCATGAAGGGCTTGTCTTCATGATAATCAGAGAGCAGAGAGAAAGAGTTCCAGGGACTGAAGTCTATTGTGTGTTTGTGTATATTGGCTTGGGTTTTATGGTTTGGTTTTTATTGGCTTTGGGTGTGGGGTTGATCAGTTTGTTTCTTGGGGTTTTCTTGGATAAGGCACAGCACCTTTTTCCTGATGTATCTTTTCTGAAGGTCAAAGGTTTGGTTTTTGATGAATTCACAAGAAAAATCAAGCCTCAGGATCATATTAGATTCTGGGGAAAGTTATGTCTATCCACTATGTGGCTCAGTACTGAGAAACGTGACTGACAATCTCTGACTAGGAAAGCTTCAGAATTAGAAAAGCTGTGCCAAGGTGCTTCTCAGGAAAACATTCATGTACCAGAGCCCATTATCAGGTAGAAGTAATTTGCTCCTAATAATAACAACCATGTAAAAGTCCCAATGCTCAAATTCTTTTGTCACAGAATCCATGTGTTACTAAACCCCAATTTTAAGCCTTTAAGTAACAGAAGTTCAGTTTGGCTCCAAGTTTCATTTTGCCAAGATCATTATTTTTTGAGAGATTTTAATTAAAAGGAACTAGGGGCTGAAATTCTGGTATAAGCATGAAGTGGGGGGAAAAAAACCAAACAAAAATCCCAGCATTTTCTCCCCTGCATATTCTGCTTCGATTGACAGGATGGGATGAGAAAAGAGAGGAGGGGGAGAGCTTTTCTAAGTAAAAGTGAGTAATTTGATGACTCCTTTATTTGGAAGTACTATTGATCTTTTTTTGTCTGGAGGGGTTTTCTTGGGGGCTGAGAACTAAAAGTTCTAGCATAAATCTGTGTAAAAAGCAGTGTGTCATGCTGTCTCATGATGAAGGTAGTTCACAAACAAATATAAATTAAGCAAAGTATTTACAGGAACAAAACAGAGAGGGTGTCCTAATTGTGTTAATGAGCTGCAGCTCTCATTTTCTGTGGCTGACCAGGGAAGGAAGGCTCTATACTGTAGCTGATGAAAAGCAGAGCTTCAAGAAGTCTCTGTAGTCCTCCTCAATCACTGCAGACACAAGTTCTTCATCACTGTCTTTTAATTCTGCTTTGGCCTTTTTGCTACTGGTTTAGTCAATACTAATTTAGGGGGTTTTTAGCATTTCATAATATACAACCCGAAGTATTGGAAAAAGTGGCAATGTAGCAGTGTTTTTGTGCATTTTCGCACTGCATGCAGCCCATGTCGGTATCTTTGTTGGTTACCTTGGAAACTGTCGCGGGGGGAAATGTGATTGGCTGCGTCCTCCAATTGATTATTAAAGTCGTGGGCAGTTTCAAGTGCCAGACATCTCATAGGTTGCACAAAGTAAGTAGCACTAAATGATTCACAATTTAAGATTCTTTTATTTTGAAGTAAGCCGCATGAAGCAGTGCATCTGCAATGCCTTGGAAGTTTGACTGGAATGAGTAATGGATTGCAAATTTCATCTTTGTAGAAACTATTATTTTGGGGGGATATGCCTTGTCTTTCTTGTTTTGGTTTGGTTTTTTTCCTGGTGGTTTCTACTATGGAACATGCTTCTGAAAGGAAGGAGCAAAAAACCCCACAACCCCCCAACAATCCCAGAGCCCCATACTGAAACAGTAAATAGTTTCTTACACAGATCTGTTACAAAATATTCTCTTTTATTTTATATTGCTAGAGGAATAGGAGTTCACATCCCTTGAGCTGCTTATGTTCTTCCCCTTTTTTGTCTTAAGAGTTGATATCAGAATTATTTAATAGTCTGTCCTGCTCCCTTTGATGACTTGAAGTGATAGGCTCCAGACTGATGCATTCAATACCTTGATTGTTCTCTGCCTACATTTTTTTCAACAATGTAGGAACACACCTTTTGTTTTCAACCAAAAATTTGTTGGTGACTAAGGCCTCCTTATGTCAAATTGTCTCAGTTACTTTTGGGGAAAAAAAAAAAAAAAGCTGATTGTATAGCATAAAGCAAAAATCATTGTCTCAAGAAAATCTTTAGAAAGTCATGGTTGATAATGTAGTTCCCCTATGCTTTGGTGTTGCCTTCAGTGTCTGATGTTACTTGACCATCATTGCCTACAAAAATACCTGGTTTTAGTGAAGAGTTGATATCACTTTGCAAAGAGTTAATGGCCCAGATTACTCTTGGACGCTTATATGATTGTATTAAGAGTAAAGAATGGGTTTAAAATAAAACTACTGTACCGTTTGGAGATATTTTAGTATCTTTATTTTTCAGCTGCTCTTTTCTTAGTAGCATTTCATTTGCATTCTTGAATGACTCCACTATTCTTCTCAGAATTGCAGACATTTTTTTCAATTCAGAAAATAATGTATAGGTAAAGTATATCTTCACTTCTATGCCCAGCCCTGACAGCAGTGAATAGCAATAGAACAGGCTGCCAAGGAGCTTTTGCAGTCTCCACCTTTGGAAGTTTTCAAGACCAGACTGGATAAAGCCGTGAGTGATCGGAGCTGATCTGGTTTTTAGCAGGAGATTGTGTTCAATGACCACTGGGGTCTCTTCCAGCCTGAATTATCCTATACTGTGAACCATCTCCCTGAAAACTGAGCCTTATTTCCAGCTCATGTTTATCTGACTGCAGCTTTTAGCCTCTGTTTTCCATCACTTCTTGTCCTTTAAGGATGCCTCTCTCATTGTAAATGAATACTTAAATACAAGCAAACCTCCTCTCAGTCTGTTTCAAGAGCAGCAGCTGGACAGACACTTGGTTTGTCTACCCTGAAGTCATTTGCTCTATTTTGCCCTGGAGAGAACAAAATCTGTAAACTTTTCTTTTGTAATGCATATTGAAGCTGGATGTGGAATTCCCCTTTTACCATTTTCAGTGGTGCCTGCAGAAGTCTCCTCTTACTTCCTGCTTCAAGGTGGTCAAAAATATTCAGAGCAGATCTCTGAATCAGAAATATTCTGATCAAATAATTTTCTGGGCAACTTTTTAAGCTATTATTTGTTATGTGAAAAATGAATCTGTAGTAAATTTCTGTCATACTTCTCCCAACTTTCCTGAGCAGTTGGGCAGTCAGACTTTAATCATAGGCAGCCAGACACAGAGATCTGCAGGGCTGCTCCAATCTCAGCTCAGCTGTAGCTGCTACCACTCATTTTTTTAAAGCAGAAAATCCCAGGAATTTAAAGACTAAATTTCCAGAGCAATCAGCTACCTTTTTCTGCATGGATGGAGTGCAACACTGAATTGTGCTCATTTTTGATGCCTCGCAAAAATTAAGTTTATTAGATATATGTAATTACCTTCATCAATAAAGTTTGTAATCTTTTGAAAGAATAAAATCGAGGTTTTAGTCCAGACCAATTACCTCTAAAATAATTTAGCTGGGAATTAAATATTTTTCTATATTTTAATTTGTCAAACCATTGCAGCAGCTTTCCTTTATGTTGCCAAGAACTGAAGTAGGGCATCTGGCCTGCGGTTACCTGATTCATCCCTTTTGGCATTTTTAGTATGGACACAATGTTGCCTCTCTACTAATTTTCTGGAGTTACTCCATTTTTCCATGATTTGTTAGAAAGTTAACACTAGCAGACAGGAGATTCCCTCCTGCAGAATCCTCTCCTTTAGTCCTCTTTGGGTTTTTTCCCTTGTGCTTTTTTGTCATTGTCATTGTATTTTTTTAATAGAAAGCATTACTGTTTGTTGGTTTAAAAATTGTATCTATAATTATTATACTATTAATTATATAATTTGGTATTTTATTTATACTGTGGCCATTTTTTCTCCTTCATAAAGGGTTTCTAATTTTAATTTTAAAAAACCACTCCAAATTTTATTATTAATTAAAAATGACAGAATTGACTTAATCTTAGCAGTCTAACTTTCTGGGAGAGGATCCTAAAATCAAATTGAGACAGAGTGGACTGAGATGATTATATTTCTTATTGAAACATGAAGAATAGAGTTTATTAAAAGTTCTTTGTACCACTAATCCTAAAATCAAACTTGAAAATTAAGAATATGCTTAAATATCTTAAGATTTGTTGGGCTAAGGACACTATCTCTACTTTATCCAATCAATTTTCCACGCCTCATAACTTTTAATTTATATTACTTACTATCTCCTTCACTTTTTTTATTCATCTAATTCCCACCATCACCTGATCACTGAAATGAAGTTGTCTGTTTCTAGCTATCACAAATTTGGAACTTTTAATATTCTGGTCTTTAGCAACCTTTGATTCTTCACTCTTAGTTTTCCTAAGTTTTTTTTGCCAGCCAATGGATTTCTTATTTTGAGGGAAAGAGACCCTTCATAAGCACTGCGGATGGGGAGTGCTGCCTGTTTGTTGTTGAGAGAAATTGGTCAGGATACTGAATATCTAAAAAAGCAGCAAAGTCCAGAACAGGTTCAGTTGCAGTGTTTTGAGAACATAATAACATTTTGCAACTCTGGCTGCATAAGGTTGTTGGCCCGTGTTCCATGAGGAAATTCTCCTGCTGTGCTGCTGAGCCCACGTGCTCCAGATGGGTGTTCAAGAGCTGTTTTGAAGGTCTATTTAGGGATGCACCTTCCTGGCCTTCTTAGAGCATGAAATATGCACTTATAAGTAAAGTTTTGAGGTTCTTGGCCCTCTGAAACAAGTGATGAATTTCGATCTGTGTCCTAATTTAAATAGATTATAGTCAGGGAGTTCAATTCCAGTAACCAGCAGCAGCAATAATATCAATTATATATGTGTTTGTTTCTCATCCGGGAGAGTTTCTAATTTACCTTTCAGGTGAATCAGTCTTTATCAAGGATATAGCAAGAAATTAAAAATTATTTCATTAGTTCTTTATTTATTTTGATATATTAACATCTCAGTTACTGTTATTACATAATTCTTTATTGATGATTTTTTAGTCCTCTATTCAGAAAATTTGCCTCTTCTACAGAAAGGTTCAGGTTGCTTCATTCAGTCTTTCTTTCTTAAGGAAACTTTATTCATTACCATATAAATTCATATCATTAGCTACATACCAACCATCCAACAAAGTTTCCTTCATTGTAAGTGCTATAAAGTATCACTTGCATTTTTCCTGTCTCCCTTAGGATCTACTCAGCCTGTACGTTAATTTAAACAGATATTTACCTTCACTTGGCTTGCAGTATTGCCTCTATAACCTCTCTTTTCTATATCTCTAATTCTATAAAGTCTTGATGCTTGTGGAGAATTCCATAATGGAATCTCAAGGACCTGGAGTGTTTCTTAGTGCTTTCTCCAATGGAAACTGCAATGTTTAAAGTCACATTCTGACTCAGAGAAGCACCGTCAGGTGTCCCCTGCCAGAGAACTCAGCACTGCATTAGGGCAGGATCTGCTGCTGCCTGGTTCTGTCTCTCCCTGTTCCATTCTGTGTCCTGGCCCCTGGACAGTCTCTAGAGCTTCCTGCTCTCGTGTTTCAGCTTTTCTGCGTACAGTTTTGTTGCTGTTGTTCTCTGTGTCTAAGGTTTTGTGGTGCCCCCAGCTGTGCCCCGTTGTGCACAGGATGGGGCACACCCGGACTGAACTGCCCAATCCTCATTCTGTGACAACTCACTTTATAAAGATTTGAGACTCTCAAATAATTTTTAAATCAATGGGATTTGGATGTCAGGAAGGATTTTTTAATAAACTCATATGCCTAAATATAGTATAAACATTTTTCTTTGTCTGTACTTTATTTGTACCTCAAAGATTTGCTTCAACATATTAAGTGTTAAAAATTTGGGAGCTACTGAAACACATGCCCCAGATAAAGAGCTCCAGGGCCAGGCAGCTCTGAAACAGCAGCCTTGTTTCCCAAGTGATTCCATAGGATATTAGGTGCTGCTGTAGCAACAAGTCCCTATGGCTGTGTGTGAAATAGTGAGGCTGCAACAGCACTTAATAGATGGTGTTCAGAATAGGCAGTTACACTGGAAATTGTCTCCTGTAACACCTCTCCAGTGAGCCAAAATGAGCTGATTTAGGAACAGTGGTACCTGGGCCAGGTTGTGCCTGACTTCAGTCATCATCTCTCCATTAAGAGAGCTGTAAAATTCTCAGCCTGATCATACTTGCATCAGTTTGTATCTGCATCCTAGGAAACATCTCTGTGACAAACGGGAAGATTCAGAGCAGCTGTAACAGCTGTTGCTGGATATAAAACCCAACAACAACAAAAAACCCCAAACGAATCCAAAAAATCACCCTCAAATCAGTGAATGTCAATCAATATTGGATTGTGTTTAGGCTGTTTACAGGCCTGTAGTTTCTGTGGAACTAAATCTTTGCCGGACTGGATTTATGTAAGGAAGGGCAGGGCTGTTTCTTGTAGCCCATATTTGATCTTAGACATTGTTGGAATGCAAATATATGGTGACTGGCTTCATGAAGCAGTATTTTTCTTCCAGAAGAAATAAGTAAATCAGAATGGAAATGCTTTTCCTTGTCTGTGAAGATTCTGCGATGAAACATGGTTTTATCTTCCTTTTACCTGAAATTAGGCAAATTATTTACTGTGTCATACTAAGTTGAATATATTTCAGGTACTGAAATAGTTCAGGAGCTGCTTGCTACTCATTTTGCACCTTTCTGTAAGCCCCTCTGAGCCTGCTTTCAGTTTATTGTGTCTGTGTTATACATACTGTTCTGGACAGAGTATTCTATTTGCAAGAGAGGAAAAATCTAGCTCTCTAAAAGTAGCTTTTTCTTTCATATTGTTTGATCTAGTTACTCTGTTTCATGGTCCCAGGCAAACAATGTTGGTCAGGCTGTTGTGTGAGGAGTTTATTTTTAGCTTGTTGTTGTTTTGTGGTTTTTTATTTCCATGAAAACACACATGCTTGACTGCTAGATTGATGTTCAGCAAACATTTGATTCAAATTGTGTAAGTACTTTTGGAATATATTATTACAGTCTATTAAAATAAATGTAAAAACTTGCTTATAGAATAGACAAAATACCTGCCTCCTCCATTTGCTGGGAGCAACCTAAGCACAAGAAATTCAAAGCCAGTACTTCAGAATTTGATGAAGTTTTGGGGTTTTTTTATGCCTGTTGTTTTGGAATTGGTTGTCATTTTCCAGTGCTGAAGAATAATTAATATCTTCTCTAAGTTGAATCCAAAGTTAGATTCATTTAAAATTTTAGATTGTCACTACTCTTCAATCTGTTCATTCTCCTAGGCATTGGATAGTCTTTATTACTTAAAAAAAAAAAAAAAAAAAAAAAAAAAAAAAAAAAAAAAAGAAGGAAAAATGTGTGAAGGTCTAATTAAAGATTTTTTTTAATTTTTTTTTTGTCTGGTGCTTTATAAGAAACTGTTAGCAGATTTAACCTTGAAGGTTGGAGATTAAGGCTGATGTATTGCATTGAATATTCACAAGCAATTGTCAAATGCCTCTTATTTGTGATAGGCTCAAAGCCAAAAGTTAAATTATGAATTTGGAGGAGATCCTTAACATACAACGCTTAGCAGTTAATGTACTTTCTGTTGATATGTGACATCTTTGTACACATCTTTATTTACATGAAACATTGAAATATTATCAAAGAATTTGACCAAAAAAAACCCTAATTTAAAATCAAAGTTGTCAGCTAAGACAACTGTACTGCTCATTCTATGGCAGCACAAAGATGATAATGTGCAGATGAGGCACTGCTTCTCTGGGCAGCTCAGTCAGCAATCATAGGATGCTTCCCACTTTGGATTGCTTTTCCAATGCCTTAACAAGCAGATTACCTAACGTAATAGTTCTACTTTAAGGGCAGGAGAAGAAACAGAGAGATAAAAATAGGTATGCAGATGGAAACTGTTTCACTTTTCCATATGCTAATAGCAAACAACTAGGCCTCTTAATCATCCCTCTCATTAGTGGCTGCATTTTCAAAATGATCTCAAAAAGATCTTTAAATGTGAATAGCCAGAGAGATATCTGCATAGATAAAATTAAACAAAATTTTGAGGAAGAAAAAATTAGATACAAAGTGTTAGTGTTGTCATGGAATAACTGGAATGCAATTTTGAGTGTGCAAACAGCTTGCAATTTTTTAATCTAAAAAAATAACTTTAAATACCAATCTCTTTGAACAGTGTAATGAGAAATGCTTTACTTTATTGTCTGCTGTTGAAGGTGGCAGCTTGCATAAAATGCTTCAGTAAGAATTTTTGCTACTTGGGAAATTTTGAGTATGAAGAACAGACTAGTCTTAAAGCTGGGGACCCACTGGTGCCAAGGACAGTGAGGTAAAACACAATGAGTATAGGTGGAAGCTTAGTGAAAGCAGTGTGGTATTCAGCAGATTTATTTATAGATGCCCAATAAAAGCCTCAGATTCAACTGTCCAATTGTGTATTTTTCTGAGGAACAGAAAGTTACTCTTCAAAGATGGGGAAAAAAACAGTAACTTTCCAGCAATGCCCTATGTTGCTGATGCTATCAGTGGTCACTGAATATTTCGTTATGATGTGTTATTTTAAAACTAAGGCCTTGTTTAGAATTTAAGTCAAGATAAATCAAATGTGTTGCACATTATGTGATTTGTTATGAACATACAATAAGACAGCTCCATTTCTCTCAGGTTTTTATAACTTGATTGAATTTCTCAAAATGGACATGATTAATTTCTAAGAGTTATGATATTATGGCAGGAGTCACTGTCAAGTTTTAACCAAAATCCCTCTTAGACTGCCTTTACCATAACTTGTGATGTTTACCTTTTGCTTTACTTTGCAAAAAGATTTATATTGAGCCTTCTAAACACTAAAATCTTCTTAACATAGATCCCATCTTTTCTACATTGTATGTGATAGATTTTGATGGATTCTCTGGAGCACAGTGGAAATAAATCATATCTACCCAGCGAATATTCACTATGTCCCTGATTTATCTATCTTATTTGCAGATGGACTTTTCTGCTCATATTTTGAAACAGCCATTCGTAAAAAGGCTCTGTATTAAGAATGAATTGTTTGGTATTGTACAAAAAAAATCTATTATATCACATAATGTGCAGTCATATCAGTGTATTTATTTCCAAGCCTCTTTCTTGAATAACAACGAAAATTTAGACACACTTTTAAAATATTATTTCTGCCATTGGACTCAATTGAATTTGTCAGTTCATAGAACTGGTTTTAGGAGTGCTTTCCAGCACAGCTCATAATTACGATGTCAGTGACTGCGAAAGTTCAGATAAAACAGGACAAAGTATTCTGGGATTCATGACTGGGCAAAGGTGTGCTAAGCATTAGAACATTTTGTTATCTTCAAATCCAAGCAGTTCTCAGGAAATCCACAGGCTGTGTAGTTAGAAATTCAGGTTCCTGAGTTGTTGGGGAAAGCATTCCTACTCATTTTAAGTTTAGGAAGCTAACAGACAACACACAAGTTGAAATTTGTGTTTCTAAAGCCCACAGTAAAGATATGCAGAACTTGCAGATGTGGAACTATTTTAAATAATTTTAAGAAAGCTGTTCAAAGAACTGAAACAAATCACTGGTTTCCAATCAACTGCTACCTCTTCAATTCTCAAAGAGTTTCTAAAAGTGATTGCTAATGTTTCAATTCTTGAATTTCTAATCTCAGTTATCACCTGTAGATGCTATTTTATTACTACTTTTACCTTCATCCAACCTTACTTCCTTTTCTTTCCCCTTTATTCTTTTTTATCACACACACACCCCCCCCTTAAAATGTGTTAATATTTATGTTGAATTTTATATAAATCACTTAATTCTTCTTCCCCTATCCTTTGCATTCCCATCTCCTCTTAATTAGTGGTTCCTTGTTCTATGACTACTTGGAGGGCCTTTAAAAGTCTCCTTTTAGGAACAGAGTTTCCTACTCAATTTGTTGTACCACCTTATGGAACAGCATTGAAAATTAACACCATAAACATATATGTTAGCATATTATTTAAAATCTTTGATTTACCAGCATCTTATTATTTGAACTCTTTAAGCTTCCTCTAGCATTTTCTTCTTGAAAATTCACAATTTTTTTTAATCCCCATTTAGGCTAATCTCAAAACAGTTTATGGTTTCCCTGTATCTGTCATGCTTTCTTTATATTTATAATAACTCTTGTCTGTACTACCTCAACCAAATTAATACTCCTGATACATTTCATGCACCATGGAGGATCTCTTAAGTTTTTCAAGCTCTGATTTTCAGGGCCTTGTTGAGACCATAATTTGGAAAGAGTAGATTATTCTAGATTTTGAAAGTATATTCCTGTTGCCAGAATTCCATAATCCCTTTTGTAAGGCTGTTTCTCTTTTTTTTGGTTTGGTGGTTTGGCAGGTTTGTTTGCTTGTTGTTACTTTTAATAAGGGAAAAACCTATTCTTTAGGAATTCTATGTTTTTAATGTATCAGAATCAATTTGCCAAGAATCAGCAAGTTGCCTTGTGAGTGTAGTGACACAGAGGAACATATTTAGAAGGCATATGGTAGAGAAAGCAGGGTGTGCTGCACCCTGGGAGATCTCTTCCTATTTTCCTGCAGTACTTCACTGACTGGAGCACATGCATATGGGGCTCTCTTGAATGTGTATTAATTGAATAAGAGACCATTTCCTAATGATGAATTCTATGCTCATTTAGTTTCTTTCTTGTTTACCAAAATAACACCCTTGAACAGTCAGTATACACTAATTGCTGGTCTCCCCCAAGAGAATTAAATAACGTGCCTTTGTTATTCATGATTCACTTGTTTTGTGCATATCATACAACTTCCAGCTGAAGCAAAGCAAAAGCCCCAAGCCATGATATAGGTATATGTTCTCTCCATATACATAAATAGAGAAGATATAATTAAGATATGGCATAACATGAAATAAGTGTATATGCTCATTCCCAACTGCCTGGTGTCTTGTTTTCAAGCACACTGACACCTGCACACAGGGGCAAAATGCATTTTTTCAGGGTCTTTAGTGCAGTTCCAACAAGCCCAAGTGAAGTGTTGAGGCTGCTGTGTGTTCCAAACGCCAGCAGTATCTGCAGCATCGCAGAGCTCAGCGTGGCCTCCAATGCTTGCTGATGATCCTGACTAATTAGTGCATGCTGAGCTTCATGCTGCTAGAGCTGAGATCCTGATACCTGGGCTAAATATAATTCCACAGGAAGCCCCTCTAAGGATACAGGAGTGGAAGATGTGTTTTTTGAAAGGTACAAAATTCACAGGCAATGCACTACTTCAGTCTTATTATACCCAGTCTTTATACTTCAGTCTTATAATACCCACTACTTGTAGACTTTTTGATATCTGTATCTTTGGGAATGCCTCAAAAGCTGCTTTCTACTTCACTGCTGTATATGGGTTCCTCTTATTCACTATGTCTAAAGAGCAAAGTAAAAAAGATTGTCTCACTGAAAGATCTCTGGAGGTACTGACATCCCAGATGCATTCTGCTAAGCTTCCAAAGTTTGTTTTTTTACTGTATTTTGTTCTTATTTTTGGCAACTGTATCAGAAGTACAGCCTCCTAGGCAGCCATTGTTTAGAATCGTACTTGCTGCCATAATTTGAGTTCCATTCAGAAAAAGTAGCTGGAAGGCCAGCAAACTATATTTCAACCCCTTCAGTACCTGTGTTCTGTTCACTGCACTTTTGTTGATTTTCTATAGCAGAGTTTTCAGAGCTTTCCCCTGACTGTCTAACAGCATGGTGTCCAGGCTGCTTCCTATGGATTTTAGTTTTCTATTCTTTTTACTTCATTGTCTTCCAAACTGCTATAGCCTACTCATTTAAAAAGAATCTGGCTCTTGACTTTCAGTGTTGTAAAGTGCCACGTACTTTGGTCTCACAAAACATGTCAAATTTAATTATATTAAGTTTTTTCTTTAGCAGGTCAATCATACTTACAGGAATTATTTCAGAAAGTTACTTAAGGCAAAGTCAAGAATAGACTTTTCTGTGCTTCAGACTGAGTGTTGCAAGATGCAATTGTTTATTACTTTCAAATCTGTCCTTCCAATTTATGCTGTGATGTGACATCCAGCTCATTTATATTTGGTATGATAGTTGTCCTAACAAACTTTGTTACAGAATGTTCTAATCTCTGTGAAGATCAGCAAACACTCTCAGCTGTACAAGTACTCTCCAGCCTGGATCACGCTGTAGTGCAGTGTGGACCTATCTAGATTCTTACACAAGAACAACATATACAATATTGTTTGTGTAGAAATCACTCTACATTGGCCCAGGGAAGACCATCATTCTAAGAGTTAGCTCTCAGGTGCACAGAACCAGAAATTGCATGGACCAGTCCAGAGCCCATCTAGTGAAGGAGAAAAGGCAGCAGTGCTGGGGTGGGGAGGACAGGCAGCTGCACTTCTCGTGTCCCATTGACACTGAACCCCACATTCACACAGTAGAACTTGGTGGGACCTTCAAAATACTGCACTGCTGGATTGCATACAGATAGGCATTAGCAGAGTCACTGCCATCAGGGTAGTGGAAAGAAGTGCTGTAGGAAACATTAATAAACAACCTTTGACTTGTAATTTGCATTTTTCTTTTCAGAATTCATGGTATATGCCTGTCTAACTTTGTATATACAATATAAACAGTGTATTCCTAAATGTTTACATGGGCCCTGATTTTTTTCAGAAACCTCTTTATGTATTTGTGCCTTTTGTTATTGGCTGAAAATATTTATCTTTTCATGTTTTAGAAGTGCAAACTTTCTCCTAAACCCTTTGAAGCTTACCAAAATCTTCTCATGTTTGCAGATATTGTTACTTATTTATTTCTTGCACTAATGCATGTATTTCAAAAGGATTTATTATACTGTTCACCATTTATCTATTCTGATACAGGCTATAGGCATGAGAGTTCAAAAATCCTTTTCTTGAAAAGCAGGGTTAGCAGTGAAGATTTTCGAACCCACAATACTGGGGTGCTTGCATTCCATACAAGACGGAAGTTTGTTGTTGCAAACAAATTTATTATGAGAATGTTTGAAGGTGATGAAATAGAAGGAAATGGAAGGTAGTTGTTTATTTTTTTCCTCAAAGCCAAGTCTGAAGTGAAGGAATGGTGAAAGAATCATTTTGATTGTAGATTAGAGTCATAACAAACTTTTAAGTTGTAATGACCTTAAGACAAAAGGAGGTAATTTTTTCGAAATTATTTGTAGCAGTAATGGCCAAATCTCCTGTTCATACAGCATGCTGTGGACTCACAGCATCATCAGAAAACTGATGGGTTTAGAAAAAAACAAAAAAAATTGCAAATAATGACAGCAACATATCCATCAGCCTTGCCCTGAGAAGAGAACTCTTACCCATAGCCCCAACAGAAGCTGTGACAATATTAATTGGATCTCTGACTTACTGTAAAACCTTATAATAGGGACGAACTAATACTGGGAAGAAGCAGGCCAAGCTCAAAACAGAAAAAAATTAAACTACACTTAAAATTTAAGAAACTAGAGAATAAAGTGTTTAACTTGTAAGTTCTTGACATGTTCAAGTGATGCTTGATGTTTTATGGTGATGCAAATTATCTGTATTTATAAAGTATAACTGGAGAAATGAAAAGGTAGTTGAAACACAGGTCCAGCTCTTTTTGAATTTGAACTCTGAGGCGAGATGGACATGCAAGTAATTTATGTATAGAGTTAGGATTATCAGGATTTGCTGTGGAAGTTCATAGTGAGCTAAACAGCTGGGTGTCACCAAAATTAAAGTAAATATATAAATAAAGATGCATAATTATTTACCTGTGCAGAGACGGTCTTTCCTTTAACTCTTTGATTGTTTTTTTTTAGTGTGTGTGTGTGTATTTTCTGTTTTGTTTTGTTTTTTTCTTTTTTTGCAATGGTGTAAAATTTGTAGAGTCACTTCTGATTTACACTGGCATGAGATGTCCAGAGTTGCCATGTTGGGAGATAAGATGCAAATAAGTGCTTTGAATCTGCTGTGTAACAACACCAAATACGGGTATTACTCAGCTGCTTTTTCCACATGTGAGAATAAATTTACAAAGTTAATACCGTGATTAGTATGACTACTCAGAGCTGCTGCTCTGCTTCCAATGACAGACTGCTGTTCTGCCTGGTTAATTCACAGCTCTTCCAAGTGGCTCTGAAGACAGTTTCATTGCCCTGTTTAACATTTCACTGAACTGGTAAAGTGATCAATGCAACTGTAAAGTGACCTTATGGTTGGCCTGTGTGGAATGGATACCAAATGTCCCCAGGCATCAGGGGGAGGTCACACACACAAAACAAACTTATCAAGGCTTCACAGCCTCTCTGAGCTCCCCCCACCACTGCTTGAGGACTGAGCAGAACTGTACCTGATTCTGACCTCTCTAATAAGATATATCTTCTAGTTTGAAAGCTGTAGCCTCAAAAAGTATAACAACTTGAGGATGTTTTCCATCATTAGATAATAATTAGAATTTTAATAATAATTTTATTTTCCCTTTAAATATGGTAGGGACCAGATAGGTAAAAGGATTGAATAATCATGACTTGGTCCTCTTACAGTTTTTGAACATTTAGTGTTTTGTACGATGGGCCTTGTTGTTGCTCTTTCTGGGCTGAATGTTGATTTTGCCATTAATTTCAGTAGGGATTGTCTTGGGGGCTGAGCCAGCGTGTGCTTCAATTCCCTCACCTGTGAACTCAGTGTGGTAATATTGCACAAACTTACTTGCATGAATGACATCTCTTCAGATCACAGCTGTTTGTAAACTCCCAAGTCTGAGTGCAAAATGGAATGGGCAGAGAAAACGAAAGATAACTCTCCGCAGTAATACTGAAATATTTTAGAGATATCCTTGAATGCAAAGTGGTAAATACTGACAGTATTCCTAGGGTTTCTTGCTGTATATAGCATCCTAAGAGGGAATATTCCACAGTTAGTTTTGTGGTTGGTTGGAGTGGTTTGGTTTTTTTTCCTGTCCTGGCATTCTGAATTTCCCCAGGATTATCATAATTTCCTCTAGGCCTGTGTTGCAACACAAGTGCCTTACCATCTTGGCTGGCCTTCAGTCCATCTCCATGCTATACCCTCTATTTAACAATTCTCTTTCCGTAGAGGGTAATGCAGCTCTTTAAAAACACTCTCAACTCAGCAAAACTGGTCCATTCAGACTTGGTGATTGCTGCTGGACAGAAACATCTGTCAGTGAAATTTCTACCTTTTAGCATCTGTAAACAGAGGCAGATCCCTTTCCAGAACACCAAGGAAAAGGATGTGTTTTACAATCAGATGCAAACTTTTGTTCTCCAGTTCTTACTTTAAAAAGTCTGTCTGAAATGTAGTTTGAGTATTGTTTACATCCATTGATAATACTTCTTCTTAAATTTTTTCTAATGAGTTGTCCCCCAGTTGTCACCTCACCTGGTCAAAGTGGTGGCAATAATGAGAAGAAGTTTTCTGAAAAGGTGAAGTCCTTCCAGCTAAAGAAAAACCCAGCTAAAACAATGTAGATTCCCATTTTAAGATTAAAACTTGCACACAGACCCAAGACTGATGTTTGAAGCTGAATGGCTTTAAAAAGAAAACTTTTCTCTTTTTTTTTCAGCAAAAGCTTCCAACCTAACAGCTTTAGAACCCAATATAAAAAATTTAGGAAACCAACTCTCTGTCCAAGCAAGCTTAGAAAGGAAGACCAAATCCTGCAATCAATTGATGCAGACAAATGCCATTCCATTAATTTAATAACAGGTTTCTGCAATCTGCTTTCAGGGCTGAACCTTACACAAACAGCATGGAGGAGATTTAGACACAGAGTGACATAATCTTGGTGTACATTTTTTGCTGTCTTTTAAGTGTTTTACTATCCTTGCCCTATGCAATCACTCATTCTGTCATGCCCTGCCTTCCTATCAGAGGATGTGTATACTGCAGATATTTCTTAGCTATCTAAGTGCCAATGTAGCTAAAATCAAGGAATTAAACAATTGCTGTCTATATAGCTGTTAAACTAATTTATTCCACCACTTTGAAGGAAATAGGGAAGCTTTTTGTGGTGATTTCATGATTTGATAAGAGGGCTGTAGATCTCAATCCATCGTAATTCTAGGTGCCAGACATTTTGTATTTTGTTCCAGTCCCCACTGAGTTGCTTCCAATTATGTGCAATCAAAGCACTTTGGGATGTCTTGCACAACCTTTAACTTCTTCTTTTTTTTTTTTAAATCTGTAATTCAATTTCACATTAAAAGATTTTCTTCAATATACACTTAAGTTCTGGTGACCTCAAGCTACACAAAAGATTTCTGTTTAGAGATATAGCAGGTCTTTGACTCAAAAATACTGCCTGGGTCATGAAATGGGGAAAGGTCTTACCTGTAGTGTCTTTCACCCTGTGGAGATGCATGTGGTGAGTTACAGACTGAACAAATATGAGCTCCAACATCTAAAGTCCTACAGAATTATGCAAACCAGTAAGAGATTATTATTGGCCCCTCCCATTTGCTCTTTCCTTTAAGGTGACAGTCATGCTTGTCATATCAAGTGGTACTTGTTTCCTAAGCAACTTATTGGACTCATTTTCTGTCCAATACTTATAATTTCATATTTTTTAAGGGCCAAGAGCAGTATAACTGGCAGGTCTTAGAATACTGCTTTTGTAAATAAATGTACCAGCTTGGATTGTTTCACATACACAGTAGTTGAATGTGGTGTGAATCCCAGAACATTGTCACTATGAAAAAATGAATTCTGTTGCCCATGAAAAGCAGAATCGAGACACCTGCATGAATAATTTTATTCCATGTATATGATGTAACAGAGATCTTTATGCTGACATGCTGATTGCTAATGGGATGGTGGATGGTGCATGGACTGTGACACACTGGCTCTGAAGACCTAAAATAACAAGTGAGGCCAAGATAAAGTATATTGAAACCTTGTTCAGAAAATTTTTGCAAGGGTTGACTATATTTTGTTGTCTTATACATGAATTTATAGCTTTTACAGGGTTTGGAAATTGAAATAATGTATCAAAATAGTTTATTATTAACATTCTTCTGTAAAAGAATTAAATGTTATCTGATACATGGAAACAATTTTCACCTGGATGTTTTTGATATTGCTGCATCTTATCCAAATGCTAAAAAATTCAGGAAACATCACTTTCACAGAACACAACAGCCTGTTGAGGTGCAGTGAAAGGATTTTTTTTTTTAATTTAAGTGGGATTTTGCAGTTATTAGTCACAGTATCTGTGATAGAGGGCTACTGTTCTTGGGCTCCCATCAATCAACATCCCCTCTGTCTCTACTGACTTGAGTGATTGGATCTCTTGAGAACCTCTCTCGAAACTCTTACTCCATCTGAAAGTTTATTTTGCATAACATATACATTTACAGCAGCCCATTTGAAAACCCTTTAGAGTTCTTAGCACATGGCCTGGGATATTACGTGTGACAGGAGAATACTGCTGTAGTCAAGGGTTGAAAAGATGAACAAGTCTAATGTAACTTTATTGCCTATTTCTTGCATACTATCACACGCTGCTCAGCAAGGACTGTGGGCCATTCTTTTAGAGTATTTGTTTTGAGGGGTATTTTTTTTCAATTTTGAAAGCTAAGAATCAAAATAATCTGCAATTGGCATTTAAAATATGACCATCTTTGCTGGCTTCTCTGTGAGATTACAGCACTTGTAGTCTGATTGAAATATTTTTAGAGCCAGAAGTATTTTAGAGCCAGCTGGGAACCAGGTTGTTTGCCCATTGTAAGACACCCAAAATCTTAGCAATCTTTAAACATGTCACATGAACAGTTCTGCATCTTGCCAATACTGGCGTTCACACCAGTTATTTCCTCTACTTTTCAATCAAACACACAGGCACAAGTGAGAAAAAGAGGGAAACGATTTCTTTGACAAGTTGCTTAAAATAAATGGGAGATTTTGAAGGTGATAAGAAATTTCAAATGGCAGAGATAGACCACAACCGTGTGGTCAGAGAAAAAGTGGTATTGTCAAAAGTGTATAGCAAAGCATGAAAACATTTGTAAAAGGAAAAGTGTTGTGTAACTTTGTCAATATATAATGCTGAAACCCCTACCCCACAGGCTTGTCTGGGCACACAGAGCCTGCAGTGTTGGTAAGACAATGTCACTGCCATAGACCCATTTAGACAGCAGTGCATTTACAGCTAGCAAAAATAATGAGTTATGCAGATCAACCCCAATATGGCTCAACAGAACCTTTACATTCCCAAAACCCAAGGATATACATTAATTTTCCACACATAATGCACCATGATATTCACATATATTGAATTTGTTTAATTCCTTTCTGCTGGAATAGCCAGACTGAGAGTAGGTTTCACTATGCATGGCACAGGGATACTCTGGGCCTGGGACAAGCGTTCTCTTAATATTAATACAAACACCAGATCAGAGAACAAATGTGAGATATTTTGGCATTGCTTGAATTCTTCTTAAGTTAATACGTAAATCAAAAATTCCTGTCAGTCCAGCACCAAATATCAGCAGCCTTCAGCATCAGGTTCATGTTGATATCCACTCATATTCAGATGTGGTGAATGACATGCTTCTCTGGTGTAATGGCAATTAATAGCAGAGACTCAGAAACAGCTCAGGAGTGTCAGATGTAGTCCCAAGTTAGCACTTGCAGGTGAATTTCACAGTGCAGGATTAAAATGTTTTATGTTGAGACCTCCTGGTCTTATCATATGATTGCAGAAAGGAAAAAAGGTGCCTATTATACATCTAAAGTCAAGTGATTCACTGCACAGCATATCCACCATCTTCCTTTCAGGGCTATATTTCAAGAGGTTTGGCAGTGAAGCAGCCTGGCTGTGTGAGAACAGAAACCTCCCCTGGTGAACACGGAGAGTGGCTCTGTAACATCAGCGGCGGAACAAAAAGCTGAAAAATGGGGTGGGGGCCGTGGGTGTTCGGATTTAAAAAAAAAAAAGAAAAGCTTAAACGTTCTTTAGCTTAGTTGTTTGGGTTTTTTTTCTTTTGAATACATAAATGAGAAATTTATCACCCACACAATCTTGTCTGATTCAGCGGGAAAAGTGTGTTTTCTCACTTTGCGCAATCCCAATTGTTCCGAGTGGGAAAAGGTGGTGGAAAATACGTCTTGACAAATTGCCCCCAGCCCCCCAAAAAGGATGGCTATTTTATTTCTGTTAGAAAAAACCGAGCAGATACTTACTGGAGCTCAAAGGCACAGTGTGGCGGCTCAAGGCACTGCCAGAGCGGGGAGAGGGGCACGCTTTGCGGGCCCCGCCGGGAGCGGTGGCCGCGGGCAGGGCGGGGGGGCCGGGGGCTGCCCGGGCCCCGCTCCAGCGCCAGGTGGATGCTGCGGGGCTCGGCGCGGGGCTTCCCCGCTCCCGAGCGCTCCGGCCAGCGGAGCTGTCGGTCCGTATTAAATGGCTGCCTGCTTTTCGGGGCTGCCGGCTGCCTCGCGGTTCGGCTGTTTATTTTTTTTTAGCAGCTCTGCCGTCTCTCGGGGGCAGCTCCCCCCCTCTCCGCCCCGCCGCTTCCCCAGGTGAGGCTTCATCCCACCGCCTCCTCGTCCGCCCCCACCTCAGCCCTTCCTCCCCTCGTCGCCCTTCCCGGGAGGCGCCGCCGCTTCTCTCGGAGCATCCCCCGGCCCGCAGCCCTCCCGGCTCTCCTGCTCCCGGGCCAGGGTGCGCCTGGGCGTGGGCTGGGGCCGGGAGCGCCGGCCCGGCCGTGCGAGGCGAAGCGCGGCTCTCCCGGGGAGCGGGAGGCGGTGGCCGGCCCGGGGGTGGCGGGGCAGGGCAGGGCAGGGCAGGGCTGGGCAGGGCAGCAGCTCCGGAGCGCCTCAGCCCCGCGCCGTGCCGTGCCGTGCCGGGGAGCGAGCGGCTCCCCACCCGGCTCGCTCCCTGTGCAACACCCTCACCCTTGGCCCTCCCCCACCACCCACCACCCGCTGGTTTTCCTTTTTTTTTTCCCCATTTTTTCTTTTTTTTTTTTTTTTCTTTTTTTTCCTTTTTTTTTTTTTTCCTCTCCTCCACCCTCCTGCAGCGAGTTAAATATTTCTTTTGTTAATTGACGCCCAAAGTGTTCCCAATCCCTTCCCCGCGCCGCCCGGGCCGGCCGAGGACGTGTGCACGCCCAGATCCGCTCGGTGAAGCAGCACAGATCCGCGGGGCCGAGCGGGTATGTGCGTGAGGAGGAGGAGGAGGTGGTGTAAAAGGAGCGACGAGCACAAAGCAGATTTGAGAGGAATAATTTAACTCCGGTGTTTGTTGTTTTTCGGGGGTTTGGTTTTTCCCTTCTCTCTCTCTCCTTTCTATCTTTTTTTCTGCTCAGGATTTAAATGTCACTCAAAGCATCCCCAGATCAGCTTTCCGCTCGTCTGCTGTTTCTTCCGAGGCATTAATTGGATCACACGCTGCATTTGAAGAGCTTGGGTGTTTTACCCACTAAGGTAAGTGGGCTTATGCACCTACACGGGGTCTGGATGGTCACCAAAAGCTTTTCGGGGTGGTGTTTTTCTTCCCCTTGGCCCCCCTCCCCCAGCTCCGTGGCCAGGTTTCGCTCTACCTGAAGAACTCGCATCGCTGGGTTAAACATCGGTCGATATATGGGAAATGCGCCGGGGGGAGCGGGGCCGCGGGGGCTGCGCGCCCGCCCCTCCGGCACCAGCCAATGACCCGTGGGAGCCGGCGGTGGCAGCCGGCGACCCCCTCAGTCCCCAGTGCCTCTGCTCCTGGAATAGCGCCTGGCATCACAGTAAGGAAAGAACCAGCCTAATCCCCTCTTACAAGAAACTATTCGTCATCATTTTTTTTTCCTCCGTGAGAAATACTGTAGGCGCCCATCTCCCTCCTCCCCCACCGCCCGCCCCCGTTGCCAGCGCCGGCTCCTTTGCCCGCACCTCTCCTCGCTTCAGGCGCTTCTTTCCAGGGACTAAGAAGTTAAGCTGCCCCCTCTCTCCCCCCACCTGCCCCCATACGTACGCCGTGCATTCCCCTTTTTAACCTATTCTCCCTGTGCCTAATCCGAGTCCGTCCAGCCCCCCCAACCCTTAAACTAGGTTGCAAAGCTGCCGTACCTTGCAACTCCTAAAACTTCTCGCTGTGATTTATATTCTATAATAACAAAAAGGACAACAAAAATATACTGGATCCTCCTGTGGATGACTTTTTTTTTTTTTAATAATGCATTTCATTCTTCCCCTTTAATTTTTTTTTTTTTTTTTTTTTTTTTTTTTTTTTTTTTTTTTGGCAAGGAAATTTGCTCCATCTCCAGCAGCAACCACTGCTCCTTTTGATGTTGTGGTACGCCGTGCGCATGCGCTTCACATTAGAATTACTGCACTGGCCAGAATAAGTTGGATCTCTTCTTCTCTTCACTGAAACCCTAAATTATATCAAAAGCTAAAGGGATGCTGAGAGTCCGGAAAAAGCGTTACTTTGGGATTTGGTCTTTCCCTTTAATTATAGCTGCGGTGTGTGCACAGAGGTAAGTGATGAAGGTATCTCTTTTCCTTTACTTTGAATTGCAGTGCATGCTGCTGCTGAGAGCAATGTGCAGCTGGGGGCTGAGAAATCAGAAATAATACCGTATTATTCTTTCTTTTTTTCTTTAGTGTCAATGACCCTAGTAATATGTCACTGGTAAAAGAGACCGTGGATAGACTGCTGAAGGGCTATGATATTCGCTTGAGGCCAGATTTTGGAGGTAATTTGACTGCTTTTGAATAAGAGAGGTTGCATATCCGGGCTGCGTGCGTTGGGTGGGGGGGGTTCAAACGTGTTGTGGGTGCTGTTGCTTTGGGGTGTGTGTGTGTTGCCGTTTCCTCTCCTTGATCCAAAGTTAAGCCCATTGTTTCTCAATTTTCTTAGCACAGGATGCTCTTAATGCCATCACTTAAATCATTTGTATATTCGTAATCGGTCCCTCATTTTGTGTGTGTGTGTGATGATACTTTACTAACCTGTAATTAAACCCTTGTTTAACTGATTTTATCGAGATGCAAATCTCTCTTAAGTTCACCCAACGTTTGTTCCTTTCAGCCTAATGTGCCTGTGATCACAGTTACTATTTTTGAGTACAAGATGTGCTGTTAACTGATACAAAAATGTCATTTAACCCCCTGCGTGCTCCTACTTCGAACTAGTTTGTTTATTTCGGACGTGTTCGCTGTGGGTGGCCCTTTCCCCTCCCCTTGTCCCCCCCACCCCTCCCCCGGGGCTCGGTGCCCGCCGTCCCCGGGGCGCGGGGCTGCGCGCGTCGGGGCGGGTGGCGGCGGCGGAGGGGCGCAGGGGCGCAGGGGCGCGGAGCGGTGCGGAGCGGAGCGGGGCGCGCCGTGCCGGTGCCGGTGCCGGCACGTGTGTGCTGTTACATAAAGCACGGCCACGGCCGGGGGGCGCGGGGGGCGGCCCGGGCAGCGCACGGCCCGGGGGCGCGGGGGGACTCCGCGGAGGGGGTGGTGGGGAAGGAGCGGGGAGCACTGTCTGCCTCCCTCCCTCCCGACTTTCTGGTTATGTTTAAACGCCGTTTCGCGTGCACGCCGCGTTCGCCCTGCGAACTCTGGTAAGAACGAGTTAAGTTCTTGGAGATCACATTGCGGACCATCTTGTTGGTTTGCAGGTCCCCCAGTGGCTGTTGGCATGAACATAGACATTGCCAGTATAGATATGGTCTCGGAAGTCAATATGGTGAGTATTTAGGGTTTGGGGCTGCTTGCTCTCGGAGGGGGTGGCCGCCGCTTCCCCCGCCCCTGCCAAGGCGGAGCGGTGCCCGCGGGCGTGCGGGGACCCGGCTCGGCCTCCTGGCCGGGGGAGCCGGCGGGGCGGGGCCCAGCGGCGGCTCGGGGGTCGGCGGGGGGCCGGGGCCGGGGCCGGGCGGCGGTCCCCGCTGTTGGCGGTGGCTGGCGGGGCGGGGATCCCGGGGCGGGGGCTCGGAGGGGCGGCGGGGCCGCTCCTGCGGCAGCTCCCGGGGCGCTCCCGCCCGCGCCGCGTTCCGCGAGCAACGGCGCCCCCTGCCGGCCGCGCGCGCGCCCCGCGCCGCCGCTCGCCCCGCGCTCCCCCGCGCCGCGCCGGGGCCACCGGAACGGAACGGCGAGCGGCGGAGCGGGGCGGCGTGCCCTAGCAGGGCCCTTCCGATTAAAAGGAGGAAAAAAAGAGGTTTTTACTTCACCGTGTGTTCAAAACTTACCGTTTTTTCCCCTAGCCTGACGTTGTTTTGGATGGTGATGAAAGAGTCGGTGGTTTTACAAGTTTAATTTTTCCAAGATGTTTATCTGTCTTGCCTAAGTACTCAGAACTGACTGTGCTCAAATACTGAACTTGTTCAGAACCTAATACCTTGACACTTTCTGTGTTTCACTTTCATCACCTGGGAGACTAATGAGGTGTGCAGGAAATTGGACTAGTCTGATTCATACTTTAGAAGAAGCTGTTCTTGACTTAGATGAAACTTTACTAACATTCACTTTTCTTATTTGGAAATGTTTGGGGTCAGGTTCTGAAGTTTCTATCTTATTTTGCATGTTAACTGATTAAGGACACAGAATTTGGCCTAATACTCATGGGGCCTGTACAAGAAGGACAAAAGACTCTGAAACATAGTAGCACATATACAAAAGTGATGCAAAATGAACGTGGTCTTGTCAAATATTTGTGAATGGAAGTTTGTTGTTTGAAGCAAACTTTCCATTATTTTTGAAGAAATTTCAAGTAAACGTCTTTCTGAATACAAATGTGGTTTTAGGGCTATTGCTGTAGCTGTAATCATGCATTTGAAAATAACATCTGGAAAGTTACCAGTTATTTTAATACCATTCTACTACTAAAATATTTAATTCCTCAGTGCCATGCGTGCGTTCTCAGAGATGGTGCATTGAATGAACTGGCAAACATTTGTTCTCAAACTGGATGACTTGAGTGATGTACAGGAGTTCTTTCATAATGTAAAATATAGCCCTTGGCCTAATTTGAGGATGACATTACAGGTGGTTTCACTGTGAGACAGGGAGGTGTTGGTGACAGAGAGCTTGATGCTGCTCTTTTTCAGGTTACCAGGAAACCTGAATAATTTCACCTTCTGAAACATTACTTCTGGAGTATTTCTAAGCGTCTAAAAGAGGCTTCCAAACTTTGTGCCACTAAACTTGTAATCCAGTATTCTACCTTCAGGCCTTTTAAGTGCAGATGAAGAAAACTGCATTGTATTTCAAATCACTTGCTTTTCCTTAAGAGAACTGTGGGTAGGAGAAACAGGGACATAGAGTTGTTTTTTAGACAGCCCTGAGCAGTGAGGGAATGATGAGGGTTCCTAGTTGGACCTGCAATCTTCTGGGTCAGTGTTATATCCTCACATCCCTTCAGAATTGGAAGGTTCTCGTGAAAAGATTGTGAAGCTTTTCTTTGTTTTTTTTTAAATGGTTTCTAGACATTGAAGGTCTCCAATTAAAGGTGATAGCAGATCAGAGTACTGTGATCTGACACAGCCTATATAGCGGAGCATTATTTTTAGTATTCTGTAGTCAGTTTATTGTGTTTCTATAATGAAATGTTTGACCTTTCTGAAAAAAGTCTTTTCAGACTATCTGCAGAACTCAGAGGAGGAAATGTATAGACAATTTTGTCCTACTAATTTGCCTAAAGTATTTAAGCTCTGGGCTTATTTTACTCTAAGAAGCCACCTATTTCTTAAACCCAGGCAATCATGTTACATAATTTTTTTTCACTTAGAGTTTCAGAAGAAATTCCAAACCAAGATTATAATCTGCTTAATTGCAAAATGTAACACTTGATTTTACAATGGTCTGTATATCATAGCAGGTACTAATATACCCTGATAGACCTGAAATGGATGAGGAGAGAGGCATACAAAATACTTAGTATGCAAGGCCTTGGCTTTTTTGCTTGGAGATTCACCAGAATTTGGAGTAGAAACTAGGAAGAATACCATGGAATTCTAGCTGATGCAAAGCCTTCTGAGATGAGAGACACAGAAAGAATCTTTTGGATTTATGGATCTGTTTTTTCTAAGCATGGCCTTGCTGTAGCTTTGCTTGTAGTCATGGCAAACACTACTGACTTTAGATAAAGGCAGATCATTGCCTGAAGTCATGTACTAACATTAATGAGATCAAACTTCTGCCTTGGGAGAAGGGCTAAATAATCATAGTTATTCAGCTTGAGATAATTTCTATTAATTTTAATGTTAACTTATTTTAAAATTATATTTCTTGTTCAGTCTTGGTGTATCTCCATCTACCATATAAATTTGTGCCACTCCGCAGGCAGAAGGTTTGTCTCCTGTGTCATGAAGTAAATCATGAAGTTTTCACTTTGTTGAACAGGATAATTTGGAGTTGCTATTATAGAAAGCAAAGGTATGTTAAGGATGTTCAAGAAGATTATTGTTGACTTTGAATTCTTAAGGAGGTGATAAGTAGTTGCATCATAAAAAACTTAGAGTGTTTTAGGCTTTACAGGTGCCTTACAATTATTTCTCTTCTGCAACACAGCTGAAACTATAAGGTGTTTACCTTGTGTAGCCAGAAACTTGAACTAGCATTTATTTGAGTTTACACAAATACTTTCAAAGTCCTGGTACTTGTGAACATAATTTGTTCCAGCTCTGGGGAATGCACTGAATGCACGTGAGAAAAGTGAGAACTTCAAGAGTATGCGGTTGTCAACAAATGTCATGACTATTTGGACTAATTTCTTTGTATTACACAAAGAAAAAATATACAGCAGGTATTTTATGTGATACAGTAATGATTATGGCTAATTCCATTCACCTCTCTGGAGCAGGTCCTGCAGTATTGTTGAGCGTATCCTTTATTCCAATTATACTATAGATTTTCTTAAGGTTTCTCTTGTTAAGGTAACAATGGAGCACAAAGATGGAGAGGTGTGAAGGGTACTAAAATGGTTTTCCTTGGCTAATGAATTTGATGTTATGTAAGATGAGTGTGTTGCAGTGAGTCTAATGCAATGATCTCAAGACAGTTTCCAGGTGTTTCTTACTGTACTTGAATTTTCTTCTGTTCTTCCTTTTCTTTAATATGAACTATTCATTGTAAAAATAATATCTAATAGCTTAATGGGATTTTTTTTTTTTTTTTAAATAAGCAGTGCTAGCTAGGATGTCACATTTCCACATTTTCCTCTCAGTTAATTTTTGGAGTAGACCCCTTGACAACGCACCAATGAAGACTGTTCTCCATTCTCATTTTCTCCCTTTCCGTCCCAACTATTCTCTTGTAAACTCATTGTAAAAATTGGTACAGGTTCATTAAGAAGTACAGAAATGAATTTTCTTCCCTAGACACCCCTGAAGATTCTGCATAACATGTTGTGCATTTGATCTGTCTAGATAAGACATGAGGATTTCTATGGATAATGTTGGTCATGTGTTAGTTTTCAATGTCTTGGCTTATTCCCTATTAAATAGGTCAACATTTCCTTCCTTTTTTTTTTTTTTTTCCTTACCCTTTTTTTTTTCCCTTGGTCTGTGGCTATTCTGGGATTCTGGTACAGAATGTCTTGAAAAGAGAGAGAAATATTCTGTAGCTATGGATTTTACTCAGGAAATACACACTTTCTGAGGTAACGGGTTGTATATGTGATGAAATATAACTATCCACACCGTGGGTCATTGGGGTGTGCAGAGTGGAATGTGAGCTGTTTATTTAATTCCAAGTATTTACTTGCTTGGTGTGCAGGTTTTGGCACATGGAATCAGTGGTGTGTGTGGAGTTAGAGACGATGGATGGGTTTGTTTTAGTGGGAGTCATTAGGGTTGATTGAGAGCATAATCCTTCCATCAAGTGGGAGTTGGAGAAACAAAGGAGCTGTGACCATCTATCAGGAAAAGGTTTACTTCTTAGTGCGTGCCAAGTTGTACACAGCCGAGCCTAATAGCTTCAAAGCTCTAAAAAGAAAAGCTTCTTTTCCTTTTAATACTATATTTCACTTCTATGTGTGAGTTGTGCCAAAATTGCACAAAACATTAACTGTAATATTCATAGATCAGAATGTTCTCAGTCTACAAATGTGCAGGCATAGTTGTAATTTGCTGATAGACCTCTGATTCTGTGTTGCTCTTGGTAATGGAGAACCATTACTGGTATTCTTAAAATCTCTCATTTTTCTTGAGGTGTTTTCAGTAGGCAACATTAACAAAGCTCAAGGTTTAGATTATGGAATAGGTTTAGATTATGAATACAACAGGATGTGTTGCTCCCTTTCAAGTAGCAGCAACTATCTTTGTGTATGAAAGGAAGAGATGTCTTGTGATATAAAAAAATGGAGATTAAGTGGTAAGGAAATAGGGTGGAGCTGTTCCAAACCCTAAAACTCCGTGGAAAAGTCCTGATAGAGAAAAATGAAAGCAGCGAAGTGTCCTATATACACTGGTGTAGAAAAATGTGAGGAAAATGGTGATGAAAATGATTTCTGTCAGCAATATCTTCTTTTGTCAATCCATTCTAGTTGTTTATGTTGCTGCACATAATCTGTAAAGAGAAAAAGGAGAGAACAGGGCTGAAAATGCATTGAAAATGAAATACTGGAATATCGAGAAGGTGCTGCTTCGCTAAATACCTCTGCTGACAGAGACAGTGGTTTTATTATTTTCTCTGTGTCATAAATGCATATGTTTCTTCACATAAAATTGCATTTCTCAGCAGACAGTTTGAATTTGGCTCTTGCCAAATTATTGTGCTTGTACACCACTGACTCATACTGAAGTGTCTACAGAGACTTCTGTGAATGCAGAGCAGGTGAGGTTTATCTTAGAAGTGAGAACTTCTTTTTACTGAAAGCCTTGTTTCACCTTTTCCTTCAGTTACTGTCTAGAATAACATCACATGACATTTTTGTACTGAACTAAATTACATTAATATGGATTTCCATTTTTTGTTACTACGTGAGTCTAATTCAGGCATTTTCCTTTCTTAGCTTAAAGGCGTGTAAAAATAAAGAAGAGCTCCTATGTTCAAATAGAATATTTATTCTTGAGGACCAAAGTGAGTCTTCCTATTGAAACTCCACATGTGGATTGACATTTTCATGCTGGTTTTGCTAGAATATATGTAGCCACAGCATGAAAAGATTTATCTAAAACATATATGTAGGAATATAATGAGTTTGTAACTTTTATGAAATCTCGCACAGTAATAAACTGTTATGTATATTTATATATATTATGTGTATCTATGTTATAGAAGCATGATGTAATTCTCATTTTTCTTTAAGGTCAGTATAAATAGTTTGTTAATTGGATTGCACTTTCAGTGTGCTACAGTGTTGCAAGAGTTTAATCAGTAGAAAAATCTTGTTTGGTTGTTGGTGGTGATTTTTCAAAGTGATCGCTCCCTTCTGCAGACCAGGGGATGGTTGGAAATAATTTAAAGAGATTGCCTTGGAGGTTATTTGCACTACTGAATTAATAATTATTGTCTTCTTTTTTTTTTTTTTTTTTCCCCTTTTAAGAGAGCCTTGATCTATAAATATTGAAGTATTTTGGCTCTTGCCACAGAATAAAAGATAAATTTATCTTTAATATATTTTATGGGCAGTGTCTTGGTGCTAATGCATGGGAATGAACATGAAGTGTATTTGTTAGCTCCTGCTTTAGGCTTCTTTATTTCATAACTTCTCTATTGAAAATCACATAAAATCTTTATAGATGAGCCATGTAGTAGAATAAAAGATTTTTATGTTGTGCTCTACAAACTTGTTACAAGTTTAAGCGATTCCAATGGTTGTGCTCCTTAGTGACTCTAAAGTCTGTCAATGCCTCATGACTAAATCCTTATTATTCCTCCCTCCCTTTTTTATCCTCAGACATCATGCAGCCCTCTGCAAGGTTTATAATAGAACCTTTAGTATTTGATCATGTTGAAGTACAGTCTTGTGTAGTCATAATTCTTCTTTTTCCAGAAGTAATCCAGATTCCTAGTAGGCTCTTAGTGGTTAATGCTGTAGTTCTCTGCTAGTGTTGTAAGAATTAGGTAAGCAAGGTTCAGTCCCCTCATTGCAAAGGACAGTGCTCATCCACTAGGTATTTTTGTAATGCCTCTTTTAAGACGTGGAAGACAGCATCTTGTTTGTCTTTAGAGATGATAACTTCAGAAATAGTCAAATGTCTGGAGTTATTAAAATGGAAAAATTTGCTACCATGAGTATGCGAACTGTAATTTAAAAATACATTACCTGTGTATAATTAAATATGAATTGTAGGCATTGACAAAAGTTGTCAATTGTGGGTTTGCAGAAAGAAAACCAGGACAGAATCAGCCTTTGTTCTTTATTGTAATTACTCTAACTATGCTTCTGCAGGGATTCCCACCCTGCTCCCATTTCTTGACAGCGCTGCTGTGTACAGTGGATGGATAACAGCCAGGACAGCACAAGCCCTGTAGGAGCAGTGACATGGGGGCACGATTACAGTTTCAGTCTTGCTTGTCTGAAGGCCACCTTGTGAAATAGCAGTGCTTTCATTTCATAGCTTTTCCCTACAAAGATCTTTGCATGCAAATTGTCTGGCCAAGTATTTTCAAATTAGCTGACCTATGCAAAGATCCTCCCAAGACTTGCAATCACACCAAGTGCACATGACATTTTTGTATGGGTTTTTCAAATAAGGGTGTAATTAATTCCCAATCAAAAATAGGAGTTCTGTTCTAAATAAGGAGACATTTAGTATTCAGGAGATTTACATGTATGCAATGGAATATAGAAAATGTAGATTGTATTTAATGTAGTTTATCACAGGCCAGATAAAGCATTGAGAGTGTGAGCTCTTCCTCTGTCCCCAGACTTAAAAGAACAAGGGGACTGTGCTATTTTTGTCTATCTTGAACTTCTTTTTGCATATCTTCATCAAAGCTAAAGCCTATTAATTTTTATTCTGTAAATACCGACAGAGGGATTCATTTGTTAGTTTTCAAGTAATAAGAATTTAACTGTGTGGGGAGAAAAGCAACCCTTCTGAGAGATGTATTTTGCAATTCAAGTGTGTGTTGTTATAGTGGATATGTCACTTGTGAGTATTTCCACTGATTTTTCCTATAGACAAACCACTGATTCTTTTTGATTGTGCTGAAAGACGAACTCAGCTTTATAAATTTTGAGCAAGTAGAAGAAATTTACAGAAAGCTTGGCCTTGGATAGGAGCAGTATATTAAATTACCCTAATGAATGCATTACTTGAAAAATTCAGCTGTTTGAAGTGGAATGTCCTTGTTCCACTGTCTGCTCTATGGGCTGTTTCTTCTTTCTTTTCTTCTTTAATGAACGGGCATTGCTATTGACCAACCAACTCTGCAACAGTGGATTAAGCCCCAGAATTTTCCTTCACGGTTGAGTGTCCAGACTGATGCTCTTGGATATCTCTTTTCCATGGCCATGGGTTTTGCATCCCTTGCTGCAGAGCAGCCTGGCTGTAGTGAACCTCCCCTCTGGATGGACTGTTAGCCCATGGCGCTTGGGGATGGAAGCATTCCGATGTCAGAGGACCAGGAAAGGAGGTCTTGCGTGCCTTGAATTAACCTATGAAAGGCTGACAACACATCCCTTGCCTCCAAATGTTTTTGAATCACATTAGCCATGACTTGCTGTTATGTTAGACATGACCTAAGCACGCTGGCTTTGTCTGCATTTGCACAAGATGTAAATACTGTCAACCTGTCTGAATGGGCTTCAGTGGGAACAACTCACCCTGCTCGCCTGGAGCAGCTCCTTCCTGAAGAGATGTGCAGTGCAGATCTTTGTGAAATGGGAAAACTAAATCGTCAGCATGGTGGAAACTTGTGAATGCCATCATTTTCAGAGATAAGTCATCACCATTTCCTTTTAAAGTTGTTTTGGATTGACGGGGCAAAAGGCCCTAATGTGCAAAATGCCCTAAGTGTTTATTTTTAGACACCACCCTTGGAGAGAAGTTGGTAGAAGGTACAAAGTTAGGTAAAGGTCATGCTAAACCCATTTGAGATGAAAAGGTCTTCCAGAAATCCTTGTAGATCTTCATGTATTTGGGCTGTCTCAGAGTGGTGACTCTTGTAAGTGAGATTTTCAGAAGTCTTTCTCATTGTACTTCGTGCATGTATATGGCTGTGAAGTAGCCAGAAGTCCCTGTTGCTTTCAAGGACTGAAGGCATCTATTTCTCAGTGAGAACCAGTTATTAAACATAGTAGCTAAGTACTGGAAAAGATACTGAGGCCTTTTTAAAAACCATTCACTGCTATGGATGCAGAAGCCTTTGGAAAATCTGATCCTAATTTCTCTCGTAAATTGATTTAATTTTTTTCCATGGAAGTTTGAATTGTATTTAAATACTTGGAACAGAGATTCTTTCTGCTTGACTGAATAAAACTAGTGCTCAGATTTTTTTTTTTTTCTGTATAGACCTTTAAAAATGTATATTTTTTTTTAAAAAAAGGCACATTATTGCAGCCACTGTGAAAGCACTGAGATATTGTTAATTCCTTTTGGTCAGTAAAGGTGAATGCGTTGTCATTTGCATAATGGTTATTACCCAATAGTCCAGAAGTTGTTATGGTCCACTGTCTAATCCTTATTTGTTTCTTCTATAAGTGTATCTTTGAGTTAATAGACCCCGCAGCTCCAAAGGACTTGTGGAGCATTGTGGAATCTTCTTCCTCTCTCAAGGACTGATGACCCAATAGGCTCTGCTGGCTCCCTCAGGGGTGTCAGAATAGCAGTGTTAATCCATGTTTGACAAGATGTGCACCAAAGGAGGCATAAAATTTAAGTGAAAAAAAAAAATTGAAGGTCCAATAGACTGAGTTTATAAATTAAATAATTTAGGAGTGTAACTATTTCATTATTCCTTATTATGAAATGACTTATTCTTTTAGATAACATACAGGGAAGAAGGAAATAGGATTAAACAGATATGCACATCATTTACAAATGAAAAGGAGCATTTTCTAATTCCATCATTGTTTCTCTAATCATGTAAGTCCAGAAATGACCAAAGAAGCCTTTTAATCAGCCTGCAATCTTCCTAAAATTTATGTGACTGTTCAATCTGTTTTACTGTCCAATTGCTCTTTGTCACAGACATTTTGTGATGTGAGATACTTGTAGGAAGTCCATCCATAATAGAATTAACAATGTAATGTGTGTATCTTGTAGCAAATGCTACCTTAGGTTGCTCAAGATAAAATGCCTAACAACCACAGTAAATAGGAAAATGAGGTAAAATTACTCTCTTTTCTTAATTTTCAAAGAAGCCTTTTCAAAGGTTTGGGAATTTTTAGTGAGTAATGCATAGTTGAGACCTTTCATATCAAGTTTCAGCTAAAAATATATTATTACAGCTGACATATAAATCCTCGAAAAATAGATTTGTAATGGAAATGCCAGGGGACCCTTAACTATAATCATTCTTGTTAGTGTAAATGCCTAGAAATGAATACAGTTTTCATTAATCTGCTATTATGTGACACAAGTGACCAGTTACAGAGAAACCTATCATAATTCTAGTTAACTGGCTGCATTCAAAAATGCTGTTACAAGTACCCACCTCTGTGCACAGGCTCTGCAGAATGCTTTTGTGAGCTCAGGTCCCACACGAGCCTTGTTTTGCAGTCTTGAAATGTGTAAATGTGATGCTGATTTTTCTGTGGAGGCTATTTCTGCATGGGTTTCACACAAGATTCGTGGGCACTTGAATGACTTGAAATGCAGTACAAGATGACTCTTACAATGTCTCAGCCACTAAGTGTAAATGGGACAGGGTAATAATCTACAAAATTGTTGTGTGCACTAGGTGCTCTTCTGAAGTGAATGGATATTACTGGTGGTTTTAAGTGGCTGGAAGGTCATAAAACCTTGCGGGAAGTTTTGATTTAAGGATATTTAAATTCAGCCAGTTAGTCCAATCATAGGAAGGGTATACTTTTTTTACTCTTGAGTTTGTGCTATAAGCAAATGCATTGCTGAGGCAGCATTAAGAGGTTCATATGGTTCACACCAGGGCCAGACTTTGCCTGTTGTTAAATGGGAGACAACACTCATCAAATCTTTGGCGACGTTTTTTTACTTTCAGTTAAATGAATAAAAATGAACCTTTTTTAAATTACAGAATCATCATGGGTAAGCTAGATGCTAGTACAGTCTTAAACTTAGAATTAAATTTTGATTAATTTATTAATTATATTGATTTTTCTGAGAACACAGAGGTGTATGAACTTCTGATATGGCATATGGGAGTTTTGGATAGATATCTATGCCCCAATAATACACTGGCTGGATAACAGTTTTGTTTATTCATTAAGGTAGGAATTATTTAATAAAGATTGACAATAAGATTGCAATCAAGATAACTGCTTTTGAATAGATAAAGGACTTGTTTTAGTCAATGTCCCCATTTTTTTTATTAAGGAAGTATTTTGTATTTTATATAACTTTAATTACCTCTTGAGTTCAACTTTTTCAAAACAAAGGTGCATATGTTTTTTTTTTTAAGTAATTCATATGAGCTGAAATGCAGTCATGGAGTTCTTTGCATTGCAGCTGGAGTGCAAACCTTTCCTCATCATAGCTGATCTGTTTCTCCTCTGCTTGATCTTGTTCTTCCTGTTTGTTGTTCATGAATTTCTTCCAGTTTGGCCTGGCTCTGCAGTGCCTATGTCTGCCTCTTCCCCTTGCGTGTGTGTGTAACAGATCCCAGCCGTTCACATCCCTGGGTCTCATTTCATTCTGGCTGAGGGAATAAAAGGCTTGAGCATTAAGGGTTCAGCAGGTGTAAGCATGTTTACAGACAGAAACGGTACAGCTGAATTTGCAGGGTGTAAATGTCTGACCATCAGCAGTTGAATTTGTAGTGTGTAAATGTCTGACCATCAGCAGTTGAATTTATAGTGTGTAAATGTCTGACCATCAGCAGTTGAGTTTGAGGTGTGTAAATGTCTGACCATCAGCAGTTGAGTTTGAGGTGTGTAAATGTCTGACCAGCAGTTGAGTTTGAGGTGTGTAAATGTCTGACCATCAGCAGTTGAGTTTGAGGTGTGTAAATGTCTGACCAGCAGTTGAGTTTGAGGTGTGTAAATGTCTGACCATCAGCAGTTGAGTTTGAGGTGTGTAAATGTCTGACCAGCAGTTGAGTTTGAGGTGTGTAAATGTCTGACCATCAGCAGTTGAGTTTGAGGTGTGTAAATGTCTGACCATCAGCAGTTGAATTTGCAGTGTGTAAATGTCTGACCATCAGCAGTTTAGAGTTTGAGGTGTGTAAATGTCTGACCATCAGCAGTTGAATTTGCAGTGTGTAAATGTCTGACCATCAGCAGTTTAGAGTTTGAGGTGTGTAAATGTCTGACCATCAGCAGTTGAATTTGTGGTGTGTAAATGTCTGACCATCAGCAGTTGAGTTTGAGGTGTGTAAATGTCTGACCATCAGCAGTTGAGTTTGAGGTGTGTAAATGTCTGACCATCAGCAGTTGAGTTTGAGGTGTGTAAATGTCTGACCATCAGCAGTTGAATTTGCAGTGTGTAAATGTCTGACCATCAGCAGTTGAATTTGTGGTGTGTAAATGTCTGACCATCAGCAGTTGAGTTTGAGGTGTGTAAATGTCTGACCATCAGCCTTGGTCTGTCTGGCACTGCCCTCGGATCATGGCTCTGCAGGAACAGAGGCAGCCCCAGTGCCTTCCAAAAGAGAAGCAGGAGTTCTGGATGTTCTGTCCTCACATCCTCGTTCTTGAGGACACGCACCCAGCAGACAGAAGCATATGTTTGAGGTTAGGCTTGTAAATGTTCTGCTGAACTGTGTCCTTTCCATCATCCTGGTCTCAGTTGGGAGGTGGATGTGGGGGGAGCTTTCCATTGTCACCATTGGCAATGTCACAAACAGGATTATGTCTGGAGTTGTAAGTGGCAGATGAGACAACCATCAAGACAGAAAATCTGTTTTCCAGCAAATATTCCAAGTGATAAAGAACCAGAGGAGGAAAAGATAGAATGTGATATATAGGCAGAATTGTTTCTATGCAGAATATTTTTTTCCAAATTTCCCTGGAGGGATCCGCTGTTCTCTGAACATCCAAGAAGTTCGTTGTGCTTCTGATCAGCTTCCCACGCATTCTCACCCACACTACTTTGCTGTGTCATCTTAATGTCATTTTTAAATACTAACAAAAGCATTTTGTTTATAATGCAGAAATAAAAATCTTGAGAGGGGAAAGAATGCCTTTTGTATGTTATTTTAGCAGATCAAAGCTGACTCATGAGTAGCAAATATGAAGTAATTAATGTATTTAAAATCCACAATTCCTGAATTGTGAATTTGTTTAAGAAGTGTTTTGATTATAGTCATCAGATTCCACAGACTTTTAAAAATATAATTAGTATTATTTTTAGGAAGTTTACCTTGCTGCAGAATATTACATTTAGAATGTAGAGCAGTATAACAATTTGTAAGGCTAGATATAATTGGTGTTTTAAATAATCATCTGTGCTAAATTGACCAGTGGCTAGGCCAAGTGGGAAGATAGAAAAATAATATTTCTCTGGGGAAAATAAAACACTATCATTTAATCTGGTTGGTATGGGAGTTTTAAATAACCTTTGTTACTTACTGCTTTTGTGATGGCCTGAACTTCCTAGAAATACGGAAACATGTCACTGCCGCCATCGCAGGCAAGCTCTCATGCAAGTTTTCTTTTGTGCCAAAACTAAAAATTTTTGAAATGAGTAAACTTACACTGTGTAGAACATTGGAAGTGCAAGGTGAAAAAATTATTTCTTGAGCAGTCAGTAAAATTCAAACCAGTTTCTTCTGGGAAAAAGGCAGGAAGATGTTGATTTTGGGGTGAGGGATTTATCTTGGTGACCCAATTGTAACAAATGACTCAAAGAAAAGAAAAATAATCCAGTTGCACATGGGATCACCAGTAATATATGAACAGCAATGGAAGAAAAAAATATTTGTATTAACTATATCACATATTATCAGTAGAACAACTGCTTAAATTAAGATTTAATTCAGTTTTTGTAGAAGCTGGCTTCAGCTTTTAGCTTTTGCTTGGTAGTCCTGTGGGTTTCCTCATGTATCAATAAGAGCTTCCAAACTGTGGGTTATGAAATGCTGCAGTTTCTTTTATTTTGCAGTAGCAGCCACCAAGCCCCGGTAATGACCCCCTTGTAAAAATGACAAAGATATTTTGCTTGAAGGAGGTGAAGTGCAATTTTTGTCTCAAGTGGGAACCAACAATCCAGCTCCCATGCTATCTGAAATACTCCCCAAAAGATTAATTTTTAAGTGTGTCTAAAAGCTTCTACAAAAAGCAAGAGAAACATTGTGTGGCTGTCACTAAGTGCAGTATGTTATGATAAACTTTTTTTTCTGAAGCTCACTGGTGAGAAAAGTGTTTCTAGAACCAGTGGTAGTGCAGATTTGCAAACTTTCCACTGTGGAAACATCTCCGTCTAGAGAGGCCAAGTTTTATCTTGCTTGGGTTTTGTTTCTGTATATAAAAGCAAACAAACCAAAACAACAATGAGTTCAGGAAAAAAACCCTACACTTATTTTTCAGTAACCTTACGACACAAGTCTGCAACTTACAGCAGTAAAATGGCTGGAGTTGTATATTTCAGTGGGCAGAATTTTATTGGGATGTGTTAGATTCTTTGTCTCTGTATGTGTAGCTGTACTGATATGAAGAGACCTTGAGTCTTAGATGAGCTGTTGTAAAAAGCAGTGGTGTGGTAGAGAAATAGGTTTTAATTCCTCCTGTCTGAAGACCTCAAAGGTAATTTTTTAATCAATTTGAGCATATATAATCTTGGAACTCTCAAGTTAGAGCAATGTTATGGTAATTTGTTGTTTCCCAGTTTCAAGTGCATCCATTTCCAATTTCCTGTACTAAATTACTGGTTGAGTTGACCTTCTACAGCTGGCCAAGGTGGGAGAGGGCAGTGAGTTTGTGTTTACTTTCAATTTACCCTTATATCTACTTAGAAGAAAGAACTGGAGAGAAAGTGAAGCTATTTGACTGCTTTAGTTGTGAATGGGCATTAGCTGTAATGTCTCAGCTTTTATTAATATATTATGACAATCATTGCTTCTCATTATCTTGACAGATGATGAAAACTTTTAAAATCTTGGAAAAATACATGGGTTTCAGAAAGGCCTCTCCATCCTTCCAAACTGCCACCAATCCTATTTCACAGAATTGTTTGTTAGGGTTTTAGCAAGTTTGTTAGACTTCTAGCAGACTTTTTTCTGATGGTGGAACTTCACTATCCCTCGTGTCTGGGTTTCCAGGATGCTACTTACATATTTTTAAGTGTAATGGAACAATGGTGCTGTTCCCTTTATTACTTCTGTGCACCCCCGTGCAGGATTTTGCACAAATGGCTACACTATCAAGAAGAGTTCAATTTCACAGTTGCAGGCCTTAAAACGTGGTTTGTTAGTGATCTTTGAAAATTTTCCCATCCTTCAGCGCCTTTTTCTTTTTAAAATTATTGATTGCTAATTCAGAGCTGGAATTCACATAGGTTTTTGTTCACAAAGGTGAGAACAGTTGCCGCATTGCTTCTATCTGAAGAAGCCTTCACCAGCAGAAAAGAATTGCTATGTTGGGCTATTTGCCCTCATGTTTTCTAAATATAACTCAACAGCAGTCTGGTTCTTGAAGCCATCTGCATTAATACATCTAGAGAAAATAAAATATCATATTAGTCACTTATTTTTTAAGTGAGCAAAACCTGGCAAAAAGGAAAATAATTTCATAAGGAAATACCCTTTTAAGCAAAGACAGAATTATTAATGTGCCACAGCAAAGAGGTTTTGTAATACTAGTGATTGTGCTTGTCTCCTGTTTACAGCACCCAACTGTGGAAGCACTTCCAAATATTTTTTTAAGACCTAGTTTTGAGAGAGAAGTAATTATTCACCTTCCTCTGAGATTTTCACTTCTCCTTTTTTCAGCCTAAAGCATTGTGTAATAGAAAAAAGGTAATGATTTCTCTGAAGGTGAACTAGAGTAGCAGAAGGGAGAAGGTTTTAAGTGAACAGGTGGAATTCAGCTAAGCCAATTGTTCCAGCATATCAGCAGTATCAGTTTTCCAAAATCACCTTTTTTTATGACAATAGTCCTTTAATTGGACACAGGGAAAATAAAGTAATGAGTATTTCTGCTTGTAATGAGAAATCATAATCAAACTTTTCTCATTGTTCAGACCTGCAAAGATATTCACGTGAGGGCAACCATTTAAAAGCAGCATTCTTTTAGTTATCATTGCTCAGATTTTACAGGTTGCTATTCAGTATTCCTCTCTTTACTGAGAAAGGTTATGTTATTACATTGCAAACCAAAATTCTGGACTGCAGTTCTCCCAGGAATTTATGTGCCTGACAGTGACATACAAAATCCTCAGGATGATCTCTTTGGCTAGTGCTCCACTGCTGTTGTTAATGTGCGTTCCTTTATTGCTATGTGATGGTTTTTTTCCTGTTTGATTTTTGGGTCCACCTTATCTATACTCTTTCTTTTCTAAATTAAGGTGTGGTAAGAGCAGCATGTGATTCATGGTTAAGGATTGGGAGGAAGTTTTAATTTTCTTACATTTGGTGTTTTTTAAATTTGTGAGGGGTTTTTTTGTTTGTTTTGTATTTTGGTGTGGGGGTTTGTTTGTTTGTTACTCATTGTTTTGGGGTTGTTTTTTTTTTTAACCCACACATTTTTTGGAAGGTAATTGTGTATGTAATAATGGGAAACGCTTCCTCATGATGCTACCATGAGTACCAGCTGCAGATAAATACTTCCTTTTCCATTTATGACCCTTCTAATGCACCCTTCTATCTTTTCCATGTAGATTAAGTTTCATTTCATTTTTATCAGGTGCATCTTGTCTACACTTTTGCTTTTCCTCTTGTATCTTCATACTCTCCTTTAGCAGGATGTCAGTGTGTACCTAGAGAAGGAAACATGGCTGGAATACAGCATGCAGTTCTCTGGGCTGAAAAAATACTCTGTGAAGGGCAATTTAAGTGCCTCATTTGCTGGAGCATCTGGACGCTGCTCTGAGGTTCCTCTCAGTTCTGTTAAAAAAAAAATCCCTTGGATTATAGGAGCTGAACCCCAGTTTCCTTTAGCTGCATTCCTGCTTTCAGTGCTGTGCAGCTTGAAAGGCAAATTGAGTGAGTGGTCTGGTTAACATTAAATGGCTAATAATGAACTCGTGTCCTGGTGCTAGGCTGTCTGTAGCACGGAGGGAAGCAGTCATGTAGTGCATCTTTCGGTAACTTAAAAGTAGCGACAGCAGCACTTTGGTTAGAGGCTGCTCCGAGTGCTCCACAGTCTCTCAGAAGGGATGAGGATGTACTAAATACCACCAACACAGAATTGCTTGTTAACAGTTTCCCCGGGTACTGTTAGCCCCTTTTTCTTAACAGCTGGGTTCAACTTTTTCCCTAACACTTTACAAAGCTCTCTTGCTGAATGAAAACAGTGTGAGAAAAAAAAAAATGGAGGATAAGAGCATTAGGAAAGAATGTGAAAAACACTTCTGTATTACTGTGACTATCCAGTGCTTTGAGAATTTTAATGGAGTACCCATTCATACTGCCTGTAAGAAAGCAAATCCAGCAGCAGGGAATGTGAGAACATCTGGAGTGCAAGCCAAGTATCTAGGTCAGCAAATGACAGTTAAGTTATTGCTTTTAAATGGTGCAAGTTAAGGATAGACAGTGGTTGAGCCTTAGTTCTGCAGGATTATCTTAAAGTCGTACTTTTTTGTTGTTGTTCAGTGATTTAATTTATCTTTCAAGTTGCTGGGAGAACATAATTTTCAGCTTCAGCAGCTTTCCACATGCCATTATTCTATGGCCAAGGTAATTTTATTGATCTTGTTATTAACGTGGATCAGAAAGTGTGATTGCAACAGACTTTGTCACAGGAGAGCAACGTCTTGAGAGACACTTGCAATGAAGAATAATGTGCCTTTGATGTCTGCATGCTATTTCTCCAGAGAGGAGAGTTTTTATTTATATTTTCATAGAGCTCTAAATATGAGATGTTTAAATCCTGTGACACAGACTTTTTCTTTAATGCAGCCTGGGGTTATTCTCATGCTCGTAGAGGGCAAGTCAGAGTGCCCTCAAAGACATGTTATGTGTCTGGGACTGCTTTGTTTTATGTGTAAGTATATTAGGTTATATGAAAAATGGTGATGTGGATGGGGAATTTAGTCGAGTAATAATGGACATGTAAAAGTAATTTGAGCAATATGTCAGTTTTTTGCTATCAATATTCTACAGTCGTACAATGCCATGTTATTTTTAGCAGGTTGTCTGGAGTTAATGTACTTTAAAGAATTGAAATGAATGTGTGTAAAACAAGCGTAGTTGCCTGCAGTAGAATCTTACCTGCTCTTTAAATATACTGAAAAGTACATTGCTCTTGCCTTAGTCTTATCGTACAAATAGAAAAAACAGATGTGCCTTTAAAATGATTCCAGTTTGGGTTTGAGGGCACTTGAATCATGCACACACACACACACACACACTCCATAAGCAGCCTTTTGAGTCATTACATTCTGATGGAGAAAGAATATGTGCAGGAACATAGATAAGAAAATTGGAAATACAAAATTTAACTCAGAACTGTGCACTGTAGCTGTCCTCACATTGGGGAGTACCTTATTTTCTGTAAAATTTTATTTATAAGTAGGCATTTTCAGAAGTAAGCATCAAATTCTGTTTTCAAGGTTCAGCATGTATGCCTTAGTCCTGTCTTACACATTAATAATCCATAGCATTTTCACTGAGCTGAGGAATGTGTTTGAATATTTTCTGCCCCAGCTGATTATCTCTATTAACTGCAATGTGAAAAAGATGGCATAGCTTTGTATGTCTGTGTATGTCTTACACTGGGTAGAAAGCAATGCAGGAAATAAGTCAGCAGTGGGGTTGTTCTCTACTTACCTAAAACACAGCTCATTCTTTATGCATTCCTAAATTATTGGAAAGAAGCCTCTTGAAAAATCTTTTATTATTTTTTTCTAACAGAAAATAAGGAAGAAGCAAAAAAGAGGGAATGCATAAACAAGCTAAAATTAGTAAGCAGCTAATGGCCTGCTTGTTGTTCAGGGCAGTGTGCAGCTGACAAGTGATGTGCTCACACACTGCAGCCAGTTTCCATTAAAAGTCCACGCAAGGTTGAAGCAATCTGCAACTTCTCGAGGGAAAGCACAGGTGACCAGAGACAGGACCTGAGGGGATGAAGCTCTGTCAGGGGAGGTGTGTCGTGGATATCAGGAAAAGGTTCTTCCCCCGGAGGGTGTTTGGGCACTGAACAGCTCCCCAGGGCAGTGGTCACAGCACCAATCCTGACAGAGCTCAGGGAGTGTTTGGGCAGTGCTCTCAGGCACAGGGTGTGACTCTTGGGGCTGTTCTGTGCAGGGCCAGGAGTGAGACTTTGATCCTTGTAGGTCCCTTCTGATTCAGAATATTCTGTGATTCTGTGAAGGACATACTTGGCTTATGTATTGTGAAAATCTCAGTATAACATACATAACATAATCTCCAGAACCTCTTCTGGTGCTTTAGAGTTGACACATAATTCCAGATTTATACTCCTGACGATATTGTCATTTTTACTGAGAATAGACTTGTTTTGGTCAATCTGTGCTTTAAGCTCTGTGGGGTTTTTCTTCAGGGACCAAGAGATGTGTGGCATCCGTATGGCATGTGCTGGAGCTGATGGGAATTTGGCTTTCTGGGCTCCCCAGGAATTACTCTTATCTCTCCAGTCTGAACTGGAGATTGAGAGTAATGAGGAAAGACAGAAGCTGTACCGTGTTAGAAATCTTCACCTCTGTTTTTGGGCACGCAATCCAAACTCGTGTTTGCAATGCAATTAAAAATCACTGTCATTTCAGAGGACCTTAATTATGTGAAAAAGCATGGTTCAAGAAAGCTTCAATATCTCAGTAATTGACTTTGGATTTAAAGTTTTAAAAAAATAAATATAATTGAAGTGACTCACATAAAACCAGCAGGCTCTTAGTAATGGCTGGTTCCTCTAGACTACAGCTGCATGCCTTAATCCCCTCCTCAGCATCAGTGTGGACTGGTTCCATTCTATAAATAGTCCTCATGGTAGAAAATTTTGTCTTTATTTCCACACTTCATTTGCATAATATCTCAGTGGAAATGTTTTCAGTTGAGATAAGAATGAAAACATTGGAGTCCAAAAACTATGCAATACTCATTTTAGAGCAGCAGCCATTATCTTTCATGTCAATCGTCAGTTTTTCTTAGCTGATGTTTAGTAGTCAGAAAAGTGCTTTGTTTCTTAATTCTGCTTTTAATTTTTGTGACAGGAAGTCAAGTGAACCAAGAGCTAAAGAAGTGAATGAAGTTTAACAAAATAAACTCAAATTAGTGACATCATTTTGTTGCTGTGAGCAATGTATAACTGATTCATGATGTGGTGAGAGTAAGGAGAGAGATCTCAGTTTTCAGTTTGCAATCTCTATGTATTAATAATTGATCTTACTGACCAAGTCAACTGTGTTACCTTTCTGTCCTCATATTTGATTTTATCTGGACATTTTGGAGATGAGGATTTTTTTCAGTGTTGAATGTGGAGCTGTTCCCTTTTCTGGAAATTCCGCCTTTTCCTCTCTGGTCATGTGTTTGGTTTATAAATTGGGAGGTATATAGGAAGAATTCAGTCCTCTAAAGTCCTAAGCAAGGTTCAGGTTCTTCATTTGCTCTTGCTAACCCTTCGCTAACCTTTATGAAAAACAAAGGGCTGGATTTTGCTTCGAGCTTCTGCCATACTCTTCTTCTGAAGGTCACCTGTCTGTGCTCCCCACCCTTCTGTGTGGGCTTGGGACCTGCCAGCTGCCACTCCCTGTTCGCAGGGAATTCACTTCTGGAATATTCCCCATTTCTTACTCGTGGCTTCTCATACCTTTGCGTAGAGACATTCTTCAGGATTTCCTGGTGGGAAATGAGAGCTGTGATTTCATGAGCACGTGTCTTTTCAAGTTTCTTAGAAGCAGGAGAGCTGTGACACAGGATCTGTGTGTCAGGACCACACAGAGTCTGAGGGTTCTTCTTTTGAAGTGCGTTATTCTCATCTACCTGCCATGTTCTGAACCTTGTTGCATAGAAAGCACATTGAGACAGAAGATAAAATGTTGATTTTAAAATGCAGAATACCTCTACTTTCTGCTGAGGGAAACAGTCATTTCTGGAGCATTCAGTGGTGCATATAATTGCACATGTTCCTGTTGGTGGGTTTTCATTTTAATTCGGGAGCACTGCATTAAGAAAGAAGTCATCTTTGCTGAAAAGTGCAAAATGCCACCAAGGAGGTTGGTTTAGAGAAGTAACTCGAATGAGGGAGTGAGACCTCTTTCAGAAGGTACATCTAGGTACTGAACTGAGGACCAGGACACAAGGAGGCTGAGCAGGTGGCCTGTGGGGCGTCAGCCAGAACTGATGACTCTGTGCAGTGGGAAAAGCTGTCTGTAATTGAAAAGTGCAGCATTTCTGGATTTTGAGGTCAAAGTCTGTGAAGATGCAGCTTTGGTAACTTGGAACAGTTGAATGGTATAGTAGTCAACTGAGATTTTGAGGCATAAACCATTTTTTTGTTATGTATTTGGCCCAGTCTAGGCCTATTGGGGCTTCAATTTGCTGCAAGAGTTTTCAAGTGCTATCCGCAGGCAATAACATTTGTGCAATAACATTTGTGCAAAAACATTTGTGCAGTTACTGCTGTCACACTAAGAATCTGAGGCAAGCGGACTTTGGGAAAAGGCATGGCTCTAAAATTGTATGGATAAAGCAGCTAATTACAGGCAGATTTGTTTTCAGAGCTATTATTACATATCACAATTTAAGCTGTAATGCTGAGGTGTTGAGATTGACACGGAAACATTTCGATACAGTCATTAGCAGAAGCAGCAGGGATGCAAAGAGGCATTACCTTACTGGAAGGTAGGAGGTAAGGAATGTAAGTCACCTTGCTGTAAGATTCCCAGGGACTATATGGAAATAAGTGGACCTGTATAGGGAGGCACTTCAGTAGGGGTGAAACAGGAAAAGACAGCTTGAACAAGGAAAAAGAAGATATTTAATGGAGTCTTTTGGTTAAGAGATGAAGAATTATTATGGAGGAAGAAAGGAGTAATTTTTCAGAGTTCCTGAAGTAGTGGAAGAACACAACTATGTGCAATTTGTATTAAAAAAATTGGCACTTTAATGATGTCACCCAAGTGAAATCAATGACAGGAAATTTATAAAAGCATATCTACTGTTTGTTTTCACTCTCTTAAAGTCTAAAATAGTTTCTGTTTCACTGTTGTTTTTATTTTTTGGATGCATGGAAGTATTTTTTTTTGCCTAGCCCAAAGCTGAGTACTTTGGCAATGTTAGCTCTGGTCTGTCCTTATTTGCTGAGAAAGGGATACATTTTTGTGCAACTATTTACATTCTTCTCACTGTAATATTCTTTGTTGTTTCATGCTGAATCTTCAGGCAGACAAAGTTGCTGCTTGTCTGGAGGAACATTGAGATTACAAATTTTAGAGGAATCAATATGCTTCTTCCGTGCTTTCAGAGGTATTAAAAAGCATTGAATACCAGCAGTTAAAAATCCAAAGCCTCAGATAAAAGTAAATGAATTTTTCACCTTAGTAGCAATAAAGATACTGGCCTTTTTTGTTTTTATTTCCCTCCTTTCTGCATCATCCTCCCTTCCTCATTCAACGAGGTGAGAAACTCATCATCACTTTTACCTGCATCTCTGAGAATGATCTATGGCAGAAATAATTACAGCTCGGAAAATCCATTCCATTCAGAATGTTATTAAAACTTTGCTTTAAAGCAGAGTACTTTATGTCCTAAATGCCATGAGGTGGCTTTTGGGAGGTCTTGTTTATAGGGCAGGAGATTCAGGAAGACAAATATCCTGTCAAGCCAAAGCAGCACTCATTAGCCAAAAAGAATGGTCACGATAGAGAGGTCTGGACTCAAAAGATACTTGAGCACCATTTTTAAGGGGCTTGGGGTTTGGTTTTTTGTTGGTTGGTTGATTGGTTGGTTTTGGTTTTGGCGGGTTTTTTTGTTTGTTTTGGTTTGGTTTTTGGTTTTTTTTTTGTTTGTTTGTTTGTTTGTTTGTTTTTCAGTTTTCTTCTGAGAGTTTTTTTTTGTTGGGTTAACTAGGGTAAAAATTAGGTGATTGGAGAGTTGTTTAGCTTCAAGGCAGTATCCGTGTGAGCATCTGGTTTTGGGAAGAACAGAAACGTTATTCAGAGATTTGCATCTTCCTGCAAGGCTTCTGTTAGAAGGAGACATTAACTCAAAGACTGTTACTTTAACAGGTAAAAGGCTTTTGGATTGCTATTTTTCTGTAAATACTTATCTCAGAATTTGCTTTGGCTTTGCATTGCTGAAGAGATAACTTCCTTTCAAAGACTACTTTTAAGGATGTTACAAAAATAATTGACATTTGATGAATTACTAGGAATACTACAGGGCACCTCCCTGTTCACCTCTGTAGGTTCTCAGTGACCAAATTGTCACGTATATGCTGTACATTAATTTCACACCCAGTCTGAAGCAGGAAGAATCTGAGCAGTTTTATGCACTCTGAAAAACACATCTGTATGGTGGGGGAGTGATCTGAAATGGGCAGAAGAAAAGAGGGAAATGTCTGTAAGAGCAATTTTAGCAGAGGGAAGACATGTGAGTTGGTGCTACTGCAACACCTGTGTTAAGGGTTTTTCTAGTCCATTATCCTGCTCTGTTTTACTGTGATGAGTTCATTGGCATTGAGTTTGAGATTAAAGGAGCCTATTTATGACTACATAAATGTGGCCACCGATTTCTTTTCATAGCTGCTTTCCTGACTTTTTTTTTCCCCCTTTGATATGTGGTAATCCCCAAGTTTGTCCAGTTGGATTTTTTTATAATACCTCATTAATATATATCACCATGTTTTGAAACAAAAACTTGATATTGTCTCTGCACCCTTTGTGAGTATTATATATTGCTAATATTATGGGATTTCTTTCTGTAGTATACCAGTAATACCACTTAAACATCTCTGCAGCAGTGGCAGGTTTTAAGTTGTTCTTTTCGTAAGTTCTTTGGACTTTTAAAAGTACATGAGACAGAAAAATGAAAAAAAGGTGTTATATTGCATTTTTAGAAAAATGAGCAAGTTCTATTCTCATCAAACTCTCTTCTTATCAATAGAAATATGAGTAAGAAAATAATTTTGGTAAGCTTTGCCTTAATTGTAGTCGTGCAGTGGGAATATTATTGTAGGTCTCCGAACAAAAGAATTTTCTTTGGCTCTCAATATTCATGTATTTAATATCAGCAAATGTTTCTATCTGCTTTGCCATTATATGCACAATGATTTTTTTTAAGAAGAGACAGACCTGAAAGGAAAAGTGTATTTTATGGATAGATTATGCTCTGAACCATCTGAAATGGTTTAGTAAAAACCATAGGAGGTGCTTTTTGCACTTATTAGCATCTTTTTAGCTCTGACATTAGTAATGCAGTATTTATCTGAAGACAGTCAAGTCAGCTTTTTATGAGGCAAAAATTACCAAGAAAAATTGCATGTAATGTTCTGGAAACAAAAAAGACAGATAGACAATGGTTTTGCAATTGAAAAGAGATGTTACCAGCTGTTTTATAGATTGGTCACTGGGGATTTAATGTGAGATAATTAACTTTACCTTACATGAGGTAAATTATGCTTTTAGTCTTTGGATGCTACTAATGAAAAGCCCTTTAGGAACACATAGAATGAACTGTAGGATCAATTTTTAAGTCTGTCTGGTGTTGTTTACTTTAGCTGCCACATTACCTTATGCCACAGGGAGTATAGAGAAGGAAATAACCATCCTTTATTGAGACAAGAAAAACAACAAACATGCGGCACATGCAATTTTAGTTTACCTCCAGAGTGGTGTCTGCTGAGATAAATTTAAGTATTGATAGATTTCTGGTCAAATTCTAGCAGATTTTGACATGTCGAGGTCTTCTAATAGTGTACTTAAGACACTTCCCCTAGCAGGAAAATATAGTGAACTTACAGAATGTCTTTACTGGTTTGTTCCTGATCACAAAAGAAGTTTGTAGAAGGCAGAGGAACTGAGGTTAAATGCCCAAATCACTGGATGCACATTAGACCATAAAATGAGGTCTGCATGAAAGGAGAAGAGGGTAAAAATGCCCTGGGCCTAGCCTGCTCTCCCAGATTAAAAATGAAAAAAATTAAACATTATCGAGGCTGTGTGCTTTGGAGGTCCTTGAGAGCACCATTTTAAACTTTTATGTCACATTGCCTTCAGAGTCATACAATTTCCTGGTCTGAACTGGATGGGTGCTGATGACATAAGTTGCCTCTGAATTGCTGATTAATATGTATGATTTTACCTGTGACAAATTCAGTGCTTTCACTTATTGTGTGAGCTCCCTGAGAAATTACTCATAATTCAAATATAAAAAAGAAAAAAATAATGCAATAAAAAGAGTTCAGCACCATATAATGGAGCTTGAAGTTCCTAATAGGAAGAATTTAAGCTGTACAGTAACATGTAATTCTAAACATGAAATCTATGGCAGTTAATTAGAGGTGGCTGGATAACAATTGCACCAAACAAAATGAATTACTGGAAGCAAGCTTATAAAAATCAACAATGCCATGAAGTTTACAATATAGGACTCTTCTATCAGTTGCTGAAATGAACATGATTATCATTAGAACAGTCTTGTTTCTCCTTCCCTTGATTGTCTGTATATGTATTTTGCTGTGAATATGCATGTGCTTTAAGCTCCCAAATTTCAAGATATTTTTAGCTGTTAAAATGTGAAACGGATCTTTCGTGCCTTTGTTCTCAAGTGCCTGTTGTCTGAGTTATAGGCAAGTTTAATTTTTTCTATATTCAGCTGGACCACAGGGGAATCCTTGCTTTAATTAGTAAATTGCTTTTCAGTTATGTTTTTACACAGCCAACCATTGTTGAGTTTGCGTTGCACTGCGGTGCTTATCCACTCTGTCAAGTCTGCGTTAGGGCAGCGGCTCCCCAGCTGTGCGGGAGGAAGAGCAGCCAGGTGGCAGTTCTTGCTGAAACCTGGAGGTGCTTATTCGGAACTGAAACACCAGGCTATGAGCTGGAGCACAGAAAGGCTCAGGTTCTTCAGCTCCCAGCTCCTGTGACACTGCTGAGCCTCTTGGCCCCTGCCAGCCCCCAGGCCATGGTGTGTGTCACCAGAGATGCTCCTGCCCCTCATTTGTGCGCCAGGAGACCTTTGCCAGCAGTGCTTTGTGCAAGGAGAGCCAAGGTGCCACTGCTGTCACTGAGATCTTGTCCCATGTGGCTCTGGAGTCCCTGATGGGTTTCCATTTTCATACCAAGAGTCTTTTGAACTGTCTTTAAAAATGGAATAAGGACTTTTTTCTTCAGCAGCACCACCCAGCAGTCGCTCTCTCTCCCTGTTTGCCCGTGCTCTGTGTGTTTTGGGATGGCTCTGGGTGAGCCAACAGCAGCTGCAGTTGTTCTCTCTCCCCACTGCTGTCCTATGGTCTGGGTGAGACCCATGGGCAGGCACCAGGGCACCCTCCAACAAGCCCTGCCATCGTAGTTCTCTCTTCTTTTGCACTGGACTTCCCCACAGGCCATCCCAAAATCTCCAGCCATCTAAAGAAAATGGAAAACCTTTCTGAAGGTACAGCCAGCTCGTGGACATGTGAATCTTCGCTCTGACCATCTGCTTTGCCCTTAAGTGAAGAAGGGCTGCAGGGCCTTTTCAAGGAGCTGCTTGTTCATCTCAGTGTAGAAATTCAGCAAACGCACATTTCTAAAGTAATGATAAAGTCGTGCTTTTGAGACTGAACAAATCTGAGTTATGACTGCTTTGAGGCCCCTCCTGTGCAGGAGTGAGGCATGAATGATGACTTGAAGGAAAGAGCAATCTCCTTTCTTTAGATGTGTGAAATCTTGGAAATATGATACCCACATGCCCTCTGTGCCCTCTTTTTGGCATCCAGAGCACCTCATTTGGAAGGTTGAAAGGACGCCAGCCCTTCATGCTGCTGGTATAAAACACATCCAAGTTTTTATGTGCTAGGAAATGGTTGTGAAGCCCAGTAGGAGGAGAGTGTACCTCTCCTGTAAGGTTAAATATTTCTCCATTTTGCTTCTGGTCATTCTGCTAAGCTGTACTGTAAGATAGGGCAAGTCTTAGCTTCTCTATAAAAATATAAATAAAAATATGGTCATAAAAATATAAATGTAATGTTATTTAAGACTTGGCCGAGGTTGATGTGCTTGGATTAAAGGTTGCAAATGCTCTGGGGTTCTGTAGGGGGTCAGTTCAAATACTGCACGTTCAGAGCAGCACATTTGAGCGACTATTGCTCTGTCACAATAGCAGGTTTCAGATCAAACGATTGAATCAACGTGCCCTATTCAGTATAGGATAAATGCCATTTGTAGTAGAATATTATCATTGGATTAATGTCCCTTGCTTTGCAAATGGCTTAACTGTGCCTTGGCATTTAATAGCAGCAGGAGACCATTATCCTCTAACAATGCACTGTTTCATTGACATTATCTCTTAAGTAACACATATTGCAGAAAGAAATTGTCCAGGTGTGTTTCCTTCTATACAGAACACAAAGTGTTCATGGTAGTTCATGCAGCTGATTCCTGTTGATCTCCTTTTCCTCTTCATTGAGATGGGTTTGTGAACAGGGACACTTCTTGGTGTTTCATTGAGGAAACATTTAAGATTTTCTTAAGGTATGAACAAATGAAGAAGGAAAATATTTTTTATGATGGTTTTAGAGACCTGTTGGGGCATTTAAAGCTTTAATTAGGAAACCACACTACTAACCTTTTACTTTTTTGAAAGGTGGATTATGATGTGTGATTGTCTGGTCCTGTTGGTCCTTTTTTCTTGGTAAAGTTTTGAGTTTCTTTTGGACTTCAGCCTTGGTAACAGCCAGGCTTTTGGCAGAGATGTCATTCCTCACTGCATCAGGTCCTGAATTATGCCATGTGCTATGATACCAGCCTTCCACTTTCTGCAGTAATTTTCTTGCCTATTTATTTCTCTTTTTCACCATACTTCAAGTGATCGGTGCAAAATCATCTACTAGATTTGGAAATTAAAAAAAAAAAAAAAGGAATAAACTGCTCAGCCTGTTCCGTGGCTGAAATTATATTTGTATCTGGAGATCTCTGTAGCATGACCTATATTCTCAAACCCCACAATTTGTGCTCATCTATTCCTGTACTTGCTTCGTTGCAATTTTTCTTCCTTGAATGTGCAAATACGTGGTTTATTTTTGTGGAACGAATATTGTTAATGTCCTCTCACTATCGGGTTTTTCCCAGGTGTGGGGTACCCTTAGTTAGTTGCAGATAACTTTGCTTGGCACAACAGAATTACATCTTTAAAGAACAGCCATGCAGAACATGAGAGGGTAAGTCTGAAATACAGACAGTAAAATCCATATGTGAAAGATTTGAAGCAGTCTGTCAATTGGAGGTACCAAAGTGATTTCTGAAAGCTTAATTATGTCCATATTTAGGTTATTCATGTGTGATGATGGCACATCTTGCTTTTGGGTGTGATATTTGGTTCTTTTTCATCAGACACATAACAGGGTGGGGTTTTAGATGTTTTAACTGAAATTTTGAAACTTGCTGCATAAGTTGTTTTGGATTGTTGCTAGATTCCAGGCTTTTTTCTGTGCTGTAGTCTGGACATTTTCTCAATTTTCTCATACTGGTTTTGTGTATGTAATGTGGGATATTGTGACCTAGGTTTCAATAACCTGTTCAGTTAGTTAGAGTAAGATATAGTAATTGAAATCCCATTTTATGGGAAGAGAGAAAAAAGAACAAGAGATTACATAGGCAAATGGATCATTGCAAGAACAAATAAAAATCAAAATGTGAACAACTAATTAAAATGAATGCATAGAAACATCCAAATATCAGTATGTGTGGAGAAATTGCTTAATATCCTTGAACCCCTCTAGGCAAAAAACTAAGCTGACTCATGGTTAATTTCCCTAGGTATTAAAAGTATCCATTACAGTTGCTTTGCCACAAGAAAAGTTCAGCTTTTATTTGACATATGTGCTTCACTTAGATATTTTCAATGCATAATAATGTTACTCTTGATGTATAACAGTAGATAGAAAATGCTGTCTTGCAGAGCCAGAAATTCATAAAATTTGGATGCTTTTACAGACAAGTAATTTGCTGTTAGACATGTGTATCTAGAGGTTTCTTTTACACACTTGAAAATACTTTTTGGCTCTCCAAGTATATCACAAGTTGGGCACTTAATATTGCATTTTTTTAAATTCCTGGGAGCTTGAGTCTGGCTGTTGTGTAACTGTGGTGCATTATGGTATTTAGGTTCTGCTGTTGTTTTCTTTGATACCAAAGCCTGCATTAAACAAAATAGACTGAAGAGTTATTGTACATTAGCCCAGACCACCATAGAAAAGAGGGCAAGACCTTTTTTTTTCCCCTTAGTGTCATTACTATTAGATTAACTTAACCTCTGAGAGGTTACTATATTGATAAGGTGACTGTATGCAATATATTGGTAGAGTAAAAAATGGGAAAAAACTGGAGGCAGCTGCCAGGTGACCCTACTGCTGTAATTGGTGTATTGGAGCAAGTGTGCAGTAATGGGGAACAAGAGCAGAACCAAAGCTCCCCTGCTCAAATAGACCTTCTGCCTGTTTGCTGCAGGATCTTGCAAATCTGTATTGGGGTTGTACATTTCTAGAGGAGATCTTAAAATATCTGTGGTCAAACTAGCAGTGCAGAGTTTCTGATGACCGTATTAAAAAAATTAATAATTATTTATGCGACACTGCCTTCTAGTTTTTAAACCAAAGCAAAACTTGAGCATCTGATTGAAGTAAAATGGTGACAGCAATTTTCATTTTGTCATTTATATTCTGTCTTCAGACAGCACTGAAGAACAAATTGGTCCTATTGTATAGTCAGTAATCAATTTAAATGGCCAGTGTGGAAGAGGAAGCACAATATGTAGATCTTCTGAAAGATTTTATAAACAGCTAATAGAGGTTAGGGACTAATTTATTGAAATTCTCAATGAGCCCTTGCACATGTGACATGATTAAGTTATTTCATAGGTACCTATGAATAGCAATATATCTGTGAGTGGTTGCAAAAGTGACCTGGCAGAGGATGTGCTGTGAAGAGACAGCAGCACTCAGCTCTCAGTGTTTCTAATCGTGTCCTCAATTCTTGAGGTAGGACTATAAGACACAAGTCACTGAAGTTCAGGAGAGATGAACAAGTTTTGACTTTTTTTTCTTCTTTCTTAGTTTATTTCCTTTTCTCTTTTGGATTAGGCATCACAATTGGAATAATTCACTGCTGATTGTCTGATGGCACATTGTCCTAAGCAGAACATTTTTCCATAAACATTTGTTCCATAAGTAATTTTAACTAATGTCAAATACTTATGAATCATCCTCTTATCACTTATGAAAAAGAACTTTTAGTCTTCCATCTGTTTCTCCTTAATTTTCAGCTTTATTACACATGCAATTACAATCTTCATCTTCTAAAAAAATCACTACACAGTTCATTTCACACAGAAGGTAAATGAATAAAAATTTGTTTTCTTTAGCATTAGCCTGTCTGTTTTCTATGCTTGGCTGGCAGCCAGGAATATTCGATTTCAACATTCAGTTTTTCAAAGTGTGACTTGTGGTGTTAATAATAGATAATATGTGCGGATATTGTGTAAATTATCCAGTGGTTGGAGTCTGAATCCTCTTTTGCCCCTTCATTTTTGTTGTCTGTTCAATTCGAAGCAGAATGGTTAATTATACTGAACTAAGATGAATGTTAAAAATTGCTATTGTGCTACAAATAAGCATCAAGTAATGAATACACTGAGGTTTCCCTATTAACTGGGAATTTCCTGTGAGATTGTGCTGTTCTTGAACATAGGAATTACAAAATAACCTGTCGGTGCCAGCTTTTCCCAGGTCGCTCGCTGCACTTGATGTATTGTCATGTTCTAAAGCCATGAAAACCCACATGTTGTGGTACTAAAGTGTCATGATATCATTAAGAAAGACACTGAGTAATTTGGTACTTGTCTGTCTTCTTGTAACTTCATTTGGGTAGAGGAGGAGGTTAAATCTTAATTAAATCAATGTGATGTGATCATAGAAGTTGAGGTCTGTGATTTGGAGTGGTACATTTTTGGTTAAATCATCCAAAGAGTTATTTACAATTACACATCTTGATATAGCAGAGGGCAAAGATAATTTTTTTTCTTGTTAAGAAGAAATCTATGGAGAAGTTCAGGGCCGTGTAATTTTTTCTTCCTCTTTAATTCCATTGTGTATCTTTGACTCATATGAAAGCAATCAGACTCATATAAGGATTTAGAATAAACGTAGACTGGGAAATAGAAAAGATATTTATGTTAATTTACTGATTAATGTATAGATTTTTCACAGAGTATGATAGCAATATAAATAAAAAGCAAATAAAATAAAGTTACTAGAAAAGGAGAAAGGTACATAAAGGCTTTTCTTGCACCCAGATCTAGAGAAATAAGGATCTAGATAAAATTTAAGAATCCAATGGAATCTAATGAGGAATCCATTTTTAAGTGGCTCACATGTCTCTCCAGTTCAGAGAAGCTCAGAATTTTCACTGTCTGGATTAAAAGACCATAGAAGTTTTGTTTGTTTGTTTTAATCAAAGCTCTATATTGAAGTATATCCATGATTTCACTGGGTGCAGGATTAGCAGGCCTGTGTGAAGCTTTGTACCTAAAATCTCTGATCTTTCATGAAAATGAAAAAGAGATCTGGTTTCGCCTGTGAGCTTACCTGGTTTGTCTTGTTTGGTTTTGGTTTTTTGGGTATTTTTTGGGTCTTTTTTTTTTTTTTTTGAACAATCCTTCACAGTATTGATTTGATAAAGTCCTCTTTTGCAAAACCCGAAATTATACGCTCAGTTTTAAGAATGCACTGTTTTCCTCAGGAAAGGTTCTTTCATGAAGCATTGATTCTCTTTGCTTTCTGTTTGTGTAAACTTTGCTATAATTAATTTTAGATTTTTTTTCCTATTTAATCTAAAGAGTCTTTAATTCTCACAGGCTCAGAGAGCATCTCCAGTTGTAAATATTCCTTGCTGAATAGCTCAAACAAGCAGACACTAAATTCATGTTTCAGTGAGTTCCTAAATGAGTGTGTGTGAGGGCGCATGCAGTGTAAGTGTAATTCGTTAATTGTGAGCTGCTGTAGATAATCATGTTATGCCGTAGGCCAGTTGAGGTCTAGCTTGACTTTTTGAATGCTGCAGAGATGAGGAGATAATTTAAGAGGAGTACTTAATTGTAATATTTGGTGACATTAATAACAAGTTGTCTAATATGAGAAATGAAGCAATTAATTTAGGGTGTGCTTGTCTCAGAATGTTCGCGGAGCAGCCCAGGTTGGGAAGGACCTTGAAAGATCACATGGGTTAGCTTATCATCCTTGTTCTTCCCTCTCCACACCCCCTGAGAAAAAAAAACAAAACCAAAAATACCACCCCAAAACAAACATAGCAAAGAAGGTTTCAAGCTTCTTGGTTAGTTATGGACTAACTGGAAATAATAACATTAAAAAACCCAAACCTTGTCTTTAAAAACAAAAAAAGGGCTTCCTCTCGGTGGTGCTGGTTTCAAATTCTGGTTCTGTTGTGTTGGCTTATAAATATGGATCTGAATGCTTCCTCATTTTCCCTGTGACTTTCTGGGCAAGAAGATGCAAGGATAGTGTTGGTAAGCAAAGACCTGTAGGAAAAAACATTGCAGTCTGTAAAGCTGAGGGGTTTGTGCTTTCTTGCTTTACTTAATGGTAGGGAGGAAAATGAGTGAGAGAAGGAGATCACTGACACTTCAGTGGAACACCCTTTCTGACAAGTGCATTACTTAGGAATTCACTTTTTCAAATTGAACAAAACCATTCTTAAAGGGACGATTTTATAGAGCTTCTACTTCATTTGGACATGATGGAGACTGCATTTCAAAGGCGAGTTTCTTAAAAAAAAATCCTAATTTTTAATATGTAGCAACATAAGAATATGTTGTAAAGCACTTTGGTGACTCTTGGGAGAGGAAGTATGCTGTTATTTTAAAAGAATAGTTGTGTCATCAATCAAACCAGTGAGCTGCTATATAAGTGCATTTCATGCATGAATTAACCAGCTACTAGCTAGTAGATATCAAATCGATGTGTGCTGCTTCCCAGCTAACATGGAATGTGCTCAAGCAGAAATTCTGTATGCAGCACATGAGGTCATGGCTGCAAATATATGAGCTGCTGGAGGTTTTGCTTGTCTGACACCTGCTAAAGCCCTGCACTTATTGCTGTGGTCTAATAATCTGAGAGCAAAAGCAAAGCATTTCAGCTAAGATCTTTTTGAACCTATTACGATTAAAATATTTAACAAAATCTTTATTGTGAAGGTAGAAAATGAATTCAGAAATCCAGTGTTACAAATTCATCAAGACTGATGAAGCTGCCAGGAGATGGGTCATTGTTTTCAGGACAATCTCAGTTGAGTCATCACAAAGCTTTTTCATTATTTTTTGTGCCTTCATATGTGTGCTTGAATTGGATTTTTACTTTTATTTATCTCCAAAGTTCCCGTGGAAGGACTGCAAAAATATATTTGATATCTACTGGCTGTTGGAGGGAAAGGGGGGAAAGAGAAGTAATAGCTCTGTCATAAACTTAGGGCTTGAAACTCTTTTGCCCGGTCATCTTATGAATGAAAACATGTTTTGTGTAAGTTTTGAGGGATAGTTTCTCCTGCAAATTTAGCGTTTGTTTCTGATCTATGGATTAGTTGGTTTCCACATCTTTATCAAATTTCTGAGAATTCTTAATGTAAGAATGAAAATAATAATCCAATTCCACACGTCAAAAAAGGAACCAAATGCATTACATTCTTTTACCTGTGCAAAATGACTTCTGCTCTTAGAAACACTGGTTTGGTGTTCCTTCAGGCATGAAGAAAAAGCAAAACCCTTTCTCAGTTACTTCTGAAGTATTCATAGAGTTCATGATTCTCAGGCATTTCATTTTCCAGAAATTTCAATGAATATCAAGTGTGTGAAGCAGAGGGAAGGCAGGGAAGATTGCATGCAGACTGCTGGTTTGGATGTCCAGATGGAAGGAATGGTGTCAAACTGAGTCCCAGCAGGTTGTGTAAATGCCTTCCAGTAAGAGTAGCTGGAGGGAACTGCTGTGTAAGATGAAAGTTTGCTGTGTGCAAGATCTTAAAATTGCTTAAAACCCATCCATGTCTTCAGAAGATTGTCTGCCAAGTCAAATACATTCATAGTACATTCATAATAAAGCAGTCTAGTTAAAAATGTGATCCATGTTTCCTGAATAATTTCCTGATGCACTTATATCTGTGTTTGCTAGAAGGGCTAAAAAGCGTGGAAGCAGCAGTACTTTTATTGCCATTTCTCCAACAAGCAGTCTGACCAAAAAAAAAAAAGAAAGAAGTGTGGTATCCTTATTTATCCTTATTGTGTTAAAATAGGCTGGATTTGTATTAATGCCAAATAAGAAATAATTTCCATGCCATTTCCATTAACCATTTACCTTTCATGCCTTGACAAAAGGTTCTCTTTGGTTGTGTTGTTGATGTTTCCAGCTGTCAAAACAGTTACTTCCCCTTGGTCACTGAAGTACAAATCTGACTTGAACTCTGGAAGAAATAGTGATCCACAAAGGAGGTGACAAATTTTGAAGGTTGAGATGAGGTATTTAATCTAGTCAGTAACAAATAAATAAACCCATTCAGTAGCCAAGGATGCCAAATAAATCTTTTCTTTTTGATTCTTGGTGTATATTTCGGAACTGATAGTAAAAGTGTAGAGACATTATTAGGTCTTGATGAGAGGATAGCTTCAGTCTGATAAAGCACAATTAGGAATGTTTACAAAGTACCTATTCAGAGTGTGGAAAGTGGAAATAAATTATTTAATTGCATCGAAATTAAAAAAACAAGAAATTGCATCTGACACAGATGGAAACCTTGAAGATTAAGAGAGTGAGAGAGAGAACAAAAAAAAGGCAAAAAACATCGACTGTATAGGAACAGGGAATATTTTCATGAGAAGTTGTTGGTGCCAATTGAAGCATACAGGAAATAGTGAACAATAGAAGCATTCAAAACCTCAGTGGTAACTGAATCCTGTTGATTTCTAAGTGTCTCAAATAGTTGTGAGATTAAAGAGTGGAGGCAATTGCTGAGAAAATGGCACAAAAAGATTGGAATAATAATTCACTAAACAGAACAGATAAAAGCCATAGTATGCAATGGCTCTAAAAATCAGACAATGGTGATTTTGAATCAAACTGAAATTAAGTTGCAGTCACTGCTAGATTAGGGTGACCATCCTGATTTTTCCTTTTTGAAACATAGGGAACTTCTTTCTAAATGCATGTAGCAATTTCATTGTTACTAAAGTCTTGTTCTAATCCACTTTTCAAGGTCTTCAAGACCAGTTTGGATAAAGCCGTGAGCAACTTGGTCTGACCTCACAGGTGATCTTGCTTTGAGTGTGAGGTTGGTCTAGAGAAAAATACACCTTTGTAACAGAGGCACTTGTAATGGAAATTCTCCCTGTGAGATATTCCAGTAGGCTTTGGCTTTGCTGGACCATGAACACTTTGAAATATAATTTATGACTATTACAGATGCAGTATTTTTCCACCTGTTTGGTTTTTTTCCCCTGACTTTTTTCCCTAGAACATCATAATATTAATTTTTCTTTCATCTGGATACATCACTTATTCTCTAGCAATGTCTCAACTCAGTGTATTCTCTTTTCTGAAGTGTTGGGCTGTCATGCAAATTGGACTTTCTACCAGCTTCCACAGGCTTGTCATCACTGAGAGAAATGATATGTATTTATTTTAAATTGTCCCTTTACTTCAGTGCTGGCAGTTCTCTGCAGCGCCTGACATTTTTGAGAGGAAACAGCCTGTCACATCCTGGGTTTCAGGGAGGAGAGCATTTAAAATACGGGAAAAGGCCTAGGTGACATGACACTATTGCTTTTTATCCATCCTCACGCTCTTCACTGTTCAAACTTCATGAAATGTGTCTGTCGGGTTTCAGTATTGGAGAGGTTATTGGCTGGGGAAGGCCCGGAGCAGGGTGATTTGTCTGTTGCCACAAGATTTCTGTGTAAATGGAGAAAACACATCAGTTTGCAGCGCAGCCTCTGGCACATCGCACCCAGACCCAGGAACACTGCTGGGGCTGTTTTTGGGGGGGTTGTGCTCTCCGGAGGTGTCAGTTTGTTACTGCAGGATTAATGAACCATTTGAGAGGGCTGGGAGTCAGCAGGGCACAGAGATGGAGTGCTGTGGAATGTGACAGTGCCTAACAGCAGAGAACTGCTGCTGCTGCTCCTCGTGGGACTGGGGAGAGGCGTGAGAGAATTGGCAGATCACCCTTGCCTAGAACCATCTCTGTTTCTGTTTCCAAAGTGCAGGCATTTGACAAAGATTTAGGAAAAAAAAAAAAGCCAACAAAAAAACAACACCAGAAAATGCCAGGAAAACTGGCGTAAAAATCTACCATGGTCAGTAGTAGTAGTGTGTGAGAAAAGGTATGCATGCAGACAGAGGGAGAAGGACTCTGGGCTTGTTTAGAAGAAAAATAAAGCAAAAAATAAACTCAAGGTGTGTCATGCACAAGCCTGGCTGGTTTTCTCCTGTAAATTTGTGTGAAATATCAGCAGCTCTTAGAGACCGTAATAAGCTAAGGAAATCTAGTAGTCTAACTGTATTGCAGTTATACAGTACATTATCAAAGGAAATATTATATATTCCATTGTTTTTATAATTCTGGGATGAACTAAATACTAGAGGAAATGTTTTGGAATATTTTATAAATTTTTCCTTCAAATCACTCTCTTGCTCTCTCACTCACTGCCTCTCTCTTACATCAGTATTCTCTGTGAGATTGTTGTTTAATCTGTATAAACGTTGCTTGGTGAGGTGATCTTAAACTTGGCTTTAAAATATTAAATTTTTATTAAATAAATACTTTCTCTAGTTTCAGAAGTGTTACAAATATAAGATAATCATTACTGCTTTGACAAAACTGTGTAATAGCTGTGTCTGTATTTTGCTAAAGGGGAGTCCGAGTCAGAACAGAAAATGTGACTGTGTTCAGTGTCAAGAAGCACCGAGGAGAGCAATCAGTTAATGAATTAATGATTTATCTGGATTATGTATCTGACATTTTGTTTAGGGCAATATTGAGAAGAGTGCCCTGATTTTGTCCACTTTCCCAGTGCTAATATAATAGGGGTTTTTCACTGTTGGTTACCAACAGTTATTGGCTCAGCATTCAGTAATATTCATGTGTACTCCTTTTCTACTGAACTGTTATTCTTATGCTGGTGCTGTCTGGGATGTTTGCCTTGGCCCTCTTAGCGAGTTTTCACATCAATTAATGGGATTTTATATATCTAAATCTCACAGATATTACATCCCAAGCAAGGCAAAAATTAATAGTGTTCTCACCCATCAAAGAGTTCTTAGAAGGAAAATATCGAAGGTCAGAAAACTTAGCTGAAAGCAACTGGAGGTGTTCAGGTACTCTGTGATGCAGAGGGAATGCGATGTAGATTTGGCAATTCAAGGGTAACAGTACAACCAGAAGAGAAAAATGACTCGAACATATCTAGGAAAATGAAGAATATACATATCTATGCTTTCTTGAGTGTGGCTCTTTCTTGCAGAAACTTCTTCATTGCTGACTGAAGATACAGCTGGCTTTTTACCTGAAAGGAAATACTGGCACATTAATCTGTTTATAAAGCAGACTAAACATAGCAAAGTAAATCCTTTTGCCTATAAAAAAGATCCAATAAAATATTCATATAACATTTTTCCTTTTCAAGAAGTGCATCCTCAGGCAGCCCAATTAAATGGAAGCACAGAAGGGAAATATTTTTGTTCGAATACTGCATTTGTCAACAGCACTAAGCATAAAAATTCAGTCTGAAGCTCAGATATTCAAATTTTTGTCAGCTATTTCTCTTAACTTTTTAATACTGAAACTAAATTTACACTTTTTTCATTGAGATAACTCTGTGGCTGGTTTCAATATTTCTGAAGGGAGGATTGTATCATCACTGGCTCTTCATCCTAAAATCTCAGAGTCTATTAGAGCAAAGCCTGTGGTTGAGAATTTAGGGATTGTTACACATCCTTTTAGATGTGGAGAGGCACATGGAGCTACGTAGTCTAATAACAGGAATATTAATGGCACTTCTGTCGTTGGAGTCTCCGTGCCTTTGTGCAGTGACAGCTCCTTGATTGAAGGAAGCAAGGCTGTGCTTAAAAATAAATAAATTCTGGGAATATTTATTCATTTCCATAAGTCTCCTTGAAAAATATTGCAAAATACCATAAAAATAAGTATTATGCGCTTTAGATTGATACCTATTTCTTTTATTATTAATTTTGTACTTTATTCAGAAGTTAATTGCAATGATCCAAAGCAGCATTAATACTTGCCGATATTTTCAGTCGCTGACTGAATTCTTAAGGCTTTGTTTGTTTGTGAAGGAACTTGGGAATCTGTGAAGCATCAGAAAAAGAGCACTCATTCAATGTTATGCCTCTTCAGTTCTGCATCGAGGCACAGCCTGAATTCTCAGATTTAAGCCAGATTTAATTTAATCCAGCCCCCCCATTACAAGTATCAGACACTCAGGGTTCTGGTAGCTGTTTCTGGTTTTTTGATTTTGAGTCTCTTCTGCAAAACAATATCTTAGGCCACCATCTGCTCTCATCAAACCTTTCAGTAGGATCTCCAGTTCTGCTTAACCACGGGTTTATTTCCGCTCTACTTAAGAATTATTATGGTTTATTTTGTTTAGTATTTTCAATAAATTCTTTACTGTTTTGCAATGCAATTGCATAATAGGCTAAAATAAGGGAAGCCTAGTAATAAAAGCAATATAAGTACGATTTCTGTTAAAGGTATTTACCTTTCTGAAGATCTGTGGAACTGCACAATTGCAAAGGGAATGATCTGTGAACTCTGGGAAAAAGCTTGAAATACATGAGTAAAGAAAACTTTGAAATTGGAATATAAATAAACTTTTTGATGTTTCTTGTGGCCTAAAATATTTTCTTTTACTTCAAAGACACGACTAAATAATAATAGCACATAATTTTGTCTGAGGCACAAAACTACTGTTTTCATAACTTCATTTAAGCGACTATAGTTGCATTTATTCATCGCACTCTGCTTTTGCTTTGTTCATCTGCGGATCCTGCGGTGCTGGATCAGGATGACGAGATCCTTTCAAAAGAGAACAATCTGAGCATCTCAGGAGACGTGACTCTCTTAACCAAGTAGCAGTTAGATTACAGTTTTCAGCCCAGGTTCACTTTAATCAATCTTCCCCTTATTATCAAGAGACAGCAAATCAGAGAGAGCTCAAAAACCTCTGGCAGACGCTGGCAGATTGGAGCGACACGCAATTGCTGGCTCGGGAGAAGTGCAGTGTCATGGCTCAGTCTGGATGACTTGTCAGAAATGAAAATCAAGTGTCACAGCATCTTGCTCAACTAATTGAGGTTACAGCAAACATCTCAGCCAGAGCTGCCTCATTTCACTTCAGTGCATGAAATCCATTGCACTGTGAGGCCGTGGCATTGTCTAAATCACCGTGGAGAAACAATATAAATATTGGATCCCCTCAGCAGTGCTAAGGAGACACAAATTCATGATCTTGTTGCTGAAATCTTACAGTTTCTTACTAGAGATTTCACACAATCAGGACCGAGAGTTTCATGCTTAGGAGTGAAGCTCTGCTGACAGTCATTTGGCTTTCACACCCAAGTCTCTTGCTGGATTCAATAACACTGTGTTTTTCTGAGAACTGTGGTGGGAGACAAACAGCCCCTCTTTGCTACTTTGCTCTGCTGACAAATGGGAATGGCTGGTGAATAATTCTGGGAGAGTTGCAGCAAAATAAATGGGAAGCTTGTTGTTGGGATCTTCATCTTTTTGGAAAGATCATAAACTTGAGAAGATGTAATTCCCATCAAGGAGAACTCCCTCATAAGTTTTAGGAGACTCAGTTAGTAACAAGTGTTTCATGGATTTAAAGCCAGCCTGGGAAGTGGGACTTGATAGATTGAGAGAGTTCAACTTGAGTTCTGTGTGAGGTTCTTGATATCATTGTTTGGGGGGTTCTTTGTTTTTGAAGTAAATATTTATAGAATGTGAAAAATACATTTTCTGAAAGGGCATATTTTGACATTTCTTTGGTATCACCCATTCTTTCAACTGTTCTTTTTACTTTTAGATAAGTCACTTTGTGGCGCACAGTGTTTAGCAGACTTCTTACATCACTTTTTCTTGATAAGAGACTAGATAAGGAATTTTGAATCAAACACATTGTAGTGGTTGGTTTTAAACAGAAAGGATTGAAAGGATTGTCAATCAGCATTTCTAAATGTTATCAATGAACAGCTAAATGTACATGTTAAATAAATATAGTGTTCAGGCATCATCTTCAGCTTTGAGCATTTTCAGAAGGAAATTATTTCATTTTAAAATAGCTATACATGGAAATGTAGTAAAATATTTTTTAAAGTTAGTAATAACCAGGAATGTGATGAGGAGTGGACTTAAGCCAAACCACAAATGAGTTCTCCATTCATTACTGCTGAGCAATGATAAATGTCTTCTTCAACTTCACGCTGTCTTATACTGACTGTATTTACAAAATACAGAATGTATGTTATATACATTAGATATTAAACATTCCTTCTGTTTATTGGTTCTCCTCTGAAGTTTCCTGCCTTCATTGCTTCCAGTGTTCCAGTGGCTGTGTTCTATCCCTGTTAATACAAGTGTTGGTTACAATTTTAAGCTGCAGTGTGAATCAGCCCTGTTTTGTGTAATGCAGAAGAAAGAGCTATATTTTAAATGTGTTTTCTCACATTGGACCTTATTATCATGCTTTGAAAAAATTTACATCTGGTGGAGTCTTTTGCATTAGACTCCCACTGTCATTGTGAATATTCATGACCTCTGTTTCCTTTTTTGCCTTGATCCTTTCTCCAATATAAAAAGAGGACCAGCAATAAACATGTCAGTTATTGGCCCATGGGTAGGTTTAGCTGAGGCCTGTGTTCTAATCTTTTTAAACCAATAATAGGTCTAAATTGGTTTTTTGTTTTTTTTTTTGCTTAAGAATACATTTATTTGAGAGCATGAATGAAATGTGAGACTATAAAACAGAATGCCAGTGTTCAGATCTGATGCTTTCCTGTCCAGTGTCTTCTGTTAGTCACCAAAATTGATGGTCATCCACTGACACCAGGTTTGTCTGTAACAATTCTATTTATCTAAAATCTCTCAGCACATTTACACTTCCAGCAGCTAAAAGTGTTTGCAGGCAACCACTGCACAGAGTTAATGTGCAGGATAAAAATTACTCATAAATATGCTAATACTAATGAAACTGTTTGATACTTTTTTATTCATATGGAAAATTATGCATAAAGATTAACTTTGTCTTATATTTGCTGCTCTTCTGTTCATTGTATGAAATAAAGAAGAGGAAAAGTGGGAAGGTGAGGTGAGGAAAAGAGGAGACATCTTTTCTTTGATCACGATAGAATAGGGGTAATGATCCATTTTCTGTTGCCTAAATTTTTGCCCTGGACAGAATAAAAGAATTTATTAAATTTAAATCTAGGTGAACAACGGAATAACAATGAAAGCTACAAAATTGATATTATTTGTGTATTTACAGAAAATACGTTTGCTTATTTATAGTCTAGGTTTTCCTTGAAGCTTTCTCCATACTAATACAATTTTATGCAGCATTTCAAGATTCACGTGCCCAGGGCACCTGAGGACCCTGTTCATTTCCGAGGGCACAGTGTGCCTCTGTGCCTGTGCTGCAAACACTCTGTACCTTTGTAGCTTCTGTCTGTGCACTGGTGTCCTGTCCACAGAGCTTTGGGGCTGGATTTCTTGGAGCTCATTGTAATTACTGCCTCGTGCAAGGCTTTTAAAATGAGTTTGCTCCTATTTCCTCTTCAAACTTAGGCTGTTTCTGACAATCCCATCCTGGGACTCCAAAAGGATGCTAAAACCATAACAAATTAAAATAATCCTTTACTTCTATTCCTCTGCTTCTGTTGTGTGCCTTTCTTCCTAGAGACAAGATATTTACATGTTTTGATATTTTTCCTTAGAATAGAGGGGAATACCCATATTTAATGTGAGTTTTACTCTTTTCTTGTAGTATTTCTGTTAGATGAGCATGTTCTTAATCTCAAAGTATAAAGGGTCTTGGGATACTTTAGGGACATTTTGTACCGGCACATCTTCTTTGAATTACTCTTTCATTTGGGATTTTGAGAACAGATGCCTCTCTCCTCCCTAAGGAATGAATTGCAGTTTATGTGAGAGGTTTTCCTTGTTTCCTATCTTATCAATTTCACTTTGACATATGTAGCTTGGAATTATCTTTGTGTTTGTTTTTTAAAAAATTATTATTAAAAATAAAAACCTAAATTCAAAAGATTATGAGGGTTTTATAAAAATTTCTAAGGAGTTCTGTTTTGATCATAAGAAACTCCAGTAACATCTGAAAACTAGGGCCAACAGATGACAAATAGTTTTTAGTTGGAACACCAGCTCTTTCTGGAACACAGTGTGTTTGATTTTGAACTCCAGCCTGGTGACTTGGCTTTTCTTTCAGCTATGCCAGTGCTCCAAATATACAGTTTTATGTAATTCACTTCTATGCAATGAACCATGTATGTTTAGGGTTTTTCCTCCTCTTCTTTTCCTCTTTTACTGAGGTGTAAAGAGGAGAGCATGTTCTCTGTATATATGCTGGATATTAATATATTAACATGTAGGTTATTCCTTGCAATAGGAATAAAATGCAGCATTCCAAGGATAATAGAGAAACAATTGCTGCAGATCGTGACTTCATGATGTCCTATATTAGTATAATGAAGACTAATACATTTTCCTACTGGCAGGGTGTTACTGAAGATTTTCTCATAGCTGGCCATGAATCCAATCCTGCAGAGCAGGGATGAAGCACAACAGTAAAATTTCTTGGATGTAGGTGGCATTTTGGAGCCCATGCACATGGGCTCTTTGGGGAAGGATGAGGCAAAAAATGTTTCCACCACTAAAATAAAATGCAGATTTCTATAAAAACACAGTTTTTACTGATTCATCTGAGTGCACAGTGTTCTGCAGAAGAGGGCAGGGTCAGTTAGTTTGGAGGTGCTGTGTCATTGCTTACAGAGCTCTGCTGAAGTCCCCACAGTTCCCACAGGCCCTGCCTGCTGCGTGTTTGCAAGGGTGGGCTGTGGACATTTCAAAGTGAGTAGTTACAGCAACCCACTTTCAATGATTTCGTACTGCTTGTTCAGTCTGTGAAACTGCAAGATAAGAAAAATTTACTTTTGTGTTTTCTGAGAAGTTCTGTATAGTGTTCATATGTCAAATATCCTTTTAAATGAAAATGCTTGTAAAGATACACCTGTGGCATGTCTTTTTAAAGTAGTTCAGCTGGAAGATTAACTTTTCTTTCCCAACTGTAGTAAAAGTACTTAAAATAGTGGACTCTCCTTTAAAATATAAAACATCTGATGAGAACTAACACTGCTGTTTATGCAAGTCTTTCTCCTCAGGGCTGCTCTCAATATACTTTGTGTATTATTATACTCTGTTCTCAATATACTTTGTATATATTTAGCATAGGCTAAATATAATGATTATTCTGCCTCCATATAACAGATTTTACAGAGGTATAACCTTTGTAAACACATTATTCTTTAAAACACCAAAAGACCAAAATGTCTCTGAAGTGCTGTGGCGTGGTGGCATGTATCAAGACATTTCAAGTCTCATAACACTGTGAATATTTACTGAGATGCTAATTGTGCTCTCTCAGTTGGCCCCTTGAAGTAACCAGAGTTACTTCATCTGTAAAATTAAGCAGAAGACTAAGACTGTGTAGCATAGGAACCTCAGAGACTTCCCATTGGTTTTGGTGCCCAGGGGAAAGTTAACAGACTTTGAAGAGATTTTAATTTAGAGAAGTGTTTGGGTGGTGACTGCAACTTCAGAGACAGGCTTGATCCAGAGCTCTGTTTAATACCATGGAGACCTTGAGATGAAATTCAGATCTGTGAATGTTTCCTAGAACTCTCAGGCTTTTAAAGTGCTACAGAAATTTCAGGCTGTTAAATCTCTACAATTTTTAAAATATTTTGTTTCTAAATATTGAAATGGAAACTTCCAAGCCATTCATAAAATGTAAATACCCCATCTTCTCTGTGCTCTTGCTGCTGTTATTAAGTGTATACAAGATGCTCAGTACTGCAAAAATAAATAAATCTACTTTTGAAAATTCTGAACAGGAGTGTTTGCCTTTAGGAACAGTCACAATGAATACATGTGTATTTGCATTGTAATTTTCTTGCCTATGTTTGCCATCTGTTTCAATGCAAACTTTGTTTGTTTTTCAAATCCCAGGACTATACCTTGACAATGTACTTCCAGCAAGCGTGGAGGGATAAGAGGCTGTCCTACAATGTAATACCTCTAAACCTTACTCTGGACAACAGAGTAGCTGATCAGCTCTGGGTGCCCGATACCTATTTCCTGAATGACAAGAAGTCATTTGTTCATGGTGTCACTGTGAAGAACAGAATGATTCGTTTGCATCCAGATGGAACAGTCCTTTATGGACTCAGGTCAGTAGGAACCACTTCTAGCTCTTCTGTCTCTTAATTTAAAACCATGATTAAAAAGCTAAAAATAAAAACCATTCCTTGTTTGCCATTTTTTCTTTTTTTATGTTATTCTTTTTATTGCTGTATTCTATATAACTGATGATGATATTCCAGAAAAAAAAACTAAGTATTCTAAGGTTGGATAAAGATTTTTTTTTAATACAAATTTTGGAGATAAACTGCCATTTTTAGTACAGTTCAGAGACTTGTATTAAGAACAGATAAGACTGTAAATATTATTTGAAATATTCATTCTGGATTAAAAGCCTGGTTTAGAACTGCTTCTTCAAAGAAATTGAAATAGAAAATACAAAATGAGGATTAGAGGAAAAAACGGTAAATGTATATGACAGCTCAATTGATAGTTTAACTGATATGTTTTTAAAATATTTTTGATTGAATATTAGATTGTTTATATGCTAACCAGATTTCTGATTTTCACTGATGAGATATGACTTGAAATGTTTTTCAGCCTGTTGTTATTGTTGTGTGTGACTGTATGAAGAGGGGTGACTGGAGAAATCAACAGAAGGGCTTCACTCTGGAGAAGTTCTGAGAACTGGGGAAATTGTCTGTGTAGTGATGTTTATAGGAAAAGTAATTGCTGAGAAATTGATTTAAAAACATAGCTGCAAAAGGTGTTTGACAATGCGGTGTGGGTGGGTAACAAAAGACAGGAAAGCATTTTCTGGGTGAACAACAGAAAATGCTGCAGTTGGGTTTTGTATTTACCAATTTCTATTGTGTCCAATTGTGTTTTCCCTGGGAGCAGTTCAGGCTCTGGCTCCATGGCTGGGAGCAAGGCTGGGCTTTTTGTGATTGTTCAATGAAGCAACACATTCTTGGTTCCTTGAAATGGAGTTGTAGTTTAAAGTGAAATGTAAACCAACTGCGTAACACACATTCGTATTAATGGAGTCAGAGTGAGTGTAGCAATGGTTTTGGTGTCGTTTTCAATTTAAGATTCTGAAATAATAATCTTTATTATTATCTCCTCAAATAAATTAGAAATAAATATCAGGTTTAATGTCTTCAATAATGCTAATTTTTTATTGCTACTTGTGGCATTTTCATTCTGACTACTTAAACATCCTTAATAATTTCTGTTTTTTAAAAGGTTGGTGAACAGTAAACAGAGCTCACAAAAAATTGTCCATAGAAGAATCATGTAAAAGAAAGTTTTGTTTTCTGGGGGTTTCTTGTTCATTTGTTTTTCAAAAAATTTAAGCCTTTCATGGAGTATACTTTGTCTAAGGTTTTGAGGGTTTTGTTTGTTTCTTTTTTTGAGCTGAAATGGTGTTGGTACTGTTTCATTGTCTTGGGTGAAACCTTTCCTCCTTTTCATTAAGCATGAACAGCAAATAAGTTTTACTACCTTTTATAAGATGCAATTAAGTGAAATGGTGTCTATTTTTAACTTAAAGCTGTTTAATGTAATTAGAGGAATCATTATTAATGCTTTAAGCCTTTATTTCCCAGAGTTATTTTCTTCAATATTTGCAATCACAATATGTTATCCAGAATTTATGGGATTTTTTTTCTATTGTTGAACTTAGCACAGCCCAGTTAAAGGTATTTAGACAGCTTTTTTTTGCATTAATTTACTTTAGCTTATACTTGCAGCCACATATTCTTACATTCTTCTAAAGAGAGATTCCTTTAAGTATCAGTCGTAATTTTTTTCAGCTCCCCATACATCTATTTATAAACATTATTACATGCACACACATGAAAATGTTGCTGTGAACTCTGTTGCATTTACCTTAATTGCTGTAACCAAATTCATTGAACGGCAAGTGATCTTATCAGTATAAATGGAACCATCCCTTTCCCTTATGTCCCTCCAGTTTAATTTCTATTTCAGATGGCAGATCCCTTAACGTTGTTCTTTTTGTTTTTGTGAGCAGAACCCGCACACGGTGTGCATGTCACATCTGATGAGATCTGACATTGCGAAGGTAAATTTCAGGAAGGACTAGGAGGCAGTTGTGTGAGCACCTGGATTATGCTTTTGCTAAAAGAGGGGAGAGAGGGAGTGGAAAAAAAGAGAAATGCCTAATAATGAATGGAGACATCTAAATGGTTGGGATGTTGTCCTCTCAGCCTGCCCTGTTCCCTGCTCCAGGGCATTAGTTAAGGGCATGACTGAATTCTTGACCTTTTTTTACAGAGAAAAAACTGGTTGCTTTTAGGTTAAGAAGGACTTTTATTTCTGAGGGATAGCTGCCAGCTATTTATGTTTTGGGAAAATGTTTTATTTCGGGTTTTTTTCATATTCCATCTGGCAAGAAAATTATTCTTTGCTGCCAAGACCAGGACATTCAATAGATGATATACTTAAATCACCTAAATGGTAGAAAATTGTAAACATATAGTCTTAAATGAAGAGTCATTACAGGGAAAATTACTATGTTGGAAGTTAAGATGACTTGCAAGAGGGTATTAGTGATTTGACAACATATTTAGAACAGTAAATTTAGACATTCAAATCTAGGATAGCAAACAGTTTACAGTAGGTTGAGCAAAGCTTGAATAAGATATGCAGTCGGAACTGAGGAAAAGATACAGCTTTAACTAAATTTCTCTGTGTTAAAGTGTCTGATTTATGTAATACACTTAGCAGAAAGGGGTGCCACAGTAGATAAGATTTGGTATTTCTTAAATTTATTTTTATATATATAAATATATATGTAAAAAAATTTCCCCTGACCTTTGACAACAATTCTGTTCTAAAATGTGGATGGAAAGTTCAGCTGTCTTCTGCTTTATTCTGTTTAAGCCTGGGGAAGAATCACTTCTCTGATTTTTGCAGCCCCCAAAAACATCGAGTTTTTGGAAATTTTTTCCAGGGATGGGAATGCAAGCTTTGAGAATGGTGTTAAGTAAGATCCTTCTATTTGCCAGTTTGGAATTGCTGCTTTTTGTGTAACTGTTATGGTGTCTTTCTGGAACTCATCTCTCTGCTGGGAGAGTCTTGCGATGCTCTGTGTCAGAATAAGGGGGAAATTCAGTTTAGAATATTAGTATTAAATATAGTTGGAGAAGTTGCTGAAGACCAAGACATTTTGTGTGGTTTTTCACCATTACCAGGCTGTTTACAGAGATATTGACTCTTGCATACACTTCTCCCAGCATTCCTACAAGAGAGCTCTGCGACAGTGGGTAGAGAACGGATAATTACACGCCCGAGAGCATTGTGTGCTTTTGTATCTCTTCAGTAGGATGGTTTTATGCTTTTTGTAAATGAAGTTTGTGGGTGTTTTTCACAGAAAAATAGAATATATGCAGAACTCCTGACAGGGGCCATGTTCTATGAGGTAATGACGTTCCCATCCTTTTTAGCCAAAAGGAAAACAAAAGGATGTAGAACAGAGCAGTTTTTTTCAGAAATTAAAGACTTTTCCCATTTGAAAGCCCAACAGTTTCACTTGCCAAGATTCATCTAATGCATTAGCAACTATGAGTCTCCAACCCAGCCAGCAATAATTCCTATTTGACTGATGGAACACAGTAATCTCCCGTAAATGAGAGAATTATGTGTATGATGGCCTTCCTTTGTTCCCTCTCTATTTCCTGCTACCAGCATTGAGTCACATGAATCTTAAACAGTCCTGGATGCCTGGATTTTGTGTTGTCTCAGCTGTGCCTTCTGCTGTCTGCTCACTCAGTTTCAGCTGCTTGGAAATTTTCACTGCTGCAAGTAAAATAGATTCTCCCACACTTTGCTTGGGTAAAGCAGCACTGGGCATTTTTGGTGTATCATTAGACTTGTTCAGCAGTTTAACTCCTCATAGGCAGTGGTTTTTTTTTTTTTTTTTTTTTTTTTTATGAAAGGGATTAATTTTAATTAAATCTTAAGCTTAATTTGGAGGTAAAGCTCCATTTTTCGATTTTAAAACCATACAATTGTATGGTTTTAAAAACCGTTTTAAAACCGTACTAGCTGGAACCCTGGAAGTGTTCAAGGGCAGATTGGATGGGGCCTTGAGCAGCCTGGTGGGAGGTGTCCCTGCCCACGGCAGGGCATCTGGGACTGGATGATCTTTAAGATCCATTCCAACCCCTTACCATTCTGTCATTCAATGAATTTAAATTATGTCTTTGGACTGCCTACAGTATTTCAATTATCACTGTTATTTTGTTATTCCAAAATGTCTTCTGCAAGAAAGCAAGAGATCTGTCCCACCTTTTTGATACAAAATTGTATTTCCAGAGCTGGACAGAAGTTTTTTAAGGACTTTCAATGCCTATTAATGGTAAGCAAAATAAAGGTCTCAAAATCTTTTTCCATTTGGGGTTTTCAGAGAGGATAAAAAGAACATGGCCTTCTTTTCTGGGAGGAAGATACTATTTTGAATGCTCTGCTCTCTATGGTGATAGCTGTCAAGGGGGCAGGTGTTTCTGGTTCCATCACATTCGTGCCTCTCTTGGCTGTGCAGCCCTTTCCTCCAACTGGGGCCTTGTCCAGCCTCAGGGAAGAGAGGAAATAAATATTCTGATGAGGTACCCTGTAGCATACAAAGCACCAATAGCATCTCAAAGTAGTGTTGCTATTTGTTAAAATAAATAAGTAAATATTTTGCCTATATTTATTAGGATGTCTGAAGTGGCTATAGCTTTCTTCTGTCCCAGTTAAAAATACAAATTTTTCTTATATGGATATCACTTCTTGTCAATCTTTTTATCACCTGTGAGCATGTAACGCTAAATTTCTTTATATGACAATAGGCCATATATAGGCATTGCAAAGAGGAAGTAAAAAGTAATTTTTATAAGACTTGTTTGAGCATGAGAATCTCAGTGTGTGAAGAAGCGTTTCCATTGTGTTAAGTGGGTAATTTTTTTGTGCTGGTGCTCACACCTATAGATGCAATTACTGACTTTTCCTTTGCCTGCACTTGCCAAAGCTAATTCACAGTCTGACATTACTTTTGCACAAGAAATGAGGTGGATTGGATTTCTGTGTCCAGATTTTTAATGCTGTTAATATACACAGACATGTGTAAGAACCCTTGGATCTCATGTGCAGGTGGTCAAAGCAAGGACTTCTTGAAAACTTGCAGAAATAAATGCAAACGTAGTAAAACATCATTTCAAAATGAAGTCATGTAGCTGTTGTGAAGACTTGAAAAAATTGAATACTGTACAATTATGTAGAATTTTGAGTACAAAGCATTTCTGCACTAACAAGGAAGAATTTCCACCCCAATGTCATTATTTGGAAATCCTGGGGCAGGACAATTCTGATCACAGCTCTTTTCTTCCACAACCGATATAGATCCAGCCTAAGGAAAGGAACTTGAATCCCAATGTGTTGTTTAAATGAATAAATTGTTGCTTTAAATAAACAAGGTATCAGCTCTGGCCCAAGGCGTGGGCCAAGTTCTGTTTTCCTTTCTCATGTGAGTAGTTCTTTTGAAGGTCCCAAGGAATAGAGAAATACCACTACTGTTATTTCTGACAATATATGAACTGAAGATTTGGACGTGAAACAAATCATCCAGGGCTTCTGCTCAGTTATTCCATTTGGTAAATTGGAATGCTAAAACCTACCTTCTCGCAGGGGTGTTGTGAAAATTAATTAATTAGTTTGTAAAGTGCTTTGATCCCATTAAACACTGCATAAGTGCCAAGCATTATTATGAAGAATTATAAAACGCCAGCCTTCATGTGCACCTTGGGATGGCTGGGTTATGGTTACAAATCTGTTTCCTTTTCTCAGAATCACATTGTTCTGCTTTTCCTACAGTGCAGCCCATTCACAAAATGAGCCCATTTTAGGAAAGATGCAATTTCTGGAATGAAAAGGAGATCATTGACTGTCATAAATATCTCTTTTCAATTGAGGACTCGCAGATTAAATATGCATTTTGCTGTAGGATTTGGAATGGCATCTCTGCACCATTCATCCTCAGCAGGAGGGAGGGTAGTTGTGTTTTAAATATCTCCCCTATCTGAAAGAAAACAAAGATATCTTTCTATTTCAGTTCCTGTATTAGATTTTAAGTATGGGATAAGTATTCAGAAGGGTCTTTTGCTTTTATTTTTTTATGAAGTGGCTGTTAAGTCATTAGTATGTGAATAATTCAATTAAGCTTAATAAGAAAAAAGCTTTAAGTCACAGGAATCCTTTCCATTAAAAGCCCTATTATCCAAAATTATTACATTGCAATGAAGTGAAAAAAATTCTGAGTTTTATTGCCTAACAGACAGACTGTGGCATTTAGTCTGTATTAGTAAGAAAAACTCCATCAGCTACAGAACCATGAAATAGTTTAAGTTGCTCCAAGGGTATTGCATATTCCAAAAAACAAATAGAGGTCATCAAACATTTAATCTTAAATTAAAATTTAATAATTTCTATAATTTAGAATTACAGCAATCTATCATTTCTCTTCTGTAATGTCTTTGATAATATCATTCGAACTGGTAGTTAGTGATCCTGAGAAGGGAAATTTTCCCATTGGAAGGACGGACATAGACAAAATCTCAGAATGCTCTGATTAAGACCCAGCTAATGGGATAGATGCTAAATGTGTGTATACACACACATGCTCAAATATATGATTTATATTTGATAAATAAATACAGTATATTTGTATATGTATAAATTCTACTTGCACTTTTTTTAAAAACTAAAAGTGCTAAAATCTTGAGATGGGTGTCAGAAGCAGGAGCAGAGTTGGGGGCCTTTTATGTGTGAAAAAATAAAAGTTAGGATGCTATCTATAGGGCTAATAATACCTCTTGTGGGTCACAAATAATAATTTTCTAGTTCCTTTGTGATTGTACAGATGAAGCTTTTCTTTTACACTTTTAATGTAAGACAATGTAGAATACTATTTATTGAATGAAACAGTATTTTTTCCCCTTTTCAAGTGTTTTATCCGGATGTGCAAGTACTTGGATTTCATTTTTACTCTCATTAAATACCTAGTTTGGGTGATTTCCCCCCCAAAAAAACCATTCCCTTTATGTTTAAATGCATTTTCTGGGAAGATAATTGCTGATTTATTCATCCCCTGTTTTATCCTACTTTGTTATTGAACTTTACAGAATGGTAAAATGATTTCTGAGAAATAAGAATTGCCTAAACTCCACTAGTGTAAGGGGTTTGTTGTTTTGTTTTGTTTTTTTTTTTCTCTTATCTACTGGCTCTGTTTTCTATTTCTTTATTTCTCTGAAAATTGAAATTTTGTATGGTCTTCAATGTGCCAAATAACTGAAGACACGATTTCTTGGAACAGTATTCAGTCTTGCTTAGAATGAGAGACTATGCATGAAGAGAGAGAACTAGGATAAGTTCTTAGAATGAGAGAAACTAGGATAAGTTATTAAAAGTTCTGGGGCCTTGTGCTTCCAGGAAAGTTCTCCAGACTCAGGAGGTCTGTAAGCCTCTGCAGAAGAGCACTTGAAAGCTATGCCTATCACTGATTTTTTGGCTATAATGCAGATATTTCTACTTGCTGTTCAGTGTCTGGGGTTTTTTTCTCCCCTAAATCACTTCTGTAAGATCATAACAATTTTTCTTTTCTGCTGCTTTTTTTTTTTTCTTCGTAGCCATTCCTAGAACATTCCCTGCTCCTGCTAGTCTAGAACCATCCGAGAAGAGAGAGAGAATAGAAAATGTTTGGAAAACTCTTTTTAAAATTTACATGAACGTGCCATCTGTACGAACAGATGGCAAGAATGTCTCAGGGCCAGGAGGAGACTGAGATCAAATCACAAGGAAAGAACTACATGAGGCATGTTCCTTGTGTCAGAACAAAAAGGGCCTCAGCAATCACCTCACTGGCATAACCTGGAGATTGTTCCTCAGAAATTGCTGTTTCAGGAGCAGAAGGTGTTTCAAGGTGGTGTAATCAATACAGGAAAGATCCCCAGGACTTGTACTCTGTGGACATGATCTCTTCTGGCAGTTGTTCAGAAACGAGTGAGTGTTCAGGTCCCTGAATTATCCTCACGTATGAGCTGTAAATCCAAGTTCAGCATTTCACAGGAAGGGTTTGTCTGAGTGCTTCCTCAGCTACTGAATTGGGAAATCATTGTTTTCTCCAGCACGTGGTACAGTGTGCCATTTTGGAGAATATTTAAAAAAAAAAGGGTTGTAGTAAATGCAGAATATCGAATATACATGACATCCCTCAACAGGTTACCATGTCTTTTTTTATGGTGGCTGCTGCTGACACGTCTGCACATCTTTGAAATCCCTCCAGGGATGGTGGCTCCACGTCTTTAGGGCAGCCTGTTACTGTGCTTAACAGTCCTGACAGTGATGTTTTTCCCAATATCCAGTCTAGACCTCTCCTGATTCAACGTGAAGCTGTTTACTCTTGTCCTTCTGCTTGTTCATGGTAGAAGAGATGACCCTCCCCTGGCTGCACCCTCCTGCCAGAGAGTTGGAGAGAGTGAGGTTTCCCTGAGCCTCCTTTTCTCCAGGCTGAGCCCCCCTGCTCCCCCCATAAGGCACAGGCTCCCAACCCTTTGCAGTTCCATTGCCCTCTCTGGGCTCACTCCAACACCTCAATATCTTCCTGGTGGTGAGGGGCCCTAACTGAGCCCTGCGGCTGTGCAGTCCATCTCACTCTTTCCACAATGGCAACTCTTCCATCATTTTCCTGCTGCACAATGGCCCCCTGCTCCTGCTGTGTGCTGCCCAAAAAAATACTTGCAGCTTATGGGAATGTTTTGAATTGCTGACAGGGAACTGTCTCAGGACTATTTTTTAAAATTCTGACATTTTAAAATATTCGCTCCAAAAATTTATCTTGAAAAGTGAAAGGCATATGAAAGCATATGACCTTTTAATGTGGAAAAAAATCTCCTTTTCCCAAAGCCCTTTGCAGGTTTGTAAAGCCACTGAGGATTATAAAGCTAACATTTGTTTCCTCTTAGAAAATGTAGTGATAGACCTTAACAATCACTGCAAAACTAAGATATCTTTACTGTAGAAGGTGTTGCATGCCAACTTTTTTCCTATTAAAAGTGGTAATGGAAAATTTATTCAGTGTATATTGAAAAACGTTATGTTCTGACACTCTTTTGTGTCAGAATGGAGAAAAACAAGGGGTGTGTAGCTGCTGTTGGAGAAACACTGAGATCTCAGTTTAATTTGCATTAATGGAAATGGGAACAGTAGGGTTAGGACCAAGTCGTCCAGCATTTGTTTGGCTGGCTTCTCTCTTAGGAGCCATAACTTTTCTAGCTCACTTCAGTGTGTTGTTTCTGTCAACGCAGAACCTATCCCCATTTGGAGATACCTGGGTAAACATCAGAAATGTTGGAGCTAGAAGGAAAAAAGTTCTTTATCACAATATTGACATCCACAAATTCTGTCCTCTCTTTTTGGCCTTTACTGTTGTGACTTTCTTTGTTGTAAAAGTTTTTACAGCAGTTGTTATTGGTAGAAATGCTAGCAAAAATTAGGTATCAGCAATAGATTTTTGTGTAGTTTTTTTTTTTTTTTTAAACTTAAAAACAAAATGTCCATTTTAAAATAATAGTCTTGTGCCTTTACAAGGCAATATGGCTGATACTGCATAGGAAGAAACACAACAAAATTTGGAATGCTTCTGCTGATGTGGGGAAGCAAGAAAACATTAATTTACTGTGATCATAAAGCTTGTTACAATCTACCTCATAGATATTTTTACCAAAATATTACAAATTTCAGGCAATGAAAACTACTTGGAAAGAACTTAGAAATCCCTTGAACTCAGCTGACTACAGGACATTTGTATGTGGTCAGCTGAGAAGGTAAATTATTGTTAGACCTTGCTGATAAGCTCTATCCTTTCAGGGAGATACCATCACCTGTGATTTCATCTTACCATTTGTTCTCTAGAAGATGCTTGTGTCTTCTCCATTTGGTCCTCTCTGTAAAAAGCAGAGATGACCATCAGAGCACAAGATGGAAACCAAGAAAAAGGCAAGGAGCCAAATACTGAATATTCACCCTTCTCTCCTGTTTCTCATTACACACAACAGGAGCTAATTTCACAGTTCCATCCCAGGGTATATATTTTTCTTGGCAAACAACTGAGAGGAAAGCACTGTGCATCTTCAAACACCAGGCTGATTGTGCAAGGGGTCTCCAAAGCACATCCAGTTGGAATGTACAAATATTACATTATGCTTATCCTGAAATGCCTTTGAATATTGTTTCACAGCGTTAGTGTTGCTGCAGAAATGGCATGTACGGCAGAGAGGAGATGACTTTTGTTGCTGTTGGATTTTTAAAGAGGTGGTGGAGTAGCCATAAGAAAGACATGCCATTAGTCATTTTCGTGTAACTTTGCTATGCCTTCCAGAAATACATCCAAGAGCTGCAATATTTATCTCAAAAAGAATTTTCTGAGGACACTGCTGTGTGTTAAAGGAACATCCACCCCTTCTCCCAACCAAACAGAGTAGTTTATTTCTTTTTCAAGGAAGAGATGCTGAAGATATGCTGAAGATTACTTTTTCACAGCCTTCTGTCTTCAGCTTCTCGTGCAAGGTGCTTTTATGTTATAGAGAAGTCACAGTGTAACTTCAAGTAGATTACTTGTGTGCTATTCAAACTGAAGGATATGGATAAAATGTTGAATGCTGGTGTTCAGGAAAGTGTTCTTAGTTTGCAGTTATATATGTCTGTAATGATACAAATACAAAAAAACCTTAGCCTGGTTGTGAAAGGTTATGGAATAATTTCCAGATGCATATACTGCAGTAGTCAGAATTCTGATGTTTTGGAAAATATTTAATTAGCTCAAAAACCAAAAACAAAACAAAAAACTCCAAACAAACAAAAACACCCAAAAAGCCCCCCCCCAAAAAAAAAACCAAACCAAAAACAAACCTAAAAAAACCCTGAAAAATGTGAGGAGGCAATTTACAATTCTAGAAGAAATGAAAATCTGGTTGTTTGAGAGTATAAAGATCTTTGTAGACAAGAGTTAGGAGGAAACCTTTCCCCTGCACAGGTGGTTCTGTAGATCAGCGCTGGTGCTGCAGGTGGGGTCCCACTCATGTAAATAACAGCAGCTGCAGTTTGCCATTAAAGTCAGGCCTCCAGTCAGCCTCTGTTTTCTGCTCCTCCTTTGATTTATCTGGACAGACCCAAAGCTTATATCATGGCACTCTTTCTTTTGTGATAATTGAACACTTAACTCATTTTTAAAGCCGTCTGAAAAAGGTTGTGTAGGGATAGCTCAGAATCTGATACTGTGGTGTTATGGTAAGTATTTTGGTGGTTTCTTTAGTTTTGTTTATTTGCTTTATTTTGAGGTTTCTTTCTGTGTTAATATTTTGTTTCCATGAGTACTGAAGGTATTTTTCATGTATTGAATGATATAAACTCCCATCTGTCTTATCTGGTCACATCTTCTCTGCTTCACCTCATTTAATTTTCTTTAGGGTTCATCTTTCCATTTTATTTCAGTATGGGTTTAATTTCACTACAATCTATATCTATGATTTGTAGGATTGCTAAGAAAATTGGCTGTGTCCTGGTTCTAGAAATTGTGGTAAGAGTGAACAAAGGCAGTGAAATTGTTAGCAGTGGGAGCACTACCCCACAGAACTGAAGACAAGTAAAAGAGCAGGGAGAGTAGTTATTGTTTAATGTCAAGAATGGAAGTAAATATTAAATGTTATCTCTGCTATTCATTATAGGTATTACAGAACCTTATGAGTAATTTGTTCAGAGGAAGGTATGGAGATTAGATTAATATAAGGTATAATTAGAAAATATATGACTAGGAGGTGTGATGTTCAACTATAAAACTTCAGATAGACAAAGATATAATTATGACTTAACCATAAAGAAAGAAATAAAGAATTGCTAAAGTAGTTTTTTCCTCTTAGATAACTTTTTTATTAAGATGCATTTGTCAGTGCGATATGTAGCAAAAACAGGCTTTAGTTTTGCTTTGTGATGTGGCACAACCCTGAAAGTATTTATAGAAATAAGGTATCCTTGTACTTTGAGACTTTTAAACTTCTGTTTTCAGTTGAGAGAAATTAGCAGGGTATCAGCATTAATTTGTGCTTATTAGTTTTGACAGGGATGAGCAAGCGAGAAGTTTTTTCCTTGCAGTTACTTGTTGTTCAGCACCTCTTACTAGCCCTGGAAAACATGATGTTGAAAGTGCTTTTAAAAAAGGCATTGACAGTTCAGGCCTAGTGTGGCAATTTATTGTCTTCCATTCTGTAAGTGTGATACCAGTTAAGAGAACATTGTGTCAGCTGTGTGTCAGGGGATTTATCTACTAAAAAAATTTTAGTGAAGATATTTTGTGCCCAGGAGCATGGGAGAGTTTCCATTTAGGTAAACAAGTTCCTCTCAATGTTGGCACAAAGGGTCAGTGGTAGCAAAAACATTCCCTTTGTCTGATTGAGCATAACTTTTGTGTTATTTTCAATATTGAGTAGTAATGAAAATAGCCCCCCTCCCCCCGATATTTTGTGCCTCATCACTGTGCTCATCCAGGCTTTCTGTTCATCAATTTTCTAATGTAGACTCTGTACTATCTCTGAAACTTTTGGAAAAGCAGTGCGGTTTTGTGGTCAGTTTTTCGTTGAATTACTGACCCTTATTATCCTGATTCATTACTTTTCACTCAAATCTGGCATGTGCTCTGTTTTTCTTCTCCTTATTGTAAAAGAGGGGGGGAGGAGGAGGGTTGCCTTAGATTAATAGCACTGGATTGTCATTTTATTTGATGTCATGCTTCTGCTTACCAACTACTCCTTCAAAAGGCATCGTTTTCATCCAAATCCAGTGGGACCATTTTTAGAGGATTGTTTTGGAGCCACTGTGACAGCTTCAGTAAATGGTGAATTTTAATTTGTTTGTCTAATGAAGATGAGGATCTTGGCTAATGACTACATAGTCATAAGTGATGATGCTTTTCCTCCTACTCCCTCGTTGCTTAGAGCATATATTAATTGTGCAGATGGTCGTGGCTTAGCTGTGTGATAGTTCCCTTTCCATCTCCTCCTCTCGTGACATTTACACCGTGCAAAGAGGGTGTGTTGCCATCTCGTTATTTAGGAGGCTTTGTGATTCATCACCTGCCTTTTAAATCCAATACTATGATCCCATCTCGTTGCTAAGAGGCAGAATTTGCACGTGCACTTTCTTCTTTTAAGTACACCTGTGCCAAGCTTTGCCTGAAACCTTCAAGCAGATCACAGCCAGGAGCACTGAATTTTCATCTTCGTTCCTACTGACAACATGTGAAACTTGCAGTGCCAGCTTTATGTGGGTAACTCTAAGTCATTCCTTATGTGTTCAAGAGATTCTCAGACTTTTCAGTCTGCAAATTTGCCAGAACTTAAGCCAGGATTTACAGAAATTGAAGTTTCACTGAAAGCTTTTTTTTTTCCAATTAGTAGAATTCGAGTGTCATTTGTGTGTGGCACATAGAAAGTAAATACTTTCACTGCTTTCTTTATTGTTTTGCTTTTCTTTCCTATTCATGCATTTATTTGTTTTCATGGTTTCCAAGAAACACCAGGAGTAATTTAGGCACAACTAATGAAGACAATTCCTTAAAATTTCATTTCTTTTTTGATTTCATCTGTCTGTCGTGGCCATTCTACTCCCCAGATTTTCTGGTATTGCTTCTTTCACACCATAGTATTGACATTTCGGTGTTCAAACAGTTTTTGCGTTTGTTCTTCAGAGAAGTCACAGATTTTCTATATTTTACTTATAATTTAAAGGCTTGTTTACTTTTAAGTATCACTGCTGTGTTTCTGACCATTATTTGAAAATACAAGGGCAATTTGTTTTGGTTTATTTCGCCTTTCGTTTGTTTAGGAAAGATCCTGTGTTGCAGGTACAATTAAAGGAAGCTCATGGTTACTTTTTAAAAGCTACAGTTCTTTTCCTGTCAATGAGAGTTCTACCTCTGATGTCTCCCTCTCAAGTCCATATTTATGGTTTCCGGCCCTGCGGGTATGAATTCCTCTCTACCTAAAGCTGCTTGCAGGGGGCAAGAGCATGGTGAGCCCTTGGGAGTGACACAGAGCAGTGATGCTGAGAGAGAAGGGACTCTGAGGGCTGAGTCTGGCGTGTGTCAAGGTTTCCAAGAGATAACCAGTCAGAAATGTGAATGGAGAAGTGACCTAAAAACCAGAAAGAACCCGAAAGGAACCTGGTTTTCCTCCATGCAGAGTTGTAGGCTTGACCCAGAGCATAGTTTCTGTTACCTAACACAGAAAATGCAAAGCCTTTGCATAATATGCAGTTTGTTCTCTGAATGAGGTGCTGGTATTCTGAATTTAGGAGTGTCTCTGCTATTCCAAGAACAGAGAAGTTATTAATACCTTTCTAAGGCACTACAGTCATGTTTGAATCTGCTGATAGAAGGAGACTTTGAGTAAATGGAAAGCTGAGACAGATCCATTGCACCACAAACATACTCACATGCTTTCAGCATCAAAAATTTGAGATTGTTACTGTTGAGAATTCTGAAAAGTGGAACCATTTTGAGCAAGCTGGTTATCCCCTCAGTGTCTGCGTCTCTATGAAATGTGGATTACAATACAAGCAGACTCCCATCTAAATTCCAAAGAATGGCTTCTGGAATGCAGTACTGATGTTCACGTGATTACTCCTCTCTTTTGTCAGCTTGGAGGGGCAGCAGAGGAAAAACATTTAACCTTAACAAGAGAGTTATTAAACTGCTGACACTGTTCACAAAACTTCTTGTCTATGGTTAGAAATGAGATCTAGCACCTATGAGAGAGATTTTGCAGAGTCACTAGCTCTAGCATTAGGTTAAATGAACATATGTAATGTGTGACAGTAGTGATGAATTCTGGTCAATGCTTGAAATATCTGAAAGTAAATTTCTATCCAAAATACTGAAATGTTGTGACAATTAAAACACCCGGAACAAACCAAACAAAACCCAAAGAGACGGATATTTCTCCAAATGCAGCATTTAACTGCATACTTGAGAACATGGACTGGGAAATCAGAAATGCTGGACTGGCTTATAAAGAATTATCTTACCTATTCCAGCCATGGCAGTGATAATTTTCATGTATCATTCCATATTTCTCTCCTGGGAAACCTGCTTACCCATACATGTGGTGTTTTGCTGTACAGCATCCTCTCCTTCTGCCCTCATATTGCAGGCAGTGCTGACTTGAAGTCCTATCCCTGCTGAGGCTTTGCTGTTGAGGAGTTATTTTTAAAAAGCTCTTCCAGCATATTTCCCACGAGCACTGTGCCTCATGGAGGGAGTGGTGGTTTTGTTGCTGTGCTAGTGTTATCCTTGTACATTAAAAAAATTAAGTCTTTTTGCCAGGTGGGCAGTGGAAAGTTATGGTGACTTTTCACCATGGTAAGTGACCGCAGTGTGACATGTACAGGATTCTGGGCTTCTGTAGGTTTTGCTGAAGGGCTGTGGCTGGATGGCCATTGTTCAGGAGCAGGTGAGGGTGTGCAGGAGGGGACACAGCAGCCACCAAACCTCCCTGCTGTGCCTCAGGGGTGGCTCTGTGCTCAAACTGCTGTGCCAGTGGTGCTTTTGCTCTGTGCCAGTGTTTGCAGTCACCTCAAAGCACCTGTGCATTTAATCAAGTAAATGCTTCCCAAGGCTCTGAATTTGATTTACTGAGTTGCAGCATGTGTTGTCCTGTTGTTTATGTATAAAAGACTTTTAAGTAAAGCATAGGAGTAATTTTAGATATTGGTTGGAAAAAAAAAATATAAAAATATGCACTTTCTACAGCAAAATGATCACTTAAAAAATTCCCTGAATTGAAGGAATGGGACCAGGACAGGTCTGACATACCTGAAATAAACATTTAATTTCTCATCAGATGTATGTTTTCTGTGTTGGGTAGGACTGACATTTTCCAGCTGACTCTTCATCTGCCTCAAATGTGGACTAGTCTTAACTTGGCTCTGGGAGAAAAGGTTCATGTGTGGACAAGGTAATGGGAAAAGCAGTGGGGGATATGTTTTCTAAATTAATTATAATTAATAATAATAATTTTTTATAATATAATAATATAATAATTTAATATAATATAATAAAAATAATAAGTTTTATAATTAGTTAAATAATTATAAAAAATACACAATACAAAGAAATCCTTCATATGTAGCGTATGTATTGATTTAATTTTCAATTCAGTATGAAATGTTAAAATGCATTTCTGGCTGTAAATGTTAAAAGTGATCCCCACTGCCTGCATCAGCCCATGGGAAGCAGAGACCTGATCAAACTCTGATGAGAATCAGTTGAACTCAGACTCTCTTTGAGACTCAGGCCATACCCTGTCTGCTAATAGGATTGTGTACAGAGTCATCCTAGGCTCTCTGGCAGGTCAGAGTCACAGATCTTCCAAATCTAATGGCTTTATTGATCAAAAATGCAAATAACTTCGACTGCAGAAACTGATGGATCTAACATTAGAATGGAAAAGAAGGGACCTTGGTAAGATTACTGAAGCATGTCTTAAGGGAATACAGATTTAATTTATCAAAAAGCATATTTTGCAGGAAAATACGGTAATTAAGAAGAAACTCCTTTCTTTATTGTTTGTTTGCAGTGTATGGATTAGAGTTCTGGCCACTGAGACCTACTTACCGAGAATTTTCAAAGGTTTTATTTGATAAACAGGACAGGACCAACTGCATATTCCCTGTCCAGCTTTTCTATTTAAATTTCCAGCACTCAGTGTGTTACATAGCTCATCAAGCTGTCAGTTTTTCTTGCCAGTATGATGCAGCTGATATGTCAGAAGTCTTTGGGGCGGTTTTCCCATTTCTGTTTGGAACAAAGTTATGAATGTTCTGAAATGAAGATGAGGAAGAGAAAAGTCATGACTGAACATCCTAATTTTGGCACAGGAGGAGATGTAACCCTTGGGAAATGGGTTCCAGAAGGATGGCTGGAGTTAACTTAGATTTAAGTTAATTTTAGACATTAGGTTTGACTCATTGTTATGCTTCTCTCTCCCATCTGATAAACTCTTGGCTAAAACTGAGTTGATGTAGGTACTGATTTTGAAATGTTCAAGGAGAAAATTACTTCCTGTTTTCCAAATAATATTCCTGCTGCTTTAATAATATATTAAAGTGATAGAAGTATTTGGTGTCCCAAATGGATGAGGTGTGAAACAGGTGATACAAGCCACACAAAATGGATGAGGAGAGCACTGAGGGCAGACATGACATCTGGAATGTGATGGGAGGCAATTCTAACTAATTTATTTTTTTCTCTGTCAAAATAACAAAAGAAATCTATTGGCTTAGATATGTCAGTAGACTTATCTGTCAGGGGAGACAAAAGAGGAAGGAGGATCAGAAATAGCTGCAAAATGGGTTTTCCCCACAGATCTCCACTTGCAAATTAGCCTGAGCAGGAAAAATAGCAATGTTTAAGAATAAAATGTGCAGAATATGCCTGTTCATATTTTGCCCACATCAGACCTATCCTAAAGCCTTTATATGAATAAGAAAGATCTTCTTTTCCCAACTCCCCATTACATCATTTTATATATAAAATCATCTGTAGGTGTTTTTCTTGTCTTTTTTTTTCCCTCTCTGCAGGAGCCTTACCTAAAGTCATTTGATGTTAATAGAAATTTGTCATTTGATGTTAATAGAAATTTGTCGTTTGAAACCTATTTGCTGTGAATTAGGGCTAAAAATATCTCCTAAATCTTTATTCATTTCCTCAGATAAATAGTGTTCACATGGGAATAGCTGTCCAGCTGGGGTGTGTAACCACAATGCAAACGCGTGATTTGTTCAGGACAGCTCCAACAGCCTCCGATGCAGCTCATAATTGGGCAGGAGAAGTCCCAGTGATACTCTGACACACAGGGCTCAAGTGAAGGGTAAAGATCTGTAGCTTTATATCCCTAGGGGTTAATTCTTAGAGTGCACATATAGGATGATTCATATACATAACTCTTTCATCTGTGCTTTGTAGATAATAATTTAATATAAGTCATTGAATAAATTGTAGCCATTTTTAGGAATTCTGGTAGTCATTTTAAGTCATTGATTTCTCTTCCATAAATTTAAAATACTGTTCTGGAATACCCACTATCTGTATTTGTACTGTCCATCTTTGTCACATCTTATTTACTCAGTGCAGGATTTGGTGTCCTGCTTGGTATACATGAACATCTTCTTAGGTAACTTGTAGGTTTAAATATAAGCACTGAATCTTTAATTGATAAATAATACATATTTTAAAAAAATATTAACAGTCTATTCTAAAGAATTATGTGCTATCCTTGATACAACAAAAACTGATTCTGGAAATAAAAAACATCACTGAAACAAAATGAGGTAATTAGAAAACAATTAGCAGCAGAGTTGCTTGTCCTTTTATTTGTAATACTGCCTCCCACCACTCAGCAGTGCAGTGTCAGCCTTTCTGCAGATCATGGCAAGCAGGTGAGGAGGAGTGGTCCAGTTCCTACAAAAAAGATAAAAGCAAGAGAAGTAGTTGAAAGTAATCTGTAATCAGCCACATTAGACTAAAAGATTTGACTCCTAATTGAGGTTGTGACACTGAAAAAATTAATTCTGTCTGAAGAATGTTTTTGTCTTACCCTCTGCAGTTTTGAGAGGTGTGAGTGGCTTATGCCTGTAATGCACTTAAATATTTGGATCTGCAGGTCTTGCAGCTCTGTACTGCGAGAGGATGTGTGAAGTGCTACCTCTATGGTGCAGCCTTAACACCAGTATCAAAGCCAGATTTCATTATAGGTATATTTTTTGCAGTTTAGTTGGAGTTTTTTTTCCATATTCTTGGTATCTAATTTCTTGGAGTACTGTTGACCCTTTAAATTTCTCCCTGTTCTAGGCAAAAATGCTCTCACTCCTAAGTGATAAACTTGGCACTGTTCAGTAATCACTGCTCTATGGACATAACAGTTGCTGCAAAAGAATGGTTAAAACCTTCCCCCAAGGGCTTCTCTGTAATTTCCCAGTGCCCCTTTTCATTCTGTGAGATGTTCCAGGTCGTTATGTGTTATGTCAGTTGTCCCACTCTAATATCTGGAAATAGGCCCTTGGTGCTGCTGTACAGACACTCCTGAGGGCATGAATTAAATACTGATTTAAAAACTGGCCAATGATCTCTTTGTGTTCAGTGTGTGTGATCTGACATCAGAGCAGTGCAAAAAAAAAAAAAGAATAATTCAGTCCAGTTATATTTGTTACTTTTTTTTGCAGTCATATGCTGGTAGTTTTTGCAATAAAAAGTAAAACCTAAAACCACTCGGGATAAAATAGTAGGTTTCTTGCCGGCAGTTTTATTGTTTATTGTAATGGTGACAGGAATCAGTAAATTAAATGATGTAAAGAAATTAGATAAAAAAATGGTAAAAAATTAGATTCTTAGCAATGAAACTATAGGTCAGTGCTAGGTATTAACTGGGGTCTTGTGACATTAATATTGTGGTCAACTTCTGTTCTCTGTGTTAAATCTAAAAATTGGGTGATGCACTAGTGAAGTACAGTTCAGGAATTATTGGTAACAAAGATTTGTGTAAAATCAAGGATAACAAACTTGGTGAGATATGATACCTTCCAGGCACTGACACCCAATTCTTGTTAGCCTGTTTGGCAGGGATTGAAAATTTGGCTGCAAAAAAAAAGGGAAATACTGCTGCAGGGCTAAGCCCTAAAAGTCACAAAGAGCATTCATCGAAGATGATTAAGGAGCACATGTCACTTATGTTGTTATGTATATATGTGTGTGTGAATGTATTTGTGTTGCTTGTCACTCATGATGAATATGAACACAAAATGGAATTAGTAGTGTTTTCAGTATGGCTGCGCAATTGATTGGATTGTTCTGTGTGTTTCCAAGCTATTTTCGTTTTCTTCTTTTTAAATCATGCTTTCATATGCTTTTAGACCCACTGTGTATAGGAAGACGTATTTCTAAGTATTTCAAAATAGGGTTCCCATTTTTCTTTGTCTTTGGAACAAAGTTGTAAATGTTGTGAAAGATGTGGTTTTGAAAGTATCAAGTCATGAACCTTGCAGTCAAAAAAAAGGGCAGGAGTGGGGGGGAAGCTGGTTTCTTATTGTTTCCTTTTAAAAGCTTTTACATAGCCCCTGGAGATGCTGATCAGGTGAGGATATGCAAACATGCTTGCAATTAGTATTGTGTTCATTGCATTGGAGATGCAAGGTAAATGTAGTATGGACAGTCTCATTCTCACTGAAATATTATATCCCATATATTACATTTTGTTTTACCAGTGCCAATGAGATATACACACACACACACACACACACACACACACACACACATATATATACACATATATACATGTTTTTGTGCACTGCAGAATTTTTTGTTTTAAAAAATCTGCTGTGGGCATCACAATCTACTCATGGAGTTCACTATCCCCATCCCCCTAATGCCACAGGGGGATGAAGCATTACAACCTACTAACCACCAATAATGGTCATTCAATAAAATTAAAAGCGAACTGAGACATTAGTGTCAGTGTGCTAATCTAGCCAATGGTCCTGTGATGCATTAGCATAGTAGACGTAAAGTCTAAGGTCTGTACTTCAGATGCTTTGGAGCTTTAAGATCATCTGTGTTATTTGTTTGTGTTCTCCCTTTATTGACAGTTGATATTACAGTGATATTTGAAAGGATGTCAGTAGGGTAAAATTACGTATTTGGGTACGTGTCTCTTACTCTGCCCTAAATATCAGAACAAAGCTGAAATATTTATTTGCAAAGCCAGAGATATTGATCTTATGACAATAGTCAATTACAAGGATATTTGGGTTATTGTATTTAATGATTATGGGAGATTTAATCAGCTTGTGCCAGAGTAGTACAAAAAGGGGCAGTTTCTCCTCTTTTTTGCTTGTGGCACTGTGTTAAGCCTACAAGATGCATGAGGGGAGAGGGAAGGTGGGGACAGAGGAGATTTTGGCTACATCATTCTCTTTCTGATGTGCTTAGCAACTGCATGTATTTCCAACTCTCAAGGGAAATGTTTTAAAAAATAGGATTATTTTCTACAGCTGTTTGCTAGTGGCTCACCTCTCAGGGAGGGAATGAAAGAGGGTGTGATAGCAGAGGTGGGGACATGCAGGAGCACTTTGGGGCGAGCAGAGGGCACATCACAGCTGCCGTGGGTGAGGTGGCTGTGCTGCCATGGGTTGGGTTCCTCAGGATATGCTCCCTGGGACACAGATCTGTGGCTCTTGCTTTGGGAGATCGCTGGGCATGCTCTGTTGTCCTGATCTGAGTATCTGCTGTGCAATAGTTTGTTTTGAGACCTCTTCAGGGAGTAAGGAATGGGAGAACATCATCCTCTTTGACATCAGGAAAAGCAGAACGAAACAAAACAAATCTACATTTGTATAAGACTTGGTCATGGATAGAGGTGGCCCAGAGCAATGTTCTCTAGAAAGTTCCACTGACTGAGGCCCTGGAGGGAGCCTGGGCAGTCGTGGTTGCTCCAAGGCATCAGTGGTAACACACAATGAGGTACTTGGGGATCTGCTCGGAGCAGGATTTTTCCCATACTCATTCTCCATCATGGTGAGCAAATCACCCATGGTTGTTTGTACCACATTACTTTGATGTCCTCCTGAAATAGTTTCTGATGCATTTTGGGGAAGGTCGAGTTGTCTATAGACAGAAAATAGAAGAAATTTAGAGGTGAGCAAACACTTCATTCATTACTAGCTCTGGTGAAGTTTTCTCGGAGCAGAGTGAAGAGGAAAGAAATTGTGTGTTTGTGAGCTTTTTCTTTTTTTCTAGAATTGCAGAGATAAATAGTAGCTTGTCTAATGGGGGAAAAGGCATAGAAAGTAAATGGTCTAATTGAAATCCAACTCTGAGGTAGTGCAACTCTCCTTGCCTTCTAGTCTGTGTGGATAAAAGTTTCTATTAATAATTCAGTTAGTAAGTAATAACTTCTGTCTATTATTCTGCTATGCTTCTTACAGCACACCTTCATGCAGACTCTTAACTGCCTCCCTGTCTGACTGTTTTTGAAGTGTGACTCCTGCTTTAGGACAGTGAGAGTTCATTTTACTTTTGTCTTGGTGTTTTGTAAGAATTTTATGGGTTACTGCTTTGTTGTAAAGGTTGTTGAAAGAAACTTAATAATTTCAGGTCTGTGCTATAGGGTTTTTTACTGACTTTTTTCCACCTTTTTGGATCTGAGAGTAATTCTGCTTATTGAGAATCAGCTTACATTTATTATTTCTATTGACATTTTCCTGTGGGAAATGAGCTGTCTGACTCACAAAAGCCAGAGCTTTGGGCTCTTATCTTACTACTTCTGTAAGAATTACTAAATAAGCTGCAATCATAAAACTGAATGTGCCTTTCTTACTGAAGATTGTTTTGACTTTCACATTAATTTTTAACTCAAGTAGAACTTTTTTTCCTCCAGAACAGTGAAAATACCTTCCACTCAGTTTCCTGGAATAGACAACTAACGTGTAATATTCCTGGTTGGTGGCATTTTGTGAGAAGGGAGGATTTTGCAGAAATCAAATACATAGAAACCGTGGATTAAGAACTTAATGAAATGACTGCAGCTTCTGTGTGAGCTCATTATCCAGAGCTCCTCACTAGCAGAGGGAGGTGCAGGTTGTGTCAGCATCTCCAGGGAAGGCATTTCCAGGAACCAGCAGCTGCTGGAGCTTGGCTCCTGCAGATGTTGTGGAGGTGAGGAGGAGAAATCTTCTAAGAGCCACAGGCCAGAACATTCAGACAGATCCTGGGGTGAAACAAGACCCTGTTCTTCCAGAGAGGGGCTTTGGGTAACTGTAGCTGTCACTCTGTAAAAGAGTGACACTGTGGTCCAAGCTCCGTCTGTTTTGCCTGTGATAATTCATAGTTCCCTAGTTCTATGTTTTTAGAGGCAATATTACCTGCACAATTAGTGCACTGAAGCAGTGCATTTTTTGTGGAGAAGATATCCCTTTTCCCCCAGTTCCAGTTAATTAAGAACTGCATCTTTATCATCCTGGAATAAAAATTGTTAATGTAGGGTGTGTTTACAGTCCAATGTTCTCATCAGAGCTAAGCACGAGTTATTTTAGGCAGTGAGAACTGATTAAAGAAACACCAAGTTCATGTGTCTCCTTAGAAAGTTCTAGCTCTCTTCCATAGTTGGGAGAGTCTGTATTTAATGTGATGTAATATCAGAACAACTGGTTTAAAGATGTTTTGTATATATGATTTATTTCATGCAATGTGACTTGGATGTAGCAATATAAATTTTTAAGAGAAAGAAAGTGCAGTAATGCACTTTTTGTTTCAATAGTGACATTATTTGAGTGAAGTAGATATGAAATTTTCACAACCAGAATACGAAACATGTTTTGCAAAATATTTGAAAATAAAACATTCACATTTCCAGTGATGGTTAGTGAAGAAAAAGGACTATGAACTCTGGTTAACTGGAGGAGATGTTCTAACGCTCTATTCCAAAGTTGCTTTCTTCATACTACTCATCATGCTCATATTGTTTCGTTTTCTGTAAGTCCTGTAGTGTTTTAGCATTCTCCCTTTTATTTACTTCTTTTGAAAGAGAGAAGTGAAGTGAACGCTGAAAGACAAGGATACATTTCTCAGCAATAAAATATTAAAATTATGAAGTGCTCCTCTGAGCTCTTCTGCCATGTTATATAGGTGTTATTTTCTAGAGAAGAACATATTACTTCAGAGAAAGGTTTGAATAAATTCAGTTGAAAGCTGAGGTTATTGTAGCAGAAGGTTTTACTGCAGAGTGATGTGTGCTTTTTGCAGGGATTTAAATTATGAACATGATGTTATGGCTGAGTTTTGGACGCATTGACAGGATAGCAGGAAATGCTATCTCACTTAAAGAACAATTTATAGAGCTACATATATAGTGGTATAGCAGAAAATGGAATGGAACTCTGCAGCAAAATTCTGATTCTTCTGAGACAGAACTCTTACCATGAAATAAGATCCAAATTCTCTGGTTTTCCATGACTCTTCCCTGCTGGCATGCAGATGGCACAATAGGCTGTATTCAGCAGACAAATGCAGAACTTCTTCCCGAGAAAGATCAGAGGCATATAGATTTTATTTTCCTCTTAAAAATCTGGTGTGCTTCTTTTACCAGCAGTCTCAGCAACAACAAAACTTCATGAGGTCCAAGTTTCTATGTTTGTTCTGACTTCCTCTGTTTTATCAGCCTCAAAAGTTTTTTCCTCTCTTGTATTACATTTAGAAAATGCTTTAGCCTCGTATCCTTCTTATTCTTAACTTGCGTTGTGGTTGTGCCTTCAAGCTTTGACAATATGCTTGGTGCTTTCAGAGAGCACCTTACCATCCAAGGATTGCACTCTACAGAAGCAAGGGGCAAATACCTACGTGTCATTACGTAACAAGTTCCAAATGGAGTAAGTAAAATGAGCTGTTGGCACTTAGGTTGGAATACTCAGGAAATGTGGAGAAGTAGTGTTAGATACTACAGATTCCAGGTAGTGTGTGCATATCATTTCATCTCAAATAGAGACATCAACATCAATAAAACAGCTGTTCGTTTTTCCTATAAAACTACATTGAGAAGCTCTATATGCTGTTTACAATTGAAAGATTATAGCTGATTTATGGTTGAAAGATTCAGTAGCTGAATGTTTAGGTTTAATGTTGAATTTGTAGAAGCATCACTATTTGTTTTTTGCTACAGCCAGCTCTTAACCTATGATCACACAAGGGAAGTTTTTCTTTTCTGTGAATGAGCAGAAGGAGGAAAAATTCTATGAAATCCAACAATAAATTAATTTTATTTAAAAGTAGATCTGTTAGTATGTCTAGCAACCTTGAAATTTGTTTAAATCCAATATTATCATCCAGGTGAGAGATGTATTCCACTGACGTTTTGTTCCTAGAATTTCCAAGTATTTGAAATTGGTTCTGCTGGCTGCTGCTGTCACAGGTTTTTCCAGCTGCCATGCAGGAGGACCTTTTCCAAGAAGCAAAGATGAACAGTGGGTTTAGCTGCAGTACATGATCTCAGTAACTAATTTGGAGAGTTCCTGACTCCCAGTCAGCGCACACAGAGAGTTCTTATAAAGTCCTCGAAAAAGAGGTTCAGTCTGTCATCCTTGGGAGCTCTTTGGATTGCCCTGATGTTGTTAATGAGGAGTCAGTCAGCTTTCAGCTGCACAAATCAGAAGCAGAATCGCACACTGCTTTCAACAGGATATATGTGCATACGTTTAAAGAATTAATCTTTCATTTTCCTGCTGTCTTTGGCTCTATAGGATTGGGATGTGTTAGAGCTAGACCAGGAGAGGAAGGTGTTAGAGAGGTCTGGTACTCCCTCTCTGCTCAGGAGAAATTGTCACCTTCCTGCTCATCATTTCTGGGTCTGTAAATCTGTCATTACAGGGCAGGGCTGCTTCCTTCCAGGGCAGAGAGAAGTTCCTCTTCCTGCTTATTCTCCACAGCTTTGCAGAGCCACTGCAGCTCCAAGAGGGAATTGGATTCTGTCCATCTCCACATGTCATTAGCATTGCTCTCGTGTCTTCCAGAGCTGTTTTTTTCTTCACTAGTGATGTCAGAACTGTTTAAGTTGCTATTTTGAATTTCAAATCCCACTTGAACTTGTCAGAAAAGCAAAATCTATAGGATTTTGAAAAACTGTTCTCTGCATGGAACTGGAAAATAAGAACTACTAGCACTTCTGGGATAGTATTATAATATGGGTATTATTTTCTGCCTCACTTTAAGTTTGGAAGTGCTTAAAAAAAGTTCTATATGGCCTTCGTATTTGGCCTGTGAAAGGAGTAGTACCAGTTTCCAACTCTTACTTGAAGCATAAAACGTTGTCAAAGATTTAGAGGTGAGCAGATTTTCAGCTTTCTCAGAAATAATAGTTTATCTGAATTATTATGAATTATTGACAGCAAACTTTACTTTCCCTACCAGTCAGTTGTGGTGCAGATTTTTTGCTGTCTAGTTGTGCAGGTTTTAACACATTTTCTCTAGGTCTACTTCATAATACTTTATTTAGTCAGTTTTTGGTGCTTCAGGGTTTGCTTTTTGTTTGCTTCATCATCAGTCTACACTCAAAATATAGTTTACAAAAGAGAAAGAAGAAAATTCATTTTCATTGTCAGGAATCATAAAATATCACAAGGTTTCTCTTTCTTTAGCAACAGATGAAAAGATTATTGTATGAGGCAGTTCTGTGATGTGTCTCATTTCATGTGGTGCTTCTCTGAGTGCTGTTATTCTGTATCATCCCTAATGACTGCAGTGCCTTGAGTCACAGTGTTGTGTTTTTGTAAAAGCTTTCACTTTTTCCTTGTTTGTTCTCAAGGTTACATTATGCAAAATACAATGTTATATTTTTTGCACCAGTACAGGCTGTATAAAAAATATTTTTAATCTTTTTGTGAAAATTGAAACAGCTCTGCTCTGGGGGAGAGGCTTTGGGCCTGTTTCAAGTATTCCCAACTTCTAAAATGAACTGCTGTTTTTCTTCCTCTGTCTGAAAAGGTGTGGCTCATGTCTCTTGCCTTTAAAAGTATTCCAAGGTGGTAATTCTTGCACTCTCTTGCTTTGGTAATTTGATTTAGCTATTCACCACGAATTGTAAACCACTAAGAATTATCAAAAGGTAGTTTTGCTGTTTAAATAATTATGAAGATGAAAGAGAACTTCTTCTACTTTACTATAAATGTGAGAAGTCAGGCTAAAAATATGAGGGAGGTACGAGGAGAGGAAAGGACAGACTTCTGATTTTATTTCAATGGATTTGCATTATGGATAAGAAGGAACAAGCAAGTTGAATTAAATACATTATTTAAAACTTCTGTTTTGGCTTGATTAAATCTCTGCTCTACCAATCATTTTCCTTATCATGGCACTTTTTTTTTCTTTACTTTCTGGTCAGGTAAGGCATTGTGTCTTTGAATGATTTGCTAATGTTCCCTACAGAGCTTTTATCTCAGCTGTCTGCAGCCTTTGTTGTTTCTGTTGCACCCAAAAATCCTACAGAAATGTGTGAGAATTTTGAGTTCTCCACTCCAGTGTGAACAGACACTTTGCTGAGGGCAGCACAGGCTGGGGGCTGTCTCTGTGTGGAACCCCTGGAACAGGTAGACTCTGATAGGAAGTGTTTAGCACAGAAAAAGTTATGAGAAAACTTAGAAATCACCCGGGTTAGTATTTCCTATGACTCTTTTGTGCATTTAAACCATGGCTGTAAGTCTGTGCTCTGCCTTTTCCTCTGTGAACTACTGAAATTCTTGTAAAACTCATGGCTACAATGTACATGTAGCTGTGAAAATACTGAGGAAATCAAAACAGCAAACCTCCGCACAAAAAAACCCAAACATAACCAAACAAAAAACATGAGCTGTAATTTTGTTCTGGTCTCTCTACCTTTCCTGAAGTTTGCCCCAAAATAATCAGTCTTGCACTGGAACAGGGCAACTTCTTTGATTTTCCCCTAAATCTAAAAACAAGGAACCAAGTGTGAACTGCCAAGAGGTTTTTTAAATAATATGTGCTGCTGCTTGCTCCATTTGCATTTGCTCTCAACAAACGTATTCCTCAGCAGTCAGATTTTGTTAAAAGCTGGAAGGCTTCCCCTGAGAGGTGCCAAAGGAGTCTCTTCCCCACTTCAAAAGGCTTTCTTGTGAAGCATCTCTGGTAACCCACACTGGTTAAAAACATGATCTTTTCCAAAGCAATTCTGTGAGTGCCCCTCTATGGAATGAGAAAGAACTTGGTGCCAAAAGATGTTCCTTTTCTCCAAGAGACCAGTAGGATAGGACAGTGAGGATACTACTGAAGATTCTTAAATGCCTTGCAGAAATAGTTGCTAGTCAATTTTGAGTGAATTTTGACCAGGCAACTGTAATTTTCTGCCTCTGATGAATGCTTTTTAGGTATTTAAGGAGAAAGGATGAGGTCCATCAAAGGAAAGAGTTCTCTGAAGTCTTTTTGTCAGAACAAAGAATGTAAAGGAAGTTTTTAAACAGTAGTTGAACATTCTAAATATGTACTATGAAAGGCCAGTACCCCTCATACATGAGACAGGATTTTGAGGAGGAGCCTTTTGGTCACCCAGTCTCTCATTAATACCTTGGAAAGGCATTGATCCTGTCATGCCTTGCAGTGCTCGATGTGCTCTAGGTGCTCCATCTACTCCACCTTGGGTCCCATTGTGGAGATCATCGTCTTGGGTTTACAATTTGAGCTAATTCATTGCTCAGCCTTTCAGCTTGAAGAAACCTTGTACAATTGGCTGCTGTCCAATGCTGTCTCTTTTTTAATGGTGTGGAAGCAGATTCCCCAGGTGGCTGGGTCAGTCAGCTGTGCTTAACACAGCAGGAAATCCTTGTGTCGAGGGACAGCTGTGCACGACCACCAGGCTGGGTGACCTCCCTGGAAGGAAGAGCAGACACGGTATTGGAGCGAAACCAGGCACAGCAGTTCTGTGGAAATAGTTTCTTCCTTCAGCAAAGTGCAAGCAAGAGAAGATTGGGACAAGGCACGTTAACAAACTCTTGTGTTTCCTTCCCAGAATTACGACAACAGCTGCTTGTATGATGGACCTGCGGAGATATCCGCTGGATGAGCAGAACTGCACGCTGGAGATTGAAAGCTGTAAGTACTTCTGCAAATCCTACTTATTCTGTGGTCAACTGCTTCCGAGGTTTTATTTCTGTCGGGTTCTGTTTTTTTCAGGTTTTGTTCGGGGTTGTTTTTTTTTCTCCATGCTACTAACCCAGTTGTCTTTCTGTCTGATGACGTTTAGATCCTTGTAAACACATGCGAAAAAAATAGCTTTCCAGATGGATTAGTAATTTGTGGCGCAAGGATTAGCAAAAGTTATTCTGTGTTTTGATGGACAATTTACAGCTTTAAAAGTCTCATTCAAATGCCTTGTTGGAGTTCATGTGAGGAGCACAAGGATTATTATCAGTTCTTTATCCTCCTTTACTGCTGAACTGTGTGGCAGCTTGTTTCCATTTATAAATGAAGGCAAGAGGTTAGAGTTGTCCTTGAAATAGGTGTTTTGTGGGTTTTTTCCTAACCACTGTGCTGTAGTTAAACTTTCAATGCATGTAAACAGTCTGTTTATATATACTGATTTAATGGCTGGTGTGTCTATTGAACCTTTTATGTGGATAAAACTTGTGAAGTAAAACCTCTCTTTTCTCTGAAGAGAATTCATGATCACTTTTATAATGACAATGTTGCAAGCCTCTTATTTAACACTCTAATTAAGATTCTATCAGAACTTTCAAGATTAATGACACATTTTAATATGCAGGACACAAGTGTGTGTATTTTTAAAATAAGTTCTGTATTATGAAATATGTGGGATTTCTGTTTAATTTGTGCTACAGTCTAGTAAGAAAGAACTTGGTACAGCTGTACTTCTGTTTGAGAAAGCGTTTAAGAATATACTTTACATTTGTGTCCAAATTTCATTCATTTTACTGTAATATACAGATATGCTAAAATCCTCGTGACACTGTTGCCTGAAATAATTTCCATGCATAAGTAAGCAGAGTGGGACTATCATTAAAATTCTGTGTGCTGATATTCACAAGCAGCGAATGTGGTAATGGACTTTGCTCTGAGAGTGAATAAAATCCCGTTTATTCAGGGATTTTTTGCAGTTCTTTGTAGAATTGCCATTGATAGCATTTGATTCAGAATCTCATACCTGCATCCATACTAGACAACTATGATATAGGTAATGTATATATTAGGCTGATTATGATGTGCAAAAAAACTATTGGCATAATTCAGGTTTACAGAGATTTTTGTTGAGAATGTTTTTGCTGTGACAGTGTCTTTTATTTGTTCTTGTAGCAAGGACCTGGAATTTTTCTATTTTCCAATAGTGTGTGTAAGGTGGGAAGCTGGAGAGTCAGAGGAAGTCCTTTCTCTCTGTTTACAGCATTGTTTAAATGGCCAACAAGGTCTTGCCATCTCTCCGCATTGCTGAGATGACTAACTCTTAATGGGATTCATAAACTAGATATCTCCTGTCTCTCATCCTTTCAGAAACCACTCTGGAAAATGTTCCCAGGAAATACCTGTCAGGTAATTCCTTACACAAAACAGAAAATTCACTTATGTCTCTGCTTATTAATGAGAGCACTTGTTCTCATTCAGACTCAGAATGTGGGACTTGGAACTTGAAATTTCTGCTTCATCTGATTTGGAGTAGAGGTTTGATGCAGATCACTTATTTTTCAAGAAACAATCCTAAAAACCAAGGTATTGAGCTCTCAAAGCTGTTGTTCCGCTTGGTGTGAAAACTTAGTGTTCATTATCTCATAGAAAGGGAAGGTAGGAGTTGAATTTACCTGGAGCAGAGGTCATCTGTGGATTTGTGAGCTCTGTTGCAGCATCACAAAGGTAAAATGGATTTAAATCAGAATACTGCTTGGAGCCAGCCTGGCAATAGCAAAGACCATTAAAGAATGTGGATAAAGTAACACTTGAACTGTGTTTTGAAGCACTGTCACGCTGCTTTAGAAAATTATTGGTCTTCATAAATGTCATTCTGTCCTGATGAAAACCTGTCTGTCTACTCTTCCTGAGTCACTTCAGGCAAAAATGCTGGTAGGTCGATGGGCAGGGTGAATAAGATTGGAAGTGACTTTCAGAGTCATTCAACTTCAGCAGGTGCTGAAGTCACACTCCCTTGTACAAAGTGGTTAAGCTGCAAGCCTGAAGAAGGTTGGTTTCTTTCCCCACTGATCTCATTGGATGCCTGTGTCACCCCTGCTCTCTTGTAGTGGTTAAATATGCTATAAATTCTACCCTAAGTGTTTTCATGCTTATGGAGGCATGAAATTAATAATTCAGTGTCTTCTCTAGCCATTCTGGGACCTTCATAACACATCTAATGAAAACACTCATAGTTTGTCATAGGCTTCATGAAACTGAATATGCCAGTCTTTTTTAGCTTTCTCATGCAGGAGTGTGTTAAGAGAAACGCAGAGCTGGCATTAGTTCTTCATTAGGAATAACTCATACCATAAACAGCATCCCAGGTGAAATCTGTATTAAACTGTGGCATTAATCCTGCCCTTTTTCCAAGAGCCATCTCTGCCTTTCTTCACAACTGCATATCACAGGTGAGAGTCTTTCCTGGAACAGTACAATAAGGTCTTTCCCTTCCTCATTCATTTTCCAGCAGTGGGTTCTTTCTAGCTTTCGGTAGAATTTTTTTTGCATAGTGCTGAGAACACATGACTTGGCATTTCATAACACTGTTCACATAAATCAGTGTTCTTAATATTGCTACAGTCCTCAAGGTTATCCAGTTCTTGTTCTGTTTGTTCCGTTCATCCTTGATCCTAACAATGCCTACAGATTTTGTTTCATTAGAAATTTCATTAACACACAAATACTAAAGAATATTAATGTCAAGAAGGAAGAGCTTTGCAATCATTGTTTGCACTGAGCATGATCTTTCAGTGCAATACAATTTCCTACACACCTTTTACTAATTATTTTAGTCTTACACCAAATACTTCTATGAAATCCAGTTTAGATATACTTTGTTTCAAAAAAGGAGTTATTGTCAAGTCAGGTTATTTGAGTTGTCATGATAGATTTTTATCCCATTTCAATACATGTTAATGCCTTTAAAGTCCTTCCATTCTTTCTCTTATTCATCCTTCCTTTCTTCCCCTCATCCTCTTGCTGATGCCAGAGTTGAATGCCTTCTTAAATTCCTGGGCTACTTTTTTTTTCCCCACTTCATCGTGTTTACTGAAATTTGTGGCCAGTATCAAGTTTTTGTTAACCTAGATATGCATACATCTAGATTAATGTGCAAATTAGAAATTCTGGTGGAAAAGGGTTTTATATAAAATATAAAACATGACGTAGAGGGGGTGATAACATCTATTAAGATACAAGAGAGCATTTTTCCTATTTCAGTCTAGGACATTCTTAGTGAGATGACATGCTGGAAGTGTAAGAGAGGACTATTCGCCATTAGTTCAAAAAGTATCAGTTTTGAGCAATGAAATCCCATTTTTCCCCATGCATATCTAGTTGCACTCTGAGTCCTTTAAAGGCAGGAGCTTGTTGAATGCTCAGTTTTGCTATGTTCCTTCTAAACCTGTGGGCCATCCTGTCCAAGGTGGTCTGCTCTGAGATGTTTTACTTCTCCCTTTCTTTTGTTATTCTCCAACGTACTGAACAGCAGGGTTATAATACCAGAGGGAAATCAATTTTCCTACGTATTCATCTTTTAGTTTCTCAACTTGCAGGCAACAGAGAGCTTTTCCTTTTTTAGTTGAATATTGACTTGACTCAGTAAATACCTCTCTGTTCGGCACCCTACCTCTGCCACTGCAGTTTGCATTGCTGAGTTTCGGATGATTCTCTACAATAATTTTATTTCTCTGCTGTTTCCTGCCTCTCTGGAATTGTAACCGTTGAAAGGAATGTCTCAGCTAATCAACCATAAGACTAGTGGGAGCTCAAAGGCAAAAAGAATTACAAGGGAGTTTGATGAATACTTCATATTCCTAAAAACTAATAAAATATCATATTGCACATCCTCCAGCATAACAGAAATTATTGTGATTCTTTTGAATATTTTTAAATGCAGTTATTCAGGATTCATCTGGTACATTTGGACCTTTGTCCATTTCAATTATGCAGTGCCACATAAAGACAAAAATTTACTTCAGCTCCTTCTTATCTTGTTTCATAATATGTTTGGCCTAGCTATATTTGCTATACTGAGGTAAAATTCAGAATCTGCCTGCCTTGTGACAGAGGTCGTTTCCTTCTATTTTTTTTTTTTTCCATTTCTTTGTTGCTGTGGAACAAACAGGAACGCACTGAGTTTCTCCTCAGAAGCATATCCTCAGAAACACTTTGCACAGTGCATGAAAGATGTGGCGTTAGAGCAGCACATCAAAGCCCTGCTGTCGGCAGCCTCAGCAGACAGGGAGCTCCCCACGCAGATGTCCTGACCAGGGAAAAGCCCGCACAGACGGGCAGGGGGGACTGCTTTGCTGATGAATGAGAAATAATTGTTTTCAGGACATTTCATTTATGTAAAAGCCTGCGGTGTTCGGAGCAGAAATCATTAGATTTTTTTTTTCCCCCTACTTCATGACAAAACCGCCAGAGAATCACACCAAGTTAAATACTTCCATTCAATGAGAGAGGCTGGAAAAAGCCAGAAACAGTCAAAAGAGGATCATTGCTCCCAGTGGCAGTGCAGCCCAATACCAAACACTTTCTACTCGGATCATCTGTGAAAGCTCATCAACAAGAGAAACAGAACTCATCTCTGTGTGCTCAAGGTGACTTTAGGAGTACTTTTAAGGCCCTGAAAAGAAATCAAAGCCGCCTTTTGCTGAAGCCTTGAGTACTTTGCAGATGGCTGCTCTGGCCATTGATCAAAGCTGTAATCAGGTCACACGGGACAAATGGTGGAACTCCAGGAGCTGACCAGGCAAGGCTTTTCTGGGTTAGAGACGAATGGGTTTGATGCCAGGCAAGAAACAAAACTCCACTGATCCCCAGGGCTGGGGCGTTCAGCACGGGAGGATACCATGGGAAAACGTCACTTGCAACAATTGCACAGCAAGTGGAAAGCTAAACACATGACTCTTGGGCCCTGACAGCTAGAATTTCAAAAGTTGTTAATCTTTTTTCCTTCCTTTTATCAAACTCAGTGTGTATCCCATCCCCTTTGTCTCTTCAGCTGAATCTGTCCTGCATTGTGGCCCTTGTAGAGAGGATATTCCTCTGTCAGCAGAAGGTGTTCTTATCAAAGAGCCCCTTTTCCCCTCTTGTTCACCATCTCCATGTTCAGATCTCCTCATTTGGATTCTGTGCCAGTTCAACCTGGACAGAACTGTGTGTAGAGAAGAGACTTTGGTTGTTTGTGAGGAATTCCACCTCTGTCCATTGCCATTTTAGCACCATCAGCTTTTAGCGTGGCTTCCTTGGGCCAGGTACTTTGTTCTTTATTTGTCCCCAGTAATTTCATCTCAAGTACGCTGAAAGGAGAAGAGGTATAATTTGAGTGGCATAATGCACGCTGAAAATGAACAGGAAATCCTTGACTCCTCTTCAGCGTGGAGATAGGATGATTCAGGAAGCGCTAAAATAATCCCCAGTGGTGGATGATTCTTCTGGGGAGTCTGAAGAGGGGAAGGGAATTTAGACTCACCATCAGTGCATATGATCAGGGTGGGCTGTGCACAAGGGAACCAGTGCTTGTAAGGTTTGGATAACACACACCCCCACACCCAGCTGGGGACTTCAGACTGGAGCTCAAACACCCAGGATATATTACCCTACAGGTAGGCAAGAGGGAAGTCTTTTCCTTTTTTCACTACATCTCAGTACCTCTTTGCAGCAGTCTGCATCCTGGGAGCTCTCACAGCACAAACAAGGTGATGTGCTGTTTGCAAATGAGGGAGGAATTGCACAGAAGTTCTGCAGCAGACTCTTAATGCTTTCCAGCAGTCTGGAGTTAGATCGAAGAGAAAACGCAGTATACAAATATCTAATCTGTGCCTATCAGCCCCGGACCATACAGGCAACATAGATTTCCACAGAGAAATTCACAGTTTTAAGTGTTGTTTTTTTCCCTTTTTTATCATTCTACAGTTGAATATGGAGAATATATAGAATTCTAAAGACATAAAACCAAATGCAAATGGTTTTAAAACTTCTAATGTATTTTGCCTTTTATATCCAGTGTGAACAAGAGTAACTTTTTCCTTTTTTACAAATAACCCACCCTTTTATCAAGGGATTATTAGAAACAAAAAGGGCCCTGTTCAAAGAATTCATATTCAGAAAATATCGAATGTATTTGCTAAGGTTTAGGGGAAAAAAATTGCATGTCCAGGAAGACATCTCTGATAGTGCAGAAAAATATTTTCCAAAAGAAAAGAATATATTTCTAACAAATGTTCTGATGACCTTATATCAAATAAATGATGTGGAAGTATGGAAAGCTGATGGGTTAGCACTTTACAGTCCTGTTTTGAGAAGGTATGAATTTTACAAGGGAAATATTGACCTTCCCGGGTTTTTTAGGATCTCTGTTATAATATGTTGTACTTCAGGCAAATGTTTTTCTGTAGGTCTGGTATTCTTTTCAAATACCTTGTAACTGGTGACTTCTTCAAGAGAAAGAAGTATGTATAAGTGCTTTTGGAAAAGTTATGTGATATTGTTACATACCTTAGGTCTGTATAGTGTATGATCTGTGATTATACTTTGTTTTTATTATTTTCCTTGGAGTGCTCAATGTGGTTCGGTTATTCTTTCAAAAAATTTTTTTCAGACCATTGTAAGGGGTGGAAGTTGCACTGAAAGCTAATAATGGCTTATTCTCCATGGTCTCAGGTTACTTATGCACCCTTTTCAAAATGAAATACTTTCTTCAGCATGCTGCAGCTTTTATGAAACAGTAATATTTGTCAGGGGCTGGAATCCCTTGACCTCAGGTCTTTTGCTCTAGAAGACAATGCAAACTATGACTATCAGGCAGTGATCACATATCTGAGAAGAGAAATATGTTTCTAGTCATTTTATTTCCTCAGATAGAGTTTTTTTTCCCCCAGATATAACTGCAATGCTCCTTTGTTCATAAATTACATACATTAGAGAATTATTTATTTTTTTTAATGAGTGTGCAAAACATCGAGGGGCAGGAGGGCACTTGTTTGAGTCTGTGGTCAGCCTGATCTGTATTTGCCCTTGGCTACTTATAACAACAACTCAAACAGTTAATGCCAACGCTCTTGCTAATGCTGAATTACTTCAGTGGGGGAAGGATGAGAAAATGAATATTTGAGTCATTGCAAAACTGTGGATTCAGATGAAATTCGACAAGCCATTTTGGCCTGTTTACAAAACAACAGCAACAAACAAAAGGGGATCAGCTTTCACCCTACACTGGCAAAGTGTCCCTTCTTTCCCCACGGACAGCAGTCGGAGTGGGGTGAGATGGGGCAATGCTCATTAGGTTCCTTTTGTGGGAAGAGTTCCATTTGCTGCTTGAGGAGCAAGCCAAAGGACCAGACTGGTGAGTGTGCTCTGTATTTGGGTCAGTGCAGCAGTGCCCCAACATTGCTGCTCAGCCATGTTTCTGATAGGGAAAAGCCCGGTACTGGACTGGGGTAATTAACTAGGGCTAGGCTTAGGGTTACGCCTAGGCTTAGGCTTGAGAGATCTAAAGGGCCTTGAGCTCCAGGAGCACTGGCACTGGAAAGGGCCTGCCAAGGCAAACGTGACAAGGCCCCAACCTTGCTGCTGCCACAGCTTTCTGATCTGGACCCCCCACAGGGGTGGGCACCTCGGCCCCGGCCACCAGCTGCCATTTGGCCTAGAGTGAGGGTTGAGAGAAGGAAAGAGCCTCGAGCTCCGGAAACACTGTGGCTGGAAAGGGCCTGCCAAGGCCATTGTGGCAGTGCCCCAACATTGCTGCTCTGCCATCTTTCTGATAGGGACAAGCCAGGTAGTGGGATGGGGTAATTAACTAGGGCTAGGGTTAGGGTTACGCCTAGGGTTAGGGTTAGGAGATCTAAAGGGCCTGGAGCTCTGAGAACAGCAGGCTTGGAAAGGGCCTGCCAAGGCAAACGCGACAAGGCCCCAACCTTGTTGCTGCCACGCCTTTCTCATCTTGACCCCCCCACAGGGGTGGGCATCTCAGCCCCAGCCACAAGCTGCCCTGTGGGTTAGGCTTAGGCTTCCGAGAGCTGTGGAGCCTACGGCTGTGGGGACACTGCCACTGTACAGGACATTGCAAGGGCTTCCATCACGGCAGCTTGCTGCCACAGACTGGATGTTGCATGGCTCTAAACATCGGGCAATGGCAGTGCCTGTGTCTGCTGGGAGGGGCGGGTTGGGCTTTGCTGCAGGTGAGGCCATGGCCTCCTTGTCCCCCCAGAGCTGCCCCAAGGTCTGGCTGAGCTCTCTGTCACGGACCCTTGGGGTGGCCCAGGTGCTCACTGGGGCCCTGCCTGGCCAAGCCAGCGGCAGTCCCAACTGAGGGGCAGTACACGAAGGCTGTGGGGCTTGAAAGGACAGAGCATGAGGTCAGCCTAGAAGCCTGCACGTAGTTCCCATCCTGCCCCTGCTGGAATCCTGGGAGGTGGTAGCTCAATGTGTGTTTCCCTAGATCTCTTCTCTCCTCGCACCTTTCTCTCTTCCTCTCTTGGTTTTCCCGATTCTCTTTTCCTGGAACTTCTGGGGAGCATAGCATTTTGCAAGTGGAACGGTTTTTCTCGGCCTCGGCTATGTTTATGCAATGTAAATGCTAAATTAGCACCAAGTAATGCTATGATAAGTGGTTTTACGTTGCATTCTATGTTGTATTCCGTCATTTGCTAAAGATTATTGACTTGGATTGCTTGATTTTGATCCTTGAACTGCACGAGTTTCTAGAATAGGAATTGGAGATTCATCTCTCAAATATAAAGTTAACCCTCCCCGGTGGCTCCTACTAAAGAAAAGAAATACCTTTATTCTCCATCAGGGTTGGAATTTTTTGTTTGGTTGTTTCAGTTTTTGATTTTTTCCAAACTCTAGGTTTTCTTTACTTTTTCTTACTGATGCTCAAATGCAAAATATCGCATCATTGGTCACTGAACAGGAAAACAATTTCATTGGTTTTGTTTCAGCTAGTAGAAGCCAGAGTGAATAATAAGATCATCTTTTGTTTTGATTATGACATTAGATTTGGGTTGAGGAAGGGCTGACCTTTCCAGTAGACAAGCCTGGGAAATATTGTTTCACTTTAGTGGAATAACAGAGAAAAAATTGAATTAGGAGCGGCATTCTCAAAGTTTAAAATTACAATCTTTTCATCCCTTGATCACACCTTTCTAATGATGAGAGCTTTGTGAAACAAGTTAAATTTGTTTTCTGTTGCTCATGTTATTTGGTCCTGGTAGTCCAGGCTCATCAAATTCCACCTGCGTTTAGCAAAAACAAGCCACTTTCTCTTACTGGATGCAGTCCCATTTTCCTATGTCTTAAATTTATATATTGAATTCCAAGTTAATATTGCTTATGACAGTAGCAATTAATTTTAAAAGAATTCAGCCTTATTATCCAACTTTTGCCAATGGTAGGGGAATTATCCCCTGGCTAATTCTTCTATCTTCCATCAGTCTGACACCACTGTAGTTGATGTGGGAAAGTGCTACTGCAAATTTGCTAAGATGTTGCATTGGTGTGCAAGTGTTCACAAGGAAACTATTCTAGTTTTAGGAATATTCCTGATACCTCCCACTCAGAGTATCCAATACGTATTTGACACACTACACAAAATTATTTGGATGGAAATTCAAAATACGTTTTATTTATGAAAAGTTCTGACTCTTAGATAAACTTTCTCATGGTATGCATTTGTTCTGAGTAAAAATGAAAATCAAGTGATAATGTTATTGCTCTAAGTAGCCTCAAAAATGTGTTTTTGTGAATGAACATTTATAAAGGAAAGGATGTCTAAGTGGTTGAGAGAAATGATGAAGATTATAGTCTTTATCATTTATAAAAGAATTGGGGTTTATTTTGGCCCCTTTTTTTCTTGTGATAATTCAAGCAAGTTTTTTTCAACATTGTTTTTTATGTGAGGAAAGAGAAGTCACTAAGTAGATCAATATGAACTTATATTTCAAGATACACTTTGGGAATAATTCAGGATGGAAGGGACCTCAGGAGGTCTTTAGTCTAATCTGTTCAAAAATGGTCATCTCTGTGGTCAGACCAAGTTACTCAGGGCTTTGTCCAGTCTGGTCTAGAAAACCTCCAGGGATGGAGATTGCAAAACCTGTTCCAGTACCTGATCATAACAGTGGAGAAGTTTTATTGAAGTTTTCTATCTGGTTTATCCTGTCCTGGGATGCTGCATCTGCCTCACAGAATCTGCAGTAAGTATTTACTGTTACTGATCTGGAATAGCACCTGAGTGCTTCGGGGGACCCGCATAGTGAAAAAGTAAGTTGTAAGTCATGCAACAAAATGACAATTCCATGAGAATGCTCTGAATAAATCAGCGTATTGTACAAGTTGCATTGTACAAAGGCATCTTGGAGTTAAATGGTACAGTTTTTCTCCCATGTATGGCCTGGTGTGGTATAATCTGTTCCATATCTCTTCTTTCAGTTACACAGCTGCTCTTCCCACCATATAGGCAGAAGTGTCTCTGTCACTGCTTGTTACGGTTTAAAAACTCTCAAAATCTTTTCTCCAGGATAATTATCTCGGAATTTTCATTACGTCGCTTGGCTCAGTAACGTCTTTTTTGTTATATGCATTTAAAAGGCAATTCTCTATATTCTGTGTCTGTACAGCATACAAGTTGTCTTTATTGGGTGTGGAGCACAGATATGCACAGTCACCTTTGCAGGAATGTGTTGGAAATGTGTTTGTTCAGGCTACAGGTTTGGAACTTGTGTCATATTTCCCCTCCTCAGCTGCAGAGGAGTGTGTGCATTTGCTGTCACACAAGCCTGTCTCATGCTGTGATTGATGTGTCACTGCAGCCAGAATTCGAGATGTTACCTGAGCTCAGCCAGTAATCTCCCATAAAAACAGGGTAACATAACAGAAAAAACCAGGTGCGAGTCAGTGTCTGGCTGCGTAAGAACATACCTCTCCCCTCTGACGTGATGTGAGCTGGTGCCATGCGACATTGGAAATATCACCGTGTAACAGCAGGAGTCTGCAATGGCATGGATGGAGTCAAGGACTGGGCTGAGTCCAGGCCTTTATTCATGTGGGAAAGTTGATTATTTCAGTATTTGGTGGCTTTTGCATAACCTTACACATCTGTTTCCTGGTAAAATCACCACTTTTGAGCCGGTTTTCTTAAACAGTTAATTGCCAGTCAACACACATTAGAAGTGAACATTTGTCCAATATCAGACACAGCTTTGTTCAAGGCAAACACACCTATTGTGGGCTGCTATGGGAACAACTTTCATAAAAGCACAGCAGGCACCTGAATGTGACTGTGTGGGAGCCCTTCAGTGGAAGTCAGGGGACTCCAAGGAAGCAAGAGTTTGTTCTGCTGAGCACAGCCTGGAACAGTCATCCCTCCAACAGCTGACTTCTGCTAGAGTGATCTACCCCAAAATGTTGCACAGATGACCTGAGTGATGCTAAAATGCTGGTAAGTTACATTTTTGCTCATAAATAATGACTTTATTCCTTTGGGGAATTATTTTTTGTGTCGGGGCGCTTGTAGCCTGGTCCTGACACGCTATCACTGTTTGGGGGAAATTCTGTAAGGGGGCAAAGAGCACAACAGTAGATTTTTATTTTTCATTTTACCTATGGTCCCTCTCTGTCTCCTTTTCTTTGCAGAGCAAAAATGAGCAATATGAAGAGTAACATTAGTGACTCCTGTCAGAATTATTGTCCTAGGGATGGTATCCATGCCCAAGAACTTCTCCACATAGAGCGACCTGAATGTGCAGGGGAGCAGATGTACATCAAAGTGCTGCAAGTGCAATGTCTCTATGCTGTAAGTGGTTTTTGTTGCTGTAGCGTGGAAGGCAGTGGTGCAGCTGTGCACATGTACTAACTAGAGTATTGCTTTCCTTTCAGGTTTCAAGAACAACTTTCTTCAAGTCCTGCAAGTTCCACAGCATTGTAGGTAATGCATGACACTTTCCTCCTGCAAAATCAACTTGACTTCCTGTCAAAGTTGTTCTCTTGCTGTCTGAGAAGAACTATCTTTTACTTATTTCTATTTTTATTCATTTTTGGGAAGATGGTATTAAAGAACCGGGTTTTACATTTTGCTATGATGGCAGAAAAGCTGCCTTCTCACTATGTCCAAAATTAGCATCTACCCTCTAGTGTGCTATGTACAGCATTGCCTTCTCCTTTTTTCTCTTTTGATCTTTTGCTCTCTTTCTCTCGCTTTTTTCTCTCTCTCTTTTCCAATTTTTTCCCCTTTCAATGACCCTTCATGTACTGCTGATACTGCTGTAGAATTGATTGTATAAGTGCAGGAACCTTGCTTTCATTGTAAAAAGTACAAGGTGCTTGCTAAATATGTTCACTTTCATTAAAAAATAAATGGTGTTTTTAACTTTTGTATCTGTGTGTTTCATTATGAGTGTAATGGAATCATGAACGCAGCAAAACATGGGAAATTTTTGAAATCTGCTGAGAGAAGATGACTGTGATATCTGAATGCCTGTCAGCTAATTTTTCTATTTTTACACACAAAAATTGTATATTAAAAAATAATATACTCTTTAAGATGAGCTTTATTTTGGATGGGGGTTCTTGAAAGTGATGCAAATATAAGTAGCATTTGTACTATGTACATTCCTGCTAAATTATGCTGCTGAGTGATCCACAAAGACTTTTAGTCACTTTTTTGAAGATAGGTCTTTGTAACTGAACAGTGAGTTCCTATTTGCACATATTTACATATGTGCTAGCTCTGATTTGGCCTTGAAACTGTACTCAGGGACACTTTGTTCTGTGGCTGGATGCCAAATTCCTTTTGATTTTAAAGAATTTTAAAAAATATATTTGATAAATTAGGTCAACATGCCTGTTACAAATGGTATGGCCATAATTTTGCCAAACATTAAATTGTAAAAACAGTGATGTAATTATCGTTTAAGGATGATTTTTGTAGTTGTAATGGCTGTATATGAACAGGCATCATAATATGTTTTCATACTTTATATCTTAGAATGACTTGCCTTTACAGAGAGCTGTCTAGGCTGATTAAAACTGCACTTTTTTCTGGGTATGAAATGTGCTGTTGGAAGATGAGCTTTTTTTGAAAGGGCTGCTGCACTTGTCTTTCCTGCTTGAGCATTAGCCAGCACCTCCCACCGAGTCAAGCTCCTCTGACTCCTTCTGGGAGTTTGTTTCTTTTTGGACTCGAAAAGCGTTATTGTGAATGAATACTGAGATGTTAATATGGCTGCTGTGGAGGTGAGGAGGATGTCAGGTTATACAGAAACAATGTCATTTCGTGATTTTTTTTTTGTCTTACTGGGAAAATCCTATGCTTTGGAATACAGCATGTTTTCCTTAAACACAGGGCAACCTAGAGCAGCTGCTTGTTCTATGTGGTTTTGTTTTTTAATTTTTTTTTTTAAGTCCTTTTTACCTTCAGGGATTTAGATGATTGTGGCAAGTATTTTAGCCAGAAGGTAGAACACAGCTCACGAGGGAGACTCCAGCTGGGACTGAAAATACAGCAGTGTTGGTTCCACATGTTCGTGAGTCAACACATGAGCCCTCTTAACCAGCCAAAAATGAACTCAGTCTGTAAAAAAGGAGGCAATACCTTGTATTAAGGGCTTATCATTCTGTTATTACAAATATATCTCCAAATTTCCTAATTTGCTGATGCATTTTGGCTATTCCATGAGTGTCTGACCTTCGAAGAAGTAAGCTCAGCTCTCAGCTCAAGCGCTGTCATCCCTAGTGAGTTCAGAATAGATTGCAAACTGCTTCCATAGGAAGGATGAATGTAAGCCCTAAATAATTATGAGAATGATGACTAGGCAAGCCTTTTAGTTGGATCTTTCCTTATCTAAATTGTTTTTCCAATCATGATAAAAATATCAAAGTATGCTGTAAAAATATCTGAGAAAAATATCGGAGTCAGTTGCATAGAGGAAGATAATTAGCAGATAGTGTACATCTGTTCTTACAGAATCAAAGAAGGGCAGATGAGCTGATGTGGAGCTCTGTGTACTTTAACCTGGACTATTTTCAGCCCCTTGGTTGTCTTAGATTTTGTCCACTGCATTGCAGCTGTCTGCAGAAGGCAGATCTGTCAATAAGTCAGTGTTATTTCCTACAGTGTGTGTGGAACTTTGAAGTTCTGATTTTGTTTGTGATGGGAATGGCTGATGGCAGTGGAGTTTTTTGGTCAATATGGCTAAAAGAGATTCAGAGTCCTTATCTCTCATTAAAATCTGATCAAGCAAATGTTGACCAAAAGCTGTCACCCTTTCAAGAGTTTTGTCTAAGATGCGTTCCTGTCTCAAGACATTGTGGTTGCAACTGGGACATGGAGTCTGAAGTGTGTTGTGCCTCTTTTGAGCTGGGTGCAGCTGGGCTCTCACAGCACCTGTTCCTGTTGGTGTGTGGTGATACTCAGAGTCTTCAATAAAGGGTTTGTATTCCAGATTCTTGGGAACATGCCATCAGTGCATGGACTTTTAGCCACGGAAGCATTCTGCTGTCATCTGTGTGACAGAGTGGCTAAATGAGATCTTTGCCGTTCAGAGACCTGTGCAGTCTTTCCTTGATGACTACTCATAGATGTCAAAGGTGTGAGGTCAGTCTGCTCCAGCTGCCAGCTGGGCGAGGCACGGTTTGGAGCTTTGTGTGTCCTGTGACTGAATAGTCTCCTAAATTTGGTATCAGTGCCTCAGTGTACACAGCATGAAATCCTTCTTGACTAACAGGTCTCAGTCTGTCCCATGTTTGAGCAGACAGCATTACAGTTAAGGGAAGAAATGCAAAAATAAATACTAATTTTTAAAATTGGTCTTGTTTTCAGAGTAAATGTAACGATTTAGTTAAACTGTTTAAATGGAAGATCCCTTTATGACAGGTTTTGATGAGGAAATTATTGTATGTTATTTACTGGGTGTCTGCAGCTAAATTACGTATTGTTGCATTTTAAGTTGTTCAAACTAGTGCAAAAAGACCTTGGGAAGTGTATGAGCAGATGGATATCTCAGAAAACTCTGTTTTGTAAGAGTAGACATGCTTGCTTATGGAAGTATGGTTGTGCTTCCATAAATCTTGCTAATGGTTGAATATTTCATCTAGGGGACAGGGTTATTCATTCCATATCTATTTTTTACCTGTCTTTTTGCTCTGTATGACGTCTCTGAAAAATGATGATTGTAAAGGATGAAAAAGTTCTGTAACTTCGAGGGTATTTTAATAGAAAAAATGTGGTCTATTGGAGCTGGTGCCATTCTCAGTATTCTCTTTTCCCAACATGAAGGGCTCTAATCTTCCTGAAAAGGAACCCAGCCAGTTCACTTTCTACACTTTTTGATGTTGACGATTTTTCACATTGTTAGAGTGAAATATTGGAATTTCTGACAATATCTATTCTTGCTTATTAATGTTCAGTGCACAAAAGAGGGGGAACACTGACTTGACCACTGTTTTTCTCATATGTAAAAGAAGGGTGTTGTTATCACAGACCTCTTGAGCAATGAAAAAAGTCTTGCATGTATCTGTAAAATTCCACCTATTCCTAAAGCATCTGTTTTTTTTCAAAGCTCCACAAAGTCCACATTTTTGTGAACTCTCAGCCCGACAATTGGGTAATAATCCCAATAACAGTGTCAGGAGGGGAGCCCAGCGCCAGCTTTGCAGTTGTTATCCATCTATTGTAAACCAAGCTGACTACTTTCATGTTCCCATGTTATTTCCAGACATGGTAATTACTTGAATTCCTTGTGATTTATGTAACTCCAGATATGTTAAATGTCATGTGAGGTATGTCCATGCATTTGACCAGACCAAGAGTGTTTTTCTTGAGTCTTTTCCTAAAAGGGTGTCAGTCCAGACAAAAGTGACAGGTGACCTTCATGGCTGTGAAAGCATTTCTGGGCTGTTTGGATTTTTGATTGTTGTTGCCTTTTTCTGCTTCGTTTTCTGTCACCATTTGCCTTTGTAGGAGTAAATGCATGTAAGTCTTTCCCTCTATGTATAATTGAGTAGTAACATTCCTTGCTCAGAAATGTTATTCTAGATTTTTCCCTACTCCCTTTCAGGGTCTGTCCTGGGCTGTGGCACAAATGTTGAGTCAGTGCAGTTTGTGTGTCTGCCCTGCCACATTATAGGGGAGTGTCCCCAAAACTCCATCTCACTGCTGACACTTCCATGCTGAACCTGTTATTTTTTCCTGAGTTCTTGTGTCAGAATTCTCAACAAGGGATTGCTCTCCTTATTCTAAACCTTCTTTAATAAAACATGCAGCAGAGTGTTTGCAAAGCTGGCAGCACAGTGAGACCTTGCACCTTCTGTGCCAGCTGAGGAGCCCTCGAGGCTGCTGCCAGCACAATGGCACTGTTAGAGGCACAGTCTCCAGAGAAAAATCACCTCTGGGCAGGCACAGTAAGAGTTGGAAATGTTAACGATTTTAAATGAGCAACAGAAGTATTTGCCCAATTAGTATTTTTAAACCTCTAGTCTGCAAAAATGGTCAGCTGTCTGTATCTCCCCCCTGCCAATGCAAATATCTCCTTATTTGTGTGACTACTTTTCCATTTTGAACCTAACACTCCTGTTCATGAGTGGATCCCATGTGGTGGTGCCTGGATGATTTCTGAACAGCAGAGTTGTTTGCTGGAGGCAGTAGATGTCCTATATTTTGACATTAATAAGGTTCCTGATGTTGTATTGAATGACATTCTTATAAACAAGGTGGGGAAACATGGATTACAGAAAACCACATTTGCAAAATAACATGAACATGATTATTGAGTTTACAGGAAGGAAACAATTTTTTATCAAGTCCCTCTTCACTGTTTTCATTTAATGATCTAAGATTATGAAACTTTCAAAACATTTGTGTAGCTTGAAAGCATAAAGTTAGGTTTTCACAGTTCTCATCTTGCTGGAGAGGTGGCCTGAAAAAATCAAATTCCCAATTTTATATCTAAGACTGGCATCTCAGAGCTGGGAAATAACTAGGTGTAAATGACAGCCCAGGGCAGGGGTGTGGGAATCAAAACAAAATCAAGAGCCCAGCCTTGGGGAGATGATATGGATTGTGATGTGACACTGATTCCTTGGCAGCAAGAGTAAGGCTGAGATCAGGGTCTATAAATGGAAGTATGATTTGTAAAACAACTGAAGGAAGTTTTCTGTTCTGTCCTGTGGTGGCAATACGGGGTGGTCAGGCTGTGTCCTTCCAAGGGCTGCACCTCAAGGAAGGTTTGTATCAGTGAGAGAACATCCAAGGCACAGCAAGAAAGTTAATCCAAGTCCTAGAAAATGTGACTTAGAAGAAAGAGTTGTTTTGGTAAAGGGGAATTGAAGGACAAGATGTGTGAGTCTTCTAACATACAAAATGTGCTGCAGAGGAAGGGAATAGCCTGTTCTCTATAGTGTTGGTTAGGAGAAGCAGTGATGATCTTAAATTGCAGCAGTGAGAGTTCAAAGCGGAGATGGTGGGGATGGGAAGTGTAAAGATAACCACAGCGAGATGCAGGGATAGACTTTGACCCTCTGTGGTCCACACCAGGAGGGCTCTCAAGACAAGCTGAAAACCATTTGACAGGAGCTGTGGAGGTACAGTTGCCCCTAACCTTGCTGATAAATAGATTTTGCATGAATGACAGATGGATACACCAGCATGAAATTATCATTCTATAAACAGTTGATTAAAACCCAAAGTAAGGCTTGATAAGCAGATGAAGAATTCAACACGTCTTACTCAACGACTATATTTGCATTTTCCTCCTACCAGTCTGAAGCAGAGCTAGAATGAGTGTCTCTGAGTATACCAAGATCAGAAAGGTTGTTTTGATTTATTTTCGAGTAGAAGGTTGTCTACGCTTTCTCCTTTTGATGGTGTGCACTCCTCTTCAGGTGCATACAGGCATCAGCAAATAACAAATATATTGCTGTACATACTGAGTAGTATTTGAGTATGCATAGATAGGTTTATCTTTCAGTATTTTCAGGCACAGAACAGGTTGAGCTTTATAAAAACCTGTGACTTTGTAAATTTGTCTCAGATTATCCTCTGGAATAGCCCAGGGAAGTAGTTATCTTCTCTCTGTTATCTAGTGTGTGTAATTTCTGTACTATGGAAATAGTTTAAAAGATAATGACTACTGGAGGTTTTGGTGGTTGGGCTTTTTTTGTTGTTTTTTTTTTCTGAGAGGGAAATTACTACCCTGCATCAGTACTGTGTGTTTTCTTTGCTTCTGTTGCTTGTGACAATGAAAGAAAAAGCCCATAAAAATCTGCAATATTTCTTAAAATGTCCTCTGGAACTAACAGTGGCATTGCTGGGTTTTGAGCAATTTCAGTTTGTCAGTATTCCTGGCATTTAGGTGTTCATGCAATTGGTGCTGTTCTGGGTTATTGTTTAAGAACTAGTAATGTATTTCTGTTAATTTTTCTTTCCTTCCAATGTTTTGTTCTGGAAATTAGGGGGGGTTGTTCACTTTTTAAGTTTCCTCTGATATTGCTGCTTAATAGGCATCACTCTTTTGGGTATCAGGTACTAGTTCTAGGTAGTCCTGACATCTCAAAGGAGACAAGCATGAAGAAGAAATGGTGATAATGTGGTTCTGCTTTTCTTTACAGAGCTGACTCAGCAGGGGAGGGAATGACATGCTGCATCATTTAAAGATCACATATTGCAGCAAGTATTTCCAGGATTTTTCAGATGAATGTGTAGGAATGGAACAGAAATCTAGTTTTAGACACTTCATACCATGCGATTTCTCATTATCCCTAGTTTCAAATCTGGAAGTCATCTTTCTTAACCTAAGATTTTTCAAGAAAAGGATTTCAACCTACAACAAGATGGGAGAATACGTTTTATTCAAATGTAGATGTACCAGGGAATTCCCCTTGCAGTGCACTCATGAAATGTGTGCTCTGTGCCATAAAGGGGAAAGAGTCTGTCCATTTTGTGTCTTCATTCATCATCATTTTATGTGTGTTCTATTCTGTCCTGTTCTTTAATAAAAGAATGTCTTTTCTGTGATTAACCTTAGCAGGTTTCTGCTATGATTGGGAAAGGTAGTGATGGCACATTTAAAGAGTCAATGAGTTTCATGCTGTTAACGTGCTCTATGTAAAGAGATTGTGATAAAAATAACAAAACATGTGGAAGCAAAGTCCCGCATGTATAAAATAAAGTATTATTCAGCTAAGTACTTTCAAAACAATATGCAGTGTCAGTGCAAAATATTTTTCTTGCTAAAGGACATAAGTCAAAGAGCAGCCTTTGCTGTGTTGTAGCATATGCTTGTGCTTGGTGAAAGTACTGGCAGAAAGCATGTCAAACGACGGTGCTTAGAGTATTAAAGTTTTAACAAAATGTCAGAGAAAACTGGAAACTGGTTAATCCACAGAAATCTGTCATAAAGATTGCATTGTAAGGTGGTTTCAGCATGAATTCTAGTGACATATGGGAGCTTAAAATATAATCTAATGATATATCTCTATCGGTGAGATGTTTATGTAACATGATTGCAACAGAGATGTCTTTTCTTGTTAATTTATTAGGATAATGGAAGTTGCCATCTTTGTAGAACAATGCAAAGAACAAGTTTTACTCAGAAAAATCTTAGTGTTGGAACCAAAGCTTGCTTTTTTTTTCTCTATACATTTATGAAAGGAGAAATGCTGCATCTAGTTTGAAGTATGCTGAAGACTGGCAGCCTGCTTTGTGGAAATCTGTGTTGCTGCTGACTTCTGTTCCACTCTGGGCACATGTGCCCAGGAAAGAGAGGAGATAGAAACACAAGAGAAAGACAAAACTTCGTTCAGAGAAAGCTCTGACAGAAGTCATTTCATATGGGATTAATCAAGTGAAGGTCTTTTCCAGTGGAACTGAAACTGAAAAAGCTCTTCTATAATGCTGAAGAAAAATCCTGAATTATTTCAATGTGCTGCAGTTTATAAACTACGGCTTTGATTACTGTGCTGCTTGTTTTTATAGAAATGCAGAAAGAAACTGTGAGTCGCAGTGAGGTTCCAGAACTCATATTGGTCCTAAGTGTAAACATTTTTTTTTGTATTATGGAGGGTTTTTTCATTCAAATCTTTTTTGATGGACATGATTTTTAATGTGATGGGCTGTAATGTATCACTATCACCATCTGATTTTGCCCAAATCCCACCTGTGATGCAGTTAAAATGCTTTCTGTTATCCTTTATGTCAGTGGCAATGCTTACCCTCATTAATCAAAGGCTGTGACAGAGAGCAGAAGTCTCTCTGCCGTTCTTTTCCTCCAGAGCTGAGCTCTGCTGGGCCCTGAGTGCCAAGGGGACCTGTGCAGCTGCTCTGGTGGGTGAGGTGCGGAGGCAGCTCCTGCAGACTCTGGGGCTCAGGTGCACAGCTCTGAGGAGGGATGGCATGGCCCTGCAGCTCGGGGCTCCCTGGGGAGCCACCACAGCCCTGGCACTGCCCCGAGCTGCCAGCCCAGGGAAAGGGCAGTGCCCACGGGGGGAAATTGCCATCGCTGCTAGGGAGGGCTCGGAAGGGCGCAGCTCCTCACAAATGATCGGGCACCCTGGGTTCTGGCTGCTCTCAGAGCTGTCTGAAGGGATTCCAGGCACTTTTGAAAAGCTAGGTGTTTCCTTTAATAATTATTTTAGATACGTTACAGGAGGAATGAGGAAATCCTGTCTAATACATTGCTGTAGAAGAACAGTCCTTTTAAAGAAGGATGAAAGTTATTACTACATAGACATTCAGATCACGTTTGTTCTGAGTGATTTTCTGGATACCCTGAAAGATGGGTGCAACTGAACATTATTCCTCTTTCATGTATTCTTCCTTTTTTCTTTCTCTCGTTTCTTTTTTTTTTTATTTTTTAAAGACTCACCATTGTGGGACAGAAATCAATGTCCAGTTTTGTAGATTCTGTAACAGGAAAGCACAAAAGGGTTGCCACAAAAGATATCCATGTACACAATTACTTTTAGCTGTTGAAATATTTTCTGTATCTGAGAGAACAATCAGTCTCTGTTGGCGTGTTATGTGTGGTGGGGAGGGTTCTGTGTGTGAAATGCCCTGTGGTTGCCTTGCTGTGGGCCGTGTCATAATGCAGGAATACAGCACAGTGAATTAAGGGAACAGATTTCAGTTAGAGGGACCTACTGTTGGGCTTAAGAGCCTTCTTGTTTTATTCTTCATATAGTTTTGAGAAGAAAGATGTTGGAGGATATTAGTCCTTTTAATGTTGTTCAGGTGCGTGGCCAGCAGCACACCCCACGTACCTGATTTTTTGCAATTCTTGAGACTGTTAGTGTCCACAGCTTATAGCAGATATAGAAATGGCACAGTTCACTGGCAAGTTGAACGTATTGTTTCATGACTGTGGCTTGGCTGTGCCTGCATAATATTTTTTGTCAATTTTTTTCCCTATAGTATGAGACTAATATTAAAAGTATTTTCATCCTTCAGTTCAGGAGAATGTCCCTGTGTTTTGTGATTCTGCTGAGCTCCTCTAAATGCTGAGAGAAATAAAAAAACAGCCTTAGAGCAGCATTTGTCTGATGAGTTAGTGTTTAGCTCACCTAAGGATAATGATCTAGCTAAATAAATTATTGGGTCTACCTGTGTTGCCAAGGGAAATCTGTACATCCCCCTGAAATCAGGTCATCAAACCTCTTTTACGAGGGGATGTGCCCTTCTGGAGGTTCATTCTTTCCAGTGTCTGCCTATGGAGTCCAGGTGTCTAGTCTGATTCTCAAGATTAGGATTGTGAATTTAGGGACGCTAAATCTCTTTCTAGCCTGAATTGCACTGATAAAACCCTCAGCTTTCTCAGTATGTTAATTTTTTCCTTTTACACTATCAACATTTAATATATATTCTGTTTTGTTTATTCTGCTGATGAAACCGGAAATTTCCTCAAATCCTTATATTCTGTGTCTATGGAATACATTTTATATCCAAGCAGCAACTCTATAATCTGGACAATTGATCATGGGTTTTAATGCTTGCCCATGAGTACCTGTCTTTACATAAATATATTTGAATCCTAAGAGGCTTTAATCATGGTAGTTCATTCAAAATGAGAATGGTTTCAGGTTAGGTATAATCATGATTTGAAGGACTGTGTGTCTTCAGTCATCTTCTTTTATCGCAGGAAAAAAAACCTCTTATGTGTTATAAGTATTTATATCTCTAGTTTCTCTCAGAGAAAATTTCTTAATTCCAAAGTAATCTTTGGAATGATCGGTCATCTGGGTTAGAGCAGCTAATACCATAACATCGGAAGCAAGGCTTAGTCTCTGACATTGTGTGCACTTTTCCCTTGATTTTTTTCTTTTTTTTCAATTTCCAGGGTATCTAAGCCCAGCCCGTCCCTCAATACTGTTTCCTATGTGTTGAGCAGAGCCTTTGCAGCTCTCTCCTGTGTGGTTCGTGGATTAAAAGCCAACCTGGTGCCATCATGCCATACTCATATGAATGGTATTGCCTTGGCTATGTTTGTGTTTTGTAGAGAAAATTGATTACTAAATTCTAATGGATGTGTGAGTACAATTATTACAGGGGAAAGGAGAGGAGATGTTAAATATCAAGGTGTGTAACCCCCTTTAAAGTGGAGCACACTGGCAGCAGGCCCTGGAGACTCTACCTGATGATAATTCCCATGTAAGGAGTGCTGCTGTAAGGTGTAGAGCAAGGTGCATTTGTTTTTATAGGTCAGGTCACTGATTGTTCTTATTAGGTTGACAAAATCTTGTTTCTCTTAAAGAAAGCTCATTTGTGAGAGTTGTGTCCCAGTAAGGGTGAGCAGCTGGTGTGGGAAAGCACCAGACTGGCAAACAGATTTCTGGTTCTCCATTTACTACTAATTTGGTCACTTCTGTGACCTGTGGTGACATCTCTCTGTGCTATGGTTTCTTTTTATGCTGCATTAATGCTTCTCTGGCAAACAAACCCAGTGCATGAGCTGAAGCTGTTGCAATCTAGAATGATTGGGTTCTTGGGAGTATAGAACATTAGGAAGAAGCTGCTCATAGTAAGAAAAGTGAAATATAGTGCAGCTTCTCATAGGAAATTGTACTACTATGGGACAACTGCTTGAGTCGATTGCATTTCCAGGTTATCAGCAATAATTGCTATCAACATTATGCCCTTTACATCTAATTACCTCTTTATTTAAAGCTGGTTTTATAAAGCTCTTTCTCCACCACACGTTTTATGATTCAGGCACCTAATGACTCCCCAGGAGAAAGCACACCGTGCACAGATTGGCCCCATTAGTGCAAACGATGTAATAAGATAATACTATAGAATGTTACACATTAATTTTCCAATTATTATTTTTTGCCTTTCTTACAGATTCCAAGCAGAAATTGATAGCATTAGGCAGTGTATGAGAGTACACTAATCTGATTTGTCTCTCCCCAAAGATTACAAGCTATACGCCGTCTGGCCTGCTTGAACACAATTAACAGATTATATTATATTTTTGCTACATTTACTTAAAAAAATATTTTTTATCCTATCAGTGTTCACATATAACATTTTAAAAAGGGATCCAGTATTATTTATCTATGTTTTTTTAAGGAAAGCAAATTATTTCAGGTAATCAAGAGATTTTCAATGCCAACAAGATTTGAAAATAGAGCAGGTATATTGAAATCCAGGGGATTAAATGCACTCCACCTGATTACATTTATGTAACATATGCATGAATTCCTGATTTGGTCCCCTGTCTCTATTTCTTTGACTTTAGACTTTTTTTCTTTTTTTTTCCTTACAAAACGGAGAAGTACTTGGAATTTAGCTAGTTAAGAGAGGGTAATTTTCAGAAAAACTCAAGCCAGCCTTTTGTCTGAAATGTTCAATTAGTGCCTTTTATTTTTTACTGTATAGGAAGTTGACTGACTAAAACTAAACACTTTGAATATTGCATTTGCACATAAGAATGTGAGTGCAATGGGGAAAAAAAATCCTGCTTTTGTGCCTCAACCAATCTTCAACAAGGACATAGAATTTTTTGTCTTTTCTTATAAAACTGTAGAGTATCAAGTAGGAGAATGTTTGATGAAATGAAATGTTTGTCACAGGAAACAGACGATCCTTTGAAGAACTAAAAAAGCCACAAAAAACCCAAACCAGAGATCAGAATAAGCCCTGCTGCACATGTTATTAATAGCAGCAGAGCTCAAGGAGACATGAAGATCTGGAATATTTCAATGAGAAGCCCTCGGGTCAGAGTTTTTAGCAAAACTTGAGCAACAAGGTCATGCTGGTTTGGATGCTGCAGTTATTTTCTCATCTTTGCAACCAGCCAGAGCTTTCATCTGGTTTGTAGGATGGGTTTGAAAGTGGTCTGTTGGGATTTTTTGGGGTTTTTTTTGTTGGTTTTTCTTCCCTTCTCCAGTAGTGTAAATCCTGACAGCACAGGTGAGAGGTCAGAACAACTGAGGGCTAAAGATCTACAGGAGATACAAAGCTGTGTGAGGCTTTCTGTTTGACAAGGGGTTAAAAATTTAAATGATGAGATTATGCTGTTGCCTACTATTTTACTGACTAAACTCTAAAATTGATGTGGAATGTGTGGAGCATATTTGCTTGAGATCACTGACCCTTAAATCTGATTTTGGGAAGAGGCTGAATTTGATGTAGCTGCCTTCACTGTGTGAAAGCCACAGATGTTAAGTCTCCAAGGTAAAGCCTAAAGTAATAGAGTAGTGATCAGCACTTACATCGTAAATCAACCCAGCTTTTATTGATTAAATCTGATGGTTTTGATAAGTATGTGGTGAATAAAGCCAAAGTCATGTATTCAAGCATATTCTTTGCACATTTTTCAATTTTCCTACAGCTGCCTTGCCCCATTTCCATTATAAGCCCTTTCTTATTAAGGCAATTTATTATTAGGATGAAGAAGAAACAGTATTATATGAAAAAATAAGGTGTTGAAGTGACTTCTCAGCATTGCATATTGATCAAAGCTCTCTAAATGCCAATAAGGTGGAACTTCTCAAATTTTCAGGAACAGTTAATCCTGTTTAGCAGTGCTTATTCCTAGGCAGAAAAGAAACAATTGGAATTATTATTCTTTTCTATGATTTTGTGGTTTTTTCCTAAGTACATAATTGAGACAGGGGGAAGAGGACTGAGGCTGGGGGACTGCTGATTTCTCAGTGATTGCAAATTCTTCAATATATTCCTATAGTTTATTATATTCTTAAGTAAACCAGGAATGTCTAGATACACAGTGGGAAAAAAAAACTGTTTATATAAGTTGAAACTCTTTAAATTGGTCTGTGTTAAAGATATGTAGTGCATATAAATATACATATATGTATCTAAACTACCATGAAGCAACATTTTTGTTTCTTCTAAAGCATCAATGCCATATTTAAAGTACTCAGTGAATGATATGTGTACAAGTGCAGAAATCTTGAGTTTAGTTATTCAAGTTAATGTACAGAAAATCAATGGAAGAGGTCGAATGGCTATCTTCAAAACCTCAATTATAAAGCAAAGCCTTGTATTTAAATCAAGTCAAGAGTGATCTCTTCATGTAAGTGACTCCAAAGTTCCTTTGTGTTTCCACAGAAACACTTATTTGCTGTTTAAACTATTGAGCAACCAAAGTGAACTGCAGACAGATTGTTTTATTATTTTGCTCTTGTTGCTATGTGTAGCTAAAAACCTAAAGAGTTCATTGTCAGGTAGCATCAACACCAACCTACTTCAACAAAGACAGAAAGCATGTAAGAAACACCTTACTTATTTTTATAAGGAAGATGAGCTAGATGAGAGAGAATTTTCCAGGAATTTTCATTTTGTATTCATTGAATTTAGATGAAAGGAATGTTAGTGTATTCCTTTCTCCTTGAAGCTAGTTTTCACTTAAAAAATAAAATAGAAGAAGTGTTTCTCTGGTTCTGCCTGTATCAGTGTGGAGAGATCATTCAACCATTACCCAGTGAGATGAGTACAGGACTCTGAGAGTCCCAGCCTAAGCACCAGAAGGATGTTCTAGTGATCAGCATAGCAGCAATTAAATCTCTTCTGATGGGAGACAGGGCAATAATGGAAAGTGGAGATTCAAGCCTACGCTGCAATTCTTTATTCAGTGTGTCTTATGTCAGACAGAGTTGGAGCAATTAAGCTTTTAGAACCAAAACCCCCTTTTAAGGCATCTTAAGTTATGTTTTAGTATCTTAAAATTGTTGATTCCTACATATTGCAGAGCTTCAAAAGCAGTGCTGCTGTGGGAAGGATTCAAATACCTGATTTTATAGATGCAGGTTATAAATTGATGCTAGGTGCACACAGTGGAATTGAGGCATTTCTTTAATCAACAGCTCACAGCCATTTTGCAGCAGGTAATTAATGTCTCTGGCTGACTGAGAGCTGAGTTAGGGGAACCAAATGCTCCAGGTGAGAAGTGGGTTGGAAGGAAATCCACAGTGCACAAACAAATAGCAATCACACAGCACATAGCATGCCCTGGAGACTTTCTTGCCAGTGCAAAAGCAACTTCACAAAAACAAACGTGTTTTCAAAATAAATCAGGTTTGTTAAAGCTGAATATATTTATTAAAACAGCTTCAGAAAATACAGTAATTTCTATTGCTTTGGATGGATTGATGAGATGGACTTCTAAAGCATTCTTTTTTCTGTGCAGGATTACCAGTGATTACTTTCGTTTCGTCCACCCTAGGTTGTAGCACTTAATTTGGAGAACCAGTAATATTTAGATTTAATTCACAATTTCCCCAATCCAAAGGCTTTATTTTGCTTTCAATAAAAGTAATTGAAAGAAATACAGTGCATACACCTTGATTTTATGATGAAAAGTTATATTTTCAATATTGAATTAAAATTCTTATGTGAGAATTACGGTAATGGTGCTCCATATTTCTGTAATTCAAAGGGGCAGCCTTGAGGCAAAGATGAACATTTTTGAAACACTCCTTGCTTCGAGGTTTTAAAAATTATTTTCTCTCTCATTATTTATGTAATTGTCAAAGCTCAAAGCTTTAATCTTGATGCTTTATTTGTCCTGCGCTGCAGCTACATGTGGATTTACTAACAGTAGGGTTCATTAATGCTGGGTTTCTGATATGTATTCCTTTCCTTTCATCACTAATAGGATAGGATTTTAACTCATAAGTATAATGTTGATGGATATAATGAACGGCTTAATCAGTGGCTTCATCTTTCGTCAGTGAGGTAGTCCACTGACTTGATGTTAATGCTAATGAAGTTGCCAGTGAATCTGGATAAAAACATTAACTGCAGTCATTAAAGATAGTAGCATTGAATTTGGATTTTAATTCACAGCGTTAGTGAATGTAGCAACTTGCCAGATGTGGAAAATGCTCTTATTAGACAATATATCACTTCTGGAATTGTGAATGAAGGGTATGTTTCCAGGGATGTTTTGTGTGTGTATCAAAGCAAATACCAACTTTCTACTAAGCAAGTAAAAAAGGAAAGTACCAAAGAAAATAACCAAAAGAAAATAACAGAAAATGGTAATGATTCAGTTCATGGTCTTTAGTTAATTTTTAAGATTTCTGCTGCTGAGAACACTTATAAAAAAATTAGTCATCTATATTTCACGAGGTGTTCAAATACCTTTAGGTAAGTAAGACTCCTTATTTCTACTTTGGGAGTGCAAAAGTTGAACAGTGGAATTTAAGAAAATCTCAAGTTAACTTGAAAAATATGACAGAACTGAGTTTTGAGCTCTTGCCCATCCTCCCGGATGGGACACTCCAGTTTTATCCCAGTGAGGAAACCAGTTCCACTCAGTGATCATCTCCTTGCCTGCCTGACCTTGTTCTCTGGCTCAGGGAACACGACCCTGGTGGCTCCCAGCCCTGCTGGCCACTTGCTCTCTGCAGTGGCCACCGCCACTGTGTCCCCGCGGCCACTCACAGCTGCTCACGGGAGCTCTGCAGCTTCCCAGAGAGGAGATGAAAGATGAGAGTAAATGGGATTTAAACTGCGTGCAGAAATGTGAAAATCAGCATATTTCACTGCTCCAGCAGCACTGCTTGGGTTGGATTAGGATTTTGGAATGAGTCAGAGGCTCCTGTGGCAGCACTTGGGAGCTGAGAAAGCAGCACTTCCCCAGGCTGAGGCAAACAGGGATCTAAATGCGACCGGAGGAACCGTCTAGCAAATCTAACATAAATTATGACCCAAATGTTTGTTACTACATATTCCTTGTCGCTTTACACTTCAGAACAGGTGTTAGCCACAGTCTCCTGGCAAAATTTTATCTTTGCTAATTAAATTCTGCCCTGCTAAATTCCCCCTGTAATTTTAATTGGATTTCGTATGCCTCGCTGTATGCCATAAATTGTTGTGTGAGGCTACTTTGTGCTATTAAATGGCTGCATTTAATTGGTAGCTGACATACTCCTTAACCCCTAATTCAGTGTCTTATAACTTGGGAAGTGATTTAAAATTTATTAATGTTAGTAGCTAAAATCCATGAAATCTTCATCAGGCAAAACTCGTTCTTAGTTTCCCTTAGTCTTCTCAAGCGATTTTATTTGGCTAAAAATTGTGTTAGAGAATTGTCTCTAAGGAATGAACAGGTAGAATTTTAAAGTGTTTCTTTCTTAAAAAAAAAAGAAAAGCCCACCTTGATCCATGCTGGGAACTGATTTAAAAAGAAAGTCCTGCAGTACCAAGACTGCAAAAGAAACTAAGCTGAAACATTGTTCTCCTGAGACAGAAGTATGCTACTAAAAACTGGTTTTTCTATGCTTTAGACAAGTTAGCACTTCATAGGACAATGGATTAATTTGCACATACCATAAATAAATGCTTTAAGTGAATTTAGGTAATAATACAGCCACAAACACTTCTAGTCTACCAAAGCTGAAGTAAAGGCAGACAGGTTGGCAGCAAAATTGTTTCCCTTGGATTTTCCCAACGTGCTTCTAATTAATTTTTCTTTTTAAGAAGGGCCTTTCTTTGTCGCATTCCTTTTTTGTCTTTTCCAAATTTTATTTTATTCTTGCTTTCCTATAATTTTAGTTCTGAAACACTTCTGGCCTTTCCAAACTAGAATTATTTTTCCTTGATCCCACTGTTTTTCATATGAACGAGTTTCTAATGCGGTCTGGCGGTGCAATGATGATAAAAATAGCTGAAAATAAATGCCCAGGATTAGCCCAACACTTTCTGATCACCTTTCTGGGTGAAAAACATTTATTGGTAGGTCCTCAAAAGGTGTAAACCCTCAGGAATCTATTGACAATCAATCCCATTTGGGCAACTGTCCCTGTATTGTTGCCTTTTGTCAGACCAAAATTCTCTCTGTGGTTTCTGAATTAGCAATGATTCTGAAATATTGACATTCAGTAACTCTGCGGAGCACAGATGATGGAAGTGCAACTTCTAGTATGTCTGCTCACTTAAAAGATTATTCTCAACAAAGTTAGGGAAAACACTTTTTTTGAAAATGGTGTCACTGCTGGACATGCAATTCAGTTATAAATCCATGGGAATTTTACCATTTTAATGTACAAAAAATATAAATTTGATAGTGATTTCCTGTTTTTCCTTTTTCCTGATATTAATTGTTATTTATATGGGATCTTTCTTGATATATTTGATATCGAAGTTATGTAGAGAATGTCTTTAGCTAGTTGTTTGTTTATATTCATAGTTTTATGTGTTAGACTGTAATTGTACTCTGCTATTTAGAGTGGTTAAACATTTTAAAATCTGGTTATTCAGAAGGAAATATGGCATAATTTTAAATATGTTTTCAGAAAAAAAAATAATGTATTCTGCTGTTTTAAATGGATTGCCTGCATGTTTGCAGTAGCCTGTTTAACTGTTGGTATTGTGTTAGTTCCATATCTTCTGTTACCAACCTTTTCCCAAGTGCACTGATCTTACAGAAAATGTTAACAATGTAGAGCTATTTTCTTTATTTAATGGTGCGTCAAATAGCCATAATGGACAGGGTCATGAATACATTTGGGTTAGTGAAGAGGACAAAAGTGCAGCACAGATTTTTTTTTAAATTTATTGTAATTAAGCTGGCAGGCTGCCTTCTATGTGTTCAATTCCATCCAAAATCAAAACAAACAAACACAAAAAACACTTGGAAATAAACTTAGCATTTAATATTACTAGGTCCTTTAAGCATTCTATAGATGTTTGTATTAAGGATCTGATGGTGTTGGTATTACCAATATCTGGTTGGTATTGTGTTGTAATTATGGATCTGATATTGGAAGGTTTTTATTGTTGATCTCAGCCGTGTGTACAGTGAACTGAAGGCAGAGTTCAGGGGGTGCCCGAGGAGGTGTAGGGGTTGCTTAAACCACTTCAGCCCAAAGTGGTGCGTCCTCTCAGAGAGCTGCTCCTCTCCACCTCCTGCTCCTGGGTTTCTGGTGTAATGGTGACCACAGCAGCAGGAGCCTTTGTTTCTCCTGTGCTTGGGATGACCCCTCCTTTATGGCCATGTGCATTTCTGTTTATGGCACTCATTAGTGTTTGCTGGTGTTAATGGCCGGGCAGTTCCACCCAAATGAAGAATCCGATGGGCCTGCAGGGAGAGCTGCTCCGCTTCAGCCCTTTTAGCTTTGTCCTTGCATGTGTTTTACTGACAATTTTCAAACAGCACTGCATTGTTGTGAGTTTGCAGACCTGGGTGGTTTTCGGTTTCCTTGAAGAAAAAGTCTCCTATGTTTTTCCTGTTGGCTTGGCAACTTTTTTTTGTTTCAATAGCTCATGATGCTTTACAAAACAAGAGTCACACTCAGTCTTTCTGTATCTGTGCTTGGTACAGGGAGGGTGATGAAGGTATTTCTAGCTATTTCACCACTCTACACACAAATTGAATGTTATTACAGACCTTGTGCCCAGGAAAACCTTGGGTTTGCGTCCTTTCCATTTGTCTAACAGCTCCGTGAGGTGTTCAAAGTCAGAGTGGCTGTTAAAAGCCACCTAGGGACAGGTCAGTTTTTCCGTGTTCCCACTTCTAACTTGTGACCAAATGCCATGACAAAACCCCAATGAGAGAGATCACTATCTTCACCTCAGTGCCTTCCAAAGATGTTTTGTTTCACATTTATTCTTTGCCACATAAGAAGCCTTTCATTTTAAGCTTTGGACAAATACTTGCTTTAGACAGTAATAGCAATAAAATATTTCCTTATAAATACTACTGCATACACGTACTCGTAACATAAACAGACTACAGCGGTAATTTAATGGTGCAGATTTGGGAGCACCACAGACGGGACCATGGTTTGATAACCATGTTTACAAGGTGGCTGATAGATACCTGCACCATGGATGTGTTCCTGAGCCGTGACAGCCTCCTGGACACCGAGGATGCTGCAGAGCAGAGGAGGAATCCAATTTTCATATTTATGGTAACAGAGCTCGCTGTACTTTCAGCTCCCTGCTTCTGCACTGAAGCAATGTGTTCCCTGCAAATAGCAACTTTTCTGATTCATAAAGCCCACAGACACATACAGGAAAACACTTCCAAAGGAAAGACAAAGTTAGAAAATAGGAATATAAATGTAGATAATGGCATGCGTGATGCACATAAGCCTTGGGTTATAAGGATAAGCTAGGAATGAATGTCACTGCGCAAGGGAAAAGGCAGTTTAAATATGGAACAGGCAGACACAGGTATGGAATACTGTAGGTTTATCTGAAAATAGTCACATTGGTGATTTTTTTTTTTTTTTGTAGTTTGGAGGAGAATTTGAGTCATAACTCCTTCAAGAATGATTCTGTGCAGTTCTGTCAGGAAAGTATAGCGATTATGAAGTACTAATTATAACATTTTCCATTGCTGCATGTTGTATTATACATTATTGTATTATTCATGTGTTTATCTCTTCATTTTTTTGAAGAAGGGTATTTATTTGAAAGGCACGAGAGAGGTGCAGTCCACATGGGGCTCTCAGCAAAAAGTTGTAGTGCTAAAACTTTTGTATTTGAGGCTGATTCTCTTTTATGTATGTTAAAATATTGTACTGGATTTTTTTTAATTAACATTTTCATGCAGATATCTTGCTTTTCCAGCCCAAGAGGCAACCTTATGTAATGCATATTTGCATATTGACACAGTTACAATACTAGTGCTAGAGGAAAACAGAATAAAAGTCAACAGTGTGTTAAAACCTGCTTGCAGGGAAAAGTCCCTTTAAGGGTTGGCATTCTCTTGTCTCAGTCACATCTACTTCATGAAATAGGCATAGCCTCGAGCAATGCCTGGAGTTGCAGCTCAAAAGAAAAGTGAATGTTAGAAAAGTTATAGACAATTTTGTGAACTTATAAACTTCTGAAATGTGGTGATGAACCCTAGTATGGTACTGAGAACATCAATACAGATCAGAGGGGAATACAAGGTACCGAGTAAAACAGGATTATTACCTATAGAGCAGGATTTAATGTGGCTTTGTGGTACATAAAAGCCAAAACTTTAAACTGGACTAGGGCAAATGAACTTTTCTAGTGAAAAAAAAAAAAGCAAAACGAGGTTCCTTTCGCCATGGATTTACAGAAGTAGCTGCTTACCAGCATGTTTGAGGCTCTCAGGGTTAGTCTCCTGAGCCAGATAAATGCAGAGAGCTGAAGGAGATTCCATTCTTCTTTAGCCTTGTCCCCATCTCCTGTTAAAAGGCTTCCAACTCCTGCTACCTTGTGCATAACCATCCACAACCATTAGCATCTTGTTACCCACCGAAGAACTTTCCTTTGTGTACCATTTCTAAAAGCTGGAGGGTTGCATGTCAAAAGAATTTATTGTGGCCTCTTTCAGCATCCTGGGAAGGTAGCTGGGACACTGCCAACAAACCTGGGCTGTCTTTTCTGATCGAGGTGTCACAACAGAGTTTCCTGCAGGGAAGTCCTCTGAGCCTTGAGGCACACAGCTCCCACTAAAATATTTTGAGGAGGCAACGATGTGGTTTCTGATACCAGCCAGGCTGCGTGAAGGACATCTAGAAATGTTACAGGACTATTGCAATTTTTAGAAAATAATGATGTAGTTCTAACAATATCATAGTCTATAATTAAAGTTCCTATAAACTTCATTCACATGGTACTGTATAAATAGTTCTCCACATCAAAGGTACATGTAATTATCCTTGAAAAACTTGCAGAAGACAGAAGACTTATTCAGATAGGAGAGAAAAAGTTCCCAGATCTATACATGGGGGTGACTTTGGAAGGAGTATTCATTATGGCTTGCTCATTACTAAAAGAAAATTAATATCTGCAGGTTCGGTGAAGTGTCCAGCCCCATCCTTTATTCTCCACATGTGAAATCCTGTGGAGGTTTTTATGTTCTAATGATGTTTCACTCTTGGCAGTAACAGGTTTTAGCATGTTCCTGTTGGACAGTCTACGAGAGCAATGTTCCTAAACTTTCATAACCAGATCTTTAAATAAAATTAAATGTTTTAGATGCTGTGATATCCTTCATGCAAAGATGGAATAATATTTCAGAATAATGCCTCACACTGCATTGCAAGCTAACATATCATAATGAATAAATATTTTTCTAAATTGAACAAATGGCACAGGAACAAACAGAAGGGCAAATTTCATTTGTCTCCTTGTGGCCTTGTATTTTTAATACAGCTATGGAATAATTAAGCAGAGTGGAGTATTAATGCAATTTTATAAATAAGGTTAAGGTTGCCAGATGTTGTTCATTTTTCCTCTCTTTTTTCTAACATACATCAGCATTCAAAATGTAGGCTGATAGTGGGTTGCCCGAAACTTAGAACATTTGGTCTTACATATCTAAGGTATTAAAAACTGAGCTTGTGGAGATGATGCTTTGCTGATTCATTTGTTTGGATATACCCCTCATTTCTATTTCCAGTTTCGAAAAGACCAACTCTTAAATCAGATAAAAGAGCAAACAGCGTACATAGGCTTTTAATGAAGTCTTCTCTGAAATAAGTAAATTGTGAGATTTGTTTGTCTGTTAGAGAATAATATTCAATATCCTTAATAATTTCCAGAGCATATATAATTGTTTTGGACAGCAGTTTTCCTATGCATAAATTAGTTAATGTAGTCAAATGAGATAAAAGTATAGGAATCAGCTCAAATCATGAGGATGAGTACAGGCTGCAATGATGAAATTGATGGTAGGCTGTAAATGTAAGTATTTGTTTTCCCTACATGAGCCTCGTCCTTACTGAAGGGAGAGAGGAAAAAATAATTTGTCATTTACACCCACTCAGTGTGGATGTACATTTTACTATAAATGTTCTGTTCCTGAAATATGACCTCTCAAAAGTAGAAGACAGTTGCTAATATTTTCAAAAAACAGGACCAGTCTTCAGTTTTACACAAAGAGTTGAGGATTAAGACATTTCCATCAATCTTCAAAAATATTTTTTCATAATATAGTTGAAAAAAAAAAAATATATATATATATGCGCATCAAAGTATGAAAAATTGTTCCCTCTGCACCCAAGCTGCCTCTTCAGTCTTCCTGTTTGAATCATTAGTTATACATTTCCCCCATTTAAAAACACAGAAGTGATTTCATATTTGATTGCTGGGTTGATGAGACTACCCATGCAAATGTATGGACTTTGCAAAATGATCCAGTTAATATGTGAGAGATGTCGTTCATTTACTGAATTGTTGAGTTGAACATTTTTAGCCCTTTTTATTAAAGTATGTGCGCTTCCCTGTAATCCTTTTTAAACGGGAGGGTTTGGGGATGGTGGGAGGTTCAAGCAGACCTTGGGCAGTCTCTTGGCATTCCAAGTTTGCTCTTCCACGTGGATCTCACAGCTCAGCTTTCTGGGACATGTGCTTTGTCTCTGATTGCAATTAGATCTCGTGAACTGGGATAAACAACATTTGTTTTCCTGCAAGCAATTTTTGATGCCAAAGTGTGATATTGAAGATATTTATTTATTTAACTTTGACTTGCTTTCGTTGACTTAAATGTGGAAGAAAATAGCTATGAATGATGTAGTAGAATCTTAAGTCTTTAAACATAGGAAATAATTTATATTTATATTTTCACTTTGTGAATTTCTCTGGGAAAAAAAGCCCATTGCCTGCTTACACCTGATTCCATTTGTCTTTTCTCAATGGTTATTTTCACTTGAGTTCTGTTCATTTTGTGGTTTAATAGCATTGAAATAGAACACTTAAGTATTGATGTATTCATTTTTATCCTATTTACATCAGCTGCAGTCCACATTTAAATAGATATTTATTTCTGCCGAATGTTGCTTTCCTCAGCAATGACTGGAATCATCTTCATGGTTACATATTGCAATTTCCTTTCACATCTTTGAAGACCTACCATTATGAGAAGTGCAAGTAAATTTCATTGTTCTTCTGTGTAGCTGACAATAAAACTGAGCTTTAAGAAAATAGTTCATTATCCTGGGCTTCTTGAGTTTCCCAGTTTTCTACCATAGTCTACTTTTAATTGCAGATGAAACTAAGCTTCCCTCTGTCTTTTATGTCTAGGACAGATCTGTCATGTCTCACAGAGTGACTTGTGTGTTCAGGAATTCCATTTTTCTGTGGTATGTGTAATAGCGAAATAATAAACTTTACTGCAGAAGTGTAATGTATACTAACCTGATTTTTGAAATTTACAGATTAAAAGTTTTTTCTTCATAATTTTAGTAGTACTGGAGGTGAGAAATATGTTTAGCTCTGACTTTATATTGACAACCGTTGCCACCCATGTTTTCCTCACATATTTGCTTAATGTCACCCGTGCTGCACTGAAATAACCTTCAAGATGATCCAGACTTAATCAATGTGCTGACATAATGTTGTCAACCTTATCCTCAGAAAAGGTCATCTGCTAAATGGAGTAAGTGGGTTAGGGAATACCAACTGTGGCAGAAATAAGGGATGGGATGTTTCTGGGTACTGTACAAAACACGCACAGTTATCTAATCTTATTTGTTTGCCTACGGAAATCAGAGATGTAATTTCCATAGTGATGGAAATCCCTGGACTTTGGCCATTTAAATAAATAAAGCTGAGCCAGATGTGTTATACTTTATTGAGTTCTGGGATATGTTTAATGCATAAAGATAGGACTTGGTCTGCAGGAAGCACTGAGGGCAAAAGAATGATGGAAATCAGAAGGAAAAAAGATGAGGAGCGTTCTTGCATGCAGGAAAAGCATGTCTCTGCTGGGTGAGGAGCTCTTGGGCTTGCAGGATCTCCACTGTGTTCAATCCAACAACTTTTTAGATCATTCATACTGGTGGGAGTAACTGAACTTATGGAAGCAGAAATACTGCAAGAAATTGCTGTGTTCTAGGAGCTAAAAGGTTTTTGAATATTATTACATGGATGCAGTTCTCCCTATCTGTTTCTGATCTCTCTTTCTTTTCCTAGAAAAATTGTAGCAATGGAAATTTATTTATGAAAGCATTTTATAGGAGGTGCCCTAAAATACGGATGATTTTCATTGAAATCATTAGGAAAAAAAAAAAATCAATGTGTTGCACCAGGATACCTATTCTGTAAGTTACCAGGCTTCCTGTAAGCAAGAATCAGCCTGCAATACCTACATGAAAATTAAACTTGGTTCTGCTAACATAATGAAAATCCTACTCTAAGGCTTGGAATCAATTTTGTCATTTCCCTTGTTCACCAAAATACCTTTTCTTTTTTTAATAGCTGTATATAGTAATTACAGCATCACATTTCTGTCTCTTCCTTTGACCCACCCTACTCTCCCCAGTAAGGAGCCATTTGTACAACTTGGAGATGATTGTTTTTTGAGAATGTTACCAATTTAACCTAAAAATCAATTGAGTTTCACTGCAGTCAGAAAATTGTACATCCTTTTTGTATCCAAATCCTCAGAGCCTTAGGGGAAAAAGCCTTTGAAGTGAAATGTAAGAAGAATTTTAATGTTTTATGCAGAAAGACAGAATTTGGAGGGGATGAGAAAGAGGAGACAGAAACAAGTATGATGTGCTTTTTCCCAATTGCTTTGACACTTTTTTCCAATTGCTCTGGCACGCAAACTCTCTTTTTCCTATTCACCCTTGTATCACCCCACTGGTTTCAGCACCTCATGTCTTGTGTTCTCCTCAGCTTTAAACATCCCTGCAAATTCAAAGAAACACTGCTAACTTACTCTTTCTGGCTATGTTTTTGAATGAGTAAGTGGATGGTGAAGGCTGAAGTGATGCAGTGGAACAAATTTGAGTGATCTGAAAGGTTTCAGAATTCCCAAATATGCTTTGCATGTTACTTATGACTTTATAAGTAATTTTGCTGTTTACTCTGCGCAAATGCAGAACTTCTGACAAAAATCTTGAAAAAGGAGGGAGTGGTGGCTCTATGTTGAAAAATAGTTGAAATGCACAGATATTGCTACTAAAGGTATTCTACAGGATGTTTTGCAAACAGGATTAATCAATTTAGTATTTCTTTATAGCATTCATCTCATTTTACAAGACCTGTAGATGTCAAGTTCTTCAATTAGTCTGGAAGTCTATGACCTGCATTTATATAAATTAATGTCTTGCGATTGCTAGCTAAGAATATTTTGTACATTTGTAATCAAAACATCGAGTTGGGTATAGATATCCTACATGAGTTCTCTCCATTTTATTTTGGGAAGCTGCTGTATTGTGAGGGGCTCGGCAAAAAAAGTCCATTTGATAGCAGCAGGAGAAATTCAGTAGCGTGTTACTCCTTATCTATGAGTCCATAGATTTTTGTATATGGTAATGTAAATTTGTGATATTCTTTTTCCCCCAAAATTTCGTGTGTATAAAGCAACTCTGTTATCCTCTACCAGGAAATGGTTGTTTTGTAATAGTTTTTAATTCCAGAACCTGCTATAAACTGAATTCTCATGTGTATTGTATTGGTAAGCAAAAGATAAGAAAAAAAAGGTGATCCAGAGGGGTGGTGTGGTTCCAGCTGTCACCAAATCTCCAGACCTGCTCAGCAAAAATTTTGAAGTCACTGAACTGTGCTTCATCCCAATTCCATGCTGACAGTGCTTGGAATCACAGGTAGATGTAACTAAGGGAACAGTTAGTTGGATAAGCTTGGGCAGCTGGAGGCAGGATTTAGACAGTTCCCTTTTGTCCTGTGTCTCCTTTGGTCTCCTGTGTCTCCTTGTCAGTGCTGGAGTGGTTCTCCTTAGCTCGGAGGGGATGCAGGATGTGTGCCCAAGCTCACCCAAATTGCTGATGGTTCAGAGCAGAGGGAGGTTGGGGCCTGGCCTCAGAACCCTCCCTTTGTTTTATGCACATTTTCTCTGTTTGAATCCTGATAAATCCTGAGTTTTTCAGAAAAATCTCCTTTTTTTCTTCCATTGTATGGTGTTTCTGATAACTGTCTCGTGTCTAAATATTTCCATTCTCAGTCAGTAATGCTGCGGCTTTCATTTTGGGTTGTTTGTATCTAAAGAATTTCCAATTTTTGACTTCTCTTGAATAGGCAGGAAAAAAAATCAGTGCTTTTATAGTTTCTATGTGAAGGGGTTTTTATTTTATGTTCTACTAGTTGTTTGTTTTTCCTCTACAGTGCTTCATCATGTGTCATTCCTCAATGTATAGACGATGATAAACTCCCTGTCCCTGTTAATGGGAGTCAAGAATGCTTTGCTTCTCTCAGGATTGGTGCCATATTACCAGGACAATGTATTGATTTGGTTGGCTGCCAGTGTGTGATGCATGACAGAAATGAGAAATTGAACTTTCTGAACGTGAAGTAAATCGTGCTGCTGATGATATATAAATGATCGAGGGAAAAGCAATCAATCAGATTCTCTCTGCTGGCAGCAGAGCTACGTATAATTTAATATATAGTAAACCAACAGTTGTTTTACAGTCTAAATCAAATAGTGCTCTGTGCTAAACTCACAGTCTTGCAAAGATTACTTGAAACATTTTTGGGTTTAGTTTATGCTTTCCTTTCTACTTTACCAACATGTAATCTGGTAATTTAGAAATATTGAGCTGACATTTATTAATTCTTCTATTTTTTTGGTCAAGAGCCACAGATTGTTTTTTCTAGACTGCTTATTCTTTAAATTGGTTGGTCTTTAAATACTTTTAACTTGTAAGTAGAGTTGTTTTGAGTCCCAGATACCTGCAGAAGGAGTTTATTGTAGCCACAGGTAATTGGACTTTACTGTAAAACATCCACTAGAGACATGAATAGGCCCATTCTCTCTTTTGGCAGATGTTTTGCAGATATTAGACTTATATCCAATTATCTTTGGGTACTTTAGCAGTACACAAGAGCATTCATGTGCAGATGACTGTAATATTCTTTTCTCTCCTTCTCCATGCTATGAAATGAATGGGATCATTTATCCTTTTTGGAAAGAGAGAGAAGTATTTTAATGAAAGTCTAAAGAGACTTCTTGAAATTCTCCTTATCGATACCTACTAACAAGTCTTGTCATTCAGGGTCAGTCTCAGCTTATCATTTGCCCACTGGAAATCCCTTAAGCAGCAGGGAATTCTGCCCAGCTCTCCCCAGAGCCGCCCAGAGCTGCAGGGTTTGGAATCTTGGGTTTGAACTTGTGGGTGAGAGTTTCAAAGGATTCCTCTCTCCTAAGAAGTCATTGTGAGTGTTTGTTTAATGCTGAGGCTGTGGCAATGCAGGGAGAAGCTGAACCATGCCTTGCTGGTCAGGCTGAAGCATTGGCAACCTGCTGGAAATCCTGGAAAATGGAAATCCTGGCATTCTCTTGTGTGAGCCCTGGGATGATCAGACAGTTCAAGGCTAAACTGGTCACAGGCAACTGGACAAAAAAGTTCAGGTATTCTAAAAAATACAACCAAAAAAAGAGCCATTTGGGCTTTTCAAAACATTTTCTCTCTTGCATAGAAAAGTGGGGTTTTTCCCCTGCCGAAACTTATTTAGCATTTGTTTTCTTTAGAAATTAAAAAAAAAAAAAAAAATTAAAAAATTGATTTATTAGCTGTGAAGTTTAACAGTTAAATTACCTCCAAGTTAAATAAATTATCTTGTTTAATCCCACCAAGTTCAGTAAATGGTATTAGAATCTGGAACTTGCCATTGGAGGGCAGGGTGGATGTCAGATAGAATATCAGTAAAACTTGGCAATATCACAAAGACTGAGTCCTCACAGCAAAGTAATATTAACCTTCCTAAACTCTCTAAGAATGTTCTTTTCTATTTTTCATGACATGGAGTGCAGTAAGTTGCTTTCACATCTCGAGATCAGCCAATAAAATTATTCTTCTTTATTTTATTTTAGCTTTTGTTTTATTTTATTTGTCTCTCTGAAAGCCTAGAGAGAGGCTTGTCAAATATCAATTGTTGCTAGGCAAGGTAAGTAAGCTGTCTGCCTCTTTTCTGAAGATGGACTTGTGACCAGGAAAGTAAAAGAGTCGCTTATACAAAACTCTGGAATTGCTATCAACATGCTGTAGGAATGCATCTACCAAAACACTTTAAAAATTTGTGTGTGTTAGATAGATTTTTATGGTTGTTTCAGTGTTTTTACAGATTATTTGGTTCATGTCTTCAAACTCGCTTGCCTTCTGCTACTGCCCTATGCCTGGATTCTACTTGGATTATCAAAAATTAATGATGCACAGGAACAGTTTTATAGATTATGTGCATTATTCTGTGCATTAAGTTGTATTTGATCACTCTAAAATGGTGTTCAGCATACAATTTTGTCCTTTGTGGGTGAGAACTTAAAATCAAGGTTATATATATAATGCTTATCATCTAAGTTTGCAAAAAATCACTGTCATTATTCTATATTTGAGTTGATTTTATTTACAGCGTTCAATAACAAAAATCTTTAGATTAATGAATAATGAATATCTTCTTTCCTGGTTTTGCAATAGATTTATTTCTGATGTCTCATGATCCTTTCTGTACACCAAGTCCAGAGTGAGCAAGTTGGCTCAGCTGCCATTTGGGAACCCAGATTCCTTTTTCATGCATATGTTTTATGACTGTGTGAACATGTGCTGTGTTCTGGGGTGTTTTTGTGGGTGGTGGGATTTTTTTTTTTTTTTTTTTGTTTGGTTGGTTTCTTGTGGGCGTTTTTTTGCCAGTGATGGGTGTTGTTGCATCTGCTATCGTTGCTTCCTACAAGGCCTCTTACAAGCCTCACTGGATGTGGCTGTCTTTTACTGCATTTAAGCCATTTTAGAGAAAGAATTATGCTGGTTTTACAATTAAAAACTAAACATTAGCTGTGTTTCAGCTCAGGGACAGAAATTACAGCAAACTCATGCCATTTTATCCGGCATTGAGATCAGAAGTTGCCATAGGCTGATGTACAGTTGATATCTGGAGATGGGATGTGTGTAGTCTTAATTGGTTTTAAAGGTTTGTTTTATTGATACATTCATGTAATATATCTTAAAAAAAATACAGATCAAACAAATATTAAAATACACCTGTGACTGCCTTTTGAAGCTATATTTGGAATGACCTGTGTCTGTGTGTTTATAAATGGTTTAATTTTCGAAATATATTTTATGTTTTGAGTGAATGACTGTTCCCCATGATGTCAGAAGAGATGTGTATCTCACTTGTTTTTTCCTGTTTTTATAGATGGCTATACAACAGATGACATTGAGTTTTACTGGCGTGGGGGTGATAATGCAGTCACAGGAGTGACAAAGATCGAACTGCCACAGTTCTCCATTGTAGACTACAAGCTTATCACCAAGAATGTTGTTTTCTCTACAGGTTTGTGGAGGGGAATTTAAAAGGGGGATTCTTGTAAAGACTTTTAAAATTGGATTAATTCTCAACGGGCAGTTGAGGAGCAAAAATTTTAGAAACAGGAATAAAATAGAGCAGCAACTGTGAATTTATAAAGAAGTTTTTATTACAGCTTCCAGAGTGTATAAGGCATCATTCATTAACATATGAAGAGGGCACAGTAATCTGTCGTGTTAAGGCTCATCAAATGAGCTCTATTTTCTGTTTTCCTTAGAAAACTGATTAAGCCACTTATACACCTCTGTGCCATAAACTCAACAAGTAAAAACCCAGCCTGTAGAAAATTTAGAAACCTTTTTTTCCCTATTTTTAGATGTTCCTTTTGCCAAGCTGTGGATGTAGTAGACTAATTATTTTGTCTTTGATGTAAAATCTTTAAAATGCTTGTTCCAGGATTTTCAGTTTAGCCTATTCTAGCAAGTGTATGACTTTCTGAAGGCTGAAAAGATGCTTTCTGAGAAGGAGCAGAAAATCAGATTGGATTTAATTAAATAAAAAACAAAACAAGAAACTACTAACATATTTCAGTTACATTAAATTGTTCAAGAGAGGCAAGAATTGGATTGGCTGTTCCTATGTGATGTTTTCTACCTGAGAAACCCATTAGGTCTAAACTCACTTTCCAGATATGGATAGAAATCATCTTTGGAGGGACTATAGAAGGATTGTGCATCCCAAATTCTTCCAAACCAAGCAGAAATGGGACTTGAACAATAATTTCTGGGCACCCATTTCAACAAGTGTTTCATGCACCACAATATTTCTGGTGTCCAGCAACAGAAGTGTTGCATTTCTTGGAGAGAAGTTTGGAATAAGGGTTACACTGAAACTGGCACATGAGACTTGTCAGGGAAGAGGCATTTCTTTGCTTTGTTGCTCTGACATGTATTTTGGCTGTTGATTGTTGAATGTTACAATTACCAGCAGTTATGCATCCTTAGAATAAAAGGTTATTTAATCCCAATTCTTGCTAGAAATTCTGCAGCTGAATATCCTGGATCTTTCAGCTCTGAGTGTGCTCTATGTTGAATGAAACAATAAAACCAAAATGACAGAAAAGAAAAATGTTTTCAGGCATTATCCAAATAAATTATGGCCATACCAAATATTCTCTTTTAGGTGCCTACCCAAGGCTGTCTCTCAGCTTTAAACTTAAGAGAAACATTGGTTACTTCATTCTGCAGACCTACATGCCTTCTATTCTGATCACTATCCTGTCCTGGGTTTCCTTCTGGATTAATTATGATGCTTCAGCTGCAAGAGTTGCTTTAGGTAGGCATTTTTACACATCTCATGCAGTGTGCATTAGCTGAATGCTTTTTCTACCTTCTGGTTTAGTGGATAGTGCATGATTTGAAAATGAAAAAAAAATATATATCTGTTAGATCTTTTTATGTCTGGCTTGTTAAGCTGTGTATTATTTGAATCAGCATTTAAATCATGACAATTTAAATTAAAATGAAAGTGATTTCATGTCTGAATCAGCTAACTGTATAATCATTGTAACCAGAATTAGCCTAATTGTCTCAACATATTCTGTTGTTCTTTTGCTGCTTCTTTTTTATCCAGAGAGAATGCACTTAGTTTGCTTTTGCCCATGGCAGTCCAGAACACACGTTTAGCACTGTGTTATGGATTATAAATTGCTTTTCCTTTCAGGAGCTAAATGAACTTTTACTAGGGTTGTATAGCTCACTTGTCCTTACATTGAGGGAGGAGGCTGCGCCTCAAATCCTCTGTCCGTTTTGGGGCCCTCGCTCCAAGAAAGACATTGAGGTGCTGGAGTGTGTCCAGAGAAGGGAACAGAGCTGGGGAAGGGGCTGGAGCATGAGTCTGATGAGGAGCGGCCGAGGGAGCTGGGGGAGCTCAGCCTGGAGAAAAGGAGGCTTGGGGGGAACCTTCTCTCTCTCCACAACTCCCTGACAGGAGGCTGCAGCCAGCTGGGGGTTGGTCTCTTCTGCCAAGTAACAAATGATAGGACAAGAGGAAATGGCCTCAAGTTATGCCAGGGGAGGTTTAGATTGGATCCTAGGGGAAATTTTTTCACTGAAGAGTTTGTTGAGCCCTGGCAGAGGCTGTTCAGGGAAGTGGTGGAGTCACCATCCCTGAAGGTAGTGTAAGTGATGTGTGAATGTGGTGCTTGGGGACATGGGTTTTTGGTGGACTTGGCAGTGCTGGGTTAGAGGTTGGATTTCATGAACTTAAAGGGCTTTTCCAACCTTAATGATTTTAAGTTTCTATGATTATTTTTTCCTTACTGTTACCTTACATTCCAACAGCAAAACTGTTTCCCTAATTAATCTCTAGAGTACTCATATATCTCATCACTAGTTCCATGTGTGTTTGTTTATTCTGTGCCCCTCATCATAAGATCCAAGCATGTTACAAAAATAAATATCTGTATCCGTTGCCAAATTTTGTCTAAATCAGACTGATTCCTGCCAGTACAGCTCTTGTATAGCTAAAATAAGTAAATCCCCATAAAAGATGCCATTGAGAATTTGACATTTTAATGTTATAGAATACGTCTGAGTTTTACCAGACCTTTCTGTGTAGCATTTTGCCTTAAGAAATTGAGGCTGCAGACATCCTGAAAATGCTGAAGGAAAGTGAGATAATAGTGACTGTAGCCTGTAATTTTTAACTGAGACTCATTACAGAAGGTTTCAGTTTAGCTGGTTAAAAATATGCTCATGGAATCCAACTACTGTTTGTTTGACTGAGCGGAATTTATTACAGGTATAATGTTTTTTTATGCTATGCAAAAATCCTAAGTCCAACATAAGGACTGAACAAGATGTTCCTGAAAAAATTCAGCCACAGAAAGGAAGCCTACAGAGGGTGGCAGCAAGGTCAGGTAGCCCGTGAGGAATACACAAAAAGAGTCAGAGCAGCCAGGGATCAGGTTAGGTAAGCTAAAGCCCCGAGACAGAACTAAATCTGTCCAGGGACATCAAGGGCATGAAGAAAAGCTTCTACAGGTACATCAGTGCTAAAAGATGATGAGGGAAAATGGGAGCCCTCTCTGGAGGGACACAGGAGGCCTTGATAACCTGGGATCTGGAGAAGACTGAATGCCTTTTTTAAGCCTTGCTCTCATGGACAAGTGCTCCGGACTCATTGCCCCAGCTGCAGAAGGCAAAGGCTGGGACAAGGAGAATGAAGAACCGCCTGCTTAGGGGATCTTGTTCGAGACCATCTAAGGAACCTGAGGATCCCAAGCACAAGTTCTTGGGACCTGATGATCTGCAGGTCCTGAGGGAACTGGCAAATGAGCTGGCTAAAACTCTATCCATCATATTTGAGCAGCCATGGCAGTCTGGTGAAGTTTCTCTGACTGGAAAAGTGGAAGCAAAGCCCCCCTTTTAAAAGGGGGGAAAAAGGAAGACTTGGGTAACTACAGAATGGTCAGTCTCACATTGGTGCCTGTCAAGGTCATGGAGCAGATCCTGCTGGAAACTATGCTAAGGCACATGGAAAGTGAAGAGGTGATTGATGAGAGCTAACCTGGCTTCACTAAGGGCAAGTTGTGCCTGACAAAGTCTGTGGCCTTCAATAACAGCGTTCCAACACTGATGGAATGAGGGAAGAGCAACTGGCGTCATCTACCTGGCCTTGTGCAGAGCATCTGACACGGCCGTGCGTGAGATCCTTCCCTCTGAACTGAGGACTGATGGGTTAGTTGGATGGAGCACTCAGTGGATAAGGGATTGGCTGGATGGTCACACTCAGTTGTGGTCAGCGGTTTGATGTCCAAGTGGAGACCAGTGATGAGTGTCCTCGGGGTCTGTGTTGGGATTGGTGCTGCTCCACATCTTGGTCAGCGACATGGACAGTGGCATCGAGGGCAGCCTCAGCAGTCACAGAGCTGTGTGCTGCTGTGCACATGCTGGAAGGAAGAGATGCCATCTGGGGGACACTGACAGGCTGGAGAAACAACACAAAGATAATCGTGTGGCTGGAGCACCTCTCCTATGAAGACAGAGAGTTGGAATTGTTCAGCCTCAAGCAGAGAAGGCTCCAGGGAGACCTTAGAGCACCTTTGAGAGCCTAAAAGGGCTCCAAGAGAGCTGGAGAGGGACTTGGGACAAGGGGGAATTGCTTTAAACTGACAGCAGGTAGACTTAGATTAGATTTCAGGATGAAATTCTTCACCATGAGTGTAGTGAAGTACTGGATCATGTTGCCTGGAGTTGTGGCTGCCCCATCCTTGAAAATGTTCAAGGCCAGGGTGGATGGGGTTATGAGCAACCTGGTCTAGTGGAAGGATCCCTGCCCATGGCAGAGGGGTTGGAACTAGAGAGTTTTGAAGATCCCTTCTAACCCAAACCTTTCTAGGATTCTATGAATATGGTCAGAGCTTAGATGTGTCTTTTTTCCACCTGGGGAAAAGAAATAATCTATGATTTTTCAACTCTAACATTTGAATAGTATGAATTATTATGCTGGAAAATTTAAATTATTTCAGTCACTAGACTTGTCAATTCTTTTTTCCAGGAATCACAACTGTGCTCACAATGACAACAATTAACACCCATCTTCGAGAGACTCTTCCCAAAATTCCATATGTGAAAGCCATTGATATGTACCTTATGGGATGTTTTGTCTTCGTTTTCATGGCTCTGCTGGAGTATGCATTGGTCAACTACATCTTCTTTGGCAGGGGACCTCAGCGTCAAAAGAAAGCAGCAGAAAAAGCTGCCAGTGCCAACAATGAGAAGTTGAGAATGGATGTCAATAAGGTAAACTGGAATGGGGATAAATCTTTAGCATTTCCCCAGCAAGGCAGACTTTCCCTTCTGCCAGACAGTGCTTTAAAATGTAATTTCTTGTAGAAAATGAGTGGAGTGGAGTTATGATGACCTTGTCTTAGCTCTGCAGAGCAGTGTACTTAGGCACCTCAGCAATGAATGCTGCCCTCTAACCTGGAAAGCTGAGTGACTTGTTTTAAACCATGCAGTCAGTGAAGCTTTACTGAGAGATGTTTTCTTAGTCAGAATATAGACTTGAATATGTACAATCTGTTTCCAAAGGAACAAATCCAAAATGATGGCTGTATATTCTAGTAAGAGCTGTATGGAACATTGGAACTGAAACCTAAATTTAACCTGCTTTCATAAATCTTTCAGATGAGCCAGATAAGAAATATTTGCTACTGAAGTGTTTAAAGCTTGACAAGTTTGCATATTTTCGATGGATAATGGGCCAGGATACTATTGACTAAATGAGGAACTTCTCAGAAATAAACCATCAGTGTGCTGTGTACTTAATTTTGAATCTAAAAGTGGCCCCCTGGGGATGGAGAATTGAGGCAGAAAAGACATTTGCCAAGATACACACTTCTGCAAAAAGTATCCATTATGCTTAATGAAAATGGGGCACTTATCGTAAAGCACTTGTAATTTGTCACTTTGACCATTTTGGGATGAATTTCACACAGTGGCAAATCTGCACTGAATGCAAAAATGTACTCAGTGTGAAATGTATAAACTTTCACACACATGCAAAATTGGAAAGTTAAATAAGGTTGAATTATCTTTGGGGGTTTGGGGGGTTTTGGGGGGCTGATGGGGGGATTGTGGGATTTTTTTCATCAGGGGAAGCTCTTTGAATTGTAATTTATCGTGATACTCCAAGGACAAAAAAAAAACCAAAGTCAGAATTAAGAAAAAAAAAATTGTGGATTGGAAAGTTTCATACAGCTCTAGTGGTGAAATTTCTTATGTTTGTTCAGAACTTCTACACACATAGTGGGCCTGCAGACAAAAGAACATTTTGTTCCAAAAATCCATCACATGGTGATAGTATAAAATGGTTTTTTTAATAAGTTATAGTTTATGGTCTTTTCAGATGGAGAGTTATATTCCATGGCTCAGATTCCATCCATTCACTAGTTGATTTTTTTCTTTTGATTGGAAAGAAACATATTTTAATGAATGAAGGCAAACTCATAATGATGAGATTAATTTTGATGTTCTGTTACCATATATCATCTTTTACCATTGTAAAGTTCATGAAGACACCGTATCATGTTTTTATTTCTATTGATGATTTTTCAGCAATGAAAAAAGAAAGCTCTGAGTTTTTATTTAATTTGTGGGGTTTTTTTTCTTTTTTCTAAATTCAATTTCACTTTAGAAAAACAATGCTACGCACTAGCCTGTAAGTAATTTCATAAGACTAGACCTGCATTTGCCTGAAAACTTTCCTCTAACGTCAATGGAAATGTAAGATCCATAGGTGTCAGAGTGCCACCGCTAGCTAGTTATGTTGTCATACACTTTCTTTCACTTGTGGTGTTTTCAATATTCTTGTTCATGCAATAGATCTTTCAGCTGTGTAAGAGAATAAACCAAGTCCAGTGGCAAATTGCTGATCATGAAGAAGAATTTGACAGCCCTAACTAGTGTGCTAATCCAATCCAGTGGGCAGAGTAAATTAATTCCAGTAACTGTTGCAGAAATTTACCAGCATGCAGGATTGACACAAGATGCACTGTGGAACACCAGGAAAAACTTGACATTATTTGTATTTTTTTTTTATACTGAGCCTTTTACTTAATATACTAGGCCAGCATGGTCAACAGTCTATGGCAGTTCTGCTCTGGTATCCAGATCCACTCTGGTCTGATAATCAGGTTTGCAATCCTTTAAGCAATAGACAGGGAATCAAACAGGAGAGGATCAGAGAACTCGTCCTACTGTGCAGAGACTGCTCTGGGGAGAAGGAAAGGAGCTGACAGCTGCTCTTGTTGTTTGACCAGCAGCAAGAAAACAGATTCATATTTAATGGACCTGAATATTTTATCTATTAAAGGGAGCCAAATATTATATAATTATTTTTATTTATAAGAATCAAAAATGGGTCTAAACTGCTGAATTTAGTTCAGAAGCAGTTTTTCATAAAAACAGAAGTATTTTAGAAATGGGACCACACAAGCACTCCATCTTTTAATTAGGATCCAATAGTGAAGGACTGATTTTACATGGTATGAGGGCTCTTTTGTGATATTACAAGATTCCTCTTGAATCGCTCCATACAATGCCACGAATTCATCAGGATCAGATACTGTATGAGAGAAGATAAAACTTCTGTTACTGCATTCAGTATTGACATGTAAAACAGGTGGATAAATAGTTATTGGAACTGCTGTTTGTAGCACAGCATCTTTGCTTATACTTTATGGATGTCGTGGGTTTTACCCTGGCTAAATGCCAGGCACCTACGACGTACCCCACCCTATCCACTGGCAAAAACTGGGCCAGGCAAAACTACCACATTGGACCAGAAAATCTGTAATGGATTCCTTCCAACTCCAACAGCCTTGTTTGGTAACATTCTCTTACAACTTTTCAGTCAACAGAAGGTGGTGAGAGGAGAAGTGCTTGATCAGTCCTCTCATCCACAACTGCTTGCAACGACAAAGGAGAAGTTACTTCATGCTCCCTTTGTGCTGCTGAATTCTCTGTCATGGGGAGATTCCAGGGTGGACGCAGGTGCTGGTAGTCTCTCTGTTTTTGCTTGGTGTTACTCAGAAGAACCTAGAGAGCCTGCAATACAGTACAGAAGCACAACAGAAGCTGTTTTTCATGACTGTGGTATCTGCTGGATTCATTACAATCCCTTGGAGATTTGGTGACTCAGGAGGAGGATGTCCTGTTTTTTCCATTTGAGTGAACTCCATGAGGCTGGCTGCAGAGCTTCCTCAGGGCTACTCCAGATCAGACTGTGGCCAAATCTTTCTTTAATTTTCATATCATATGCCAAATATGGTAGGTCTGCGTTTGTTCTGGTGGGTTTTTTTAAAATCTTAGAATGGTTTGGGTTGGAAGGGACCTTTGAAGGTCACCAAACCCACGTCAATGAGCAGGGTCATCTTCTGCTAGATCAGCTTGTTCAGGGCACCATCCAATGTGACCTTGAATGTTTCCAGAGATGGGGCATCCACCACCTCTCTGGGTAACCTCTTCCACTGTCTCATCACTATCATTTTTTAAAAAATTCTTCCACAGATCTAGTCTGAATCATCACATAAGATTGCAACTTCCTATACTCCATTTTCAAAGGCTGTTGATCCTTGGGGTAATAGAAAGTAAGAGAAGGAATTGGGCCTATATCTGGATTTGCTTCTTGAATATTGAAACCTGAGTGATAGAATCATGTAGAAACTTAAACATACAACTCAAGGAAGATTCAAACTCAGTTACCAGCAGATACATTGCCACAGATTTGTTAAATCCTATGGGACTTGCTTGCTTTTCTTTGCAGTGAGTTCAGGTAAAAATGGCTGTGAAAAAATTCCACTCTTGAAACTTCTCAGGCTGCATTCAGCAGTTTGTTCCTTTAGTCTTACTCATCATCCTTTGCCTTATCAAGACCAATTGTTCCCTCTGTAAACAATCCTATTGTTGCTTGTAGGTAAATCACTGGCTCTCTTCATACCAGATATCCTTCATTTATTTGAGATAGCATTCACGTTATTTCTTCACCTCTATTTTCAAGTTTATCATCTGATGGCTTGAAATACCTTTCTTGCCTTGGTAGTCTCAGGTTTCTGAGTCTCTTTTGTTCTGATTGGCAGAGTTCTGCAAGTGTAAATAAGGAAGGATAGGTACACTGGGAGTGTTCTATGTCTGCTTGAGGACCTAGCATGTCATAAAGTATGCTTTATATACTGTGAGCTATTGTTATGCCTTTTTATTCTGTGAAATTTTATATTTTAGATAAGAATGCTGATGTCATTAACATCCTTTTGGTCCTTTGCATTTCATGCATTTTCTTGCTGATATTGTCTGTGCTTCTTCAGGATGATTAACAGATACATTAAAATACAGAGCCAAATTTCAACCTCTGGCTTCCCAATATCATTCACCTGTCTTCCTGTGGGTAATTGTGCACACATCTGGGACATGTAATCTCTTCTGTTTTAAGATAATGTGCCAAAGGCTTCACTGAAATCCATAAATTATATCTGTTAGGTCAGTAGTTACATGCAAATGGTCTAGAAGGAGTTGGTCTAGAAGCCTCTACGAATCTGATTTTTTCTTCTAATTGTAATTTTTTTTCTGTTTTGTTTCTTTTTGGGATAGAAGGGGGCTAGGAGAGGCAAACAAGCTCCTGTCGTATAACTCTTCAGATTTTCTCCATTATGAAGTCTGGCTTTGTCTTCAAGGACATGACTCGCCTAACCACAATTTCAGTGTAGAGCCTGGGACAACTGCAAATGATTTCTTATGCAGACCCCCAGCCATTTTAATACACTTAAGTTCTGTTATTTAAGCTAAGATAATTAATTTCTTGGTGCTCTCTCAGAACTGATTTATTCCCCTTAAATTTATTCCAGAACCAGTAGCCAAGTTATTTTCAATTAATTTTAAAATTTTCTCTTAATTTGTTGTTTCTAATAATTTTACCGTGGATGTTTCCATCTTGGAACTCAGGTTAGAAGGGTTTGCTCATGCTGACCACTGTGATGGATCTGATCTATCTTCTAGACATTTGCAGTCTGATCACCTCCCAAGTTCTATATTTTCCATATGTTTTCCTGTGTTACTAAATTTCCTGTCAACCAGCTGCAATATGCTGCTGTTACATCTTTTGGATTCTATTGCTGTTTTTTCTACAGTTGCTCATCTGACTCATTCAATCCAGACTACTGTGTAATTGACCTCTCTGGAGATTCTTCTCTAGTCTTTCTAACTCTTACCTGTATGTCATTCAGGTAGTGTTGGAGTTATTTCCAAATTATTTAATTTTTTTCTTTGCAGTTAAATCATCTAGGTTTGTAAGAGTTAAGTATTGCAAATTAACATTTCTTATATAGAATTTGTTAGCTATGTTCTTTCAAATAGTTTGATTTGCCACTTCACAGAGGCAGCATTATATTTTGCATAATGTAAAATACATGTAAATACATCACTAAATGTGGTTTTAGATTGGATGCGGTTGCAGTAATCATTAAAGCCTCCATGTTTCCAGCCTAGCTTAAAGCACAGAGAGTGCCACAAGTGCACAGGCAATACACCTGAAGTACATGATAAGTCACATAAATAAAAATACCTTTAATTTTGCAATCATGCTCTGTTATTGTGAGCAGTAATACAACAATTTCCCTCTGGGAAAGAAGGGAAAAATGTCAGTGTATTATGCAACGCTTCGTAAAACTGTTTATACAGATTTATTCAGTCATTTTCTTCAAATAAATGTGAAGTGACATTGCTAACCTCTGCATGTTTAGATAAGGTTTCTTTTCCAAACACAAACACTTTTTTAAAATACACTGAGTGTATTTTTAAAACAATGAGTAATTCTTTACTCAGTGCTCTTTGTTTTACGTAAGGTATTCAGTCAGCCCACCTGAAAGGGACAGTGCATTGCTGCTCAGTGCAAATCACAAACAAGGGAACCTGTCAGACTAATGGCATTTTTCCAAACAAAATTTGGGTACCAAGAACATGGAATGTCAAAATGATAATAAGATTAAACACATATTAATAGATTTGAATACAATAGAAGTGTTCTCGAAAAATTAATGAAGGGCTTAGGGAGCTAAGAAGGTTTAAACAAATACAGGTATCTTTGCAATTCATTGCCCTCGTGGCCCAGTGTTGTTATATCGGAATTAGCACAGGGCTGCTGAAAGAGGTGAGATGGCAAAGCAGTAACAAACAGAAGCTTAACCTGCCCTCAGATGCACTCGGTGACTTTCTTCCCCTTCGAGTTGCCTCAGCTGCTTTTTTCCTACAGCTTTTTGACCAAGGAAAGGCATCTGACCAAGTTAGGCTGGACAAGTTTAATAGATTTCCTCAGATCTTTCACTCTAAGGGAGCTCCATTGCACTATCGGATCTTTGAGATAAATAAGACCCATGCAATTACCTGTTTCACAAGTGTTTGCACCTATTTATTTCAGCTACACAACTGGGCAGGCTGAGGATGGACAATTTCTGGCTGTTGTGTAATCTGACAGGAAAATGGGGCTCCCCCAGCATCCTCCTTCCCCAGATGCCCATTTTCAGATTCACTATCTAATGTATGGGTGCTCTTGGAGCAGGGAGACTGAAAATTTTCCTTTGCATTGTGCCAGCAGTGCCCTGTGCTACAGCGGCACACTGGAAATGGCACTGTCGGCTCAGGTGCTGCCTTGCTGCCTGGCATTTCCCATGACAGCTTCCAAACTTCTTTTTACCACTTTACTAGAGAATAACTAGAAGAACCTGTGCTTTTTTCTTTCCTCTGTCACATCCATAGATGTCTCTAGAAAAGGAGAGGTGAATTAGATGAAGGGGTGTGTTAACCTGAGCCCGAGTGAATGCACTGATGTGTACCTGTGGCTTTTTGCAAGCCAGCTTGTGATGGCTTTCAGAGCACTGCAGACACACAAGGTCACTCCCCAATTTTCAGGCTGTGGTGTGAAGATGCATTAGCAGGGCTGCAGGCCCAAGATAATACACCTGGCTCCAAAGCAATGCTCCAAAACAATTAGGCTTGGCTAATGCCTTTATTTCCCCACTGATTTACTGCTGGCCTTTTCAGTTCATAGCAATATTTGTTCATTTCTATCTGAAGAAATCATATAATGCATCTTCAGAGAGAAGAAACTTTTGCAAAGGTACCTAAAACCAGTCAGTACCTATTATATAGAATGGCATCTTGTACCCTATGGACTAGAGGTACTTCTAGAATAAAACATGAGTAAGCATCTATAACATGTTTACAACAAGATGTAAAAGCTTTTGGTAAAAAGAGGATTTTAAAACTGGTTATATACACAGACTCAGTTAATAAACTGAACAGGATATTAAAACACTAAGGCCAACAGGAAGCTCTTAAAATTTCAGTCTAAAATCTCAAATCCTTACTGCTCTATATTGCTGGAGCTAATGCTGCCAACTGTCCAGATGTCAGTGAAAGAATTCATCCTCTTTCTTTCTCTCCAAGGAGAGTTTTCCTTTTGTTTGCAGTTCAGGTAAAGCTGCACGAGGACTGATTCTCAATCCAGGCTCAGAAGGTATTCCTTACACAGCAGTTTATCGAAGGACATGTAATAACGTAGGCATGCATTGTAAAAGCTTAGCATTTATTCTAAATTTACATTCATGCATTCTCAAGGAACAACTTGCACATGAAGCAGTCAGCAATGCTCAGGCTCCTTGGCCAGCCTCATCTTGTTTTATGAAACCAGAGTTTGGGTAGGAGTGAAATCTGAGCAAGTCCCAGTTTTAGCTCACAGCACTTTGCAGAAGCAGTCAGAAGGTGATTTGTTTCCACGATCTGTGCTGGTATTCCACATGACATCTGAATAAAGGTCAAGTCAACTGCGTGAGGCTTTTTTTTCTGCAGCCACGCTCCTTTGAATGCCATGTTTAATTAATGTAAGACCAGTGCCTGTACACTTGTTTAAAGCACATTATCCCCTCTGCTTTGGTAATGCATCTACAGCCTGTGACCCTGAGCAGAACACACTTTTGGCTCATAAAAGTGCAATTTAGGTCATTATATCAAATTGTGAAGAAATAAGACACAAAAAAAAGGCAAATTATGTACGGTGAAGTAGAAGAAATGTATGTAGCTGCAGTCCAGAAGGTGAGTCTGGCTAGGGAATTTGGTGAATTGGGTTCCTGAAACACATCAGCTCTAGAGATTTTGTCAAGGTTTAATTCAGTGGTGATGAGTTGGCAAATTTCTATCCAGAAAATAAGTTGTAACTCCAAGTATTACGTGCTAGAGAATGTAACCTAGCTGTGCTCATGAATCTTGAGATCACTGGGTTATGTACAGATAGACACCAGAGTTAATTTCATGTAATTTAGGAAAACATTAGGATGTTGGTAGGATTATGCCTAAACTCAAATATGCGTATATAGAGAAAAATATGTGTCTATATATGAATATATCTTTTTTACTCATTAGAAACTAGTTTTGGGAATACCTCTGTAATGATAAAAGTTTGTACTAGAACATGGAACTCTAAGGCTTTTTTTTTTTCTTATGTCCCTATTCCTCTTTTTAGGAGTATGAGAGACTTGAATTTAGTTTTCTTCCCCATGTAAAAAATTGTCGAGACTTCTCCCTGAACTCAGTGCGTCTTACAGCTGTGTGCAAAAAGCCTTACACACCTGTCCTTGCTCATGTTCTCAAAACAAGCTCCACTTTCTGCTAATGTGCTTGTCAGAAGCAACATTTGTGGGTGGCCTGAAGGATGCAACATAAAAGGTCACAGAGCCTAAATCAATATGATTCTTTTCATATAGTGTTTGGGGGTTTTCTTTGACTACTTTCTGTCTATGTATTTCATAAGTATTCAAACTATAATGTGTTTACCTAACCAAACTCAAGTTTGATTGAAATGTACAGACACAAAAAGCCACCATGTCATGAAGAAAACTATAATGTAGTTCTTAATTTTCTCTGGAATTAATGTATACACAAAAACAATTAAAGTATAATACAAATTTTGTAATGATGCATAATATTGATATATATTTTGCATACACAGAAATTTACTTAGAAATGAATTTGAAATGACTAATCATGTCTTGGCAAGAAAGTTTTTTCATTCTTGCCACTCATTTTGAAATGAGTGACAAAATGTTAGACTCTCTCCAAAAAAGCAGGCTATCAGTGTCCAAGTAACTCATGGAGGAACATTCTAATTTATTCGGCTTTTTTTTCTTCGCTTTTTTTTTTTTTTCTTCATAATTTTAAAGCAGAAGACTTTTCATTTTAATATTGTCAGGACTAATCCTCTGAACCTTGCAGTATCTATAGCTGTGGAACTTCCTGTTTCAGGCTTCTAAATCAGCACTGAACATGATCATATGAAGTACTTTCCTGGATCTTTTTTAATTTGGAAATTTGTTGTAAAATGTTAGAAATTCATCTTTCTTTTCTTTGTAACAAAAACTTCTCAGTGATTCTTCCATAGAAGAATCTCAGGAATTTTCTTTTAGTTTTGTTGTTGTTGTTGAATTAGTTGCACTTTCTCTCGAGTTTTATCCTTGGGCCTCATGCTGTCTCTGAACGTTTATCTTTGGCCTGGGCCCAAGAATTATGTCTTCCCCAAAACCACAGCCTGAATCTGTTGACAAGTGAGTGTATCATGGTCAGATGGATGGAACTGGTAGACTGCCATTCAGTCCACCCACTCTCATGCCGAGGATGTGCTGTATAGCTCTTTGCACGTTATATTTGACTTCAAACAAGAAAAATATCAACTTTAGCATATTTTACAGAAGCTGTTCTAGAGGAGCAACTTAACAACCGTATTTTTACTGTCTAGTTCATATATCAAAACCATAACTATATCCAAATTTTACCTGAGAAATTTTGCCAGTTGTGGTGATAATTATGTGTTCTATGCATTTTTTATCTTTCATGAAGCTTTCTTATATAACCAATTTTGTTCTGTTTCTGCAGAAGATGTTTGGTGCTAGGTATATCTGCTAAATTATATTTTGTAAGACACCATAATGGGAGACCTATGATTGTCATGAAGGCTTGATGAAAATTTGATTTTATTTATCACAGATAGAAGAGTGCAGCTTATAAGAGGCAGGTTCTTGCTGATGTATTCTTCATTTCTAGTATCACCAAGAAAATTAATTATCTACTTGTAAATGGGATGATCGTTTGACAAAGAAATAACAAATTACTTCATCAGAGCAGCATTAGTAAGAATCCAGACTGCCTAACACCTTGTTTTTGTGAAACAGTAGGATTTAAGCTATTGTTAATTGCTACCCCTGAAGTCTTCTGTTCCAGATCACCTGACTTTGCTTTCTCCAAAATGTCTCAGTAGTAAAAAATTTGTTGCTGAAAATTGTATTTGAGAAGATGTTGATATAAACTTCAAGCTTATTGGGTTCTGTGCAGCAGTTTGAACAAGTTCGTGTTTCATGGGTTTTACTCAAGTGCCATCAAGCCAAAGATGCTGTAGCCTCTCTTGTTTTATCTGGGCCCCATTCTTCAGTGCCTTAAATACAGAATCCCATGTTTAAGGAATGGATACCGACAGGAAGTGTATATTTTCAACCATTTCTCCAGAATCCTACAATACTCGCAACTAAGTTATTGATGTTTTACTAGAGATAATGATCAAGAAGTCACATATAAGGTAAAACTGGATGTCTAGAAATTGATTCCTAAGTTTTTAGAGCAATGTTAAAGTTCCATGTTCAGATCTTGTATTTTTTCCTCACTTTCTTTTTTTTAACTCTTACAGGTTTCTTGGGGGGGCACAGGGGGTCAGGGTGTGCATAGATTTTTAGGCTTTAAAAAGTTAAAGGACCTAAAGAAAATCCTTCTGTAATTTGCAGAGTTTCTCTGAATTTTATGAAACCAAATGAAGCAATTTGAAATTATTAAGTCTAATCCATTTTACTGTCCTCTAACTACGGTTTTTACAGCCTGACCCAAATCTTGGGTGTATAACACAATCCAAGGCAATGCATGCTAGCCTGGATTCTTACACAGTAACTGCTATCCTGGCAGTAAATTGAGTTTTGTACAGACAATGGAAATGCAGTGTTTGTTGCATTGTTAAGGACATTGTTTCACATATGGGTATTTAGAAATATTTGGCATTTGTGTGTTACAAATTCCTATAGCTTTACCACAGCAGACTGCCTTTCCATGTAAAAAATACCAGTATAGCTTTAGGCAGGTGCCCTTTGGAAATGGTTAATTGTTTTTTCTTCCAGAGTGAAGCCTGCAGCAGCTGACACAGAGCTGTGTGCCTCCCACACATTGCAGTGCAGTCAGGGCAATCCCCAGAGCTCAGGGGAGCTCAGAGAGCCAAACCTTGCTGATGAGGTGGAAGATCCCTATTACATGTAAAGTGCACGTCACACTTTCACCTGATCTTGCCAGATGTTTCTGGTTTTCCAAGCAAACCTCAGTTTTCAAGAGGTGGGAAAGTATGCTATAGATAGCACCAAGGTCTTTATTATAACAAATTAAATTATATATCTAGGCATGTCATGTAAGTCTTCACTGAGGAAGGGATCTTTATTTCTGTCTTCACTTCTTAAGAATGTCAGTTCACAGGACATATAAATGCCAAATCTCTGGTTTTAATCTTTGTAACAGACTGGGCACCTGCAGTTTAAACTTCGTGGTTTAGCTCATCAGATTTTGTTATTGTCTAATGGCAGCTCTACTTAACAAAAAGATATTTCTTTTCAATTCACAGCTGTTTTGTTTCAAAAGGTTTTTCTGTCAGAAATTCCATCCCTACTGTGTATTTTATACACAGCTTCTGAGCCGTTCTCCCATAAATGAGCCATCAGTTCCTGCCTGTCGTTGAAGGTCACAGGTGAAAATGAAGAGTCTATGAGAAAGGAGAAGTGTCAATGTTTTATATTTTCAATTCATCAATATAAATTCATCTCATACTATCAAACTGTGTTTGGCAGAACAGCAGAGCATAATCACCAGGAGCTGATTTACTGAAAGTTAATAATTTCAGGGGTCTGGTCATCCTTGGAGGATTCCTAACGTATGTGTGTGGGAGTTGTAATTTCCTAGTATTTTACAATTGCTAATGTATTAGTGTAAGAGGAATTCCTCAACAAAGCCATCATTTTGGAGTTTCTAGGTATCAGGAACAATATATAATGGTAACATTTCTATGCTTTTCTCTGTATTCCCTTTGTTTGAGACCATCAAAAAAGTCATGGCCTCTTTCAAGGCTCCAGAGTCAACTTTTCTTCCGTTTGACCTGGCCCTATAAATGAATATCATTTGCATCATATATTTTGTCATCCTCATTTAAGATTGGTTTATAAATACCCCAGTGTCTTGTATGGTTGCTGAGCTCTGGTCATTTCTCCTCCACTTCTGCTTTCACCTTTTATTTCCATGGTACTTGCTGCTGCTTTCTCTTCATCTTCATCCTCCCTTCCTTTCTTGTCCCTGGGAATTTCTCCATTAAGTTTGAACTCCCCTGTTCACCATAAAGAGTCTGGTTCTATGGTTGAACAATCCTCCAGCACCAAGAGATCTTTTTAACCTTCTTCCACCTCCTTTTGAAACCACTTTTACACTTACTTTCCCCCCAGAATAATTTTAATAATTGTTTTCATATCATCATATCTTCCTTGGTCAAATGACCAGTTGGAAAAAATACATTTACATCACAATGTTATGTTACCTTGAGGAGCAGAGCAAGGCAGTAATAGCACCTCTGAAGCCAGAATGTACCTATGCTAATTGCTGGCTTAGGGGTCCCTATATATTTTAATTACTTGTCCTACTCTTACCCTACAGTGCTTTAATTTTAAATGAAAGATAATAGCTGCCTTATCTCTAAGGAAACTGGTCTTGATTTTATTAACTTACAGGACAGAAGAATAATTGGCACATATCATTGTCCAGAAATGTATTCAACAAAGGTATCTTTCATTGTTTTCTAATGTTTTTATCCTCAGAGACTTAAAATTCAGGTCTTGACCGGTTATGGTCACTAAAGATCCCATGGCACTTTTTTATAGCGTGGTCATCTCAGCCCCAAGCACCTGGCCAAATATCAATTTATGTAACTGTTCTGCTTACCCAACATTCCCCACCACCACTCACCCACCCCATAGTTTCAATTGGCTACAACATTCTCCATTTCCTCGACTAAAATAAAGTGTGTTGTTCTGCACTGTCAGTCACCACATTTCGCCTCAGAGGTGATTGTGCTTCACTGGGAAGTGAAGTGGTTCTTCTTTCTAATGCTTGTAAAGCGCTTTGGGATCCTTCTGAATGGGTGGTGCTGTTTACAATAAATGTAGTTCACTGTCATTCTATCTCAGGCCTCACTTTGTTAAAAAAGCATGTTTTATTTAGAGTTGGGCGAACCTACTTGGTGAAAAAAACATTCCCAGTTCTCTCTAATCTGACAGGGAACCTTTTGTCAAAGGTTGAAGATTTAGATTAATTTCTTTCTGGGGTCTTTTGTTGTTTCTTTCTTTCTTTCCTTCAATTTTGCATTCATTTGTACTTCTGGATTGGAACTTTGGGAGTTCCCTTGGGTTGGAAATTCAAAATACCATGAGAAAAATGCAGTTGTTCTTATGGTCGATGCATTATTCCACATGCAGGAGGGTCAAATTAGTGCTCAAGAAATGCCTGAACTTTGTGGTGTTTACCTGGGTGTTGTAACACCTGAAGGTTCGCCCATCACTAATATTTGCTGTATTTTGCATTATTTCTTCTGAAAAAGTCTTGAAATATTGAAAAATGCTGTGCTTCAACTCTGATATGAGTGTGATATGTACAGAAGAAGAAATTTTGCCTTAGAAGATAGTTTAGAATATTGCTTAATGTTTTTTTCTGCCCAGCATCGCTAATCTTACTAACTGCTTCCAAGATTATCAGATGTCTGCAGCATTTTGCTGCATTAAGAAAAGAAAGTTAACTGAAGGAGTGATATCATGTTGCTGAAACATGTCTGTTTCTAACTCTAGCAGACTAAAATAGCTTTTCTTGCATGTGTGTTGCATAGAATGTATGCAAATATGTAAAGAGCACTCAAATTTCTAATATCATTGCAGATCAAAAGGATAAAATGCTTAAAGTAGATTCATCCTAAGAAGATTTAAGATGTGAAAAAATTTGTTGGCACTAAAATCTTTCCAAAAATAGTATCCTAGAATGCACAACACTGAGGTGAAAATAACCCAGGCTCTGGGCTAAGGGGTAAACCCATTACATTAGTGGATGTTATAGCAAACTTCCCCTGATGTCACTGGAACTAAAATTTCTTTTCTTGAGGTTACATGAAAATATAAAAAATGTAGTTTCCAAATGACTTTGCACCCCTCATGTAGGATACTTACCTCTTTTGATTTTACACATTTTGGGATCAAAGAATACCGAGTGCCTGTAATTAATTGTTTCATTTTTAGGACCCTGAGAGTCTTATGATTGGTCTGAGATCTAATAAAATAAATCAATCCCCTTTTGTTTTACCCCAAAAAATCACATAAGAATTTTCTAAATAAATGCACTCATTAGAAAAAAAAAGTTTAAAATCTGTGTTGAGAAGTTTCATAGATCTGTTTGAAAGCTTTTCAGATGTTTGCTTTTGTTGGTATTGCAATAGCAGAACAATACTTTTACCTTAGTTTTGTCTGATGCAGATGAGAACTGATTTGATAACCTTCCTGGACAGAAGTAGTGTTCCCTCACTATGCTCAATATCATGCTACAGAGTTCTTAAAGGAATTTTCCTTGAATTCCAGCTCAACTTTCCCATTTTTCTTGTACTTCTGAAGCAAAGATTGATTTCCCTAACACACTAGGAATTTCAACAATTTCATGTGGCTTTGATGAAAAGCAAGCAAAAATGGAAGATTTTGGCTGTTTCACGCTGAGTCGTGATTTAAAACTAAAATATAATGAAACTAGAGGGGTGCAAACTCACATAGATTGGGGGGAAAAAGTGAGAGAGAGGGAATTCTGGCATCTCAGCAATGCCAGGTTTTGTGCATCACTTGAACAGATGTAATCACTCAAATGACAGTGTTTCAGTAGGTCCAAAGTACCTTTTGACTTCCCAGTTCATCACATTGTGCAGGGGGTGCTGCTAAAAAGCAACTATTTTAAACCCAGTCCTTTCCCCTTGCCATGGTAAATATTCCACGGGGGTTGAAGAATGGCAGATACAGTCTGCACTGGGCAGTGCAGGGAGGTACCTGCTGCTGACAGCTGGTTTCTAGATATTACAGAATACACTAACACCATGGTGTTGTTTATAAATCCACAAAAGTCAGTTTGTGCACTTTGAGTAATAATCATAGAATGTATTCTGTACGTGTTAAATGAATAATATGGCTGAGTTGTTCTGAAAGGAGCTCTGGGACAGTTTTGTCTCTTATTTGGCCCGGAGTATATCTGCACTGCCATCACTAATTCAGTGTAATTAATTAGCTTCTCATTAGCTATTATTGTTTTTTAAGTACTTTTAGTTAATTATAATCTGTTATCACACAATTCAAAATATATACTTAGAGGGAAGTCTGAGGAGAATAAGAACTTCCTAAATAACTTATATTTGTTTTCTATAAATGGATTATTTTTAAAATCTCCTACCACACTTCAGATCTACTCCAGATTGCCTAAGAGTAGAATTTAGTTCCTTATCTTTGAAATCCTCTTGATTGTGTCAGGGGTTTCTTTACAATATTGCTTTAATATTTTTTCACTGAACTGCCTCTAAAGAATGCATAATAGCTAAATCTACCCATTGAAACAACTGTTCAATGTACATTTGATGTGATTACATTCTGCATATCTTTTTCCTTGCTTGAAGTTGCAGCTCTCTGCTATTCCAGCAGTGAGGTCTCCACAGCATGCACTGTATTTATGAAATTTATTAGCACTGGGGGATGGCATTTCCACATAGCTGTAGTTAGACTGTGCCAGTGCCTTTCCCCTGGTAACAGCACTCCTGTTTGGAATGTGGGGACCTAAAATGTGCATTCTCTTGTGCAGTGCTCTGTGCCTCATTTATAGAGGCCCAGAGACCTTGTGAATACTGGATGTGTGTGTCAGAGCAAAAGCTTTCGTTTGAAAGAAGAAAAACTAAAACAAAGAGGACCCTTTTCCATTTGAAAATTTCCCTTTTCCATTTCCTTCCAAAACCCCTGTAAAGATCACTATTTGCCCCAGAAATCCCACCTAGTGACAGAATCCCACTTTCAGGAGCTGAGCGTCTCCTCTGTTCCCAGGTGTTGCTTGTGCTCGCTGAACACCGGGCCTAGGCAAATACATTTATTACATTATGCTCTACTGGCCCTATTGCTCCTTGAGCTCACAAATAAATGACAATAAATATAATCACAGCTATGCTTAAAGCCTTTTAGGCTGACATCCACTCAATTAGCAATGTTAGATACGGCCCTTACCAGCATGGCTTCAGCTTGCAGCCACCCGGGCTTCCTTTCTCTCCCTCTAAAATCCACTTTCTTATTTTTTCCAGATGGACCCACACGAAAACATTTTGTTGAGCACACTTGAAATTAAAAACGAGATGGCTGCCTCGGAGGCTGTGATGGGGCTTGGGGACCCTAGGAGCACGATGCTGGCCTATGACACTTCGAGCATCCAGTACCGGAAAGCCGGTTTGCCCAGACACAGCTTCGGCCGCAACGCCCTGGAGCGACACGTGGCACAGAAGAAGAGCAGGCTACGGAGGCGCGCGTCCCAGCTGAAAATCACCATCCCTGACTTGACTGATGTCAATGCCATAGATCGATGGTCTCGCATCTTCTTCCCTGTTGTTTTTTCCTTCTTCAATATTGTCTATTGGCTTTACTATGTGAACTAAGAAACAAAGCCACGCGGGAAGCAAGAACTGGATTTCTCTTCAAATCGGTTGTACAGCCAAAAGTGGGACTTAGAAAAATTCTATTCAGGACAAAAAGTTATTTTAAAACACCTTAGTTGCTGGCCCACTCTATGGTCTGTTTTTATAATGTTTTGGTTGTATCTGCTAAACCATATATATGTTAAGTTGCAGTATGGACATATCCCCTTATCAAAATATAAATGCATTTTGAGTGTAAAGGCAAATTGGGTTTTGAAAATCACTCTTGTCTCATTGTCCCTCACTTTTTTTTTTTGCTTTTTTTTGTCCTTTTTTTTTTTAATGGCCATTTGAGTTTAGTGGTACAAATTATAGAGCAGCACTTGAGAAACAAGTTTGAATTTTTGAATTTCAACAGCAGTACATGCCATTCCTAGGGAAACTGCATATCCAAGGCATGCAGCTACACTTGAGAGAGTGTACTGAGTTGTGATCGTGCTTATGAAACACATACACTTTACTTTTTCAATGTGTAAACTTGAAAACAAGTAGTGCCTATCATCTTTCCAAGATGATGATGATGGTCAGAGGTTTCCCAACCATATTCAGGTATTTCCTTTTATTTATTGAAAGAACTAAACCTTTGGCTGATAATATTACGGTTGGGTGTTTGCACAGAAGCTGAAGCAAGCAGCACTAGTTTTGTTTGTATTTTAAAGAGAGAATATATGCTCACAGTCCCAGTGACTGTGTTTGGGATCAATAGAGGAATGTAGGGGCAGCATGAAAATGCATCAGCACTGAATGGGGAGATGCTGTTGGGTTGTGTTGGGGAAAGGGAATCATCTGTCCAAAGTGCCAAAATTGGTTGCCCAAATAGTAATTCTGTGGATGACTGAAGGGAACCAATGGTGCCCTGCCTTTCTCTAGGGCAGGGAGAGCTGGAGAGCAATTACAAAGTACAGGGGCAAGGAGAGGGGAGGCTGCATATTTGTAAAAGTGCATGTGTGGGTGTGTGTGTATATATATATGCACATATAGAGATATATATATATGTGTATCTATATATAGACATGGTGCGGATGAATGTTGTCAGTTGTACATACCTTAGTCTGAAATAGTCGTGTGGAGCTGTGTGATTTCTTCCAAGTTTGCATCTTTCCAGCGTTATGCTTCCTGCTGGTGGTTACAGGTTCTGTACCTCTTTCAGCAGTCGAGGTCTGAGCACATGGATTTCTGTGCTAGAGGTACTGACAGGGTTTTTTCTCAGTCTGGATTGAGGCAATGCCATTTCACCTTTTGTTTTCCTTAATGCACTCTTCTAAAGGAAAGAAATTGGTAGCAATCACTTTAAGAGTTTAAATACACACTTGGATATTTCCTGCTTTAGGGTGATTTCCATTGAAAAACTAGTAAGTTTCAGTTTTTCTTTGGGGAACTCCTTGAAATAAAAGGTTGAGTTTTTTCATTCCACTGAGCTTTATTTTTAAAGGCAAAATAAAATAGATAAAAAACAATTTAGACAAAAAAAAAAATTGTCGCTTATTCCACTGTGGGACGTTTTTTGTAATGAAGAAAGCAATCACAAGAACTGTATAAAAAGTAAAAATTCTTGATGGCTTTTACTAGATTAGATCCCAAATATTGTTTGACACAATGTTTCAAGAAGCAAAAGCCACATCTGTTTCATCCATACTACCTCTCATCCGTGTACAAATTTTTGAAAGAAACTAGAGAGTATAAGGGTTTTTTCAGGGTACTAAAAAAAGTTCTTTAGAGTATTTTTCATAAAATATCTTTTAAATCTTTTTGTTCTTTCTTTAAAAGAGTAATTTTCTTACAAGTTTCTGTGGCTTTATTTTTCGTCTTCCCTCCCCCCCCCATTTGACAGTGAATGACAGTGATCAGAGGAGAATAGTTCTGGGAACTAATAGGAAAATATTCAGACTCTTTTTTTTTTTTTTTTTTTTGAGCACTTCATACACTTATTTAAGGTTCAAATGGGACAGGATAGTTTGGGAGCCTGAGATGGGATTTGCAATACACCCTACCTGCCAGGAAGTTGTGTACATTCCCACACTGCCTCCAGGCTCAGACTCTGCAATGTGTAGAGACAGGTTTTCCTCATGTGATTACCTTTCCAAGTCATAATTTTGCACTTTGTTCACATACTTAATTTGTGACTGCATTTCATGCATAACGCAATAACCTTTGTAGATGCACTTGGGATTTCAGCTGCTAGGTAAGAATAATGTTGGAATCTTTTCCCAATTCTAAGAAATGGAGCCACATCAAAATTCAGTATTTGTCTTCAAAGTCTGATCTTTAAAAATGGTATAATTATCCTAAATTAAAGCAGTCTTATAATATTCTTCTGTACAAGCTTTTCTTTCATTTCAGAAATTGCTGCCAGCTCCTTTTTTTTGTTTCACAGAAGCAGTGTGACTGCAGGGAGCTCACAGCCTGTCTGTGGTTGATACACATCAAATATAAAACCTTACAGGGAGTATGTTGACTCTCTGCATTGGTAACTGCTTCAGCTATTACAAAAACCACAGAGATCGAATCCTGGAACTGCACATTCACTTTTCTGAAGCTACAGTACAAGCCATAACACTCTCTGATGCTGCTTTTCAGAGAGTGAAAGAAAATGTTTGGTTTCTGCTCAGGTGTCACTAGGAAAGATAAATTATCTGTGGGGAAGGAGCACTTTTGCTTTTATTATGTCCTTCTGGCTATTAATGTGATATATAAAATTAGTGAAAGAGAAAGATTCTATCATTTTGTACTAAGGCTTAACACTGTGATATAAAAAGATGGGGGTGAGAAAGGCTGGTGAGGCACTGTCAAGGAAAAGGCAAAACTTGAGCCCAAGGTGAGCACTTACTCCTCTTCTGAGATACTTGAGTGAAAGTGAGAAATGATGCCAACGTCTGTGAGATGTGGGGTTTGCTATGTGTGCTACCCTCCAGGTAAACTAGAATAAATTTCCTTTTACTTTAGAATTGACCGAAAATGAATATTCTAGATCTTTTTAATCGTGTTAATTGTTGTTGGTTTCAATAAACAAAATAGCAAAGTTAATAATTTAGATAAAACTTGTAATATAATTATAGTTGCACATTTTATTGTTCTATTAGACATAATAGCCAGCAATTAAGGTGTTTTTCATCTTTGTGAAATTCATGGGTGAATTATGACTATAACATGGCACAGTTTTAATGAAATCTTTGAGATCAACCTGTAAATATATACTGTACATGACTGCTAGTAAGTATGATACACATTTTCAGAACTGAAAATTCATGCAACATATTTCTGTGTTTGCATAAGGAATGTTATGTTTCTATCCTATCGCAGTTCAATGACTGGGAAGAAAGACTCAAGCAATGACATTGTGACCATTTCTTTTCTCATTCCCAGGGGAGGAAAACAGAGTCCTAGGTAACAGCATGTGGCAGAGATCTTCAGAGAGTTCTTACATTCTAATATAAAGGACATAAAATCTGTAAGGTACAAAAAGCACAATGCATAGAGAAAATGAGTGGTGGTCTTACACCTGGGGAAAATATCCTATTTATTTCAGAAAAATATGCATTAAAATTAAACCTCAATTAATTTTCACTGTAGTTACAAGACTGTGTTCCAATCCTATAACGCAGTGCTAAACATAAGTGAAGGGATGTGCAACATTTTCCAGCTGTATGTGCATATGGACATAGCCCCAAATAAATGTCTGTATGGACATATGTGTGTATATATACACGAGCTGAGTATATATATATGCACACACATTCACATGTTGGTGTGTTAAAGGAATAAGCTAATAATAGTTTTGTTTCTACCATCAACCAGTGTATGAATATATTTTTGAGAGAAAAAAAAGATTAATGTATTAAAAAAAAAATACCAAACAACTTACTATACAGGGTAACTGGGCATTTCTATATCAGCAGATCAATGCTTATGATTCGTATGGAGCATTGCACCGTTTGACATGATGATAGTACTGTACCTCCTTGCATCTGGAATTAGTCTAGTCCTCACATTGCTTGCCTATTTCTTCTCTCTCTTTTTATAACAGCATTGTCCACTAGTAAGTTTTCAAAACCAACAGATTCCTTAGGGAGCCGAGAAAAAAAAAAAGGCAAAAATAGTAACTATTTCTAGAAAATAATCTAGGGTGGGATGGCCAGGGTACAATACTATATCAGTAGTGATCATAACATTTTGCTATGTGTACATAGAACATACATTGTGAGCAACCATAACTTAAGCTGAACGTGTGTAAATATTATCAGATTTCTTAAACATTTTTAACTTCTAATTTGTACTTTATGGTAAGGCAAAAAGCTAATTCTACTTATGGTTTAGGTTAATGTGTCCTAAAATTATGTAAATAATTAAATAAGCTGTAAATGAGCAGTCGATAGATACAGTATTTGTTTAGTGACTTTTTTTTACTAAGTACAATAATTGCAGTGCTCTAGCAGAGTAATTTAAACACCCTTTTGCATAAACAGATTTGGACTCCAGATATAAAATAGTACAGGAAGTGCTGTAGTGTAAAATAGCCACCGTGGCAATGTTCCTGCTGGCACAGTTGATTCTTTTGTATGGTTAAAATGTTCAGACAACACACTCAGTACTCAGATTAGCCAAAACAAACAGGGCCTGGTTTTCACTTACAATAAGGCACCTTTATGTTGCTCCAGTGAGTGGAGAGGTGAAGGCATCCAGGGTAAGTGAGAATTCAGCTGTTGGCGATTTCATTACAGAAGCCTGCATATTGCATCTGTCTGATTCTGAAATCTGTATCTCTTATGGTATCTAATAGTAGACTTATATTTTTCTTTAAAAAAAAAAACAAACCAGGATGTTTGACTGTCGTTAGATAGCGTAGTCCCCCAAAGCCAAAGAATCTTCACTCCAGAAATTGTTTAAAAGGGAAATCTAAAAAGTCACTGCTTAACACCAAAGGTAAAGCTTAGTAAAATGCACTAGGAACTTTGTCTAAATTTTTAAGAAGCAAATGGAATGTTGTTGATCAAAAAGACTGCCCTATTCTACTGTGTAAAAATAGTAATAATTTAAATATCCATTATATAAAATTGAAATAGATCATCTCTACAAGAATATGCAACACTAACATTTCATAAATATAAAATTATTTTCTTTGTAAGTGCTTTGACAAAAAAGAAACGTAAATGATGAAAAATCTCACCTCTACTTTCATACTAAGGGTTGTATTTTTTTAATGTTTTTCAGACATGAGGTCATTTATTCCAATTTGATAGCATTTTGTATGTTTTCACTGTTCCTGTCATTTGGCAGATACTCACCAGGCTGTATTGTTCATGGTCTGTCCTGTTACTTTCAGTTGAAGACAAAAAGAACATTTGAACATGATTAATTCTGACAAACTGCCTATGATTTGACTTCTATCACGTTTTTATTTGCATGGGTGTTTAAATGGTTCTGTTAGTACTGTCTTTGCACAGTTCTGAGTTATCTTTTTTTACTTAGTACTATTTATTTCATAATGTAGTAATCATCAGCCTTACTAATGACCTTGTAGCCTTTCTTATATGCACATAATGCACATTTTCCAATGGCTAGAAAATGCAAAATACTAGTGGATATCATTGCATCAGATCTTCATGTCTTTCTCAAAAGGACTGCTAACCTCTGGGATATATGAGGTAGTAAAATGATGATTGTAAATGAGTAGCACATAAGAGATATTTTCTTGAATTTAAAATTATTGCAGCCAGTTTCAGCATGTAAATATATAATAATGTTGGCTAGTGTGTAATTCTTGAATTAAAAAATATAAATAAAGAAAACCTAAAATATGTATATGTAGTTGTGTTATGTTGGGATGGTATTTCCTTCTACAGAATACAGTCTAAATAATCTCAAATCTGAGTATGTGGACTTCAGCTATGGAAGCCCCAAGTTTCATTCCTTCCTCTTCCTACTTAGCACCTAACAGGAGAGATCCTGGATGAGCAGATTATTGGCCCTTTCAGGATGGTGGTTCAGGAGATTTTCCTGTTGGAGCAGTTCAGTTGAAGAGCAGTTCAAGGAGAGCAGAGCAGAGAGAGCAGTCAGGTGCGGCCATGAGAGGCTCTGACTGCTTGGCCAGGGCTGCAGCAGGGTCAGGAGCTGGGGCTCTCACTGAGCTCCCAGGATGGAAAATGTCCACTGATACAGGTCTGGTTTTGCTGCTTCTTTCTGTCCAGGTGGAATCCTGAGCCTTAAATGCACTTCAGACCTCACTTTTTTGCTGGCTGTGCTGAGTGAACAGTTCACATCTGTTTGTTTGCCTTGTTCTTCCATCCCAGCTCGGGCGAAAGGGAATCCATTGCTGTGTTTCCAAACCCCAAGTACCACTACGGGGGGATATTACAGGGTGTTCTTTGGTAGCTTCAGCTGCACATTGCTGCAGTTGATTCTACGGCTGATCCAACCAGGGGGAGCAGATGGAGCACCAGAAAAGGGAACAAATGGCCGTCAGACAAAAGGCTGCCAAAGGCTAAAACTGCCAAATTCTCATTTTTGTCTGGAAATGCAGACAGCAGTTGGTAATTCCTTTTGAAGTTGTCCACCTGGCTACTCTCTGTACCAGCCCCACAACAGCACTGCTCTCATGACTGACCTGTTCTGTGTCACTTTTCTGGGGACAGAGAGCACCAGCTCTGCCGAGAAAGAGCAGAGCTCCAAGATGGGAAGCCCTGAGAGTCTCACAGCTGGTGCTGAGGTGAGGAGCTGCTGGGTGCAGAATGCTGGCTCTGTGTCAGGAGACATAGAACACGAGAAGTAAAATATTCCAGACTCCTAAGGAAAGCTCAAATTTTACTTGCTACCCTCACTGTTTAAAATATCACATCTTCCTCTGAAGTTTCTGAAAAGGAGAGCAAAGTTCTGAGACAAAACTGAAACGTCAGCACAGTTGCTTTGTTACAGCTCTGTGATATACTATTGGCCCTTGTTTTCAAAATTATTACAAGCTAGGAAGCCAAGTATTTCAGCTTTAAGACTGGCTCATGATTCTAGAGATTAAAAATATTTATATTAATTGGTGAGTATAATTTCCAAATCAAAAATGTCTATCTACTATTTTGCCTGCCTGTATCTATAAATGCATTTTATGTTATCACATCTTAAGGGGAGTTATATCAAATCCACTGGCACAAAAATAAGGCTAGTACTATAGGGCATTTGTATAATTTATTTCCTTTACTCTGAGTTTTAACGCTTCATGACGTGTGTAACATGGTCTCTCCTTCATTCAATTTACTAGATTGCAAATTAGAAACCTTAATAGCAACTTACTACGGGTAAATTACACTGTTGAATATATCTTGATAATCTAAAATTAACAAAACATGAGAGAAATTATCGAACATCACAGTTCTTAACTTATAAAAGGAAAATCAGTATTTTAAAGAATGAAATTATGCATCTGTCAAATACGGAGCAGCTGTGAAACAGTGAAATAATGGGAACTGGCATCTAGCACATTGTAACTGCTGCATATTGAATAAATGTAACATTACAACTACATAACAAGTATGCTCACTAACGCAAATTCTGTGGCTATCAAAATTAATGACCAGCATGACATTATTAATTTGTAATGCTTGTAATTCTTGAGGGATATCCGGAGTGACTCATTTATTATGGTGTTCATATGAGTCTAGTCAAGGGATATATATGTTTTTTAAAATGATGGTTATATCAAGAAATGTGGGTTGGGTATTCAGGTGATGAAAATCGCTTATGTAAGAGGAGATGTGCTACCCTTGGCTGAGGCTCTGGGCCAGGCGGGTTTTCTAGGGAGAGGGGGAGTGCTTCTTTCAATGTCAGGGCAAAACTTTTGAATACGTCTTATTCTTGTAACAAAAGTATTTTTTCCCTCTTTCTGACAGATTGTCAGAGCTGACATACTGCATTCATTTTGGCACTCTAATGGCTAAGGGCATGCTTCCAGCTGAGACCACTTTTAAAATTTTTTTTCTTTTTTGGAAAGAACATAGCCAAGGAAACAAAGCTTGCTTAGGTTCCCTCACAAATGCTTTAAAAACGAAATTGTGTAAACTGCACATCTTGGGTTTTGGTGCTGTTTAGTTTTCAGATGGGACTCGAGTAGATGTCTGTGTATAACTGCGGGTATTTATTTCTAAGCTTGGTTGATATATCTGAAGTCTGCTGCATTCTAAGCCCACATGAAACTGGACTGTGACCTTTGAGATCTCCTTGTTAAAGGTTCCCCAAGATCTTTTCTGAAGAGCCTGACTGATCATGTCGGTCTTTAATCTTCAAGCCTTTGTTGAAATTCCATGGCATTGATGCTGCTGAAGGTACCGCGAAGAGAATCACAGGCAACCCCAGGAGTGCAATGTCAGGCAGGTGACAGGATTGAAGTCCTGTCATTTGCTCTTTGACAGGGGCAAAAAGGGCAAGATGAGCAGCGATAAAGCCCCAGCACAAAAGCTAATTTGGTCATGGTGGGGTCAGTGCAGCTCCATTACTGAGGGCAATATTGCCACTTCCGTGTCATGCAAAGAAATTGTTTCTTCAGGTGAGAAGACATTGACAGGAGGAGGAATGTGGATAATAAACAGATCGAAACCTACATGTCAGGACAGCAAGATTTATCTGCAAGATTTGCAGACAAATTGGATTGGTTTTGATGTGCTTCTGTGTTTTAGGTTATGAAAAATCGAGGCTTTTTTATTGCTGATGTTGTTAGTCATCATTCAAAAGATATCTGAATTAGAAATATGTGCCAAACAGCCAGAAAAAAAATTCACTGGACAGAAAAAGGGGAAAAAAGAAAAGAAAAAGTTCAGTGTGGGGAAAATCAGCCAATTCCCTCCCATTCTCCCAAGCAGCAACAAAGTGCAACCTGCATTGCCTAATTTATTTTCTTCTTTTTTCTCCCACTCATAACATACTTTAAAATTAGAAGGTTTTAAGACTGTAGGAAGGACACATTTTTTCTTTCTCCTTCCCCAACCTTAATTTTAATGTTTTCTTTCTTAGACAAGTTTGGAAATTTAGCATGAAACCCTGGCTAATTCCAGTGAAGAATACAAGCCTTAATTGGTTTCAGAAGGGTCTCTAGATCTCCCTAAAAAAGGTTAAGCATTATTTATTTGCCTTCATTACTACCCAAAGCAATGTGATTACTGAACAGGTTTGACATTCAAACTAGTTAAGGGTGAGAGAAAGGGGCGGGGGGAACTTTCTATGAGATCCAGACAAAAGGAAGAAACAAAAAAATTGGAAGGAGAGGCAAATGAAAAGTAAAGGTTGTTTTCTCACTCATGCTGTAAGATTTTAAAGCAAATGCTACCTGTTCCTCTGGCAGAACATGTTTCCCTGTCTTTTAACTGCAGCCCAGCCATCCATCACCTGGTTTTTCCAATTTTAGATTGCTTACAGGAAAGTGATATGAAGTAATAGCTCCTGGTGTTGATGAAAGGATGCCCAGCATCCAAATCCTTGCATTTTCCCTAGATGTGTATTTTACATTTGACAATGCTTGAAAGCAAATCCTGCTCCTTTACTCTGCCCAAAGGATTTCGGAAGGTGTTCAGCGCCCATTTCCATTTACCGTGCAAACCCTGAGAAATATTTGAGTTGTATCAACGGAGGAGAGGAGGGAAGAACTTTCTCCTTTAAAAACTGAGGTAACAAGACAAATCTGTTGGCCTGTAAATGAAAATGTTTTTCTTAGATTTTGCAAGCACTCATGCATATTGCTGAAATAGAAACTACACTTTATGCAAAATCTCTACACTGCTGAGAAGAGAGCAAAATTGGCTTTGCTCATTTCTGCGAGAATTAAAGTGACTTTTAAAATTCTAATGAAATAGAATGATATAGACATTGGAAAATATAAAAAGTCAAATTGTATTACCCTTGCACTATTCTTTAGCAGAGGCAGAATTCCTCTTGCTAGATTTTGTTTGAGACACAGCTCCGAAAGAGGATGAAAATTGTGTACAAGCACACTTTGCTATGAGGAATTAAATTAACATAGATTTTGCATATTGTGAATTTGGAAAGAAGTTCTGGGATTTCCAAAAACATTTGTTTGATAGACAGTAAGCCTGCTATCAGATTGGGATTTGCCTCAGGTTTGCGTCCCATGTAGCATTCCCCTTCTTCTCTCCTTGAAACTTTACCTCAACTATTGTTGAATTTGAAGTATCACATTAATGGTGTTGTTATACCTGTGCTTTAATTATATCATTAGTTGATAACTGCAAAGTATTATGTAACTAGAGCACCTTGTTGCTGTTATTTTGAAGGAACAGGTGACAGAAGAGAAGAATGTTAAGTGAAACTCTCATTATGCTAATAATGTCTGTGATAATTTCTCATGTCATCAAAGGCTTGTAAGAAATTAGGATCTAGAAATGACATTTCCAGGCCTTGACATGCAACGGGTTAACCTAAACTTTCATTAATTGCAAGGCATGCAGACCCCTGCACTGAATGGACATGCTCAATATGCCTTTGTGTTTTGGCAAAGAGCACCTTAGATCTGCTTATCACTGCCCATGCTCTGTGCAGGGCGTGGGGGATCAGTCCTGGAGCCACGAGCAGAGCACGCAGGCACCCCCAGTCCACCTGCAAGGACTGTGGAAATCGTGAACTAACAGACATGTCACCAACAAAGAGTGCCTTTGTAGACAGCTGGGGCCTAATTAATTTGCAGCACAGCTGAGGAAGGCAGAGCCCTTGGCCCTGCAGGTATCACTGGATTTTGTTACTGCACCAATTACGATAAAGCACTGCCAGCACAAACAGCAGAGAGGCATTTGCTGTGCGCTTGGAGGAAAGGGTTGCCAGTTATTAGTCTGCTGAAAAAGTGTATTGTAATCCTTTGTTTTCTTTATTTTGAGTTCTTACTCTAAAGACAAACAGGAGATCTTGTGTTTTGGCTTTTTCCTTTCTAGCATCCAGCAAACCGACCTCCTCACTGCTCCTGTCTGATCCCAGATCAGTGAGATCTCCAACATGATGTTTCTATAGGACAAGTAGACCAGCATTCCTTATTTCATTGGAACCAGCTCCCTTTCTGACTGCTACGGTTTATTATGGTTAGTCCATTATAAATTACATGGTGTCTCCAGGGACCTGTTCTATACTTGAAATATCACAAGACTGCTGTCATGCATAATGCTGCAGAGAGCTGCTAAATTTATATCCACTAAAAATGTGCTTTACGTTGCAGAGTGACCCACTTTAACTTTGATGCATAAATGGGATGGTTTTCCTTTTCTTTTAAGTATTATCTGTTGTCTTCTGTTTGTCCACAGACTTCACTTGCTCAAGAAAGGCCCTTAGAAAATCTGTTATTTGTGCTTGGTGAATTGTGTGATTATCATTATTTTATAAAACTTGGACATACTTCCAAATTCCCCTAGAGACAAAGCATGCAAAGGGCAATTTTGTCTGCCAGCCCATGTAAATTCTATCAGACTACATAAACAGACAACAGTGGCAGATTGGCTCCTGGAGCTTACAGTTTCCTCTGCTCCCGAGCAGTTTGCACAGCAAATAGAAAAGACTGTGAAGCACAAGTTACCGTAACATACAGATAATGGCAGTTTACTTGAATATTTTTCAAATGTGCCCTACGAGACAGTTTTAAAAGCTCTGTGCCTTTTTTTTTGTTTGTGAGAATAAGAAACCTTCAAATTCCACCCTGTTTTTAACAAAATTTTAAAAACCAAACAGAACTCTTTTTTCCATGTTAAATTTTCTCTCTCTTAGAGGAGAGAAAGGGAGGAGACTTAGCCTTAAAATGCCTTCAAGATACTATGTACTAGAAATCATTTTCTACAAGAAGTAAGTCCACAGGAATTCTTACATAAAGTTTTAGTTATAACAAGAAAAATATACAGTAAGACATTTATTCTATTAATTTGTATGGCTTCTTGACAGGGTTAAATAGCTGATAATATATTCCGTTCAGTAGACATTTTTAAGTGAGTGTAGGGAAGAAGAGAGGCAAGAAAATTTGAAAAAAAATCTGGTTTTTTTTTTTTTCTAAATCTCCTTAGGATGGTTGAAAATGGTCACTAGCAATTATAATCCTTTCAGGCAAAAAACATCTCCTCGGTCCTAAGTGATTGGTCACAATCTAAGAAGTCGGACAGGATGATTGCTGTAGGTTCCTTTCCACTGAAATTATTCTATTCTATTCTATTCTATTCTATTCTATTCTATTCTATTCTATTCTATTCTATTCTATTCATTTTTGTCCTGAGGAAATGGCATGGCATCCACTGGTCCTGGAACCTGTGGAACTGATGTACAGTGATGATGAACTCTTCTGAGCCATAAGCTCAATTTCCACTCTCGGACAGGCAGAGATGGGTGATGGAAGTTCTCTTCCTCCAGATGTCTTGGCTTCATGTATTGTATTTAGTTGAGTGTTGGGCTATGTTACACTGGTAGTGTTTGCAATAGTAAATATCGACCTCTCCCAGCTCTTCCCCTTCTTCTCTTGGAGTCCTTCTTAAGAGAATAATAATCTCTCTTTTTAAAACAGAAGGGAATTGTGGAGTTACTTAAGGAATACAGGGGATGGACTCCTCACTGTCTCTGAATGTTCCTGCTGTTTCACTATTCAAAAGAGAGACTATCACATGTCCCAATGTCTTAATTTAAAATTTCAAACTCAGAATGGTTATCCTGATCTTTTTACAGCATCATGTGTCCTGTCTCCTGATTTTTTAAATAGATTTAAATTAGTTGTGTCTGTTGACAGCAATGCATGGGAAGAGTTGCTTCAATTGAATTTAAAACACATTTTTGAAATGCAAGTTTTAAATAAGGTTTGTTCATGTGAAGACTTGAAGGGGCACTAAAGCACACACTAAGCCATATTCTCTAACAAATACTTTCCTCGCTCAGGCAATTTGCTGAACTTGTCCTTTCTGTGCGTTCATAAAAAAGCATATTTATGAAGTGGTGTTTGCAACTTTCTTTTGACTTTAGAGTATTTCAGTGAGAACAAATACACAAATGAGGGTCAAAGAAATGTACATACATATCACCATTTCAAATGAAGTTAGTGAAAATGTCAGGAGTGCAGGGCAAAAAGTTTTGAGGCTTTAAAATTTGAACCTTGTAGGTTGTGTGAAGTCTGGAAGCTAATAAGCTCCACTTGGTCAGCTGACCTCAGGAAAGTTCATTCATAACCTGGAGGTTCATAAATAAAAAAGATTTTTTAAAGCTGATTTTAATGAAGCACCAGAGTATTCATGGGTTAGCTTTTGAATGGTAAAGGTTAATGTAGACTGTAATTACTGACTGGTTTTTGTTCTTGTTTGGGCTACTCCTGGATAGGAAAATAATTCAACAATCTAATTAGAATTCTTGTCAGACTTGGAAACAGCAGAATTTCTTTACTAGATCTGATGATTCCATAGAACGTATTTAAAATTGTCCAGAAGAATATTAAAAAGGGCTCTTTTCAGTACTGTAAAAGAGAAAAGAAAGTGTGAATATGAACTTGGGTTCATATTCACACTTTTGCTGCAAGTAGGAGTTTCCTACCATTGAAAAGCATCAATTTTGCAGGAGGTGGCCTGGGAGACCTGGGGACAATGAGCTGGGAGCAGGTCTGTGGTGTGACCTTGCTGTGACACCAACTGTGTGTTGGGCAGTAAGAGCAAGGCTTGAGGCAGCAGCTAAAGGGGAAAGTCTCTCTTGGCATGTGATGGTTGAGTTTAAACAACACAAAGTTGCTTAAACAAAAAGTCCTCTTTAAAAACAAACCAACCAACCAAACAAACAAGTGGTCTCTTCATAGACTATTGCTCCAAAATCAAATTTTTCATTTTGCCTCATTTCTCTTTTTCATTTCATTGATAAAGGTATAGAAAATTCAGTGCAATTGGGATTTCTTCAAGTTCAATACAAGCACCATCAAGTTCATTGTTCAGACAAGTACTTCTCAAAATTATGGTATGTTTTGTATTAACAGTGTCACATTATTGTGGCATAAGAGAAATATCAGAGAAAACTTTTAATTTTGGCCAGACTATCTCTTTACTCGGTTTTGTGGGAATCTGAAATGGATGTAATCCCAATGTTAATAAAGTGACCTATCTAGAATAATTCATATTATTTGAAGAAATAAGCTATAATTAAGGACAAACTCTGAGTTCAAGCATTTAGTTCCATTACACGAAACAAAAGCCTATTTATCTGCAAAACTGTGAATCAGATCCTTAAGCACTGCACATTTTCTGGGGATTTAGGCTTTAACCTCCAAGCTAGCTTTTTTCATACAAGCAACACATTGCTTTGTGATTTGCTCTTGTTTTGGCAGAAGCTGCATGAAAGAATCAATTTTTACTTGTTTTGTCAGGCAGCTGCTGTCCTGCATCTTAATAGCTGCTGCCTTAGCTACCTCTCAGGTCTCTTGCCCATCAATATAATATCACACAGTTGTCACTTTTTAAGGGTAGTAAAGGAAAAGCTGTACTCTTCCTAATTTTCATTCCATAAATTCATAAATGAATTCATATAAACTGTATAATGCCGTGTATCAGCAATAATCTCCATGGTTCAGTTTGTGTGAAGTTGCTTCTCCTTTTGGTTTGAATTTGGATCCAAGTCATTTTGTTACAACAAACAGTAAATGTTTCTGTTTTCTCATAATACTCATAATTTTATCGATTTCTGTTGTATCTCCCTTTCTTTTCTCTCTTTACTTGACTAATGATGCCACTAAAGTTTTAAAACAAGAGAAGAAAATTTACTGATTCTTGGCTGTACATTCAGCATTTGGTTGTATTAGATGTGTTAAGAGAAGTATCATAAACAGCATCAGTTATAGGAGTGCTATTATTTAGGAAGCTGACAACAAAAAGCAAATAACCCAATGGTAGACACGACATTTTAGCAGTAGCCTTATTCTCATTAGCTTTAAAGTATTTGCTTTAGAAAATGATTTCATCATTTGTGACGGTCTGAGCCACTCTGCGTATGGAATTGTGGGACACAAATACGCTCCGAAGAGATCTTGGAGACTCTGCTCACGTGAATATCCTGGTGATAGCGAGAGAGGAGGCTGAAGTGGTCAGATGGCTCAGTCCAGGGGGTGTTGTGCCAACTGAGGTGGCAATTTTTATTCATTAAGAGAGAAACCTTTTTTTTTAATGCTTTCAGCTGATTTTTTTCACTATTTTTTGAAAACCTGCCTGCTGTAAGTGACAGCAGTTCAGTTGCACTTCAGTCAGTGACAGCAGAAGAACTTTTACTTACTAATGACAGCAGGACTTACTTTTACTTGCTAATAGTCATGGGGGTTATGATAATGAAGAGTGGTGGATGGAAAACTCAGGGGAAAGGGACAGCATGACAGCAACTACATTTTCCTTCGCTTAAACTTACCCAGTGAGGGAGATAAAACATACACTGTAAATGGGGAGAAATCCAAAGGAAATTAAGGGGCAACAGAGTAGGTACAATACAAAAATTCATTTTACTGGAGAGACGTGAGAGAAGCTGTGTTTGGGGGTGAAGGGCAAGTGTCAGAGGAGGTGAAGCCACGGACTGGAAATAATGAGAAGAAAAATAAAGACTGTGAATATTTTCTTGGAATTTCCCTGCTTTACCACTCTAATAGCTGCTCCCACTGCCCACTGGTGTTCCCTGCACTTTCCCTGTTACTTTTCTAATTCCTTCAAAGCACCACGTGTGCCCCTTGCCTGGCGTTCAGAAGGATGTTTGGAAAGACAGGGTCTGGGTTTGGCCTCAGTGGCTGCTCTGCACACCATTCCTGTGCGGAGCTGAGTGTGCCTGGGCTCGCTGCAGCCCCAGGGAAAGGTTTAACAGGTGCTGAGACAAATTGCCTGTTTACACTGCTTTGGAGGAGAGCTGTACTCCACGGGACTGTGTTTAGATTTTGTCTGTGAAAATATGAGTCCTCTGGGCCACAGGAAAAGTCTTTAGAAATGGTAGGGAAGCCTGCCTGAAAAATTGAAGCTCTGTTAAAATTACAGGGGTTTGACATTTGTTCTTTATTCTGAAATGAAACAAATTAAGACCATGCAAATTAAGTTTGGGAAAACATCAGAGAGAGCAACAATGGGATGGCTGCTGGGAGCCCAAGGTTTGAGATGTTGTTCTTCCTGATTCGTTAACATCATGGGCAATGTTCCAAATCACCCTTCATTAGTTTGATGAATATTTAAAGAAGAATGGGAAATGGCACAGAATACCAATATCTCAGTGTTAGAATTTCAACCAAAGGCATAAGAGAGATGGATATTTGTCCCTGTTTTGTGTAAATCCTTGCTCTGACTACAAATCCCCGTTATTCCAGCAGTTTTTCTCTGAATAACACTTTGTTATATTTGTCTGTGCAAAAATGGTTCAGAGGAACCTCATATACTGAAAACATTTCTTTTGAAAAATTTTTCCTGTATTCTAATATTGAAAAGCCACAAAGGTTTCTGAGAATGCTTTGGAACACTTCACAAACACACACTGACAAAATTCTGTAATGAAATTTTATTGGAAACAGGTTTAATCACTGTACTACATCTAAAAAAATCCAGTATCTCTTGCACAGTGAGGTAACATAAATTAGTACCTTGATCTGCACCATGGTAAAAGATAAATGGTAGTTTGTTACTCATTCCATGTAAAAAGAATTCCTCCCTCAGATGTATGGCAAACATACTCTAAAAAATTCAGAGAAAACCTGATGTGCCTGCAAATGAATGCCTGAAAGGCAAGAATAATGATCTCAATTCAATCCCATGGACTGTAGACATAACAGAATCCTCTGAGAAATCAAATGTACAAACTCTGACTTTTTAAAAGCTGTTCTTTAAAAGCTTGTGCTTTAAAAGATGTTCTTACTTGAATCAAGCCAGCAATATGCAAGAAGCAGCAGAATTTATCTATTTAAAGACAGAGTGACAGAGACTCTGATCCTATGAGATAATAAAAGAGTCTTTTTTAAAATCAAGCTTCTATATTTTCCAACTTTTTCATTGTCTCAGATATTTCTAGGAATATATCCCTTCCTGACTAGATAGAGTCCTCTTGAAAGTTGTTACTTGGTGTGCTGTAGGGAAATCAGAATTTAGTCCAAATTAAATTGGCAGTTTCTCATTTAGCTGCTATTTGGAGACAAGGAAAGTTAAATGTCAATGTACAGAGACTTCAAAGATATTGCCTTGATTTGGTTCATTTTATATGAATTTGTGCAGTCTGGAGAACATAACTTTTTCATTCAAACAGCAGAATGGAAGGCATTAGGAGCTACACACAGAAGGTAGGATGAAATACTTCTCTAAACATAGATTCTCAAATCATTGCAAGTTGACAGATGCAATCACCTCAGCAGCAGTCAACACAGGGCATGATTATGACAGAGATATAAATCTGTTGTCTCCACATTTCATAACCGACAAATCAGTCTGTAATCATGGCTCTCACACAGTGACCCTGAGGGACAAAGGCTCAGCAAAACCTGGAACCCTGATTTTGTAGTAGCCCACAAATCTTTATTGGGTTAGGAAGGGATAATGTGAAATGCTAAAGTCCCCCTGGATTTTCTTGGTGCTTACTGAAACAGGCCACATGCAGGGTACAAGCCTAACACCCTATGGCATTGGATGCCCATTTTCACATGTTTAATATTTTTAAACGAAAAATTAAATGCTTTAATTTTTTTTTATCATGACTTCAGTGGTAAAATATGCAATAAACTCTAGGCACAGAAGCAAGTTTTATGCTTAGGGAAGCATACACATTATGAATACATTGTTGTATTAATAATATGTAATTATTGTACAGGATAAAATTTTAGATATTAAATCACAGTGGTAAACTTTTGCACATAAACATGATCTACTCAAATATTTTCTCTAATCGAACCTAAGGAAGGAGTCTGACTACAGTATTTAAATTCATAGTACAGCAATGCTGACAGGAGAAGAATGAAGTATTACATGTTCATTTCTGGAATACATAAGTGTTGAAAACTTCTTTAAAAAAACCAGAAAACCTGAGTTATCCCAATTCACTTTGTGCTTTTGGCTTTGATTTTTGTTGGAACTGTTTTGTTTGGTTTGTTTTTACATATATGTAACTTCCTGCTTTTCATCCAAGAATAGTTTGAAAACAACAACCATTCACCAGGAGACCTACAGCTTCACATTCAAGTCCAGAGCTTTCATGGCATCAGTGTCCGAATAATGTAGATCCTAATGGCTACTTGGTGCTTTTGGATGGAGTAACTGAACCTCACAGGGAGGGGAAGGAGTTCTGCCAAAACATTTTAAGTGCTATCTCAGCAATGTGGAAGACTTGGCATTTCCCACTGCCGTTTTTCATTCTCAAAGTCCCATAAACATATGCCGAAGAACCATTTCAGCTACCTGAGAATAGCAGCACAATATCCTATCAGTTCATAATATCGTATCCTCTGGACTTCCTCATTTGTTTTTTCTAAATTAAGACACTGTACTTGAAGAGAAACTAGTGCTGACCTAGTTAGTCAACACCAGAAGAGAGGGTGCCCTTCCCTTTCTTGTTACCCTGATATATCACATCCTTCCATCATATCTTTTGTGGCTTTCCAGGGCAATGCTCCTGCCCCCTCCCTTAGCGCAGATATAAAAACAAACTTCTGTATTTCCAGAGGGCAAAGGAGAAACTCTTCTAACTTTCAGATTTCTTGATTGGTCCCTGTATTGAATTCAGGAAACAACACCAGGAAATGGGATGAGTATATTATTGCAGTTTAACACCAATGTTTGCATTGACTCAGTAAGTTCCTAAATTCCTGGAAGAGATGTGTTTTACGTATATCCTCTGCCATTTGGAGTGTGGGTGGAAAGCATGCTTGAACTAAAGGTGTTAAAATGACACTATTAATGTTTTTTTGCTGATGCTCCCTCTGTAAGAACAAAATAACTTCAGCCAGTTAATTTTTTGTCTGCAAAAAGTAAAATCAGAATTTATTACTGTCCTTGAAAAGGCAAGTGTGTGTATTGTGTGTATGTCTATGTACAGACAGAAATCTATATATTTAAACAGACATACGTAAAAGGAGTAGTTCATTGTACTGAGAAATAGAGTGATTTAAATTATTTATGTAGTATCCTTATTTATTTATTTTTCAGTCACTCTGTCCTAGGCTACTTAATACAAATGGAAGAAGGAGAGAGGTCCTGCTGCCTCCTTTTTGCCACCCTAATCACATCCAACTCTGTGAAATGCATACACCTTGATGGACTGTACAGGTTGCTTTGCCTGTAAGAATAGTGATATGACACTTAATGTGACATTAATCCTCAGTGCTTTCTCTCTTTCTCACTATTACTTAATTTGGGCTATTGGAATGGCACAGTAATTATTCTGATACAAGGCCCAGAAAAAGATAAACTGGGGGGGGAGAAAAGTCTGGTGCTATAACTAGAGCATTTCTTCCATTTCTTTGACATAAAAAATAGATTTTTTTATGTAGACCATGAACATAAACTGTGCTGACCTGCTTCCATGGCCATGTTGTCAAGGAGAAGTTGGAGGTCCAGGTAAGCAGAAGACAAGATTTTGGTGTGAAACAATGAATAAACCAAGCCTTGCATTCTGTGCAAAGAGCTCCAATCAATACTTCTGAAAGTTCTCTGTGTCTTAGCAATGAGGTAACAGCGTCTGGTTCAGCAGTAGCATCCCTGCTCTCGTGGCTTCCCAGAGCTTCCCAGAACTTCCCAGAGCCTCCCAGGGCTTCCCAGGGCCACTCTTCTGGAGCACTATGGGAAAGGACTCTAAGGTTTATGTCTTCTTTCTGTAACTATTTTCTTTAGAAATTATTTTTAAAATACTAATGAGTTTTTCTTAACAGATGTTTTCTGAAACTGCATTCTAAATTGTAGTGTGGATTCAGCAACAAACGTCCTGATAAACTGGAACAGAGAAAACACCAGTGACAGCCAACTTTTGGTAGCAGGCTCAGTGCCAATTCTCCAGAGCCACACAAGAACCTGTCTCCAGCCTCGCACTTATGATTCAAGACACACTTCCTGACACATATCAACAATTTCTCCTCCAAACAATGTTAAAAACAACTTCCAGATAGATTCCTGATTATATTATTATTCATTTAGACACATTTGAAACAAGAGCAGCAAGAAATCTTTTGCTCATTCTCTCCTGTTTTCTTCAGGTTGGCTTTCTTGTTATTGGTTTTTTGTTTTCCTTGCTCTCCCCTCACACCATACTGCAGGTTTGTGTGTCTCAGAGCCAGAGAGAAATTGATATGGAGACGTGCTGAGAATGCATTGTAGTTACCAAGGAAGTGGTTTCCCAAGCAACAGTAACCACATGAAATTTGACAGAATTTCTCCCTCTGTATCTGTATCATGTTTGCAGCCTTGCAGGAGGCAGTGTGTGGGCAGCATAAGTGATCTCACTGTTAACTTTACTTTTTGAAGCAGAATTGGTCATATTTCTGTATTTGTTAAAGAAGGAGTTAACGTCAGCTAAAGTTGAACACTTGTGTTGTGGGTTGTTTTGTTTCTTTTTTTTTTTTAATTTTTATTTATTTTCCTGCTAGCAGACAGATTGTGGATGTGCCAGATAGTCCTGCAGCATGTGGGCAGATGCTAGAGGCAACATTCTCAGCTGTTACACACTCAGTGAAGATATTTACCATTCAAGAAAGCCATGCCAGCACCTTGGTTTGCTCCAGCAAATTGGATGAGACACTTGCCAGCTTGGTGATGTCAAAAGGGCAGGAAATGTGCACGTGGTCAGAATTAGTGGAAGGCTGTGAACCAAGGGAAAGACAGGGCACAAGTCCCAACTCCTCTATGGTGGGGCAAAAAAAAAAAAGACTGTGTGACAGCTGGGCCTCAGTCAAATGAGACTTTCAGTAATTTGTCTTAAACTGTCCTCTTCCTTCTCTTAATTCAGCAGTGTCTCTTAATATCCAGTTCACATGCATAGTGAAATCTAAAAGAAAGAAAAAGTGGTGGTATTTACATGAGCTGAATCCCAAAGGAAGGTGTGTATTTGAAGTAGAAATTATATTTCTGTAGTACTTTGCATTTATATTTGCTAGTTTCCTTAAATGTTTTCTGAAAAATTAGATTTCTGCTTTGTTTAGGGTAAAAAGATTGGGTTGAACTGTCTTAAAATGTCATTTTTTAACTCTATTATCTTCTGGATTGTAGATCACTGTGGATAAGGAAATCTTTGAGCTACAAAGGCTTTTAAAGTGTATGAAGAAACCATTAAGTACATTATGAAAACATTGAGGACCGTGGATCTGAGCCAGCTCTAATGAAACTGCTATTTACCCATAATTGTCAGGCTCCAAGTAGAGACACTGCAGTGAATGTCCAAGGAGATTATTAGACTGTGGTGGCTCTGGATCTGTATTAGCCTCACCAGGTACGAGACGGCTCATAAAACCTTTCATTTTTTTACTTTTTTTTTTTTTTTACCTTCCTGAAAAACTTACAAAGAACAGACTTTTTAACCTCAACCCCTCTTCAAGTTCCAGAGCTAACCTAGCTCCTAGCTAAGTATCGTGCTCTTTTCAGAGAAAGCTGCCACTGTCCAGCAAACCTTTCCTTTTACCAGGAGAAATGCAGTGGGGACAGACCCACTCAGGGTCTACATTCATTTTCAGCTTGTGAAAGTACGCAAAAAATCGTCTCAGATTTAGTGGATAAACTGTTTGAGATCCAGTGCTGTTTGCTTTAAAGGCTGAGATTCTCTCTCATTGTGGTGCTACATGTGGGAAAATATCCCTGTGGACTGAATGTCAAAGAGCACTGCAGTGCCAAGACCTGGAATGAAGTGTTTTCTCCATGAAAAGTCAAGTGACAGAGGCCTGAGTCTGCTCGTGTAATGCGAGTGAATGAAAAGCTCTTCATTCCAGAAGGAGGAGTAGCTCCTTTTTCTTCTCACCTCCTGGAATGGCAATAGCACCTTAATTCCATGAGGTGTCAGCTGTTAGGCAGAGCCTAATGTCTGGAGCAATGAGAGGAAGTTAAAGGAACCAGAAAGCTACAGCCTTGCAGCCAGAAAAGTTTCTTATGAGATGAACATAAAAGACTTGTAACTGTGTTTCAGGATATTTTCTTTCAAATGTGAATATATGCCTGTGGATATTAAAGTTTTGTGAGAGGCCAGATCTGAAGGTTGATGTAAAATTTGAAATTCAGAGAGCTTTTAAAACTTTTAAAAAATTATTTACCTGACTAACCTGCCTGTTTAATCTGCAAACCATCTATCACTTCACCTTCTCTTCTGTTCCTTTATACACCACTCGTTTCCCTCTTTGTGTGAGATGATTTATCACCTGCTCTTCCTATTCTAATCTATCAATAGAGAAGTTGCCTCTCCCTTCTCTTTACTCAACTCATTTGCACTCCTTCAACTCCAGAAATTATGGTCTACATTCCTTCTTCCTCATTGTCCCTTTTCCCCTCCCTGTAACACTCATGCTGCAAATACATTTGAGGCTTTTATTTGAAGTCCCTTTTCCTTCACTTCCACCAGCTTGACCTACAATCAAGTTTATTCTCCCTGGTTATAGCCACTTAGGTTTTTATGGAATGGCACTCAGATCATGGGATCTAGGCTGCTCACCCTGAATGCCTACTGTTGAACTGGTATTTTTATGAACTGCCTAACGCAGTCCAAACCCTGCTGATTTGAGTGCATTATGGGAACAGGTGGTCCAGGCATAAACAGCAGTGGGAAGCCTTTAACTAGGTATTAAAAAATGGACACTGGCTGGAGGACAAAAATCTGAGCAGAAGGGCAGAATTAATTTTTACCCCTCTTCTTTTTCAAAGTCTTCCCCTTAAAGATTAGCCTCTGTATTTGATATGTTACAAGAGCGCTGATTTAGTTACTGTTTTGCTTAGAATAGGGAAACTGCTGTCTCCTGGGAACAAAAAATGTAAACATTATTACAGAATCAAGCATGGTGCTAAAATGCCACACATTCAAGTGACACCCTGCAGTGAGAGACTGACAGATTTGCCTTAAAGCAATTTATGTTTTCTTTTTTGCTTTTGTTATTTAATGGAACTTTATTTATGTAATTACCCCATAATTTAATCTGCTTGATTTCCATCCAGAAGATTCTCTGATTAAAAATTAAAAACAAAATAAAACAAAACAAACCCCAGCAACAAAAAAACCACCCTCAAATACTTGATATTTTTGTTCAGGGTTCACTACTATCCCGCAGAGGTAAGAGACCTTTTTTATGCACTGTTTACAGGATGTCTGCTCATTCCAAAATGATGTGTTACATTGCCATTTGGGAAGAGGCAGACACTAGTCCCATTGTGGTGCTAAAAATTGTACTTTGAGTTAATTTTCAAGTTCATGAATTTCAGCATCTCCTTGTGGGGTCAGGTTGAAAATATGAGGGAGACCTCTAGAAGGGAGCAGCTATCTACAGATGCTTGGGCATCCTCACCAAGGTTTTGGTCAGTGAAAACAACTTCCAGGCACAAGGCCTTTCTGTGGAAGGTTTGCAATAAGATCTGAGTGCTCTGTAAGCATCCTGATATGTAACCAGCTGATACCTCTTGAAATTGGGAATTCAGATATTCCCTTCCTAGGGAGCCCCTTCCAGTAACTTGAAATCCTGTAATTCTGGGTTAACACACTTGCAGAAATCTTTTGCAGCCACAGGCATTAACCAGAAGGTTGTCTTTGAGGGACAGGGCAAAAGGAAATAATTCTGGTTCTGCATGTTCATAACATTAACTATTTCCTTATTTTTGAAAAACATTCTGCCCTATTCACCTATTCCACCGTACTGGATTATAACAGCAATAGTGATTTCTGAATGCCATTACTTCAGAAAAGCCTGAATTCCACCAGCCCACTCTTCAATGTTCCCCTCCTCACTAGCTGGAAACACCTCCTTTCATCCAGCCTAGTAAGCTAATTTTGCTTTTATATGATGAGAAACTTAAAGGATGTTGCTGATAAAGTCCTTGCACATTAAAAGCCTTTCTTGTTGAAGCCCTGGTGAAATACTAAAGCTGTAAGAATTCACATCTAATTTATGACATTTATATTCTCTCATTAACCAGTAACCAGACTTACCACCTTCCAAATCCAAATATCTGCAGCTAACATCTCTTCATGTTTTCTGTGAAGACTTGTCCAAAATATGCCCATCTTCTGCTCAAACCTTTTGGGAAGCATACCATTATGACATTTTCAGAAGATGTAAATACTTTTTGTTTACTTATTTCCCTCTTGTTTTGCATAAGCCAGGAAGATGAAGAGTATTGCTCTTTCATATGTACAAATCCTTCTCTCAGATCTGCAGGGTACATGGTATCCTTGAAATTCATGGAAAACAGGTCTCAAAAAAGCAATTTTGCCAATTGTGGAGGTTCTTAAGAGGCATTGAGAAAGCAGAACATCTACTGATCTGTGAAAGAGGAAGGAAAATCCTTTGTGTGTTTCTCATAGTTTACATGAGCCACATTTATTGTAAGGTTAGGGTGCAATCATAGCAGATCTTTTTTATCCAGGCACTAAGGGTAAAGACTTATTGCCACATTCACTTATATCTCACTTCAAGCCAAATCATTTCCCAGTTCCTTTTTTTCCAACAGGTAGAATCACTTGGCTGTTCAAATTGACATACTTTCCCAGCAAAACCTTTTTTCCACTCCATGCTTTAGCTCAAATGTTGTTCCACAGAGTCACGGCTCAATTTTAAAATAATATCATTTCTAAATCCAAGGAGCACTTAGAATCACAACTGTTTTCCTTCTTCCACTTCCTTGTCTTCTCTTGATTTTATTCCACCTCAAATGGAATCTTTAATATAAAAATGTGAATGTGTGCCTATGAGGGATGGCTTTGCTTTCAAGTAGTGCTATGTTCTTTAAATGGTATTATGTTGTTAATTCCACATATTTCCTCTGTGACAAATTAATTCACTTTAAGGTGCATTCAGTCAAGAACTGTTCAAACAATAATTTATGAATGAAGCTTTTATCTTGAGGATTTAAGAAATAATGCAAACACCTTCTGGCAACAGCAACTGCTTTTGTATATAATTTCTCAGAAAGATAATTCCTGAAGTTTAAAGGAGAAATTTAACATTAGACTTAGCCATTTGGCATCAAAATTTTACATAAGTATTTTTACTGGGAAGTTTCTAGAAAGTGACCATCTATCTAGTTCTAAGGATTGATGTGCACATTAGTGAGTTTTGGTTTTCGTTGAATATATTTTCTGGAACATTTGCCTTGATTGTATCATTTATGCAAACTCAGAACTGTCTGCATTACATTTCATATTTAGGTTATTTAGTGCTCCTCACAATAATGAAGATAGAGTGTCTTCCAGAACAAACCCTTATGATCACTGTATTTATTGCTCATGTTTTAAGATGGGAAAAAGTGACAAATATGAAAATATTTAATTAGGATGCATTTCATTAAGTAAAGTAATAAACACAATTTCCAGGAATGACTGTTTGCAGTTAGTCTTCAAATAACTAAACATTTTCTTCATAGACATCCATTTCTTTCTTCTTGGATTGGTAATGCTTTTCTCTCAGAGGAAGCACATGATCTGGTTCTGAGATATTCAGTACTGATGGAAATACCAAGAATTTTCATGGGCTGAGATTTGAGCTTTATTTCTTTTTAACAGAAATTCACAAAGTTACTGTAAGTAGCTGTTAAATTCAGGCATCAGTTGAGATTCTTTGTACAAAACACGTAAGATAAAACTAAATTAAATGGAACTGAATTCACCTGAGTCTATCTGACCAGTCTAACAACTTCTACACCTGACAAGAGAAGTTAAGATAGCAAGTTAAAGTGACATCTTAGACAGGAAGACGCTGTCCCAACCATTATTTCATCTTTTGTCCAAAACCTTCAAGGCACACCAGATAATTGACAAGAATTTCCTGGATTATCTTTGATTTGCTCCTGATATTATTGCTGCTACTAAAAACTCATAGAGAGCTTTTGGCATTTATCATAATATTCACCTGAAAAATCGAGAGGATCTGTAGAGCACTAAGATCTCACTGAAACTGACAGTAAAAGAAAAGATTACTCAAGTGAACACAAAGTTCTAATATATTGTAGAGAAAAATAACACCTTATTTAAATCTAAAGGGAAAAATTGGATTTGGAGAGAGGGAAATATAGGACTGGTTTATTTAAATTGATCATATTTATCCTATTTATGATTGTACTATGCATTGAGAGATTTATTTTACACTGAGCTATTTTATTACACCAATAAATGGATATTGTTGCCAAGAAGAGCAATTCTCATGGTAAATAATTTATAAATCATGGTAGATAATATATAAACATAACTTATTTTCTGAAGTTAAGTAACCCTAAATTTAAATACAGTATGGAACTTGTCCTCTATATCCAGATTGAAATGTATCATGACAAAGTACATTTGACAATTATGAATGTTCTCTTTTAAAAGCAAATACCTAATCAAAAACATTCAAAACTTTTTCAAATCACAGCATTTTTTTGCTCTACAGAAATGAAGATGCTGTGAAAGGACTGAAGCTGCTGTGGATAGGAGTACAGTGCATTTCCTGACACATAAGGGGGGTCTCTTCACTGAGCTCTGTGAAATCCCCACCATCCTCCTCTCTCTCATCACTACCTGCTTTCCCCAGATTCAGAAGTTTCAGTCTCCTGGGATGTCTTAGCTCGAAGAAAAGAAAACTTGGTCAGACGTGGTGGCCATCACAGCTGATTAACTGCAAATGCACGTACAGAAATGTCCTTTCCGTGTGGAGCTTTATCTTCGTCCTTAGCTTACTCCTTTATTGGTTTCTCACAAATAACTGTCTCTTACAGAATTCCAGATAGTCCCTGCCAAACAGAAAACCCAAGAACTGCGTGCTGTTTATAATAAATAGGTTTATCACACACAGTTCCTACAGGAAATGGAGTACAGGCCCCGTGTTCAGGTGTGTGAGAGTGTGATCGCACATCCTGCACACAGCTTACACCAATTCACAGCCACTGATGTCTTATCTGCTCTTCTTCTTATTTGTTAATTAAGCCAAAGGGATTTGATTATGATTTTGGGTTGTTTTTTTTTTTAATAAAGAGTTTTTTAAGGCACAGGGATTGAGTTAAAATATTAGCATAAGACTTCAATCATTATTGATATTTATTTATATTTGACAACAAGAATGAATACAAATTGTGTTAATATATGACAACATATCCCTTTAAATTTGCATATGACTTGGCATGAAATTCCATTTTTGTAACTGCTTTTATATATTGACTTCAAAATCATGTGAAACCTTTGGCGTATGCAGCTCTATTCTTTTTTTTTAAAGTTTATACTTCATAACAAGATTATTTTTCACGGTTTATGAAATGTTTTGTCATAAAGTGGTCATTTAATTCTTGTCTTTTAATTGTAACAGACCATTATTGCTGCTGATTTATAATATATTATCCTCTTACAAGCAAATTTAATCACAGGAGCTCTATTTCCCCTCTAATCTTTATTAGTACAGTAGAGAGAAAACTCTGACACATATATTATTTATCAAACAACTGAGTATCTTCAAAAAAGACAACAATTCCTGAAAATCAACAAAACAAAATCAAGTTTTTGTTCAAGTGTAGAGTAATTGAATGGCTAAATAAAAAAGCCTAGAAAATGAACATGTCCATCTTCATACACCCACATCAGAGAGTACTTTGGCAATTTGGAGTTGTGCTTACATTGTAAAAGAATGAATGTAGACATTTACTAGAATAACACTATCTCTGCTGTTATGTCTAGGCATTCTTACCCCACTATTTCAAGTACCCCAACCTGAGGTGGGTGATAAGGTAAGTCATATCACTCCTTGTCACCTGCACTGCTTGTGTTTGATCCTGAGAAGTGTGAATTCTGAATTCATGGTTGGAAGAAGGCAAACTTGAAACATAGGTTACATTTCTAAATGTTTTTGTTTATGGGTTTATAGTTGCAGAAACTTTTTTTTCAGGTTGAGTATTAAAATAAACAACATGTCAGCACAGAGCAAATTGATTCCAAACCAGAGAAATGAGCAAACGCTGAATTCTAAATTGAAATGAGAAACACTTTCATTTAATAACCAAACATTTGAATTACTTATTAAAAGTTTCATAGATATCTGTACAGAAAAAATCTTATGCCTTCAAAACAAACAGGAGAAAAAGTAAATGCTGTTAATATAAGCAGTGTGTTTTCAAGATAACATGCAAACAGAATACTTAATAGAAATGCAAATACAGTTCTAGTTTCTGGAAGAGATTTATCATATAAAAAACAAATAATTTAATTATAGTGACAAAGCTTGTAACTGAAACAAAACCATGAAGAAAGATTTTTTCCTAGAGGTGAGTAGGAATTTTCTGATGACATATTTTTTCATTGAGAAAATATTATAAAAACTGAAATATTCTACTGGAGTACACCTTTATTCTTTTCTTTATAAAGATCCCTTTTCCTGTCCTGAAGGTAATTTCTGTTCAGCCAAGAGACTGATTCTGAGCAAAACAATTTTCTTACTCACAGCCTTTGTAGTACCTGTGAAAGGAAAAATATATTCAAAGTTCCTGCTCTCAATGTAGAAGACTGAAAACCACAATGCACATTCCCTACAGCCTAAGTGAACATTCAAACAGTAGCTACAAATGTAGTTTTGGGCTTTTTTCCCTCTTCTGCCCTCTTTCCTTTGTCATGAAAAGCTTTGGGTGTGCTTCAGTGTATTGCAATATATATTGGGAATATTCAGAGATTTCAAAAGTCGGCAGCAATACAACTCTTGCCCTGCTTCCTTCTGCACAGGGTAATCTTCAGCTGTTTGCTTCCCACAGTTCACTCCAAGCAGACTGATATCAATAATTGATAAGAGTTTTGTTCCTGCAGTGGGCTGACCCTGGCTGGATGTCAGACACCCCAAAGCCTCTCTGCCACTGCTCTCCACAGCTGGAGAGGAGAGGGAAAATGCAACAGAGGCCTTCATCATATATGTGGACCACAAGACTAAAACAGATTAGGATGAAACACGGATAAGGATGGTTTTGAAGTTTTAAAACATTAGAAATTACTCAATAAGTGAAAAAAATTAACATGATCTGGATTTGAAGAACTGGTTACCTGAAAGAGATCATATACAATTTCTTTCATTGATACTGTTTTACCATCAACCCCTAAGCCTAGTTTCAGTGTAGGCACTGGCCCATCCCAAATACTCTCGTGAAATGTGACTCTGGACTGCAAGTCAGTACAGGGGGATCTCAGCCTTGTCTCTCTGATACCAAATGTAAAATGGTATCACAAGGGCAAAGAATGGCAGACTGCAAGGCCAGACTCAGGAAACTTCTAAATGTATGGTCTGACCCAGGTTCCCCAGGTGAGCTCCCAAATGTGATGTAGGAGCTAAATTCCACAGCAAAGTGATTTCTTCAGCTGTAGGGTTAGCTTTGGGGGTCCATTGGGCAAGCAGGAACATTGGGACAGATTGTTGCAGCTCATTCAAATGGTTATCTGAAAGATTATTGAGTTCTGTCACCCACTGGGAAGGTGTCTTTTTTCATTTGTGGTTTTAAATTGTTGTTTTATTAAGGAATTAAATACAGTGCTTCCATTTCTGCATTTTTCTGCAGATCTTCCAACAAGTTCCAGCATGAAACAGCAGGAGTTTGGTCAATCCTACGCAGCAATTCAAAAGCATGTATTCAAGCATGCTGCCTTCACTTATTTCTAGTAATTTATATTGCTGAAGACAGAAATGAAGCATTTACTAAAATAACATAAAAATTTGTACACACGGAACTTGCACTAAAACTATAAAAATATATTCATTTTATCTCACAAGATTAGCATGTGGGGAACCCATTAGATGTACCCAATAGTTGTCTGGCTTATGTACTGAAATTACTGACAGCAGTAGTGGCTCTGTTAGGTGCTTGTTAGCACTAAGTGTAATGAAGGAGCAGCATTAGTGGCTTTTTCATATCCTGGTGGTCAGAAGTGGCAGAAATTCTGGCTTTCATGTGGACCCCCAAGAATTTCCTCTTGCAGCCAAAAGTTTTCCTGCTTTGTCTTGTGTAAGTTTTGTCCGGCTTATTCCAATTTTGGAATATCTTCTCTACCTCAGCTTGTCTTGCTTAATTTTCTTTACCTGTTTGCTCCTGGGCTCTGTTTCTCAGGCTTTTTGACTCCTTTGTAGAATCACTGTTCAGGTCATGGTGTGCTGAGCCCGCCAATTTTTCTTTATTCACAATATTTCAATATATTCTCTTTGGTGGTGTTTATGATGTGTCTTCCCTGCTTTCCAGGTCACAGCACTTCCCTCTCCATCTCCACATTTCACCGCCGGTTCCCTCCCTGCTTCCTCAGAGCAGCACCCTGGATTCCTTTGGGGCTGTCTGGGTTGGGTTTTGTGCGTGGGCTGCACAAAGAGCAGCTGGCCTTGTTCCACTGCAATTCCAGACCGAAATAGAGCAGGAGTCGCAGCAAACTCAGAGCAACACAGGGCACAGGGGTCAGTCAGCACTCGGCACTTGGGGAGATGTGCCTGCCTGGGGAGCCTGAAACACTGAGAGCTGAGCTGCTGTGCAGTACTTAGGGAGCTAGGGAGAGGAGAAAAACACCATTGAAAATGGGAGATTAAGTAGATCTGATTGGGTTGAATTTTTGTCTGAGAATAGTTTGCTTGCTTGTGATTCAAACTCATAGATAAATTCATCATATTGAAGATGTCTGGTAGAAAATATTAACAGTGAATATATTATATTACAGAGAGAATTACGGTGAATGAGTAGCAAACCCAAGTACATTTTGAAGTTTCATCTTGCATCTTGTATTGAAAGATATTAATTTTAAAACTTTGAACAAAAACAGGACTCAATTTATTTGTCATTGCTTTTAAGCTGTGTTCTCCATTTCAAAGTCTGTGAGGTGCTTAGGGCAAGGTCACCAGAGCTGAGGCTGAGATTGTCAAAAAATATTGTTCCTTTTTTTTTCTTTTTTTACTTTCTTCTCCTACATTGAAAATATTTTGCTCATTATAGTCTAGGATTACTTGGATTCACTGGAGGAAGCCATGATTTCGAACTCTTTATTTATCATGGAGGAAACATAAGTGACCGAATAGTTAGTTTCTGACTTTCTAAAATCAGAATTCTATTTTTGACTGAATCCTAATTGATTTCATTATTTTATTATTACTTCTGACTGAATCCTAATTGATTTTATTACTTTATTATTACTTGACTGAAGGCTATTACTTTTACTGATAATGTTTATTATTATATTAAAAACTTGTCCTCAGTTTCTTTCTCCCATTACTCAGTTAATCCTGAAACAAATTGGTCTCCTTGCCATAGATGCACAGCAAAAAACTATCTGCCCACTTCTCCAGAGACTGTGAAATGTTTAAAAGGATTAATTAATTCAAAAAGTCTTCTGAAAATATAAATATCATTCAAAGTATGTTAGAATTGATTTTAGAATATGATGAACTGCCATAAATTGTTACAGATTTTCAAGTGTCAGTGCTATGTTTCTCCAGATGCAGATGAAAATCTCTGATGTATTCCTACTAACTGTAGTATTTTCTAAGATTACTGAACCACGTTGTGTTACAAGGCTAACTGCATGTCTGTGTTTTCTTTCTCTAGATCTGCTCCCGAGGTATGTGGCATTTACCTGTGCAGATGCAATCTCACAGCCTTCCCACCATGGGCCACCCCCAGGGCTGCAGTTCCCCGGCTATCAGCCACCCCTGCACATGTGCCTGAAGCTTTTCTAATTCTGCCCTTTGGGCACCTGGGACCCGTTAATTAGGAAGGAAAGGAATCTCCTTTAAAATTCACATATTTGATTAAAAATATTAACCTTTGATTTGATTTGGAAATCAACTGTACGGATAGTAGAAAGGATTTTTCCTGTGTGCAAGCATGTAAAAAATGTATATTGATAAGGCAGTTTACAGGCATGCTTGAGTCACTTGAGGGATTGGCATACCCTGATGGTAACTAGGCCTGACCTAATTTCTCAGATCCCTTCTGCAGCTGTCTGTGTCTCAGCCTACTCACTGGCTTGAGCAGCACACCCTCCTGAAGCAGCTTCAGTGCTTTCCTTTTCTGCATTCCAGGATGGAATTTATGTTCCTGTCTATGGAGGAGATCCAATCTTAAATGGTACCAAGGCATTTTCTGACAGCTACACCTGCACAGAGGAAAGGGACTCAGTGAGCTGCATCCCCCTGCAGTGTGGTACTGCAAATCTGGCTTCACCTGGAAAGAAAAGGCTTGGTGTTGTGAGTGAGGGAGAACTGCTGCAGACCGTGGTAGGGGACTTGGAACTGGATGATCTTTAAGGCCCCTTGCAACCCAAACTCTTCTGTGATTCCATGGTTCTCTACTGGGGCCACCCTTCACAAGTGGGATGCAATCTGTGGCAGGACATGGCCACATCCAGCCCTGGCACTGTCCCACCCACTCTGAGGTTGTCCCACCCAGCCCTAGCGTTGTCCCACCCAGCCCTGGCACTCTCCCACCCACCCTGGAGTGTTTTCCCTCAGTACTGAACTGTTTCTATCCACAGCAAGTGATGCTAAACCATGGAAACAAGTGCACAAACAGGCCATGGCTTTCTATGTCCAGAATTTGTTTTAAATTCTTTTAGGCCCAACTCTGTGGTTGCCTTAAAAGGCATACACATGTTAAGGCTGTGCATCTGATTAGATTCCCAAAAGTATGAGTATGGATAGGACTGGGATTTCTTAAAACTGTAACTATACATAATACCTACTTCTAAAACTGTTTGTGCATGTTTAGTTTAGTGCAACTAAAATTTTATTTCTCTCTGCTATGAATGGCAAAACTAATTCTTGATCTACTTTTCACTTATATATTCAAAGATTTTATGATACCAGTGTATGATGCTAACCCCAGTCTTATAGCCTCCACTCCCCACAGAAATTTAGGAGCTTCTATCACTGGCAGGAGCTGATAGAATATAATATTTTATAATATTGAATCCACTGTTGCAATAAACATCTCATTTGAAGAAGTAATAGCAGACTATTATTCTAAGCAGCCTTAATCTTCCTTAGCTGTAACAAATCATTTAGAATTATTCAGTGTAAAGTATATAGGTGAGATGTTAATAGAGAATCTGTTAGCCCAAAATGCTGTTTTAATCAAGAATTTGAAATTCAGACTAGAGTACAATTTGATACAATAATAACACCTTTCATACTGAAGGCATTCTAAAGCAATTTCAGTAATGAGTTAGATAGTGTGGGTGCTCTGACTGTGTGGGGAATACAAATATCAATAGCCACAATTTGTTCAACATAAGCTTTCTTACACAGAGATTAGAGTATGGAAATATGTTCGACTGGAATGAAGAAAATTGCTCGATAGGCTGCACACCTGTCCAAAAATCATTTTCAGAGTGCCAGCTTTTTACTTCAGCACAGAGAGGAATTGAATACTCAAGTTAGTTTTCTGCATTTTCAGCAGTCATTTCCAGGGCTTCATGTCACCCAATACCTCAAGCTTCAAAAATTTCACATTCCACCTCATTGCAAAAAAGGTTGGAAAACAATCAGTGGCTAAAAGCCCAGCAATAACAAAACAGGGGAAAACCAAAAGGAGAGAGTGCATAAAAGGTTTCCAGGGTCTCACTATTTCCAAGTTAGTGGGTGGATTGTAGCCAGAAACTTCCAGAAAGTGGGCAAAAATATTCCTGATTTAAGAACAGAAGAATGATTCTGTATTCCTCTATGTGGAAAGAAATATGGTAAATATTTACATGATGAATTATACCAGGAAATAGGAGAGAGAAACAACAAATTCTCCCCAGTTTAAAAGCTTATACATTGGAATTATTTGTGTATTAGCACCTTAAAGCAACTTTTTGGCAAAGAAGTCTCTAAAACTCTGATTGGTGCATTGTTAGAAAACATCCTCATAATTGAGGTACAAGTCTGTAGAGCAGAGAGCGATAATTTCATATACTGTACAAACCTTCATTAGCTTCACTAGAGAAAAAAAATTAGAATATCTGAAGTAAGAAAAGTCTCTATTAAATACAAAGTGGAAAGCTAAAGAATATGTGATTTTATTCTGATTGAAAATCTGAACTCAGTATCAAAAGGCAATTTTAATTAAAAGATATTCAGAAAATCTGGCATTATTTGATTAATAGAGAAAGGGATATGAAAATATTTTAAAGTTTTTATTCCTAAGGAAGGAGAAATAAAATCTTTGGCCAGTAGAACAAAGATTTTGGTATTCCAAAGATCAAAGATTTCATTCTTACATCGTGAAAAATGCCAGTAACTAAACCATGGATTTAAGCATACCAGTTCTTTGGATAAAATAGGATAAACCAGGCTGACCTCCAAACAGAAATATGTGAGATAGCTACAAAAGTATAACTTCTACTGTACAAGATGGTGGACAAGTGCTTCTTGTTTTGACAAATACTTCTGTCATCAATTCAAGCAAAAATCTGGAGCAGTTCACTTCCTGTTGGAAGACCAGAGACATAATTTCTATGTTTCCACATCTATTAAATGCTCATGTTGAGTTCCTTCCTGCTTTTGCAGGGAAAGTGTCATGAGTTTCAGCTAACTGATGTGGATGAGATGTTCAGTGTCACTGTGAAAGTATCACTGACAGACATAGAAGTTCAAATGTATGTTTCTTCTGTGGCATTTTTGAGTGAAACATTTGACTTTTGATCAAATTTCTTCGAGTGTTTGGCTTTGTGACTATCAATCTTTGCTCATAACCTGTCTGAAAAGCATTTTTCTGCATTTTGTATGTTTAAAATGTCTCTTATTCTGTTAGCTAGCTCCCTTGAAGTGACTAATGTGTACCTTAACGTTGCCAGTATTCTGCAGTTCTTCTCTCCAGATGAGCAAGGGGGAAAGGATAACATTATAGATTTAAAAGTTTTAAAGAAAAAAGTGCCCTGTGGGAGTTATTTGCCAGTCTGCAGGTTTTTGTAACAGGCAAAACAATGGAAGCTTCAAGTCTTTGTAGGGAATACTGCTTCCTTGCATATCAAAATATTGTACATGGCAGAGACCAGCATAGTACAATGAAACAGTCAGCTGGAGGCAAAAGGAGATCTGATCTTTGAGTTAAAAGATGAAAAATTAATGTTGAATTCATTGTTCTGGGTTAATTCCAACTTGTTTGACACCACTTTGGATGGACTAGAACCTGCTTTGTCCATTATCTACATGTACATCCAGAAATGCCTTGCTACAGTCTTGAAAGATCTGAAAAGCTTTCAGTGGTGCATGAGCAAGAGTTGTATTCCCTAAACAAAACTCTAAGCTGCTGAACATTCTTTTTTTTTTTCCCTTTTAATTTTATAACTTCATAAAATTTATGGGGGACTGTTTTCTAAATGTTTTTGAAGCTACTTACCTCTACTTATACTCTTCTGATTACCTTTTGTGCTTGCAGTAATTTGAGACATAAATGAGCTGGCTGTCTGACTTAAAACCCATCCCATAAGCACATACTCTTTGAAAAGATGGGTTTTTTAAAATTGATTCTGCTTGTTCTTGTTAATAATTTTTCCAAATGCACATGTATGAATGCATTTATGTGTTGAGGGACAGAGGGTTGATAAGCAGTGATTCATCTCTAAGAATGGCATTTTGGTGCTCACAAAATATATCCCAGGCTGCCATGCTCAACATGAAATCACTTCCCCAGTACTTACCTATTATATAAGTAGTTCTTAACCATGCAGTACATTCCTGCCTGCCTTATTTGCATTTGTCATGTTCCAGGGCTATTCCCTTATCAACATAAAACCCTCTGCAGTTGTACTGCTCGCAATAAATTACTTCTGCTTTTTCTTTTGTTCTCAAGGTTTTCCTAATCTCTCAAGAACACTTAAGGACAGTAAGGCTATGAAGAAACAGAGAACAAGAACTGAAGTTCCATTACCACCTAAGAAGTTCAACAATTTGACATTTGGTATTTACAGTGAAGAGCATAGGAAACACATGGAGATGTTGCACTATCACTCAAGAAACTCTTGCTCTTGTTGCACTCTCAGCTGTGAACAAAGCACTGCATCGTGGTGACACTGAAAATTTTAATAATTTTAACGCAGTCATGTCTACTTTTCAAGAATAATTGCTTTATTTGCAAACTGTTGGGGTGGGGGAGAAAGATAGATATGCAATTTATCTGATCAAATTATAAAAATTTAAATATGCCTATTCCTCTGTTAGGAAAGGGATTGTGTGTGACTGGCTTAGATTTATTCTTCTGGCCTTTGCTCATCTGAGTTAAGCCAGATCAGTCCCTCGCTGTGTGTCTAACTAAGAATTTCTGAACTCAAAATTCCTAGCCCAGTAAACAGAGAAATATAGCTCAAGCAGGCTACAGAGGATTCTGCCTTTTCTCATATTCTATGCAGAGGCAATATGTTCAATATGACTTGAAAATGTCTCCTTTGCATAGGTATAAATAATTTTAAACTTACAAAATATTTATGAAGTATGGAACAGAACTAAGCTAAGAAGACTTTGGATATGATGCCTACAGGTCAGACTAAGCATATTTATCCTTAAAAATATGGGAAATCACATGAGGAAGTTACAGGAGACAATAATTATGCAGTATTTAATATTATCAGTCCTTAAATTTCCCTAAATAATATCCAACTTTTGACATATATTTTTACAGATATTGTAGTTTACAATGTCACAGCTCAATTTCAGATCAGTCATGACATTTCTGTGAGAATTTTCTGAATGTTATTGATTTTGAAATGTCTTTATTTCAAGGTTTTTTTGCAAAGTATATCCATCATCACTTTACTCCCAGCGTTTTGTTCCTTTGGCTCTCAGAATACTGAGCATTAATTTCAAAACAATTCATGAAACTTTTGACACTTTATTGAATTACATTGCTGACGTAGCTGACTTGTTTATTCCTTCTCATCTCAAAACTAAAATAATATTGAAGGCTGCTTTAAATGTTGTCACTGACACAAGCAGTGTTTTAAGGTGCTTTTTAGCCAAAAAGAATATTTTTTGTAAACATGGTATTACAAAACTGTTCTCCACTCTCCTGAGAAACACCTTAAAACATTCTTAGTTCTGCTTCCTTCACACTTTAATACAACTTTGCTTAACAATCTACATCAGGAAAGCCAATCTACATCTTGAAGGAAATATTATTACTTACTCTGCTTTAAATTCAAATAAACATTTAGACAATTTTTAATTGAGACAAGGTTGGACAATGTAGAAGCAATTGGGAGTTGGGAGTAAAAGCAAAATTAGTTGCTCTGGCGCAAGCTCTTGGCTTGTTATTAAGCAAGATGATTACTATAATTAGTGGCAGAGAAGATGTACAATTCTCTTTATGAAATGACTATGGATGATCTCCAAAAAATTATCATGCTGTCTGTCTAGCCAAAAAAAATCACAAGGGGACACCTGTGTTCCAGATAGGAGCAGTTGTAGATCTGTTGTTACATAAGCCGTCACTGCACTGTCATGTACTGTACTTGTTGCTGGAATCAGCCTGAGCTGGAGAATGGGTCCCATTGGAACAAAAAGGAGAAGGAGAGAGATGGATAACATTTAAGCAAGGATCCCTTTTCCTTCAATTATCTTCCTTAATGTACTGAATTACATTTGTCCTTTCGTTCTGTAGGTCAGATTAGGAATCCATCTCCCCAGTTGCCCACTGTGATTCCCAGGTCAGGGAGTAATGCTCAACCTTTCTCCTTCCTCTAAATCCCCAGCATGTAGTGCCTGATTCTTACATGGAGAATGCACAACCTCCACAGGAAACTTGAAAGCACCTCTGTCTTTACCTCAGTGCATCTTCTTAGCTGGTAATTATATAGGTTTGAGCACCACTTTAAACACAGAAAGAGAATGAACCTGGGGTCACGGCTCCAAAGAGTGAGCTTTTGTGTAAAAGGAAGGGAAAGAAAAATCTCACTCTTTTGCTGGTCATTTTGAAAAAGAAAACAATTTCTGGGATTTTTTTGTAAGAGGAAATGAGTCCACAGCATGCTTTAAAACCTTCTGGCGCAAGTCCTTTAGACGGGTAGACAGAGAAATGCAGGTTAGTCATCTGCAGTGAGGTGCATGACACTTAATTCTTCCAGGAATTAATTGTTTGTCATCATTTAGAGAGGCTGAGATTTTTTGTCTGAAGAACTTTTATACTGAACTCCTTCTTCAGTTTATGCTACCTAGAGTCTGTGTAATCCAAGGGCATAATTTCAAGGTTGTGTCTTTGCATCTGGGAGTTTAAACTCCATGTAATTTATGTATTAGACATTTAAATCCCTTTTCAAGCTGGAATATCTGGTTTGGGGTGATTAAAACATTTTATAAGTGCTGTATTTATTTGCTCAGTCAAACAAGACGACTGTGAAGAGACCTGATCTGGTATTTAAGTGCAATTTTGATCAAAATATCTGTTATCCTGCTACTGTGACATACATTAATAGTCCTATATATAATATATTTTCTATCTGTAACTTCCAGCCATTACTCATCTCATATAGATTGTTTTTCTCACTCTTACAGCTCTGCCACCTATGGTGTGGAAAGAACGAGGAAAAGCTTGTAACAGAAATGCTACATAAATAGTACTTTGAGACTAGGGAGAGAAATACAGTGCATCCAAATGAAGATTAAAGAGAATTTGTAGAGAAAGAACTACCTGATTTGGAATGAAATCAGGAACCCTGTGGATAATGAGCTCATCCTCGGGAAAAAAAACCCCACCATAAGGTAAATGATGAACTCAGCCCCAAAAGTACAGGCCATCAAAAGTAGATCATTAATTCCATTTATTTAATGAAATATACATGTATATATTTTTAAAAACTATTCAGCAGTATCTGACATAGTGATTTAAACAATGATAGCATAACATTTAAATCTAAAATAAATTTTTGCATGAGAAATTATGCTGTCCTTCCAAGACGAGAAGAAAATCTTTTCAATAGATGACAGCAGGGTCCTTCTGCTTTTATTTCTTTAATCAATTTCAAAGGCCAGCAGATATTTTATAATGGTGCCTTTCTTTCCCAAAGCAGGCATCTGATAAGGCCTTATATTTGATGCTCCATTTCCCAAGCTAAAATCCCCTGCCTTGACATTGTTCAAGGTGAGCTTAAATAGGGCAAGACACATGCTGTTCTTACAGCTGTATTTGTTCAGGTGCACAGTTCCCAACTGCATGGGGCTATCCACTCCCGGTACTGAATGCCAGAAGACAGAAAAAAGAGAAATGGTTAGGGAGGAGAATTTTATTTAAAGGTCCTGCTATTGTTAGAACAGTTACAGTATCCAAAAGCATTATAATTAATAGTATCAAACATACAATTTTCTCCTCCTTGGTGTAAAAAACCTCAAATTATATCACTGGCTGCTCATGGCTTGGTTGAGTGCACTGTTCAGTGAGTAAAATACTGGCTGGAGGGCCGGGCCCAGAGAGTGGTGGCTAAATCCAGTTGTTGGCAGGTGACAGATGTCCGCCACGGCTCAATATCGGGGCCAGTCCTATTTACTATTTATCAGTGATCCAGGATAGGAGTTTGAGTGCAGCCTCAGGCAGTTGGGACAGGACACCGAGTGGGAGCATTGATGTCCTGGAGGGCAGAGGTGGGTGTGGACAGGCCGGATCAACAGGCTCAGGCCGCACCGATGGGCTCAGGCTGCACTGACGGGCTCAGGCCAAGCCTACGGGCTTAGGCCACACCGATGGGCACAGGCCGGGCCGATGGACTCAGGTAGGACCAACGGGCTCAGGCAGGACCAATGGGCTCAGGCAGGACCAATGGGCTCAGGCCGGACCAACGGGCTCAGGCCGGACAGATGGGCTCAGGTGGGACCGATGGGCTCAGGTGGGACCGATGGGCTCAGGCCGGACTGACGGGCTCAGGCCGGACCGATGGGCTCAGGCCGGACTGACGGGCTCAGGCTGCACCGATGGGCTCAGGCCAGAGCGATGGGCTCAGGCCGGACTGACGGGCTCAGGCTGCACCGATGGGCTCAGGCCGGACTGACGGGCTCAGGTGGGACCGACGGGCACAGGCTGCACCGATGGGCTCAGGCCAGAGCGATGGGCTCAGGCAGGGCTGATGGGCTCAGGCCAGAGCGATGGGCTCAGGCAGGGCTGATGGGCTCAGGCCAGAGCGATGGGCTCAGGCAGGGCTGATGGGCTCAGGCCAGAGCGATGGGCTCAGGCAGGGCTGATGGGCTCAGGCCAGAGCGATGGGCTCAGGCAGGGCTGATGGGCTCAGGCCAGAGCGATGGGCTCAGGCAGGGCTGATGGGCTCAGGCCGGTGGTCTGAGGGCAAGCAAGGCCACACGCCGGGTCCTGCCCTGGGGTCACAGCAATCCCCTGCAGTGCTCCAGGCTGGAGAGCTGCCCTGGGAAAGGATCCAGGAGTGCGGCCAGTGGGGCCAGCAAGGTGTCCATGAGGGCAAGGGGGCCACAGACATCCTGTCACACCCTTGCCGCAGCAGCAGTGTGGCAGCGGGGACAGGGCAGGGACTGTCCCCCCGGACTGGGCACTGGGGAGGGACATCAAGCGCTGTATGCGGCTCTGGGCCCTTCAGGGAAGGACATGGAGGTGCTGAAACAAGTCCCGAGAAAGGAACAGAGCTGGAGAAGGCCTAGAGGATAAGTCCTGCAAGGAGCAGCTGAGGATGTTCAGGCTGGGGAAAATGGATCATCAGGGAGACTTTATTGCTCTCTATAACCTCATGAAAGGTGGTGGGAGCCAGGGGCTGGTTGGTCTCTTCTCCCAAGTAACAAGTGGGAGTACAAGAGGTAAAGAGGAAAGGCCTCCTCTGGCCTTAAGTTGTGCCAGAGGAGGTTTTCGAATTGGACCCTGAAGGTTCTTCCTGGACACCAAAACAAGCTCCCCAGGGCATTGGGCACAGCAGCAGCCTGCCAGAGGTCAAGGAGCACTTGGAGATCCCTCTCAGGCACATGGTGGGATTCTTGGGGTGTTCTGTGCAGGGCCAGGAGGTGGACTTGATGATCCTTGTGCATCCCTTCCAACTCAGGATATTCTGTGTTTCTGAAACATTTTTTTCACTGAAAGGGCTGTCCAGCACTGGAACATGATGCTCAGAGAAGTCGTTGAGTCCCCATCCATGGAGGTGTTTAAAAGACTTTTACATGTGGAGCTTGGCGACGTGGTTTAGTGCTGGACTTGGCAGTGCTGGCTTAGAGGTTGGGCTTGATCACCTTTAGGTATTTTCCAATATAAAAGACTCGATGAGTGTTTTGTAGTGACAGTATTCAGATTTCTCTGTGTTTAAGAAACAGAGGAGTGCCCTCCTCTTTCTTCCCAAGGAACTGCAGGCTCTACCTTTTCCTTTATTTTTTTTCATTTCTCATAGAGTCTTTATTAAAGAAAATAAATGCAAATGAGGTGCCTCTAGCAGTATAATTAAAACTTTAAGGCTTGATTAAAGTATGCAGACTGTCAACTGCTACACCATAAGAGATTCTTCCACTGACATTTTATAATATGTAATGTATTCAGGGGAAAACATCCCAAAGGGGGGTTGCTTTCTTCTAAATAAGCATAATTTGTGGCAAAATTTAAAGAAGAAAACCGTGAAGTGGACTAAAATAAACAAGACACTTCTAAGCATGAGTGAATCCCACTAATGTTTGACCAAAAATTGATGCTGTATTCTCAGGACAAGGCATTATACATTATATATAAATAATGAGATGTTACATAAGTGTATGTGCTACAGACAGCATTGCTATCTGGACATCTGCCTTGCTTACTAATGAGGCTAAGACACTGGAGTGAGTCATGTTGCCAAGGAATATGTTCTTGCATACATTTCTGAGAGAGATTTGAAGATCTGGGTGTTTAATTCAAAAGAGGAGGTTGAGAGGAAGGGCCAGTATGAGTAAGTGTGTGAAACATGAAGTAAGAGGTGGGAGGGCCTTAGTGCAAAATGATTGTATGTTTTAATAAAAATCATCCTTTCAACAGAGGGGAACATCAACTCCCTAGACAGGTCAAGGGAGAGGAAAAATGGTTCATTTATAAAAACTTGCAGAGGTTGGAAATTGATCACATAAAATGACAAGAGAATATGATACTATCACCTAATTCTCTGTAACATTCGTACCCTTTTTTTTTTTTTTTTTTTCCTATTCTTCTTTTTGCTTTTTGGAATTTGTCCAATTTTTTTTTAGAAACAAAATACACCTTGATTTACTTCAGTTAATTGTTTTCACTGTACACAGATTGAAGCTTGAAACATGCTGTTTAGTTTTTCATAAGAAACTAAAAGTTACCTTATAACATTTCACTTTTTTGCTTTTTTGGTTCTCATTTATGCAGCTCAGGTCTGCAGCTTGCTTAGGACTAAGATCCACAGAGCATGAGAGTAACTCTAAAGCAGGTGAAGGTGTGACACTGCCCTGAGTGTTCTCACTCTTAAACAATTCTTTTGTTATAGCTTTGCACAGATCATTCTGCTACTGGATCTTCTGAACGCTGAATTTTGCATTTTTCTCTATTTAGCAACACTTGTCCCTGGATCCCTACACAGGTTTTAAAGACTTGTCAGGCAAATCAAAAACCAAAAAAATTTGTTTTCACTGAGACACTCTGCAGTAATATGTAAAATCCTTCCTGCTAATAGAGCCATAATATATAATGGATCACATTCCTTTTCTGCTGGGATAATAATGGAAATACACAGGTGCATCAGGATCAGCCACCCAGAGCTTTCCTTCAGCAGGATGGTGGCTGAATTCATCTGGCTTTTGCTAGGCCTTATTAGTTTGAAGTGAGCTGTTTTCCAGCATGAATCACACCAAGCAGAAATAGCCCTTTGGAATACTCAATCTTTCTCTCACTAATTTTATTTAAAGATATCTCTGGTGATTCAAATTTAACTGTAGTTCAACTTTGAAACTTTTGCCATATGGGTTTCCCTGAGTTGTTATGTAATTTTTCATAGGCCGAAGAACCTCAGTTATTAACATTTTTTACTTGAAGCAATTTTTTTAATGAATTGGGAAAGATAAAGAACTGAAGGAGATTTAGTGCTGTTTATTTTATATTCTTTGAGAGCCACAGGATTATGTGCTAGCGTGTAAATGGGCTGTGAGTTTATTTTCCCTCAAGAAGAAAAATGTCCCCGGAACACTACAAGGAAAATGGGTTTCAAGACTCAGGTCTAAATTTAGAACTGCCATTAATTGTCAGCTTCTGTGAGAATCAGTGTTTTATAATGATTACTCACCATGAACTGCTTTCTAACCTATGTCTCCACTTTGAAGATGTGTTTCTCTTTTAAGCTTTTGGAGACATAATGATCTGGGAAAAACTGGAACGTTATCTTTGCCCTGTTCTAGGAGGAGGGTGATATTAACAAGTGTTGCTAATATCATCTGTGACTAAAGCACTGTTATAAATGAAAGAACGAGTTTCAAATTTTAACAGACATCATAAATATGTTCAAGTTTAAACACCTTTGTGAGTTTCATGGAATTTGCCATGGATGGAACTTTAAATGTAAACTGCCCTTGTGTAGAGGAAGGATAAAAGAAAATTGTCAGTATTTGAACTTGAAAGTAATTCGCAGATAGTATCGGTTATAAATTTCAGTTTTTCCATTCCAGTTCATTAATTCGTTCCCTCTGATCTCACAAGGGAGAAAAGTAGAAATACAAGATGTAGATCAAAACTGCAAATATTTACAAAAAATAGCAAATTTTATAGAAAAAACCAGAAACTTTTTTTCTTTTTTGGTCACAGAGGTGATCAAATTAACAAAAAAAATCAAGTCCTTTAAAGTAGCTCTGGGACTGAAAGCAATTGTATGTAAAAACAGCCAGTATTTGACAGTATTTGAGAAGTTGTTCAGTAGCTGAATTAATACTTTTTAATTAACTTAAGATAATGCCTGAATAATTACCTGTGTCACACAGAAAGGGTTGTCAGATAATTGTAAATTGGTATGCACCCATTCCTGAAGAATGAAGTGAGGTAAAACTTTGTTGCCTTCAGTTCATGATTTTTGCAAAATTTTATGTAGGAGCTCAGTTACAAAATTTTTGTATTGCCATCTTTATGTTTCTCCTCGGTTGCTTTTTTTCTGAGACGAAATGTCATGGTCTAGTTCCTCTGCTGTTTTGCAAACATTTAAAGCCAGCATTGTCCCTGCAAGGTGTAATCACAGGACCTCCCATTCATTTAATCCCTGTCCCCATGCTGCTTTCTCACTTGTTCTGGCACAAGTGCTGGTATGACCATATGGTGCATCTGATGGTGGAACTGAGCTAATGAATTACTATTGTTTTTAACCAGATTTGGTCCCAACCACAGGAGTTTCCAACTCATTTACTGTTCAGCTGTAGAGTTACTTGTCAGCCTTGTCTTCACACTTTTGGGTTTTCCATACAATTTTTCGTTTGGGTGACTCGAAGTTATAAACATGCTTTAGAAGTTCTAAACACGCATTGTGTTTTCCCATCAGCTCTTTTATCTATTTCTGTAATGTTTTAAACTTTTCATTTTGTTAAAAATGGAAAAGATGACTTTTTATTTCACTGAAACTCTGCACTGCATTGGACACTTGTGCTGAGTTGACAGAAGGGATGAGTCTTTGAAAGAATACCAGTCATTATTCTGACTTGTAGTGATATTGGGCATGTAGAGAAGCATCTTTCATTATTCTAAAACATAAATCCGTCCTGTATTTCTTTACAAAGAAATAAAGAGCAGAGCTACTACTATGGGTTAGTGCAGTAAATGGAATCCCAAAATAAGGAGCTATTAAAAAGGCTGGTGACAGTCATTCACTTTCTCAAAACAAACTATAGCTTTGAGATTTAGGCAAGAAATCAGGAAATAAGGTCTAGTAGTGAAAATTTTCTGTACTGGGTTTGGTGTCTATCTGGGAAGATTGAGTGAGTCATATTGTCACCAGTGTTTGAATACTACTTCCTTATTTTCCATCTGGCACATTGGGGGGATGAGTGGGTGGGAGCATGTGTGCATCCTTTAGCATGTCCAAGTGAAGCTTGGTAGATTCAAAGATTCCCTGGGACAAGAAGAGAAGCATGTTGAGAGAAGAAATGGAGGGGAACATCCTTTCAGACAGTGAGAAATAGAAACAGTTTCCTTCTGTGTTCGCACACCACACTGGGATGGGATTGATTAATAGGGTAAGAAAGAATGTTTCAGGTGATTAAAATTTCCTTCAGTGAGTCTTAGATGATGGTAATTTATCAGACAGTTCAGGCTGGTTTTTAGTCATTCTATGAACTTTTTTTTCTTCCAAAACAAAGGGAAAACACTTGAAGAAGGAGAGGGGAGAAAGAGTAAGTAGAGAGAAAGTAAACACAGATTAATCAAGAGGAAAGACTGAGGCTAGAGAACCTCACTGAAAGCAACATACTGAAGCATCAGCTGCTGTACGTGCTTTTGTTCAAAAGCAGTCTTTTAAGACATTATGGGCAGAGATTTTTAAAAAAAAAAGAGCAAATGCAGGAAGGAAACTGAGTTGAAGATAAGAATTTTTTAAAAGGGTACATGAAGAATGAGGGTGTATCAACCACTACAATTTGGAGAAGAGTTGAAATTTCCCATATCCTTTGTGTACCTAGTCCTGGAGAACTTTACTATGAAAACCTAAAATTATGTTTTTATTTACAGTTTTCACATAGACTTAATGTCACTTATTTTAATAGTGTTATGCAAGATTTTTATCAGTGCAACAAAACATAGCATTTTGTTTTGTTTATTGAAACTGTAATATTAAGACATTTGGGATTAAATTATTTGGGATTAAATATTCACTGCCTGCTGTGTCTTTGAGAATTTATTCTCAGGATTTCTTCATGTGAAGGCTCATAGTGGAACTAAACCTCCCTATTTACCTTCATCCAATTAGGACCAACAATATTTCTCTTTAACGAAAGAAGATGTAGTTTCTTTTTCAGTTTGCTTGGATAGCTGCTTTCAGGACCTTATGTTTTAACTGCTGAGATATGTACAGGTTAGATCCAGTAGCTGCAACAGAGAGAGACTGTAAACTCTCATGGTTACTGACACACTCGGTGACTCGGAATCTCTTGACCTTCAAGTGTATTGGGAAGCCCATCTGCTTGGACAGGCTTTTGCCTGATAGGGGGCCTTCTTTTTCTAATTTCAGTGTCATCCTTTTGTCACGTTAACCAAAATAAATTTCATATGCATCCATGTAGTGCTGTTCAGTGGGTAACACTGTTTTCCTCAAGTCCTGTCCCCAAAAACCTCACATAATTTTGAATGTAATACATGTCTGTGTCTGCTACTGACTGGAGACCCATGTAGCTAAAACTGTCTTCCTAAATGCAGGCTAAGGGAGAAATTTTGACAATTCCACCGTCATTTCACTCTTTTAATAGCTTTACTATTGGCTGTCCCAATGCATTAATTTAGAATGAAGCTAAACTGAATTAGTCATATCTATAAAAGCTCTTCAGGGTTGCACTTGTTATACTAAACTGAAGGATTTCCAGCTGGTATGGCAGCTTGTGAGGCTTTTTTGGCAGAAATGTCATGTAATTTACCAATAGGTACAAAATAAGAGTTACTCCCAATTTGTTTTACAGGTTTTACTACATCAGTGGTAAGTGCAGTTGCTCGAGGAGGTTGGGAAAGATGCTGCTAGTGCAGTTCACACAAAACACCATGTTCAGCACCTTGCTGTACCCATTTGACATGGAAAATGGAATGTTCCTCAGACAGTCCTTTACGTAATGCTTTTTCCCATACATTTTGGTAAACAGAGATAAAAAAACCCCTAACGATGTAAGTGATTTCTTTAAAAAGAACTTCTTAATTCTCAGAGCTGCATATAAAAACAGTGAACCAAGGAATCCATGCCTGTAACCTTGGATGGTGAATGAGAGCTATGACTCTGAGCCAACACCCTTTAAACTAAAGTGCATAAACTGAGAGTCTTTTCATTTAGCCTGGTCAATGAATGAATTCTGCCATGATGAAAGCAATAAAGAGGGATTTTGAGAGTTGTAAAGCTCGGGCCAGACTTTACTCTTTTTAAATTATAATCCTTGGAATCATTTTGTTCAAGTACATTTTGTAGCCCAATGTTGTGTTAAGGACATTAGAAGTCACTGTCCTTTGATAAAGGACACTTCGATAAAGGACAGAGCCTTGCACAGACTCAGACTAGAAGGTTTTCATTCCTGATATGTTAAGAAGAAGGATATTTAAAAGCCAGTAATTATTTTCCTCAACAAAACTTCTCAGGTATTCAAAACTAGATAAAATAAGTTCTTGCCTCCAAAACATTTCTCACAGTCAACTAAAAAATAGCGAAATTGTCTATTTTAACAGAAATTTCCTTTAAAATATGCTCAAAACTTTAAATTAAATATTTTACCAGTCTATGAAAAGCTGAATTTAGCTATCTTTGCTTAATAAAAAGAATATCTGAAGAAAATGGAGCACTAGGGCCTGAGATATGATGTGATCCAATGGGAAGCACAATAAAGAATTTTGTATAAGTTTGCTCTAGAGATCTAGTGAACATTTCACTACAAACACAATCTTTCTGCCTTAAGATCCTTAGCAAGAGAATTTCCCCCCTGCCTTTCTTTTATGTATGGTAAAACCTTGGTTATTATACTGAGTGGATTAGTTGTTTTATAGTATGAAATTATCAAATACAATTTAAATTCTATCAAAGGGATGTGTTCTTTTATAGCCTAGTAAAAAGTTCTTAAGTTGCCACAAAGAAATCTTTATTTCCTGGATTTTCAGGTACTTAAATCATAATTCCTACTTTGTTATAAATATTTAATACACCATATTTTTACCTTTAATTTATCATCTTTAATAACTGCAGTGGGTTTTCACAGATACTAGCCCACAGATTGCAAATTTGTTCAGTTCTTGACACCGACTTTAATTTTTTCTAAGAAATGTTGGCATTTTCCAGGGCACTCAACCAAAAAACCTTTTCTCTTTTCCAGAGTTTCAAATATTTCAAACATTCAATGGAAGATAAGAACATGAGATGCAACATGCATTTCTGGCTTATGTGAAATGAAAATTTTCCACTTGAAGTAGAGCTCGTAAGAGAGAACTGCCAAGATTATTCCTATTCTTCCTTAGTATCTGATTAAATTGTCCATTTCAGGTTTTTTTCCCAAATTTACTTCAAGATTTAGCCTTCCAGTGTTAGAGCTACCTTATCTCTTCCTGCACACTATCTCCACTGTTTTTTATTTCTACAACTTTTATCTTCTTATGTGCTTTTAAATCTAAGTAAGAATATTAAGTCCCAAACTTTTCCTAGCAGTAAATGTTTTCTTTCTTATAAAATGGATTCACAGCCTGAATTTAACATAGCTGCATCTTTTCAATGTAGTGAGGAGACTTTAGTGAACTTAGATCCATAATTTTATCAGGCCTAAATATTTTTAGGGGGTTAATTTTGAAAATGTAAGGACAGAGATGAAATTCTGGCCTCATGAAATTCCATGGAAGTGGAATTTAGTTCTGCAGTTTCAACTCTATGGAAAGCATTTTCTTTCCCATTCATATATTAATCAAGTTACCCTCATGAAATCAGACCTGAAGAAAGTGCATTATGTCCAGCCAACATTATAACATAATAGTTATAATTCAGTTTCACCTCTTTCCTAGTTTCACCAAAAGCTCATTTTCTACCAGAAGATCCGAAGTCAAAATGGGTCAGTTGGCATAATAAAGATATAGTAAGGCACTGTTAAAAATACCTGAAAATTTCAGTTCTGAACAGAGCTGTAGGCTTCTTCCTTCCACTTTCACAATATAAATCATTATGTTATCCAGGTGTGATGAATATTAAATGATCTATGGAGGAAATCATATCAAGAGACTTATTTTATTATGAGAATGACTGCAGGGAATTATGGTCAGCCACTTGAACGAAAGGTATGTGGGGTAAAATAATAAAATATGGAGATTGGATAATAGGTCATTTCAATCAGGTCTGAAAGTAATAAACAACAGGAGCTAAGAAGCCAGCACTTGGAGCCTTGAATTTCCTACTTCTTATTTCTACTTACTTCTTCCTTCTGCTGGACACACAAAATTGTGAACATCATGTCATTCTATGAAAATATAACTATACATTGAGAGAGATATCAACTTTACTTTTTACCTTTAGCATTCACCTTGAATTGTAGAAGGATGTCAAATCAGAGTGCCCTCAGATTAATTTGACAAAAAACTTATCCTACCAATTTATGTCTTTAACTATAACTCAGTCAGTGTTGCTTTGACTTGATGGCTACTAAGCGGATTTACTTTCCAAGGAAAGATAGTCTGATCTGCAGTGCATAAAAGGTAACATTCTGGGTTTTTTCTCCTTGTCATGAAAAATTCTTAGAGCAGGATGAAACACAGTTTTCAGAACATGCTTGATCCTCTGATTCTATTCTTTTGATTTGTATTATATAAATATTGTATAATACATCACTGAAATAAAAGGGCTATTTGGTACTGTCGGGGTAAATTTTAAATCTGACCTGATCCTTGTCTCTGAAAATACTGGTCATATAAAAGTGGTTAACAGCAACTTCAACCTGCTTTGTGGCTGCTTAGAAATCTACCCCCCAAAAAGTTTACTAGGTTTAATTACTTTTATTAAAGACTAGATGTACCTAAAATATACTTAATTTCATATTTTTGCTTGGTTGCAACCTCTCTTTGGTGCCCTTTTGTTTAACGGTTTCTCTATCCTTTTTCCACTCAAAAAATTTTATTTTCTTTGTTAATTTGTTTTTTCCACAGCCTGAAGAAAACTCAAAATAAAATGGGAAATATTATTAGAATTGTCACTTTGAATCAAAGTTTTCATTGCCCAAAAACATTTTAAGGTGAACTTAATTTTCGTTTCTCTTGCTAAGCTCACTTTATCCAAATAACAGAGGAAAAAAGGTTGGTGTCTTTCAGTTCAGAGTAGTAATAGCTTACAGGAAGCCAAAGTGAAGTTCCAAGGTATTGTGTCCTTACTGGACCTGTGCTGGTGGCAGATCGAGAATGACAAACCCCACCAGATCAGCTGAACAAATAAGGCTTTATCCAAGTCACTGGAATGTGTTTAAGGATACCATATGATAGAACAAGATGTTTATTGCCTAAAAATTATCAATGAGCTGAAAAAATGGTTGGGGGGGGGGATTGCATTTGTCTTTTTTTTTCCCCCCAAGAAATAACAGCACTGACTAGAAGCATGTTCTTTATGTGTTTTCTTAAAAAGTTGGCTTGTCCTCTGTCCAGTCAGGAGACTGAACCCACCGTGCTGAGCAAATGTCTGGGCACGGAGGGGGCTGTATTTCCTACTCCTACTCCAACCTGCATTACAGCTCTACAGAGAATATGCTTCTCTTTGTCTCATTGTTTTTCCTGTCTGAGAAGCAGACTCTTACAGGCTGTTCAACATTTCATCTCATTCCGGCAAACCAGTCGTCTCACTGGTGTAAGTATGTGAAATAAAAAGCATTATATCCTACCTTTTTGGGTCCTATCCCATTGTAGATTGGACCTGAGAATGGCCCATTCTTTTTGCTATGTCTTTATCTCTATGCCTGTGCCTTTATTTCCTACTACCTTATATTAGAGCATCAGTTGGGCTTATAAATGGAAAAAAACCTCTCCTTTTTGGATGAAAAGGGCCTGAAATGTCTGGAAAACAAAGCCTAGGAGATGTATGAGCCTATTCTGAGGATGCCCATCAATGCCCTCATATTACCTAAGGCCTCTGACAGTTGCACCTTTGGTATGAAAATAGAGTCCATCCTTTCTGAATAATCAGGGTGAGAGTTGTGCAAGGAAATTTACTCTTGCAGAAAGATATTTGAGATCTCCAGTCATATAGCTCAGGAATGCATCATTAAGGTAATCGTTAAGGTAATGTTGCTGAATTGATCTTTAAAAAATGAAGTTAATCAGGTATTTGACTATTTTGAAATGTAAAAAAAAAAAAGGGGGGGGGGGTTTAAAGTGCAACCCGAGTTTTTTGGGTTTTTAGTTTGTTTGGGTTTTGGGGTTCTTTTTTAGGTTCTCTAGCTATATCATAATACAGAATCTAGGGAAAGAAAGGAGGAATTACATCAATGTCCAAATTGTCTTGAATGATACCACACACAATTAAGGCAATAAAAAAGATAGCAAAATAGAAAACCACATAAACATAGCAATTTAGTCACTGCAGTCCAGCTTCCCTCTTCTGTTAATATCTATCCATTCACAATAAATACCCTCAAAAAATCATCTATATTTTGTTTTGTGGTCACAACTTTATGCGATCTTTTCACATAAACTCCCAGGTGGAGACTACAAAGCTCCAGAGTCACAATGAAAAACTTGTGAAGCTGCTGTCCTATATTTCTGAGTGTTACAACACCTACACACACTCTGCCATCGTGTCCTACTGTCAGAACATACTAAAACAGTGTCATTTGAAGGGTTATTTTTGCTTCTCTTAATACCAAGGAGAACTGTCCTTTTGTTCATTAGTTTTGCTTTAACAACCCAAACAGGCTAGCTGGGGGATGAATTCATAGCCCATGTGGGCCATCTGTTTCAGTGCTTAGCAATCCCTGCTGTCTTCCCTGTCCAGCTAGAAACCTTTGGGGTGTTTTTAATCTTATCTGTGTTGACAGGAAGAACAGATTATTTTCTTCTTCTTCTTTTCAGCCACTTGCTGTGCATATGAAGTTTTATACTGCACCTCTCCTCCCTATATTAAACAAATTCAGTTTCTTCAAACCATATTTATATCTTATGTTTGCAGGTTGCTTATTATTCTTGCATTCCCTGGATTTGTCTCCAGTCATTCCACTTATTGCTTAAGTTAGACAGACTGCAGCTGAGATATTACAAGTACCACATGCAGTGAATTGATTACTTTGGTTTTCCTGTCCCACAATGTTCGCTTTTCTTTCAGAAGTGCAATATTCTTGATTTTTCTCTAGTTGAGATCAAACACCTGTTTTGAAGAAATTGCCTATTGACAGAGAACTTGCATTTATAAATATCAGATTGCTTCAATAATATTATAATAATTTGTTCTAATCCTGTCTTCTGATATGTTTTTCAGACTTCAAAGAGTGGTGTTGTTTTGGAACTTAATAAATATATGCATTCATCATTCAGGTTTTCATCATACTTTAAGACAGGCTGAGAAAAACATCTCTGACTCCAAGTCACTCCATCTTTGCAAATAGATAGTCCAACTTTGAAACTGCTAATTTGAACAAAAATTAAAATCACTGATGGATTTAACAACAATGCTTGGGTGGCCTGTAGGATAAGATTCATAAGGGCTAACGATAGAAAAGCAATAATAACTTTTTTATTAGTGATACATTCTTTACATACTTAACAACTTCACCACTTACATATGTTTGTAAGAGTCTCATGAAATAGACCCAAAAAAGAAGTTAATAGTAGTGCAGCAATACCAACATTGGCTTGGGGTTGTGCATCATCACAATATTCAGGTTGTGTTCACAGTGGGAGAACAGTCAGTACTGCAGAAGGTCATTCAGCTGCCTGATCTATCTCTAACAAACTTATGCTTAGGAGCAAAGTATCAAAGGTCTCTTAAAAGTAGCTCCTTAATTCATAAACAGAAATGTTGTGAATGAGTAGATGATAAATGGCTCACTGGTTTGACCAGTATCTCTTAAGTACAAGAAAAATAAGTTGAACAAAATGTCGCTCAATGTCTGATCTCGCTAGACAGAGGCTCTGTTTGTTCTTCTGAACAGCCCAACATGTTTTAAGATAATACACTTTTAATTCAAATGATGGTAGGCATAGGCCTTCAGTCAAAGCAAACATTGGGAGTAGAAATGCAAAGTGGTTGGCTGTAGGTCACTTTTCAAGTAGGCAGCTGGTAAGAGGAGCTGAAGCCAGCAAAATGAAAAGAAAATATTAGAATGGAGGAAACAGCAAACACAGAATATGATGAATTATACAAATCAGCTGAAGTAATAAAGCAAAAGAGGTCATAGTAAAAGCTAAGATTCAGCTCCCAGTACTGAATAATACAGCAACTAAAGAGATGAAAGTTCTCAATTGTAGAACGTAGGAGGTGTGATGCAGGGAAAACAAAAGTAGGAAAAAACCTGAGAGCTCACCTCAATCAACGCAACTCTTAACAAATAATAGCAAAAGATCTCCCAAAGGAAAAGCTTATCCACTGGGATAATAATCATGGTCTTCATGTTCTTTAATTAACATTGAATTGAATACCCAGAAGCATTTCTAGAGTATCAGAAGATAACAGAAATGTGAAAGGGAAAATCTGCTTTAAAGTTCATGTGTGATTGTCACCAGTAGGGATTGCTATTTCATGAATTGTTAATCTCGAGTGAATATTTAGACTAATTTGAGGGGGCAGACTCCATTAGTCAACATTCCCAGGGAAATCCTAAGACACGCAACTAGCTTCCTGACTTTCTGTAATGGGCTCAAGACAGAGAATCTGTGTCCACCTGTCTGTCTCTCTCCCCTTTTCCTCCTCTCTCACACACCATTATACAGAGATATTATGTGCTGGCCAAGTCCTTCACTTTAGTGGATGTGATTAATTATGATTCTGTGAATTCTGAGTTATGACTCATAATATGTCCTTTTTTGCCTTAAAACTCAAGTACGGGTGCTGTTAGCTATTTAAAAGTATCAGCTTTCCAAAAATAAATAAAAATGAAAAATAAGTAAGGTCACAGACATCACAGTGCTACTGAACCTTTGAAAATGTGACCTGTAGCTCTCTTACTAGGGGTTTAAAAGAAAATTAAAAACAAAGGAACTGTAGCGTTTAATTAATACTCAGAAATCTTTAGGGTGGACCTCATGATTGTTCAGTGGGAACATTGGTGATACTACTAGATCAATTCATTAGTATTTATTTTATTTTAGTTCCCAGAAACTAATCATGCACCAGGGCACCTCAAGTGGGGCTCTTGAATGTCCATGGCCAAAGAGATGCAGTGTAATGAGGAAGTCAGTGGCCCTCTGGACTGGCCTGGCAGCCACCCTCAACATGAACCATGGAAATTGTTGTTCTTCTCTTCATTATATTGGCCCACATTGAAATGCTCAGACCACGATTCACATTCATCCTCCCCGACAGTGAAAAGCAGAACACATCCCTTTGAACTGCTCCAAGCAAAGACAGTGCAGAAATTAATCTGAAACCCTTTTGTTCCTGTCCTGAATTTGTTTCTAATCACAGATGGCTAAAGTTGCCTATCAGCAAGATAGGACTCAGTGCCTGGTGCTGGCAGTTTGTCCTACGCATACCTCAGGTCTGGGCAGGCTTGAGACAAACGGTTCAAGCCATGGGAGGATCACCAGCGCTGAGTGGCAGACTGTGCTGCTGATCCCTGAGCCACTGAAGGATGAGCTCAAGGTCAGATCTCATTAGTAAAGTAGGCAATAGAACTGTTGGTTGCTTCTGCTGCTTCCTGACAGGCGATTCTTTCCCTGGGGAAGAGAACATGGAACTGCATAAAGTATTTACTCTTACATAATTTGTTAACATATTCTTGCCTCTTTAACAAACACACAAACTGTTCTGATAGTTTTGTAAATATTGCATTGCAGGCACAAAAACAAATTTTAAGGTTTGGGTATGTATCTCTAATCTCTGTCCCTGCAGGGTGTCGTACTAATGATGATTTGTTGCTTGGAGTTTAATTAAGAAAAAGTTAAGCTTTACTTACTTGTGTTCTTACAATTAAATGCAAATAGGTTTAAAAGAACCTGCTTGGCTATGCAAAGCTGAATAGCACTGACAATCCAATAAAAAAATATGTATAGAAAGGCAGCTTAGCTCCTAAATAAAGCAGAGGCAACAAGCCACCCAACAGGCTGGTTTGTATTGATTTACAGGGACTGAAGTGCTAGGTAAAAATTAACTTTAAATCTCATTCAAAATCGTAGATACTAAAAAGTTTTCTGTCTTAATTATCCTCCTGGTCATATGATGAACAGATAACTGTTCCTATTGCCACAGGTCATTTTTTTTAGTGTATTCACTAAAATATACTTATCTGATATATTTGTACATATCTTTTTGTTCATTTTTTCTTAAACAATTCTTGGTTTATTCTCCATTGCTTGTTGAACTTGCTCATCCACCCACACCATCATATTTGACCTGATCCTGGACAAGTGCTGTATGAATATACATTCTACCATTTTATCTGTCCTCAAGTCATGATATGTAGCACATTATCCTACACGCAAATGCATATGCATGCAAATATCTCATTATGAAAGTAATGAGGACTAGATGAAAATAAAGCACAGTTTTAATATTCATTAAATTAATCATGTGAAAGCCTTGCATTAGCAATTCTATCACATGGAGAAGTGTTATCTTAAGAAGTTTCTCTAAGGGAACATCGAGGTTTTCAGTATAATTTTGTGTCCCTTTTCAGCTTGGTACCCTTAGCGTGTGTGTATTCTCATCAAGATAAATCAGACTGTGACTAGGGCTGGGGACTTACTAAATCAGGGTTTTTCGATAGAATTTTCAGATGCACCAAAGGAATTTTCAAAATCCAATAAAAGGCACTATTTCCATCACATCTGTGTCCTGGCTGAATGTGCATAACAGAAAAGGCCTATTAGCATGATGAGGGGCTTTTCTGAGCATTAAGTGACCCTTTTGGTGCAGAGGAATCAAATACAATCAGTTAGTATGTGTGAGTCTGTTTGAATGTGATAGGAAAAATGTATCTGATCCACTAGAAGAGCAATTTTGTTCATTTTCTAGATAAAATTCAGTGACGTTAGTTCAGAGACATGCAGTTTTCTCAATTTTCCTGCTGTATGCTCACAAATTTATTTTAAAGTTAGGGGACCTATGACTTTAAATGACAGTGAAAAGATATTGATGTGAATGGGAGATTCCAGAGTTTTGCTTCAGTGACAGTCTATTACTAATTATTGCTGAATATTTTGCCTCCAGTTTATGACTCAGAAGTCACAACTGGTACACACCAGACCACAACGTCAGAACGTGTTCTATCTATTTAACCATAAACGAGCTAGAGCAACAAGAAGAAGAAGATAAATCCTGCAGGTACCTTTTGCTTGGTGTCTTTTGTGATGAGGAATATTCATGAGCATTTCACTTTTTTGGACACTAAATACACTGAGCTTTAGATTGAGCCTGAAAGACTGAAACCTCAAGCTTGGGTTTACTGGAAAATACAATTCTGAAATATGCCACAGGCATACCTCTGAGATATTGTTATTATAAAACTTCAGGACCAATTTAATACTAGTTGAAACAAATGATGATTCTGAATGCAACTATTTCACTGCAGGACACTTAATTTTCCTCTATAATAGCTTGGAGACAAAATACTGACAGTATTGGGGAGTCCCACGAGTTTCTGCCTATGCCAGATGACAGACTTGTTACTAACCATTGAACCAAGAGCAGGCTGTATGATTTTGCAGCCTGAATAGTAGGAGATAACTTACTGAAAAGAGCTGCTCCCAGGACATGACTCCAGATTGAGTGACCCTGAGTTAAGTCCATTTAAAATTAATAGGAAAATAAACTGAGTGGGTTACTAATTACAGTTTTTTAATTATTTCAAAAGGGCAAACTTTGAGAAACTAAGGGAGCTCATCAGAGAATTCAGCTGTGTTGAAGAGTTCGAACCCTTCAGTGTCAATGAGGCTTGATGTTTTTGAGGTTATTATTATTCAAAATTGCACAGCTTCCCAGAGTTGTCTTTACAAACTTTTGAATTTCTTGCAGGAAATAGTTTCAAACCTACTGGGTGAATGACTGTTCAAGAGAAGACTATTACAATTATGCAGAGAGCCTGTAGGGAATGGTGAGACAGATTGATCAGCAAACAAATGTGATTCAGAAGTCAGAAAGCTTATTTAAAAAAGGTAAGAACTGGCAAAAAAAAAAAAAAAAAAGTATTCTGGTAAAATTAAAACAATTAAATCCAGTAAAATAAAAACAAATAATGAAAAAATTATGCAGTAAAAAACAGTATCTAGTTTCAATGGGAAATATGTTGCTTGTTTTTCAATGAAGGCAAAGTTGAAGTGGGAGACAGGTCATTCCATGACAAAAACAATCAGAAGAGCCCTGAAAAGTTGCTACACTGGGGCAAAAAATTAAACCTTTTTTTTTTAAGACTAAAAGACTTACTGCATGATGTGGCATGTGCTTGGTAGGAATTTATAATAGATGTTCTGCTTTAGAAATGGATGTGGAGTTTCCCTTAATACTGTGATCCACGGCACAAATCTGTGCAGTGGCCATCTTAATCAAACAGTCAAACGGTGATTTACTCCTCATACTGTCTTGAACTGCTTAATTTCCTTGTGATCTAATGATCACAGGTTTTTCAGAGCATGCTGTTCCTCAGTGTTCTTGCAGCTTCTCTCATCACTTCTGGGAAACCTGTTCCAAGGGCGTTGTAACATCACAGCTATTTCAGGCAGGCAAAGACCAGCAAGGCTCCCAGGTGGTTTTGTTTGTGTGTTCCAGTCAAGGGTTCCAACATCTGCCTGGTTATTACTTTAATTCTTGGTGTCCGTAGATGGCATTTAACCTGTCATAACTCACTGTGTGGATGGGTATAAAATTTTCTAAATTTAATAACGTTCTATAATATTCTTAAATTCTCACGGTTTTATATGTTGTGTGTAGAAAACCTTCCCCTTGTTTTTTTTCTGCCGTAATAAGGGACTGGTAATTGGCTTATGAAACAATGAAGTCTCATGCCCCTGTCAAAACAGAATATAAGTTTAACAAAGACTCTTAGTTGGTATCCTTTCTGAATGTGGATTTATCTGTAAGTTTTAAAGGAGCCCTTCATGCTGGAAACATCTTTGGAGACAAGTGAAAATAGTCTGTCAGTTGCCATGGACACATCTGTGTGAAAACCCTATATTCCTCTTTTACCGTGTGACTGCATACTGATATGTGCTATATGGAACAGATTGAGTGTCCCCAGCTCGATTCCTAACATGCCCTGTGACTTTTATGTGGCTCCCTACACAGCTAATTTACACAGCTTGATTTCGTTGCAGTCTGTATCAATTTTGGCAATTTCTTGCGAGAGACATGGCAACACAAGCTCGGTGATAGCTCATAATAAGCCAGTATCTTTGCTGTAAAGATAACTGTGAACATCATTAAATGAATGCTGTGCCAGGGGGAATGGGTATCCTTCCAAGAAAGCTTTTCATTTATCCTGTGGTGTCAAGCACAACAAACAAACTGTAATCAGCCGGATCTTCTTGGGATTTCTGCGATTGGAAATTTCTCCTACGGTGAAAATTCAGTGAATTCATACATGAGGACGGCAGTGCACCCTTCACCTTCTGGTAGCATCCTAGAAGTCCTAAGCTAAACCTAGTTTGCTTTTTGCTTCAAAATATCCAGCCAGACGCTCCCATATTGGTTTGTCATTATAATAGGGTTAAAAATTGAGGTGAAGGGGCCTGGGGGCATGCTGATGGATGGGAGTAATGTAGAGAATGCACTTTATCTCCTTAAAATTTTTCTATAAAATCCCCTTATAAAGGGTGCAGGTTATGTATGGGTTATATATGTTATAAATCTAGTATAAATAAGAAATTAAATGGAAATAAACTGAGGAAATATTGTTGAATGTCTCTCTAATAAGTTCATTTACTATAAAAATGATTTTATGAGGACATAACAACAGTGTTTTGCTGAAAAGTCCAGCTGACAGGTCTGCTACGCCATTCATCAGATACAGCCTATTTGGTGCAATATGGGAAAAGTCTATGTTTAATTCATATTCATCTTATTTATTCTGAACTAAAGGCAAGTTTCGAGTAAAAATGCTCAGAGCTCTTCTGAGACCCTTGGAGGGACTAAGGGGGTACATTGGTATAGGAGTGGTTCCTTGCGATTCTCTGGAAGCCAGGACTTTAAAGAGGAGAAAGTAACAAACTTGTGAGCCACATCCATGTACAGCAATGCTCCATTGCTTAAGTCACTGACTGCCCACACAGAGCTAATGGCAGTAATCATCTCTCATTGAAGCACACAAAAGAACAGGTTTTGATTAATTCTACTCCATGAAAATGGCTTTGGCAATATTCTTTTTTAAAAAGTCATGTAATTGTATTTCAATAAACAAAAATTCACCTTCCAGCCCTGAAATTATTTAGTTAAGAGTAGAGAGAAATAAAGAAACTCTCACTTGAAAAGTGGGAGACAATATGCCATCCTGTAGCCGTGTGAGAGCAAGAAGTTTTTATGGTGACAAAGGAGAGTCTGCAGAGCAAGAGGAATGTTTTTGCACTTTCCAAATCATAGATGATAAGATAGTGCAGCCAGCTGGGCTGCTCAATGTTGATGTTGTTGCAATGGCCTCATTAGGAAAATTGAATTGCCATAATGTGAGTACATTTGCCTCCATCTGCCAGGAGATTTCCTGAACCTTTAGTGAAAGCACAGGGGTGCTTCTCCAAATTCCATTGTGCTGTTTGGCTTGGATCGACCTGCTAAAGAACTGAGTTCTGCTCTGTGTGTCACTGCCACCACCGAGCCTGGCACTCACAGCCAGGTGTGCAGCAGGCACAGGGAAAGGCCGTGCCAAAGCTGTGGGAAGCTCACATTGCAGGGAGAGCAGCAGCAGTGACCCTGGAGGCCACGAGTGATAGGGACATGAAGGCAATACCTCAATATGGCTGCAGTGCTGTGGTGACTTATGGAAGAGTTTCACGACCAGAGGCAGTGCAGTGTGGAAATATCTGCTCCTGGCTGGGCACCCTTGTCTGCTTATGGCTTTGTGTCTTTGCAGCTAGAGGTGCTTTCCTCCCTTTTGCCATTTGGAGCCAGAGAAAAAGATGCCTGCTGCGATGAATTAGAAAAGAGAATGTTCTAGACATGGTGTTGTGATTAACTAGATAAACTGTTGTTAAATTAAGGCAGGATTTATAATCATTCCAAGACTATGGTATGCAAGAAGTGTTCTGGATTTGTTGGTGCTTTTCTTTGCTGAAGTTCAAAAGCAGAAAAAATTTCTGTAGGCATTTGGGGAGTTGTTCACTCCTGCAGTAGAGCTGGTGTATGAAACATTCCAGTCCATACAGAAATCCTGAAAGGCCCCTAAAATGCTAATTCCAGTTAATTAGGTTGAGTTTGGAACACAGAAGGCCAGGAAGTGCAAAGGGTTTTGTCCTGTGTATCAGGAGAGGTGGGAAAAGGAGAATGCAGTAGTATGTATGTATCTCTGCTCTGAAGTCAGTAAAGGAAACTGTTAAATAAATTAAACAAAAGTACAAAAGTAGTAGGCAGACCTTCAAGGATCTTCTTACTTCCTCTGAGTGATCCTGAAAGCTTCTGGAAACTCAGTGGGATTCATCATATCCTTCTTCTGCCAAAGCAAAAGATTCACATCAGTTTATGTAATAATATGATAATATTGTGCCTATTAAAAATAGATTGCTACCAAAAACATCTCTTAGAAATCAGTCTGTACAGGCTGAGCTCTTTTCATTACATTATTGAAGGATTTTTGAAAACTCAGATTAGATTTTTAAAGCAAATGGGATTGCTTCACACCAAAAGTGAATTAGCCTTATAAGTCAAAATAAAAAGTCATCCTAGAATAAGTACTTTATAATTTAAAACTTTTCTGGGAAAAATATATTTAATTTCGGCTTTTTTTGACATACAGATGAAATGTATTGGTCAATTAACCATCACTGATGAACAGACAAGGAATTCCTTGAGCAAATTCATGCATAACATGTTGGTGTTTAATTCAGTGCAGCCCTAAGGCATATCAAAGAAGGGATGGAGCCATCTGGAAAAAGGGGCAAGGCAGGAGTTATTTCCTGAGGGAATTCCATACTCACCAAGACAAGTGTCTAGTAGATAAGAAGCTTGTCAGCATCATGTAATTCTACCACTTCAATGCATTGTGACTCTGCACTACTTAGAAATAATCATTGGAAGGAAGAGTCAGCTTTACCTGCCTGCCCTGGGGTTAATGCAGAAGCAGGAGCAGCTCTCAAGTCCTTCTGTCATCACCATGCAGAACTGTAGGAGGTCTCTGAGTTCAAACCAAATCATTACTATCCTTCTCCTTCCCCTGCTTTAGCCACCACTCTTCTCACAGGGGAAAGGATCCAGGCAACATCTCGGCAATGCAAGGTCCCGTCTCCCTGCCTGGACTGGTTCTGACCCAACTAAAAGTGGGTTTGCAACTCAAATTGATTCCAAGTTAGGTGAGAATGGAAGGGTAAAGTAGTTATGAGATAATTGGTCTGATGAGGCCAAGGTCAAAAGGTACATTTAAAAACAAACTGTGCCTCTATTTTGTATTTCAGAGAAATTAAAACAAAATGAAGGATTAGAGAAAATGAAATTCATTAGTACTTTTGGTACCTCTTCACAAACTTGCTAACTGGAGGCTTCACTAATTCAAAATGAAGTTGCCACAATCTCAGAAGACAGTGATTAAGATATTAAAAGTAGATGTACTGCCATTAATATTCTGAGGTGTGCTCAATCTCACATGTCTAACTGCAGCACCTGTTTTCGAAATGAGTAATGGTGCATAAAAAAGGGGAAGAAGCAGGGAAAAAACAAAAAGCGTAAGCAATATTTTCATAAATACTGAAGTTTAGTGGAAGAGTAACCCTTGAGGAAGTTGAGATGTTAAATCAAACATTAATCCTTAAAAGCAAGCAAGAAGTCCTCAGATAGGCTGTGTAGTAAGAATAATATTTATCTATTTTATTATTGCAAGGAGGGTGAAGGATGGATAAAGACTTCTCTCATAATGATGATCAGAAACCAACAGCCATCTTACTTTTCAATGATGCTTTTGTTTGCTGACTTCAACCAGTTATTACTGGACTGGTGTCAATATTGAGAAGTGAATTCTACACCTGTATTCAGCAGTAGAATATATCCTCAGTGCTCTCACAGGCTCAGTGTATTGAATTTCAGTATGTATATAATGTTGCAAGTGTACATTTTCCATTATTTTATATTCTATTTTCACTGTTTTTTCTTTTCTTAAAAGAAATCTCAACATCTTTTTATATTCACTGCCTGTATCACATCAGGTTGCCATGGTAATGCTGCAAAAATATTCAGAATCACAAGACATTCATGAATCATTCTAGCCAGGTTTCTGAAATTAAAGTTAAAACAAGTAACTTAAAAGTGGCCCTGATGCTCATGTTTCACATCCTGAGATCAGTTTCCAGGACTAATTTACAGGTGTGTGGATATATTGTGCATTTTGATGTAGTAGGGGAGCTCATACACTCATTATATTTTAGGGGTTTTCTTCCCTTCTCCCACACCAGCCCCAATTATTAAAGAGAACAAGGTTTAACACAGGTTTCTTCAGTCCCAGCTCAGTTTCTGTACAAAAGACAAGCACCAAAAGGTCACCCTGTCTCCTCTTTCCCTGGCTGCAGGCATTGTCAGCAGTGCTCTGCTCTCCTCACAGGCTGTGTAGGTCACTGCAGTCTCCATGATTGGATGGAGCTTCAGCTTCACAGGAAGTCCCACGGAGACATTGTCCTTACTGCTTTTGTCCTAATGTCTCACCTGAGTCCTTTTTTCTGAAATTTAATGCTATTATTTCTTGTTCTGTTTCTACCAAGTCACAACAAGAGGTTGCTCCTTACCACTCCCCAGCATTCTTCTATGAGGCCTCTCACAATATTTTCCTCATATCAGTTCAACTCTCTGTGCAAGAAATTTAGCACATTTAGGACCTACTTCTAAATCTTGTGTCATTATCCCTGTTCTCTTCTGGGTATTCCAACTAGTAGCACCTAAAATCAGATCCAAAGCATCAGCTGGGGTGATTTCAATGTCAGTACAGGAGCAGAAAACCAACTTCATGTCTGTTACAGATCTGTTTCAACACCATAATACAGTGGCTGATTTTACCCATTACCATGACATATGCTCAACTAAGGCTCTGTAATAGTCCCCAGAATATCTTTTGCAGAACTGTTGCTCACACTGGCTTTAATGTGCCTTAAAATTCTTGCTAGGTATAGCAAATTTATCTTACTCTTTTGAATAGCATCTTTTTTTTTCCAGACCAAATCTCCCTTTCGTCGAGATCAATATGAGTCCTGAGCATATTTTCCTAACTACTGGCAATCTCTGCTAGTCTGCAAATTTAATAAACCTAATCTTTATTTTGTCTGCCAGGACAATATGAAATTATGGACTAAGAAAATGCACTTGTGGAACCCCATTCCCATGCTTCCTACTGCTTTGAAAATTCTTCTTATTTATTCTTTTTTAAAATTAAGAGGGAAAAACCTCAAAATTACAGAGAACTGCCTCCAGTGCCTAGGAATATTGTATCTTACATGTCTGCCAGCCTTGAGTTTTACTGAAAATGGGATTGAATATTCCTGCATTGCTCTGAAATATGTAAAGTGAGGCAAATATCAAGTATCAGAATTGCTTCAGATGTGGCAGTGTGGAGCTCCAAGGGGGATGGTGTGGATAACCAGACATTTTCATGGTGTGGATCGCCAGGCACTTTTCATGGTGTGGATAGCCAGGCACTTTTCATGGTGTGGATAACCAGACATTTTCATGGTGTGGATAACCAGGCACTTTTCATGGTGTGGGTAAGCAGGCACTTTCCATGGTGTGGATAACCAGGCACTTTTCATGGTGTGGGTAACCAGGCACTTTTCATGGTGTGGGTAACCAGGCACTTTTCATGGTGTGGGTAACCAGGCACTTTTCATGGTGTGGGTAAGCAGGCACTTTCCATGGTGTGGATAACCAGGCACTTTTCATGGTGTGGGTAACCAGGCACTTTTCATGGTGTGGGTAACCAGGCACTTTTCATGGTGTGGGTAACCAGGCACTTTTCATGGTGTGGGTAACCAGGCACTTTTGATGGAACCTGCACTGCCGTGATTGGGCTGCTCTGGCAATCTGAGCTGTACAGTGAGGTGAAGTGATTCGGGCTGCTAAGAAAATAAGGAGCTTTTGAAATCTTTGCTTTATGGCTGTGAGTTCTACAGTGCCCATGAAGTAAAATTGAACAAATTGTAACACAGACATTGCCAAACTCTGTTCAGGAGAAAATGGAACACTTTCACAGTCATCTCTGTCTCAGGTGTCATCTACAGTAGTTTAATGATTTTGTGACTGAGTCAGCTTTTCTTTCCTCTTGTCCTGAGCTGTATAAAAATCATTTACTCCCACCATGGAATGTGCATTCCCTTTCAGTGCAGTATCACATGGCAATATTAATTTTGTCTTAACAGAAGGAGAAACATGAGTTATTCCCACCGAAATTAGGAGTCCCCAAAGTTATTTCTGACAGACCTGTGGGATGTGTGTGGCAATGGAACATAGAGAATACAGCCCAGTGTGCTGCAGGTGCCTGCAGCAGTTTTATCAGAAAATTCTGAAAACCAGAAACTAGAAAAAACATTACTGTCTCTGGTGAATCACAATATTCTTTCTAAACCAGGGTCAAAATAAGCACTTTAAACATAAAAGAAGGTTAGTTTGAAGTCAGAAAGGATAAAATTATAGGAGATGGTGAGGAAACGTCACTTACTATGTTCAAATTATTTGCAATTTTCAGCACAGCTCCAGCGCTGCTCTTTTCCAGACCCGGTTTCCATTGCAGTTGACTTTGCCACTTTTCCTATCACTACTTTAATGACATTATTGTTAAGAACTCTTTTATATAATCCAGTAGACAAGGGTTCAGCTGAATTAATGAGCTGCTACAGAGCTCAATTATTTCAGAAGAGCCCTTCCTATTATGTTCCCTTGGAGGACTCCTTCAGGCCTGTGCTGGAGAAGCAGCTGTACCTTCAGTCAGGTTGTTTTTCCTCTTGCTCTGTTCTTTCAGCCAGTTCATTTTCTTTTTGAATGTGTGTGTGTGTTTTGTTAGCCTTGAACTCTCCTCGTGGTGTGACTCAGGATCACATGCAGATTGAAATCTGCTACTTTTTTATAAGGTTAGGAGTCTTGCTTTTAACTTTGGTGAAAGCTGCTCTGTTCACTTTTCTTGTGGATATATTGCCAATATTTCTCATGTTGATCATAACTGGAATGCCAAGAAATTAACTATAGAGCAAAGGAGATCACAGTAGATGAAAAGCAGTAATTATTAGCAAAATTATATTAGCGTGTAATTTTAAACCTGCATCACAACGGCTCAGATTCATTTACTTAAAAAGTAGAAGAAAGCTTTGTTTCTGCTTTCTTATTCAACATCCTACACCAATTTTGCCATTTTTGAACTATATTACAATTGATGGCTTCTAAACAGTATTTGATAGGAGTCTAAATTGGAATTAATAACTCTATTAAAAGTGGCACGGTCCATGAGGAAAAAGCTTCTCAATAGGAAAAAAATCTCATTGGACATCACCATCTTGTAAGATCTGCATCATGTGTTAATTATGTTTTAGAAAAACCCACCCTGATTTAGAAACAATTTAAGAAAATAAAAATCTAGAAATAAAGTTTTAGCGTAGGCTTTCTTAACCCACTCCTTCATGAAGAGAAATTTCAGTTTAAGGCTCCAGTGCAACAATCTTTATGAAGCTTTTTTTTGTGTTAACACACTGAATAATCATTACAGCTGTAACATACTGAGAAAGGCAGGTGGCACACAATTCACTATTTCTGAATGTTTTAAGAACATAAACTTCTTTTGACAATGTATTAAAGATGCTGTAGCTGAATGTAAGTCTCCATAATAAGTTATGTAATTAATTGAATGAATTATTGAATCAACACCTCACTAGGGTGTCTGATGCTAAAGCTGGTCCCTTCATATCATCAGGGAAATAAATAACTGCTTTCTTTAACAGTTTAAGTAGAAATCCTTATTTTAAAGTATGTGTAAGTATAAAAAGACTTATTGAAAATGTGCACTATCAAAAGGTTTCAGTTAAAGAAGTGGCTTTTGATGCATATGTAAAGGCCGGGATTTAAACAAAATTATGACAGGAAATATGTAAAATTATGTGGAATCTTGGTCAACACACATCATTTTCATACCCAATAAAACACTTCTACTCAAACTAAATAGGAATGTATGCAAAACAGATTATAATTTCCAGAAAACTAACAAATATATTTATATACTCCTTGAAAAGATGGGGAGAGGGGAAGAGCAAATGGAGTGTTCAAGGACTTTTGAGTGATAAATAGCAAGTAGTGCTGTTTCGGTGGGTGTTTATAATTTGTAAATTAGTTTTGCAGTTAATATTGTGCACAATATGAATTTGTTTTATAAGCTTTACCTTAGTTGTTTCATCCACAGACATTATCTCCATTAATTCCAGCTTTTCTTTCACCACGTGTTGCTTCAACTGCTACTTGGCCAGAGGTACAGACATTATTATTTCTCAACCCCAGATATGCTTCTATTCTAAATGTCTTTCTTGCTTCCATAATCCTTCATTAATTTAATTTGCTGCCCTTTACACTGTCCTCCAAATGTCAGCCTATTGTAAATTTCTTATTATTTAACAGGTGAATTTGAGATCTCTGATATTTGCCATGTTATAAGCTTTTTTTTCCTATTCTCTAAACTCTGATTTCTCCCGTTTAAATCTATTAATATGTCGTTAACCTGAAAGCTAACTGAAAAAGAATGAAAATATGTTCCAAATACTGCTGCATGCATTTATATGAAGAAAAACTATACTACTTATTTTTTAAATTGCATAAAAAATACACACAGACCCTCAATTTAAATATTTTGTCAGGGCAGACCAAGAAAAGAAGCAGAAGCACAAGATGAGACTAACAGGCAGTAGCTCACGGGCTGAACAATTCCTGCCAGGCAGTTTTATTTACTCTCCTGACAAGAGAAACAACAGCCACCAATGACATACTTCCAGAACATTATCTCCTTGAAGGGATATAAGTACAACCCTGATATATTTGGCCAAGTATTTAGCTAAAATTGCCAAGAGCAGCTGTAGATGTCTTCAATTTCAGTGATTGGTAGTCTTTAAATGCATTGTTATTTTGTCTCCTCAGTGGAAATGGTTTGTTTTTTTCAGTTCCCCAGTGGTGCTGGAGCTGTTTTTAAAATTGGGCCATTTTTTAATTATCATCTTTAAAAACAAATTCAAGACTCTATCTGTATGAAAACTCACACTGACATCCCAAATTCTGAGAAGGCCATAACCTCAAAACATTTCATGTTGATTTTCTTATTTGATCCATTTTGGTGGATAAAGAGTAAAATACTTCGGTATTCCTGCGTATCCCCTAAAACTGACCTGTATTTGCTGTGGTTTATTTGATTTGTTTCTTGACTTAGAAGTTACTCTTCATTCCATAATGTCGTGTCCTTCAGACCCCACAGAATATTTTCAGGTATTTTGATACAGCCAGGGGTAGGTACAGTTACATCCTCTCCTTTGTTTGCTGGTGTAACATTTATTCATATTTATTATTATATATTTATTCATATATCCCTGAATTCAGATACTGAGTTTAATACACACAACTGAGTTTGACCTACTGGGTACCTTCCATAAAATTACTGCATATTTGATTGGAAACAATCAGAAATGGAAAATCCATCTCTCAATTATTTATCATCAACTGCTCTCAGTGGAAAAAGTATGCACTATGTTTCTGACTAACATGAGTTTGCTTTAAACTTCTACCCTCATTGCTCTGGTTTTAACTTTTTGTTTAAATTCTCTGGGGTTGGGTTTTTTTGGTTATTTGTTTGGTTTGGGTTTTTTTGGTGGGGGGAAGGTGTGTGTCCCTGGGAACGAGGCTATAGTTACCTTGGGGGGAAAGAAAAAGAGGTGAATGAGTTCAGTATGGAAAATCATTAATTGGCTTTAATTTGAGGGGGAGGGAGTGTTTGAGGCAGAATTTAATGATGTACCATAAAAAAGGAAATTCAAAATACAAAAAAACAATTTAAAAATACTCAGTAAATTTGTCTGTGAAAATTTTTGGATTTTGCTAGCGTGCAAATGCTCTATGTAGAGACACACTTCCACTGATTTCCTTTATTTCTGCACAATATTGATAAGAATAATTAAGTAAAGAAGGTCTTAGTCCCAGTTCTGACTCTCTCTTGTTTAAAAAGGAGATGTTTTAGGATGTGTAACTAATAGAGGAAGCTTTCAAATTTTATATTTAGTCAATGCATTGCAAACAAACCAATTACTCACTGATGAATATACCACTATTATTTACTTACTGCTTTATCATTTTTCACACCATTATTAATCACAAAAAAGTGACAGAGTTACAGTCCTAATAATACCATATTTTTTTTTCTACTTTTTTTTCTTTTTCATAATCGCTGGTTCTTAAATCTGTATACAGAAAAAGCAGGTATAGTCCCACTGTCCATAGCAATCCTGCAGTGCAGGGACACTCTGCAGGACACCATTCACCAGCTGTGTGCCCTGATGTCTATGAGCATATGGATGAAGAATTGAAAAGTGAGTATTTTTTTAAAATGAGTATTTTTAATGGATAAAACAGGAGACTATATCTACTTATGTAACAAAGGTTTTTATCAAAGCCAAAACCTTTACTGGATTTACATTCCCTGCATTTCAGTGGTGTTTCGTACGTAGGTATCTCATTCGTAATCTATTTTTGCATTCTTAAACTCTTACATTTTTCAGTAAAGCAGTATTGGTGAATATAATACTCATTTAATTATCTGTCATCATTCTGGTTACAGATTGAAAACCATTCACTCTATCCATTTGTTTTTCTTGGTGCAGTATCCTAGATCTTAAGGAACTTTGTCCCTGTTCAAGTACTTTTCTGTCCTGCACCAGTTTTTCAGCATTTTATTTCTTTTCATTCTTCATTACAATCTTCCAATATTCATGTTTGCGTCTTCCTTTTAGCTGAAGCTCTGAATGTGTCTGTAGATCTTTCTCAAGTTCAATCTTTCCATAGTCATTTGGAATATATTTCTTACATTCTTCAGATGTTTGGTTACTTTTTAATATTTCAACAGACTTTTAAATTCAATGAAAAATTTAACTTTTAGAAATATAGAACAGTTACTACTCTTTCCCTGCTTCTTCAGATTTTGTTATTTTCCATATTCTAATCCTCTCCTGGTTCAAAACAGATTCTTCCTTCTTATCAAATCTTTGGGGCTTTGGCAGAAGTTTGCAGAACTCTGCAAGAAATCTTTTCATATGTTTTCCCTTTTACTTTTTCCCTCATGAATGTTGTGTTCAGCCTCTGAACTCATGCAGAATCCTTCCTCTGCATCAGTGAATTATGTTCTGGTATTAATGTACATTAATGTACAGAAATGCTACTTAATTTGGGCACAAAGGAGGAAGGTATAGTAAACATTAAAATTTAAAAGTATTAAAATTTGACACTTCCATTATTTCACAAGAGCCACGGAACAAAATTGTGGATTTGCTGTTTTCTAAAGAGCTATAATAAAGTTAGCTGAGCACACAGCAGTTACAAATATGAAAACCCATGGGGAGTTGAAAATGTACATTTTCCATTTTATTTTAGCATTATAAAATGTTAATGTTTCAAGTGAGCTGCTTGGCTTTATGGTTTCACCAAAAGCCTATGGAAAGCTCCTTACTCTGCTGCAATTAAATTGCATTTAGTATTGTATGTTTAAGAAAAGTTTTCTTGTTTGTCAGTACCTCTTACTAATGATTTCCATATTAAAAATAATCACTTTTTCGGCCTAAACTTCACCTTATTTTCAGAGACAAGTTATCTAGCAGACTGTGTGCATATTTTTCAGTATTGAGAAGCAAGATGCTAAAAATGATAGGCAATCAATTTTGCCTGCCTGACTTGGAATCTTTTCAGTGTGGGAGGATCTAACTTTATTCAGAATGTGCTGAGTACCAGCCCACAGAAATTTGGCTTGAAAACAAAGGTTGCTTTAAAAAGAAAATTTTACCATAGATATATGTCTTTCTGTTTGATTTTATAAGATTTAACAATATAGACAGTGATCTGCTTTTGTTTTAGCCAAGAAAAAGAATAAACGTCAAAATAATAATATTGTTCATAAGTTTTGCTAACTGCATTGTAAAACATGAATTATCTGACAAGGCTTTAAGGGTCTGATCCATGCATATTGAAGTGAATAACGAGGATACTTTAATGTTCTTATGCAATTCAAAAATCACAGGATCAATTCACAATGAAGATCAAAGATTCTTTAGGATGTTTCAAGAAGTCCCTCCCTGTCCCCATCCCTGTGTCTCTCTCTATGGTTTAAGCTCTCTGCTTTATTTTGCCTTTTTTTCCTCCTTTTTTAAAATGCAAACTGGTGATTCATAGCGAGGAATAAGGATATACTTTATTCATTTTTAAAATGACAGCACTAGATTCTGAAACCCAGCATAGCTGAGAGTGGTGTACTTGAATAGAATTTAAAAGGTACTGCAGATCTCTGTACTGTGCAGCAGTAGGGCTTTTTTGGTGGTTTGGTTTTTTGAGTCCCCCTGCCTCAAACAGCCTAACCTTTTTATTGCCAGATATGATTAAATTCACTTTCTTATTGTTGTAGAAAATGAAGATAAAGCAGAAATGCAAATGAAATGCCATCTTTCTTCCTTTAATTGTGCAGTCAAATGGGGATAGATGTGTTAAGAAAAACTGCCTTCATTTCTGTTAGTTTTTATCTTTCTAACATTAATGATGAGCTGTTTTATAGAGCTACTTTCACTCTCACCACATCATTAGAATGTGCACTTTGTGGAATCAGTATTTTAAAATGAAAGACTTGGGATTTCCAGGCTATTGAAGCATTAATTCATCACAGTCTATGTCCATAGATTGGGAAATTAGATTGTAAGGAGCTTTAGAAAGTAAAGGGTCTCGGGTTCAAGCATCTGTGATGCTGGTTCACCCAGTCACCATATTCGTGTTGGGACTGTCTATTTACTTTACTTTTAAAAAGCTGTGATATGATGGCACAGCCTTCATGTTCCTGAAAAATACTGTGGCCTGTTGGACTTCATGTCTCATTTTATCCTCCCTGTTCTGTCGTAGCAGCTGTTTTATGGTACCCAGAATAAAAAAACCCAAAACTGATTAATAGAATTGTCATGATATACAAAGTGTTTGGCAGGAAGAAAGAGTTCAAGGGGACACAATCAGATTTTCATAAACAATTCTTTTCTCTCACATTAAGGTTATTTTTATTCCACTTCTTCTACTGAAGGGTAAATAATAAAATGACCAGATTGTGCCATTCCAGGGAGATTCTGTGTGCTGCCTTTGTGTATCTTTAGCCCTCTTTCAAATGCCAGCATGTGTGAATGTCACAGGCAGAATCCTCTTATGAAATGCCACTTCAGCAATTATCATTTGCAAAGTAGGTGCAGAGAAGGAGATGAAAACTGCAAATCAGTTTGGGTTTATGTTCTAATTAAGATTTTGATCAAACATCCAGCTATTTTTCCTGATCCCTGCTGCGAGATAGAGAGAAGGGGAAAGGCCTGATGTGATTATGGGGAAAGGCTCTTCGCTTGTAGGTTACAGAAAGGAACAGGACCTCTGCTCCTGAGGGACCCAATCCCCTAAAATGCCATATTTTTAGTTTCTCCCCATACCTTGTAGTACATGATCTTAGAAGATCCAAGATTTAAATTTGGGTGGTTTTCAGTTGTCTGAGATTCTTGTATGTTCCTCAAGCTAGATATTCAGAAATAACATCAACTTTCATACCTCTCCTCACAGCAACCTATAAGATTCAGTAATTATGTTATTTTCAGTTTCTAAAATAAATGTATAAGGATGTTAAATCCAGAATTCACTTAGAGTAATTATATGCTTTTAAAACACCCAGTAATAGGGTGGGAAGTAATAGGTGGGAAGATTTTGACAGAATTCCAAAGGGCAGAATCTCAGCCTATATATTCAGTCCAAGGTCGTACTGGTCACATGTAAGTCTGTGATTCACACGCACACTCTAATTTCTGGACAGGCCTTTCCAATTCAGTAATTCCAGCAGGAAACTGGAATTAAGCCACAAACATACCTGGCGAGTGAGGCTAGTTACTTTGGCTGGAACTGATGCAGAGGACCTCGTATATTGAAAGGCAAATGCTCATAGTTAGCAAAAATAAGCAAATTTTCATGTTCTGTTGCTTAAAATTTGTGCACAAATGCATAGTTTTATGGTAGCTTTTCCTAACGCCTGGCATTTATAAAATCTTTTGGAAATGCATTTCACTGCATCTGTAGTTCTCCACTGATTTATTTCAGCTATGGTAACATTTCTGAGAAAAAATGAAAACATATAAGTTTCTGTTTACAAATCATAATAATATTAGGACATGCTAAAGAAGATCTAGTAGAGGGGATCATCATTGTGAGAAAATTCATTGGATTAAAATGCTGTTTACTTCCTTTTTTTACAATTTAAATTCTGTTTTGTCTTACAGTATGAATTCATATCTTGGAAAGGACATCATTACCCAAGATCATAGAGAAAAGTTTCAGGTGAGGGAGAGCCTTTTCCAAAGAAAAATTGAGGTGTTGCAAATGTTTGTCTTAGTGAAAGAAAGAGAATAAAATTAGAGAATATTAAATTCAATATAGCAGTTATAGAGTGCGTACTCAGTCAACTTAGATGTGAAAGAAGTTCATGGCCTTTACACCAATTAAAAAGAATTGGAACCATAATTAAGCGATTGACACCATTCTTTGCAATATAAAAGGTAGCCAAATGTTTGGCTGTACAACCACATTTCAGCCATTTGTAGGCTCTGAACTGATATTGCCCATGATGTACAGTGTAAAAACACCTACTCTCTTCTAGTAGGGCACGCTAACAGCTATGCTAAAAGTGAGTGCCCATTTTGTTGTGCTGGTCACTAAAAAGTTATAGCTGTGGCCAGAGCATCCTGTCCTGTTAGTCTAAAGAATTATTAGGACACTAGGATGTAGGCTGAAGTCAACCAACCCCCAAAATCTCGGAACTGAAGCTTTGAGACTTCATTTCGGTACCAGAGTCCACAGCAACCTCCATGTGTTGTGCTGTAAATGCAGAGCTGCATCTGTGCCCGTCTGGCACATCTGCAGGGATGGAGGAGGGAGGGAGTTCCCTGCGTCTGTAATGAGACCAAAACAAAGATCCCAAATGTGGTACTCAAGGCACAGCTTCAGAGTTCTGTGTTCAGGCTGTGGGAGGCCAAGGATGCTCAGTGTGTTTGACTCTTATTTTTTAACACAACTATTTCTGCAGATCAGGGCTCATATCAATGTTGTGTTTTAAGTACATTTTACAGCAATTCAGAAAAAAAAAGGTGGACAACTTTAGCTCTTGTTTACCCAGAGATGAAAGCAGGAGCTCTATTGATGTTGGCAGCTCCATAAATTGATTAGAAAAAGACCACTCCATTTGTCATTTCTTAGAAGAGGCACAGGGCAGATTTGTCTTAGTCACAGTCTGGTTGGGTAATGTGACTAAAAGCATAGCACATTAGAATATTCACCCCCTTGGAGATTTTATGTTTTCTGGACCATTTTTATTGTTGAGCTACATTTAGGATTCATTTTACTGTGTATTCATGAGTATCTGCTGATGTATCTGAGGGTTTTGCCCATGAACATTTGAATTCATTAGGAAATGATTTTCTATCATTTTGAAAACTATCGACAACCAAAAGAATTATAAAAGCTACTTGAAACTTATTCATATGTCAACTCCAATGAATGCCAGAGGTGAAACAACAATAAAAGGGTTGTTTACATGACTTATGAGGTGAGCTATTAATTTGCAAATAAGTGTTTCCCATGTGAGGGTTTATTGTCTATTAGTGTGGTGCAATAAATAGGAGTGATATTAATCTAAAAAGATTTGCAGTTAATACAGGCTTGTTGCTTCTTGTACAGTGTTTATAGCAAATAACATGCCATTTATTAAAAACTTTAACAACGTTTTTGTACTGTGAAAATTCAAATTATATCTAGTGTTTGAATCACATTGCTATCAATTAATACAAATAATTTTTATTTCAAAACCCAGGGGAACAAATGTCACTACATGATAAAAGCGATCACCATCTTTACAAAGATATTTCATTCCACCTTGTACAGATTGCAACACATAATTTGAAGATCTGCTATTGTCTGGCTTCTGAAGGGGAGATGTTCTTTCAATAGTAGATAATTTAAGCAATTCCTTGAAGTGGTCATTTTTCAGCATCAAGCTCTCAGTTGGACTTAGCCAAGATTTTATAAGCAAGATAATGCTTTAAATTTAATGATGTGACAAAGACCCTTTGGAATGATATATCTAATTTATATCGGAGTACTGAGCCATGAGTATTCCCACACCATAACTGACTGTGCTTTTAGATTCTCTATGTGCAGTAAGTTACTCGTGTATACATGAAATACACAGAGACAGGTCTTTTAAAACTCTGGCAAAACCCTCATTCGGCCTATATGGCTGATTTGGTAAGGGATTAACTGGGAAAAAAAAATACATAAAAAGCATTTCTATTTTAAACCATTGGTCTTGAAAAAAATCACAAAATATCAGTTTTGTTTCCAGATTTCTAGAAAATAATATCTTTACCTAGAAAAAGAATTGCACTGCATTAGACTAGAGATACCAGCATTTTATTCTTGCATCTTGTTTCTACCCACATATGGCAGAACTTCATGAATAATAAGCCAGATTTGTTTTAAATTTCAGGTTACTGAGTACACAAAGCAATTCTTTCACTCCTTCATTGCATTATAAGCTGCAGTGAGAGCAAACTCACCTTAACACAATATGAATATGAAATATATTTCAGTCCTATCTAGAGCTGAAAAGTTTGAATACTTGACGTATTCAGGTACAACAGGAACTTGGATACTTTATATAGTTGTTTGGAGGGGTTTTTTGTATGTTAAGTGAATATTTTCTCTGGAACTGAAAATAAATGGACTGACAAAAGTGCCTGATAACATTTCAGGCATGTATTCCATCCTGACTCACTGTTAAGCTTGTTTGTAGTCCCTTTGTTGTGCTTGTTTAGGTTCTTGGCTCATCTACCAAAGAGTTCGGTCTGTGTTCCAGTTAATACCATTAGTGGTGTGGCCATGGAGATGTGGAATTGGAGTGGGATTCTTCAGGGAACACCTACACTGTCAGTCTGGCTCTTTGTTTTGCTCCTAAGATCTGCTCTCCCACTGCTATAGAGCCTGCTTTGCCCCCAGGGTTCCCTCCCGAGCAGTTTAATCTGTCTGGGAGTCTGCACAGCTGCCCACAGAGCCTCCAGGGTTCTTCCAGCAGTGCCCACAGCACTTTGGCTCTCCCTGGTCTGGGTTTCCTCAGAAAGCAGCTGCTCCAGAGTGCTCACACACCCTCTTGCCTCTACAGTGGGGATACAATGGGGAACCTTTGCAATTTTAAGCAATTGAACTAATTAAAATAATAAAAAAATAATTCGCTTTTGCTGGGCCATGAGAATGATGTGGACACAGCCTGGTCTTCTCTGGAAAATAATAACTGTAGGCAAGGTGAGCAGAAGGCCATCCAAAACAAATAGTTCTGGCACAACAGAGTGGATAAAGCAGATCCCTTCAAACAACTGCATCCCTCTCTCTCGAATGCTCCTTTCTGAAAGAGAGAAGCGAACTCTCTGCTGCAGTCACACAGTTGGATGACAGCACAAGCAAACTCTCTGACAGCCTGAAGCTGCCACTTGGCTCAATTTCGCAGAGAAGCTGAGAGAAAATCAGTAATGTTATTTGGTCAGGTTAGAAGAGGCTTGAGACATGATTTTAAAGTAGTTAGGGATTAAGTTAAGAAGACACTGACAGTTTTGATATCTGATGGAGAAAAGATTCCAAAGAAGGGTAAATAGAGTATCAGAAACAGATGGATAGAAAATGCCACTAAGAGGGTGCTAAAGTAAGTGAAGAGCATGAGGGGAAAATGCAGCTATTAGGAGGCTAGAGACAGATGACAATTGCTGAATTTTGAACAGTCCATGAAGAAGAAAAGCCTGAAGACTGTACAAGGGTTAATGATATGGATATAAAACCTGAAATGATGTTGTAGAAATCCTATTGCCGCAGTGTTTAAAACAGGCCATTATATTTCCATGAGAATAATGTTTGAAATGCACATGAGGACTGAAAGAAAAAATTGAATTTTTTGCTAGATGTAGAGTACAATATGAGATGCATCAGCTGATAATGACACTGTGAAAAGTATAAACAATGACACAGAAGTGAAAATAAATCAGTTAAAGTCAGTGGGACAGTGTTGGATCAGAGTCAGGCCCCAGAAGTACAGCTGAATTCTAAATCCCATTTTGAAATATTTTGGAAACCTAAGAAAAGCCAGCTTCATTTGACTTTAACTTACATCAACAATTTTAATGTGGGAAATTTCCAAATGATTCCAAAAGTAAATTAAATGCTTTTTAAGTTATAAAAGAATTCAAGATATGATTCTAGTCACATAAGTCTGCCGAGTATGAGACTGGAATAAATTAAGTTAAAAGAAAGAGAAATTTTAAAATGGTCCAGATTCCTTGATATCCCAGAAATTTGCCTTGTTCCCAGCATCCACTCCCACAAGCTGAGACTGCAAGGCTGCTGTAAGGGATGCTGGGTACAGCTTCTGGACTGGGCTGGGACACAAGCCCTCCTACTCATAGTCTGCTTTCCAGTTACTGTTATCCAGCACAGCGTTGCACAGTTAGACGCTCTCTTTTCTCTGATAAATTTGGGGTGAAATCCAACTAACATAGAAATTTTTGTTGAAATCTAAGGTTTATATGCAAAAAAAAAAAAAAAAAAAAAAAAATATCATGATCAACACTGTGGCAGAATGAGGAATATTCCCTTTAGATTCCTACTATACATTATACTCATTAGCCAATGCTCACATTCCCTAACACTTTCCAGTTTCAGAGTTGGGACATGTGTAGGAATATTGCCTTTAAATTCTTGGTCTAAAATCCAGATAATTATGCAGCCACTCCAGAGTTATGAGTTCATCCAGAGTAAGATCTGAGTTCTTCCCCTTTCCTGTCTCTCTCCCCTCACTGATTCCTGGGAACCCAGAATTTTCAGTGCCCAGTTTCTGTATCCGTTTTAATGCTGACATTAGAGGCTCAGCAAGCCTTGATCATTTCTACAGTAATCGGAGCTGGAAGAATGGCTGACTGTTAAAATCTGTTACCTTCTGTCCTTTAGAAGTGTTTGTTGCTTCAGTCACCTCAGTTATTTGCCTGAAATCAGTATTGTGAATACCGTACACCAGTCCCTGTTTCAAAAGTGCTGTTTTCCTCTCCCACTGCCATTGACAGAAGTAGCAAAACTTGGCTTCTGTCAATCAAACCTGAGGCAGTCTGGAGCAGAACACTTAGGAATTGCAGAATGGTGTGCCTTGTGGCATTTATAATTGGAATATTATGTCAGCTACTATGCCACTTTAGAACCTTTCATTTATGTGCCATTTAATACTGCATTTAGCTGTAAAAATAAGTCATTAAAAAGCAAGACATTGGCACTCTGTAGCCCTAAATTCCTTATGCAGGAATATTTTCAACATTTTTAATTTTTTCTGAGTGACTAATAAGGATAATTGTATTTCTATTTACATTCCCCCTGTAATGAACATGTTTATCCTGTGAATTCACAGAACCACAGAATAAGCTGAGTTGTGACCTCAGTTGATGCTATTAGTAATGCACTCCTTCACCATATTTATAACTATGAACGGCTCTTACTATTCTTTTATTCTTTTGCTCCTAATATCCCATTCTGTATTACAGAATAGAAAAAAAAAAAAAAAACAACAAAAAACTTCAGGACAGGAAAGTTCAGCCACCCATGCTACAACACTGGAAACTTTAAACCAGTTGTTGGTACAGATAAGACCAGGCAGGCTGGAAATGTCATTGAAATGTGGCCATTGTCAGGGGGATATAAAAAGATACAATCCAAGATTTTTTTAAAAATCACTGCTCTTTTCTGAAAAGTCTAATATGGATGTGCAGATTTTGCCAACCAAGTCACAGTTTCTGCCACCAAGAGCCCATTTTTATCAGTTATATTTTCCTCTAAATAATGCTTTAGCTTAGAGAAGAAATAAAGCTACTTCAGTGAAACAGATGAGGAAAAAAGAGAGAGATGAACAAAAATTGAAACCCATTTTAGGCACAAAAATCCTTTTTTTCCTCTTCCAACAATTTCTGTGTACTATATAGGTGTGTTTAAACTGCTCTATAGCATGTATTTCCAGCAGTTATCCTATGGAATCAAAAATGAATCAAAAATGTTAGGTAGGAGGTAAGATGGGGGGGCTTCAGAAGAGCAGAGAAAGTTCCATTTCAAAGGAATGCAGAAGTTTTAGTACAGAAGTTTTCAGGTTTTATCTCTGCTGGCAGCTGTGATACAGAAACACAGTGTGAGACCATAATGAAATACCTTTAGGGGTGGAACAAAAACTTCTGTGGACATGGGCCCATTTCAGAGTTTCTAATTTATGGATGAAGTGTTTACACTTTCTGATCAAGAGCAGTGAGCAAGGGAACCTCTTTGTGTCAAAGCTGAGGGGAGCCAGGTGGCCAGGCTTGGTCACTCGGGGGTCCAGAGCTCCACATGTGTTCCTATGTCTGATGTAGCTGAGCTTTCCACAGAGAGAAAATCCTTGGATTGAGACCTGTAAAATCCTTCAGTGTCTGGAGGCAAGAGAACTCAGTAAGCACTGAGTAGGTTTTTAGCAGGTGTAATGTCCCTGTCAGTGCTTCACTGGATGTGGAAGCATAATTGGGACATTTTATCTGCTTTTCTGTCATTCTGATAGCACTCCAGTCCCCATTGTGCAGCAGCAGTGACTTCAGGAGGCACAATTTTACTCCATTTTTAGAGTACTTATCTCCAAACTGATAATGCAAAACTTTTAGGATCATTTTCTTAGATCATTAGATCCTCTATCCACTTTCTACTTCATCTGTAGCAACCCTTCTGAAAGAGATATCTCTGTTTGTTCAGGATGTGTCTGTAGTCACTCCTTTCTTTCAAAATTTTGCATGAAAGCATACACATGTACAGGTGTGTGCATTAAGGCCATAATACTTTTCCTCGCAGCTGGATCAAGGAGGCTCAGAAAAATATTTTTTCAATGTATTTCTGGTTTGACAATTGTCTTTTAATGATTTTTTGACATGTCTTATGGAGCTATCTAAAGAAATGTTACATGAAGTCTGAAAACCAGCTGGCAGTTTCTTGTTATCAGGAAACTTACTTTCTAGCAAATTCTTTGTTTCAGGGACTCATTATTTTCAAGTTTAAGGAGTAAAGAAAATGAATTCTGAACAAGTTGAAATTCTATAACCTCCAAGGTTGTATTTGTAACTCATTCTGCTTCAGTGCTTTCTCATTTCCAATTAGCCTTCATCAATTAAACTCTGTTCCCAAATAATTTTTAACAGAAGTTTGTGTTTCATGGATGTCTTTTCTAGACATGCACAAATGAAGCCTTTTATCTGTAGATTATGTGATTCTTTACTGAGCCCTAAGGATTTCCTTTTTCCCTCTTAATGTGACCTGAAATAAACCAGACCATAGTAGACAGAAACATAAATGAGGATTTTGCTCTTTTATGGTTAATAGATAAATGTCAAAATCTGATTGAATATTGGATTGCAATTCCGATATTAGTCTTTGACTAATTGACTAATTTCCTTTCTGCTTAAATTACAAAAGGATTTCCTGCAAAATAAGCTTATTGAAATGCTTAATTATCAGTTGAGTGAAAATATGTAAGTTTTAAGAAATCTCTACCACAATGCTTTATTAAAAGCTGATTAATTTAATGTGTTTTTGTGAAATATTTGGGGTCTCTGTAAACAACAGCACACAACAGTTTGTTTGGAGAAAGTGCACCCTTCCCCTCCTTTCAAAAATGAATTCCCCACTTGTGCAAAGAGTTCCCCATATATAGGGATATAAGAACTTCTTCCTTTGTAGTCTTTCTAGTGCTTCCAAGGAAATCTTATGGCATAGGATTCTTAAACAGACATGAATCGAAAAAGATTTCCATCTCCATTTCTTTTAAAGCTGTTAAGATATTTGCATAAAATTATGAATTGCACTCCCTTCTTTTGAGAGTCTAGTATAAAACTGGCCATACCACAGGATGGGAAGAGCTGACTCACTGCTCTAATTATAAATCTAAAGACTAATTAACCCTCCGTGACTAAATTAAATTCCAAAATAAAAAGAATAGACAGAAGCTTTTAAAGCAAGTTTTAAAGCCCACTAGAATATAAAGTACCAAATATATTCTGGGGGCTGTTTTTGAATATGACATTGATGAAGTTACACTGTATTTGAAAATGGTACATGCAACACTAGCTTGGGAAACAGGCAGTCAGAGCTTCCCAGCTGGGGCAAACACTGTCACAACTCAAATTGTACTGCAGGAGCTCTGTAAATCTATAGCAAAACACTGTCCTGCAACATCATTTCAGATTAAGATCTGTTTGTTTATTATTTAAAATCAAAATGGAGTAGTCCTATTTTTACTTTATTGGAGGGGAAACCCCACAGAATATCCAATTCCTGGCAACATTTTTTCCTAAGTTAAACAAAACTGCCTTGTATAAATGGCAACATATTTATGGACTGGGCAACAAAATTCCATTTCCCTCACTGGAGCTGAATCAACTTCATAAGTCCGAAGAGCAATAAAATTTTCCATCTGTCAAAATAGAGCAAATAGACCTGATTCTAAGTGGATTAATATAAGTCTGTTTGTGGCATATTTTTGTTTGTATATATTCCAATAGAACCTCAATTTAAGATTTTAGTGTGTCTCTGAAATAAGGTCACGAATAAATTAATAATGGGTTGAATGATTCCTTCATTGGTCTTGTCTCCAAGTTTTATTTCCAGAGATTAAGCCTGAGCAAACACCAAAGATGTAATGCTTTGCCTCTGAGCCACAGCCTCTGCCCTGAGTACCCGATTACTTGAAGTGGATATTCTGTGGGATTCCTCTGATAATTTGTTATAGGAATGTCTGTGCCTTGGGGCTTTCAGGTGTCTTGTCCAGTTACAATCTTTTTTTTTATTTTCTGCATTTTATGTATCCCGTGTACATATAAAAAATGATTTTTTTTTAATTCCAAGCAGAGGATCCAACTAAGAAAAAACCACCCAACCTAACAAAAATCCAACATCCTTCTAAATATAAGCTGTCAAAGTTTTGTTGCCTTTGCTAGAGCTTAGTCTGGGTCAGTCTGTACTGAATTTGAGAAAGAATACCTCAGCACTGAAAAGCTCTGTGGGTGTACATATGTTAATAGGTGCATTTATTGTCAAGGTTGTACAGCAGCTTTACTCCCCTCTGGATGCTCTAAGCTGTGACTGATGGTGGCCAGAGCATGCTGTGTTTCAATAAGCTTCACTTGTAACCTGCTCAGTGATGGTTTCCCATTCATCTGCAGGATTATAGGATTATGGAGCTGATAACTTCTCTGAAGCTGCCTTCACTCAGCAGAGCTGAGAACTACTTTGACTGAAATACTGCTTCCTAGAAGGGATAGAATTTTGGTCGGCATGTGTAAGGTTTTTTTGCATCAAGTTGTAATTGATGGGAGATAATATAATTTGACAGACTTTGAAATATCTAGTTACCAAAAAAAAAAGTTGTACATGTGAGACCAATTTTTTCTTTCTCATTTTTAAATAACAAATAGGAATTAAATATTTAGGGATGGGGTAGTCAAAGCGTCAACCTGAAAGATATAGAGCTTTTCTATTTTATACTCAGAAAAAAATATTAATTTTTTTTAAATTAGTGCAACTGGGGAAAAAAGTCTGCTATATATTGAAAAAGGAGTAAATTCTAACCGAGCTCAAGGATCTCATCTCCAGCTTGGTATGAAGTCTTCCAGTTCTATTTTACCTTACAGGTTTTCCTTTTCTATCATTGCTTTATATTGCTAAAAATTGCTCTTTAATTTACAAACTGTAAGCATACATATTCAAAATGAATAATATTGTGTACAACAGCCCTTACTGTCTGTGAGCAGGTCTGAGGATCCAGCAATATATTCCATTGCTGGACTGAGGAAAAAGGTGTAGAAATAGTGTTGTCTGCCCAACAGCATTTTTGCAAAGAGCCCAGAATGATGTTAAGGTCAGAAGCCACCATGAAAACATTACTTTTTCTTTTGATTATTCCATCCAACTTTTATGTTGCATCTCCTTTAAATTTTTCACTTTTTTTCCTTGTGGTCTTGGTGGTTCAGAAGCCACCTGGGTGATGCAAAATAGTGAGCTGAAATCTAACATACTGCTTCGTACAAATCATCCAAACTAGCACAGAGATCAAATGTATCCTTCAAGTGCCCGTGTTAATAGATCATAGCTTAGAATTTTTTTGCTCTTAGCCTGTTTGAAAGTTTTAGCAATTACCAAAAAAAATGGTCTGAGAATGCCATATAGTATAAAAGTATGTCATGGCCTCTTTGTACTCGGGATGTGCCATGTAATTGGAAAATGTTTCCCACGCAGTTTCATGGATGGCTGTTTTTTAAAGAAGGGTGTGATGGGAGGGGGGAGATAAAGGTTTTAAATACACACTTAAATGTTTAACAATAGGTGTCATAATCAGATATCACAGGGTTGAATCTGCAAAAGTTGGCAGGAGAAACTTCTTGTTCATACTACAATTACTTTCATGATCCCCTCTGCACAAGAATGGTCTGTTGCAGTGTTTGTTATTATTTTTTCTTTTCAGGCTGATCACCTGACTACTGTTCTCATTTTGTCATCTTATACATCTCATATATGGTTCAGAATGTGGTTCTCCTTCTTCATAGAGATTTTTCATGTAAGTCACTCATTTGTAATCATTTCCATTGTGCTGCACAAATTTGCATGAAATGCAGCCTAAGTAAAAGTAATGTTTATTCAATTACTTGCAAGGCATCTCTCTTCACTAGGAGCTGGAGCATTCTCTGTAGTTACAGTAACTACCCAAATGTGAACTCAAGTGAATTGAGATTCTTGCAAAGCCCTGGCTACGGCATGAAACAACAGTAAGTGACAAGATTATGGCTGTCAGTGGGAACTGATGACTCCATACAGCACACACCACTTAAGTAAATCTTTGGCAACATTCTGTGTTTTCCCAAATGTGCTTGGCATTTCATTGCCTCTGATACACTCGTGTTTTGACAGTGGCAGCTGGAAGGAAATGAAGAGACCAAATCTTGTGCTATAGGTACTTTGAAAGGCATGAACTTGAACTACAAAACTGTGAAAAACACGGGGTGTTTTGTAGCACTAAAGTACTTCAATAATTGATTTGGCATTTAGAACTGACAGAGAGAAATATTTGTATTGTTGGATATTCTCCACTAAAAGGCAGAGAGAGTACTCACAGCAAGAACCATCTTAGCATAGGCTCAAGATTACAAAAACACTTTAGCTTTCCCATGGGCATAGGAAGACAGATAAGTGATGCATCCTTTCCCTTGTCTAGTAGCACTCCCACTAAATTATCATCTGTAAATTGATGTATAGATCAGATCATCGGGAAAGAATAGAGTATTTGCTTCTAAACAGCATTAGTTCAGGAGATCTGTCCCTCAGACAAATGATGCACTTGATGTTTTCTACTAAGAACTTGAAAGGCAAGATGCTATGGCTCCAGGCTTAAGATCTGTTACCTAGGACAGAGGGGTCACTGGCATGCTGCATTTAGCTTTAGCTAACTTACTGGTCCAGCAGGTTTCTTGGTGGAATTCTACATGAGACTGTTTTAATATTAAAATGATAAATACTTTGCCTTAAGTTAAAAGATATTTACATTATATCATATGTACTTATGTCTATGAAATCTGTCTTTGTAGGCCTCTGGTATTTTTCTTCCACAGAAAATGCTTTCGTGGGTATCTGAATAGCAGTTTAAATAAAATGAAACATGTTTGGCTTATTCTATACCACTTTATTCACCATGACAACCAGTGCATTTCTATTTTATTGCACCAGACCTTTTCTAACCTCTATTCATCACAGTATTGTTCAAAAATGAGTTTATAGATAATGTATATACATACACACTAGTTTGGTTTTTTTAAAAATTGCATTTAGTAACAAAGCACATTCTTGTGGGCATCTAGATATGTGAGCCCAAACTAGTACATGTTTAAGGCAAGTTTTATGGGTTGCTTGTCTGATGAAATGGAAGATTTTTAAGATTTAAAGAAGGCTAGAGAAACTTACCAGTTGATCTGTAGAGATCCGGAAATTAGATTGTCAAAATCAAAACCTGCTGTGAGGCTTGGCATTTAAATAACTTCAGAGGCTCCTGTCAGGTATTAGAGAAAAGCTACTTCTTGAAAGGTGAGTGCAAAGGCCCTGAGACTTGAAGCACAGCACAGTACAGCACAGCATGCCAATAGGATTTGTTTGGCAACAGGAAAAATCTCAAGGCAGGAATGAGAACTAGTCCTTCTACTGAATGAATTATCTGCCTTTTTCTTGATTGAAGCCTACTGGCAAAAATTAATCATTTAATACTGAGAACATACATCAAGAGTGAATATCTACCCTATGGAGACTTATCAAAACCAGTTAAGCTATGTCTCCTAAGTCCTAAGTATCTGCAGTATTGATGTAACACCAAAAATAATGTTGTTAGGTGTTTTTTATATATGCTTTGAAGGTATTAGTGGGATGTTTTTTCTGAGATGTGGTTGATATTTTTTTCTTTCTTAAGTGAGTTGCCTGCTTATTAAATTAGTTTAATGGTTAGCTGGCACTCATTTTTCTTGCTAGATAAAAAGATGCGAAACTTATTCCAAACAACAGAGAGAACAATTGTTTTAGCAAAAAAAAAATATTCTAAACTTCTCTTTAGGAGCTAATGTTGAGCAATATATTTTTTCCCTGTAGGAAACCACAATAGTGCATAGGGACATCAGCCCATCTTTACTAACTGGCTGGAACATTAGGAGAGAGGGATATTTACCATTATTTCAGGAATGAATGTGTGTTTAGGAAAATCTTCATGTCTGTAAAGTGGTCATAGATTCTGAGAGTGCTCATTTCCCAAGCACCTTAACAAGCAAAACAATTGGAAATAAGATACCTTTCTGCTGGAGCCTGCTTGCACTTCAGTCAAAATTAGTGTGATTTTAATAAGTATGTATCCTTAGGTGAATCTTTTATTAATGTAATTTTTAACACACTGGAGTTGAAAAGCCTTACAATTTCTTGATATTTAGTTCCTATTGCTTCTCTCAGGAAGTAACATATTTTCCTGTCAGTGAGCTTTTCCCTATTTACAGCCTGCATTTTCTTTGACATAATCTAATACTGCTGTTTCTAGTTATGCATTGTGTACCACACTAAGTAATCCATTCCCACTTGGAAGTTAATAGCCTAAAGTTATGTTATGCCTGATACATAATTCCTTCTTAGTCATCACTTACCCAAACAAGTAGCTTGTGGTGTTTTTCTGTTTTTATTTTTTAACCTCCTTTAATCCTTTCAAGAAAAAAGTTGTTTTTTATCTTCCAGCTTACTTTTCTTTTTCCTCCAAAATTTCTCTAGTTTTTCTGTGTTTTTTTTATCAAATACTGCCAAAAGTAATTGAAATGTCTTCCAGGCTTATTTAAGAGAATAGTCTTTAATTTGTGGTAGGCAGTTTGAAATAATATCTTTGCCATGTTTTGGAGGCATATTACATGGCCCACAGATGCTAAATTTGCTGTCTGTCATTACTTGTAGACTTTCATCTTGCAATATGTCTGCTTTTACTGAATATAGGCACTGAAAATCATTTCCCTTTCAGGGTTATTAACTTACATTTTTCTCTAGTGGCTCTCCTTTTTTACATTTCTTTTTCAGAGGCCTCATTGCAGCTCCATACAAAGGCATAAAACCAGATACATTTTTGAATGGTCAATATGTCCATCCTTCTTTTAGAATACTTGAAGTTTAAGGTGGAAGCTGAGTTGTCATTTTGGCTTTACTTGCAGAAGACTGAAGATGCGATTGAATGATATAAAAGTTAGCACTGTGTTTTGGTTTGGGGTTTTTCGTAACAAGTTATTCTAATTTTTTTTTTTCCCCAAAATATAGAAATGTTTTTGCTTCAGATACTGCAGATTTCCCTTCAAAACAATTCAGAAGTTGCCCACATATGTGTTTTGATCAGTATATTTATTTCACGAATAACAAATACCAAATCTGTAGTGTGGGGTTCTTTACATGAGAGCTGCAAAGACAAGCATAAGATATGAAGACCTGAGGTATATTTGGCTTTAAACCAATGAGACTCCTTTATGCTATGAATGAAAAGAGTAATAATTCTAAAAATTTGTTAAGATATTCAGACCTTAACACTAAAAGACAGTGGTTCTGGTTGGCAAAGCCCTGATCCCATATATTTGGTATTTTGTACCCTACAGGTATTTCCCTGTTCCCTGTGTCTCAGCAATGTTATTACTAATGCTAGGAAGAATTAGATGCACATGGGGATTCAAAAACCCATTTGTGTTAGCAATTCACATGAAACCATCCAAGACTAGTGAAAGTGATTATTTTGTATCACATATGATCAGCTAAGTATATTACCACAACTGGTAAAAAACAAACATTAACATCTTTAAAACCTGGGTACTTCGAGTTAGGGAGTTTCCTTGGTTCTTTTATGCCTTTTTTCCAGGAATTTATTTGCTAATTGTTCATTATTATGTGCACTACATAAGTGAGGATTTGTGTGATCCCCATTGAACAAACACTACTATTTTAAGTTCATGAAAAGTCACAGATCTTTGGCTAATGAGGTGCAAATTTAGGAAGAGTCAAAAGTTTCTAATTGTCTGGTGAAATTATTTTGGAACTGGACCTCTGAAGGAAATTACCACTGTGATAGGCTGCTTATGTTTATATATGAAAATCCAACAAATTATCAGGTTTCCTCTGCCTGATAATAACAATCCTATCAGAGCCTATCAGGTTGTCTTGAATGCCAAGCCTGATAACAGTAATTACTCATGATCCAAAAATCATTGGAGGGCCATCCTGCATAATAATGGGTTTTTTCCTAGTCTTTCCCTCTAAACATATAAATACATGGTTTGTGTGTTGTAGAACATGAGCAAGTTTTCAGAATTCCAGAAAATCCGGTATGGGGGTTTTTTTATACCTCGTATTCAGCATATAAGTAAAACTTTCTTTTTTACATACATTCTCACTGCAAACACCCTTATAATGTTTGTTGAAGTAAAACCTTTAAAGTGTTGAAAAGAAGCTCTTGCACTAGGAAAGAAAATTACTCAGGCCTCTCAAATCTGTGTTCTATTTCTCAGAACTAATTAATTCTATTTCTGGATTTGAAAAGTTTACTGTAATACTAAAATTAATGGGCAAAATAAAGTGGGTTCCTCAGTATATTAACAAGGAAAGACTTGTAACTTAGATCAGCAAAACCTTGCTACAAGTTTGAGTTATGCCTTTACAGGTTAACACAATCTGTAATAATTATCTTCTTATCTAGAACTCTATTTTTCTTTGTGAAATTCCTTGAGCAAATAAGTCACATCAATGCAAATCAGTCTAAACTGTTTCCATGCTTATTCATAGTCTTATTCATATTTCATGCTTATATCCACAAAAGGAGGGGTGAAAGGCAGTGGAAAAGAAGACTTTCATATCTCCTTTTTCTACAGAAATATTACTATTGTGGGGAACATAAATAGGAGAGCTTATTCATTATTCCTCCCTTGCTTTCATTGAGTGTTGTTTAGCAAATGGAATCCTAAAACAATATGTTGATTTGTTAGGTTTGTTTAATGAAATTCATATTTCCTCAATAGAACCCATTGCAAACTATATTCTGTGAGGAAAAACAAAAAAAAGTTTGAGTCCTTCAGCAAATTCATACAAAATAAGTTCACCCGTGGCTATAACACCATGATTTGAATGCATCCTCCGTGTCAGGAATTGCTGCACAATCAATGCACACAGAGAGAATATACCGGAGATCAATCACTCCTTTATTGCCTTGTTATTTATGCTCTTTACCATCTATTATTGATTCAGGTGAAAACTAGGTCTCACTTCTTTTCTGGTATTTTTATGTTCCTTACAATATAAATACAAATTCATCTAGCTACACTGTAGTCATGCAATGGTATTAATCCATAAATCTGAAAAGAAATTAAGAATGGGAGAGCTGAGCTATTGAGAAGAATCTTAGCTTTGGTTGGAAAAGTGTGGAAGAAGATGACTAATAGCAGCCAGTGTGTCACACAATCTATGTGAGATTTTAGAGGTGTCTAAGGACCTAGAATTTAAGTCCAGTGTTCATATTGGCCAAAGAAGAAGAATTAATGGACATGGAGATGAGTACAAAAGAAGAGGAGAGCTGGTAGAATGTGAAAATGAAGTCATGGCTCAGAGAAAACCCATTTACATTCTGGTAGCTGTCAGTAAGGAAGTGACCATGGAAGATCCAGCTGAGGTAGTCTGGTTTGAGTGCTAAAATACATTCTACAAAGTTCTCCCCAGCAGAAGCTCTGGCCAAGCTGTCACAAGACCAGAAAAGTCACGTGGTCAATGGATTGGATAAAGAAGCAGCAGCACAGCGAAAAACTAATGACTAATTCTGATGGGGTGAAAGGTTCTCAGCAGAGAGCCATTGTCATCTGTGTTGAAGGGTATGACCGACAAAGCATGTAACAAAGAAAAAAATCTTTCATGATGAAGCAGAAAAGAAATTCTTTCCCTGTAAGAGCAAGAGTCCTCAAGTAAAATAAAATCTAGTAGATTCAGAACAAAATTAAATTCTACTTCATGCAAAGGGTAGTCAAACTGTAGACATTTCTGTTAAACTGTGCCACTGCTGACCCACTGGCAAAGCTCTTCTTAGGTAGAATGAACAATAACAGCATAGGGAGGGGGAAATTACTAATTACCAATTTTCCTAATTTTAAAAGAAGGGACCATCCCCTAAAACTCCTTGCATCAAGATTTATATCTGCCATCATAAACTTTCAAAGCCTAAGATACGGATCAGATTTATCTTTTTTCTTTTTTCTTTTTTCTTTTTTCTTTTTTCTTTTTTCTTTTCTCTTTTTTTTTTTTTTTTTTTTTGGCACTGTAAAAATATCTGAGTAGTTTATCTTTAGAAATAATCTTAATTACTTGTCATGGCCAAACACTGCTTGATTCCTGAAAATTTGCACTTTGTTTCTATTCTTGCAGACTCTATTATATTCTTTTAAGTCAATGCTTATTCTCTTTTAGTTTCTCTGAGACTTTTTATCTGAGACCTGGATTTCTTTACCAAAGTTTTGTTTCCTTTGCTATGGATGCAGCAATTGTCTCTACATTGTCTCAAACTTTCCAGGCCCCTCTTCATTAAGAGGGCAGACCAGGCCCCTTTTTGGGATAGGTTTCCTTCTTTGTGAGGATGTTTTCCAAATGCATATCACCTCAAGTTTAGCAATAATGTATCAAGTATTTTTGTTGTACCTAATTTGAACTTAACCATGATGAAACCCAAAGACAGATGTCATACATAACCATAAATAGTCTGTTTTTATGCTAAGATACACCTTTTCTCTGATTTCAGGACCATATAATATTGAAGCTTCTTTACATTAAGTTCACTGTAATATGTTTATATCAGCCTTGTTATTTATTTGCTGTTTCATAGACTCCTTACCACAAGGAATACAGAGGAGACAGCAGAAGGTACATTAAAAAATTGGCATTCTTTGTTAACTAATGACAAACTGCTGTGTGCTTACATTTTTAATCACTAACCCCTGCTCAAAGAGAGGTTAATTTTCAGGGTTTTTCAGGGTTTTATTAAATACAGTGGTTGGTTGTGTAGAACACTATTCTAAGAAGGCTTCTTAAGGTTCAGTTGAAGGTATGTTTCTGCTAATTAGTGACCATATTTGCCATTTTTAGCTAGGGAATCTGAGGCTATTCAAAGGAAATCTGTTGACCTTGTTACAAGTAGTTAGGCTAACTCAGTCCAATTACTCAAACCTACCTGTGTTGCAATTAATTATTTCCTGAGCTTATGTAGTAACCTGAGGAGTATAAGTAAAATTTATTTTCCAGTAATTGATATTGATCTAAACTCATATTTTCATACATTGCATTGTTATAACCCAGGCTTTGGAAGAATCTGAGTTGTAAATGTCTTAAATGTTTTTTAAAGATTCCTTAAATCATTATGTAGTGTTTGAGTAGAAAAATTTATTGCTTTACACATTTTTCTAGTTATGTTCACCCTTGAAACCTGTTAAATAATTATTTACTGTGTCCTAAATCTAAGAAATCAAATCCACTAAGCGCTTAGAAAGATTTTAGTTAAATCTGACTAAAAGCTTGCAACTAACACTAAAATTGTGACAAAGTATTTGGGTTTTGGTTGGTGGGGTTTTTTTTCAACCTTGCCCTATTCACCTGAGGAGAAGAGAGGCATATTTCTCTCCTAGCATCATATATAAATGTATATCTAAAAGCCATCATGGCCTTAAGTATAAAAAAATATATACCTAAATAATTTAGAGAAGCTGTTTCCAAGCTGTAAAATATTCAAGTGATTTAGGCAAGCCCTAGGATCCTGTAGCAGTTGATGGTATTTTAATGTGACAGAAGAAGAGCAGAACCACATAATGCCACTGTAAGTGCACGCACTGTGTCTGACCAACGATCCTAAAACCAATCCTGTTCTCCATCTCCCAATCTGCTTTATTCCATTCCTTTGCTGCAGGTGCAAAATGAAAAGACTTAGCAGATGGAATTGATCTGTTATTTATCCTACAATGCTTTAAAGTAAAATTGGTGGTGGTCACTATTTTAAGCTGTGTGGCTGCTCTGTAAAACCTAACTCATTGCTTGCAGAATAGCCACAGAAGGAAATGGAAAATCTGAGGTTCAAGGGTAGTAAATTACACCTGGGAAATGCTAATATAGCAGATGAATTGTAATTAGGGTTTTAGACTCTGAGCTAATTGTGTATAAGAAAGTCATTTGTTCTCCACTAAAACTTTTTACCTTAACATCTTAACAGAATTGTTATAAACATGCAGTGAGCAAATCAGGGTGGTAGAACTACTTGTCCTTTGTTGATAAAAATGCTCCTGTGTATGAAAGCAGTGCAAGCTGTCAAGTGGCAAATGCTGCCATTTGTCTCCTTAGCACCTGGCTAATGATCCATGACAGAAATATCTGGGCTGAGTGATAACTGTACAGTGATACAATCAGGTGTCATGGCACAAATTTCACACCAAGGGCTTCAGTGAGGTGTTTTAGACACTTTGCTGTTGAGGACTAACATTGAAAGGGCTTTCCTGTCCAAATAAATTTGTCTGGGTGACAGAAACAATTTACAAAGCTCTAAATGTGTTGTTTGGCCTATTATTTGTAAGATCTAACTGTGGAATATTCAACATAAATAACAATCTGGAAGGTATCGTTAGGAGTGTGTCTGATTTAAACCTGCCTATAAAACTCCATGATTGATAGAGCAGGGTTTTCTCCACACTATTCTGTCAGGCAATAAAAGATAACCAGATATGGCTCATCATGATTTCAAGATGCCTCTGATACCTCTCATGTTTGCTTAGCTTTCTACCTAAGTTCTTGTCAGGTCTCAGAAGCTAATAAAGTTTGTAATTAAATAGTTAATTTCAGAAGAGCAGACTCTGCCAAAGGATATGATTGTGGTGGAATAGCCTTCTGTGTATGAGCATTCTTGTTGATCAAATGATTTTTTGGAAAATAAAGAAAAAAAATAGAAAAGAAAATAAAGCCACACCCAAGACTAAAAAAAGTACTCAAGTCCCACCCAGGCTTGCCTGTGTTTTGCTAGAATTTAACATTTTAAACAGTATTTGCCAGCAGATTGTGAAACAGGCGCTTTTTAATGATAATCTTGTGACAATCCAGCATCTCATCAGGGACAGCGCTGCCAAGCTGCTTGCTCTTAAAGACAGCACTTGCAAGGGCCACGTTTAAATATGCCAAGCAGACAAGCTTGACCCTTTCAGCCACAATGATTACCTGTTCTCCTGAGATAACGCTGACAAGTGACTGAGTATCAGAGGCCAGAAGAGAGAATCAATTCTGCACTAATGAGCATGCGAGGCTATCAGGGAAGCAAGTAGCACACAATTGGGGAGGTTAAAGACAATATTAATCTACTCACAGTGAAAGGAAGGAGTGATCCTGAACCTGTGAAATGCATTGTGTAATTTAATTTTTTTACGTGTTCTTGTTTTCTTTGTCTTAACAAATTTTGCTCTTGGAAGTTATGGCATCTCTGAGTTATTCACTAACATCATTTGTTTTCCACACATATCTTGGTGGAGCTCCTGCAGTACATAATCTTTTATTGTGTGGACCAGTATGGATGGACCAGAGATGTTATTGTCAAGTTAGTTCATAACTTAGTAGCTTGGTTGAAGAACATCCCCTTCCATTAATGAGGATAGATGAAGTCCCTTTGACCAGATTCTTTTGCGCTACAGCTATTTTGGACATTGACTATTTCCTAGACAGTGTGAAGGAGATCTAGGTGCTGTAGACTGATATGCACAAGTTGTGGGATAATTGAGTTTTCACTTGCTTCATTGTAAAACACCTCAGAGTGCACTCCTCTCGTTTGTGCTCCCAGCTCGTATACCTGTAGTATTTTCAGAAGCAGCTCCATTATTCGCTCATGAGCACCCAGAGATACAAACAGTGCGGGTCCCTGTGGGTGAAGAGCAGACTGCAGATCAGGCGCACTGAGGGAGTGCAGGATGGGGCTCTCTGCAAGGGACTGTTTCTTGATGTTTTCTGATGGTGTTTGCCTGTCTCTCGTAGAAGATGGGAGACTACAAAGGAAGATTCAGTTCATAATAACATTTTTTGTTTCATTTGCTGTGCCAATCCCCATTCCAAACCTGGCCTGCTGATTTTCCTTTGGCAGTGTTCCGCTTCTAAAAATGGTCCTAGCACCTGTCTCTGAGGCGTTGGCAGTGCAATCTCACAGCTCACCTGCTTGAGTGACTCACGGTTTCCTTGTAAGGTGAGAAACAATCCTGCTCTCACTAATCATTAGTTAAATCTTCTTTTATCTGTGATAAACTCTTATCGCCTTGACTGAAGGGACAATGACTTGATTTAAGACCTAGAAACAGCTTTCCAGCTTTGTGTGTAGTCTGGCGCTGTGCACATAACTCAAAAGTGCAGTCTAGGAATGCCAAACAACCAACTGTTATTATCTGCCATAAACTGACCTCATTTGTCTTGCAAACACATCCCACTGTCTGTTAAATACACATTCATACTAACAAAACTTGCAATTATCACTGACTGTTTCTCCATCTTGTAGCCTCAACCATGACTTTAGGACATGGTCTTGTAGACAGTGCAAAGATGGCTTGACCATAATTCAGTTTTCTCCACATATTTTTTGTTCCCCTGCTATCAGTCCAGTTATTTTCAGCTGTGTTAAGCAAAATTATGCATTTGAAAGTTGTTTCATATGCTTGATTTCTGTTTTGCTTGTTTTTCCAAAACTTCAGATATATGGAACTATAGGGGAGACAATGTGTGAGTTGCTAAGATCATTACAGAAGTTTTGAGAATTCTAGAGAAATTTAATTTACTTGGAACTGTTTAGCTCAGTGTTCCAATCACAGATGGGAAATCTGGATTTTGCCACTCTGCCATTACTTTTCAGAGAAGTGGTCAGTAACTTCCCCTGGTGTGTAAAAAGAGCAGCAGAGGTTCTTTGCCTATGTTTTGCAGTGTCACCAGTTCTTACATAATATGCCATTTAAAAAGAGCTATAAAGATAGAGAAACAATGAGGGCAGAAATCATGTTTAACTAAAGAACATAAATGGCACAAAGGGAAATCTTAGATGCTCTTCATCTGCAATTTGAGGTCAGTTAGCATGAAGTACATTCCTCTCCCTACTGCTTCCCTTTCTATACCTTCACTTAGGTCAATCAACAGTTGAGACACAATTCTCACAATCTTCAGGCAAATATCACCTCCACCTTACCAACATCATGTATTTATCATAAACATTACATTGGAAGCTTATTTAATCCTTTACAGCTGAGCAAACCAAGACCTTGTGGACCAAATATAATAAATTCGGTGTTGCAGCTTTTCATCTACTGAGTCAGAAACCTTCCCTCTATGCTGCTGATGTAGCTGTTTTCTAAATTTAACTAGGGTGGTTTCAATATCTGAATAAGTCCACCTAAAAATATCTCCTGGTCCTAGTTTCTAATCTACTACTTAGTAGATCTGTATATAATTTTATTCCATTATTTTGAGAGAGCAAAGAGAATTAGGAAAATGGAGCGGGTGGAGACCAGGACACATGACAACAAGTAATGGTGAGAATAAAAGCTCTAGAAACAGCTTTTAAGCCATTATGCCATAACTATTGGTTAGTACATTACCCTCAGCCATTTTTCTTTAAAGGAATAGGAAAAACCTGTTTATTGTTTGTATGGATGTAGCAGTCCTAGTGCAGTCTCTAGTGTTGAGTGCTGTACTGTGTGAATTGGTTTTCAAGCTGATTATGGTGCCTTGAGACCTCTGGTAGGTGGATAGGATCTAAGGTCATTTGCTGTAATACAAGAGTATTGAGCAGGACAGGACAGATTTCATCACTCTGGCTAAAGCAGAACGAAATAGTTACTTCATGCTTTAGAAATTTATCTTTTACATTTAAAGTTAGTGATTTGTAATAATTTATTATGTCTCATAATTATTAAAGATAGGAAGAGTTACTGGGGAAAGTGACATTATAATGTCTCTGCCTGTTCTCACCTTCACACCAACAAAATAATATCGTGGCTAGTTACAATAGGAAGAGCTGAAATCCAGATAATCCATGGAGTTGGTTCAACAGTTTGAAAATTGCCTTCCATAGTGAAAATGTAGAAATGCAAGTAACAGAAACCTTACCAGGGAAATTGCTTTCTTTTGGCTGTTAAGAGCAGCTCGGGTACATCCCCCCACTTCCTCTCCCTTGTGCTCACAAGCGTTAGGGATTTCGTCCCTTGGCAGTTGCACTGACCCCAGCCCCAAAATCCAAATTCCATGACCAATGTATCTGGAGCTGAAAAGGTTCAGTACCTCTGCATTGTGACTGAAAGGCTGCAAGCTTTGTATTCCTGTCACGAACAAAGCTCATGCAGAGGTCAGATATCATTTCATTAATGTTTTCATCATGGTTTTGGTTACAGAAACCAAAGATTATTGAATTGAACCCTAAATGAAGAAACCCTATATATGAAGCACCATAATATTACTTCTTTAGAAGCTTCAATGCAGAAATAACAAGTAGTTACAGATGTCCAAGCATCCTAAATTGCATTTCTTGTATTAGAGCTTTTTTCAAACATAAGTATTTTTAAAACTCAGTTAAATTACTGCTGAAAGATAACTTTTTTATAATTAAATTTGTTGCTAATAGTTTTTTTCTTCATTATAAATAATTTTAAAGGGTATTTTCAACATAAAATGTTTCGAAACTCTCAAACTATGTTCAACTCTAATTTTTCCCTCCTTTTTTTTTGGCTTATACTGTAGTTCTGCTTTTAAATACCTGGCAATAATCCTGATATTCACATTCTTACTCTTTCACTTTGTCTCTCCAGTTAATCCAACGAGTAGAAAAATCCATTATTCCTCATTTCAAGTATTATCACTCCAGGAGACAACCTAAACCAGAGAACTTCAAATACTTCTATAGCTTTAATCTGTGAAAGAGTTATACTCCCAGACTATCCAAATCTTTGTTCACATTTCCCATATTGTGGCAAAAAGGATGCTGTGCCTCCTTTGTTATGTTCATAGCTAAGGAGTTAATGAAGGTGTATGTTGGGCACTAATGTGCCATAAAGCTGATGGGGGTGGGTGTGTGTTTCAAAATTATTTAGACTTTCAGGAGGTTAAAAATTGCAAAAAGAGTACAAATTAACAATAGAGACAACCAAATGTGGAACTTGTGGATAGTCAGGACACTTTTTTGCACAAGCTGATCCAATTCTGACTTGTAACATATGGGAAAAAAAAGCCTTTCATGGAACATTCTCTCTAGTAAAAGGCCTCTGGAACTTTCCAAGTAAAATGTGCTGCCTGGCAGGTGGTGTCAGGAGCTGATGTGCCTTCAGACAATTTTATTAGGATCTATAATAAGTAGCAGTGTTGAGACTAACTAGCCTTTGGTATCTGTTGTATGTAGTCAAAGCCATTCATTTAGCACCTCTATTTTCAACTATTGCCTTGTTCCATGGAAATATTAGCTGAATTAAAGGTACTCCTGGGGTGCATTTTAGATTAACCACCATTCTCAGATGTTTTATAACTCTCTTGACAAAAATAACATTGCATGTAGAACGTCATATTTTTGTTGCAGTGTATCTGTCAGAGACATCTTGCAGAAAACAGGAAAGATAATTATTCAGCTGTAATTGGCAACAGTTAATCCCTAGCTGAAACTGAGGTTTTACTCTTCATCCAAAGTATATAAAAGCAATTAGATTTACAATAAAACATCATAAATTAGAGATGGAAGACAGAGTCTGTGAAGGAATTTGGGTTTACATATGCTCTAAGAATGACCAAATGCACTGATATTGTAAGCCCACCATCATTTGATATCAGTAGGTAGCTTCAAAAAAGGGGAGGAGGACAGTGAGGCAGTAAAATGAACCATCAGGGTGCCTATTTTGCTCATGAATAATCACAGGAAGTTATCTGGGTGTTGATCATGTGTCTGAAATGGACAATTGCATCAGAGTAAATTCCCAAAATAGTGAATTTGATCATTTGTGCCCAAAAAAAAGTCATCCTGTCCTTGGAAACCAGGTTAAAAAAAAAAAAAAAAAAGAAAAGGAAAGTATCTTTGCACTTGAGGTCCTGTGAAGAAAGAATGAACCCAATCTAAAAGATATGAGAGCAACGAGAAGGAGAGAAGTGCCAGTTGTGTTCATTCTTTGCACATCAGATTTCTAAACTAATCTTTGAAGCAACATTTGCTTTTATTCTTTCTGACTTAAGCTAATGGGATGAAAATAGCTTCAGAATATACCATTTCTTTTCCAATTTCACATAGTCACAAATCCTTTATTAGACAGCCATGACCTTCAATGCTCCAGTAAATATTTTTTGTCTTTTAAATTTGCCTTACAGCAGAGATTTAGTTTGGTGTCACTCACCACTACATACAGCATGATGATTAGCTCTTAATTAGTTAATACAGGAATATGCAGAATGGTATTCATTTGCATTAAGATGCTGACCTTTTTCAGCCTGCCTGGAAGAGCAGTTTTGGTTGTCTGTTACTTGTCACCCAGATAAAATTCCTATTTGGAAAAGTAGATCAAAAGCAGAGACGCAAATGGAGGTGGTTTGCTGGGAGGGGTTTTCAGTTTTTTCTGAAAAGAAGTGACTGTGCAAGCTGCCCAGAGATAATCACCTGGAGCTGGTGTGGACTGGGGTTTTTGTCCCCAGCATTCCGGTGAGGAACTGTCCCAGCTGAGTGACCACATTTCCCAGCCTCTTTCTGCTCTGGGCTGGCAAACAAGGCTTTGTCAGTTTGGCTTCTCAGAAACTCAGATCCTTCTCTTCTGCTGGTTTTGAGTGAGACCTGAAACTGTTTCCCAAAACAAGCCCTTATTTTTTTATCCAGAAGTAACATTCCGAGCAGTAATCCAATGCCAGAGAAGACAGCCCCAGTGCTTGTTCTGGCCCAGCCAAGCAATGCCATCAGAGCCAGAGGCAATGCAAATGGACTGAACAGGTGGTTCTGCCTGTTCAAAATTCAGCAGCAGGGAGTCCTTCAAAAGTAGACTGCAGGAGAAATGTTAAGTCAAAAAGTGCTGAACTTTTGGCACATCCCACAAATTCTTCTAACCCACACCAAGCAAGGCACAGAGAATGGCTTTTCACTGGGCTGAAAGGATTGCCCTGGGGGAAGGGGACAGTTCCTTCAGTGCCTTCATTAGAACATGCAGTTTTTCCCATTCTACCACATCTATGTGTTTAGCATAAATTATTGTGCTTTATTAATATTTCTCTATTGGGTCACACACACCTAAAAAACCAAAGAATAATCCTTTCTAGAGGCCTGACCCATCAGACCTTTTCTTTAAAAATATTGTCTTAGGGTTTATATCAAATGTGAAACAATCCTCAAGCTCTCTTGCTTTCATATTCTGTAATGACAGCTTAATTTCAATGAAAGGTATTTTCTGGTTGCAAGTATGTTGTAAACACTGAAACCTCATTTTCCAGCAGCATTTGGATGAATCTCTAGAGGGATATAGCTTTCAGGAATTAGACTGACTTAACTACTTTAGTAAAACTCAGTTTATATCTCCTAAATAGGTAGTGGTCATTCAAATCACTCACAGAAGTGTCTGATGGGTGTTGAGGCAGCAGCATGGAGTGCAGACGGACCCATTTGGCCAACTATAAAATGCAGATACATGAGTTCAATTTTTTCATAAGAGAATTTGTGAGCTTATTAGCATAGAGTTTACAGTGATATATTTGATTAAGTAATCTATTTTTTGGAAAATAAACAGATAAACTTTGTTTTGTTATATTAGAGATAAAAAACCAGGAAATATGGAAGATCTGTGCAAAATTATTCTGCAGAAAGTCTTCAAATCCTTCAAGCTGTTCATGAGCTGGTCGTTAGCGCACTTTGAGATGCTGTATGAATAATAGGATGGGTTTGGGCCCTAGTCTGGAGACAACAGCAGAGTCCATGCTGTGGCTATTGCCACATTACAGTACCCAAAGCACAGTTCCATGGGCTGGGAGTGGCAGAGGCTCCCACTGGCTGCTGAGAGGAGCCAAATGTGGGGAGCATGCTAAAGGGATTACCCAGAAACCTCTGGGAGGTGAACAAATGTGTGTTAGCACTTGACATGCATTGGATCTAGAATATTGTCCATCCCTCTCCCTCCAAGTTATCCATGAGATCAATGCAATGAAATATTTCTATAATAGGAGGGAAGGATTGGAAGGAAAGTAAGGGATCACTTTAACTTACCTTGTGAACCAAATTTCACAGTTGAAAATAACTGCCTTTCTGATATGTTCCACCTTAGAAGAACTTCAGGACTGACAGAACTTCTGACTAATGCTATCTAAGGTGAACTCTCTCTACCTCTCTCTTCCTTTGTGTTCTGCCAAGACAGTAATGTTCTGTGTTGTCACTGATTTCATTAAAAAAACCAAACACTGCCCGAATACCCTGTCCCCTGAAAACAGAAGCAAGTTAAAAATACCTTGTATTTTGTTACCAGTTAGAAAATATCACATAATAGTTCTCTATTATTGCTGAAATATTAAATGACAGTTAAAATTTTAAAAAAGAGCATGCAAGCCAGTTCTCTAGGACTGTTTTTCCTTGATAAGCAAACAGGATTTTACTGTAAGTTTCTGAATGCCTAATCCTTCCTATTATTCATTATACTCTCCATGTTATGGATAAAAAAGAAGAAATGCATCCTGTTTGTATTCAGAACACAAATTGCAGTACATAATTAGTAAAGCTCAGTAATGCTGATTATCTTAAGTAGCTGTCATGGAACAGAGTATGTAGTCATCTAAATCTCTGATGCCAAATTCTGGGGTTGTTTTTCACATTTTTCCAGGCAATGTGGTTGCATGTAACTTATTCCAACTGGGGAACCTTGTCAGCAGGTACTTGGATGAGAAGTTATGCAGCATAAGGATGTTATTTCAACAGTATTAGAACATAAATACCTCTTTTGCTCTGTCTTGGATTTATCCAGCCCTCAGAATATAAAAAGTTTTCTCAGAAAAGAGCAGGGACATAATTTCTTGGGCCACAGTGGATGGTAGGGTTCATTTTCCTTGCTCTCAGGGTTCAAGAAAAGGATGAAACCACAGAGAAAAGGAAGATTAAAAAAATACGACAAAAAATCAGGTAATTGACCTGGGTTGTTTCTTTTCTGTTGGTGGCTTTTGGCTTGGAAAACTTTTAGTTAATTATGATTTCTGAATTGGTTTGTAGTCATGATTTCTATTAAGGGATTTTCCCATTCTAACAATATTTTTGCCTGTTCTTTTGTTCTGTCATCCTCATTGGTTCTTCCCTTCCAACCCTCTCTGGAGTGCCTAATTTAGGTTCAGGGTGTACACAGATGCTGTGCAGGTGAGCAGAAGTAGGAAATGCTCAACAAACAGCAGAATTGCTCCAGTGTTTCAGTCAATGGCAGCAAAACCAACAACTCCCTACCAGGGCAGGGAGAGCTCACAGCAGCAAAAAAGAGAGAAGTTAATTTGGGGGTGGAAGACATGCTCCCTTCCGCAGTTTGAGGGCAGTGTCTGACATTTCATAATTGTGGCTTGGTTGCATCTCACGGTTCTGTGCATCCCTGCGCAGGCACAGCAAAGGTGTCCTGAGCAGATTCTCGGTTTTGTTTGTTTCTGTGTGCGAGTGTCTCACCAAAATCTGGCAGAGGAATACAGGATGTGTCACATGTGATTCTATGGAGCTCTGATTTTAATTGTGGCACGTAAAAACTTCTCCTGTGTAATGTTATAGAGAGCAGTTTCAAAAGTGGGTGGTGACAGATAAAAGGATGGGCTAATTTCTCTTGACGAGAGTATTTTTCCAGTCTAGAAAAGAGAGCTTGATATACGAACTGGGCCAAATAGTGCTTACTGTTCAAATAGGTTTTTTCCATTTTTAACCTTATCACTGACAAGTTACACGTCTCTCAGTAGTAGCTCTACACATGGAAAGATTAATATAATGGGAATCATAAAAGGGCATGATATGTCCTTCATAGATGTCATAAATATATTTCTAATGAAGCTTCCATTCTTCCTCGGCACAAAAATTTGTTTGAGGAGGGGGAAGGAAGGAGAAATTCATCATGATTTTATTCCTTAAAGCATATGCTCAGCCCTCTGTAAGCAGTGCATTCAGCTGGAGAGTCAGAGGCATTTCACAGTGATTGATTGCTTTTGCAAGTCTTGAGCCAAATCCAACCAGGCAGTTACGCATCGACAGCACATTAGACAGGGAAAGTCTGAATTTTTATTGTGTAAATTTCAAACAAAGCAAATAAATCTACTCCTGGTTTCATGCTAATAAAAACAGTCTCTGCTGTGGGATGTCTGCATTTTAATTTCTTCGGGTTTTTTTTTTCCCCCAAGGTATCTAGCTAATGATTTTGGTAATTTGTGCCAATGAAAGTAACTTTTTTTGGTAAAGTTTTGAAATCATAAAGCAGTAGTTATTATGTGGTATCTGCTGTGAAATTTTAGTATATCACGCTGTACTACAGTGCACTCTAATTTTGTTTATAGCATTTGATTATCATGTCAATTTACATCCAGGGTAGAAGAAATTGGCTGGATATCAAGCAATAAATTTTAATAGGTTCACCATCTGCATCATTTGGTATAGCATTCAGTGATTTTTGTCCTGATGTGGCAAACAAGTTATCATTCTTTAGGCACTGCTGATCTTCAGTTCTGCATGGCTGAGCTAACTGCATGTTGCTCAGTCCCTGATGTCTGATCCACACATTATGACAACCTCTCAGAGGCAGACACGGCATGAAATACCAAAATGGCACAGGTAGGCTTCACAAGTGCTGCCATTTCCAAAATCTTTGCTGAGCTCAGAAGTGGCAGAAAAGAATGTATGTCAAGAACCAGTTGCCTGATGGCAATTAGTGGTGTTTAGGGTTTTGCACAGACAGAAAAATGTGGAGAGGTGATAGGTTTACTGATCATAATACACAATTTCTAAGAAAATGGATGGGATTTTCGTGCCTGTGTCAGACTGTCTCACACTTTAAGGTTAGAAACAAGCCCAGTTTGTGAGAGTTGAGTAAAGAGCACTCCTTGGCAGAGGAGTGTGGTGTGAAATCCCTGATGCCCTGCAGGGTGCTGGGCCCCAAAGCAGGGTTTGAAGGCAGCCACAGCAGACAATACCAGCCCTGCCTGAAGCTGTATCTCTACCAGAGATCCAAGGAGCTCCCTGTGCAGGATGGTTTTGTCTGTTCTGCACTAGTCCTGGTCCCTTGGTCCTGCCTGCAGGCCCCTGGGGTCCTTACAGGATGTTGGTGCCAATAGAACCGAGACAAGGGAAGAATCTGCATCTCTTACCAATGTCCTTGCAAACTGTGCCTGTCTGCTGCCCATGGCCGGCTGGCATCTTGCAGCTTTCCTCTGTTTGCTGTCAGAGGGGGACTGCATGGGCTCCTGGGGAAAAAAAAATCATTAAACAGCCTGAACTGTTAATCTGTGAAGTAACTCTTTTTTTTTCTTTTTTCTTTTTTTTTTTTTTTGTAACCAGCACTGCAAAGACAAAAGGTAGATGTTTACAAGTCATACAGTTGTCCACAGTGCTTTTCTCTGTTCTTAAATAGACAGTGTAAATCCCAGCTGAGATGCAGTGGAAGGGTTAGGTTTTGATCTTGTAGCAGTGAAGGGAGTCAAGTGCAAAGAATTTCACATGATTAATGCTGTTGAATAATTTCTTCATGTTAATGGAGAATAATAATAACATAACTCATTCTTCTAACAAAGGCTTTTGAGTGGCATAGACATATACAACATCAAAGGGGTCTGCCACAGGTTGATATTATTCACTGGGATCAGTGTTATTTGTTTCAAGCAGGCACATAAAGAGGTGAGATCCAATTTTTTTTCAGTTAGATGAGAAATGAACCTTAATTTAAATTTTTTTTCATACACAATCTGGTATCATTATATAAAGAGGCAAGTTCTGCCAGTAGCTTACACCTATGAGTTTTCCATGAGGTCTAAAGCCCTTGTAGATTCTTCATGGCATAAATATATTCCACTGTCATCACAACTCCTTGGCTGCAAGTTCTTGATAATTAAAAAGTTGAGTGAGCCTGGTCCTATTAAGGCCAAAAATCGAGCAAAGGGATTGAATATTTTGCTAGATTTTATCCTTCTAGTCTTTCCTTTTCTCCCCTGCTTTTTCATGCTCGGTCCAAAAGCAGTATTAGGCAGTAATTACTGTCATTTGCTGTGAGAGGCAGGGAAGAGGAGCAGATAAAATCAAGCATGGTCATGGCAACAATTTCTTCTCATTATGCTGATGACTGCAATTCAGGTTCTGTTGCATGGTCCCCTTGCTTTTACCTTAACTCCTTTGGTTCAGTTTTGAAATAAGAATATGGGGGATATATATCTTTTAAATTGTGGGTTTTTTCTTCAACGTCATGTTTTGGATTAAGTCTTTTTATTATGGCTACTAAAGATGTTTGGGGAATCTTTGCAGTCTTCTAAATTGTCAAGATTTTTTTCTTTTGAACACTATTTATACTGTGGAAACATGTACAAAATACAGCCATTCCCATTCTGCCAACTGTGCTAGGCAAAAGGCGAAACCTGTCTGATCTTACAAATGCTTAATAAAAATTCCTCATGAGTAGGATATAAACTGGTTTCATATATAAACCGTAATGATTTAATTGTGCTAATAAGGATATAATCATGATATTTTCTTAGTTAAGAGTGTATGACAGAGATCTTGGATCAGAGCTGCTTCTGAAATGCTATATATCCATGATGCTTTTAGAAACAGGAGAATTATAGTTAGCACTCTAAAAATGGCTTAATTTTGTCAGGCTGCGAAACTTTTCTCCACGATTGTTACTTACCTCAACTTACATGAACAAACAACACTAATCAGTTTTGGCTCCTGGATTCTACATAAAATATTCCATCTTAGACACCTCACCAGTGCTGACTCTACCTTTTTTTAGCTTTGGGAAAATAATTGCTGCTCCTGGCACTGTTTCCCTGGGGCAAAGCTCCTGCATCTAAATTACTGACTTGCCTAACTCTTGGTGGCAGATACTTGCAGTAGGCAATATTAGCAGTTCAGTTACTGGGTACCCTTCTGATACCATTATTTTTCTAGAGATTGGAAAATTCATCAATTAATTTCATGTAAATAGGATCTAGTTGACATGTTCTCCGAAATTAATGTTTTCCTGTTACCAATATGGAGTTACTGCTTAGATCTTCAAAATCTATCCCCTACAATAAGGAAGAGTGCAAGGGAATGGCAGTCTTGGTGAATCTATGTACTTCACCTAATTTGAGAACATTTTACATGAATAGTTCACATATCCATGTTTCTTTCTATCTGAGGTGTATTTTTTTTAATACAAGGAATTTTTACTATCTTGCAGCAAGTGAGCTGACACAAAATTCCAGAAGATGATACTCTCTCATTTCTGTAGAGGATTTTCTCATTCTTTACAATTACTCAAACTTCAGCTTTCAGCAATCCCATAGAATAAGCAAAACAATATAAAATTTGATAGAGTGACCATTGCAAGGGTGTTGTAACCTCCACCTCAGTGTCCTTCTCTTCTGTGTCTATGATCTATGTCACAAACGTCTGTCTCTCCTCAGACCGAGAGACTCCACAAAAATAAAACTGCTCAAAGGTTTCTCTCTGGCAGAATAAGCAATGACATCTATTTGACAGTCAGCTGCTGCACACTGTGATTAAGAGAAAATGCTCATTGCTCATGAGGATGTTGATTATTCCCCAACTTTAGCTCAAATGCCTGGTTGCTGATTATATTCTAATGTGCTAAAATGCTTTTTCCCAGGGTTTCTGTATTTAGAGATAGTGGCTGGGAGAGGGGAAAAAATGCTTATATGTTTTTTATAAAACAGCAATTAGTTGTGATTCTTTGCAGAGACACCAGTGGGAGTTCTTTGGCTTTGAGTAGCAATTTTTATCAACTTAACCTGGTCCTGTCATACTTTGCTGCTTTACTCTTTGCTTGCACTGATGACTTTTTGCAAGGTATCTACAAGAGAAAGTAAAAGTAATTGTGTAATGTAAGAGTGCCCCCAGTGTGAAACACTGATCAGAGGGGCATGTAAACATGGACTTATAAATAGTAAAAGAGCAGTGAAATAGCACCAACCACACGACAACACTTTCAGAAGGGCTGTAATGATTCTTGATGAAAGTAAACAATGGTGAAACAGCAGTTTGTAGTCCTATGGCCAAAGTGAACTTGGTGGCTTTCTCTTGCTTTCTCTGCTCAGTTCAAAAATATCCAATCCTTGAAAACTTAAAGGAGAATGGTTCTGATTGACACAGAGCCCCAGTCAAAACTGAGTAGCAATGTCAAGTGCTACGCTGAAGTAAACATAATTTCCTATAACAAGAATGTGTAAGATTGCTCATCCTTGTGGAGCCAAATAAGCCTTTCACAGATCTCCAGCACAATTGGCTTGCATCAAAACCACTGATTAACACAGATACTTTTTGGTGTGTTTAGTTGGATGAAACATTCTTACTCTTTTCTAGATTTGCAAAGAATTTTAAGAAAAATCTTTTATGTAAGTAAAAGTTCATTGAAGTGATATATGGCAGATGCACATATGTCTTCAGGCAAAAGAAACCAAATGAAACATAAAAGTGGCTCAAAACTGAAGTAAGCATGTTCAATAGATTCCTTGGAGAAGAGAGGGGGGAAAGATGAGGCAAGATCAAAATTCACATTGCAACTTCTGCTGTAGAGCTGAGGTGCAAGTGCAGTGCTGACTTTGAGATGGGCAGATAAATCTCTGTCTCTCCCTCTCTTAAGTCAGAAAATGTCATTCTGCTAAATGGGAAAGACAATATATCTGTTCAATGTTTTTATCAGACTAACTTTGTCCACTCAAAACATGGTGGCTTGGTGTTTTGTGTAGTTTTGTTTGGGGTTTTTTATGAAATGGCTACTGAGAAGCTGTTTTGTTCAAGATGTCTCCCAAAGAAAAGGTTTTGTGAGGAATAGAATTAGGGCAGGAAGCAGGCACATGATTACTGTAACTGTATATTGCTATATAGTTCTTTCATCTGGGAGATGCTAAATTGGAAATAAATGAACTCTTATTGCTGTAGTTGAGGGAGTTCAGGAGTGTGGGGCATACCTGGGGATTTTTTTCTCCTTGTAGTAGGCTGGAAAGGAGCAATATCTGCCAGACAGATGAAAACTGAAGAAGGAAAGTCTAATATTGCCAATTTGGAAGGACCTCTGCACTTCAGAAACAATGGTTGGTTTGTGTATATTGTAGTAAAAGGAGGGGCAATTGCAACTTGAGACAAATGAAATTCAAAACTTTCAGCCTCCCTGTCCTAAAAGCTCCCAAGCCCAGAACAGTGTTCCCTTTGAGACCAGTGCTGCATTTTAAAGCCTGTTCAGTGTTTCAGGAGGACTGCTTCTCTGAATATTATCTGTTTATCTTGGGAAGAGTTCAAGTACAGGAGGAAGGGAGAGAGCAGTGATTTTGGTCATCTTGGTTTGACACATTTGATAATGAAACTGGGGTTGAGGCAGATCACAAAAATAAAGATAGCAGAACATTCAAGGCAGCCCTGCTACGTTTTGCATATTTATAAACTTGTGGAAAAACCCTAACACAAATAAAAAGCCACAAAAAAATTAAAAACTCAAGGCACCAGTGTTGAAAGTGTTTTGGACATGCAATTTAAAAAATCAACCTGTGAGTTATGTTTCCAGCAAATGATGAGTGTTTAACTTTGGAAGATTCTTCTGCCTTTGCTGTCCCAGCTCTGTGCCCATTCCAGAAGCACAGGGAGTGACTCTGAGCACTCTGAAGGTGAGGGATCCTGACTTGCCTGGCCACAGTTCCACCTATGGAACTTTATTGAATCAAGCTGTTAAGAGCTCGTGCTTTTTGTTCTGTAGGTTTCTAGTTTGAGAGATCAGAGCCACCGTTTCATTTTGGAGTGCTGTTGGGCATATCACAGACATTATGCCAGTGCAATGTGTCCCCGTGGTATCCTTCAACATGCCATGAAAACCCTTCAAGCAGTGCTATCACACACAACAACAGAACAAAATTAAATTAAGGCATGTTTTCATGTATTTGTTTCCAAATATGTATTTCCCTTAGGAAATTATGTATGGCTGACTGTTGCTTAATTCCACAAAAAATATATTTGTCTGGGCAACAACTGGAACATTATACTCAAACTTGCTGTAGGTAACTGAAATAATGGTAAGACATGAATACTGAGATAGCATTGTTTTATTTTATTTATCAGTCGTAAACAATAGAGACAGGAGTGAAAGTTATGGGAAATAGTGAGCCAGAAAAATTAATGGTATATTATGGATGGATGAAACACTACCTGTTTTCTTGTGTGAAACAAATTTGCTGTGTGCAGTAACAGTGCAAGTGAACACTTTGCCATGATCCATTAAAATTATTAAACAGGACATAAGGGATAAAAAGAAAACAAGGATGATTTAGAATGAATTGCACTTAAGGAAATTTGGCTAGATTTCTATGTCATTTTCTGCAACTATAAAGTTATGGTTTAAAAACAAAACAAGAAAAAGTTGTAGCAGACTGTCTGATTAATAAATTGCAATCAATTGCAATGCCTAATTATCTCCTTAGGAGGTTTGAAGAGATAGTAATGGATGAAGCGTGCTTTTCTCTCAGCGTGAGGGGAGCTGACTAGAACCGCTTCAAGGCTTAAAATAAACAAACCTTTGCTACAAGTGAGAAAAGGACCAAAGCCATAACTAAAAAATGTGCAGCTGATTTTCTTGTTTAAATCAGGCAAAGCCAAGAGTGTGATGTTTGTGTACAGATAATTGAAACACTGTTTTAGAGAGAAGTGTCTTCAAAATTCTCTCAAAATCCCAGCAGAGATTATTTTTCTGTACAATATATAAGGGGGGAAAAAAGATTGTGAAGTATTAGGGAGTCTTGCTCGAAGTTTGACATATGCAGTAAGCGGTTTCTAGTTCCCTGTGGTATAGATGGACCTGTTAAAGGAGTCTAAGCTCACAGTCCAAGAGAAAATATCACCAGGTTTTTAAGGTCATTCATTGTATGCTTAATCTATAGGAAAAAAAACCCTCAAAATTTATCCTCTCTTGTTAAATTCAACTGGCTTGACCAACACTTTCTCTTTTTTCTCCCTCCCAATGCACCAAAAGGGGAATTTCTGAGCTTGAAAATAAAACCCCGCTTTGGCTTCTCCTGTGTGGTTTAAATTTCCCTGTTTTGTTTTGGCTTTTTCAGTAGCCTGGGAGTCGGTGTGGGCAGGTCTCTTGTGATTCAGAGTCGTTTGCAAACCGGGAAAAAAGAAGTATTTGCGAGTTCCTTGGCACAGCAGTCCATGGAGCAGCTGCTGGGGGCTGCTGTTGGGTGGGATGTGTCTTCTCTATGAGACAGAGTTCAGTGAGATACAAGATTTGAGCTTGGAAAAGGAAGGACTAAGAGGATTATAAAATACAAAAGAAATCAGGGATGTAAAAAGAGTGAAAAGGCAGGTTAGGAGGTTTGTAAAGGTGGTAAAATTATGGGCTCAGTCAGAAGAAAAAGGGGAACAAGAGAGAAGTAACACTTTGTGAGTAAATGAAACCTTGGTGTGCTCAGCTGTAGGCAGATTTGTTTTCTGTCTCAAGAAAGATTTGATGGAGTTCAAAAAGTGCAGAGAATGGCAACAGAAATGTGAAAAGATGTGGACACTGCCTTACAAGGAAACTAAAAAAGAGTTGGGACTCTACAGACCGGAGAAAAAAAGTCTAAAGTAGGGGACACAGACAAGGGTTACAAAATTATGAAAATAAAGTGAATGAAAACCTGGTGTTCATCAAATGCCTTGGTGCTAGAACAACATGGACTGGTTGGACTGGTGCGAGGTTGGTTTAAGACAAAGGATGTACTTTTTAATGAAGGTGTTTGTGAATTTAATGGACTGTGTTGCCACGAGAGGCTGAGGTGAGAGCTGAACAGTAGCAGGCAGCTGATTTTCTGTTCTACAGTATCAGCAAGCAGAAGGAATTGGACAAATTTCTTCTGTAAGAGGACTGAATTAGTGATTGCTCATTAAAGGGAACCTTGCAGCAATGTGTGCCCCAGATCCACAAGGACAGCAGGATGGGGTGCAAGGGAGCAGCAAGGCAGGGGACTGAAATAAAGGGGAAAGCCTCTTTGTTCTCTTATTAATGCCTTGTAGGGCCCTGTCCAGAGCAGAACACAACACCGAGCAATGTCGTATTCAATAGGCCATTCCTTATGCTCTTATGTAAGAAAATGTGGTTTAATTTCTCATAAAAGGTTACCACGAACTGCGAAAGCTTTCTTGCCTAGTTAACTTTGAATGAGAACATATATTTTGACACATGTTCTCCTTTACAGCAGAGTCTGGGCACTGAATCTGTTTCAGATTTTTTTTCTTTCAGTCCAAGTAATTTATCTCCTTGCTTCCAAATTCTAAGGAGTGCACCCTGATTTTTTTTTATTTTATAACTTCTTTGAAAAATTCCACAAGAGTCCCTGGTGATTTTGTAATTATTTTACAGCAAGCTGAATAATTCTGGCACTTTAGATCTGCAGTGATAAGTATGGATTAAAACTATATTTAAAACATAAGAGATTATGCTTTTTCATCCTGACAGGGGTTCTCATGCCTGTACAAATAAGACCCCATTCCCTGCATCCAGTGCTAGCAGAAGATGTTGAAGTGGTATTATATAAGGCAAAACATGCTGATAAAAACCAAAGAAAACAATAAGCCAACTTAGGTTTCAACGAAAGTCTTATTTCAGTGGAAAAAAGATGCTAATCATTATTTACCCTGAGCAGACAGAGCACATGACTTGTTTTTGCTGTTTCCCAGACACAAATAGAAGTTTAAAAATACTAAAAACTCTAGTCACACATAGAAAGTGATTAATGGCAAACGTTAAATATTTCCTGAAAACTCTATTGATATCTCTTATACACAATGAATCACCTGTCAGCATCTTGCCATTTGAAAAGTTTTTGCTTTTCATAACCAACTCCTCCTTGAGCATTTTCAGTCTGCTCAGATACCAACCATTTAAACTTTCAGCCATTCATCTGGAGGTTTGCCATGTTCACTTTATGAATGCCCAAGTGCACTTATTATATAACCCCCCCCCCAAAAAAAAAAGCCTTTTGTAAGGACCTGTTAACAGATTACCTTTTTTTTTCTGATAGCACTCACTGTGTTATCTTGTCAGAACAGCTTTATGCTCTTTTTGATAAGCTTCCCATTCAGGACACACAAAGGATCCTGCAAATCTATATATATTGCTTACATTGCAGCTTTCCCTGCCCCACTCTCTCTCTCTTCCTTTTAGACCTTCCCCCTTACCCCTACACACACTTTTTAATCTGAAACCTTGAAAGGCAAAATATTCCAGCTAAAGAATTGATGGCTCTGTGCCCAGCTGTCATCTAATTCTTCTGTCTCCTCGCAGAGCTGTCCTCTGTCAGAGGTCACACTTCTCCCATCTCCTCTGCTGGTGTAGTGAGAGGAAAGGGAGACAGAATGATTGTGGAGAAAGCTTCCTGGAAATAAAACTGCTCAATAAATTTAGCCAAGTGCTAAATTTATAGGAGAGGAGGAGGGAGTGTTGGATTTTATTGCTTCCTCTCAATAGAGACAACAGTAAGTTTGAGCTTTGAGGTTTTGTTTTTTTCTTCTACATATCTTTGCACTTCATTTGGGCCAAAACGACATATTCAGATTTTGCCAGTGGTGCTGTAGGTTTTGCTTCTTGCAAGGGAAGGGAAGAAAGTTTCCCCCTCAGGTTTGCTTTTCTCCATTAAACTGGGGAGGTATTGTCTGGCTGGGGAATTCAGCTGTGTCTCTGCTTTCAGGAGCTGTGTTTCTATATCGTGAGGAAGCCTCTCATGGCCAGTGGAAATAAAAAGTCACAAATTTATTTCGCTTTCAACAGGCCTCCACATGGTATATTTTTTTTCTTCTCTCTCAACTCTAAATATTAAAAACTTGTGTGGAAAAAAAAAATTTCGCTAGAAGAAGCAGCAGAACAATGCATGTTTCTGCCAAACCTGTGATCTCAGCAGTCTGAGGCTGTGCAGGGAAATGTCTCCTGGCAGGCACCCAGGGAGTGCACCCTAAGGAAAACAGAGAAATGTTTTAACACCACCGTTCTCAGATGATCAATACGGGGCATCAAAGCTTAAAGCAGATATCTGTGTGCACTTGCACATGTGCTCTGAGTGCTGCTAAAATCAGCTCCCTGGTACTCATTCCCAAACTTCACTTTGTATTTCATTTTTGCAGAATACCTACTGCTTGTATTTCTAATAATAGTTTGTTTTCTGGTTTTTTAAAGGATACAAATTGTGAAACAGACTAGGGGTTTTGATCATTTTGTTTTACTTTGCTACAATTTGGAAACCAATTTTTAAATATCTTAGCAGATGTTAGGAATTCCTGGAAAGAAAATAAAAAATTCATAACTTTCCTGGCTACTTCTCATATTATGAGAAGTAAAAGCAAAAAAAAAGGGCATATGCATTGATCCTAATTTCAAATAAACTTATAAGAGATATAGGCTAATGTGAAACTACATTCAAGATATTTCTAGCAAAATTAAATACCAATAAATTAGATGTTAATAAGGGGACACATTCAAAAGCAGACATGGATGCATTTAATGAAGATAAAAATGTGAATGGGGAGAAAATAACAAAAAAAAAAGATCATGGGAAACAGGTGAAAGATAAGAGGTTGCTAAGGAGATGGTATAATTTTTGTTAGAAAAATTAAGTGAAAATAATTTTTATTTCTACAATCGCACAAAAAGAAAGGAAATAGCATTTAGCAGACATTAAAACTATTAATTGACTTTAAAACAAGATGGATGGCTGTAAAGGAAAGGCCCAAATGGGAGGCAGTGACTTTTCACAGGCACTGATGCCACTGAGGTGGAACATGCAGCATTCACTGTTCTGAGACAACTGTTTGAGAGGAGCTGAAATGGGACAGAGTCACACTGAACAGAGAAAAAACAGATTTTATGGCCTTGCAAGGAATGAACTGCGTTGAGGATGTTTAGGATGAGCTCAGTGAATTGTCACTGAATTCCTGTTGTGATGGATATGGCTGTTATCCGTGCCAGCTTAGACAGGAGTGAAAGTTTGCTGATGCCTGGAAATGCTAGAGAGCTAAAAGCCATGAAAACCAACAGTGACGCTCAGGACTGTGTGGGACTCTGAAAAACGATGACAGAAGATATTAAATGATCATTTAAGGCTCTAAAGAGATCATTAAAAAGCAATAGAGATGCTAAATAGAACTTGGATTTCTGCCTCTCCCCTCTCTCCCATACTATGAGATGACAGAGGCTTTTAAGGCCAGAAATTATAATGAACAGACGCTTTAAATGATACTTTTACAAAGATGTGTGAAGAAACAGATCTTCCCAATCCTAGTAATATGAACTGCTTTACATCTACCCACACATCAAAACTGTGATTAACCCTGCACCACCCCAAACATCCTCCTTGTTCCAGCAGCCCCCGCTTGCTGCGAAGCACAGGGTGGCGTTTGTTTTTTAAATAATAAAGAAAAGGCAGAAAAAGCATAAAGAAAGACAGACAGCTCCATAAACTGTCATAACCTGTTGAAAAGATTGACTCTGAACTGAAAATACAGACAGCTCCTCTACCATCTGTTATACCTGGAGATATCTGGCATGTGGCTGCAGCAGCGTCAGGTGGGAAAGCTACAGGAGACATTCTAAGGTCATAGGTATGATAAAAACAGAAAGAAAGGATGCTGTGTAGGTGTTGGATGCCAGGAATGGTTTCCTGATAAATACCACTTTGAGGGGGGAGAAATGAAGGGACTCCCATAATGCTGAAAGGAAATAGAAGGAGTTCTGAATAAGCACAGAGGGAATAAGAAGGAAAAGAGAACTCAAGGCTCTGAGGTGACGCAGGGACAGCGCCAGATGCCTGTGTGCTGACGGGGAGGAGGCTGACTCCTGCAATACAGACTGAGAGCTCTAGACACCTTCCACCAGGCATGTGTAGGAATTGAAAGGTCTACGAATCTCTGGGGACTTGGGCTTGGCATCTACTCATCAATGACATCCTACCAAATAATTTAGCCACAAGACAGCCAGTTTAATCTTTTGTCATTGAGTGGGCATCCTGAAAAATTTAACTATTCCCGTTCTCACAGTCTGCTGCTATTTTGGAGCAAGTTCTGTGTTTGTTTAGAAAGCACTCAAACAAGCACTGGCTTGCTTTACTTGTGTCCTTGGGTTTGGGATTCGTTTACACAAAATTAGGGCCAGATCCCAGCTCATGAGTAAAGGATAAGATCATCACATTATGCCTGATACTTTAAGATATTGAATTACATACATACATCTATCAAAAGGAAAAAGAGAGCTCTATTTTAATAGTGAGTTCATCAAATGTTGAAATCATTCATTTGAATTCAGTTGTAGTAACAGAAGAAGGTGAATTCTGGAACAGAAAGTAGGGGGAAAACATTGTAAAGCAGAATTAGAAAATATAAAAGATGGCAAAAGGGAGAGATTCATTTAGCTAGAGAATTTTTCTGACTAATAATTACATTTGAAAGGCCAAAGAACACACACTCCTTATGGTCTCTGTGATTGGAGAGGATATGAAAGTATTTGGAATTTGACTTGATGAGTAATTTCTAAATGCAAATCTGCCGTGGTAGAAGCTCTCAAATTAGCATGAAGTCAGCTGGGCTCCACTAATTCACACCAACTGTGAAGCACATTCAAATTAGTTTCCATCGGGGTGGACCTGGGTAAAAGTTCATTTTACTAACAGAAATCTCTATGGAAAGGATCCATAAGTCAGCAATAGACAGGTAGTAAGAGAATTCTTTTGATCTAGGTATGGCATAATTCAAGGAACTTGGGCTTATTCTGCAACCATGTAATGGTTAAAAAAATCCCCAAGAGGATTTAATGCATGATTCTGCAAATTTCATTTTGGTTTTCCAGAATGAAAATTTTTCCACCTAAAGCGCTGATGGATGAAGCTGGACAAGTTCTGCTTTAGTAATCAAGTAGTCTTCCTGGGTTTGCTGCATTTTTTTCATTATACCAAAATAATTTTCAAATATTTTTCTCTGAATGTGATCTTTTTCTTAAATCTCTCAGTTTGCTGTTTGTGTGTTGAACTTTGTAGCTTTATAAACTCTGGAAAATATATTTTTCTGTTCTAATATTGAGCGGTGAATTACTTAACTTGCTGAATTAATGGTAGAGGGGTTTGATTCTGTAATACACATTACCTGATTATTGTTCTGCTTGAAATCAGTTGACTTTTTCATATGAATACTGGCACAAATATGGGAAAATACAGCCAGATACCCTTACTGGCAGTAAAATCTGGTGGGGCTGTTTCTTGTGGAGGAAAATATCTGTAAGACACATTCTGATTTGTTTCAATCCTATCTGTTCTCCCTTTTGTTCTGTGAAATAAAACTTGTATCTTTCTTATGTAAATCTAAGATTACTGTGTGATATTACCTGAATTATCTTTTATCTTGCTTAGGCCCTGATTTCACGTAGAAAACTGTGTGTGTTTCTTTCTGAGCTCTCTGATGACAGAGGTCAAATCCAGAGTTTCGGGAGGATTGTCTAATGATGGACTGAAGTTGCAGTGATTTGTAATCCAGCAATGACCTTCTCAGATTTTTGCAGACATATTCAGTTGTGGTTTAATAGCCATAACCATGCACTAGCAACAGAGGGGGTGTGCATTAATATCACATTCATTTGACACTGTTGAAAATGGTTTATTATGTAATTAAGTATAAATATGCCACAGTGAAATAAATATCATAGTATTGACATCAATGAGCCAGCTGGAACTCAACCCTAGATGCTCTGCTAATATTCTATATAGAGAAGCTTGTTCAGATAATCACTGATCTTATCTCAGGCATCATCTAAGTGTTGTGTGAATCAGAAATTACCTACCCTCTTCTGGGGCTCCCAGGGGCTGCTATCTCTAGTTCTCATTGATTAAAACTAGGGAAAAGCCTTGACATCACTGTCTGCATGAAAACAGAAAGAGAAGAAAACACGAGCAGTTATTTCAGCTTGCAGAATGGAAGAATTTTGAAAAGATTCATGTAAAAGTGCAAACTGTAATAATCCAAAAGGGTTATTACAGTTATTATTACTCTGAACTTTTCACTCATAGCTGCTCTAAGTGGCTGTGTACTTGGAGATTAAGACGACTGCTCCAATGTACTTTTTGCTTCATCACCTTCTTCTCTACTCAACCTTTTTACCTCACACAGAAAAAGGAAAACCCTGAAGTGCTTTTTGTAAAAAAGGCCAGTCAGAACAGATCACAACTGCAGGGCAAGCAGAGTTTATTTAATTTCATTTTCACGTACCCTTCATTGTCTACTCTCTTTTCCATTCTCATTTCCATCTGGAAGGCTGGGAAGGCAGCTGGCTTCCCAGCAGACACCAACTCCACAATTAGGGAGCTGGCATGCAGCTCCTGCTTCCCTCTTCGTGGAGCCTGTCTGCCTTGCTGGACCTCGTGGCACACTTGCCCAGCCTAATCCATCTGCACCGGGGGCCTGGCTGCACCTGCTGGCCCCGGGTCAGGAATAGGGAGGGTTCAATGTGCTCTGCAACAGCAGAGACCTTGTATGTGACCAGGCATCAGCAAAAACAGGGACTGGGGTGATCTGAAGCCACTTTGCTGCGTTTTCAGTGCTCTTGTGTTGGGTATTTCTTTGGGGTGCGCCCAGGCTGTCTCACCAGTGTGGCACAACAGTGTTTTTCTTGTCCTGCTGACTGTAAATCAGAAACTTCCTCCTGAAACTGTTCCTTGCACACCTTTCTGCTGGGAGGTTCCACACTGCCTGTAACCTCTGAGCAGCACTAATCTTCGAGGCTATTTTTAAGCGTGTTCTGCTGTTCTCATCCTCTCTGTTGGTTTAGGTTTGCCTAACTCAGAAATAGTCTGGACTTCAGGTGTTACTAAGGATGTTTCTGATATTCAAAGCCCTTTCAAAGTTTTACTGCACTTTTCTTGCTTCTCTGAGAACCAGCAGAGCATGATCCGTAGCTGTTTGCTTGTTCTGCTCTTGGCTTGCCTACAGGTTAGAGAATCAAAAAGTTCCTGTTTGAAATTAAGGGAGCTGGGTGATTTGAAATCCAGATGTGGGTAAACAAAATACAAGCGAGAAGCTTAGATAACAAACACACCTGGAGCGTGACTGTTATATAACACTGTATCCCCCAAGCAAAAAAAATTTCACAGAAATTACTTGAAAGGAGGTTATTTTAGAAATTATAATTGTGGCTCTTGCTGGAATTCCTAGTTCAGCAGTTTTATTTCTCTTTTCTAGTAGCCTGTGTCCTTTCCTTTTCTCCTCCTACTTTCCTGTGGTTTTGCAGAGCTGCCCAGTGCTCTGTCAAATGCACCAGATTCAGATTTAGGGATTTCTCTTACTGTCTGTGCTTCTGTCCTTCAGCCACATCCATCCCCACAAAATATTGTGGATAACCTTGGCATCTCCAAACTATCATCAGCCGTGTCACCTTTGTTATTAAACCAAATGAGATCTAAACAGTGTTCCAACAACAGGGTGCTCCATGCCCATCACAGAGTGAGCATTTCCTTAGTCCTGAAAATGTATCATGATGAAATCTACCACATAATGTTAATAAAAGCTAAACTTTTTATGTTTTCTATATTTTTGATTCAATAACAATTGGGAGCCTTATGTTTTTGCCTCCTAGTAAATCCAAGCCCAAGTTTAGATTTTATTTTTCCATCTTCATTTTCTGGATTCATACAAGAGTTATCTAAAGAGAACACAACATTTGTATACATCAGTTACTGACACCAGTTATTTTTATCTTTTGCTTTTCCCAGCAACCAAGCCTTGTTATCCTCCTTGTACAGAAAGGAGTTGCAGGCAGGGGGGAGGGCCACCTTGGAAAATTCAGGAGGTGCCAATCTGCATCTTCCAGCTGCCTTATAACCAGGGATGGGCGACTGACTTCATCCTGCAGGGTTGAGCCTTTGCTCACTCACTGTCCTTCCGACTTCTTTACTTCCTCAGAAACATCTTTTGCTGGTTTGTTTTACAGTGAAGGCAGAGTAGAAAAAGGGGAGATAGAAAGTTGATTCTAGAATCAAATTCTAATTAATTTGAGCACCATTAGAGACCATTATGCCACTAAGCCCAGCTACTCTTAAGGCAGCATCAGTGCAAATGGGGGTTTTATGTTAGAGCAGAAGTCCTCCTGTGCAGTGTTTAGTTTCCAGAGCATCCGATCTGTTTTCTTAGTTTTTGGTTCTGCAGAGCTGACCTACAGCTGAAATCTCAAGAAAAACAAATATTATTTCATTTAGTCATAGTGACTAAAGTCAGAACCAGTTTCTGGAAAGTGTAATGAAACCTAACACATCAAGAAAAACTTGCTCAAATTATTATATCCTTGATGACAGTTTTTCCAAATTCTTTTTCTACACTTCCTGGAGCCAGAGGTCACCTGGTCACGTGCCAAGGTGTTCCAGTCCTTTTGTCCAGAAGCTGTTTTTAATCCCTTCATGCCTGAGAAAGATCTCGAGGGGGGTTACCACATCCTTCAGGCAGAGATGCTCTGTGTATCCTACAAGTGGCATCCACCTGCTGTTAGGATCAGCCTTGTTAAGTTTCTGGCTGGTGCTGCCATCCTCCAGCTTTTGATATTGCATCTGCTTAGCAAAAGGAACACTCCAGGTGTTACTTGACTTCAGTTTTTTTTACAAGATTTTTTTCTTCATCCTGTTGCTAATTTGAATGTCTTGGCCACACTCCAATGCAAGTAATTACATTCTGTCTGTCTAATTTTCCCTGCAGTTCCTATTGCAGATGTTATTTGTCACTACTTGCAAGAGTGGCACTGCTGTTGAGTTTCCAATGCATATTTGGGTAATGGAGAAGAAAACTGTGAATGGAGTCCAAAAGGAGTTTGCCTTTCTCCCCTTGAGATTAAATATCACATTAATAATCTGGTTTTGGGTGGGTAAAAAAAACAAAACACATTTGGGTCTGGCAAGGGTGGTGCCAAAAATGGCCTTTGTAGCAATGTGTTCTTTAGATCAATTCTTTAATTACCAGAAACAAGTTGGATGTAGAGTTATTACATTTGAACATCTGTGTCCAGAGGTCCAAGATTTCAGATTTTTGTCTAGTTTAAACTGATAGGTCACATTTAATTGGCCTTAGTTCAATAGAATTTATATCAGATAAGGCCACAACTTTCAAGGAATCCACACTCAGTTTTCATGATCTCTGTAGCCTCTGCCCTTGAAGACCTTGATCTCTAGGAATTAACTTATATTTCACCAGCTGCATAGAAGAAATGGATTAATGACTATGTTTCAGCCATCACTTGTGGTAAGATAGGAAAAGGCTGCGAGCAGCCTAGACCTTGCTAAGTTACACTGTGCCCCCAAACAAGAGGAATAAACAACCTTATAAGGGAAGCAAGCAGAAAGGGCACGTGTGGAGAGTTTGCTAACCAACTGTAAGGTAGCAAGGAACACCTGAAAGATAGCAAGGAGCACCTGTTATGGTCAACTGTAAGGTAACAAGGAGCACCTGCTATAACCAACTGTAATGGAAGGTAACAAGGAACACCTGTTATGGGTGTGGCAAAGAGGGTATAAAAGACTGTACCGCAGGATAATAAATGGCAGAAGATGGAGTTTGCCACTGTTTTGTCAGTTTGTTTTTCTTCTTTTTTTTCTCTTTTTCTTTTTTGTCTGCCATCCATCACTGAGGTTCTCTCACATATATCTGGCTTCTGGTATGTGAAATAATTCATGAAAAATTGTCTTTAAGGTGATGTGGGAGATCAGTAGACACAGAATAGAACTTTAAACCTTTATGAATTTGTTAGGTTATCTTTCTTACTCGTGACTTGCTATGATTTATCGTGATAATGTTTATTATGGTAGACATTTATTGTGACTTCTCTGGATTAGCTTGTTTTAAACAAATGAGCTTTGTTCTCTAGATTAGTTTAATCTATATGTATTCTACAAGTGGTTAAATCTGAATAAGCAGATATCAGCAAAGTGTAGTATGGCTCCATGAAATTTAATTAAAGATGCTTCTCTAGAAACTTCAGACCTGAGAATTTACTGTAAGCTTAAAAGCTTTAGCCTCTTGCATTAAACATGGTTTCATTTCTGTGGTTTCTTAAATTATTCTACTTGTCTAGATAAATAAACAGGTAAACCTAAACCTCTGTTTAAAAGAGGACAGAACAATTTTGGAATGGAATATCTTTTCACTTTTGCCATAACAGCCATTTTACACCTCAGTGGCACAAGAACAGATCTGCTGACTAATTGACCCTATGTTATATAAGGTCTGGGGGAAGACAAGGCTTGTAGAAATCTGGCATAGGACAGGGAAAAAGAGTCCTGATCTGAGAGAGTCCCTTTCCCACAGGTACCTGGGATGTTTTCTTAGTAGCTGAGTACACACAGATCTTTCTGGAGTTAACATCTAAACAGAGCCAGGAGTACTTCACCTCTTTACATGCTATGTTTCATTTAATAAATGTTTTTGAACATTTTGGGTTACCTTTCAGACCTCCTCAAAAACAGCACTTCCCCAGTAGTTATTTTTAATACCTACTGTTCAAATAGCCTTTGAAAAAAAAAAAAACAAACCCTGAATAACCACCAGAGTTAATAGAAGTGTTGCAGTATCCTGTTAAGTTTGCTTCTGTCTCTAAAAGATGTTTTTTAGTAATACCATGTCAATACCTATTTCTAACCGCAGGGGAAAAGTGCTCTGTGCATAAACTGTGATGATCTTTCCCTGTACCTTCTGCCGGAGGAAGGAAATACAGAAGGAAGGAAATATCTCAGAAGGCAATACAGACTCGTTGGCTTAAAGGCTTACAGGAGCAGCCTTGTGCTCCTTGCTTATGTAAGTACTTGCTGAGATACTTCTGATAGAACTATTCTGCTTCCCAAGGCATTAGCTGTTCTGCTGAGGTGATATTGCATTACAGTGTGCCGTGGAATGTTTCTAAATAATAAAAGCAATATAATTTTGGTAGCCTTCTCTTGGATATTAGACTGCTCTACAGGGTATTCATTAACATGAGGGAGTGGAGCCTGACTGGTTGCTCAAGCTCCCCTCCTTCACTGATTTAAACCAGATTGTATATATCTGCAATTCAATGAAGAACTTGCATAAAATTAAATCCCTGTGCCTTATTATTTTTCTCCTTCACCTCAAAGCCCTTGTGAGAAATGTTTTAATTAAAGAAGCATCACCACAGCTTTAGTCTCACTGGTAAAACTTTAGAACTGACATGATATTCTTCCCTGCTCTGTAAAGAGAAAGGGGAAAAGAGGTGTTGAGAGGGAGACAGGAAAATATTCTCTCCCTTTGTCGAAAATGAAAGAACAGATTTGCAGCAAGTATTGCTTTGTACTTCAGCTCCTAAACATCCACTTTCATAAAGCATAGCTCATGTTGTTGAAAACAGCTACTTTGAGAGTGAGGAGATGTGGGTAGATGTTTGTCATTGTTGGGTTAGGAGATCTCACACCTCTCTGTGCCATTTGTATTGGAACTGGAATGGTGCCCATAAAGTGTTTCTGTTCTCTGTAGTCTAAGAAAAAGTGGTGGTTCGTGAGATTGATACAGTTTAACTTTTGTAAAACAGGTTTACCACTCTCTGAGTGCTCACAGCACTTCTGCATTAAATATTTTCCTCTCTGTAAAACACAACACAGCTGAATTCTACCCTGGAATAGCATCACCGTTCTGACTCAGTCCTACAAAACCCCGCAAAGTCAGAACTAAGACTAAAATAAGCATCAGAAGTCTCAATCTTTAACTCCTGCCAGAGTGCAGAAATGCTCTGAGGTGGGGCTGGTGGCTTTGAGATCAGAGAGTTGAGCAGGGTTTCAGATTTCGGCCCTATTCCAGCCAAGCACTCAGGCTGGAGTCCTGCAGCAATGGAATATCCAACTCTCTTTGGACGGTGGATAACCAGCTACAGCTGACAGAGAAATTTCACTTTCTAGCTTACGTTGTTCATGTGCAGGGCTGATCGCACAAACACATCAATTAAAGACGGCATATTATTCAAACTGCTTGATTTATTAGGTGATTAACTCTGGTATGTTCCTAGCTTGAGCAAGAGTCACAGTCACATCGCCTCATCCTCGAGACTGAGAACAAGCACTTTGCTGTTGTGTATAAATGGTGTGAGGCTGTGCCTCCCCTGAGCTGTTTTCAGACCACAGAGCTCCCTGTTGCACCATCTTCCCTCCGTTGCTCATGAAGAGTTCACTGTAACATTCCAACAGGGAGCTGAGCTGAAACTGCAGTTTAGTAAATTAATATTTGCATTACAGATTTGCAAATATATATATATATGTATATTGTAGGGGCTAGCAGAATTGATGGTCTTCAAATTTATGGTCACTGTTCAGCCCAAGGTGCCATCTTTAAGGAACAAGTAAAGCTAAGGTACTTTCCAGTTGTGCTCAAGAAGATAAGAATGCAAAAAGAAAAAAGAAGGGGGGAAATAACTCACACCCTAACCTGTTTTTCTATTTTTTTTTAATTAATCATATCATCCTAGTGAAAATTTTAACAGTAAAATTTCCTGCTGTCATAGCATCATTTGGACTTTCATTTGCTATTTTAACAATTTCTTCTATAAAAATTGTGTGTTTGTGGTTGTATTCTGGGACAAAGATCACTGTGTTTTCCTACATGATGGAAGAGGCAGTTTCCTTTCTTAGCAGAGTTGCTACGAGACTTTATCAATTACTGTTTGTAGATAAATCTGAAGTTGCAAACAGAAGTTGGTAGGGATCAGCAAGAAACTGTCATTTTTTGAGACTGTAGGAAATAAATCCTGGAAATGTTGTTCTCTGCTTATCTTACTACGGAGCAGTTTGTGGGGTTTTGTATCCTGAATGCTCTGGAGCAGCAAAACAAGTGTATTCACTGAGGCTGCAGTAAATGACAATGGTTATGGACAATTATTTTGAAATCATTCTCATAGGCCATAGCTTTCAGAAAAATATCATATTGCATTTCTTCAAAACAAAGAGCCTCAGTAATTATTCATCTTTATTTTACCAGGCTGGTTAAATGGTTCAGTGGCCTGATTCTGGCTGAACAAAGGAAATGGAATAAAAATGTAATCATATATTTGTGCTACAGTTTGGCCATGCTTCTCTGTTTCTAGAAAATTTAATGCCTGTTAAAAGCATCCATCCTGCTGCATATGCACACAGCTGTGGCTCTCTTATTGTTTTGAAAGGTCCTATTTGTCATTGTACTGCGAAAATGTTGCAAAAAACCCAAAGTTCTGCTCTCTAGTCCTCTGCTGGTGTTCCATCGATTCTCAAACTTGCTATCTATTATAGACCAATAGGTGTGACAAGTGTACTCTGTTTTAAAGCTATGTATAGTCATAGATGTCTTTTTTAGAAATCAGCGGAAGCTAAAACTGTGCAAATTCTGTCTCTGCTACAAAGGATTTTCTTTCCTGTGCGCAGTACAAATAGCAGAGTATTCGATGTGCAGGGCTGATTAACTGCATTGACTGATGCAAGCAGGCAGCTCTATTCACATCCAAATCATTCACAGAACACTTCTCAGAACTCAGCCAGGGCTTATGTGAGCACATTCATTGATCTTTGATGGAGACCACAGTTAGGAATTCTTGTTTGATTAGTAAAGGAAAATCATTTTTCCTGGCTTTTGAAAATCAAACTGAATATTCTACAGTAGCGATGACTTTGCAACCCACCAAGTTAAAATGGTGAAAACTTGCAAGTTTTTATAGAAACACACTAATTTGGAGATATTTATATGACAGGAGAGTTTAGGACAGGCTGTCAGTTTTTAAAACCTGCTGTTCTTCCTACATCTTCCAGACTTCACCCATTTTCCAGAGCCAAATCTCCTTCAGAGTCCTCTGTTTTTCCTTTTCCTCAAGCAATCTAATAATAGAATATCATGTCTCCAGGATTTTTTGGGAGGATGGGGCAGAGTCTTCCTTTTATTTTTCTTTTTTTTTTTCTCTAGATTATCTCTGCCTCCTTCAAGTAGTGTTTGGACATTGCTCTCAGGCACATGGTGTGATCCTTTGGGGGGAGTGTCCTGTGCAGGGATGAAAGTTGGACTTGATTCCTGTTGGTCACTTCCAGTTCAGGATATTCTAGAGTTCTATGATTCTCATTTAGAAAAAAAAAAAGTGAGAAAGGTTTTTTCAGCTTTTCACACTGTAAAATGTATCTATTGGGTTTTTTCTTTTAAATACAATACTGTTAATATAGTTCTGTCTAGTTAATATCAGGGAGCAGAAGTTTATTTGGTTATTACAGCATTAACTGGGTCTTTTTGTTAACAATTAGATTCCCCAAGGCTCTGAGCAGACATTAACAAGTTAATGTGCGGAGGCCAACAGTCCCTAAGGTATTTGCTTCCACCCATCAGCTTTGGACAGAGAACTCCAGTGTAATATCATTTTTTTTAAAAAAAAGGAAAAGAAAGCAAACCCTTCTTAGTGAGGCATTCCCGCAAAAGCCCACGCTGATCCCTCTGGGACACTGAAATGTGGGACAGCACAGGCAGTCCTGGCAGGGCCTTAGCAGCTCAAAACCTCTGTTTTCAGCTCAGTCCTCTGGGCCCAGAACCAGAGAGGAGGAGCTGCAAAGCACATTTGAGATGTCTGCAGGGGAATGGGGAATTCCAGGAGATGGACTGTGTGTGGTCACAAGCAAGGACTTCAGCCTATCTTGCATCTTTTGCTATGCTTAATAGCTAATGGATATAAAAGAGATTAAAGATACCAAACTTCTCAACTCCTCCTTTCTTCTCTCCCAGACACAGCACCACCACTTTATAAACAAGGGGAACTTTTGCAGAGTATCCTAAGCTTCATCTTTAGCTCAACTGTTCCTTCTGGGCCTCCCAGGGGAAAAGAGCATTCTCTTTTTGTTATCTCTGAACAGCTAAGGAAGCTCTCTTCAGTCCTGCTTTGTTTTCACATTCTAATAAAGTAAATAAAGCAGGAATAACTTGTGACTTTGAACCAAGTTCGCCTGCCCTTGCTGATTGTAGATCCAGGCTTCCCTTCAAACAGAATCTTTTTTTCCCACGTGCATGCTCCAAGGAGGTAAGAAATTACTTTTGTTACCATCTTATGTCTCTTTGTCCTGGTCTGTGTTCTGAACTGTGGAAGTTCCATGGCTGGGACTCCAAAATACGTGGAATTTTCCATGTCTAGAGAAGGGCTTCCTTTCCTTTCAGGGTGCTCTAGGTTCCCCAGTTGGAACTGAATATGGAGCTTTACTTTGCATTTTGCAAAGTGTTCTGGGCTTCCTTTTACTGTGGCTTGGTGCAGCTGCTTAATTAACTGTTTCCAAAATCTAAGAAACTATAAATCTTCATCCCAGCAGGAGCAGCATTAATGTTCTCAGTGATGAAAGGCAAACAAGATAGTGTGTCACAGCAGGATGCCTCTTTCTATAGGGACGGATATTTCACCGCCTTATTAATAGCAAAGTTTTATGGGACTAGTATAAACATATTTATTTAGAAAAGGGAAGTGGGGTTTTTAAATTTATTTTTAAGGTAAATATTTAAATTACTTCAAAAATTTTGACAGGTCAATATCAGTGATGTCATCCCTCATCCAAGGAAGTTATTATCGCAGAACATGAGGATTTGAATTAGATCACAAAGACTTTTAAATCAAAATTTAAAATAGGCTGCAGTGGTATATATATTATTTGGGTTTTTTTAAATTAAAATATTACTAACACTCCTCCCCAGACATATAAGTATTTGGACTGAGGGCATAAAATAAGAAGTCTTGAGGAAGACCTTATTCATTCCTTTTAAATCCAAATAAAGTACTCCAGTAAGTTAATACTGTGAATCTTTTTAACAATGTCAAGAAATCTGCAATTTTTTGTAAGTAAAACACCAAGTTCTTTTTTATTAGTATTATTACTTAATTCATAGGAGTCTGTGTTCAATCAATTCCCCATAAATATATTCTCTGGGACACTTCTACTTTTTAAAAAAATTAAATATAAATATCTTCATAGGCTGTCATATTTTTGTGTTAATATAAACCTCTGTATTCCAAGTGAAATTTATGCATTATTTTAGGCTTCCAAGTGTTTAAACCTCTCTGTAGCCTAATTTTAATCAACTTACTCTTTAAAAGAAGAAGATCAAAATGCACTCTTTGGGCTGAGGTCCTCCCAGTTCACATGGTTGTCTAATATCTGAGAAAATTTTCAAGAATACGAAGAATAGTCAGGGAAATTAAGACAAAAAATGCATTGTATTCTCTCCTATGGTGAAAATTTTTCCTCTTAAGTTTACTTTTTGTAGATTTTTACATCTCATTTTTCATAAACCTGATCCATACCATTTTTGGAAATCATAAGGAGGGTACATGGATCCCACTGTTAACCACAAATCTAAATGATTTATATTCTCACTATTGCAGAAGAAAAAAAAAAGAAAAAGAGTCTGTGATACTTTCCATCTTTTTGACTCCAGGCAACCCTGGGGATGATGGAAATTCCCCTTCGCCCCTCTAGTGCAAGCATAACGACTGACACTTTGGAAGGGCCCTACGTTTGTGGGATTCCCCGGGAGCAGATGAACAATCCTTTCATCGCTGGGGGTGACACCGGAGGCCCTGGCGTGGGGGTGGCCTGGCGCTGGCCTCGCCCCAGAGCGTGTGCTGCTGTCACTGCAGCTCTGCTCGGCCACCAGAGCTCGGCAGCTGTAAAAGTCATGGCAGGATGGTGTCCTGTGCATAGAAGTACTTAAGGGAAAGGCATAGTAATTCTCCCTTTTCGTTCCACCAGCAAGGAATCTGTTTTATCACTCATTCCTGTCTTGTTAGGGTTATCTCCAAGGTGAGTGTTTGCATATTTTGCATTAAATAATGTTAGCTGGTTAATACCCAGAACTGATTTTGGAAAAGCCTTCTTTAGATTTCTTGATAAAGCCAGTATTAAATGGGAGGTGCTTTATTTTGGTTAGGCTTTTTTTTTTTTTTTTTTTTTTTTTTTTTTTTTTTTTTTGTCGTGATGTTTTTCATAAATTCTGGTTTTATCACCCAGAGTACATTTCTATGGGTTTCAGGACATATCTAGCTTTCAGCTTACTGGTATTAACTCTGCCCTTTTGAATTCGATTGGAATTGACTAAATGGATTAAGAAGTAAAAATCCTTACCTTAAAACCAGCTTAAGGCCAAGGAATGAAGATTCCTGATTCTGCTGGTTATCCCGACACACTTGCTTGCCTTTAGCATTTCAACTATTTGAGATGAAAATCTTTGCAGGTGAGAAGCAGAGGCAGTTTGCTCACTATTTGCAGATTAGAAGCTTGATTTTCAAATTGCAGATATATAAATTGTAACCTGCAGAATGGTTAAGAGAAGCACACTCTATTGATGGCTTCTAAGCCTCTAAGCTGTTACAAATTCCCTGAACCAATTCTGATAACAAAAGTTATTTCCTGTAAGTAGTGATGCACACTGACTACATTTCATCTTGGCTTCTTACTGCAGTCTGTAGTAACAAAGCAACTTTTTAAGAAATTCAAATTAACCTAAGGCAAACAAAAGTATAATTTAGTCTATTCTCAAAGAGTGGCTCTCTCCATTTATGTGCCGCAGATGCAGTTACTCAATAAGCCACATGTTAATGATTTTTTTCCCAGTATTACCTTTGAGAAATGATGAAAAAATATTAATAGAAACTTGTTGAGGCAAAGATATTGGGCTGAGTGCAATAGGAAGTGACCAGAGCTATTTTTCGTTCAATTTGTGTAGCAAGAAGCTGCTTTTCTAACAAAAACACTGAGCTTGTGCACAAAGGTATAGCAGATGGAAGAAAGATAAGTCACAGATATTACAACTTGTAACTACAGCAATCTAGCTTTTAAGACATTGGGGGTTTTTTCAGTCCCTGTTTCATGCTGAAATGAGAATTCAACATTGCTGCAGTTTTCATAGGTAAACTTGCTTCTTCAGAGCTAATCGGGCTCAGAAATACTCATTAGTTGCTAATATTCTGCTGAATATGCAGATGTCCATGAGCAGTATATGCACATTCACAGAAACACTTGGCTGTGTTTGGAAGGAGGTTTTGGTGTGACATGTATTTCATAATTGCAATTGGGAAATGCTATTTCATGACTTAAAGAAAATCCCCGAGCCCCTGGTGTTTACCCAGCAGTGCACAGGAGCACTTTGTTGCAGTGCCTAAGTAGGAAAGCACAATACATTTCTCTGAGCTGTCCCAGCAGCCTGGGAGCTCTGCTAAAGTAGCAGCCAGAGCCTCTGAAACACACTGGATTAATTATTCCTTTCAACAGTACCAAGATGCCGTTTATCAGTATTTCTCCTCTCGTGAAAACTTGGTTTTAGGATATTTAAAGCCTGAAAATATTTTATTTTCAGAATTTTAAATTATAGTATATGCAGGTGATCGGTGCCTTTTGTTGGTGATAGTGCTCAGATTTCTCCTCCCTCAGGGAACCTGAATAAGAGCTATCTATCATATCTAAGACACAAAATTGCCTTTTCTATTCTGTTGTTCTTTAGCTTCTGCAGCATGGACTTCAGTGCAAGTTAGTTTACTGAGAACTTGCCTTAAACATGTGGATAATTAAGACTATTTTGTACAAGTTTCAGTTCCCTTATCTTTATGATGGTTATGATGAAAAATAAGGTGTTATCCAGAATATACTTCCTGTTGCAATCTACTTGGCTAAGGCCGGAAAACCAAGATATGGTAGACTTTTTCAGTGGATGAAAAATCAGGCGATTAAAACTCATTTAAGAAAAAACACAGAAACAAATTTGCAAGGCAGGAAACCAAAACATGACTGTGGTTAGACAGTATAAAATTATGATTTGGGGACCTTCCAGCCTGAATCAAAAATGCTGTGGCCACATGATGCAAACCCCAGCGTGGTGTGAAAGTGTTCTGCTCATTCAGATTTATTCAGGAATTGTGATGGGTTTATTTCATAGGGGCTAGCAATGTCAGACTTTCTATTCTCTGCCATTAGCATAAACTCTCCATTGAGTATTCTATTCAACTTTATAGAAATCGCTCTAAATTTCTGTCAATTTTTGGAGAATAATGCATTTTTATGTTTCTTAAGCTCTTTGGATAGGACTGTGTGGTAGGAATACAATTATCTATAAAATGTTACAGGTTCAGCCTCTAAGCTATATAACATTCTGTTAAATTCCTTAAAGCCAAGGAATTCCTTAAAGGCTCAGTGGAATGATTTCTGACTTAAAGCTCTATGAAAAGTAACAGAATATGGCATAGCAGCTTTAGAGGAATAAACTCCTCCAGGTTTGCTTCTCATGAGAGTTTTGTGCTCTTATACTCTTTGGCTGTAATTGATTTTTTTTTTAAGACGTTAGGAAAAAATAAACACCAAAATACCTGTTATAACAACAAAATACCTCCACATACCAGATATAGGGATGAATTTCTCCATTCTGTGTATAAATAGTGTGCAGTTTTCTAGAATACCTGCTTAAGTCATGTTGATATAATCCTATTTGCTTCATTGGACCCTGTAGGTGCATTCAGTTCTGCTGCAATGCCAGTGAAATGGACTCTTGGGGTTAATTTGGGCAAAATAATTTGACCTTATAGAGATTTCTAGAGAACAGCATTTCACCTTCACTCTCTGCCTTGGAAAAGAGGGGTTGAGTTTTAAATGATGCTTTGAGATTGGTCCTTTTTCTCACCTCCTTATTATCTAAGTAATCGTTGCATATGATAAATTGGTTGATAGTCACTGGGTTTAATCTACATGAGACTTCATGAGACTTTGAAGAACTTGCACTTTATTTAAATATAGAAAGCTTCTTTCTATATTTCTATTTATTTAGGGTATGGTTTAGTGTTTATCTGAAGTGTTATTTCAGGGCTGAATGATTTCTCCTTCTTACTTGCTTTGGTGCCTACATTTATATCAATATATTTGTTATTGAGCAGTCATGTCTCTGACTGTGAAGGCTTCGTTGTGAACAACTTGCTGCTCTGAGAGAGATCCAATTTGTTTCCATTATAGATGAAGGCACAGTCAAACAGGAATTTGGTTTTCTGTTTGCATACACTGCATTGGCAGAGGAGTGACAAAGTCTGAAGGAAAATGTAAGGACTTGGCTGTGAGCAGTGACAGACAGAATTTCCCCAATGTGTGTGCAGCCTCTGTTTCCTGAGCTCGCAGGGGCAGAGCATCCCTGGGGTTTTTCACGGTGGTTTGGCCCTTGCAGTGTCCCCAGTCTGTGAGACTGAGAAAATGAATGTGGAGCAATGGACTTGTGTCCAACCTGAGCCTGCTTATCTCAAGAATAAATTTCATAGATGTTATTTGCTTGATTTTAAGCAATTATAAAAACAGGAAAACAAGTAACTGAGAAGTGTTGAAAGACAGTCAAACATATTCTAATGATTTTCTGACCTTTACCTTGTAATACAACTTCTGTAGATCTCAGAGCTTTAAATGTGTGGGTCTAAAAGCAAAAATTAATTATTCTTCTTCGGCCTTATTAACACTATAGATTAGGAGGAAAGATTACTGAGGTAATTTGAGTGTGTTGACATATCAATTTCAGGTAGTCAGTGTGAATTCCAGTTTTTCTGAGTTAATTTCACACTTTCAAAGCATTTAAAAACAAGTTTATTTGGTAATGATGTTTTTCTTAATTAGTGCAGCTCAAAATCTCTGTAGCTCATCCCTTCAAATTCCCAGGCCAACCCACATGTTCATTGCCATGTGATTGAGCTGGGGCTTGAAAGAAAAGGTAAAAACACTGAGTTGTGCTCCTTTGAGAGACATCCTTCCAAATGATGTCATGCTTAAATCACATCTTGATACTGAAAAGCACTACAAAAAGTTAGAATCCAAGTGTTTCAAATCTCAGGTTTTTACTAGGCTTTGTTTTCTTTCAAGGAGTATCTGCCCTTATGGCAGAATCCCCACCCATAAAACATGGTTATCGCTTTTTTAACGCCACTGATTCTGCAGCCATGCGCATAGGACACACATTGTCATAAATCCATATATGAAATTGTGCATTTAGTCTGCCAGGACTGTTCCTCCAAGCTGTTCTTGCTGACTTCCATCACATCTCTGATTCCCACACACACTTCTTTTTGCTCAATCTCTGATAAGGTCTATGTTTTCAGAGCTATGAAGATTTTTTTCTCACATTTGACAAGTCTCCAAAGAGGTCATTATTGTAAGAGGAGACAAGAACCTGGACTGTTGGACTCTTTCCAGAACTATGCTTTACTTGAACAAGTCATTTGTTCACTCTTCAGCTTCCTCTCAAATGAGCATAACTTTTGTTAACATTATAGTGAATGTCAGAAGAATTTTATAAGCTTTATATGAGCTCTTTGTACAAAGAAACTCACAGCACAAGGAAACTGTGTCTGAATGCTAGAAACTGCCTTCTGTCCAGGTTTTAGCACTGTATGATTCTTTGATTGAGCTATAGTAATGCAATTTTTTCGTGGAATAGAAATGGTTGAATGGAAATGGTTTTAGATAAGAGCTACCTCTGCTGCCACCAATTACCCCTTAAAGGGGGGAAACCAACAACAAAAGGCAAACCCAGAAGTCAGTGCGTCATTTACTTTGATTAGTTTGTGAAAAATATTTGTGTTTGGGGTTGGGTTTTTTTTGGGTGGGGGGTTTATTTTAGGTGGGTTTGTTGGGGTTTGGATTTGTTGGTTATTTTTGGGGTCTTTTTAAAAAAAAACGTGAAGTAACACTCTACTTTCTTCAACCGCTATTTTAAAAATATTGGATGGAAATTCACTTGCCCTCTGCTCCTTCAAGCACAAATTACGTTTTGTCAAAGCAGACATTTGCAGAGTGTCTTGGAGAATTGTTTCTCAGGCCAAGTTACTCTTTGTGCTGTGCTACCTTTGCAGAATGAAAAGATGATGCTTTACTTTGACAGCATTGGCAAGTTGGTTACAGGACCGATGAATTCTCCTCAGCAGCCATCAGTGTAAATTGATGTAAATCAACTCCTTGAAGGAGGCAGGGCAGTTAATTTCAATAGAAGTGTAAAGCTAAATGAAGCCAATCTTTATTTATGCAATGATTTAAATTGGCTTATTGGCAAAAGGCTGTATTTGTTGTTATCACAGTTGTTGTTATAAAAAAAAATATGCTGGCTTTTGTGCATATTAAAGCTCATTAAAATCAAAAAGAAAAATTAAGCAGGAATCTATAATGTCCCTTTAGAGTATTTCCAAATTGCAGGAAGACTGAGAGCTGGGCTTTGTCCAGGACTACTTGATAGGATATTTTCAGAGTTTTTAAGCTTATAAATTATATTAGTAGCTGTGTTCAACTTCCAGTGGATCTGAAAGTAAACAGTCTTTAACAAAGCACTGCTCAGAAAGTTCAGATCCTTGACTTCTGTTCCTACTTTCTTTCACCTGGCTGCTGCTTCCTCTGGGAAGTTCTGTTTTGTTCTGACATCAGACCCAGGTAATGCTCCAGAGTTTGTACCCAACTTGTTAACACACTCAGTGTAGGACTGAGGTGTACACAGCACCCCAGTTTTGGTTTGGGGTGGTGGTACCAGTCTGATCTGGATTCCTGAGTGATCCATAAATATGGTCTATTTTCATTGATGTGATGGTGCTGGGGTTTTCCTCCTCTGTTATTCTGTGGAAGCCAAATAAAAGGACAGACCACACTGCTCAGGTTCTGCACTGAGCTACATTTGCAGGCCATTCTTTAAGTTCTGTCATGAGTTTATACCAAAACAAGTTTTGTTACAAGAATATTGTAGTTCTTTCTGCATATCAGGGATATGAAGCTTTAAGCTTCATGGGTTTAGACTTCTGAGATGGGATTAACTTTTTAATAATTTGGTCCTCGATTTCCATTTTCTTTTTAGCAACTGCAGTTCATTATGTTTGTCTTAAATTGCTTCCTACATTAGTTTTATTCTGCCACTGATGTTGGATATTTAAATTAAAAATCTGCCAACTTTCAACTATAATCAAAACTAGTTATCTTTGTAAGATTTGGGTAAGTTATAGAGCAGGTAATTACATTTAACATTTTTAAGTTCTTTTAGGTTATGTTTTGGAAGGGGTTATACTTTCAGTGTGCATATTAACAAACAACTTAAATGAGTCATAATTCATAGCAAACCCACTCTAGCCTACTCAGTATTTCTAGTACTGAGTTGTTCAAGTTTGTGTGCTGAGAATACCCAGATCAAACCTTTGCTTGTAGCTCCTCTTTCCCCACCACTGATGATTAGCGGAGTGATGTTGCTTCTCATCCTGCTTGCTTGAGTTCTCTATATTTAATTTGCAGAGCACTGCCAAGGGAAGCTAAAGGCAGTTTAGAGGACTGGGGTTGGTCTATTTGTTTCCATCTACTCATTTGTTCTGTCCTGTTAGTTTTCTTTATTTTTTCCTGTGTATTTGGCAGGGAGCAGACATGAATTCGCCTGTGTTCTGTTGAACAGCCGCCACTGCCTCAAGCTGTTTCAGCAACTCACCTTGCCAAAGCACTTCTTTCCAGTTTTGTCTCCTTGAAGAAGGGAGGAGGTTTGGGGCACAGATTGTCCCCTGAGAGTTACTTTGGGGCTAACTGGGTTGGTATCACAAGGTGAAATAGTTTCATCATCCTGAAGTGGGGCAGAAAATGTTGAGAAATTAATAAACAAAAAAAGTCCTGCAAACTTACATAGGCTCAACCAAAATGGTTTTGGTTTCTATTACTGCTGTCTCATCAGTGAATCTTTAAATTGCAAAGTGTTGCTTGAAACAGAAACTCATTTAAATTAGAACCATATCCTAATATGCCATCTTTGGTTTTGATTTAGTAATTGTACTGTGCTTAGAAATTTATCACAGCTGATTTTACCTTGCCACCTGTTAATGTTTGAAAAGTCCTCAAAAGTTTTTTAAAACGTCAGAAAATATTCAATCTAACTTTAGTAGCTGGAATCCTTCTACATGTTGGTAACATTATAAAAATAACTGTACAAATAACTATTTACTTTACTACCTGTCAATGTCTTGCACTTGTTTTAAAATCTTCTGGTTAAATATTATCATCTTGCCCCACAGACCTCAAAATCCTGGTTTGCAGGGACAGATAAATTGTTTCATACAGATAAAGATTTAGGAGATTTATAAATGCAATAGGAAATCTACGGTTATTTGAAACTACAAAATAATATATTTTATACTATGGAGTTTCTGAATCCCATTTCCCCACCCTGTGCTGCAAAGAGAGAGCTCTGTCCAAAGCATGTCTGCTATGACCCCATGAGAGCCTCCATCCTCCTGCTGTGTAATTTTTAATGTGCTGTCTGATGTGGGAGACAGTTTAATGACAATTCTGGTAATTAATTCAAACTTAACCACTGAAAATGAACAATTGGTAATTAAGTGAATGTGACGTGATGACTAATGAGTTGATGTAACAAATAGCCAAAATGTAGTTAATTTTTTTAAGCAAATATTTGAATCTTTTGAGAAAATGTTTTGTAATACAAGCAACAAGGCTTTGCTCTGTTATTTTTAATTGCAGTCTCAGCTTACTCAAGATTGGCTTGCAGTGTTCCTAAGAAGGGAGGCTTCAAGGTCAGACTTAATCAAAAGGTAGTTTAAGTCTATCATCACATGTTTGGCCACAGAGATAAAAACAGCCAACTTTTTCCACCTCAGTTACTCTATAGCTGGTCTCAAATTTACAGTTTATTCCCTATGCACAGCATGGAGTTGCAAGCCATTAAAAGAATTCAGTCTTTCCTTGAAACAAACCATCATAGATTTATTTAAAAGTTTATTTATCTTCCATTTCTTATCCCAGTTCCCATAATTTTATCTTAAACAGGAAACAAATGCATTAACGATGTCATGATTAACACTCCACTCGTTAGCAAGCAGTATTTTAATGGTATCGCTGTGCATATGACAGAGGGTGTTGTTGGAAAGCTTCTGCTGGCTGACTGTGAGCAGCATTTAACCAGAAATGCAGTCCTGGAGCAGGAGGTGCTCCCTTGGCCGCAGCTCTGCCCAGGGGTGCTTTGGGGACCGGGGACACCCCCAAGCACAGCTGGGTGAGAGCTCTGCTGCTGCTGGGGCAGAGCTGATCCTCCAGCGCAGGGAGCCCTCAGCTCTGGAGCAGTTTGGGTACTGATGTGCTTCTCTGGTAAGGCCTGTAATGGCAGTGGAATTAACTCACTCATAGAAAAAAAATTTCTCATTCATTTTCCTCTGCTGAAATAACTGCGTGATTCGAGGCAGGAAAGCAAAACTGCTAGTGATAGGTTACATTTTGCCTTCAGTGAAATTAAATTCCCTCTGTTTCAATGTAAAAATGGTTAGGGATATACAGGTTCTCTTGTAATAACCACTCTCAGTGTTTTGCTGAAAGAAAAGGACTGGAAACTGTTTTCCTAGGGACTTCAAAGCACAGAGTAAATGAAGTCTCAGCTTCTTGTATGAAACAGTCCTTTGGAGAATTCATCATCTTTTGGGGGGTTTTTTTTGGCTATTTGTTTGTTTGGGTTTTTCTGTCTTTCCCCAGTATTTCTAAAGCACAGACTAATAAGCCAAGTACGGCATGAATTTCATGTGCGCACCTGAGTAGCCCAGAACATTAGGAATGCTCCCTTCTTACAACTGGAGATGCTGGTGTGCCTCTAAGGGGCAAACCCCAGCTCATCATGTGAATGGCTCCTCATATTTAGAGGAATCTTTCCAAGTGAATACAAGATAGGATCAAGGATCTAGACAAGAACCCTGTGTGACAGCAGGGACTTTGAAACAGCACAGCCTTTCTGATAGTAAAATGCATTTTTCATCTAGATGCTCAAGAAGAAAACCACCTGGTGGCAGAGTATTTTTGGTTAATAATGAAAGTGGAGAGGTTTTCACTTGCATCTCTTGTAGGAAAGAAGCAATTCATAATTGAAAGGGATAAATGCTGAAGAAAAATGCCTTAATTAACAGACTTGGTTGTTATGTTGTTTCATGGGGTGTGAACTATCCATTTCATTGTTGTCTATTTTTATTGCTGTTATTGCTCAGGAGCCCACCACATTACGCTTTCTGTCTTGTTACTTGATTAGACTAAAAAAAAAAAGGTTTAGTGGAGCTAATTGTTTTAATTAAAAGAGTGATTCTGTTAAAAACTGGCCCGTTTATAAAATGATAGCAATTGCAAACCCAAATGGAGGAAGGATCCCCTCAGTCTGACCATCTGCCTCTCTGCAGAAGTCAAAGCCACATCAAGCCCTGCATGGTCGGGTGTTTCACCCTGCCCTGAACACCTGGATCCCTAAAATGTGTTCTGCTTGAAGCTGCAAATACCCCAGAAATGTCTGTTACATCTGGGGCTAAACCACACAGGGCTTGAGGGGGCACATGAGGCCACACTGCACTAACCCTTTCACTTCAGAACGTGGAAGCAATAGTTCTCTGGAGAAGAGGGAAGACCATGGTATGAACAGACAGAATTTACAGATATTGTCTCTGTCCAGAGAAGATAAAAATTTCGTTCAGAAGAAACCCTACAGCAGAAAATAGAGAGACTAAAAAAAAAGCTTTGAAATAGAAATACAAACTTAAAGCAGAAGAGATTTCTTATGCTATTATATTTCTCTATAGCAAGCAAACTTTTTCAGAAAGAGAATTGGTAACTCATGTACATAATAGATTCCTCAAATTGAGCTCATTTTACTGGCACAAATGCCAAAGATCTTGAATAAGGCCGAGTTGTGTGTGAGGTTTCTGCTAAAGGTAAACCATTCATACGAATATTTTCAGGCTATTTTCCTATAGCTGATTTTGACTTTGCTGTGAATTCTTCTCCATGAAAAAACTATCGGCTGCTTTTTGCCATCAAAAGTTCTTGTTTTAAAAATCCAAAATACTTATTGCCCTTTTTTTATTTTTCTAACCAGGCTGAAAGAAACTTCTAAGCTAAATACACATCAGCTTTTCCTTTGTGTTTCCCCTAGGGCATTCCAATGCCCTCTGGTTCTGGATCCTGTTTGTATGTCTGGTTCCATTCAACAGTTCTGTGGGGCATTTCTGTATCCAGGGTATCCCTGAACGCTCAGAGTTTTCTGAACCTGGGGCTGAATCCCAACCTCTGCCATTGCCAGTGCTTGTGGTCACTGTCCCTTTCAAAAAGGGAAAGGGATTCCAATAAATTCCACTTGCTGTGAGCATTTTTGACTTAGCTAACAAGCTAATCTTGAATGCTTTTTAAGGAAGAATTCCATTTCTTATGCATGTTTCGATATACGAAGTAAATCAGCCTCTCAGAATGTCAATTAATTAAAAATTGGTTTTTAGAGAGTACCAGGGAATTAATGGTTAAAAAGGTCTGTAATAGTAAAATTCTTTCTTCTTCTTCTTCTTCTTGTTCTACTGAAGGAAAAAAATAGTAAATTAAGTTTAAATGTTCATCAGATATGGCATGCACATTGAGCTTAGTTTGTACTGTGAAATGTAGTTGGTTTCCAGCCATCTAGAGGGGGGGGGGAAAAAAAGCTTTAGCTGTCTTAGTCAATTCCTGTCTTTTTTCATTTGTGGAATTTTGTCATCTCCCTCTGGTGGCAAATGTCTGAAATATCCATCACACAGCTGCTGCGGGGGGAGGAACCCTGAAGTCTGTTCCAAGGTGCACAGCTGAAATCAGGAGGCTTCCAGTTAGAAATATGCAAAGCACAACATCCCTGCTCTCTGGAGCACAGCTCCAGTGGGAGAGAGGATGAAATGTAGGTTGGCCTGGGAGCTGGGATTTGCAGTACCCAGCTTGAAATGACGCCAGAAAAAGGCAGCAAGAACAGAGACTCTTGCAACACAGACTGAGGGGTGGAATCCCAGACTTTCATGGGGCACAAAACACTGGCCTGCAAGTCTGACAGCCCCTATCAAAATCAAATATTATATATGATTTCTCAGAAAGGAGAGGTTTTGAGCACAGGAAAATTAAGGATTCCAAGGGGTAATAATGGGACCAAGACTTGCCTAGTTCTGTACTTTTCAAGACACAGTGATGAGAAAAACAAAACAGTGCTTCCCACCCAGTAGGGCTTGTGTTTGAGTAATATTGTTGTCTGCTAGCAAAGTTTTTCTGTGAAATTGATTCTTCCTTGAGAATCAGAAGTAATAACACAGCTTTTCTTTTCTTGTAAGGTCACTTGCTGCACCTTTTTGACTGTGTGCTAATACCAGAATATTGCAAACACTTCTCCATTAAAACTCTTCAGCAAACTTGGAAGTCTACCTTAAAAACTTCCAACTGATTTAAGGAGCAAGTGATGTATCTACACTCTGCCTGTCCTGAATAATTTAACAACTGAAGTATTCTGGCTCCCAAAAATTATAACTTGAAACAGTTGTTGAGTAATCTGCTCAGCCTGGTTGTATCTCTTTTTTCCCCTGGTCCTATGTATATGTAGCTGAATGAATCCACATTAATACTGCCTTTATTCATCAGTCCTTTTTGTCTTTACAGTTAATCTCTGTGTGGTGTAGAATATAAGTAGGTGTTCTATATAAATAAACTCCCAAAAGGGAACCAGATGCTGAACTTTATAGCTGACTAAACAGAACCACTGAAAGGTGATATAATATGCTTGGCATCTGTGAGTCAGCATTAAGATGTGCTCCAAATGCTATTGCAAACAGTGACAGTTTCTGGATATAAAGAACTCAATGTGCTCTCATTAGCGCTGCTGGAAATTGCTCCCAAGGGTTGTGGTTCTCACTCAATTCAGATCACTTATGTAATTTCAGAGTATGAACTGTTTCAGGCAACTGCAATGTTCACTGATTTTCACACTGCTTGGTGAACTTTCCATTTAAAGGTTTCCCAGCCCTGGGTTTAGAGCTAATGCTTCAAGTTCAGTAGTCTCGAAGAACTCCTGAAATGTTAGATTAGGAAATGCTGCTCACAAGATGCCCCCTGCCCTGCTTAATGATCTGAGTGAAAAAGCAGAGACAGAAGCAGAGACACTCTGTTGGGTCAGGGCCCTGATTCACCCCAACACTCATCTTCATTAATCTTCTGTTTACATTGTTGGAAAAGTACGTGCTGCCTGTGAAGGGAGATAGCTTCATAGCCAAGCTGGATATCAGATTCCCAGCCTGACTGCCCGTGGAATTTCAATGTGCTTCCAGTGTGGGAATGTACAAAGCCCCAGTGATCAGAGAGGGACTGAAAGTACAGCAGGGACTGCCTGCAAATGCTGATCACCTTCAGTACTGAGGCTTTCCTTACCTGGGGTAAAACTCATCAGGGGAGTTTTATGGAGAGCTCATCCATCCTGGGCTGAATTCCGTGTTTTAAGGAGACTTTCACCTGAGTCCTGCTCTGAGTTTTCACTGCTACCAGCCCCCCCGAGCCATGCAGTCAGTGCTGTGCTCACAATGCAAAAGATGCTGAACAGAGAAGATTCGGCAGGCTGGCCACAGACAAGCCATGAATCTCTCCTCCTTTTAACATCAAGTTCAGGCTGGCACAGGAGTCCTGCCTTCTATGTCTGATTGGGTTCTTTTGCTACAGCCTGGTGAAGCAAAGACTCTGTATTCCCAGAGCTCCATGCACCCACACCTGGCTGTACCTGGAGTGGGACTGCAGATCTGCATGCCCAAGGCACAGGAGCATCGAGTTCCCCACAGTGCTGCCCTTACCCTGCCACTCTCCCAGCTTTAAACTGCTGCTTCCTGCAGAGCAAACTTTCCAAAAGACTGAGCCAAGTAAGGGCAGGTTACAAATCTACCAGTTATTTATCTGAACATACCTTGAGAGCAACATGAATAAAACATTTGTAGGTTTAAGCCCTGATGTAAATTCTAGTTAATCATAAAATAAATCTTTTCAAGCATGGTAAGGGTATTTGAATGCAGCTACTGTGCTGGTGAAGCACTTGCCAAATTTTTCAATGTGACTGATCCTGAAATAGGGAAATCCATAGCTTAGGTTTGGAGGCAGAAGGTTGAGGTGTTGCTGGGGGTTGGTTATACAGCCAAGAATTGCTGAAGCGGTAAAATCCTCGTCTTAATCTGCAACTGGTTAATCTATTTCTGAACTATTATTCAGAGGTTTTGCAATTAAAGATTCTGTTAGACAGTATCTCATTCTATGATGGGCTTTAAAAAGTGCAATCAGTTAAATATTAATGTCATTTTTAGTTCTATAATATTGTGAAAAGCAAAATTCAGAAAGTGCAGAGGTAGAAATTAGATTTTTTTCTATGATTCTGTCATTTTAACATGGTTTATAGGGAGGATTGGCAGAGGCATAAGAAAAGAAGATTAAATTTCTTTCTTCTAAGGGGACAAGCTGGAATGCTAGTGTGGATTTAAGCAGCAAGGTTCAACAGTGCCCTCGTGGGCACTGGGAGAGCTCTGGGCAGAGCTGTGCTGCTGACTCGCACAGGAGGGCAAACAGGTGCTTCGAAAAGCTGGTGGATAATTAATTACAGGGTGCTAATGAGGTACTGGTTTGGTTCTCAGTGCTCTTTTTCTGACAGCAAACTCTTGAGCCTCCCATTGTGTCGGTGAGCTAAAATTGCATAGCCAAAGAACACAGGCATGACCAAGTTTGCAGGAAGTTGCCTTTGGTTTGCCCTGAGTTTTTGCTCAGTTGTTTTTGCTTTTCATTTGAGTTCAAACAGCACACTAGCTGCAACACCTCTACAGGAAACATCCAAAGGTTATTTTTCTGGTTTTCCAACCAAAGGCATTGGTCTGTGTAATTTATATCATGGCTTTGCATTTCCTCTCTCTGATTACAGCCAAGTACATAGGGCTTTACTAATCTCTTTGCAGGGATTTATAAAATGCCTTCTGTTTTTCCTTGTTGCAGGTTCCCAAGCCACATATTTGGCTTCACTTTGGGGTTTGGATTGACCCAAAAGATCAAAGCAAAAGACATGTAATTCACCACAATCATTTTGACTTGTAGCCAATGTTTTATAAGTTGGGAATTTCCACGGATGCAGAAGGGATATAGCTTCCCAAATCTCCGTGACTTTCAGAGGGTTTTGGACACACTTTAAGCTTCTTTTACAATCCTATGCTGAAATGACCCATCTCTGCTTTCCTTTCTAAATAAATATGCATTTATTAGTTGTTTTTTTTAACTGATGAATTCTCCATATTTAAAACTTGTATCTCCATGGAAGACACTGATCTTGCTGACTCTGAGTGGTGTTGACAGCCCAGTACAATTACACACAACAGCAAATATCTACTGCGGTCCACAAAATTTACCAAGCAGGTGATTTTCAGATGACTCCCATTCCTTCCAAAAATAAGGGAAGGGCCTTAGAACCTGACCAGAAAATCTTAATTTCCTGAAAATGTGATGAATTTTTCTTCATGATGTGGCCAGCACACATCTAATTAGTGCTCTACACCAAAAATGCGTTTCTCTCTTCTTAAGAAACTTTATCTTGAAGAACATATTCAAACCTTTTACAAAATATTATAGAATTGTCAGTATTTGCAACGGAAGAGTAAAAAGCAAAATGCTTTAAAGCTTAGCAAATTATAAATATTTAACTGTCAGTGTGGTTAGATGCTCCATCATTTTGGGAATAGAAGAGCAGTGACTACTTTTAATAGTTATTAATGGTCATTAGTTAATTGACAGTACTAACTTCCCTGACTTTTCACTGTTTCCTTGACTTTTTAGAGCCTGATTGCTGAGCAGCACTCTATAGTGGCAAGAGTCAAATGTTGTTCTTTAATAATTCCTATTAATCTGTGTAATTCTGTGAAGAAAATCAATAATTCCATGCCTTGTTTAAATGTTTAATGAGTTTTAGATCGGGGTATATTAACTTTATAAGATTGTGAACTACTTCAAGTTTTTGCTAAAAATAAGGTACAACTTCTGCCAAGCGCCTGGACAAATGTCTGTGGGAACACAAGGATGAACAGCAAAACCTGAACCAAATGGGATTTCCTGCACCCTCACCTTTGTTTCCATACTGTTGAACTCAGATGTAGCAAACCTGAGAATGAAATCAAAGTGGATGTTTTTTCTCTGCACCCTCTTTAGTCCTGCAGTGGTGACCAAGGGGGAGGGAGCCTGGACCTCCTTTGTTCCTGAACCAGAGATTTCAGAGAAGGGGAGTGGGTAACAAATAGTGCACATGATGAGTGATCTATGAGGAAGAAAATCAGGAATCACTTAAGTCATATAAGTTTTGTTTTAGTTCTCAGTGCCACTGGGGTTGGTTTGTGCCTGGCAATGTGCAGAAAATTTCCTGTGGGGTTTTCATAGATTTTCAGACATTGATTTTTTTTTTTTTAATGAGTCAGAATACAAAACATGGTTTAGTTATTGTGTTTGCCTTGATTATATGACAATGGTTATCAACAAACTCATGATCCAACATTTTCTAAAGTGGTAGAACAGGAAAGGAATATCTCAAATAGCAACAACTGAAATCCCATCCATAATCCCTGCAGTGAGCTGCATGTTTTTATAAAGCACCTGTGCAGGCAGTAAACACCAAAGCAAATGTTTTCTTGATAAGGGGGGGAAATAACTGAAGAAAATGTCTGTTTTCAGATGAAGAGTTTTCATTTTGAACAGCGGCAGTCAGGGTTATGGTTTCATTGTTGCCCAAGCATGAACAGAAAGAAACAAAATGTACATGTCAGTAATAGTAAAATAGCTTGAACTTCTCAGAAGCATTTTGGTTTTAATTTTAAGTAAAGGAACTTCAAAACTGCTTTTACAGTCCTAAACTTAGGTATGGCTAAGACTGGAAATTACCGTTGTCCCTTCCGTAACCTTTGGTGTTCTCCCCAATATTGTCTTTTTTTTTTTTTTTTTTTTTTTTCCCAGATGTAGTCAATTTTATGAACTCATTATTTTTCCTGCACTAATACATTTTCCTTATCTTCTAATTAACCACTGCTCCCAGCACACTTATGATGGCACATTCACATCTGCTCTGGCTTCTCATCCTTATTTCGGTGCAGGGTTTCTGCTGCAGTTGGCACAGGTGATGCTGTGACCCTGCTCAGGATGGCTGCTGCTGCCTTTTGCTGTCTTGCACAAGTCTATTAGTTTCCAGTTCAGCTGAGGCAGAACTCCAAGCAGACAGGCGCTAGAAAATCTTCCTAATTAAATTTGAGAGTGGCTTAAACAGGTAGATAGCTCCAAAATTCCTTAAATCCCTTCAGTTTTCCAAACTTGCATTAGAATCGTTCCTTAAGGTTTGAATTCTGCGTGAATACAAGAGCACTTTTGTAGCATTTGGTGTTCAGACATCTCATGTGTCTTCCCTTGCAATCATTCACTTCCCTGTCTCCTGTGACCTATGATGTGTTGAAATAATCTCTGACATTTCACCCAACATTAACAAAACAAGGTAAAAAAACCCAAAAGCAAAATATTTTTAGTCATTGTCATAATCTTTGGTGTTAGATTTGTCTAACCAGCACTCATAATCTTATTGTTTGGTTTTATAACTCCACCTGCTATTTTATACTTTTCTGCAACTCTCCGTTCTTTTATAAAGCTGTTTTATTAACAGGTTTCATGGTCTGAGGTTTTTTTAATGTTGTCTCTTGTGCAGGTCTTTTTCCAGTGTAAATCCGTGTGGAATACTGAAGTTGATGCTGCAGAAGAACTACTGATAAATTATATGGCAGTAGGTACAATTAGAAATCATCATTAGACTGATGTTTTGGATGTCTTTCTACATGACCTATAGGTTGTATTTGAAGACAAGGCTATTCCTGGTTTTGCAGCTTTCTGCTTTTGTTTGAGGATTTTTAATCTGAAAGGCTGTAGGCAGAGTCTTGAAACTTTTCTACAAATAGTGTTTGGACAGAACAGCATCATCATATTTTATCCTAGAGTGGGTTCTTTGCTGCTGCAGAGGGGCAGAGCAGAGGCTTTGGAGTCTGATAGTTTGTGGGATGTTCTGTTTCTGTGGGCACTGCTGAGGTCACCTGGTGACAGCACATTGCCAGGTGCCCAGAACTGGTACCCAGAATGAGCAGTGCAAGGCTCAGTGCAGTGCAGAAGAGATGGAAATATGTCAGCAATGCAGCCTTTGGTAAGAAGTCCTGCTACTCTTTTTCTATGGGAAAGCTGAAATCATAAGATAAAGAAAATGCTAATGAAAGTTATAGTCTTGGGCACCTTTTATTTCACAGTGCTTGAGACGTTGTAGTCTTCAGCCACGCAGGCCTTGCAGAAAGCTGAAAACGGACTTTTAGTGTAATTTATATTAAAGGTTACTTAAATATAGGAATAGAACTACAATATGCTTTTAACCTTACGTTGCTCAGTGCTCAGTAAGTGTTGGGATCATTAACAACACTTGATACATGGTGTGTTTAGCAATTACACAAATGCCTTGCTGATACTCTCATCTCCCATGTTCCTCACTGAGTTACTAACACCAAAGGATAAGTGCAACTTTTCACTCATTTCTAGAGAATTTGCTAGAGAGGGGTTATTAATTTCTCCGATTTCTGACTGTGAAGCAAATGTAGCTTGAGGCTTAATGTGCTGACAGTGTTTCCCCATTTTTAAAGGTAGTCCAGCTGTCATGGTTATAGTGCAAGAAACCAATCTGCCAAGCTTAATGAGAGTTTCAAGAGCGAGAAAAGAAGTTGAGGTCCTTGGAAGGGATCATTAATAAGAAATTGGTTTAAAAAGGAAAGGAAAACGTCTTGCTATTCTCTGGTCCAGTGTTATTATGGATGACATGGGGGTCTGAAAGCAGTCTTTGTCTTAGAAATTCCAGTTGTCCTTATTTTCTGAATGTCAGATCCACTGGGGTTGTTCACATCTTTAGACACAGAAAGAGACACAGCTTCCTCGGGAGTTTTATTCTCTTTCCAGAAGGCTGCAGCCATGGCAGGGGAGTGCTTTTAGCAGTGACCTTTTGTCACACCAGAGATAATAGTATGGTGTTGGTTAATTCACTGCCATGATGCTTTAGGCAAATGTGATGGGTGGAGAGGCAAGAAATGTAATAGGTAATGTAAAAAAATTATTATAGGGAAATGCTTTATTATCATTGCTCACAGTGGTGGCTTTCTGGTTTTCAAAATACCAACAATATGTCAAATGCTTTCAGGAGAACTGTAAGAACAGCTCTTTCCTCAAATAATTTACAGTCATAGCAGGCTGTCATCTGCTGGTGTGCATGTGCATTTTCCATTTTTTATTGCCCTTTTTCAGAGAGAGTAAAAAGAAAAGCATCAGAATGTTCTCTGTTGTCGAATGAAGAGAAAAAAAACAGGAGAGGAGGGCTGCAACATGAGTAGGGAGTTGTTATTTATTTGATTTGTTGAGGGTAAAGTTCAGATAATTACCACGAATGTTGCAAAGCTTTGCCTGTCAGCCTTGATATATAATGAGAATTTGTTGGTAGACATCCAGAGGGAAAATTGCTTTGAATTCTTGCATTGAATTTTACAGTGTGCTGTTTCTGTGTGAGGGAATGAGCAGTGGTTCATATGTGCTGAGCTGTAACCAACACCTGCCGTGCTGGGGCAGCAAGAAGGTGCCCCCGAATCTGTGCCCAGGTGGAGCGTGGCCCTGTCACTGCTGATCAGGCACCAGCCCATCTCTTCATGATCACTCCGAGAACAAATGCATTCCTTCCAACTTACCATGACTGATTCTTCTGTCAGGCTTAAATATTGCAGTACAGTCTTCCTGATGCATATTTTAGGAAAAAAACTGCTCAAAGCTCTTAAATAATCTAATCTAGTCCTTTTGTGTACTTCTGCCAGATTTTCCTTTCTTTGTTGCTTCAAAGTTTCACAGTGGTTTACTACATGTATTTCTTTCTGAAGATTGGCAGTACACTAACACTGCGTTTTAAAAATAATTTGGAAACTTCAGCTTGACTCCTAATTGAAGCTTTACTGATCTTCTATCAGTATTCATTTTGCTAAAAATATAAATTAGTTCTCACTGGGTAAATTTCAGCCGTTTCTAATCTTTCCTTCTAATTTCTCTATTGATTGGAATTAATTGTTATTCCAGGATTGCAAGCTCTTCCCTATGACTGTCTAATGACTTTTACCAATGCTCTATCACACTTGCTTTGAATGTTAACGATTCAGGAGATGGAGAGTTTCAGCAGTCATTGCTGCCTAGGAAGGAAATTAGTTTTCATTGGTTAAAAGTTATTGGATGTGCTGTTCTTTCTAAACATCAAAAATCTGGGTTTGCTGATGGTGTTTTGTTTTTTAAGCTTATATTTTCAATATCTTGACAAAGTCATGTTTTGACCTAAGCAGTATCCTGAATAGCCTGGCTGGAATCAAGAACTGACATCATTTACCTTGCAGTTTGTCTGATTTTCTGGGTGATTACCCCAACATATCCACGATTTTTCATTTTCAGGTGAGGGGGGCACGGCAAATTCTCTCTTTTCCCACCTTGCACATGCCCTTCCCACTTGTGCTCTTTGCTTGTGTAGCTTCAATCCTCCCAGAGAACAGCTCGAGTGCTCTGTGGGGACATGACTTACCATAACAAGGTCATCGTTTTCTGAAATCCATAATGTAATACAAATATAACCTTCTGCCATCATATAATCTTATTGCTCAGCCAACTCTCCTAGAGATCAGATTTTGTTCCCCTAGTAGATGAAATAGTGAATTGCAGTTCAGCAGTAAATGGTGTGTGGCTGAGGCAGTGAATTCAGCCATCAGCTGCTGGGTGGGCGCTGCCTCTGCTCCTGGGGGGAAAATGGGAGAAGCATTGCTCTGACACACTGAAGGATGTAAATCTAATTGCAAAGTGTTGCGAGTTCCTTTGACCAGTGGTATTAGTTTAAAAAAAAAACATAATTACTTTACCACACTAGCACATTTAGAGCCCTTAACTGAGGCCTTAATCTTTTTTTTTCCTGAGCAACATGCTGCAGATTTTTATGGGGACTCAAGAGTCAAGTTCTGTTTGCTCACATGAAAGCACAGGCTAACAAAACCCCCATATTTCTTTCTCTTAAAGAAGCAGATGAGCAAAAGAGGAAAGAGCAGAAAAGGGGGCAGGAAGAATGGAGAGAGAAAAGTTAGACTCAAGTGTCAGATGGGAGGAGACTTTGGGAAGACTGGGGTGGGGAACATTGCATTTCTTCCAAGGCAGATTTAAATACTGTCCTAAGTACTGTGTTATACTTCATCAAAAATCAGAATTTCGGCAGATCTCCTTTGAATGTTTATTGGAAATGCAGTTTATCTCACAGCTCTGGGAGTAATAAGAATAGAGCTAAGAAGCAGGAGGAATTTTTGTATCTCTTTTATTTCTGGGGTTTTCACTCCCTCTTATTCACAGAACAATGAAAATTGCTAAAGTGGTTTTGTTTGTGGGGAAAAAATCCTGAATATCTTGGCATAATTTTCAAAACTGGTGAATTCAGGGAGGAGCTATTCTTCATAGCAAGTTACAGGTATCTCCTGGGTGACTCTGATAATCTAGGTAAATTGTAAAATTATTGTCATGGAAGAGCTTAATTCCTAAGAGTATCGCAGAGCAGCTGTTGTATGCACGATTAGGGATGGTACAGGTAATCTGCCTGGTATATCTGCTCCCATTCAGTGAATTTCAGTTTTCATGTTTTCATGCAGCCTTTTAATTAAGTTAATGTAAAACTCTGTTTCTAGGACCAGTGATAAGTTGATTTATGTGCCAGTATTTCCCAGTGTTTACTCTTGAGACAGAAGACTGATGGTTTAAACTGTCTGAAAATGTTTCTTCCTTGTCTGTGTGACAGTTCATTAGCAGATTATACACAGAAACATCCTTACTTACATACAAATCAGATTCATCAACAAATATGTGAAAGACACATTTAATCCTATTCACTTGATGTACGCAAATAATCCATAAAGGTGATTTATTATTGCCACTTACTTTATCTTGCATGATCAAACTAGAATCAATAAGAGCTATTATTCTTTCAAGTCAGAGATTTATGGACCTTGGTCATGGAGTAATAGCCAATATGCACATAAAAATCAGTTTGAAAAGCCTTTACTTCTACATTCATGTGTCCTTGAGATACAGCTACCAAGTTGGGTTCCATATCACAAAACAAAGTGGATTATAATAATCTTAAATCAAAGAAATCAGAGGGGAAAATGGGTTTGTTAACCTAGCAATTGATTTCTTTTCCCACCTACATCATACTGGAAATATGGCTACTCAGCATTTTTAAAACTATGTGAGCAAAACAGGATTTTCAGCACTTCTTCACTTAAGATCTCTCATCCCATAGAGGTTTAGCTCTTGCTTTGTAGTGTGTCAGGCTCAGCCCTGGGGCTGCAGAGAGCTCAGGGCAAGCTGATTCCAGAACTCTGCTATTGTATTCATTTTTGTTGCAGGGGTTTATACAAGTTACAAGTCCAACTCGTAGTTTGCCATCCATGTAGTAACTTACAAATTGCCATAATTCCTGTGACTTTAAAATTTGTCTCCCCTCAATTTAAATAATAGTGAAAAAGTTAAACTTTTTAACTTGAGGTTGCATCAGCAACATAAATAAAATGAAAAGTTTCATTTTTCTTGGGGCTGTTGCTGCCTGCAGACTCAAAGTAATGCTGCCATATCCATTTACCCTATATTTAATTGCCAGCTGTTTTTATTATCTTTGAGGAACCTCCTTTCTGGATTCCCAGATGATCCCTAGTTCTTCATATGGAGAGTTGACAGGAAACTCTGCGATAGTAACAGGTAAAAAATGGTTTTCACCTATTCAACTTTAGCCACAAAGCTATTAGCTGTCGTTTAGCTTTAGGATTAAAGGCTTGGTGCATATAGGCTGGGGGTTGGCAAATCTCTAAATTCTCAAAATTATGAGATGCACAAATCACCTGAGAGCAGAACAATTCCTACGCTCTTAAAAATATTCTTAGCCCAGCTTTGTGCATTTTAATAAAACAAGGTAAATTAGGGTTCATGCAATGCGCCTGCAGTCTCTGCTTTTCTCAGTGCTGTGTTTGACAGGAATGATGATATTTTGACTGCTGAAGTTTCATTTTGACTCCCCAGGTGGGAGGTGAGTGCACTGCAAGAACAGTTCTAGTGTTTCCTTCCTTTTTGACACGCTGTGGTAGACAGTTGGCAAACTGCTGTTATATTAATCCTGCCACTGCAGACTGTTAATCAGGTTTGGAATGGTGTCTGTACAGCAGCAAACTAATTGCATCCTATCTCTGTGTGATGGTAGAGGCATTGCACTATGAGAGTATGTGAGGTCAAGGCTATTAAAAAGTCCTAATTTTTGTGGACTTCTATTTATACATTATTTATTAGAATTATATACTTGGATCTATTTAAAGCTGTCATTTGGCTCATCATTATAACCTTAAAGTGGAGATTTCCCACTGAAATGATAAATACTAACTTTTTTGAAGTAAGAAATTTGAAGTTTTTTGCAGATGAGAGGCTTATCACATAGCTGTGTCTAACCTTCCACTGTGTTCAAGTCATGAAAATATGCAACTATTAACAGGTGCTTCTAGGTTATTAACAAATGAATGGTTAAAATAAGTTACTAATCAGGTAAATCATATATTTCATTTTCTTTTCAGAATGTTGTTATAATTACCCATAATATCTCAACCAAATATTTCATTTCAACTGACAGCAGTCTTTTCCCCTTTACATATACAAATTAATTTAAATTCTACTTTTATTTTAATGTAGAAGTATTTCTTTTTATTTTGCTATCTATTGCCTCATCAAAGCGTGGTCACTAAATCTTTTATTTTTCCTGACAATGTCCAAGAAGTGTTTGGACAATGCTCTTGGACACATGGTGTAATTTTGGGGCTGTCCTGTGCAGGGCCAGGAATTAGATTTAACCATCCTTGTGTCCCTTCCAACTCAGGATATTCTATGATTTTCACTGATTTTATATCATTTGAGATAGCGTGTATATATTCTGCTCCTAGGGACACACCAAACTGAGTTTTAACACACAGGGGAGAAAGAAAAGTGTGAGATCTTTCCACTTCCCAGTCATGTAAGAACCCCTGGAAATTGCTGTGGATTGCTCAAACTTCTCTGTAGAAATGAATCTTTCCAGTTCTGCCTTCACTGGTGGGTGAGATACAAAACACCCATCGGAATAGAGGATGACATCTAAGATACCATCTCTGAATTTCGATATCTGAAGAGATAAATCTGCCCCTTCCAGGATCAGCACACAGGGAATAAATGGCTCGATTGTAGCTCCTTTTCAGACTGGCTTAACCTTGAGCTAACAGGGCTCTCATATTGGTGAGCAGCCGCTTTAGGTACCCAAGAGCTGCGGTATTTTCCTATAGTCACACATGTTAAAGCCTCACTGTTTCTCATCTGAAGAGAGAGAAACACCCAACTTTCAAAGTCCTAGAGGATTTGCTGAATTTCACCCATAATAGGCAACTCAGGCAACATTCTGTTTGGGACCAGGTCGCCAGATATTTAGTTAAATAGAAGATAGTTGTAAAGAGATTTCTTCTGTGGTAATTTCTAGATGACAAAATTATTAAATAAAGTACCAGTATGTGTTGGATGGGGTGATGAGAATCTGCAGCAATGGCTTCCCACCAGATGGGCTGTACGTAGGTTGGAGTGCTGGCAGCTGATATTGAGGATGTCATCTGAAGAAAGCAGGAAAGTAGAAGCAAGGGGCAAACTGTAAAGTGGAGTGGAAATAGAAATAAACAGAGCAGTGAAAATAGGAACCTTGATAATGTTTTCCTGCAATATAACAACTGAGATTCCTAAATCCCTTTAGTCTAAGGGAGGATGCTTGTTCCACAACTGATGAGTGAGATATAAAGGGGAATATTTTTACTGAAGAGCCAGAGCCATCCCACCACAAAGGGCATCCCAGTCTGAAATGTGATATGGCAGAATGTTGTTACAAAACCAGCCAAAGTCCACGTCTGGAGCAGCAGCTGTGTTAAACAAACTGCTTTCTGCAAGGGTAATACAAATTTCCCATTATTACCATTTCATATCCCAGTGGCATGATGTGTGTGTCTTACGGGGCTTGAAGTCTAATGTGCAGCTCCAGCTCTTTCTTTGTTTTTATTAATTTGTTTGACAATTTATATTATAGTAGATTTTGTCACCTACTGTACTAAATCCTTTGGAGCCTGGTGAAAAAGAGAATGCTTGTCCCTGTTTCATGAATACAGCTGATTTCTTCAGATTCTCCAGGGAGTAAATGGAGACAAGTTTTCACTTTCAGCATCTGTGTGTTATTGCTGGCATCTGGCAGCCAGTGTGCCCATTGCTGGTAATAAACAAGATGCAAATATACTGCTTCATTTGTAGACTACTCTCCCTCGTTTGCTTCAAGCTTCCTCTCCTACCAGATGTCACTGAATTTAGGAGTAATGATTTGGCCTAAATGGACTGGTGATTGCTACCTGCCAGGGAAGCAGCTGGAAGAAGTATAAATATTTTCCTTCCCTTTTAATACACGTTCATCTTTCACTAATGTCTTTTCTGGGGTTAAAGACATGACTGATTCATTCCAGATCTGTATGGTCACAACTGGGGAATTTTTCAGCCCTCAGCTGTTGTTTACTGTGGCTTTACCATGTCAAGATTATTGGGTACCATTTGCTCCAGCGGCTGAATTCTCTTCTGCTACAAATGCTCATTAGCAGTGCTTTCATGAGCATTTCTCTACTCTAGGTCTAAAGCAGTCATTTTAAATTAAGTTAATTTCACTTTTCAGGATATTTTCTGTGTTTCTATTCCATTTCCCAGGAAGATGGGCTTCTCCGTGCTTAAAAGACAGCAATCTGGCATGGCATACCTAGACATGATTAGCAGCTTCTCTTAGGGATTTCTGACTGGTTGGAAAGCAGGTAAATCCAGCCTGGCCCCTCAGAGCCTCTCTTCTTACTCAATCAGTTGCCTTTCACTATTTCTAAACAAGTCTTCCACCCACTGTAGGGTGAGTTTTGCAAGCCCTCCATGCGTCAAGAATCTGAAGAACATTTAATGCGTGTGGGGCTTTGTTTATTTACAAAATCAGGTACAAAACATAAAAGAATCACAATAACAGCTCCAAACTCCCTCACATGCACAGGATGGAAAGCCTTTACACACAACCCAAGACATTCTGTGCAGTTTGTCCCCAGCAAAGGGTGGAGTTTGGGTGGGCTGATCCCTAGCCCCCTGCAGCCCTGCCCTGCTGTGCCTGAGTTTGGGGAGGCTGGAGTGATGACACAGGTGCTGCTGGCTGCCTTCCTAAAATTTGCAACCTTAGCTGTGCTGTGTTAAAAAGGTCAGCACCAGATTGGAAAATGATGGATGCTTTGGTGCTGCTTCATGTCATTATGCTTTGATCAGGGGTAAATTAATTTGTGTTTTAGGCCTATCCTTCAAGTTTAAGGCTCTACTGATGCTACTGAATGATCTGTCACCAGATTTTTTATGACAGTGGTTTCTAATGTCTGATATAAATAAATCTAGCAGCCTAGGTCTGTGTTACATCTTACTTTCTTCTTGAATTGTTTGTACCTTCCCTTACAGAATGAAGAAAATTGTTTTGTCTTCTACTACCAAGAAAATGTCACTTAATAACTAAGCATTCTGAAAAATTCAATCAAACATGTCTGCATTTTTAGGGAATAAATAGATTATAACTCTGGAAGAGGTATAAATATATACCCTCTGAGCTGAGAGAGAAGGGGGAGCAGAGGGGACAGGCTTTTATTCCATGTGAAAACTGACCTTTCTTCCCCTAAACAAAACTGTGTTCAAGATCTCTCTTGTTATGTATTTGGTCTTTTCCAAAAAGAGATATTAAACTTCTACCTTTTTTTTTTTGCTAATTGCTGAGAATAAGATCCTGCAGCAAAAGAGGCATTTACCATATTTGTGTATTTTTTATGATGCATGGATGATATGTTTTTTTCAGAATGTTTGTCAGTGCCATTTACATTCCATGTAAATGGAGGGGGAGTGGATCTTTGGTGATGTTTGGGGCAAAAGCATGAGTGTGGCAATTCTCTCATTTCATGTCTCATTTGTCTTTCGGAGACCATTGAGATCAGATGGGTCAAAAGGAAATCTCTCTTTCTTTAAATTAAAAAAAATTGTGTTTAATTTCTATTAGTTCTCTATGTTTGGGGGTATATTTAACACAGGGGTGTGTTTTTAAGTGGTATATTTATAAAAGCAAATGTGCAGCTCAGAGAAACTTTAAGAAATGGGAGAAAAGAGACTGTGATGGATATAGTGGATGATATTCAACATTTTCAGCTACTCCTGAACTAAGAAACTTACTATGAAACACATGAGTGTTCTGAGCATATGATTTTCCATATTAATAGGAAAAAATCCTACAAAGTATTAGTTTTTCTTCTGCTGTCTTACAAAATTTCAGTAATTGCTCCTGCTTATGCTTGTGGTCCAACAAAGCTTCTGTGAGGCAGCTAAATGCTGCATCATTAATGATCCTGTGTTGATTGATCTTAGAACTGAGGAGGAAAAGAGAATGATCATAGGAAATTGGCTTTAAGGGCAGTGCTGAAGGGCAAGGGATGAGCCATGTGACACTTGGTTATAAACAGAAGTGATTGGATTGAAAAATAGCAAGGGAGCAACTCAATAAACAGACATTTACCAGGCAGTGGATTCTTTACTGAATCTTAATGGTTCCATTTGTAGTTATAGAACGAAATTAATTACTGGTACTAGCATAATTATGATCTGCTCAAAACATTGCATGAAGGAAATACATATTCTTTCTAGCCAAAATATAGTTTTTCAGAAAAATTAAAATTGCAGGTATTGGTATAGGCCACTGAATATCTGATTGCTTGTAGTCATTGAACCAGGACAGAAAGTCTCCCTTCGCCTTAAATTACCAGCTTGATGAAGGACTTACATTTTGTATTTCATTTGGGGTTTTAGATCAAAAATTCTTCAGGCTCCATATCTTGTACCATATAAAAGAAGGAACTGAATGAGCTCATTTTCTGTTGATGGATGAAAGAGGGTGGTGAATCTAGGAAAAAAAATGGCTTTGTGAAGGAGTGCACTGGAGAACAGTTTATAGACAAAGTAGATTTGATCTCTGTCAGTACTCCAAAAGTTGTGGGATTCAGGCAAATTCCTAGCTCTGTTTCTATAACAAAGTTAACAACTACCTATTTCTAGTCTGATTTCTTTGCAAAAATGATCTGCTTTATGATGCATAGCACAGTAGGGATTTTCTATTAGTTAGGGCCTTTAAGCAGGCTTTTTAGTAATGATCTGTATTCTCATGTGCTACTGAAGTAAAGTAAGGGTAAAGCAAAAATTGGAATTAAGAGCTGTATGGAAAGTCATAAAATGAAACTTACCCTAAGACTTCATTGGAGCATTTGGATCAGGGACTCTGAATAGCCTCAGAAGAGTTTGTGGCATTTTCCTTCAGCCTTGAACTTTCTGCAGAGATTTTTCTAATGACTTTGCATGACATCTGGAAAGTCACCATTTTCCATTCAGTTCATAACCCCCAGCAGGAGCCCCTGGCATGGCAAGAACTCTTCACCTGAGTCAGTCATTCTGGAAAGATCAGTGGCTGCTTGACAGCCCAGCCTTCCCACAGCCTGGATGACCACAGTGATGCATATTCACTGTTCAGTGTTCACTGGGACAGGAGTTGGAAAGTTTCAACTTTTATTTTTAAGCATATTATAATGAAGGGGATTTTTCAGCCCTAGGCTGGACGTCTGTGCTCAATCCTTCATCTCAGCCACTGGGTGGACATCTGCACATTGTTCCTTCATCTTCAGCAAAGACATTTATCCTTATGGAGGTGAGATTGAGGGCAGAATGCAGCTAATGGACCCCCTCCACCTTTTCCAGGGAGGTGCTGTCTTCTCATTTTATTAGCCTTGTTCCCCATATGTCCATTTATAACAGCCAAAATGTGCCTTCTACTGGCAGTCTTGATTTAACTCACTTTTTGGTTTTTAAAGTTGCACCAAACCTGTTAATGGCACAGAGAACTCTTACTGATTTATATTTTCTCTCCTGCCAACTGCTGAATGCAAAGTGAAGAGGAGTAATTCCTTGGATTTAAGGGGATTCTGTATGCAAATCTCCTGGAGGAAAGGAGAAGGGATTTGTATGCACCACTTAAATTAAGGACACCTTATCTTGTAAGGTCTATGCCTGTTTTTCAGTTTTCCTTAGGCAAGGTTCTCCTTGGTCAGATTATATGGCCTGATATAGTCTCCTTTTATCCAATTTCCATTCTTCTTCAGCCTCAAGCCCATTTCTGTGAGTGTCTCACAGGATCCAGAATGAGGAGCACAGAGGAATTGCTTATACTTCCAGATCAGTTTCGTCTCCATTCTTTCTGTCTGCCACTTCACTCTCTCTCACATGTATTTATACTGTTTTTCCAAGGATCCTCTTATGGTTTCACACAGGGAGAAGGAGCTTACATAGTCTCCCAATGTAGGGAAATAATGCTGAAAACACTTTCACAAATACTGGCGTGTTGGCTGTGTTAGGTTATTGTTTCCACATCAATTGAATCCCATGCAAAATAGTAGCAAATACATGGTTGTTTTCTTGTAATGCCACTAAGATGCCCCAAGAAAGAAGTGAGCTAAATGTTTGGTAGTTTTGGGAACAATTTTCACCATCTTTACATGTGCACTTAGGCTCAACATTCTCAGAGAATCGGGATGCTCTCTGAGGCCTTGGAAAAGATGTACAGCTGAACAAGAGATGGCAGATGTTCTGGTTACAAATCATTAGAGAGTCCTTACAGTGACTTTAAATAGTCATGAAGGCTGGCTGGATACAGGCTTCTTAAAAGTCTAACTGCTTCATATTGCAGTGATGCTGCTGGAAGCTGGGGGCACAAATTAGAGGAAGTGGCTGTCCCTTAGGGCAAAATTCTCAACCTGAACTCCTCTCTGCTCCACCAAATCCCAAACATATTGTGCCCTTGTTCCATGCGTAGGGCTTGAATTAATCTTAGAGTCCCTTTCTTGTTTGGTTGTTTGGTTTGTGGGTTTTCTTAAAGAAAAGTCTTGCTCCCTGAACCAGGTGGGAGGAATATTAGTTTGTTACTGTGCTAAATGCTAAAATCCAGAGCAGCAGGTTCTGAACAGTGATACCCATGCTAGGGAAAAGGTGTGGGATACCCTAACTCTTTGAAATCCATGGAGTTACTGCATGGATAATTTGATGTCACCCAGAGCAGAATCTCTCTCAATGTGTTGCAAAGAAACCCAAGATGAAACATTCCCCTCTCCCATTAACCTCGGAGGAAGCAGCCAGCGTGACCACAGCAGCAACACTGCAGGAGCAGTGTGGCTCCTGCTCAGCCAAGGTTTCTCTCTCTTTCTGTTGAAGGCATGGCAATGGCCTTCACCGTGCACCGTATACAGCTTAATTTATAGATCTGGAGAAAAGTCTTTGCAAAAGTTCCACTTCACAGACTTCTGCTTAAACTGAAAGCTTCAGCTAGCCAAGGGAGGACATGAGAGTGGATACAGAGGATAAAGACAGCTAAAAAAAAATTGGAACAAGCAATTGCTTGTCAGAAAGGCTCTTCTAAATTGGAGAAAAGTATTAAGCAGGGCTCCCAAAGGGGTAGTCCTTGAACATAGTCGGTATCTAATGTATATACATGACTGACGGGGAGAGTGAACTAGTTAGTTGCTTATTAAACTAAATTTGGAGCAGCAGAGGATGTGGAACAAACAACAAAGGAGACTTAAAAGGATTCCAGACTTAAGTATGAGCCCTAGTGTATTAAATGAGCTTTAATACAGACAGATGTATACGATAGAGCAAACAGGAAAAGAGCTCTAAACAAAAAAAAAAAAAAAATCATTTAAACTGTGAGAGAATAAAGCTCAAGGGCTGTGACTTCTACAGCCTGAGTAGAAAGGTTCAAAGAGCAAGCAGCATCTCTTTACATCTGTTGTTTCCAATTACATCAATTGATTCGCTCAAGTAGCACCAGATTTTTGCCATATTTACATACCTGGTTATTTGGCTCACAGATTACTCTCAGTGCTTTTCCTGAAACTATTTCAAAGTATTAGTGAGTATTATTGTGAGATTATTATAACCACTGACTTTTCAAAACAGTAAGAGCAATTGTGGAAATTCTGTGGTAAAAATACAGGGGCATGTGTACTCTCTCCACGGGCTGTGGCAGCATTTACCAGCTCTGTCCTCAGCCACATGTGTGCACATGGTTCACACGCAGCTGCATCCTCCTTCTGTAGGTGTATGGACAGCGTTCAGATCATTCCCAGGGCCAAGAGAGACCAGCCAGGCTTTGGGGCAGTGAGTGCACATCATCTGAGCAGCTCTTCCTCATCTCCTCTGATGAAAAGACAACAGGACAAATATAAGCATCCTGCTGCCTCAATCTGACAGAACCTTGCAATCCTTTATTGAAAGGTCCTGTAAATCCAAGGTCCTTGTCCTTTTCCCTACAGCTGCCTCCTGTGAGTTACATGCCCCATTTTGCAGTATTTCATTTTTACACAGCCCAGAGGAGCATTGAGAGCCGCGCACACGGAATCCTGCACTGAACTGTAGCGCTACAGTGCTGCAGGCCAGGTGAGGCTCCAAAGAAATCAGTGCAGCGAGGCAAAGCGTTTTATTGCTGTTGGTAGTGTAGTTATATTTTATTGTCTTGGCTGTCACCTTGGACAGCTTTTCTGGCTCTGGCTGATGTGGGTTAATCATGGTTACTGGGGCAGACACAGGGTTGTGTATAAATTACTGTCGTCAGCTTGGAGAAGGAAAAAAATCAATAACAACCTCAGATAATTTTATTTTTGGTTTGGAAATGGACTGGCAAGAGGTTTTGGTAATGATTTAAATTGCATCTTAGAAATGTTTTTAATTATGATTAAGATGGCTGCTAAATTTAACAAGATACAATTAAATACCAGTTTATTAAGTTTGAATTTGTTGCTGATTAGCAGTTACGCATGATATACATTTTTAATGTTCCCTAATACTGAATAAATGGTTTGGATAATCAATTGGTATTTAATATATTAATTTCTATCTCAAAATGCAAAGAAAAACACACAGTTCTGAGCTGGGCATTACATCTGCCCCACCTGTTCCAGACCTGAGCCCTTGCATTGGCCATTTAAAGAAACTGCAGCAATTGTAGAACAAGGCTTCAGAAGCTCATTGAAGTAGGGATTTTCGGGGTTTGGTTGGTTGGTTGGGTTGATTTTGTGTTTTCAAAGGCTGCTGTATGGCTTGGGCATGGCTGTGCTGCAAAGAGAGCAGTGGTCACTCGGAGTCCAGGTGGCTTTAACCTCTGTCCACCTCGGGCTCTGCTGAACAGATCCAGCTTAGCTCTGGCACCTGCACTGCTGCCCCTCAATAACACATCTCAAAATATTTGTCATCAAAGTGCTGTCAATAAGAACACATCTGGTGCCTTCAGGAAATCCAATTTTAACTTACTAGCTAGAAGATATACCAAATGTCTGGTTTGTTTTCTGTGTTTTCAGAATTTACTTTTTTTTAGTGGAATGTTTTGGAGTGCTCTTGCTTGGAGCACACAAGCTAATGTTTTCAATAATTAGTGCTTAACACACCGCTTCTTCACAAGCTGTTGTTAGCTGTGGTACTTTCATGGTGGTTCAGAGCTTTTTGGAAATGCACTTTGTCCATGCACAGGGTGTTCAGGGAGCATTTCCTGCGCTACAGCACTGATATCTTAAATTCTGGAGAGTGGTGCAGTTTAACATTTCAGTACATTGAATTAAGTGCATTCAGATACCTTAGTCTGAAGTCTCCGTGCCTACAAAGCTCATGTTTGGGTTAGGTGGGTGTTTCAGCTTGATGCTGTGCCTCATATCATAACAAGGACAGCAACTGTGACTGTTAGGACAGGCAGTTGCAGATTTGTATTTGCATAGCAGCAGATGTTACAAAACAGCAAAAATGAAGATTGTTACATCCACAGAAATATCCTGCACTCTCGGCTTTTCAATATCTTCCTCAACTCTCTTGCCACGAAAAGCATCCCAGTCCCTCTTACTGAACTAGCTCAGTAATCAGGAGAGAAAAAACATTTTAGCTCTCCTCACAAGAGTCTGATGAATGGCTGGTTAGACCTTGAACTTAAAGGTCTCATCAAATTGTTGCGTCACTTATAAGCCCTTTAGGAATTCTGGCCTGACAGATGCTTTAATGCAGAGGCTGCAGGTAGCAGCTTTGGGATGCCCTGCAGAGCAGAGCAGGGGAGCCTCTGGAGCCCTCTCCAAGGTCTGCTGCAATCATGGACAAAAAGTTTCTCTGCCCTCTGACCCCAGTCATCTTCACAAGATTTTGTTTCTTCTTACTTTTAACTTCTTGTTATTAAAGTCTTGTAGAAATTTATTTTAGTCCGTCACGTAGAACTAAGTATTCAAGCATCCAGATTTAATCCTCTGAGTAATAAAATAGTAAAAACAAGAACACATATAAAAAAATAAATTAAACCTTATAAATATGTTACCTTATACTATTTTGACCTTCAGAATGATCATATTGTATTCTTGACTAATTCTGCTGAGGGGCTTCACTGTGGTTAACAAGCACCTGAAAGCTTATCTATTTTTTTCCCTGGATCCATCAGTCAATCCAATAAAAGGTACATAAGTCTCTATAAACATGGCCTCTTTTACATCCTTAAGTTATTAAAACTACATGAGAACTGGAACTATATTTTCATTGTGAGTAGTAGATCTTCTAGGGAAGTGTAAGTCATAAGAGTAATGTAGCCTTAATTAGGGAGATAACCAAATTTCTTTGGGTTTTGGTTTATGTAATGGATTTTGGTGTTTTGTTTGTTTTTTTTAAATCTTCATTAAAAAATAAATAAGCAAAAAACCCCACAACAGTAACAACAAAAAAACCACCTTAAGATTTATGCCTTTATTTTGAATTGAAAGGACAACTTTGATCTTTGGTCCTTGCTCTGTTACTTGGGGTTTTTTTCTCTGAGCTGCTTTTTAAACCAGTGGTATATAATATTATTGATGTCTGCTTTGGAGAGAAGCTTAGCATGGACTTTCTTGGCATGTCATTTAATGAAAAATCCAAGGTGAATGATGTGTTAGGAACTGAGGGACTTGACTCCCACAGATGAAGCCAAAATGCCCTTTGATGTACAGCCACCAGTGCCTGGTGTGGTGCTGTCCTTGAACTGCAGTGAAAGGAGTCAAAAAGAAGCCTTGGGGGCAAAACTCAAACTCTGGTTTAAGCAGGAAGGCTCTGTAGTTGCTTTGTAATGTAATCTATATTTGGACAAAGTCTTTTGCTCTTTCTTGGGCAGAGCGCCCAGAGCAGAGATATCTCTCCAAAAGAACAGCAGGTGGTATTTGGGGTATTGCCTTTCTCTTTTCCTATTGATCTTCTGTAGGCAATATGTCATTCTCAAGAACATAAATCCAAAACTCTCATATAAAGACTCAAACTTCCTTTGAGTCTTTATAAGATCTTCAATAACTGGTGCTGACAATCTCGATATTTCAGATTTGGAGAGTGTTTGATCCTTTCTTTTGAGCTATACAAACAACTAAAATTTAATATTTTCAGGAGAACTTCAGCTCACAGAAATATGCTCTACAGTATTTTTTTGGGAGATGATCTAAGACAATTCAGGCTTTGAGATTTCATGGATTTCACATCGGGGTATCCTGAAGGGGGGAAAATTATTGTAACTCTTTAGGGAGTTATGGAAAAAGATACCTCAAGGCACTGCTGTACAAGGAGTAAGTAACAATCAGATGGGAGAGTTATCCCTCATAACATCTAATAGAAATGTACTTTTGAGCTTTATTTGTCTCCTTTAACCAGTATGGAGGGACTATTGCAGTCTACCAATTTTGTGACTTATTTGCATTTCCAAAGCCAAGTTGCTCTGAATGCAAAGTGTTCATCTGCCATTTTTGGAATCTCAGACAAATCCATTTATCCATTTTTATTATAAAATTTCTTTTTTCTTTTTTTTTTTGGTTCCTTCTCTTTCTGTTGTGTTTCTTTTATAGTTGTATTTAGGGAAATGAGTCGAAATCTGAACCATCACAGAGCTGTTGGAAGGAGGGAGGGATGACAGATTAATTTGGCCTAGACAGGTAGAAAACATCTGTGATCAGTGGTGCAATTGTATTGCATCTCCTGCTGTGTTTTCCTCTTTTTAACCACACTGCCTGAGGTGTTCCCCCCAGATAATTAGATTAACATCCAAACATTTTTTTCCCCACAGCTTTTGAAAAGGCAGCAGCATAGCATCCCACCAGACAGATTGGATTTGATTGCTATTCTTAGGTTAGAGAGCAGCAAACCACAAGACAAGAGAGCTGGGAAGTTTGTTGTAAAATTTAAATCAGGACTCCTGTCCTCTTTCTGAAATTATTTAACCTTGAGCTTATTTTTCTCTGAGAAAATTATCTCTGATGTCAGAATCACTCAAATAATCATTGATGTCACTTAGTCACAAGACTGAATTTGCTGGTGCATTAAATATGTCTTGCATATGTGGTTTTATCTAAGCCTGTGAAGAGAAGAACGACTGCAACCATAAAAATGGCTTTTTTTGGGTTAGGTTTAGATGTTCTTTAAATAGTGGGATTCTCCCCAGATCTGATGATAAGCAAAAGCAATTACTGAATTAGTGGGAACGTTTTTGAAGTCTGTTTGCCTACAAGATTGGTGCATGTTTCCCAAAGAGAGCATGAGGGGTCGCATGTTTAACACTCCCTGTGCAGCACAGAGTAAGGAGTGCTTGACTGAGAGGCAGCACAGTTAGATCAGTTGATTTTATTTATAAAATATTATTCATTTGCCTGTTCATTAGTAGGTAAGGATTTCTAATGCAGAGAGACATATATACAAAATTTTAAGAAGCTTTTGAACATTCAGCAGGAAAGAGGTTTGAATAAAAGGGTGCTTTGCAACAAGGGCAGATTAAAAAGCCAGGCAATGGAACTCATCTCTGTACTTTTGCCTGACTCCTGCTCTTATTTGAGAGAGAGACAAAGAAAAAATGGTCATTGCTGCTGTTAGACTGGCAAGATAAAAGAAATTACCTTTTATTTCACACATTTTCTGTTGTGTGGGGAGACAGGCTCACACCTAAAGTTTCTGTGAAATAGATTTGAAAAGACAGTAAAAATCTTGGTAAAAATCTAGGCTTTCTGCATATCATAAAACTGTATTATCTCTCCTTCGGCTCTCTTCTAACATCATTTCTCCCAGGAATAACCCTAAAAACATTTCTTCTTTGCAGTTGTATGTGTTAGGTGCAAATATTTAGCTCCTTGCTAAAACAGAGCTGGCTGCTCCAGACTGTACTGAGATTTAGGCTGAGATTCATGATGTCTGGGGGAAACTTGGTGTCCTCAGATGTCTCAATACCTGGAATAGAGAGAAGGGAAGAGTTTGGTAAAAGACTGTTAAATTTACATTTCTTTTGTTTCCTACTCTGAAGTAAAAGAATGGTAACAGAAAATGTTTTTTAAGAGACAATAATAAATTTTTATGGTTTTACTGTACATTGTGCTCTTACCACAATATATTCTTTTTAGTCTTCTACTTAGTGATCATATCCACGTCAACTCTATTTTGTATCTCATGGCAAAGTACTCTGCTGATTTTTCCATGTTTATAGATGGTTTAGTTGTGAAGATTCAGATCTTAATTCTTAGCCAGATCAAAGAGTCCTCTCTTCCTTTATAACTCAGAGAAGGGTTTTCCTCTCTTAGAAGATCCCACTTGATTATTGCTGCAATCACATGACTAAATAAAATCTAACATTGCCATCTAGTGTCCAAGTACTGAGATATTACACTTTTTTAGCCAAGTGGTATCAGAAAGCCTTTGAGTATCACTCATAACTGCAGGGTGCTCAAGTGATAGAAACGTTGGGTTTTTCCAAAACTTTCCTTTTAGTCTTTTTTTTCTCAAAGAAATAACTTCATATCTAACATAATAACATTAAGAGTTTTATAATGATGCTCAGAATCTCAGGTTTTGCACAGTTTTGATTGTGTTCAGTATTGGAGTCAACTGGGGTAGGAATGTGCTCTTCCTCTCGCTGTTCTGCTGGAAGCTGTCTGAAGAGTTGGCACAAATGAGCTTCTTACCACAGAGTCTGATCCACCTGGGGAAAAAATTCCCTTGGAGAAGGTGCCCCAGCAGTTCAGTGCCAGGAATGGTCAAAGTGACCTCAATGAAGTAAGGAGAAAGGGAAACTACTCAAGAAATAATTTTCTGTCACTGGGGATTTTTTTAGAAATAATGCATACAGGACACATTGGAATAAAAAGAAATATCATGTCTTATGGGGGAAGCCCATTTTTTAGTAGTGCCCCCAACAGCTTGCAGAAGAACCCATTGTCCGTGTCTTTGTGCATCCAGCACGAGCAGGCTGAGCGTTCTCCCCTTCCTGCTTTAGGTGCTTGAAACATAACTTAAATATATATAATGAATGGCACAAGTACCTCTTGGAGAGATGCATTGATTTTAGGTCTATTCACTTCTTAAGTAAAATGAACTGCTACACTGAAAGCTTCTTTCAGAACTGCAGCCTGCTAGCCCCAAGCAGACTGTCAGGCTGCACGTTTATTTACTGCTCCATTGCACCCCCATGATTTATGCTTTCTCACATTCTGCAATTGATTTTTCTGTTCTGTCTTTCTTCAAACACAAATGTGAAGAAGTTCCTCACGAGCCAAGGTGCCTTAACCACGTTTTGAAGAGCCTTTTCTTTAGGGTCTCTCTCCCCAGGCTGTGGCAGCTAGACAGGCGCCTTTAGCTCAGCCTTCCTCCAGCCATGGAAAATGTGCAGATCACGCCCCAGATGCCAGAGGGTTCCAGAGGAACTGCAGGACACCCCACAATCTGTGATGTGATCAGAGGTGATTGTCATAGCTTCATTCCTGGAGCTGAGCTATAGGAAAAGATATTTTGCCTGTATTTTAGAAGATTTCTTATTACTGCCCTTTTCCCTTCACAAACACAGAAGATCAACAGATGCCCCCAAAACCTTCTGGGATCCCCTTTTCTGTAGTCAGGCGGCTGTTCTTTGTGTTCAATATGGACTCAATCTTTGAAATTCAGTGTAAAAACTTAAAACTTTGACTTGGACGTGAGCAATTAAGTCAGGTAGGGTTGTAAAATGCCTTGAGAGCTGTGCATTTCTTTGGTTAAGAGAAACTTTGCTTCTCTACAGTTTTGTGAACACTTATAAATTGCTCCAATGAATCTTTTATGCTTACTGTCTTGATTATTTATTGCTCAGATGTTTTTGTTTCTAGTTTATGCTCCTGTCTAATGAGATAATACAAGATCTGAAAAGATGGCCAAATTTACTAAATCGTACTGAAAGCTTTGCTCACATGCACGATGAAAGTGATTCTGATTGGTTTTGGTTTATTGGTTGGTTTTGTGCTCTTTTTTTTTTCCTCTCTGTGTGTTTCTCTTTTTCCTGTTCAATGAAAACTAATGAAACTTCTTTTAAGCAAGTATCATTTTGCAGGTTTTCATTGCTGCAATATTTAATGTTTAGTTAACATATGAGTGTTGTTTAATTGCATTGTGTACATAGTGCAGGAATACAGACAAATCAGTTCTGCAAATCTTCTGTCCAAGGAAAATTATGTTTACTTAATATAAAAGGAAAATGTTGCATCTAACTGAGTTGGAATCAACTTCTTTGTGTTGATAAAGACTATTTTATCATTGACTTCCTTCTATACATTAGCAATATCCTTGCATTCCTCTGGACTAGAAGTTACTTCATGTGCCCATGCCTAATGGAGAGTTATTTTTTTCTCTTTCCAACAGCAGATATTGGTACTAGAACGGTGGATTTCTTCCTCCTGGAGTAAAGATCTTCCATTCTCAATGTCAGGCAAGTTGATAAATCACTGCAAGCCAGGGGCTTGTGCTGTGAGCTTAGGTAAAGTTGATCATCCATCCCTAGATGTGACTGCCATCCATTTTTACAGGACAGAAAGACCCCCTGGGACACACAGGTTCTGATTTTAGGTGGAAAAAAGGAACAGGTAAAATGAAATCAGCCAGTGAGAATTTTCTATCAGAGGTCAGAGAAACACAACAGGGAGTGAGTTCACATGTGGACATGGAAGCTTCCTGTGCTTTCTCTCCCCACGGAGCTGCCTGGCTCAGACCTTGCCCCACCCCACCCCAGCTGGAAGGGACTTTGATTCCAGAGGAGCTCATTTCCATGGAGACAAGGAAACAGCTGTCCAGCCCTGCACGTGTTCTGCCAGGCTCTGATCAAGACAAAATTATTGAAACACAGCCCTAAAGCCAATGAGATGATTTCTGGGCTGGGTATCCCTACAGCAAACCACAAGTGCTGCTCTCAGGAGCTCTGCTGGGCAACCCGTGTGTGCTGTACCTGGAGCAAGAGCAGTCCTTCACATTTTGGTGCAAAGGCACAATAAATAACATCTGAATTAGCCCTTTACCCCTTGAAATAGCTACAGATTCTCCGCCCAAACAAAATGATATTAGAATTGCAAATCGTTATGAATACCATCAAGCAATCAAAAGCTAATATAGCAATGCATGCAGAAATAAAGCAGATATTGTGTTTGCAGGTTTAATGAAAAATGAGTGTTAGTTTTGTAGTCATGTTTCCATTTGATCTATTTCTCAGCCTTTTTTGAGATGAAGAATCTGAGCAGATTGATTCATAAAAAGTTACTATTCTCTGGTCATTTTCTTTTATAAATATCTATTACAACTTACAGTCCATTTCTATTTAAAATCTGTTTCCAGAAAAAAATTATGTTGGAGTTACTTTTGTATTGTTTATGTTAGAGTACTTGGTATTACCTATTATACAATTCAGGATTTTTTATTTTCTTTTTGCTTGTGCTGTTTCCTGTCTCTCAAACAAGCTTTCAATATGACAGTGAAATGAAGAAAATATTTTTCCCCTTTTTCTGAAATGGAAAAGAACTACTCTAAACATATTTTAACATAGGTACAGGCATTTAAAATTAACAAGTCTCTAGGAAGCAAATGTTAGTGCCATTTGAGGAATGAGCAGTTGCTGTGCACCTGGCTATCTTCTAAAAAGAAGTCAGCTAAATATTTGTTATTTATTGAGGCTCATTAATGTATACAGTGATGCAAAAATTATTTCCTCTTTTTTAGGAATTATTTTACCCTTTCCTTATAAGCAAAAGAAATAAATATAGCTCAACACTGTATGCTATTAAAACTGCATAGCATTCCAGCACAGTAAAATTTTAGCAGTTCTGGAGGTGAGAAAAAGGACTGTAACTATGTAAAATCTCAACCTTTTAACTAAGTTCTCAGGCACAACATTTTCATCAGTTAATCTGTTCAATTTGCATTGTTTTCATAACTGATTTTCACTGATTAGGTTCTTAACAATAACTTCTAAACAAATTTTTCTGTTAGCTGCTCTTGCAGAAGTTTCTCACAGTATTTATTTAGCAATAACTATTGTCTCTTTTCACTGAACTTACAATAAGGACACTTGCAGCTGTAACAGCTTAATTGCAAATGTTTCCATATAACACATTGCACACATTATCAAATTAGTGCTCCTTTTAAGACAATCCTGCTCTCCTTACAGTAGTTTCAGTATTTTTACTTCCAAGGTGGTAGTAGTTTTGTCTCATTTTTGGATTACTTTTATTTCTCTGATAAGTAAGAAGTAGAGAACCTAATTAGGCCACTGACAAACCCTTCTGATTTTTATTTGTGGACTTGTGTTAAAAATAACACCAACAGCTTTTATATAAACATATTCTTCACAGCAGCCATAACATGCAACTGTGTTAGTACAGTTACCACAGCCCTGGGGCATTGGGAGAGCTTGCAAATTCTCAACAATAGGAATTGATCATTTGGGGGAATTTATTTTCTGCTTGAAAATTCAGAGGTTAGGGTACTTGGCATAAATAAATTTCAAGCCAAGCTGCTTTCATGTTCAGCTGTTTTCCATGTGACTGTCCCTGTCTGAGGTCCTTGATATGGTCTCCATCTGGCTGCCTGCTGAGCATTTGCTTTCCTCAGGAGGCTTCAACCTTATTCCCTTCTGGAGTGCAGCCACTTGTTTTGCCAGACCAGACTGGTTCAGGTGTTTGTTTCTTCAGGATTCTTCTAAAACCTGAGACACGGGTCAGAAATTAATAGACATTAATAAAGTAGATGTGTGAGATATTTATATTTAATGATGCTTGATCACTGCAACTTCACATTGCTCCTGAGCTGGCAGACAGTATTTAGTGTGAATCACTGCCACAGCGGGGAAATGTATGAAAGTTGTGCTGAAAATGACTCTGTGAGGGTGTTATCTTACAGTAGTTCTGATCGTTGTGATGCTGTGTTAGATACTGAGGCTATAGAGGAACTTGGCTTTTCAGGGAGGGAAAGGCCGAGACCAGAGCTGAGGCAGGAGTAAATTCTGGTGCAGACAGCAGCCCTTGGCGTGGCTCACTGAGGCACAAGGTCCTGCTCCCCTCTCAGGGCAGCTGAGCCACTGAAGGAGGTGACCAAGCTGATGGAGGATGAAAGACTTGGATGGGGAATGAAACTTGAATGGGAAAAGGGAAAGAGATACAGAGCATTAACTTTAACAAGATCAAACTGTAAGGTGAGACAATAAATAAAAAGCACCAGGGAAATAACTTGCATTGAAATTAACGCATTTCAATTATGGTTCTTTTCCATCTCCTTCAGGTCATAATGTTTTCTTCTTCCTCCATCCATCCATCACCGGGTTTCATCATCTCAGCCTTTCAGAGCTATTCTTTGATTGTTTTCCCTCAGGCTAGATCACAGTACATAATATTGTCATTTATTCTTGTTCAAAGTGCTCTTTCAAGCTCTCCTGCAGCCTAGGCCCACTGATATGACCAGTTAAGCACTGTTTTCTTAGCATTTGACTGGGCCACAATTATCCAAATGTTGTTTTAAAGGGTATGACTGATTTGAGCATTTTTCTTGAACAGGAAGCAATGATGGAAGGATGCTTAATGCACAAATATCAACAGGAATTAATTAGTTGGTTTAGTTACTGTGAGAAGTGAAGGTAGGATGTTTATAAACTCTATACAAGCTCTATGTTACTCTAATACTGGCATATAGTCTGAGAAATGGGTCATCTGTTTACATGAAAATTGTCACCTTCCAGGAAAAGGAGTAAAGTTGACCTGTTACTAAGGGTCTAGATTTGAGACTCTTGAGAAATCTGGAGTAATACTTATAATGTTGGACAAATTCTTTTCTCACTGTAGCTCTACAACCATCTCTCTTCATGCCCTTGATTTTTGTTCAGTGAAATTGTGTATTCCTTCTAGAAGGAACTCTTGCATATTTTGATAAGTTAGGTGTCTTGGCACAAGAAAGATCTGATTGTTGTAGAGCAGTTTTTTGAGGTCTTACAAAGAAACAATCATGGTAGTGGCACCGCCTGTCCCTGTGTTATTGACTCTTGCACGTGCATGGTCACTGCTAGACTTGGCAAATCTATAGCAGAAGAGTCATCTGATCACAGAGATAAATGCAAAGAGTTCCAGGTAGCAGATGTAGAAGGTGCTTGTTCTGATCAATACAAACGTTGTTTAATTTATTGAGCGTAAACTCAGTGGTTAAGTTGAGAATAATCTTAATTAAAACCTGAAAGAAAACAAAAAATGGGAAAAGGAGGCATTGCTGATAATGGCAGGCTGGGCTGGTTTTTGGCATTTTTGTCAGAGCTTTTGCCCTCCCCACTCCTGTCCAGTCAGAGCACAGTGATTGTGATGTTATTTGAGGCCAATGAGTCAGGCTGGTTAAATATCTTTTCCCCCATAATAGCTGGAAGCCACCAGAAATCCTGTAGTGGCTAATTATGAAATTATCTGTCTCTAAGGAAAATTTCTTCTTAACTGCGTGAGCTGGCTTATTCCCTGGAGGAAGAATGTTTTATATTTCTCATATAATTATACAAGGGAGCTTGGAAAGTGCTGAAACAAATTCCTTTTTAAAAATAAGTGGATATTAGAAAATTATACAATCCATTTTCAGCTTTAGACACAAAATAACTAACATAGAAAGCAGACAAAAGGTGGGGAAAAAATCTTCCAGAATATTTTCTTTTATTTTGAAGGGTGGATGTGAATTGAATTCTGTCTTTTTCAGAAATGGTTAATAAGAGTGTATTTCATACTGACTGCTGGGTAGAACGGGAAAATCAAGCCTGGTATTGCACAGCCTCTCCCATGCCTAGTCCCAGGCTTGCTGGGTCTAACCCACTCCAGGCCTGCACCAGCAGAACAAAAGCCATTTTCAGCTGATCTCAGACACGAGAGTCGGAAAAAAGTCACAGATTCTTCCAGCTATAAAAACTCTATTAAGTTAGTCGACAGTGATATAAGTTAATTGAGCATCACTGTCCCACAGAGACCATATAAAAGCATAACCAGAGCTGAGTCAAGACCTTCTGTGGTTTTGAGTCTGTCAGTTTGCAAAGCATCCCACACTCTGAGGATGGGCTGAAGTTAATAGTTGGTCTAATTAATCACCTACTAAAATTGTGCCACTGTAGCACGAGGGAGATGTGTGCAGAAGGGGCACGAGCCAGTGCTGGCTGTGATTCCAAGAGGCTGTTGTTAACACTAAAATAGAAAACACCACTCGCTGCTCAGCCCTGGTGAATCCCAAGACAGAGTGAGGGCTGTCTTGCCACCACAGTGAGCAGCAGATGTTGAAGAGAGTAAAACTTTCCAACTCCTTTCATGCTTAACACAGTGCTACTTCTGTCATTTTTCTCCCCAACCCTTTCTGTGTGATAACCCTGGGATACAGTGAGGATGGATCAAGGCTGAGCACATCAGTTTGAGGTGTTCATCCGGGTCTGGAGCAAGAGCTGGGAACTAATTGTGTCTCAGAGCCAAGGAAAACTGGGTGGTGAACAGCACTGCAGCACAGAGGATTCACAAGGCTGGGACAGAGCCAGGCACAGAACTGCCTTGCACAAGCAGGTGAAAATGAAATGTAGTCTAATACTAAAGTCTATTTGTGACGACAGCCAGGATATTTATGGTAGGAAGGAGGTATGCAATGTTTAAAGCAATGGAGTTTGCTTTAAGAAAATTTGATTTGGAAAATAAAACAACACCCACTTAAGTGTCATATACACAGCTTAGAACAGTGTTTAACTATGATGAGAACAATTGAGCTGATAATGAAAAGGGTGAAAGCCTCTTCACCAGGTTTCAGCAAGTACAGGGCTATCAAAATGTTGCTTTGCTTTGCAAAAATGTTAAGTTGGCACACATGAATTATTTAAGCAATTCCTGAAAGCCAAATGTCTGCAAAGGTACTGAGGTTGCATGTAAATTCAGAAACACAAGGATGCTGCTGGAGACAGGTACAGTGCAGTGGAGCGTAAGAAATGCAAACTGAATTGCCTGGCATACAAGCAGCATTAAAGAAATGTATTTCAGCTTCCAGTCAGTGAACCCAAACATGTTGTACATTATGCAGACTGCTTAGCAATTTGCATAATTATAAACTCCCCTTGAAACAGTAAACATAACTGCAGAATTCAGTAATACCCAAAAAAACCCAACATTAATATGAATTGCTTATTTGACTTTTTAATTTTTCCAGGGTCTTTGAAAACACACAGGTTTTAGAACAGGCCAAATAGAGACTTTTACAGTAACAAGTAATCCATATTGGAAAGAAATGGAGTATAAAAATAGAAACTTTCTGTTTTAATACAAAGTAGTGGTCTTGACTTTTGAAGCTGTTTCTGGTAAAGTTTTATTTTAAGGTTTAGATACATCCTCAAATTCCTCCAAAGAGTAATGCATTAAACCACAGACTGCCAATATATGAGGGGGTTCAGAAAAGATTATCTTCATTGCTGTGGATGGCAGACAATATGATTACATTAGGGGACTCTGCTGTGGCTGGGGACTAGAGGAGCTGAATTAGCAGCAGAATACTAATATTGATAGTACTTCATGGGAGACTGCAGAAGAGCTCTTCCAGGGAGATTCAGGGAAAAAATATAGAAGTTTAAATATGAAAATGAAAGAATTCTCAAGGAGACAGGAATAAAAAAGTAATCCTTTTGTTAACAAAACAAGAAGAGAAAACTGCTTTGGGAACTTTTGTGAGCTTTATGCCTGGTTCATATCCTAAAAAAGCCTGGTTTGGAGAGCAGCTAGGGAGGGAAATTTCTGACTTGGAGAAAACTGTTGTCCCCTGAGGGGACCTGTCCTGGGGTAATTTCTGTCATAGCTTCAGGTAGATTTGTCATGTTTTTTGGAGAGAAGATGGAGGGTGAGTGACCCCACTCATACAAAGGCTGCAGTCACTTCAGCCCCAGTGTTGGGTGCTGAAATCTCTCACTGGGAGGCAGCCACAGGAACAGTGTTCAGCTGGTGCTGCTCAGAGCAGCCTTTCCGAGCTTCCCTGCTGACTCTGGCTGGTGCACTAAAAGATGGATGAGGGGAAAAAAAATGCAAAGCTGGAGTGCTCCCAGAGTCTAAAGAGTTCTAATGGGTGTGTGTTGGCAGTGCTGGTGCATCACTGCCCTGCGTGTTCCTGTCCTCAGCAATCTCATTTCAGGGCTGTTTGTGTGAACTTTGAGGTAAGCAAAGATGTGTTTGCATTTACCTCTGTGAGCACTCTGAGTCATCTTTCACCATTCCCCGCTCCAAAGAAATAACCTCCTTAATTCCAGTATTTTAAAAAAGCTTTTAGAAATTAAATAATTAAAACAAGCATCAGGAAAACAAACAATTACCAAACAAACAAAACAAAAATTATAAGCTTCTATGCAAAAGAAATAATTACCCTGCAAGAGAAAACTACATCTAATTTTTTCTAGCAAGAATGACACAACAATAAGTACTGTGTAATCTTTCTTGTCTTCTGTTCCTAGCAAAGAGAAAAGCTGCTAGCTCAGGCAGAGCAGGATCCAGTTAATTTTCTGTATCCTCAAACCAATTAGACAAGTTGAGAAATCAATCTCTGTCAGATTCATGCCTGAGTATTGGCTGTGTGGTGGGGGATGGTTGTAACGGCTAGCAGTAAATTTCTTTCAGAAAGGAAAGAACATTAATGCCGTATTTTGTCCACATGTGCAATAATATTGTCATTAAGACAGGATTTCTGAAAGCTTTTCATTTTGAGTACCCTTTTTACAAAACTGTTGGAGACTCCATTCTCTTTATTTTTCTTATCTATTTACAATCTTCCCATTAGTGTGACCAGTAATGGGATTTACCTGCAAGTGATCACTAACTGAGTAAATCCACAGTGACACTTTATTTATATGGTAATTTCAGGAGGATTAGGAAGGTGTGGTCTAGGAACACATACCAATATTTGAATTCTGTTGTATTTTTGAGGCTTTATTTGGACCGCCGGCTCAGCTGCTTGTTCCTCCCACCTTTTGTGGATAAAATACTGGGCAAATCTTGCACGGATTTAAGCTTCTGAGTTACTGAGCACAAGTTAATGCAGATTGAGGAGCTGTAGGGCAGAGGCTACCAAACTTCCTGACCCTGAAGGCCATTTTCTAAATTATTTAATTGTTTCTAACAACCATATCCTTTTGCAACTCTCTCTGTGCCCCTTTATTTTACAGACCAAGCCCTTACACCCCGTTGTGCCTTATCCATCACTGCTCAGAAACAAAGCTAATTTTGGCAGATTGCTGTTATTACATTGTACAGTGGAGACCTCTGGGTTCTGTTGAAGAGTAAAGCTCTATGTGCTCATCAACAAGCATGAATACTTACGTTTTTGTGCTACTTTTTGTTTAACTCTTTCTCCCTGTTTCAGAGATGCCCCAAAGTTTAAATAACGTTGTTCTGGGATTGCTTTTCCCCCTTCCCCAGCTTGTGCCGACCTCAGGTTCAGCAGCCTGTGCTCACTCTCCTGCCCTTCCACACCTCTGATCACAAAACACCCTCGAGTCACTGCACTTGGCCAGATTTTTCTCCCGTGAGGTATTGCAAGCAGAACCCTCCAAGCAAGTGCCCTAATTTGAGGTTATCTAATTCCCCATGATCTCAGTCACTCTGGCAACGTGTTTTCAGTAGTTTCTCCACCAATTGCAAAAGTGAAAATGATCCAGCATTCTCAGTTTACAAAGGGTAGTAGAGGCAGGTGAGACTTTGCAGGTTCTTTGCAGAGGTAAATAATAAAACACAACCTTTATATCTGCACAATAGCACACATGCTATGTTTGCTCTTTGGCTGTGCCACTTTCATTCCTGCCGTGAGCTCGGTGCAGCATCAGTCTGAATAAACCAATCCAACAGCATGTTTTCTCCCAGTTCTTGCTTTCAGTGAGCTTTGAGTAGGTATCTTGATGTCTTGGGCCCAGCTGTTCAGAGGTGCAGGCTGGGCTTGTGCCTGTCTCTACCATCCTCAGAAAAATTCTTTGGAAAAGTGGAGAGTCTTTGCTAGGCACCCAGAGTCTCATTTTGAAATAAACTTTATGTAATGAGTAAACCCAAGGAGGTTGTTTTCAGTGTTTTAATAGAGTTTATGAGCCTGGATCAAACAATGTAAGTAAGAACTAATTAAAGAAATCTGGGTGTTTTCTTTAGCATTCTCTAGGGTGCTGTCAACAAGCATATTTTGCTGCCTGCAGCCTGTCTGTTACCAATTGTTACGTTTTACCACAGATATTCTTTTATTTCCCTGCCCATTGTTTTAGTTACTTCATGAATAAAGAGAATTTAATTTGCCTTAATCTTAGAGCTACTGCATTTTTAAGTAATTGCAACTGATATGGGACTATCAGAGCTTAGCATATTATAATATGTATTAGCTGCTCCAGCTGGCTCTTGTAAACAACCTCTTTCAGTAATATTTCATTTCTATGCAGCTGGAGGTTTGCCTGAGCATGCAGCATACATATTTTAGCCTGGAATATTTAAAACTACATTTGAAAAGCAGAAATTCAGAAAGTTAGTACTTGCATATACTGGGCACTGTTAATGTTCCTGTCACACTGAAAGAATTTTACTGCCTCTTATTTAAAATTAATTTGTGAAGTTGAGTTTTGCAAAGAACTTGTAAATAGTCTGTTCTGGACTGGACAGAAGACCATCAGGATTTACAGAAGATATTTTTAGGGAGCAGGCAGGGATGTTTCTCCCAAGCCATCCCTCCCTATGCTGCATCTCTCTGCATCTCCTCCTTCCTTTGTGCGAAGTTCTTCTTCATTAGCATCCTTTGGAAGACAAGGCACTGAGATCCTCAGAAGTGACCTTTCCACACCAGGTGTGGGTGGGTGTTCCTTACCATTCCTTTTTCTAACTCATTATGTTATTTTTGCCAAAAGGCTGCTCAGGCAGGTCTGCTAGGATTTGCTTATAAATCCAGCCAGCACAGAGAGTAGAGAGGTAATACTGTAATTTTCTACCTTGTCTGGAGTTTAATTAGCCAGAGAGAGATTTGAGGAGCTCTGAGACTTTCTGAGCAGCATGGTCAGTAGACTGTGGGCCTGTGTGTGTGGATGATTTCAGACCAAACCACCCTCTGATTTCAGTTTAATCAGGTGTTCTCTTCCTGGTTATAAAGAGAGTGCCAGGTTTTACAAATATTAAGGCCAAATATCCTATTAGATACGCACACCTCTCCTCTCTTAATTAGCCCATTGGCACACTGTGCGAGCTCCTATCAAAGCACCTGGGGACATGAATCGCTGCTTCCAAACACCTTTGGGGAACAGCCATAGTACTCACAGCTGGAAATTTCACCTTAAGTAGTTCTTACAGTACATAAATCGTATAGATAGAGATCTTCTAGGTGTTATTGTAGATTTGCAGGATCGCAGATTTTATTGTTTGACTTTCCACTATTCATTTGTTCTTTGTGCTTATGTGGTGTCTGGTCAGAAACTCACTCATTTACAAACATTAATGAAACTCTTCACCTCTTGCTGGGCAGGTTCAGGTGCTGTACATGCTTCAAAATTGCTCCTCTTTGGTATCTTTTTGAGTGCTATCTTGTCTCTGTTCCTGTGCCAGACCTACCCAGGACAGAAAGTGGCAGGTGAAAGTCTTCCCTGCAGTGATCCCTTCTTCATCCTCCTTCTGTGCTGCATCTGCTGTGGTTGACTGGCAGCTGGCACAGCCACCATTTCCCCCAGACCTCAGAAAAAGTGTAGGTGATGTGACAGCTCTGTTACTCCCACCACTGGTGTGATAGTGCAGGAAATTAAATAAGTTGATGTAGACACAAGAAGTGAGAATACAAGAAAAGTACTGATACTGACTAAGTAGAAAGTGCTGTCAAAGTAAAACCACTTGGGAAAAGAAGCATGTTTTCTCTTTCTTGTATCTTTGTATTATGATAATCTCAGGAGACACAGGATCTGTAAGAAGAAATTGCCTGTTGCGATTATATGAGGAAAAGCAGTATTGTAGCAGGGGTCTAGTCCTGAGCTTTTGTCAGTGTTTATTGCCTGCATGTCGTTGAGAGTGGCCAAAGCAATAGCAGGCAAACCGATTCATTTAATAAAGTATGAAAGAAGTCTTCGGTAGTGTAATCTGTCCCAGAGGTTTATCGTAGGATTTGACTTTACTAGATCAGTCCTTACATCTTGAACTTCATAGGCAATGTGTTTGATGAGCTGATCAGTGGCTTTGTGTACCTCAAGGACTAAAATACCATATAGCTAAAGTTCTTGTACACTGTTGTTTTAGTTAGCAGCAATTCTATTTTTTGACTCTGACTTACAGGAATGTGAGCCTTGAAATTGTTGTGGTTTGTGCACAGGGGTAGCATCTGCCTTTGCTGCCTGGGATGCTCTTCAAGGAGTGTGTAGGTTTCCGAAGATCCAGTTGGATTCTTGGTGCTGTCCACAGCAACCGAGTAATCTGGACAGAATTCAAGCACACAGCCTATTTAGGCCCCTGCTGTGCACAGTCCGCAGTTGTTCCTGCCAGCTGAGCGCGAGTGGGTCTGGTTGCAGGAGTTTTGGAAGCTTCCCAGCTCAGCCCTGGGTCACTGCCACGCAGAGCTGCCAGCAAGGAGGGCCAGGTCAGTGCCCAGAGCAGTGTCTGGGCTGAGCTGGGGCCAGCAGTGCCATGAGGAGCAGGAGGTGAGTGCCTGGGCACCCAGGCGGTGACCGTGAGCGCTGACCTCTGGCACAGGGCTCAGGGTGTGACCTGCCAAGCTGCTGCTGCCATGTTTGCCAGAGGTTTTCCTTCAGTGCTGAGCTGGGAAGGGCAAGCAGAACTATCAGGAGTACCTGTGTGCTTTGGGAGCTCCCTTCCCGTGGAACAGCACGGGATCACAGGGGGATGCAGATCTGCTTTTGCTGGCAGGCTGTGCTCCACCTCCTCTGCCCAAGAGCCGTGAGAGGCAGAGGCAGCGAGGCCAGGCCATGGAATCCTGTGTCTCCACGGGGCTCATTAGCTTGGGCTCAGTGCTTTTAACCACAGCTCCACAGCTCTGAGCTCTGGAGCAGTCACAGCTCCTGAGCGCAGCAGACGGGCGGAGAGAGCTCCGTCTGCAGCCTAAATAATAAACAGACAAACCTCAGAGCCACACTGGCATATGGGGTGGTGATCTTGGGGACTGTGATGCTCTGCTGACTCCAATAGGTATGAAAAAGTGCAAACATACCTTTGAGATTGCACTCTTGTACGAGGAATATTTAAAACTGAAGATAAATTGTCAAATGAATGGGCCAGGTTGCCATAATTATCTGATAATTCACTGCTGCTCCCTGTCCAACCTACAAGGGACTATTTCAGGTGTTTCTTTGTATCTCCTAGCAGGAAGAGTACTTAGATCACACGGTGCTTCTTGGCTTTTTATCTAGGTAAATATTCATTTTCTGAGATTACATTCTCAAAATCTTCATTGTCTGAGAACACAGTAAAAGATCCCAAACAGGAAATCTCAAGAGTCAAACTTTTCTCTTGAAAACTTTTTTAATCCCTTCTCCTGAAATACTAGAGAGCCTGGAATGTTATTTAGAAGCTTCACATTGACATTTTCTTTCTTAGAAAATCCTATTTTTTTCACTCTGAGCTCAATATCCTATTTATTTCTGTAGGCTTAACCATGAGCAATGCACACAAAGTTGGTTTTTTTTAATCTTTTATTAATGAAAAAGAAAGATAACATTTTCTTTTAATTAATTTTAATACAATGTTTGTCTGGGGAGTTCAGAAAGGTTTTGTCTTTGTACTGATGACTACTGTGAATTCCTACAAAATATAGCTTGCATTTGGCATTTATTTTTATTTCAGCAAATAAAAATATATATTTTAAATATCTCCATTATGCTTAATTTGCTCTTAGCAAAATTATATTAATGGAAAAGAATTATGTGAAAGAAACATTTCCGGATCGATAACCTGACCTGTAAGTAAAAATTTGTTTCAATGACTGTTTCTAACAAGCTCCTTCTTATAGAGCAGCAATGTTTTTTTCAAACTGACTTATTTGCTCTTTGATGTGATAAAAAACCCTGCACTTATTTTATCTGAGTGATGAATGATTGGAAGAAGGGAAGAATACCTTGCAACAAAAGATACCAGAGATGCTCTTTTCATTACTGATGTCTTATGACAAAGACCAAGAAGTGAGAGACCTATACATCCATTTAGATTATTAATTACTCTCCATAGAATAACCTTCACATTTGAAGGTTTGTTTCAGCTACAGCTGTGGAACTCTGCAGGTTTTAATCACTTTTTCAACCACTTGGATCAGAACAAAAAGTTCCCCTCCTGTGAAAAGTTTTCCATTTACAGTCTTATTGTATGTCTTTATTATAAGCAAAGAAAGGGGATTTTTAAGTGTTGAAAGTCCAATTTATGGAAGATGAGACATAAATTTCTTGTCCGTTACAAAAATGGACTTTAATAAATGGGGTTTTATCTGTCTTACCACATTTCCTTATTTGATTCCTTTTTTATTTTAGCTGATTTTTTTTCTATAGCACAGCATGCATTTGGGAGTCATTATCTAAAAAAAAAGCTCTCAGAATTTCTTAAGCCTGTTGCTGTGTGATGTCCATTTTAGCGATGGCTTTTCAGCCTCAGTTTTCACAGCACAGGGATTTCCCACAGTGTTGCAGTGGGCTGGGAAGGCAGAACTCCTGCTCCACATCCAGATCTGTGGATAGCAGCCCAAGAGCTGTGCTTGGCTCCTGCCCTGGGCCAGCCTGGGGGTGTGGGACAGGCACGGCAGGAAGGTCAGGGACCAGGGGATGTCTGGTGGCTGACCATTCTGCTGATTGCTCCCTGCCTGCCCAGGGGTGACCTTCGAGGATTCATCCTGAGAGAAGCTGATTTCTGCCGTGGAGAGGTCTCCGGGATTGGTAATTCAAAAGAGAGAGAGGCTTTTGGTTTCGAACTACCACCTGTGGTCACATCTAAAATGTGTGGCTGCATGTTCTTGTTTTCACATTTCAAGGTCTAGAAGAGAAAAATTACTGAAGTATGATTAAAAACAGTGTGAGAGATTGTGTGTGTGTGTCTGTACCAAGGTGCATCAACACATGCGCTGCTTTCTCCTCATGGCAGGTCTGAGCAGAGCTCTCAGGAAGTTCAGTTTTGGTTGGCAATATGCATTTTCTCATCATATTTATTTATATTGAGTCTTCCTGGCAAGAGTAAGCTGTCTATGGGTTAAGCACAGACCTCCCTGCAGTGTCACTGAGAGCTCTTCTCTGTAGTCAGGATGGAGCTCAGAGTCTCTCCTGGTCTCCCATGGCAGACTGAGACTGATGAACCCTTGGGCATTACTGCAAGGCTCACATTTTCACCCTGATGGTATTTATTCAGGGTCTGATGGTTCAGTAGAATATGGCTTATCACTCACCATAATGTGGTAATTGGGCAAATAGTAAAGCTGAAAGTTCCTCTTGTATTCCTCTCCTGACATTTGGATGATCCTTCATCCACCAGACCCTGTCCTAGTCCTTTGGCAATATTCTCTGCTATTTTTCCTCATTTTCCATCTCAACCTGAGTATTTCCAATTTTGCAGCTAGTTTCCCGTGCCCAATTTTCAAAACATGCTGGAGCCTTTATAAGTGTATAATGTATCTCTCAGTTCATAGTATCTGTTCTGCCAGGCTGCTTTATAACTTGGTGCTTCGCAAATCACTTTGGAACACCTTGTACGTAAAAACACTATCTGAAAAAAATTCTATTCATTGTCTTGTTCAGGTGAATTACCACAGCAAAGAACTTCTGCCACAACCCTCTGCCACAGGGGTTTTTTTTGTGCTAACTTTTAAATCATTTTTGCTGCCTTTCAGCATGAGTTGATGAAGGATAAAGAGAATAGACAAGCCTTGTATACTCAGTCAAGATGTTCTCATTTAAATTATCTGACTGGGTAGAACTTGGAGCATTATTATTGAATGTATCTAGAAATGTGTTTTTGAAAAAGAAATCAATAATGTAAAATATTTTTAAACTATCATATTTTAAATATAGATTAATATATTGTCAGAAAAGAAGAAAATAATGATGCTGACTACTAAACCCACAAAAATGTCAGGAAGCCCTGGGTCACAATAAAAATCTATCATTACACTTCTCCCTTAAAAACCATTTCATAGTGCTCTTGTAAATTCTATTTACAGAAAGTGAGGAGAGATATGGGAGTCTAGAAAATTGCAAAATGTGTTTTAAGCATCACTGGACAGTAAAGTGATTTTTACCACAATATGGAATAGAAGAGCTCGAGTCTTTTTGAGAGACACCGAGGGCATGTCCCTTGAGTAAGAGAATAGGAATGAGGTCGTCATGTCAAGATGAGGAAAGCAATTAAAAGGAAAAGAAACTGTTGAAAAGCTGTAAGCAAAGCTTGACTTAACAAAGGTTGCACAGAGGGGAAGTTCAGGGCAGTGGAAGGCTGTATAAGTGGTAGAAGATAATCTAACGGGGAAGAAAAACAAAGTTGCAGAAAGGTTCAGATGAGGCTACAGACTTTTTTCTCACCTCACATGCTGTTTCCTGGAATGTTTTGCAGTCCTTCAGGCAGGTGCACAGTACTTCAGTAAAGCACATAAGTGCTATGAAGTAATGAGGACAAGGTAAAAACAGATGTAAAGAGTTTTGCACAGAGAATGTGGAGTTTTTTTCCTTTTTCAAGTAACTTCCAAGGCAACATTACCTTGAATGTCATGGCTGGATTACAAGACTGCAGATCTTTGCAGGGCAAGATCACTGCTAGTCGACAAAGTTTCTTTTCCGATTTCCAAACTGAAATTAGTAAAATATATAATCTCACTTGTCCTCCATGACCCATTGGTTTTTGAACAGTTGGGTAAGCATTACGTTTATCACAGAAAGCTTAATGGCCCATGATTCTAATTTATAAACAAGAAATTAGTTTTATTAAAAGGCTGTCTGCAGAGCGCTCTCTAGATTTGCCTGCCTAGACCTTCTGCCAGTCAAATCATGGCACCATATTCTGATAGCACTTGTCACTATTTATTTGTTTATGCAGTAGAAAAACAATGCCTAGAATTATTACCCTTATAAACAGGAGAGCAGAAATACTTGTATTCATTTTTGGCTGACGTGAAATCTGTCCTTTAGTTTTGTATTTGCATGTGTGTTTTCCAAGGGGAAAAAAAAGAAGTCTTCTCAAATGCTCATTGACCCAATATTTAATGTATAAACAGGGGATGGAAAGTTCCACTCCAGTGAAAAAAAAAAAAAAATCTGTGCAATTATTATTATTATTTCAATGAACTCCATTCTTGCTCACAGTGGCGAGTAGCCAGAATCCATTATGTGCCACCATATTGCCTTTTGATTAATTGCTTTTAGTCTCACTATTGCAAACATTATTAATGCCTCTTGATACCATAATTGTGTTTTCTGCACATTGGAGCAGCTGCTATACAAAACTTAACACCATAAGTGCATTTTTATTGAATTTGTCTCTTTGGTATTTTATATTGATGGAGTCAACTTTGGAACGGCCTCCTTTAACAAAAATGAACAGGCTTTGGTGCTTGTCACTTCCTTCACCTCTGGAACAGATTTTTACACTTTGTTAATGATGGTAATGATTTCTCATTGTTGTGGAATTTTTATTTATTTTTTCCTAGAACTACATGGATATGGGAGATGTTTTCAAAATGTTCAATCCCTTTATTACACTTGAAGACAAACTTCTAATGGTAACAGCATTTCTCTTTACTAAGTGGAACACGAAAAAGATTAAAGATGTTGGTACAGATAAAAAAGTCACTGTTTCATGTAAACCCCTCACAAACCTGAGTCTCATACTATGACACAAGTGAGCTCTGAAATACAGGTAGTTAAATCGTTCTAAATCTAAAATTATTGAAAAATGTATGAGTCTTTTTGTTTTAACCTGTTTTGACTAATCTCTATAGCTAGTTAAAAATAAAGAATAAGTAGAAATTCCTGATCTGAGACTTGCAAAAAAATGGGGGGAAGTAGGATAACCAACCCCACAAGTTCTATTGTTTTATAAAGTAGCTCCTCTTCAGCACCCTCAGTGCTTAACCTATATTTAGAAAGTCATGCATGTGTCTTTGTCAGTTATTTATGTTGTAAAGACAAGATCTTAGATGCAGCAGCATCTTTGATATCCACATTGACACTTGAGACTGCAGTCCCCCAGGGAATCTGGATGTAACTTCCACTAACATGTGTATTATAAGCAAGAGTTTCTTTCTGTGAGATGAAAAAAGAGAATATTTCTAGAGTTTTAAAGAGATTCTGACTTGTGTATTAACAAGCTGTTACACATTTTGGTGTTCAACACTTTCTCAGAGGCCTTTATGTTTCTAAGCATTTTTATAAAGAAGAAACTGTGACTCCAATCTAGAATGCAGCCTTAGGGGAAGATGTGACTAGATTTTCTGTATCAGGGATGGAGAGGAGAGCTCTTCTCCTAGGCTGCTGTGCTCCTTGGCTTTGCCAAACTTTGCTCATTACTTATCTAGAAAATAACAGTGTTTTCCCTGCTCTGAGCTAACTGATGCTGTATCAAAGCAACCTCCTCCCCCTGCAAGTATTTTTGTTGGGGGTGCTGCTATTTTAAGCCCTGGAATTCCCATAAATCATCATTAATAGGGGATTCTGTAGAACTGGTCCATCAGAAGTGGAAGATCCAGACTGATGCAGCTTCCTTTTTTCTAGCTGTCCATGATAGCAGTCATCCTCTTAATTGACTACCTGAGCCAGGTACTAATTGGCCTTGCATTTTTCATAACGAGAGAAGATAAACAAAGAAACAACTTTTAGCTCCTTTGGGTAATTGAGAAGGTAATGGCAATCTTTGGGTCTAATTTAACACTTTCATTATTCTTCTATGTAGAGTCTGATTTACTGGTAGCAATTGTGTGTTTCACCAGCTTCTGTCAATACATTTTTTTGTTCCATGCTGACGGTGAAGAGCAGCAAAGTGCTGTACAGAAAATCACTGACAGCATCAAGAGCATGCCCTTTAAAACTATGTATTTTAATTAGACATTGACATCTGGTATGGACTGTGAATGCTTATTTGCACACCTGCAGGCTATTTGCTATGAAGAAATCCCAAGTACCTGGAGAATTTGTCTGCAGATGGAGTTTAGTGATTTAATTTAATATAGCAATTGTGAAGAATGTATTGAATGTATAAGTATAGTAATATTTGTATGCCACATAGCGTCTAAGTACTTAAAAGCTGTTCATTAAGTGACTAACACTTCCCCTCCTGTCAATTTTCATAATTGATAGAAAGGCAAAGGGATAATCTTGACAATATTATGATCTTTGAAAATGGAAAAGGTTTTGTTGAAACCCACCCTGATTTTTAGTAAGACTTACAAGAGACAGAAGTGGCTATCCATGAAGAAAATGCATTGTACAGCAAGCTCATTTGGGCTAAGATATGCCTGAGGAACCCCACATCAGACAGTCAGAGGAGAGCAAAGTTCACTCGACATTCATAATTACTTTAATGATCTTGTTTGTTCTGCAGTTTAGTTTTAGTCACAGACTTCATACTAAGAAACATTCCTAAACCTTCATAAAATAATTGTTCTGTCCTGTCTGTAAGGTCTGAATCAAACATGACACTGCAGAACCTTGAAGGTAAGGATCACATTAACAATTTTCCATAGCAATTTTGGAATTTCACATTCCAGGGTGTATAACTTAGTGTCATTCTCCTCTGCTCTCCCTTACCAAAAATTTCTCTCAAAAAATGAGAACTGGGGACAAGTTTTTGTGTTAGCTGCTTTTCCTGTTTAAAGTTACATGCAGGTGATCTTATTTTTCTCATTCTTCTGCTGCTTTCAGGCAGAGGAAAGGGCTGGGGGGAAAAAATGTAAGAGAGGATTTAATTATGTATAGGGAAGAAGAAGAAAAACTTATTTTATTACCAGAAATGCTACGTGCTTTGCTTTTTAAACTCTCCATCCATTTTGACGTACTGACTGTCCTTGCCGAGGATTGCTTCTGTTTTGCACATTCTAGTCTCAAGGATGCAGCACGAAGTCACCAATGTCACCCTTCAGCTGCTTCAGCAGCACATGAGGAAGGGATTCATCCATGTAAGCTGCAGCAAATGCTGGAATTGTGTCACTTATGCTGCAAGACCCTTTTCCCTTTTGGTATGCAAGATCTATACCTTGCTGCTGGGAGGGGGAAGCCTGAAGCTCTGCTTTGTTAGAGACTCATTTAGGTCTTGCTATATGGCCTGGAATACAAATCCTTTTATGTGTTCACCTATGGGCGTCTCAAATAAGGACTTGCAGGGCACCAAAGCATCTGTCTGGAGATCAGGCGTATAGTCTATTTTATAGGTTTGCAGCATCTGGAAGAAATTATAGCTTGTGATTTATACCTGGTTTCCAGTTCTCTTGTTTTCAGCACCTCTATCAGAAAAAAAATCCGTTCCACTCACAGGCTCTTATTTGCTTGAAAAAAACCCCGAACCAACCCGTACATCTCACACTGCAGTAGTGTCATGAGTTTGTCTCCAAATATTTGGGCTAGGCAAATGTGGTAAACCAAAATGTGAACTTGTCATCAGCACATGCAAATTTCTATGGATTAGATTTTTTTTTTTTTTTAAAGTGAGATTGGAATAGGAGAAATTGCTTTACCTGAGCAGCATCACTTCCATACAAAACATGAGGGAAAGGTTTGGAGAGACCAAAGCATGTCCCTCGCTGAGGAATTATCACCCCACTAGCTGCGATCTACTTTTACAGCTGGTCAAAAGCAATGACTCTAAACCTTGCTTCTTAATTGCTCATTTGGCAACAGCATCAGCGGGAGATATTGTACAACCTTTCACTCTAATAATAGTTAATCACAGACATGAGTGCTGCATCATCAGTGCCTGGTAATAAGGAAATCCTGCCGTGTTCTTTGACCGCCAGACAGGGCTGAGTGACACGGCACTGATGCTGCTAATTTGCTTTGGCTACAGAATATTCTAAGAGCAGAAAAGAAGGGCTACAACAGATCTTTTTTTTTTTTTTTTAAGCTGTTTTTTTTGTTTTGTCCCCTGTGCAGTTTCTGTCATTTTGCCTAAATCCTGAAGAGTAAATATTCCTTTGCAGTTTCTGGCCATTTCATCAAGAGGATGAGACACTAAGATTGCTCTGGATGTATTAATTAATGTGTCATGCTTAAGCCTTTTCTTGGGGGCCTGTAAATCTTGAGGAGCACAAAAGCAGTTACAGTAAGAGAGAAGGGAAACTTGGCTGACGTGATGAGAGAGGCTGTGCTTTAATAAGTTCTGCTAAGTCCACAGTGTTCTGCTGCCTTTGTAGGACTTCTGTCAAAGAAAATCAGTATAACTAAATTTGGCCCAGACTCTTCAACCAGCATGCTGTTATTATTTCTACATTTTCACTATTTTTTCCTCTGCTATCTTCAAATCACACCTCTATGTTCTTAGGGATAATAACAGGAAATAAAAGGTAAATGTATTTGTTTTCCTAATAACACGGGAGGTGCTCCTAATAACACAGGTGGCAAATTAGTTTTTAAGTATATCACTGAAAACGTTAGTATTTTCTTAGTCAAATAAATATTTTAAAAGCCTATATCAGCTTGTTTATGGCTTTGCTATTTTGTTTCCCAGTTAACATGATTTGTAACAGCATCAGAAAGACATGTTGATCTTTGAGGATGGGTACAAACCGTCTCACACACAGGGAATTAATGTGTCTTTCACGGCAGGTCTTTTCACCTGCCTTATTAAATTTCCTGTAGGAAATAGTGGGAATAACAGGACTAGAAACTTGAGGCTGGCCTCATCATAAGTAGGGGGATCCTCCCTACTCTCAGCAGAGTCCCTGATAGCTCCCTCCCTAGAATATTGCTCTTTTTCCCTCTCTTCAGACTGTGTCATTCACTCAGCTAATTAGGCAGTTTTAACGAGGTCACTCAGCTTGTTCTCTGTACATCTGTCAGGAGCAGAGGTAGCTGTACGAATGCAAACTGAAGTATGTCTGACTCTGTCAGCTTTAGTCCCCAGCTTTTTGTCTGGTAGTGCAGAATTGGGCTCAGTGTCTGTCACACCAAGCTCTGGAAAGCCAGAGCCACACAGGCACAACCGAAGAAGTGTCCGGAACCAACTGTGCAAATTCTGTCCATCCTGCAGCTGGAACCCCTCCTTGGCAGATCACATACCTATTGATTAAATAATTGATTAACGAAGAGAAAGAGCTGTTCTTTGACCTAGGAATGCAGAATACCCTTTCCAAAGCAAGTTAATGTGCTCCTGAGAGAAGAGGGAAGCGCTCAGTGGTCTCTGGATATTGCAACATAATACTGCCTACACTAACAGGATATTAATTAAAGATAAATGATGATCGAATTGTGGACAGCAACTTCTTAGTAGAAAAAAAGTCTTTTTGAGTTCTGACTAGTGTTGAAAACATTCAGAGGGACTTGCTGTGCCTTGAATGAAATGGCGAAAGATCTTGCAGTCAAGACAGATAGTTTAGAAAGCATCAGAAAGTGGTGCAGGTGATACACAGTGCTGTGGCAGAGTGAAAGCTAGGAAGGGTCTCCCAAATACAGTGAGAGCAGGCACTACAGTGCTGTACTGACATTCCCAGTACTGGCAGCAGGCATCCATGGGGACAAGACACTGCTAATGAGCAAGGAAACATGTCTTCATGGGGACAGAAACAATAATGGAGACATATATTCACCCCCAGAACTTAGAAACTTACTCCTTTGCTTCATTTTACATTAATTAAAGACTTCTAATTTGAAATACATAGTTTTCCCTTCCCATTGAATTGGAACAATTTCAGGAAAAGAAAAGAGCTGGCAATGAGAGCCCAGAGTTAAAATATTATGTTAAAATCAATGGTTGTGTGAAGAGCAAGCAAGGCAATTCTTGCTGGTGTTTCATGTCTTGATCACTCAGATCTCTTCCTCGCTGTTGTCGGGCTTTTTGGACATTTTGTGCTGGGATTTTTGGTTTGTTTGGTTTTAACCTTCTTGTTCTGAACCATCAATTCTGCTCAGCAACTTTATTAACATGTTTGGCATTTCATTTCAAAGGCTAGACTTGTACCTTCTGTGTCACTGTGCGTCCCCGGAGGGAGCCTGCCTTTCCCAGGCTAAACACAGGCTTGTCACTGGTGTCAGCTCCAGCAGCACTGGCAGCTGTGATGGTCTCTGCTTCCCTTCAGCTCCTGTAAGGCTGCACGGCTCTCACCCTCAGGGTCCATGGTGGCTCGGAAGGGTCATGGCTGCTATAAACCACAGAGCAGGCAGCCCGGAGCCTGAGCACTTGGATTTCTGCACAGGAGCATTGCCCTAAGCCCTGTGATCACATGAGAACCTGCTAAACCTCTGGCTACCACTAATGGAAAATTCATTTATGTCATTGGCCAACATGACAGACTTTGTAGAACTATAAGGCTCGGTTTGGTTTGGGATCGTGGTCCTTCTGATATGGAAATTCAGCTTGTCTATCTTATTCTTCTGCTCCATCTGAGTGTTTTCCGGGTGTACCTGTGTACCTGCAAGCTTATGCTTTGGAGAGAAGATACTTGAAAGTTAAAAGCCTTAACTCTTTCTCCTCTGAAGTCTTGTTTTAAGATCCTCTAAAAACCAACATGACTAACCTCAGAAATTTGCCATCTCATCTCATGTGTCCCTCACAAAGCAGTTTGAGGTCTCCTGATGTTTGCACAGGTTTTGGCAGGTACCTGACCTGCACAGGGAGAGTTTGGGGAGGTCCTGTGCAAATCTGGATGGAGCAGGGAGGGGGAGGAAGCAGGAGGCAGCAGAGCCTCTTGTGCTATTACTTGCAGGGCTGTCAGTCCCAGGAGTAAATCCACTCCAGCTTTCCAGCTGGTTCACCCTTCCATGAGCTGTTATTCTGTGTCACTGAGCGATATTTCAGGAGCCAAGTCAAACATAGTAAAAATAACTATCTCCTATCATTTACTTTTATGAATTTACATTATTTTGAGCAGCAATTACTGGTTGACTCAGTCGCTGGCAATGGAAAAAGTGTCATTTTAAGTAACTCAGGCCAAGATTTGAACAAGAATGAGAGTATTTGACAAGATGTCAACAAGTGAAGGTTGCAGCCTTGTCAGTAATGACATTACAAGTTCTCTTGCGTCCTGTGCAAACTGTCATAACCTTTAAACAGGGGTTTCAGCAAGATGAATTGCTTATGTCACACAAGGGGATGGGTCAAATCTAGACTGGAATAAATGGAAAGTTCAGTAGGCTCTTATTTTTCCAGGCTTCTAAATCAATTCAAATATTTAATAAATAAATGGAAGTTTTCATAAATATCGTAGTCAGTTTCTTTGGCTAAAGGACCTGACTTTGGGACCTGACTTTCTTCTTTTATGAAGAGACATAAAAGAATTTTAGTGGTATTGTGTGCTATGCAGCTTTTGACTTTGAGTGTGAAAATTCTAGATGCTGGAGTATTTGGATGTGATTGAAAAACAAGGTGTTTAGTTTATTATAGAATGGGTAATGCTGCATACAGTCATAAATGTAGTGTCTGTCTGTACATCAGTTCTTGAATTGGAACAAATATCTTTATACAACAAACTTTTCTGCTGTTGGAATAATTCCTCAGATGACCTCACTAATCAATTTTTAGAGTTCTGTTTTTCATTTGAGTGAAAGCCTACATTTAATTTAAAAGTAAAAAGAATATTCATTGTGTCAAAGATTTCTTCTTCTTTTGAATGGGCAGAAATCCCTCTGAAACATGCAGAAGTTAAATGTATAAGCAAATGGCTTGATTCATACGTCTGATCTAACCACAGAAACACAATGCACCAGATGGTGAACGCTCCTGCTCTGCACAAAAGCTGTTGCAATTCACCCTTTGTGTTCCTGAGGGTGTTGGGCTGAACAGCTAAAGCCACCTGAGAAGGGAATGGAATTGGCCTGGGAGAAGGTGCAGTCAGCACAAGGAACGTGAATCAGCTTTTCCCAGAAATCAGAGGATTCTCTGAATCATGAAAGTTGCTGTCTCAGAACCAAGTGTTTACCCAGAGCTGTTCTGTGCCAGCAGTCAGTGGGATCAACATCCACTGGAAAAGCATTGAGGGGCTGGTGGAAAAGAGGTGAAAACGGAACAGGATGTGCCATTTTGGCCAGTGCATGGTCACTCTTACAGCCATTCTCCTGTAGCTGTTCATGTCCATCCAGGCGATAACAGGTACTTATTATTTGTCTTTCTTAACAGCTGGGCCTTTCATCTTCTTCCTGAAAAGTGAGCCATTATTTTCTTACTCTAGATGTAAGGTTTAATAACTCCTACCTTGCTTGGACACAAGAATGTCATCTGGTGTGTTTTCCAAAGCATCCCCTTTGTAAGGCTTTTACAACCTATTTTTATATTTGTACTTTGATGTAAGTGACTTTTTTTTTCCCACCTAGCTCATAATACATGAAAGACAAAAAAAACATAGGTACAATAATTGCCAACTGAGAATATTTGACAGGGAATGACAGGTTCTTTCCATTAAAAAAACCACAAAAGTTTTCATACGGATTTATACTAATCTCTTTAACAAATTATTCTTATATTAAAGATTTTGCAGCTAATACATGTGTTACATCAGAAAACAGTCAGACACTTTGAAAGATCCTCATCAAGTTATCATCTCTTTATGAAAATAATAAAAAAGAGCTTTTTTGTTTCTAAAGGTATTTCATTAAAATGTCCAGCATGATAAATCTCCTAGAGAGAAAGTGTTTGTAGTGAAGATAATAGTGACCAGCTTCTGTGACAATCACTCCAGATGACTGACAAAAAGTGGGGAATCAGCTGGCAGTGCCCTGGCTAACATTCCCCACAGCTATTATTCACTTTTTCTGTCTGCTTCATCTATTCTTGTTTTGCTGCTTTACATACATTGACTTATTGCCACTATATCTCTTGAGGTGTCTTCTTTTTTTCCCTCTAAATGGTAAAAATCCACACTTGTCCTTGCTTTTGTGCCATGCAAAAATAGTTTTTATATGCTCTCTATGATGCTATCTTTCAGGCCTCATCTAAAGAATGAATTCATGCTCATAAATCTCATTGTACCTTAATGTTTATTACTTCTTTTTATGCTAGAGGAAATGAAATGTCTTATCAACATCTAACTTTAAAAAAAAATCGTTTCTAATTATATCCATTCTTTTCATAACAGTCACCCTCAGGTTACAGAAGTGGTCTTCAAGAGTGCATCACCACCATAATGTGGTGCCGTAGTGGAGGTTTCTGGTTTGGTTTTTCACTGGCTGTGTGTGATATTATCCAGCCAGGGCAGGAGCCTGGAAGTCTCTCTGTGCTTTTCCAGACTGCTGTACTTTATACAGAAATTCATCTACAGTACTTGAGCAGCATGCATTATGTGGCCCTCTTTCCACCCCTGCCATTAGCAGAGAGGAAAAATAATGAAATAAAAACAAATCCAACCTTATTCTCCTCACATTAAGCTCGTGGGTGGCTCAGCAGGGCTGTTTGCAGGAGCTGGGCTGCAAACTGAGCCTACTCCAGCTGAGGTGCCCTGGCTGCTGCAACTCAGGTGTCTTGGGGTCCAGAACAGCAAATTTATTTCCTCTCTGGAACCAGACACTTTTTTTCCTCTCACACTTCCCAGGTGCAGAGCCTTACACCCACTGACTGTGCAATGTGGTGTTTGTGGATTCCTCCTCCTCGAAGCGTGGTTCACATGGGGCTGTCTGGGTCGTTTCAGTAGCTGTTGGAGCTCCGAAGACATTTGATCCCAGTGTGGGGGTGATTATCCCTTCCCCATGGCAGCACTTACAGTTTCCCGAGCTTTTGCTGAAGGTTTGCAGCAGTCTGTTTGCAGACATGAAGCTCAAGGAGCCCCTTCCACCATAACTCTCCTTGCCTACCTGCCCTCCCTGCCAGTGCCTGCTCCCAGCTGCCTCTGCTCTTTGAAAAGCCTCAGGCAAGTGAAAGCCCAGGAGACAGAGCTGCCCAGGCTGAGGAAACACTGCCTGTCTAGTTTGCCAAATTAGTCTATAATAATTACATTCTTAAACTGGTCCATTTTTATGGTTAGTTTGGCTGGCAGAAAATGAAGCTATTTTTGCAGCATATATGCACCGTATGAATATAATTACTTGGAAGCACTGCAGAGTCCAGGATCGAATGCTTTTAAAAAAAAAATTCTAATGAGCATGAGCAGGCTGTGGTGTTTGCAGTTGCCTGGGAAACTGGGATGAGACCTTTACCTGGCTCTCTCTGGTACCAGCGGAGGAATATACACTAATTCTGATGTTTGGGCTTTACCCTAAAGTATTTTATGGAGATAGGAAAGGTCAGAAAAACATCTTTAAGCCTGCCCTTCCTGCATGCATCTGAGACAATGATCAAGCAATTGATCCTCTCACAGGAGAGCTGTGTGTGACTGGAATTGAAAGGGCTTGGTTCCCTTCGCTTCTGCATTGAATTGTGAATTCTGCCCTGTGATGACAGGCACGAGGAGGCACCGTGGGTGTCTGCCCTGGGTGTGATTGGGCCTTGAGAGGCAGCTCTGAGCCCCAAGCATGGGGTTCAAAGTGCTTTCCATCCCCACAGTCAGAGGTCTGCAGGAACCCCTCGCTGTGGGGTCCTGGTCCCTGGGCCCCAGCCCAGGCTGGCTCTGCAGAACACCCGAAATGGTCAGTGCAGGCAATGTCTGTGTGCCTGCGCTGCCCTGCTGCCTGCAGGGAGCACATCTTCTCTGTGCAATTCAATAAGCTGCTTGAAATTTCTAAATTGCTTGTGTCCTACTAACCTTGGGGACTACATTGCTCCAACTGCTAAAACAGAATTGTTAGAACTGAAGTTTAGTGGCTGTGGGACAGGCTGCAAGGCTGGTTTATCTGGGGGCTTGGAAAAGGGGGCAGATTTGAAGGTGAAAATGGCACGTTTGGTACATCTTAGGTGTGGTAAATAGGAAAGGCAACCCAATCCTTAGTGTTGAGATGTATTATGCTGCAGATGGCTTATACAACCCCAGAAGAGAGGTAAGAGACTGTACAGAGGAGGGATTATCGAAAAATCCCACTTCTACCAGGAGGTGGAAAAGATAGATGGCCATTTTAAGAAATATTAATTTAAATTTTACTTTAGCTTGTTCCTAACTCAGCATTTATGACTGAAATAAAGGCTAGAGTATTATTAGCTATAAACATGTTGTTTTTTTCCTGTGGAATACTCGAAGAAAATCATTATGCAATAATTATGCCAGAATAGGCTATACTGCTAGAGCTTAATGGTAAATCTCTCTGTGTTGACAAGTTCAGTGGCTGCCAAATAGACACAGAGGCCCTGAAGTTATTGCTGCCTCTTTCTGCTGCTCTGTGTCTCACAGGGGGTTTCGTAGATGAGGACTGAGAATATGAAGTGGATTTTAGAATCCTTTATTTTTTCAGCTGTGGGAGAACTGAACAGGGAGCCTGAGATTTTTCTTCTAATTCAAGATTTCAATTTGCCACTTAAGAATAAAATCCCTTTTCTCTAAACAGACCAAGAGAACTGTTACTCTGAAACAGTCTTATCTGCAGCCTTTCCAAATTACTTGATCTGTTATTTAACCTGGCATTTTTCCTGAGTGCTGTTTTCCATCTGAACCCCTAAAACTGTGATTGTGTTTTTCAAGTTATTTCAATCAGAAAGTGTGAGTAAAGTCATACTGGATAACATGAAAAAAGACATTCCTTTTTCCCAGGAGGATGAACAGAGTCCATGTATGGCATAAATCCACCGAGACACAAATCTCCATGTCAGAAAACCAAATGGGTGTCATTGTTGTCATCTTCCTTTATACACAGCTGTGTGCAATGGAATTTTTGCTTAAGAGGGCCATTACTGAGCCTTGTGTTAACACACTTCGGAGCAAGGGAGTTCTGTGCATCAGAGCAGCATGGATGAATGCATTGACAGATGCCCAGGAAAACAAAGTGGCAGCAGCTCCTCGGATCAGCCTGCGTGCAAGTTCACTCTCATTGCTCTGAAGCACCTTCTTCCTCTGCCCTTCTGCATCTGGAGAGCTTGAGCACTGAAAGGGCCATTAGGGAGCACAGGTTTCATAGAGAAAGCAGGAAAAGGTCAGGAAAGCTGCTGTGGCTATTCTTTATCCCACTTTCTCATACATATTCAGTTGTCTGATCTCTGTGGAAAACAGCAGAGGGTGTATCCTGCATGACCCCTAAGAGGGCATTGGCTTTCTGCCACCTGTGACTTAGAAACACTGCTGAAAACTCAACCTCTTTGCTTTAACTTTCTTCTAACCATACTTGGGCTGCTGTCAGGTGAATGATGGTGAATGACTAAGGGAGGGCAGATTTCTTCAGAAACAAATCTTCCTTGGGAAGGTGGCAGATTGTCAGGAACTAAAGACTCCATCCTGGGCTCTGTTGAAAATCTGCCTCGGAGTTTCCCACCAAGAGCCACACATTGCCAAGAACACTTGAAAATAAGGCTTCAATTATAGTTTCCTGATCTCCTGAGATGTCTGGCAGTGAGCTCTGCTGAAACCACCACCTGTGCAGCAGGCAGGGACAGCCCTGCAGGTGCCCTGTGAGCTCCCACGCAGCTCTGAGCCTGACCTGTGACACCTGGAGCTTGTCCCCAGCACAGACTGACAGCTGTGCCAAGTGCTGCTGCCACTGAGGCACTCCTGTTCCTGAGTGCTGAAACCTCAGCTCCTGTCCAGCCACGTCCACAGAGTGACCTCAGCAAGCTTTGACCTCAAGGGCTCTGGATGGCAGATGCTAATGGAGAGCTTTGGGAGTTTTCTCTTGCAGTGCCACTAGCAATTTTTTGTTCAAATGTGTTGCTTGGCTACAAGTCCTTCTTTGCATTTGAAAGCTCACATAAAAACCTAAATTGACTTCTTTGGCATTGTTGGCTGCTGAAAGAATATCTTGCTTTACAAGCAGGAGTCTGAAAATGAATATGTCCTCTAATGCTTTCCTTCCTTGCCACTCAGCCTGTTCAAACACTTGTGCCAACCTTTAAATAAAATCTACTAATAAAGAGCAGCTGGAATAATTGATGCAGAAAATCACAGAGCACAGCATTGTGTATTTATTGGTTTTTTTCCAGTGATGTGGACACTGTTAGTTTTAGTGGACTGGATAGAAGTTCTTCTGAGTAAACTACGTAGCATAACTGCATTGTGGCTTCTTGCTCTCCTTAACCTAACTTTGCCATCACAGTTTTTAAACATAGGCTCTCTTAGGAAAAAAATTGTCTCATTTCTGTCAGTGATATGGTGGGCAGTGAGGAGGCAAAGTGCAGAACACATCAAGAGGGCCATGTCTGCTTTCTGCCTGGCTAACTGGGGTTGTTCAAGGAGCAGGGGAAAAGATTTCTGCCAGGAAACGATGAGAGTTGTACTGCTGTAGTTTGAATAATTCATCCAATTTGCCTGAGCATAGCTGTGGTTCTTGTTTGCTGACAGTCAAATAACAGCTTAAAACCCCTGAACAATTTATTTGGCACTTACTGGGGTGTGGGAGGTTTGCTTCACCTCTAATCCTTATCCTTACTACCAGTCCTGTGGGAACAGCTCACCCGCTGTGATGCAGCTCAGAAATATCCTTCCCTAAGCTCCCCTTGGGGATTCACATCTTCATTGCCACACACACTGTGCTCTCTGCCAAGGTGCCCAGGGCTGGTCTGGCTGGGTCTCTCACAGCCTTCTCTCGTCAGGTTTGGGGTCACCAATCCTTACTAGAGTGCCAAACAAACGTGCTGCAGTAGAAGACGGATCCACCTCAAAGCCATCAGAGAGAGTTTTCACATATATGCTGTGGTTTTAATGAAAAATTCATAGTTTTGATTTTGCTCACCATTTTTTCTGTCATATCCTGGTCTGAATACATGATTCCTGATTAGTTGTGTCCATTAACTGAGCTTTCAATTAAACTCACATTTAAAAATTTAGCAGTCAATTTCAAAAAGGCTGGGTTTAGTTAAATATAATGAAAATGTTGTCAAAGAAGTCGCATTAAAAGCATTGCAGCTAAATTTTGAATCAAAACAGGTATCATACGTTCCTGAATATTAATTTTGATTAAATCCTTGACTCTAACAAAACTGCTCTGAATCATTCTACTATAGTTTAAGTACTTTGTGTTGGAAATAATGTTGTTGTCCCACTTCTGATGCCGTAGCTAATTAAGGTAACATGCATTAAACTGGTAATTAAAAATAAGGGCACACTGCACATGACAAATGAGAGAGATATCTGGCTGCAGAAAAGTTTGCCCTTTATTCTGTATCTCTCTGGAACATGAGTGGATTCTACAATGCAGAGAGAATAAGGAGTACATTATTGCTTCCCCTATCCTTTTTGTACTACCTAATTCTATTTCAAGTGGCTCTAAAAAAACAAAAAAATAAGTTACTCGAATAAAAGACTGTAGCTTTCAGGTCATGCCCACCTCTTCTAAAACACCTGCATTTTATATTGTGTCTGACTGGGTCAGTTGTTTGAAGCATGGAGGGCAGTCTGAAATTGGGGAGATTTCTAAAAATGTTCATCAGTTTGAACTCTGGAAATCCACAGAGCTACAGTAATAGTGAATATCCCAGGTTTTCCAGATATTTAGGAAATTGTTATTTATTCTTTTTTGGATATTTGCATCTCCTAAGTGTAGATACTTAAAGCATTGACCTTGTACACTTATTTCCCTAGACAGTTTACATAATTAGAAGAGACAGGTTCCTTGTACTATCTCGAATTCTCTCAAATCATCCTTTGCAAGACTCACACCTTTCCTTTTGCCTAAAGGAAGATTAGAATATGAATATGGGTATTTTGGCAGCAAGTATCTCCCTAGAACTATTACCATCACACAGCAGAACTGGTACCCTTGTCAGACCTCTGCTCCACATCTCTCTGGGTTTCTCTAAGAAGTATCTGTGGTGCCTCTGGCCTTGGAGATACGCAGAGCTTGAGCAGGCAAGGCCCTGAGCAATCTGATCTACCTCTGAAGTTGGCCTTGCTCTTGTGTGAGGCAATGGATCTTTTTGGGGTCCTGGCAAGTGTAAATTATTCTGTGCCACTCAACAACTCAGGGCACAACCTCGCAAGAGTTTCCTTTCAAGCTCTCAGTTTCATCCCCTGGTTCATCATCAAGCAGGTTCATCCCCTGGAGCAGGAAATGAAGGAGAATACATAAATCTTGTATGTTTATAAATGATACAACTATTATTCTAATTTGGATAGCAAGAAACATGCTCCCAGTGTATCATATATTTTCCCTTATGAATCTCTGGGTTTTACTACTGCTCTTTGAGCTCTAACCATTCCTTGAAAGATAAAGTGCTCAGAAACCAGCAAAAGTCATTTACAGTCTGTCTAGTAGGTCAGGAGGGAAACCAGCTGAGGATCTCGGGAGGGTTTTGCTAGCTCTAAGTCTGTGTTGCTCTCTGAAATGGTGCTTGAACACGCTGGATGAAAAGAGCATCCTGGATAGAGCACTAAGTATGTAAAGTGATCTGGATGGGCTCCCAGGGCTCTCCCCAGCCCATGTTGCTAACATGGATAATACGCCTGTCTCTTCCAATGAATAGCACAGTGTGGAGACTCCAGCAGTTGCAGGAAAACAGACTGAGAGCATGTGCCAAGAGGATTGTAGTGGCCTGTTAAGTGCTGAGAACATAGTTTAGAGTGCGTCTTGTTGAAAAGATCTGGTTCAGTTGGCACTTTTCTCCAGCTTCAGCAGCATGTCTGGAAACAGAGAGCTCCTGTGAGTCAAAGCAGGGATGCAGGCAGAGAGGAGGAGCAGGAAAGCACCCGAGTGCTGGAGCTGTCAGCAGTGTGAGGTTCCCCAGGGGCTGCACGGAGAGAGAGGAGCTGTCTGGGCGGGAGGCTTGAGGAAAAGCCAGATGGCTGCAGTTCCTGCAAGGAGATTGGTATGCCAAATAACTTTTTACATCTCTAATGTGTGAAAAGGGATTGGCCCTTGACTTCAAACTAACAGAGTGTTTGTCACACTGCCTGATGCTTTTCTGGCTTTTTCTCTGGCTTTTTCCTTCGCAGACAGCAGGGTTTGCTATAGCCATCCTGCAAATAGCTCACGAGGTACCTGGTGCTATCTGTGAGCTGCCTGGCAGTCCTGCCACTGCAAATGGTGGGGATGTGGTATTATTTAGACTGGCAACAACTGCAGCGTTCAGAGTTATGTGTGTCTGGCTGAGTTCCAAATGGATAATTACATTCTGCCTACCTAAAATTCCCCCTTACAGATTTTCGAAATCCATTGCTCAAAGCTGTTTTTATAATGTTGCTGTGTGCTCTAAATTGGTAACTATCTTCCCCCTCTACAGGCAACTGCATTTCAGTGACAAGTGAGGTGACCTTGTGCACACTGTAGTGTCCCCATCATCAATTGCAAATCCATGTAAAAAATGTAAGTTTTTCCTGCATGTCTCATCCCAGCTGCCATCTCCCCGATGATACATTTCTTGCACTAGGTACTTATAAAGTAGTTGCCTCTAGTTTATTGAAAAGAAAATTACTTTTTCAAAGTTTCTCTATCATACAGGTAATTTCTACTGTTTTAGCAACAAGTCTTTGTTACCTTTTTCTTGGGATTTTTGTCATTTTTTTCACTATGTGCAAGGCAGCACTGGCCTGTATCCCCTGTGTTTAAAGTGACCTGAAATTCAGTGATGTCCAGAGTGATGTCCACTGATGTCCAGAACTGGACACCCCCTGCTGAAGCTTCCACACGTCCAGAATCTGGCTAGAATGTTGAGTCATAACTTCTAGTCAGACATAATGAAGTAGCACAGAAGTATCAATATCAACACTGTCACTGTTGTAGGAGATTTTGTCATTCCCGTGGCTGGGCCATCCGCATGGTGCATTAATTCCATTTTCCTATTTCCAGGGCCATCTGAAAGCTGATGCCTTGGAGAGCTTATCACACAAAGCTCTGAAGTGGGTAGTGCCAGGTGCGGGTATTGAAGGCTGAAATTATACATGTTCTCCTATATTTAACTGTAATTAAACAGACACTTGAGTATCCGCTCATCCGGTTTGTGCTTTTTTAGGCTTTGCCACCATTCAGTAAACACATGATTTTAGCTCTATTCCTCACATAAGGTATGTGCTTGAGAGTGATTAAAAATGTTAAGCTGTGCAAGGTAGACTTCACATTATTCTTGCGGAAAATGTGTTTTGATGCCATTTCCGTCCTGTCTCCCGCAGCCTCCTCTAAAAAGGGAAAAAAAAAAAAGAAGACTTGTTTTAGGAGAGTATGTTCCTCACTGGGAAAGGGAAGAAATCAGAAATCAGAACAAAACATGTGCAGCACATTGGAGAGTGGCAAACTTGTTCTCAGCTTTTGCAACAACCACCATAATGAACCTTCCACTTAGGGATCTGTGATATAAAAAAAGAACCTGTGATGGTCCTTCTAATGACACCATGTTCCATGTTTCAGTAATCTGTTTATGCTCTGAGCCTTTGGAAAAACAAACAAATAAATGCTTCAGCAGTGCAATTTCTAAAGCCTGGGTTAGGGCAGGAGAAGGTCTCCTGGCTGGATCAGCCACTGCAGAATATCACAGTTATACTTGCACTGTAGCCCTGCTTTCAGGGAAGACTGCCTCGGGTGTCTGGCTGCTTGTTTTCACAAAATTGTGGGGTGTTAATGTCTGAATTTGAACTTATTTGATTCAAAATTTCTTGTTGGGGAAAGAAAAGCAAATGATGAGCAGGCTGATACCTTAACTTCACGTTTCCCTTTGCATGCCGACTGCAGAGGAGTAGGTTACCTACAGCATAATCCTGCAGATCAGAGCAGCAGAGCTGACAATATGTCTCCTGTACTTGTTACAAGGAGTGTCTGCCCCTGGCCTCTTGTTCTTGTAATAATTAGGGCATCTGGTTGTTTTAATGTTGGTAGCCCCAAAGAGCATCCAGGGAATTACAAAAATTTCCACCATGCTACAGCCAGGGAAAATTCTCCAGCAAGAAAGAAACAGTGTATGTTATGCTGCCCATTCAGTCATCATGTATTATTGAGATCTGTGTTCTGGTCAAGTGATTCAACATTTTGTCATGTAATTAAAGCCCACTCTGCTTCAGGTTTCTTTCAGGTTTCAGGTTATGTTCCGATTTTTTTTTTCCCTTCACTTGTTTATCCCACTGGCCTCCTCAGAGCCATTGGAGTTGTACTTGAGCATGGGGAGAAGTGCTGGTGCTCAAACTCCCACATTACTTATTTTTTCTCCAAGAGCGTATTTCTGCCACAGGCAGTCCCATGAACCAGATTACACAATTTCATATTTTGCAGGACCTGTAATAATGAGGTAAGCAGAACCGTCCAACATGGAGCATCTCCCATCCCAACCAGTAGGTGAAGCTGAGGAGATTTATTGGACAGAAATACTGCCTTCCTGCCATTAATAAAACTAAAGGTTTTGGCTAGTGCTGCACAGTTATTTCTCCATGTGAATTTATGAGGGCATTCGGGGAGAGTTGTTTTTCTTCCCCAGGTTCCCTTTCCCGAGCAGTGAGTGATGGCTGCGCTGTGCCGCCTGCGAGGCGAGCAGAGAGCAAACAGTCCATAAATGTAACTACCTCCAGGAGAGCTCCTGGAGCACAGCAAAGTGCTCTAATGGAGGCACAGGCAGGGTGGGCAGGCTGTAAAATAAATGCATTGCTACTTAAAGAGTTGTCTTCACTCTGTTTATACCTCACTTGCTGCCTGATACAGACGGAGGAGAAATATTTTCAGTAAGGTAGCTCTGAGTATTAGGCAGCTCTGCTCATCTTCAGTGTGCCCTGTCAGTCACCTCCTGCCTCTGGTAATCTCTGCCATGCTGCACAGAGAAAAAAAAACCTGAATTTGGGCTGGGAACAACTCATAAACTTATAAAAGTCATGTCTCTACTTCTACTTCTGCCTTGCACACTGTATAAAAGGAAAGATTCTTACTGTAATTAGTTTATTTCTTAACACCATATAGCTCAGAGGGGAAGTTTGTTTAGTTTCTATGGTTCAAGAAGGGCACCTTCTAGGTCCATGGAGAAAGAAAAGGGAAGTTTTTAATAAATTTATGTTCAAAATCTAATCTAGTAGAAAAGTGTCTTTTTTTCCATTAAAATCTGTAGATTTTTTTTTTTTTTTTTTTTTGCTAAAGGCAACAAGATAAATATATTGTTTGCACTAAAACATTTCTAATAAATGGCACTGACCTACTTTAGTGCTGTTAGATGTGTAATTGGGGCAAAATAATGTGTTAATCTTTATTTAAATACGGGAGTAGCCTGCAAAGCTATAACATGTAAACATAGGGGGAAAAATAGGAAATAGAGCCCTGAATCCACATTGCCTGTCTGCTGTTGGCCTTTAAAGTATTGTGCTGTTAAAATTATAGCTGTGAATTTGCCAGGCTCTGTGACTTGTAAAATACTCAGCTGACGTGGTTTAACCCAACATATTCTTCAAAATTCTACATTTTTACAAGCAAATAGTTTTGTGTGAAATACTGTTGGGACGGAGTGTAAAACTGGGACAGTTGCTCCTGAATTTCTCTCCTTGCTGTGACACTAGAAGTCATTTTTATATTTGCAAAATGGGTGGTTCATTTACATCATCAACTCTTTACAATGACCACCTGGTTAATGATTGCAAAACAGACAGAGGGCTTTGAAATAAGTGGTAAATTGTTTCTTATCCTGCTCTTATATCGATTAGAGCCAGAATCGTTTGATAGGACATCATTTAATATTTGAGCACTCTGTGTGTTTTTTGATGCTGTCACTTGCTACCAGTCCAGTTGTGTCCTGGGTTATTATCTGGGGTTGTGCAACCTCCCTGGCTTGCCTCTGCACTGAAAAATCTCTAAAATGCCTTTCTTTAGTAACCTTAGCATCTGTGCTGGTGTTCTTTGGGTAACCACTTATATTCTACCTGCTGTGTGACAGACCTCGAGGAGAACCACTTCATGTTGTACCACTGACCCCAAGGAATAGTCTTTGCTTGTCAGCAAAAGGTGGAACTTCCTATACAAAAGCCTTGAAATTGTTTTTGTTCCTTTCAAATTTCTGTAGGAAATCACCCTGCTTTGCCTATATATACCTGTATTTTATGTGATGAAGGAAAATGTGTTTCAGGAGAGATTCCTGCTTTATTTCTTGGTGTTATCAAATCAAGAATTCCATCAAGCACATAATTAATAATAGGAACAATTTGATAAAAGTACTGGCACGTGTGGCAATAGGAAAGTATTGCTGAGTGTTAACAGGAAATCAGGCTATGCAATCTCATGCCTCAGACAGCTACAAAACAAGGAACATTGACAGTTCATTTTTAAAAACAGGTCACTTTTCTCTTGCCAGGGGAAGCACAGCTCCTTGGTAAGGATGTCACAATCAGCTCTTGTGAACAAAGTTTCCAGAGTGTATGTACTGCCTTTCGTGCCAGTGTTCCATGAGAAAGTTGCTTAGATATTACAGAAATGTTAGACTGTTGTGTAATGGCAAGGCTGGCCAATGTGACCTGTGGGGTTTGTCCAAGGGAAACTTACTTCTGAAAATAATTTCTTTTGTAGAATTCACATGGTGCAATAACAAACCATATCTTGAGGCGCTGCAGTGCAGTGATGAATGAAAAGATGGTGTGCTGGGTACAGAAATAGATGATTTTGCCGAGAGACTTTGTCTTCTAACTGCTAAGAAAAGCAGTAAAACCACCATGCAGTGGCTTCCAGTTCAGACTGGTGTAATAGTAACTCCAGATTGCTGTGGTTATCTTATAACCTTCACCCACACAAGCAGTGATGGCAGTTAATGTTATTACAAGGAGACTGCAAATGTCACACCTTTATTCCAGGCAACGTAACTCCCAGCACCCTGTAGTATTTATAACTTCACTATGTGCTCATGTAATGAGAAAGGACAGAGAGATCAACACCCACAACACTCAGAGAAAATAATTAAGAAATAGAAAAGGAGAAGGAACAAAATTTAAGTGTTTGAATCTGCCTCTGAATTTAGAGGGAAAGAAGTTCCACTGTTTACAGCAGATCAGCTGGGCTTACATAAGATAAATAACAAATAAGTAAAATTCCAGGAAGTTAGACTGACAGCTTCCCAGACTCATAGCACTGCCAGTTCAAAGCAAAGCTGTAAAACAATTATGGTTTCCATCATCCACTTCAGGGCTATAGCTAAACCCAGCTCAGTTAATAGCTGGAGAAGATGACTGAGTCAAGTGCCACGTGTAACAGCAGGTTGTAATCAACTTCAGTGGAAGATACAAATGACAATCCAGTGCTTTTAAAGCAAGAAAAGTCAGCTTGAAATCACTGTAGTAACACACAAGTAGACTGCTCTGACAGAAACACAACCTTTGGCAGTGGTACAGAAGCTCTTTCACACACTCTGGGACCAGTTGTAACACTTCAGAACTTCTTAGGAAGACTTGGCTGCAAGTCTCTCTCGTGTCAGCACTATAAACGAGAGGATGATAAGAACTTTTTTCCTTTGACTCAAGAAAACACTCATGACCTGATGCAATTTCAGTGGAAACTACTGTATGTGAAAAGTCAACCTGGAAGTGAAGTCATTTATGCATCAAACTCAAAGACCATTTATGTTACTAATGCTTTTTGTTGTGTTTGACTTTGAATCAGTCATCTGCTTTTGATTATAATGAAATGAATGTACTCTGAATAACCAGTCTTTTAGTTTGCATCAGAAATCAGCCACCCTCAAACTTTGAAGGCAAGCAAAAAATATTTGCTATTTTCGTTCAAACAAACCTTGGCCACAAATCATCAGAGTGACTGTATGCTTCATGGTCTGCTCTTTAATTACGTACTAATTAAAACCTGAAATTTGTGCCAGTGTTTATGATAGTATAAAGTTCTACAACCAAGCAAATAGCTCTCAGAACAGAAGACCAAAATAGCTTTTCATGAGTTAGAATTTAAGGTCTTAAATTTTAGAAATTAAGACAATAGCAGCAGAAAAGGTGTTTGGGTTAGTTTGTTAAGGTTTTTATCATTTAATGCAAATCTTCAAACTGTTTTCACAGTCTGATACCTATCATTCTGCTTTAAGGACGTATTTCAGACTTGAGCAATCTTAAGCAGAATTAAAATTTCCTCATTTCCATTGGTTAAGTAGTAATTAACAACACAGATTATGATAATATTGTCTCAGATGTTGCAACCAGATGCAAGTGAAGATCAGGTTTGGAATTAGATTTATTAGATTGCTTTTGGGTTCAGCCTTAATGTTTGCTCTTCTGGTATCACTTGGATTCCATTTGCCTCTCATTTCTGGGATCAGTCAACCGATTGCTCATCACCATGATAATTTTGCAGTCACAAAAATTACTGCACAAGTCATTTGTTGCAAAGCAACAAAAAAGCAAACCTAGGGAGTCTTCAGGAGGACAGAGGCATGTATTTGCTTTCTCCCTTGAGGCTGCTACCTACCTTGAGGTTTCAGACTAGAAAAAAAATTTGCCAATGCTTGCTCTTCATTTCCTTACCAGAGATTTTCTGATAAACTTTACTAGAAACATAGAGCTTGAACATAGATTGGGAGAGGAAGTTTGAAGTTGCCAGGGATTGACAAGGAAGTGTGTGTAGCCAGCCTGAGGAGATGCTCAGTCGGGATAACAGTCTGTGAGGCCCAAAATAGTCATGGCATGGAGCATTTGCTTCCTGTCAGCCCATTTTTTTCTTGGCCTTGCCTAATTTTATAAAATAACTTCACTGCTGAATAACAAAGAGGTGCTTCATCAGGTCTGGCCCAGTTCTGCTTCCTAGTTCTGGTATTTACATATCATTACTATGTTCTCTAAAAGCAGCCTGAGTGAAAGGACTAAAATAATTTTTCTGAGATTTTCCTAGATCTCAATTTTTTAATGTGCTTTTGGGTTTCTGCTTATGCTGCCTCAGTGCAGTACATCTGATATTCTGCAAAGACGTAGTTTCTGACGCGACTGGGTTAATTTCTCTTGCTTCAATTACGTATTTTTCTATGGGGATAAGATGTGACGTTTCCCAAAATTACTTAATAATCCCTGTTTCCTTGCAGAAGGTCAGGCTTGAGTCACCTTGCGGTGCAAGCACAAGCTCTTTTTGTCACCATGGAACATTGCCTGTAGGCCACTTCTCCCTGATTTCTTGCTTTGGAAAGAGGCAGAATAGCTGGGCTAGTTTTGGGCACCTGCAGTAATTTGCAGAGTGAGTGGATCAGCATTTACCCCCTACCCCTGTCCTCTCCCACCTCCCCTTGTCACTGCTGCCTGAGCTGGCTGCCTGGCAAGTGACTCATTTTCTCTGGAACAAGGTGACATTTCCTAAGGTTAATGTTACAGCTCTGTGACCTGACAGATGGAGGAACAAGAAAGATCACAGAGGAAATGAGATATGGAGAGCATAAGGTGGTTAAAAAAAATTCTAGAAAAACTAGCCTTGACTGAGCATACTGTAAATTTTGGTCTTTTGGATTTTATTAACATGGGTTTTGGGAGAAATACCATGTCAACAAGTGAACTTTTGTATTATATTCTTTTGTGGTCTTGAAAAATAGTTTCTGTCGTATTATCCTATTTTATCTAGCTAGTTTATTTAAATGCAAAAATGTGTATTCCAGTTACTGCAGCCTGGGAGAGGATGGCAATACAGGAGGAGAGATAGGATTTGAAGGGAATTTTACTAATGCTTTCAAAAGGGAATTCATGCTCCCAAGGAGCATTTCACAAGTACATATTATTACGCATTCTATGCTCAGATTCTTACACAGAAATTTGTGGTGATCCTCAAGGCCAAGGAAACCTGTGAGCAGGAAGGGGAGATCAGTGCCCAGTGTCCAGTTCACCCTGTGTCCATCCTCCAGTGGCTGACGTGGTCCTCTCAGGTCTGCGGGTGTTCTCCATGTGCTGCACCACTGCCAGGAGTGCCTTTCTGCACTGAAGCGATTTTCTTGTCGCTCTTTCCAAAATGCCTGAAAATAATTGCTCCAGACAGAACCAGATCAAGTTTCTGCTGGGCACACGTTGTACACACCTGTGTCACCAGCCCAGGTGTCACTGCACGTTCCTTCAACAATGCTGGGTGATTAGGTCCTGATTAAGCTTTCCCTTGATCTTTGATTGACGTGGAGCTGTGCCCTGGTGAATTGGCACTCTTTTTAGTCTCTCCGGTTTTTCTTTCCATTTCATATAAATAAGTAACTATTCTCTTTGAGGCACTTTAATATTCAGATTTGGAGTACTGAAATTAGAGTCAGCACATTCTGACAAAAACATAGTTGCATAAAAGGTTTTTACATATAAAGGATCTTCTGGTCAGTTTCCAGTTTATTTTCATTTTTTTTCTGTTTCCTTTTGGAATTTTTCAGCATTGCTGAGTTCCCACATGAACATCTGCAACATAATTTTCATCCTAAGTGCTTTATAATCATGCACGCTATAAATATTAGATTGTCTTTTAGAGGCCACTTCACTTTGATTTTGAATATTAAGTGGAGCAAACAAAAAAAAAATTATTATTCAGACAATTGCTCTAATTTTGGTGTCCTCATTTCTGGGCTAAAATGCAACTAAATTTTGCTATTGCTGGAGTTTAAAATACATGGTCTTCTAATTAAATAGTGTGCAGGACCACTCAGAGTGCTGGAGACAGAGGCACACATTGGATTACAGGTATTGGTTTCTTTTCCAATAGCAAACTCCAAGGACTTCTGAATAGGCAGATGAGAGCACAAGGGAACATTTCCCCATCCTGCAGCAGAGAATGCTTCTCATGTGATTTATTCAGAAAAACAAGAGACAGCTGTGCAAAAAGCCCCACCCAGGCACAGATATTGGGCTGGATGTGTGTATTTGCAGCTAACCAAGTGAACCTTTTCTGATGAAATGGGCTTCCAGTTCAGTTGGTCTGCAATTTGTCTCACTTTGCCTTACCCTAGTCTTGACTTGCCCCCCCCAATCTTGTCTCTCTGTGCTTTCTTTTTCCCCAGCATCTGGGTGAAGATGGCTCCTCACAGTGCTGTGCTGGTGCCCACCTGGGTTGTGTCCACCCTGGAGGTGACTTTGCTCAAGCTGAGTTCCTCTAGTTGTGCTTAATTGACATTTAGGAGGGCTTATTGCAGTCTGCTACTCCACTACTGGTTTTAGGATGTACTGGGCCCAAAATTCTCTAATACTTTTGAAATCCTAAAAGATGTATTTTTCCCAGCCATGGAGAGACGGTAAGAATTGCAGAGCCCTGCTGGTGCTGGTTGCTGCTGTTTTCTCTGATTATTGGTGTCTTAAGTGTTTTTACAGATAAGGCAGGTTCTCCAGCTGCAGAACTCTATCAAGAAGAAGAGGTGAGCTGGAGATTTATGTCGTGTCAGCTGGATGAGTGAGAGGCACTGTAGCACACCCATCTTTTCATTTCCTTATCTGGGTTTCTTTTTCCGATAACCAGGTTTTGGAAAGAATGGAGATGAAGTTTTCTAGAGCTCAGGAAGGAGTTAGGTCTTGAATATTTTTACTTTTTCTTTATGAATTACCCTTTCTTCTATAAGCAAAGAAAGAATTGAATGTTTGCCTGTATTTAAGAACTTTCATGGAGGCTGTTTGCAAAGGTCAGTGGTATAGGCTGTACAGACAGTTTTGTTAAGCCAATGTATGTTCATGTGGCACAGAAATTTTTTTTATATTATTTAAAGTAAACTGTAAGAGAACCTATATTATGGCTCTTTTGTTTCCTGGGTAAGAGTAATAAAGGCCTGATTTCAGAAAGTATCTGTATTTAGGACAGTACCTTCATGTGCAGCTTCAAAACAACATCCATGCCAAGATGTGCAGTTCTGACTATTTCTGAAAATGGCCACTCCTGCACTGGCCTGAGCCTGCAGTCTTCTGTCTGCAACTTTGTTTACTTATTTGAAAATATATATGCACATAAAATATTTTTAGGAATTCACTGCCAACGTCTGGCAGTAAGAAAAGCCCCAGGAAAAGTCATGAAAACCACAGCCCTGGCTGCCATTTCCACCTGATGTCTCCAATTAACACCTTGCCATTTTGGACTTCGCAAGGGCTCTGTGCAAGTGCCATTTCCCAATGTCTCCTCAGCTGAAGATGTGAGCAGGGCAAATGCAATCCCTGATTTGGAAGGTGGCAGAAGCTACCTCTGCCTACACTTGTGAAAAGTACAGTGGGCCCAAATGTAATAATAGCCCACTCTAGTGCTTGGGCGTGCTGGCAGCAGTGATATTCCTTGCAGCGAGCCAGATAATTTTGGTCTAACTCTCTATTTAAATGAGCACATAATGTGGGAGACCAGAGCAAGCTCCTTATTCACAGAATGAAGCTAAACACAGCATCCAGCGTTACTGTTTGCAAGCTGGAAACTTCCTTCTTGAATAATATCTGATAATCATCCTTGTCTGCATGACCTGTATGTCAGCATATGCTGAGAGCACATCTATTTTGAAACCAGTGCTAATAACACAGCTGCAGCCCTGCAGCAGGGAGAGCTGCCTGAGCGTGCCTCCGCACTGCTCAGTACAGCAAACTCCTGCATCAGGCACTGAAATCTGCTCTGTGCTCGGGAAACTGCCTTATAATTAACCTATTATTGCAAGATTTTTGGGTTTATTCCCCAAGGAAAGAGCATCTAGTCAAGACATGAAAAACGTGTCAATCTAATGCAGTAATAGAATAGTGAAGCCCTGTGGTCTAATGACGTATTAGACTTATGAAAAGCATTTTTCTGTTTATCCCCCACAAACACAAACTTGCAGTCAAACCCATTATATAACTGTTAATCCGTAATACATTTCTCTTGTCAGTTGAATGACAACAGTCTGCACTGACCAGCCTTTTTTGAATGAAGTAGTTTTTTGGAGCTCTCTTTTAATTCTAGCAACTTTCTTTTATACTGCAAGTATTATAGCCCTACTATAAAATGTTACAGGATAATTTTAGGTTGTGGTCTGTATCCTGCTAATCAGTGTAACTGCCTTCCTCATTCTCCCCAGTTGCCTCTCCTTTTTCCATTAGTCTTAACTACACGATATCTTCTCTGAACTGTGACTGAGGAGGAATTTCTATAGAGTGTCACCAAAAAGCGAAAAAGCTTTCTAGCAGATAATTGCAAAACAGATAAAGGAGCTTGTGGCTGAAATTTCTGTAGTGCTCGGCTCACTTGGTAATGTTTATCTCCCTGGTCCAACCTTCCCCAGAATGGCTCTTTTGGATGGCTGCTGCATCATCCATATGGGGCAACAAGAAGAAAAAAAGGCTGCTGCTTTCAATTAGGAAATAAAATAAAAATTTTGGAATAATGGAATTAAGTCTTAGAAGGGATTTGTGTTATTTGATGCCTTCTTGCTTAACGGGCAGCGTAGAAATGAAAATATCAGGTGAAAACTTGGAGTCGTTTACTTAGTTGTAGTTTTTGGTAATGCACACACCTGCATTCAAGTGTTACCACTGCATTTTCTCACAGTACTGATTTTCAAAAGTAAGCTCCACCCTGTCTGAAATTTTGCCCTGAAGTTCCAAAAAGCTAGCCTTTGAAAACAAGGTGCAGACCTTGCCTCTCTTTGATAGCTCTGTAAGTGACTCTTTTGTATCTCTGCCTTCTGACTTTGTTTTTACATATGCCTCCGAGCAGGATTGTTTTTCCTTTAATGTGGATGCCTTTAATAAACAGCTCATGAGGAATGATTGTGTGAAACTTTTTGTGCATATGCAGGAGAGACAGGATTCCTTTCTCCAGCCTCTTAAGTCTGGGATGCAGAGATTTGCAGCTGAGTCTGTTTATTGGCAGGAATGAGGCAACATCAAAAGAGAAAAAATTGTTTTCTTTTTGCTGGCTTACTGGTGAGCTTTCTCTTGCAGTTAACAGTACCGTTTTTTTATACAAGAGTCTCCAAAAAAGAGATAGCATTTGAAAAAAATACTTGCAAAGTCTATGTCACAACCCCTCCTTCCCTGCTAATAGCATCAGCATAGCTCTCTAATGCAGTCTGTTTCTATCATATAAGGGGGAAGTTTTTTCTAGCATTGGATGAGATGAAGCAATCACAAGGAGAATGTTAATTATATAGGCTAACTATGAAAAATTGAGAAGGGCTTTTTCCACTGTCGACACAAGGATGCAAAAGGAAAACACCATCAGTGGTCTGCTGTAGCATCCCTTTTCCAAGAAAGGAAAATATTTCCCAAATACTTTTGCTGGCTAACAATTGCAGTACTCACAAATAGAAGATAAACTCAAAGCACTGGGGGATAAAAATGCCAAATTTTATCTAGTGTATGTTGGGGTCTACAGTGCTATCTTCTTTCTTGTTTCTTTCTTGTTAAGTTCTTAAAAATCAAGTTCACCACTTGCATAAAAAATGCCTACAATTTCCCATTAAAGTATGGCATATATAAAATAAATTTAAAATAAACATAGCCCTGCCTGAGAAGGCTTGATCCAGGTAAGTATGAGGTAGTTCATCTGTGATATGCAGATCCATCTGCACATGTTGTAATCCGCACTTGGAAAGAACTTGCCACTGGGATTCCCTTTGTCTCTGCCAACCCAACAAGCCTTTCAGCTCTTCTAACAAAAGGAATAAAAAATTATCCTGTTTCCTTCTCATTTCCAAATGTGTTCACGTGCCTTGGATATTTCAGGTTATGGATGGAGGCAAGGGCTACCTGTGGAAGTTTGTCACTGAGCAGGCTGAGCACAGTGACTTCACAGATGCTTAGGATAAAAATATAGCACAGTCTTACCAAAGATGAAAGTTTCATTCATTGATTAAATACAGGAAAAAGAAAATAAAAGAGGCTTTCAAAACATGAATGGTGGCCTTAGTTTTTATAAGGTAGAATTAACAGCTGCTTATTGAAGTGAATACATTGCTGTTGTGTTTGTTCCATATGCAAAATCCCCCTCAGGAAACAGAGTTGTCAATAGCTTTTCACCAACAGGAGCTTTTTCAGAGTACCATTACAAAACTGTTAGGCAAAAAGCATCTCCAGGAATAGCACAATGCACTCTTTTTAGTTAATACAAGTTGGATATTTTAATCCATATGCAAATGACAAAGAAAAAATTGTTTCATTACATTGTTCCTCTGAATTGCCTGATGACACAAGTCACCAAAGGGCACCCCAGACTCTACAGAAAGAGTGTGCCAGTGCTCCTTTTGTTGCAAAGAAATTCTCATTTTTCAAGAGCTGCCTGATGACATTGTGAATGCTACCATTTTAATTTACAGCGTATTGTTCGCTTCATCCTTCCATCAAATCTCAGAAATCTTGAAAACTTTCTGGGACATCCTTTCTTCCATAGTTTTATGGCAGAGGTGCAAAGGTTTTCATGCTTTCATTATTGCTCCATATTTCAGAGATTTTGATGCAGCTTGTGAAATAATGTGAGTACTGTATCTACCCTCCTGCACTAACACCATCTTACACATTTCTCATCTCTCATTTTAGTGTAATTGGGTGTCTAGCTGACATATTTCTGTAAGGCTAAGTCACCTTCACTATAAACAGAGAGTACTTTAATCACTTATATGTTGCTTGTCTGGTTTATTCCAAATGCAGAAGTTTGGAAATTGAGGTATCTAGACATGTTTTCGATTTTTGCCCATCTCTTGAGACTGTAATACTCCACTGGAAGCACAGAGAAGAGTGACAAAAAATTGGACTGTGGGAAACAGTGTTTTTCCTAAAAGGAAGAATAAAAGAGGTAATAATCCATTATAATGTTATATAATTAATATATCTCTGTGGGTGTGGAAACTGTGAGGGGCATTTACCCAAGGAGGGAGGGGACTTGTCCTAGGCTAGGTTGCACTGTTTTCTCCAAGAAAGCCATGTGGGAGTTACTGAAGGAAAAAATGTGTCCGCCCTGTTGAAAACTGCCCACAGTGCATAAATCAGTAATAGAAAAGAAAGAAAGAGAGTAAATAGTTTCTTGAAATTGAAAGGTTTTAGATTTTCAGTTAGGGAATGATGATAACAGCATTAATTTACTGAAACTTCACAGAAGACTGGACAATGAGACACTACAAGGTTTATGCTGTCATAGTTCTGTAGCCATAGAGGGGAAATTGTCATGGATGTTCCTTTGCATGGCTTGCCTGAAGTGGCTGCCTGTCTTTTATTAGCTTTTGGGGGTTTAAGGATAGATAGGTTCTTTTTGTCCCCTCCTTTCCAAGCCTGACAGGTCCTGAGCTGCAGCTCAGCCATGGCTTGCCCTTGTATTTCTCCTCCTGTTGCACAACACGACTTTCTGCAGCCCTGGCTGCTGTTTCACACCTTGTCCCATGGAAAGTCTCAAAATCCCAGCCAGAAATCCAGCAGGAGCTTACTGATTCCTTTTGAAGGCAGCATTTCAGAAGTGGCTGACCGAGGGGAGCTCAGGCAAGGCTGCAATAGTCCTAAATGTGCCAGCACTGGAAAAAACACTTGTTTTAATCACTGTGCTGAAGTGGAATAGATGGCAAAACCCAAACATAATGGTGCTGGAAAAGTCTGCAGTGCCTTGATCTTTCAGGATAGGAATTGTGGTGCTGAAGCTTCACTAACCAGATGAAAGAAAGCCAGCTGCTTTACTAAATGTACACATTCCTTCAATGATATCTCTGTGAAAACATGAATCAAATGAGTGTGTAAAATATTCTAGAACTGCAGAAAATTTCTTTTATTAACTCTTTTAGAAAGAGTTGGGACAGACACATTAAATATGTTGCCAACAGAATGCAATATTTTTTTATGTGGATTTCCTGCCAAGCGTAAGATGACATAACACATCAAAGTCGCAGGGGGCTGGAATATTCTTATAAGAATCTCACTGAATTACAGAAAATTGTCATTTTACAGAAGGACATATCTTTGAGTACTTTCTTCTTTCCTGTTAAGTGATCTGCTGACATCGATGGCACATTTAGGATCCTTGATATTCTTACTGACCTAAAATACCAAGTTTTGTTTGCTTTTGCTACTTTTTCTCTCCCAGCACTGAAATTCACAGGTCAAGAAAGCCATGATCTTGCTGCTTTGATTATGTATCCAGTTATGTAAGTCCCCCCACAGAACACTTGCTCAGTTCTGTGTGTTTTGCGAGGACAGCTCTACATTTCCTGCAACATATTCACTTGCCTGATGGCAGCAATTGGCCTCTCTCCTCATGGATATGACATTGTTTGGCCACTGCCTCTCAAAGACAGTCAGGAGGAGAGAGCTGATTTCCAAACTGAATAAAACTAAGTCATTTCATTCATTTATTTATACACTAAGAAATTTGTTAAGATGGAGTGCACAGAGACCCCCTCTTGAATGTCAAGCAGGCTTGCCTAATTGTGATTTGTGAAGCTTTAGAAAGAGTTTCCCAGGGGAAGTTGTGGAAGACATGGTTCTATTATGTGTAAAGCTTCCTTAATTAATCTTGTCTGCTTTTATTTTTAGCACTACTCCTGAAACTATTGTTTTTTTCATTTATAAATTCTAAGGAATTTCAACCTACCTTGATGTATCTCAGATACAGAATGAGGTGCTCTGATAGGTTGTGTGTAACTCTCTTACCTGCAACTTATATAAAGAGAAATATATAGATAGATTATATAGATAGATATATACATGTATAGATATATAGATATATCTCATGGTTAAAGATGTACGTAGTACAATATGTATCTGGGTCATTTTTCCATCCACTGTTCTGATCTTCATTTAAGATGGGGAGTTAATTGCTCAGAACAAGGTGGTGACATTTTCCAGGTGTCCAGCCTTTAACTAGAAAACATGAGCTGCACCATTTCACTATAATGTTTTCACTGTGTGCTCACTGTGCCTTTTTTGGTAACTGCCAACAGTTGAATTTCTGCCTTTTCATTATAAAATCCTTCAGTACCACAATTTAAAGATTATACTGTAAGCACATGCTGGCTCTAAGATAGTATATGTTTAATATAACTTTGATTTCAGTCAAAGTACTCATTCATTTGGACACTGGCAGAGTAGTTTTCTTCTAAGACTCAGACATGTACATATTTTTGAATATGATTAAGGGTTGTTTTTTTTCCAAAGCGAGTCACACACTGTATTTCCCTCGGTCTAAATGAGGTGGATTCAGTTCACATTTTGTTCAGTGGAACTTTGAAGCTGCGCAAGGCCAGCGCCCTTTATTTTTGGGTTTTTTTCCCATTTAGCACCTCATCATTACAAGGCAGCTTCCAGTTCTCAAACTCCTGCTGTTGGAGAGAGATTTTGCTGTGTTTAGATTGAGCATAACATCACCTACCCTTGTGCTGGAGCCTGAGCATCCTCTGGATCACATCTGCAGTTGTGGATATGTGGACAAATCAGGAGACAAGTTTTCAATGATAATAGGATTAGCATTGGGGGATTTAATTCCTTTATCTCTCCAACCAATAAAACATCCGTTGTTTTAGTGCTGGCTGGCATTTTCCTTTCAAATCAGATTTCTTTGAAGACTCTGGAAAACTGTTACCTGAGTGTAAATGCGATTAAGCTGATGTTGCAGTTCTTTATTATCTGAGCTATTAAGATTCAACACCAGTCCCTTTATAAGTAAGAATGAATGGGAAAAGCATTGTAAGAAAGTCAGACATTTTAAGAAAAATGCCTGAATAGATTTGGTGGCACTTTATGACTGAAAAAAGGATACAGGATTCATGATGGAAAAACCATTGTTCACCTCTGTTAAATTGACTTTATCTAAGTCAATTTGCTGTTATAAGACACGGAAAATAGCTTTTAGATATTTTTTTGTCCCCAGAGATAGAAATAGATTTTACCATATTGAAGGTTTTCTTGTATCTTTTATTCTGTGCATTCTCTGCAGAAGTTCTGGGTTCGAAGAACATGCAATGCACTGAGCAGGTGAATTGTTTTTGTGTGGAGCCTCTGCTTGCAAGACACGAAGGGAGTTTTCAACCAGAATGGAATTGCTTTTCAGCACTTGTCATGCATTTGTCTTTCAGCCTGCCATCCCTGCCGCGAATGGCTTTGTCTGTGGACTCGGCTTTGTACCGCTGGCAGCGACTGGGAGCTCAAAGTCCCTCCCAGGCTCTCTCAGAATCAACACCACTGCTGTTTTCTGTCAGAGACAAACCAAAACTCAATCTAAACAAACGGAGGATTGTGCTGCCTGACAATGGGAGACAGGGGAAAGACTGGAAACAAGAAACTGCATTCTATTCTGGAAACAGGATACAGACTGCAAAATACACGTGGTTCACTTTTTTGCCCCAAAATCTTTTTGAACAGTTTCACAGGTAAAACAATTTGTTCAATGATCCATGAGATTAAAGAACACTTTCTGAAAAAGTGATATTTGAGGGTGATGGAGAAGGGCTGCTTTTGGAGTTGAAACAGTACTAAAATTTGGGTGAAGATTATTTGTAGCCAAAAGTCCCTCAGTTCACACTGAAATGGAGGATTAAAGCAAGTAAGCACTGGGAGTTCTTAATCACTGCTATGCCCAGCTTTCTGTAAAAAAAAAATTCTTTTTTTTTAAAATCCCTCTGGTTTTGTGTTGCATGAACCCTTGATTTTTAAGAACACAAAAGGAATTCATTGGATATATCGAGACAGCTATGAAATTCTGTGGATTTCAGCAGTTCAATTTTGATATATATTTTAATGTCATGAAGTTAACTAGCTATAAATAGTATATATGTATATGTAAGTGCTAGGTCAGATTTCTTTCCAAGTGCTGATTTGAAATTATGTAAATGCCCCCAGCACAATGAATCAAGTAAAAACATTGTCCAGGGAATTATCATCACAATAATGAGAAATGGAAGTTTTATATCCATCTCTAGCTTTGAAATTTTCATTCTGTATACTAGATTGGCCCATTCATAATTCGACCTTCCACTTGCAGAATTCTTCATGGATTCCTGATGGGCACATTTCCATAATTCATTGGTTTGTTTTTTAAGGTTTGTTTGGCTTTTGTTTGATTTTGTGCTTATTTTCAAGACTGAGGCAATGAGAGGTCATTAAAGACCTTGGAGATGCCAGAGATAGTGTTTGTAACAGGACAGGAAACTGGAGCTAGCTATGGCAGTATGAAAATGTATCTCACAGGCTCCTCTAAAGAAAAAATTAACATCTTGTTTAACCAGCTGATTAATTCATTCTGGAGAAAGGAAAAGGAGGGTAGAGGAGTGAAATGGTTAATGCTCCTTTGACACAGAATGGGGGTAGTTCATTAATAGAAGGATATATTCTAACTTCTGACTATTTTTAATTTCTTTTATACCCTTTTCAGGCTGGGCAATCTTTACTTTTTCTTTCTGGTGGTTCTGAACTGGTTCCCACAGGTGGAAGTCTTCCACAAGGAGATTACCATGCTGCCTCTGGTTGTGGTGCTGCTTGCCAGCATGGCTAAGGATGCTATTGAAAACTACAGAAAACACCAGTATGATAAGACCATAAACTTCACTAAAACCAGGGTATACAACAAGTAAGTAAACTAAACCAATTATTTTTTCCTTGCTTTTGTTGTGGTGGAAACCCCTCATACGATTTTACAGCAATTCCCTCACTGACCCTTTAGAGTACTGTCAGTTTGGAAAAACTGTTACAAAATATTTTTTTCTACCTTTAAAAATGCCTAATTTGTCTCACTTAAATCATCTGGGTATCACTGAGGCTTTGTTTCGTATCACAGCAGTGTGTGCTGATATACAGGTTCTCGTTCCAAGTTTTCAGAGCAGCTTGCCAACACACACATCATCCTCTCCTCACAGCAGAAGGATCTGGAGGATAAATGAAACTTACCCAAGTCTGGAAAGGAAAACTGGAGCTGCTTAGAAAATTGGAGCGATGTCTTTCAGACGTTTCACAATAAAACCACTATACAGAAATTAATGATCAACTACATTCAAGGTGAATCATAATCGGGAGATGAAAAAAGCTCCAGGACTTCCAGTAAGCAGAGAGATCAATACAGCCCGGCTCGGCTTTGGAGATGGTACAACACCCGCAGAAAGCTGTTTGCTCATTACTGACTCAGAAGAAAGAAATATTTTCTCTGCAATTCTTATTGCAACATTTCGATTTCATCAGAGTTTCTTGTCCAAGTACCAGCTTGACTTGAGACTGCTTAGCTTGTTCCTATATAATGAAGCAAATAGGAATTCTCATTTAAAAGAAGTTTAAATATTTGTGTGGTTTCCTTTTTTCACCTGCCCTTAAGCCCAGGCCATAGAGAAAAAAATTGCAATGCTTTGCATACATGTCATTAGCTCTTGTGGAAATTAGCCCTCGTCTGTGCTGACATACTCATGTGTCAGAGGAAGAAGGACCAAAGGGGAAGGAGGAAGGAGAGAGTGGAAGGGGGATCTGGGTGAGAGAGAGTGGTTTGGGGTCTATCAGGGGAGAAGGATCAGGCTGAGGGGCAATCCAAGTACATTGCTTATGTCTGTGTATGATTCCTGCAACTACAAAATCATAGCTTTGCTTGGCTTGGGGGTATGGGGATGGTTGTTTAATAATAATCCACGCTATGGTCATGAAAACAAACAATAGATAAAGGAAATAAAAGAGAAATGCTGTCTGTACTGAGGCTTGTAGCAATCTTTTGTTGACATCTGGGACGCAGAGCTCTGCCCATTACCTTTGAGCTTCCTGGCAACTCCCAGGGCTGTAAAGTGACTCTGAAACTCGCGGAGTGACCTGTGAAAATCGAGTGTGTGTCCTCAGCTTTGCCACGGCTGTGTTAGAGCAGAGACTCTTCAGGGGAGCAGCGAGTCACTGCCAGGGACATGGTCTGAGCAGGGCCTGGAGGCACTGCTGGCAGGAAGAACAAAACTTTCGGGATGCTTTGGGCATAGGTGAGGTGCAGCCGCCCCAGCAGGCTCCAGCTCCTGGCGAGGCTGAGTCAGGATGATCCCTGTCCCTGGGCAGGCGGAGGTTGGAGAGGAAGAGGCAGCCCTGAGCTTCAGACATCTCATCTCCTCTCTCCACGGCTTTGTTTGGATTATTGAACTCTTCTGACTTTGTTGGCTTTCAACTTGAAGTTACTTTTTGAGTGGAGAGCAAGATGTCAAGGAGAATTGTTCCAGGCTGCTTCTCTAGAATGGTATGGAAAAAACATTTTTTCAAGGAAACCTGCTGCCGGTGTGGTGCTCCGGAGACAGAAATCCAAAATGAGGAGCTGGAGAAGAGAGGGAAAGGAAGGAGAAGAAAGAAGAAAAATGAAAATAAACGAGTGATCATCTCCAATTTGCCCTTTGGAAGTAAGAAGTGGAAGGAAAATCCAAACAGATACTATGATTCCAATGAAATTAAGACCACAAAATACAGCATCTTAACTTTCCTCCCTAAAAATATCTATGAGCAACTTCACCGCTTTGCCAATATTTATTTTCTGTTCATTGCACTGCTGAATTTTGTGCCAGTGGTGAATGCTTTCCAACCAGAGGTGTCTGTGATCCCAATTTGTGTTATAATGGCCATTACAGCCATCAAAGATGCTTGGGAGGACTTCCGGCGGTATAAATTAGACAAAGAAATCAATCATATGGGATGCTACATTTACAGCAGGTGAGCTTCATATAGCTTTTATTACCAAAAATATTGACTTGAGATCTTTTATCATCAATGGTGAGGCTTTTTGTTTTAAAAAAATAATAAATGACAGCTGAAAAATCACAGTGATTAGGTGACATAGGGAAAAGTCATGGCCACCATATATGACCTGGTATTTCTTCTCATGCAGGGAAAGAATTTTTTTTTTTTTTTTAAAGCATTTTTGGACTGGCAAGTTAAGTCTGTGTTTCATAATATTGGTGTGTCTATCAGCCTCTTAGACATTCAGTGCACTGAAAATAGGTGCTTAAAGAGCTACAAGCAGCTGAATTTCTAAGACATTTTCAAGAGGGCTTAATTCTATCAATATAAGATAGCACAGAACAGGATCTGTCGTGGGACTTGCTTCCATTCTTAGATGCCAAGAAATCTCTTAAAAACCTGGCCCTTTGAACTACATTTAATTTTATACTCTACACTGTTGATGAGCTTTCAGTTATTTTTTCTATCTTAGGCAGTATGTAAAATGAACCTGTAAAAACACAGTCTGGAAATGAAAGATCTCTGTTTAATCACCTCTAAATGAATTAACTACATCTGCCTGTGCTTACTTCTTCAAAGTGTTTCATGACTTCTTGTTTTTAGGACATTCAGAAATTTGAAAATTATCTTTTATTGTATCAAAACTCTTCTCTCAGCAAAGTAGCAAATGACTTCTCCCTGATAAAATATCTCATCTGGGAGGCAGAAGTGCAAAACTTTCCATCTCCATGAATGTGCCTGGCATCCCTCAAATTAATCAACAGTGCTTTATACAACGTGTGCTTTCACGAGCAAGATCTTGCAGAGCTCTGGCTTTTATCACACAGGGCTGTCATTTCTGTTTGTTTCTCCTGCATGTGTTTGTCAGATTTTTATTTTTATATCCTGCTGGTTAAACAGAAAAGCAGTAGATTTGCTTGTTTAGGGGCTAAACTTAGGCCCACATATAGATAATGACTTGTCAGGGAAAAAAATCCTGCACTGCTCTCCTTGCCAACTTTTCCAAAAAAAGCGGGCATTTTACACATTTCTAAATATTGTGGATTTAAGATCTCTTCCCTTCCACGGTGAAGACTGTCAGTAATTGTAGTTCTTTGGGTAGGTGGTGAAACTGCCTCTTCTGCCTATCTCTGAGATTGCAATCTACTGGAATGTTTTCGTTTTTCCAGTGTTGCATTAGGCCATGAGGCAATGGATTATTTGTTAATACTTGTTAAAAGCAGTACGGGAGAGAACAGGTGGGGCGGTAGGTGCTAATGAATAAATCCGCAGAGGGATCTTATTTATTTCCTCTCCACATACAGTAACCATGTCAGTTTAGATCTAAAAGCCTTTCACCATGAGGAGTAGGGAATACAATAAAACTTGTTTTGTATAAGGGAATAATATCCATCATGGAATTGCAGCTTATATTCAGATCCAGGTTCAAGTTATAGCCGTGAGTGCTTTGTTATGCAGAAACACACCATGGGCCTGCCTTAAAATTGGTTATTCCATCCCGTAAAAAAGATTTGGATCTGTGAATCAGTCTTGTCTAGGATTTTGTCTTTCACCAAAGTTTTATGGCCCAAAAAGGTGATGTAAGGGAAAGGAAAATGAGAAGGGCTTCAGACTACGGCATTCATCCTGTCTGGAAAATATGCAGGTAATAACAATTGCCATCAGATCAGTCGCTACAGCTTATTATAGTATGAATAATTTTAATCAGGCTTCCCTGGTGCTTTGGGAAGCTGATATTTCTTGTTCTTCTTGCTAGCTGCAAAGTCATGGAAGAGCATGATGTCTTCTAATTTTCTTCCTTATGAATCATCTGCTGAAAATCGGTAATTTTTTTAACATAGGTGAAAGTCTTTTTGGGACACTGCTAATCTTGCAGCAACAAAAAGTTCTTTTTAATAAGGCAGCTGATCTTCCATCCTAAGATGAAATATTACTTAGATTTTAAGAGGTAATCTTGGAGTGTATATTGTCTTAAGACCTCTGGCACCTGTTCCAAAAGAAATACAAAGGCAAACCAAACTTTTCCAAATGCTGAATGTTCTCCAAAATTTTCTTGAAGACCAGGGGAAATTCAGTAACTTGCCTTCTCTCAACACAGATCAAGGGAAATTGAAATTAAATAGGCTGGCCTGTAAACATATTTATTCCAATTTTCTTTTCACAGAGGTAAGCTGGAATGGGAGATCTAGTCTGCTGGTCAAGGGAAAGACCAGACTACTTCCAGTATTGTATTTAAAGATTGTTTAATTGAGAAAATGGGACATAGTTAATAGGCATTAAAGTGTCTTGGGGAGATACAATAACCTAGATGTTTGATTGAGGAGTTTGCACTTTCAGAACCAAAACTTTTGGCATCATATTCTATAGACAAACTGCTGTGCTGTTGGAATGAATCACACAACACCAAAAGGAAAGAACAAAAAAAATTGAATTGCAGATGGTACAGACCTATGTATAAATGTCTCCTTTCTCACGGTGTTCTTTAAAATATACTTTGTCTCCTTTAAAATTTTCTGAGTAAGGCAGACTTACATTACTTGAAACTCCCAAAGCATTTTCTATGATATTATGCTTTATTATCCCTCTTTAATTGGATTTAAATTTCTCTAGTCACCTGAATTCATGCAACCCTAATTAGTCTTCATCCATAACAGTTAATTATAATCTTCAAATATGTGTGATTTTTATCATGTTCATTTTGTTGCACCCAGGCATCTTTTAGTCAAGATTGATACACAGATTACTCTTTTCATCTTTCTTGTCGGTCTGTCCCTCCAAACCTACCACGGTTATTTTTCCCTAAACTCTTTTCAGTTTGTCATTAACTTACTAAGAGGGGCCAGCACTGAATGTGCTACACAAACCTGAAAGTGAATGTCAATGCAATAGTTGCTAAAAACTATTATTTATTTTCTTGAAGTTCTATAATGTTCAAGGAACTAATTGATATGTAATTATTATATCGTTTGGCTGTGATATACCCTGAGGATTATATCAAGTTCTGTAAATACTCCATAGTATCCAGACAGGTTTTGGCATCAATTTCACATATCTAGAAGATTTAACCACATTTTTTCTCAGTGTTTCAGTAGACAGTAAGATCCAAATGCAAGGGCTATGCACACTTCAGTACAGCACAGCAGCAGCCACAAAAATATTAACATTATTTAAGCTATTCATATTGCTTAATTTTAAGAACCTAAATTCAGATATCTGAGGCAGTGACTCAGAAGCCTTGTTTTTATGTTTTGAATCATCCTGTGGAGCTGTTGGAGAAGTAGGTAAGCCAACAGGAACCCTAAATGACGTACCCTGATTTCTCTTTCCATAGAAGGTTCCTCTGTGATGCTTTCGGGCCCTGTGGTTTTCAGGTGGTTCCCACGAGCATCAATCTCCTCTTGCTCTCTCAGCCCACTGATGTCTGTGGTACCAAAAATTTAGACTGGCCTTCACTCTGATTCTCTTTGTCTGCTTAGTGTAAGGTTTTAGAACATTGAAAGATTTTTGCATCAGCACTAACTGGGTTAGCCCTAAAGCAGCGGTATAAAAAGAAGGAAAAACCAAAGAACTCATCGCTGTGTTGCACAAAATCAGAACTGCCAACAGCTGAAAAGCTGAAAGAGGCTTAAGCTGAACTCACTGGTTTGAAAGAGAATTAAAATATTTCAGCCAATTGAAGAATTCTAATCCCGTGCTGCAATTTTCTCTCTGAGAACAATGGAGATTTGCTTGCCTACAGGTGGCCATATATACAAGGGTACTTCGTGTTTTCTGAGAGAAGCTGGGCAGCAAAGGCAAATGCTGCCTTTCTGTTTGAGCCTCCTTCATAGGCTCTGTTCAGCTGGATTTCTGAAAGGAGGAGAGGTTGCACCTCCCCTGGATGCTCCCCATGTCTGGGGGAGTGGCTGGGACTGGCCAGTGGCCAGCAGAGGTGTGTGGCATCTGGAAGAGAACACGGGAAAGGGTAGAGAACATGCTTGAAAACAGGAATGGACCTACTGTCAAATCTCAGAGATTTAAGAAAGAAAAACCATTTTTCTCTGGACCCAGAAACATTGTATGCAAGTCATTCAGCCCAAGGTGAACCTGAAAGTTTGTAAAGTAGAAAGCAGGATGAGAGGAAAATCCCATCCTGCCAAGGGCACAGTAAGCAGAAAGATTTCTTGCCAACACTTTAATTTAAAGTGTTGTTCAGCAGCACTGAGTTTTCACTTGTTAGAGAGTCTTTCCTTTGTGCTTTATTTTGTTTTCTAACAAAGCATAACTTTAAAGACTAGGAACCTGCTGGAGGCTTTAGTGAGCTCATTTTATGCACAGAAAAAAAAAGTTTTAAAGCCTGTGTCCCACTCGAAATCTCACCACAGATAAAACTGCAATCAATTTTTTTGGGCATAGCAATATCAAGGCTGCTGCACCTCGGTGGTCCCTTCCCTGGTCAGTGCAGGACTCTCATCAGCTGGAGGCTGAAGAACTCCTGAACAGGTGCATTCCTAGGACAGCCACAAAGCATGGAGTGGGATTAGTTGCAAGCTGTGCCTAACGTCAAACGTGGGCGTGCTGTTCTCCATGTGGGACCATCACTGCCAATGGGCACCCTCTGCTCTGTCACCCCTATAATTCTGTATGTACTTCATGTGCTGTGGGAACTTTGTTCCTAGTTTGGCTGTGGAAACCTGAATTAACAGTGGGTTTGACTGAAGGCACAAACAGTGCCTTCTGCTTGAGGTGCTCTTCAGCCTCGCAGTGAGCTGAGAAAATGTCCTTAACCTGCAGTACACTCAGGCGTGTTATGTCACTGTGACACTGAGCGAAACCAGTGGTATCAAAATCGTGAAGGAATTAAAACACCTTATGTGGAGTATGATGATTGTGCTGTGAAGAATTATGGGACATAATTCTGGCCTGACTAAATGAGAACCAAAAATGTCAGCACGCAGCTGGGCCAGGCAGCACCACTTGAAAGGGGAAGAACAGTGAGCAGGTAATGGTTGTCAGTCAGGGGATATTGCTGCCGTGAGGACCCTTGGTCTCTGTGGAAGAAAATCCATAAATTCATTACTAAAGCTACCACTGGTTTGTGTATTGCTTTATCAGAGCTTTCTTCAAGATCTATTACCTGCCAAGGCATTTAAAGCTGCTTCACAGAAAAGGTGCAATGGCTTAGCAGACAGCTGCAGGAGCTAATGACTAAACATTAAGACCAAATAAATGAGAATCTGTGGTTTTGGCTCAGAGACCTGCAGAATCATGGCCTCATGGCATTAAGATCCATCCAAACTGTCTGAACTTTTAAAATACCATTAAAACCTGGAGAGTGGCAGGTTTCCACCAGGTGACCTCGAGAGCTACATAGTTATATAAGGATATGACTACCAGAGAAGCTGAGGTAGGCTGTGCTCTCCAGAAACTTCACAAGTTAATAAGAGTCTCTAGAAACTAATGCTAATGATTAAGGGACATTAAGTGAGTGACCTTGGAATTGCCTGTTCATTCCAGCTGGTGCCAGGAAGCATTCTAGCAATATTATTTTGTTCAAGACAGAAAAAAAAAAAAAAAAGATTTTTCTAAATACAGTAATCTGCAATTTACAAAATTTGTCTAGTAAAGTCTAAGCAACAGGCTGTTTACATCTATTTAATTTTACTCTTCAAAGGTGAGTTTAATCTAAAACTATTTATATAAACAAATAATACATTTATAAAGTTCTGGTACTTAGCTAAAGTTTATGTAAACTTCAATTGATTACAGAAGTTGAGCACTGATTTCTTTTATCATTGAGAAAATAAGTTCCTTGTTACAGCTATAGGCAGTTTAAGCACATAAAAAGCTATGACCTGTTATTAGCATTGAGGAATTTGGAGTGCCAATATGATCTAAGTGTATGGTCTTTATTAGACTTTGGAAAAATTTCACTCCCATGATTTTTAAAAGCTGCTTTTGTTGTCTTAAGATAGTGTTCAAATCCTGCGTTTGGGGCTCTGGGGAAGGCTGGGGCTGGGCTCAGGACTGGCTGCTGCTCTGTGCCATCGCCGGTGCTGCTGTGCTGATGTCCTGACACAAAGCCACCCTCCTGCTCTGGGCTGGGACCATGCAGGAGCAGTGACAAACACACACACACCATGGCACCTTCCCGAGCTCAGACAGGACCTGCAGCTCAGGAGCATTATCAGCCACCTGTGCTGTACTCTGACCTAGGCACAGCCTCCAGAGCCATTTCCCATCTGCTCTAGTGCCCTCCTCGAGTCCTAAGTCTGCTCCTTTGTTGGCAGTGCTCAGTTTTGTGGCAGCAGCTCCTAATGCTGAGGTCATGGCCGTGAAGTGGTCTTTCACAACATTTTGTGAGGGGTGTGAATATAAAAGCTGGTATAATCTTTGACAGCATAGAACCGTGTGAGATTTCTGTTTGCAAAAATAGGCCGTGAAGGGTAAGCAGCTGTGTGATTCAACCTGTTGCCCATGATCTAGAACCAAGATCCCAGAATACTGGCGTTTTTTATCAAATAGGTGGTGCTCGAAGGAAGCCATTTTCAAATATAGCAATTTTACAGACAACAAAATATAACTATTTAGGTTTGTCTATTGATGACACTGATATATTTTCCTAGGTGTCATGACCTGGTGACAACTGGGGGGGCTTGGGTGGAGCAAATTATATCTTTATTTCAAACTGCAAAGGATCCCAGGACAGAGCTTGCAGTAATTCAAGGGAATAAGACTCACTGGACCAATTGGCTGATAAAATACTTCTAGGTGACAAAGACTTTTCTCTAAGAAAATATAGGAGATTGTCTGTTCTGTGCTGTGGAGTACATGTGAAAAATTATTTAATCTTTTCTGGAACAATAATTTTTATTTCCTCCCATTCACCTTCCATTTTGATCCAGTTTTTGTTTGAGATTTATCTTTATTGAATCCAAGATAGCGAAATCAAATTGTTGACACAAAGTCAATAATTTATTCAAGTTCCCCTGTGATCTCCAGCTGAAGCAGGATTTTTTTATGGTCCTTTTTTTCCCAGAAATGACTTCATAAAATCTGTTTAGTTCAGGCCTTCTGGTCAGATTTGATGAGTTCAGTAACAGTTCTGGCAGACTTCACTTTGACTGTTCAAGGCCTCTTTTCATTGGCACTGTCCTCTGATGGGCATCATCATGATATCCATTAGCAAGGGAACACTTTTTGAACGTGCTTTTGATAAATTGCCTGGTAAAGGAGAGAAAGGACTGAGGAACTTTTATCTTACATCGTGTCTGCAGCTGTGCCACAGCCCTGATGCCACACGCTGTACGAATCAGATATCCAGAGTCCCACCAATTGAAAATCACCACATCCTGTTTATTTTATTGGTTCAATACATTTGCCCTTCTTGTACGTTTCTCGTCAGACCATCTTGGATTTATGAAGCTCCTCTGTTTATTTAGCAACCAGAGCTTGTGCTATGAACTTTAATCACTGAACAGAAAATGGGCAGCGTTCCCAGTTCCAGGGATTGCTGAAAGGAAACTGCTTCATCTGAAAAATCTTGTTAGACAACTAGGCCAGTGCTGCCATGGGGCGCACCAGTTTCATCATGAAGTGCTTTTCTTCCTTTCATCCACTGGCAATTCCCTACAAAGTTGCAGAAAAGCTTTGTACTATAGGAAATTTTTAATCTTACAGCTCCAGATGAAAGGGTTTTTTTTCAGGAGCAGAAAATGTGTTTTTACCAAAGTGAATACTCTTTGGGATAGAGGGACAGTGAGTTCACCTGAATGCAGGTCTGGGATTCCAGCAATCCCTGAACTGCAGTCCCTGTGCTAGGTCAGGCTTTTCCTCTGATCTCAAAGAGGTCACCTGGCTTTTCTGACTCACTGTCTGCTCTGTAATTAGCGACTGGGCAGAGCCCCGAAGCTTTACATGCAATGCAGGTTTCATAGGGAGTTATTGAAAAAATATTACAAAATCCATGATTTCTGTGGATTATTTTTGTTAACCTGGTTTCTTTCAGCTGATGGGGAACACAGCCTGCTGGGCAAGGCCCTTCTATAACATTTTATGAGTGGACAAAATCAGAAGTGTGTTCTGTAAACTTCTGAATTGCGCGAGAGTTGACGTACAGAGAGGAAGGATTGCCTGCAGAAGCCACAGCAAATATTATATGCAAACTATAAATGGCATCCAGATGTCTAGGTTGGCATGACAAGAAAGACATCTACTTCCTCTAAACTGATTTTGTACTTTCTCTTTCATGTTTTCAACAAACAAATTAAGAGGTCCTATTCAGAAGGTGTTTGGCATGGAAAGGATTAGTAGTTATTTAGTTAATTTGCATTAACTTAGTATCTACTTTGTAGAGGATTAAATACTCAGCATACACTTGCGAAAATACTTTTCGAATAGAAATTTAGCTAGATTTTTTTTTAAATGCATAGCAACATCTAATTAGCTTGCAACAAACCTCTTCTCTTTAGTGTGGTCTTTTATGCCTGTTGAGCAAAAGAAAAAGGACATGCAGGTAAGTAGAGTCAGACAAAATGAGAAGAATGAAAAACTCAGGAAAGAAAAAATTAACATAAGAAGAAAAAGATATTGCTACGACCCCATCATTTAGTAAGTGCCTCACAGGCAGCAGTAAAGGGATTCAAAATAATTAGGTTGGGGGGTTCTTTTTTTGAATAAAAAAAGAATACTACCGGGAAACTTCTCACATAACCTGCACAGGTAGCTGTCATTTGCTGCTGTTTTGCAGGTAAGGGCATCAGCCAAGTGCGAGGGCTTGCCAGGCAGCACCGTGGCTGGCTCTGCTCTGCACAAACCGGGAAAGTAGGTTAGCAGGAAGGAGCCCTTGGCCTGGCTCTGCAGCACTGCCTGGATGTGTGCTCTGAACTGTAGCAAAACACTTTATCTGCTCTATCACTGCTCCCCTTCTCGTGCTACAAACACTTCAATGAAAGACAGTATTCTCCAGGCAATAGATGAGGATGATTAAAAACTTAACCAGAAATGAGACTCTGAGTCATTACAAAGGGACTTTTATTGTCTGCCTGGTAAAATACCATGAGCATTTTCCCTCTCACAGAGCAAAGCATAGGTGATTCAATTATTCATATTGAAAAAATAATTTCCTTTCAAGGAGTTAGAGGAACCAAGCCATTGTTGGCAGTGCAGTTTTCCCATTAACTAATTTTAAAGCTTATTGTGCAGTTTTCAGTTTGCTTAGATAGTTAAGAGCAGTTGAAGGATTAATTATTGAAAATGTAGTGTCAAAAATGTCTGCTATTTGCTGAACTTAGTTCGTTGATGAAATAGCAATTTCTTTTCCATGAACCCCATAGGCTCTTTTATTTAATTTTTTTTTTTTTTTAAATTTAGAATCTCTGTGTTTCTTACTTTAACTTTTCCATTAAACCTAGGGTCTGGTTGTATTTTTTTTTTGTTTAATACTAAGGGGTCATTTGTCAGCTCTTCTACCTTTTGAAGTTCTTTCTGAGCTGTGTACTAAGCTCAAGATTTGTAATTACGTCTTGAGCTTTACAAATTGGAAAGACCTGAAGCAAGTGTAGATGAGATATTAGCTTGCTTTTTTCAGGATCTCTATGCTGATATTGGAAAGTATCTGGCAAATAGTCACATGGTCAGAAACAATTAATAGGGTTTGGTGAAGTATCTAAATTCCTTCAATAAGATACTCGAAAATACCTCTGTTAGTCTGAACTGCTTTTTATATTTTGCAGTGCAGATTATAGGGCTAGTGCTAGAATTAAAGAGAACTTTTGCTCTAAATTTTTTATTCTGTGTAGTGATTTGTTTTAAACATGACATATGGTGAAGTGCTTTATGGAAGTCTCTGACTCATTAATTTCTAACTTCTGTGCTGTGTCCTTTAAAAAAAAGTCAGTGTGCCCCCACCCTGTATTTTCTCTTTTTGAAGCCCCACAACCCAGCAGTCCTGCCCTCCTAATGTCACCCTTCACCCATGATGTGTTTTTAATGCCGCAGAGAGGAACACGCTTACGTGGAGAAGTGCTGGAAAGATGTCCGAGTGGGGGACTTTGTGCAGCTGCGGTGCAACGAGATCATCCCAGCAGATATCCTGCTGCTCCACTCCTCCGACCAGAGCGGGATCTGCCACCTGGAGACCGCCAACCTGGACGGGGAGACCAACCTCAAGCAGCGCCGGGTGGTGATGGGCTTCAGCAGCCAGGTGAGGCTGGGGACACACAGCCCGGGGACACCTTTGTCCCCAGCATGGCCACAGCAGAGCCACCACACCCAGGGGTTCATTTCTGCATGGGCACTGGAAGAAAGGTCGTGGTCCCCTGCCAAAACATCCCTGGGCTTCCTTAGGGATTCTGCATCTCCTAGGAAGGTGGAGGGGCGACAGCTCAGCTGGGAGCTGTCCTAGGCACACTGGGTTGAAAAATTTAAAGAATGGGATCCTGTGAAGGAGTACATTAAGCAGTTTAATAGGAACTCAAGGTATTTTTTTTTTTTTTAACAAAGTTATGTGTTTGACATCACGTTGAGATTCAGTTTGAATGCTTAAAATCATCATTTTTTTTCACATTAAGCAGTTTAATGGGAACTCAAGATAATTTTTTTTTTAAACAAAGTTATATGTTTGACACCACGTTGAGATTCAGTTTGAATGCTTAAAATAACCAATTTTTTTCATGGACAGTATCATTTCCCTTTTACAAACACTTTACTGCTATGCTCTCTTGGCTCATGTTGGATAAACCTGAAGTAAACAAGAAAATATGATTTAGGGGGAGTTGTTACATTTTCAAGTATCTTTTCAAACACAACATGGCAGTTTTTCAAATAATCCAGAACAAGTTTAGGGAGTTGTAGCATGTGAAGAGGAATATTTTGTTCCATTGGAATCACTCCAGCAGACAGGAAATCAAAAACCTCACAGGTAATCCTAGGAATTTCATTCCCTGTATTTAGTTGTTAGTACCAACGCCATTAGGGAGATATTTTGGGGTTTCTGGTGTGCGGGACACAGCTGCCAGGGAGCAACCAGACTTATTAAATAAAGGCACACCATTTCCACAGCCAGTTGGGGTCAGGTGCTGTACTCCAGTGTTACTTGCTCGTTGTTCAAATGGAAATCACTTTACAAAGACAGTTAAGGGCTTTCTCAGGTTGTGGATATCATAGCACATAGCACAGGCCTTTTCCGGTGCCTTCCAGTGACAATTAGGGAGAGATCTTGCTCCTGAGAAACACTGGAAAATTTTAATGTTTAGAGATTTAGCAGAAACACAGTAGAATGGCTACTTAACAGTTTTTAAAATGCTGTGGTTTTGTCATGTAACCCTAATTTACACTTTAGGCTTTCTATTTTTGTTTTTAGAGAACAGGGTGCTCCACCATCACACAAAATGCAAACTTTTGCTTCAGTTGTCCATAATATGAGGAAGTCTTCCTTTACATCAGAACATGCCCACGTGCTAAACTATGCCCCAGACTGCCTATTCATGGTGATTTCCTTTAGACTTTGAGTTGTTATTTAGATAAACTGTATGCCTGGGAGTGTCTGTCCTTAAGAACTCCTGTTCCATTAACAGAGTGGAATGCAGCTCTGGCCGTGGTGACAGCCAGTGCTGGGAAGGTCAGGGCTGACACAGGCACCCGTGTCACCCTGTTATTGTGGTGTGTTTGTGCAAACAGAGCGCTGGATAAAACCCCAGTGTCCGCAGTACCGCACGTGCGGTTTTAGTGCGTTGCCTTCTTCCTTGTTCTTTGAGCTTTGCTTTGTACTGTGATTTACGAGCTGCATAAAACCCCCTCAGATGTAATTCTGTCTAAGAAGTGACTCTTTGAACAGGGAGGAAATACTGGAGTTAGATCTTCAGATTAGGATAGAAGAAATATGGAAAAAGACCCTTTACTAGAGCATGGAGTGACAGGAATAGGGGAAATGGATTCACACAGACAGCGAGTAGATTTAGATGGAATACTAGGAAGAAATTCTTCCCGTTGAGGGTGGTGAGGCCCTGGCACTATTGCCCAGAGAAGTTTTGGGTGTCCCATGCCTGGAATTGTTTGAGTTCAGGTTGGATGGGGCTTGGAGCAGCCTGGGATAGCAGAAGATGTCCCTTCCCATGGCAGGGGTTGTAGCAAGATGACCTTTAAGATCCCTTCCAAACCAAACCGTTCTGTGATTCTATGATATGCTTAGGAATATTGAATACAACTACCCGTAAAAGACTAAGAGAAAGGACTATTATTTTTTTCCTTTTATGACATTTTCTATCTTGAATTTTCAAATGTAAAATTCTTGTCATCAAAAGAAAAAATTTGAGAGAAGAATCATTCTTCTGTACCGCTTTCTATCTAGAAGCCTGTTCATTTCCTTTGTTAGCAATGAACACTGCAGGTGACTTTTGTGTCTTCCTGTTCTCCTGTTGTACAAATACTTCTAGCAAAACCAAATATGAACTGATTTTCCTGTTGAGTTCACTGAGTTGAACAAGATTCAGCAGAGGTGAAAAATCTCTCTTAAAAGAGATTCTAAAAATATTCAGCCACATGGGTCAGAATACATGGGTATACAAAATGCCCTTTTATTCCTCAAGCTTTTATATTTCCTCCAACCATTTTTTATCATACCTCTGCTTTTTTGTACTTATATATACATATATAGTAAAAAATAAAAGAATATTTGTATTGTTTATGAAAAAAGAACAGGAGAGGGAAAATAATGTAAAAATTAAAGCACAATGCTTGCTGTGGAAAAAGGCAGGAAGGCCCAGCAGCAGATTTGATTTCCAACTCTCCTAATGGAGGATTTTGTGTTAAGTGAGCTTCAGTTCTTTTAACAATTCTGTGGTGCAGCAATAATTATTATCTTTCACATTTCTCACATCCCATTATTATTACATTTTCTTAATCAAAAATCAAAGTTCTGTGTGTTTTTTCAATTAGGAACAAATCACCACTTATGCCAGACAACTTCCCCTCATGCTGTCTGCTTTCTAGGCTGCTCCACACAGTCCAAACCCCAAGCCTGTTTCCCTGAACACGGAGGAAATCAAGGAAAATCGCGTGACTCAGTTCAACTCCAAGCTCTGTACGAGTGAGCCCTTGGCCTGAAAAGCTTTGTCTCATTTTGTCTCTCCCAGCAGTTTGGGCTTATTCTATTTCCTTCCCTCTTTTGGGTTTGTTTATTCATTTTGGGGTTGGATGGTGGGGATTTTTTGCTGTTGGTCTTGCTTTTAGTTTTATTTGAATATAATACATTCATTCAAATGCGTTGTCTCTTACTTTATAATGATACAATCCTGGCCAGTAACACAAGTCTTCTAACATAATCAAAAATCCTGGTAAATCCTGAAATTATTTTCATTGGAGCTTGCTCTTGGTTGACTACTGTTCTTCTTTTATAAGTAATCTGAATTGTTAAATAGAATCGTAGAATCCCAGAATGGTTTGGGCTGGAAGGAACCTTGAAGTTCATCTGTTCCAAATGCCTCCCATGGGTAGGGACACCTTCCACTATCCCAGAGTGCTCCAAGTCCTGTCCAGCCTGGCCTGGGACACTGTCAGGGATCCAGGGGCAGCCACAGCTTCTCTAGGCACCTGTGCCAGGGCATGCCCACCCTCACAGGGAGGAATTTCTCCCTGATATTCCATCCAAATCTACTCTCTTTGCTATATTCACTTTAAATGAAGACAGATGTTTTCACTAATTGGCGTCTGTGATGTCTTGTCCAGTGCACAGCATTTTCTTCATTTAATTTAAGCAGTTGTTATTCCAAAATGGCAAAATGCTCAGCCCTTCTGAAGATTTGTTTCAGGCTAAATGAGGTAAAATGACTTTGTCTCTCCTTCTAGGGCAGGTGCTCCAGCCCTGGTGGTCTAAATGAAGCTTCTCTTAGTGTTTAGCATTTCAAGTACTCATTGGATTTGACACTCTTTCTGGGTGTGTTTTCTCTTGCAGAATACTTTGTTTGAACCTGAATTTTTCCAAAACACCATCGTCTGTGAAATGCCAAACAATGATCTCAATAAATTCAAAGGTTACATGTAAGTACTTGTTATCGATAAATACATTTTGGATCTGAACTTTAATATTACTCTTGGCAGAATTGGATGGAAGGGACATATTTTGAGAAAATTGGTGGTTGTCACTATTATTTATTCCTGGATTCAGAAGTCAATATAAAACATAGACTTGGACTCTGTTCTGTGGCAAGGTAGAACAAAGAAACTGCATTTACAGTTGTTTCATACAAATCATTTTCACAAATCTTCAGCTCTCTTCAAAACCTAGACATAAGCTCATTTACATTTGACCTGATGAGTAAACTAAGCTAGATTTTAGATATAAATCCTTTTTAATGTTTAAAGGTATCCAGCTGCATGGCTCTGGTTACTTCACATTTACAGACACAGGGAAAAGGTCTAATAAACAATCCAGATTTTCTTCTTATTAGAAAGGTAGAAAAAACAAACAAGCATGCAAAATCCTACTGTTAGACAATGTGTTAGACAAGTATAAAAAGGAGTTAATGGCTCTGCAAGAAGCAGTGAGGGTTGTACCTGGAGTAGCTGCACATGGCTGGATCTCTGGCGGAATAAACCAGAGGGCTCTCTCCCATTAGCACTGACCGTGTCTAATCTGGTTTTGAGGTTGTGCCCTGTAAGAATGGTGCCTCTAATAGCAATGCCATTTCTCCTCTGCTGCAATATCTTACAAGGGAGAGAGAGGTCAAGTTTGTATTGATTGCTGGCTGTGGTTGTTGGCTTCAGGGACCACTGGGTATAATCTAAATTGAAGCAATCCTTCCAATTAGCCTGCTGTAATACAGCAAAGAGCACTGAGATTATAGATATGTAGGAGATATGTCACAAGAAAACACACACAGATACACTCTCTTAGGACCCAGGACTGGCTCAAAATATTCAACTCTCAGCTGAAAGTCTGTAACAGAAATCTCTTTGGTGAATGCCTATTATCTCATCTGCTTGGTGGAACATGGAATTAGTTGCCTTTCTCTCCTCGCTTCAGGGAAAGAAGAAAGAATTTGCTGGGGAAAATTACTTGATAAGAGTTAGTGGAGTTTGTGTCTTTGGTCTGCCGAGATTTGAGCTATTTTGTAAACACAAATTACTTGGAGCAGGCTACCTTCTTCTCCAAGAACCCTTAATAAATTATTGAGGCTCCCTTGCCTTGCTAGAAAATAGCAGGAATGCTTTCTGCTAAAAATGATAAGAAATAACTTAGCAACATCCATCTGACATGCCTGATCACAGAAAATTCTGTTCAAGGGGATGCGAGAAGGCTTCTATTAAATGAGTTCCCCAAGGCTGAATCTAGATTCCAAGAAAAAAGGATCTCTGGCATCGTGTTTTTATAACTCTACCAGCTGTAGGTTGTTGGCACCTACACCTTTTCCCTTGTCTAGTTTAAGTTATGTAATCATATGCAGCTGAACCTGGACATAGGACTGTACTTACTTAGCCCAGAGGTAACTCCTAGCCTTGCCCTTCTTTTGAGAGATGCGGCTGTTTACAGGTAAGCAAAATGTTAAATATCAAATACAAAGTAGAGAGAGATGAGTATTCTAGGAAAAAAAATCTTCGCCCACCCTGACATTTACATAACAGAACAAGACAAAGCTTCTGAAATAGAAGCTCTCAGCTTTGGTAAAGCTCTCAAGAGGAACCTCCTGAGGACCAGTGTACAAGAAAAGCTGTGGGCACGGGTAGGGGTGTGCATTCATTTTCAGAGGCAAGAAACAAATTGCCTGCCTGATGGACCACCGACATTATGGTTTTCATCAGTTTGTTCTGCAAGCAGAAGAATCTGGTGGATGATGCTGCATCTTCAGCCAAGATGAAAAGTCTTCTGTCCAGGGTGAGAATGAGGAGGAGCACCTCCGCCTGGAGTCTGCTCAAGGGAACTGAGGTTCACGGAGAAGAGAAGCCCTTTGGTGGCTGACAGAGTGACAGAGGCTCTTGCAGGGTGCAGATGTCTTTGTCTGAACCTCTGCTCATCTTTCCAACAAGATTTTTCTCTGTAAGAACTAGCAAAATGGCTCTTGGTTTCTTTCATGAGATACCGAGTCTGTTGGAAAAGGTACTGAGGGAAAGCCAATCTTGCTTTGCATTGGCATCATGGCACACACACTGCACAAATGGCCTTTAAAGGGAAGACCTGGACTTCTCTGTAATCTTTTGATGGAGTTTTCATTCAAGCTGAGTGAAATAAAAGCAAAATCTGGTCCTCTAAGTTATTTAATTTCAACTTGAAACAGACGTGCACACAAAAATTTTGTTTAAGACTCTATTAGGGCAGAAAAATGAATCACTCTATTTGATTTTGTTTCTTCTAGGGAGCAGCCAAACCATGAACGGGTTGGGTTTAACATTGAGAGCCTCTTGCTTCGTGGATGTACAATCAGAAATACTGAGGCTGCAGTAGGGATTGTTATATATGCAGGTAAGGCATACTTTTTATTTAGGTAAACTGAGAATTTCCCTGTAAATATCCTTAAAGAAATAAATATAGTCTAATATTGCAACATAATTTGACATTTTGGTTTAAAAACTGGTAGTGCACAGAAAAATTACACAGCTTTTTTTTTTTAAGTAAAAGTATTACTCATCCATCTCCAAAGCCAGCAAGTCTTGCACTGAGTCTTTGGCAAATGACAGCATCCTTGTGCATGTCAAATATCTTGTAAAAATATCCAGACAAGTAAAAAATTGCTAAGGTGAGTTTAACCCTCAGCTCTGGTTATAATACTAATTCCATCTGTCATAAAATCTACACAACTGCCCTAAGGGAGGTCTCACTGGCTCCTCAGGGTAGAGACTGGCACAGCTGAAGATCTACCCAGAAAAAAAAAAACAGAAAGTCGTCTGTGAATTTCATTCATCCATTCAATCTGTGCCAGTGGCAGCACGCAGGCGGCAGGGAGGCAGCAGCTGGAGGTGACAGAGAGGCAGCAGCAGCACAGGTTTGTGCTGACATAGACTCAGTGTGTCCGTGCAGCCATGAATTTCATGCAGCAGACACAGGGACCACGAAAAACGGTGTCGGTGCCCAGATCAAGCGCAGCAGTGCCAGGTTCAGCAGTGGGTCAGTTCATCTGTTTCTCAGCATCTTTTACCTTCAGAGTGTTACCACTGCTTTTATTCAGTGAGCATGATTTATCATTGGATTTGCCAGCTGTGCCCTCTTCTGCTTCAGAGGGTATCAGCAACACTTTTATTTGTAGATTAAATAAAAGTTTATTCAGACACAACAATTAATCCCATTAGCTATTATTATCTTTCAGGTAAGTTAAATCAGCTGTTTTACATCCAATCAGCAGCAAGGGGTTCAAGGTTGAGCCACCTAAGAGAAAAGAGAAGTCACATCTTTACAAGAGTCATTTAGCTGAGATTAATCTCCACAGCCCGGAACAATTTACCTGACAACAGACTGTTTATTGCACTGCTGCACAACTGGACTCTCAATGTCTATAGCTCCCATATGTTTGCAAGCTAGCCTTGCCTTTGTAGGTCTTTCACTGCCTGAACCCCACATGTGAGCAGTGCCCACCACACAGAAGAGGAGAGCCAGAGCCAAATTTTTCTTTTGGAAGTAGCTATTATATAAAAATCTCAGTGGGGATCATTCCCTATATAATTGGAGTAATTTATCTTCCCTTCTCCTGTTGTAGCTCCTAATTTTCTTCTGTTTAGCTCAGATTTCCCAGTATGTTCCCATGACCACCAGCACAGATCCTAATGTGGATCTCCATTTATGTTGCTTAAGCTGCCAGTAGCAAAGTTTGGAATTTTAAAGTTATTCCCAAGACATGCTGGTTTTCATCTGAGTAAGTCTTCAAATCATTTTCCAACTGAAGTCTTATTGTTAATGTCAGCATAAAAGTTTATTCTTTTTTTCCCTAAAATTAGAATGGCTTCAGTCAGTACCAGCTTCATTTCTAGGGTTCTTTGACATTGATTATACTCTGGCTTTTAATCATGGTCTATGACCTTTTCTGAACAACCGAGATCAGTCACATAATAAGATGGCACAATTTCCATTTTTATAACTCTATTACTCCTCAAACTTTCTTTCTAATGGAAGCCTTTGTGAGGAGTGCAGCCATCACTTAGTGCAATTGCTTGGCCTGCGCAGTTCTCTTCTGACCCCAGGATAGTTACACTTTTCATGGCTACCCAAATTGTTCTACACAAAGCAATAGCACTAAAGCACAAAAACCTCATTACAGAGTGACAGCCAATGCAGTTTTCTCACTGTGATTGGGACAGCAGGAAGAATTATATGATTTTCATATACTAAAGTACCAGAAAGAAGTTTTAGATGAGCCCATCAACATCTAGAAATAGAGAGACAAGGTACCATTGGGTAGGTGAGGTGCTGCCTTGCACAGCATAGGAAACTGTGAGGATTAGAGGAGAACAAAGTGCTCGTTCCCCATATTTCTGATTTTCCATTCCTTGCAAGGTGATAGCTGCGTTACAGAAGTGTCCTTTTCCAGATAGTCACCTGAAGCGGAAAGGAATGGCAGAACCGGTATTTGGAAAGAAGTTCTTCACATTTTCTTTCTGAAATAAATTCATCAACACTTCCCTGAGGGCTTTCTGGGAGGGATTAGAGGGCTTCGGCTTGTTTTGTTTTCAACACAAAACTTTCCATTAAGCCTGATACTAAAGAAAAGTGGGGAACAAGATCCACACAGCTGCTGGAGGAACAGAAACACGAGCAGCAGTGCCCTCCCCTTCGCTGTAGCTCGGTGGTTGCAGCATTTGTTCACCAAGGGCATGGCTTGGGGGTTGTTCTCAGCTCTGCCGGCGTGGGAGTGAACACACACCTCCTGTTTCACAGGTTGTGCACTGAGCCCCTGCCTGAGTGGAACGAGTGGGTTAGTACTTACATTGGAAAGGAAGCAGCACTGGTAGAATAAAGTGGTCCCACTGACACAGCTCCAGCTTGTGTAAATAATTACATATTCATTGGAATAGCGAGCCAGGCGCCCCAGCTCTTGGGTGAATGTCCTGAACATAAGGCTGGAGAGTCATTTCTCTCTTGCTCTCTTCTTTAATTAATAACCATTGATGTAAACCTGGAATGAATCCAGCAGGTGTGATTGAACTGCACCTAACTTCCAGCCTTTGGGTTAAATTACTTCCCTAGAGAACACTAAAAGGCAGCTTGGAAAACAGCCCTTGTCACATACATCATGCACATACAAATGAAAATTAAATACAAGACTGCTGGGTCTGTATTTTCAGGGAAAAGAACTGTAGAAATAAACATAGAAGATACAATTTAATATAGCAACAGATGGTGTCCAGATATCCCAAATGTGGAGCCATAGTTAAGATAATATTAATAGAATTGAAAAAGCAATTTCTGCTTCTTGACTTCTTACAGCACTCCTCTTTTTCCATTACAAGTATAACTGCTCAATTCTAATTCAGTAAGTTTAAGGATTGGGGTTTCTTTTATTTCTCATTCTACTCTGTTGTCAGCACTTTACAACCAAATAGTGAAAAAGTAAATATCAGTGTTTTCCACTGCTGGATCTGACTTGCTGGATTTTATTTAAGTTAATATACAAAATGTACCTAGTGACTTTTAAATGACTGCTGAAAAATATTCAAATGTAGGTTTCAGGAATCTGTATAGCACCTAAACAATTTGTTGTAAAATACAAAAATATAATACTAATGTTGATATTCCTTTTCTTCTCATGGAGATTTGGCTTTTTAATATTTATCTAAACCTTATGATCCTACTAAATCTGCTGTTATTGGGGCAGAAAAATGTATATGACAGCTGAAACCTGTAATGTAATGAAGGTCTTCGGTAAACTTCAAGATTTAGACTCTGATGCTTTCAGTCAAATGGGAAGATGAGTAAAAAAATTCTGAATGTCAGCATTAGTCATCGTGCTCTCGTTTTGGTAGAGAAATACTTTTTTAAAAAAGCAAACCAAAATGCAAAATATTACATAAACGTGATGATACTCACGTGTGTTTTGAAGGTCATGAAACGAAGGCCATGCTAAATAACAGCGGTCCTCGTTACAAGCGCAGCAGGATAGAGCGACGGATGAATATGGACATTTTCTTTTGTGTGGGACTCCTGTTTGTGATGTGCCTTGTTGGAGCTGTAGGTAAGAAGCACTGACAAAAATCTTTTTCCTAAATGATTACTAAAATTGGTCGTATAGACATGGGTGAGATCTAGACCTGAATGCTTTTGGGGTCTTTAGGCTCCTTGGTCTTTCCAAGAGATGAGTTAAAATGGCAGATCTGATCAATTCAGATGAAGAAAACTCGTCCATGGCTATAAATGTTTCAGATAAGGCTCATCCCCACTGTGGTAAAACACGTGTAAAGCAAGTGAAAGCTGTTGTGTGACTGCATTGTAGAAATCGATATTTGCCAGCTGAGATCTTCCTTCCTTCCTGAGCCCTTCCTGAGGGGGTGTTTATTCCTTGTGCACAAGAGCAAAAGTAAAATTATGTTGCTTTACTTTCATTTCAGTAGCATCTTCCTCTAATATGTTTGAGAGTGATATGAGACAGAGACACACAATTTAGAACCCGTGAGCTGCTTATAATTAATTCATTCAGTTTACAGCCTCCACAGCTTCCTTCCTTCTCAAAAGCCCCTTTATATCAGGCTGGGAGATAGAATAATTGTCTAGGTTGGAAGAGCCTGCATTTTTCTGGGGTCCTTGCAGGGGAGCACATGTGAATTAGTAACTGGTGTTAATTGACTAGAGTTTATTGAATGGTTAATCTCAAAAAGATCATCTTCACCTGCTTGCCTTCCAGCTCTGATTGCAATCTGTCCCAGGCAGGCCAGAATTAGTAGGATCTCATAATTCTGAGGAAAGGCCCAAATTTTAATCCACTGACTTTTGAATGGGGCAATGCTTTAAAGAGATAACAGGGGCTCCCACGAGCCCCTTTTCTTTCCAATTGATTTTGTTTCAGTGATAACTTGCTTAGTGCTGCTGCTCTGATTTAGCAACAGTCAAATCAAATTTTCCTGCACCTGCCCTGGAGGTATGTGATGTGACACACCAGCCAGGCATCAGTGTAATACCACAGGAAGCAAGGGCCATCCAGAACAGATGAACAATTGAACTGACTTAATCGCTTCTTTAATTTTACTGCTTCATGTTGCACTGGGCCTTTTTGGCACCAAAATGCGATTTCAGTTTGACAACTGAGCCCTGTGTGAGGGAGAGAGAGACTCTATTTTCCTTGTTCCGTGGTTGCTGTCATGTAGATTTAGAGACTTGTCTTTGTCTGGTGTGTAGGGGCCCTTGAGTAATAAAGTCCTTCAATTTAAAGTTTAAGGAAGTCTCAGATGAAAAAATCAGCATTTAAAAAATAATTTATCTGCCCAGATTAAAAAAAAAAATTCATAGTTTAAGTGAAACATGTAAAACAGCAACAAGTCCATTAGCTTTCATCCATCCAAAATGTCCAGAGGCTCTACCATGAGTTCTTGCTTTGCAGCCTTGCCTGAATGTAGGGTTCTAGGAAGAAATATCACTGGTGGAGCAGTTATCAGGATTGTTCTTACACACAGTGGCAAACTGGGGTAAGAAGTGGCTTGTAGAGCAGAGTTGTCCTTGTTCAGATATGGCTGTGGTCTGAACGGCCAAAGAACATTGCTGAAATAATTTGAATATTTTGGCAGCATTTTAGCAGGCAGATGCTGCAAAACAACTGCTTGGTTAACTGGTGCTAATGAAAGTTTTATTGGAGCTGGGTATGTGAAGTGGACTAATAGAGGTTTTTGGCATCAGGACAAATGCTGCAATGAGGGAAACCAAGTTGTTTGCCTTAGCTCTGTAGGAAGTTCTGATGCTGTAAATTTAGTAACCTCATTGACAAGAGTTTATCTCAATAAGGACAGCTTGGAAAGTGGTACAAAAATCATGATGGGATGTTGTTAAGTCTGGGAACTGAGGTTTTGCTGTAGCAGTGCTATAGTATTTATTGGTATTTAAAACACAGAGGAAGAAGCATTTTGGGATGTGATTTAATCGAAGGAAAGTAAAGAAGAGATGCCCAGACCGAATTTAGGGGGTTTGTCAACTCTTAACAAAGACAGATTGAAATGAAGAATGATCAGGGAGAATAAGATTCAGTTTGTCTATATACAAAGGTTCTAAGGTTCATTTCTGTGAGAGGAATGAGAGTCTTCAGCCCTGAGGATTTTTATGGGGAGGTGATAGAGATGGATTCTTCCAGCAGGAAAATGTAGAAAGAGGAAAGATCTGTGTAGAGCTATGTGGAACACCTGCTGAAGGAGAGGTGAATGAAAATATCTCTGAATACTTATTTCTCAGTAGCATATCAACTGTGTGTATGTGCTACAGAGCTCTGCAGGTGCTCTGCATTCTCCAGAAGATTTGCAGCATTGCTTGGGGAGCGTTGCTTTGGAAAAGTTTAATTCCCAGAGCAGTCCATATCTGCACATTTCAGAGGCTTTGTCACTCTCCTCACTGCTCATCCGATCTCAGTCTCGTGTCTCATTCCTACAGGGCATGGCATTTGGACAGGAAACTTTTGGGAGCATCCGCCTTATGATGTCCCAGATGAGAATGGCAATTTTTTGTCTCCAGTTCTTGCCGGTTTCTACATGTTCCTGACAATGATAATCCTGTTGCAGGTAAAAGACAAAAACCTCTGTTACCTTCAAGGAAGGAGCTACTCAAAATTAAGCATAATCACTAATGAACATTTATTATCAATGAATAGCTGCACAGTGCCTTCATAATCCTATTTGAAAATATTTCTAGAAGTGTTTCAAATCATCCAAGTGTGAAATAATGTTTCTTTTTTTCTTTTTTTTTCTTTCTAACTGCAGATTTTTTTCTTGCTATTAAAAGCCTGCAAGCATATAGATAGGAAACCACATGTATTGTATCTTTAACTCAGAATATCTAGCAGATGCAATAAAGAGGATGTTAACATCCAAATGTCAGCTTTTTTTTTTTTTCCTGCCTATATCCAGAATTCCAAAATAAGAATGCCACTTAACATCTCAGAAAAACAGTGAAACAAAAATTGCCTATTTGCCAGTGGGGAATAATAACTAGGTATGGTTCAGCTGGTCCAGGAAAGAAGCTAAATTAGAAGTAGGATACTTATATATCTGAGTGTGATTAAGCCTAATTGGGAGAGAGAATTTTATTGGGGGAGGAAAAAAATTACATTTACTTTTCAGATTTCTTGATGCCACTGCTGAGATTTAAGTGGACAGAATTTCTTTAATAAGAACAAAATCTGAATATAATTTTCAGAGCTGCTCAGAGATTCCTTGGGGGATTACTCTTCATTACTGAAACAGAATATTTGTGCATCTTAAGAATTCATTATTATTTCAGGGCAAGGAAGCTCATGGGTGGGAAGTGTTGTGTGCAAGGTAATTGTTTGTGAAACTTTTCTACACTAAGAGTTAGTCTGTGCTTCTCTATCCTTTCAAATTTCAGAAAGGTAAGGGCGAGCATGACCCCATGTCCAGAAAATGTGCTTTGTAAGGGCATCCTCTGAAAGACCCATCTTTGGATTTGGCACTCTAGGAATTTTGTCTTAAATTTGCCACTTATTATCCCTGCTTCTCCACTGCTATTGTGTACAGGATTTTTTTTCTCCCCTGAGTTATTATTCCTACAATATGTCTTTCGGAAGAACTGTTTCTTTGGAAACCATTACTATACCTGTGCCAGGACATTGCTGATAGAAAGCGGCAAAATTTGTCTCACCTCTCACTGAAAATTTAAACTCTCTTTCAGATTTTAATCCCCATTTCTCTTTATGTGTCGATTGAGTTGGTCAAATTGGGCCAAGTCTTCTTAATTCACAATGACATTGACCTGTATGATGAAGAAGCAGATTTGCCCATCCAGTGCCGTGCCCTCAATATCACTGAAGACCTTGGACAAATCCAGTATATCTTCTCAGACAAAACTGGGACACTAACAGAGAACAAAATGGTATTCCGGCGCTGTACTGTCGATGGAATTGAGTTTTCCCATCAGGAAAATGGTGAGAGACTCTTTTTATCATTGCTTTTTTATCCTGAGCAATTAAATGGTATTAATTTAAATATTAATACTTCAACCTACTGAGCCCTCTGATTGAAAGTAGAGCATTGTGGATGATTCTCTATTTTGTAAGGGACTCCTGCTACAGAGATTCACAAAAGTGAAGGCATTTTAAATGGTTTGGAAATCAGATGGGAAAGGTTTTCCAGATCCCCCTGCAGGCACCTCCAGGATTTGCCCTTCATTCAATACCCACTTGTGCACGCAAAGAGAACATTTTCATTTCTAAATGAACGCCAGCCAACCTTTTATAAACTCACAATCTGATATTAGTTAGTAATTAAACTCAGTGGGTCCAAAAGTAATTACCATAGACTTCTGTGCGATATGAAAAGTACAGGTACCCTTTTCCTGGAGTGGTTCCTGGACCTGAAGGATCTTGGCACTCAATGCTCTGAATTCAGGGATTGATTCAGGCCCCTTCTTCATCTCTACTTTCTTTCTCTGTGTAGTGTAAAGGATCTTATTAAGCTGGCAAGCAGCTGCCAAAAAGATGTTTGTGTTCTGTGACTGAAAACATTAGCAAATTTGTGAATTACCATATTTCATTCTCCTGTTACAACTGCAAAAAGCAGCTGTAGAGATGAAACATTAGCAGAAGCCCATAAAAGTGACTGATCACTTTGAAAACACATTTTTATTTTCTTGCAATAATAACAGTGTCAGTTGCCAGAAACTGCAGTGGGCAGTGAAATTTTTTCTCGTGCTGGCTTTTGAAACGTTTTTGGCTTTGGTTTAGTTTGTCGCAGGTTTTTTAACTGATCAAGGAATTCCTCCAAAAAAAACTAGCATCAGAGGTAAGGCTTCATTTTTCTTTTACAGCCAGGCGCCTGGAAACACACAAAGAGCTGGATTTAGACGATGAGGTCTTTGCAAAACTCCAACACTTCACTCTTCCTCCCATGAACCTGGAGAGACCAGGCACGTGCACGCACAGCACCGTGAGGCCGCTGCGGCGGTGCCAGAGCGCGCGGGCGCGGTTCCAGGGCCACGCCAGGAGCAGGTCTGTCGGCCGTCGCGACAGCAGCCAGTCCCAAGTGGCCTTCAGCAGCCCCATCGTGAGTACCACAGGCTGGGCTGACACCTTCTAAGTTATCCCTTCTGCTGCATTTTGTGATGGGAAGCCAACAGGTAGAGAAGAGAGATCCCAGGCCTTGTTGGAGTCTAAGAGAGGGAAGGGGGGACAGAGCATTGGGGTCCTCGACTGGAGCGTTCAGGCTGCAGAATCTGTTGGATTTTAGATCTGAAACTCCCCAAATTCGCACACCGCCTAATTAAAGCCAGGCTGTTCTGCTCTTCTTGAAATATTTTTAACAGTCATCTCAGACAAGGCTTTTGTGAATGTTAAGAGAAGATCATACACTTTCAAAATTAGAATTCCAATTAAAATTAAAGTCCAGGGAAATGCTTCCAAATCGTGATTTTAAAAAAAAAAAATCTAATAAATGCAGAATTCTCTGAACTTTATTTGCTGCAGTTGTTTATTATGAGATCCTACTTACTGCATTCAATTCCACTGTCATGTAGTAGACATCACTCAGAACTCCTACAGTTCTTGGAATATGGGAGTTCTGTCAGTTGTTATCCTAGCATTTTGCAGCCCAGTCTTCATGAGATGCTGAGAACATCTCCATGGATTTTTGAGAACCCATGAGTCATGACTTCTGAGAACTTCTTACAGGTCACGAATATTGAAGGGTGATAAAGAAATTTTTTGCCCGTTTATTTCCCAATTACATTTTTTACTGCCTGGCGTCTTCTTTTTTTTCTACAAATAAACTTTTTTTTTATTTACTGGAAAAGCAATATCTGAGGAACTAGTAATAAATATCTCTTTTGTAGAAGACGATTAAGCTGCTGTAATGGAAATAACCATCCTTAGCTGCTCACAGGTGTCACTCCATCTGGATAAATTGTTTAACCCCGTATGACAATTGTGAAGATGTAGAAAGAATGGACGCACTTAGATTTCTCCCAGAGCCTGCCCTGTATGATGTCCTTTAAATGACACACTGTAGTATCCTTCTTTGCCAGCTGAGCCAATTCCTTATTCATAAAATGGGGATAAAAATTTTTTTGGTGTCTCTATGGTTCCTGCTCTTTGGCACTTATATAATCTCATCTGATGCATCTTTGCTCTGCTACAAATCTGGAGCATCCTGAGTACTCCTGGTATACAGAGAGTGTTTGTGGGCCTGTGCGTCTGTCAGCAGCCAGAGGTTCTTTAGAAAAATCCACCTTTCAGCAATGGAACATGATAGAGCATTAACATTTATTCTCTCTACCTCAGGGGCTCTTATGAATTAAGAGAGTGACAGTACATTTCCTTCTAGATTTTATAGCTCCAATAAGTAGTGCCTTGCTATTAGAAGCATTTCATGAAGATTTCCATTGTCCTATGGTCATCAGGTTTTCATGCCATCAAGCAGAAGAAATGCTATCAAGTTAATGAGGGAATCTTAAAACTGAACAGCACTAGCCATTTCACATCATCAACATTTTCACTAACAAAATTGCTAACATTGAAAAGGTGGCAAATTTAACTGATCATCATTATTAGTGCTGTTTTATTTGGGTTTTTTTTTTTGCCTAGTTAGGGTTTTTAATATATGTTCAGGCTGAAAATTTAGGTCAGCACTGTATTCACCTAATGTGAAAAGGAAGATGAGAAAAACTTTTCTGATAAATATTGATTTCTTTTATTGTTTTGTTTTTAAAACCTGTTTCTGAGGTCACAATTAGCCTGACAATTTTCAGTTTTTCCTGAGGAAACTTTTGAGTTCAGGAAGTTGCTGCTGAATTGAAATAGCCAGTAGTGCTTTGTCCTTTTTGACAAGAACTGGAGGCAGATATTGAGAATACAGGTGTAAAAGAAGTTGAGTGGGATGATGACAAATAGGAGAGGCTGAGATCCACATTTAATAATTTGGTGTTTGTGATGTTCATCCTAATTGTGGCAATGCATGAATGAATTGGATGAGTAATTGTGCAAAGTGCTGGTGAGATTCTAATCTCACATGTTTCAAATTTAATAGAACTCCCAACATAACAGTTTGGACAGTTGTATCTGCACATATGTGTTCTTCGTTGGAATTGTCCAGATAAGCTATTTGGGATTGTTCTATGTACAAAGTACAGTATTGGCACAGTCCCATTACTCACAGAAATGCTGCAGTGCAATATTGTGATAGAGTTTCTTTAAAACTGTAGCTTTAACTTTGCAGCCTCTGATTCTTTTAGGAGACCTGAGAAGATAACGAAAAAATCAGGGTTATCCTCAGCATGTGTTTGTTTGCCAGAGAAAGGACTGCATCAGTACTGCAAACATGTCCCTGTATGTGAAATAAAAAAGCATTAAAACACTGAGCCAGAAGAACCAGAGCTTTCTGCAGCAGGGAAAGTGCAAAGCCTTCTTCCAGCTTTGGATTTCAGTTGAGCTGCAAAATGAGCAGCAGATTTTTTTGCAATTATTAGGATTATTTAAGAACCACTTGTCACTTTAGCAAGCAGGAGATGGAGTGTAACATATTCAGCTCAGCACAGCCGAAAAGGTGCTTGGATGACTTCTGTTGCATGTTTACAGAACTTGGGAAAACTGCACCAGATTGAATGAGGTGAGGGTAATAGCTGAGATGAACTAGAAAGCGGCTAAATAACTTTGGCAGTTCCTTAAACAAGTCCTCCAAAACTGTTGGCTCACGGGCAGTTGTCTTTTAAATTTGGAAGTGCTTGTTAAATATGGCCCTGAATCAAATCCAAACCAGATTTTGCTAACATGAAATTTCCATTAAAAGTAATATTCCCATAGCCCTACATCAAATTAAATTGTAGGTAAGTGACATTGTTAAGTAGTTTGGCTTGCAAATTTAGGTTTGAATAGAAAGAGTGTGATAGTAAAATTACAGAAACATTTCAGGAGCAAGTACACATGTATTTATTTATTTATTTATTGCAAAAACTGAAGAAGAAAAGTTTGAGAGCACTTCTCTTTCTGAGTGCAAAATGAAATTACTCTGGAAATAAAAAGTGATGCTGCTGTAACTAAGCCATAAGCACAAAATGTTTTCTGTTAAATAACTATCAGCTTCCACACTGAACTGGGAGATCCCAAGTATGCATTTATCTGGAATGCCCTTTAATTCAGGAATCAGCAGTTTCAAAGTTAGGGGATAGAGTACAGATTGTTCTTGATTTTTAGTAGATCTCAAAAGAAATAAAATTCTGACATCATCTTCCTTTTGAAGATGCATTTCCTTCTAATTACCTCCTTATGCAGCTTTTGGAAATATATGTTTTTCCCCTAGATGTTAAGTACAAAAGGCATTTACCTTACATAATTCTAGGTCCAAATTCAAGAGGTCTATGAAGTTGCCAGTTGTTCCTTGAGGACAAGGGTAAATGGGAATAATCCTCACTAAGTAATTTCTCTTCCAGGAAAAGGACGTGACTCCCGACAGCAGGCTGCTGAGGCGAGTGAGAGAAGCTGCCCTCCAGACTGAAAGTCTTTCTCCTTTTATCCACACAAAGACTTCCACATCCCTTACTGACTTTTTTCTTGCCCTTGCCATCTGCAATACAGTCCTGGTCTCCACAACTACTGAGCCAAGACAAAGGGTAATCTAACTTTAAATATGTGAGGAAAATGGATTATGCTTCCATTTAACAACATAGAGCAGTGTTCAGTGAAATCTGAAATGGTGAAAAATGGTTTCTTTGGGAGTTCTACTCTAGTTCCTTTACCTTTTCTGTACTATCTACTGCTTCCCTGCCTGTGTATCCCTTCCTAGCCTGTCTTTTTATGTTTGATGAATAGTTGTGGCTACCACAGGATCTGCACTTTTTCTTTTAGATTTTATATTATATATGCTGTAAGAAGTTTGTTGAACACACTAGGTTTTCTCTGATCTGCCAGGCAATTGACAGAACTACAAGGGCTTGATTACGTCTCTGCTTCAGAGGTAGAAATACAAATCACCATCAAATTTGGATGCCAACTCACACATGACTCCTCTACTGAATTCTCCCACCACAGCTAAATGGCAGGAGAGGGGAATTTGCATTTATTATTATTATCATTTGGATGAAGAAAAATAGAGGGAGGTTTGGAGAAGTGTCTTGTAGTTCACAATTATTTATTTTTAACCTTAGTTTTTCTCATATTTCTAGGTCACCATCCCACCACCAATAAAACCATCAGGAATCACCCTGGAGAAGATTCATCAGATATTTCAAAGGCTAAAATTAGCAAGCCTTAGCCAATCTTTCTCATCATCTCAGTCTAGCTCAGACCTCGGTGCCAGCTTCAGCACAAAGAACACGGAGGAGCCTCTCGCTGCCCTGGAGAGCTGTGACAATGACAATGACAGCAGAGGCCAGGAGCTCCAGGACAAGGGCAGCACAGATATTGGCAGTGCTTCCTTGGATGAGGTTTTTAAGTCTGTGACGAGCAGTTCTCTGCCAGCAGAGTTTTGTTACGAGGCTGAGAGCCCGGATGAGGCAGCTCTGGTGTACGCTGCCCAGGCCTACAGCTTCACGCTGGTGTCGCGAACGCCCGAGCAGGTCACGGTGCAGCTGCCCCAGGGCACGCTCCTGACCTTCGACATCCTCTACACGCTGGGGTTTGACCCGGTCAGGAAAAGGATGTCTGTAGTGGTGAGACACCCTCTGACCAAGGAGATTGTTGTCTACACCAAAGGCGCTGACTCTGTTATAATGGACCTGCTGGACGACTCTGCCAAAGGTAATTAGCCAGGGAGCTATTTCTGTGCTGTTTCCTACAAAGATGTTTGCAGTAGTCTTTTCTGCATGAAATATTATATCTAGGCATTAGAAATATAAAAGAAAAGAATAAGCTTTCTCTAGTGTTATCCTATCAGAACTGAGGTATTTATTTAACCTCAGTAGTGCTTAGAATATGGAATGGGCTAATTAAAATTCACTGACAGTGCTAACCCATGTGGATTGTGTACTCTGCAATAATATTGTCATAAGGGCCTGGCCATTGTTTTTCAGGTCATCAGCAAGAGTGCTATAATATTAACAAACAAACAAAAAACACCAGTAATGTTATCTTAAAGGAAACAAGGATCTTCAGCAAGATTTCAGCTTCTGCATAGCCAAAAATTTTGAGCTTTTAAAAAACTTCCTATTATAGTGGAATCCACTTTTCTCTAATACCCACTCTTTTTTAATCTTAAGACATTAAATTTAAAATTGTCTGCGCTTCAAATATGGAATCTTTTCTTTGTGTTTCACAGGTGACATTAGTGCAGAGAAGAGACTGAAAAGAATAAAAGAAAAAACACTGAAGCATTTGGACTACTATGCCCGTGATGGACTGCGGACTCTGTGCATAGCTAAGAAGGTGGGAGAGCACCAACCTACTATTGTTTACAGCTTTGCTCTGTACATGTCAATAGAATTACTAGAAAAATACAATGGTTATAATTCTGCTTCAGAGAACCAGACAGATAGAGCCCATTTTTTGGCCCTCTATTTGCTTTGTCTGGAGTCTTTTTTTCCTCTTTTTCCTCAGTGTGACCAGATGATGGATTTTTAGTCAGCCTCAAAACATTTATTTCTGTTTCTCTTGTGGTAACTCTAGCTGACCTTCTCTACAGTGCTTCCAAGCAAGAAACTAAGAGTCTGCAGAGCAGCCAACCTTTTCCTGTTCTGCTTGGCTTTCAGCTTTCAAAAACCTTGCTCTCAGCCTGAGTTGGTATATCTCAGTGTCATAGTTCCATACAGGAGTTGTCTATGTGCAACAAACAGGTCATATTCAAGCTCTGGAGAAATGTGAATCAACCCTCAGAAACTGTGTGCTCCCAACTAAACAACAGTTGTGTGAGCAAGAGTTTCTCTAGGTTGTATTTTTGACTCTCAGCTGTAGGTCATTTGTACAAACTCCTTGTTCTTTGCAGTTTTCTCTTGGAAAGGTTTTTGTTACTTTAAAGATGACACCGTACTTTACCAGCTTGGATAGGAGTTAAGTCTCTATGATCCAGAATGTTGGCATTCCTCTCTTATTTAAATTTAAAATAAGCTCTGTTTAAATTGTGTTACACAGGTCTTGAATGAAGATGACTTTCAAAAGTGGGCCAATTTTCGTCGGGAGGCAGAAGCTGCAATTGACAACAGAGAGGAGCTGTTAATGGAGACAGCACAGCATCTGGAGACCAAACTCACCTTGCTGGGTAGCTAAAAATAAGAATTGTCATTGCGTGAAGTATCACTTGCTCTCCTGTGATATTCTTGGCAACAAGAGAGACAACAGCTTATACTAATTTATATCCAAAAGTCTTCCTCTGAGGTTTGGAGATCTCCAGGCTGGGGAGATACAGTCCAATGACAGTGTCTACACAAGTTCTCATGCATTTTGGGCAGCAGTAACTTTGAAAAAGTGTACTGAAACTACTGCGTGCCAGGAGCAAAGAACATGCACATCAGCTGTTACTGTGGCTCAGCTGACACAGTAGATAATGAAGTTCCCACAATTCAGTCATGTGTCCATGTCCTTAGATAAACCTGTAAAATATTATAAATTAACTTCAGGTTGGAGCGCAAATTCTAAGGGAATTTTGGTAATTGAACTGTATTATAAAACCCACTAACTTAAACATGTAGGCATTTTGCTACTGAGTTCCTGCTGTTGTATTGTTGTGTGTGCTTTGTGCACTTTGCAAAGAGATGTTTAATGTTAAAACTTACATTGATTGACATTTCTGCATCATTCATCACCGTTATATCTAAAAACACCATTCTGTTAAATTATGGAGCACTTCAGTGCTTTCTGTTCTACTTTGTTTCCAAACATTTTGTTCTTAGGACTTTGATTTTTGGAGTTGTCTCTGTCTCATTTTTCCCTGAATACAATTTGTGCCCACACTTCGTTATCCTGAATTTCTGTGATTGCAAGCTATTAGCATTATGGCTTCTCATAATCTCTGCAGTGATTTAAAAAATTAGAGTAATAATGGTAAATGCCACAAACAGAACACATAAGAGGTAATGTAGATCTTGTCAGAGACTTTTGCCTTTGCCTATTATTAAGTCTCTGTGTGCTTTCATACTTTAATTTGCAAAAAGTGTTCTTTTACCTTAAATCAATATCTATCTTTAATGTACCACAGTTACAGCATTTTCAAACTGACCTCTAGTGGAAGAGATAAGGAGTATTGTAACATTCAGATGGTGATTTACCAACATCATCAGGATGAGTCTTGGCATCTGCTTCTAAGTTTGTGCATTTTCAAAAAGAAAATGTACTGTACTGTTTCTTCTGCCTTTCATGGCTGAAGCATCTGACTTGACAATAGGGACAGCATTCATTTAAACAGTCAAAGTTCATCTTTTCTGGTTGCTTTGATGGGACTTAATGCAGTATTTTAAAAATGCATATGGTGTGATTCCTCTGCCAGAACATTGTCATTTTGGATTATTAGGAAGAAATGAAATGCATTGTTCTAGAAATGAGCAAAACAAAGAGACAGAACTTGATTGTTGACACATTCAGACCTTAATCCAAATGCAGATCCTGTGCCTGTGTTTATTTGCTGGACAACACTTTGGCTCAACGCTTGATAAGTTCAGGAGCGTGACTAGAAATCAAAGACCTTTTCTTAAACAAGAAAATAGCTACATGATTTTCAAATAAAGGAGACTATTTCTCTTCTGTTTACCCAGGAGCAACAGGGATTGAAGATCGTCTGCAAGATGGAGTACCTGACACCATTGGGGCTCTCCGAGAAGCTGGGATACAAATTTGGGTGTTGACAGGAGACAAACAGGAGACAGCAATTAACATTGCATACTCCTGTAAACTCCTGAACCAAAGGGACACTGTCTTCACCATTAACACTGAAAATAAGGTAAGTAGAGAAAGACAAAATGCACAGAATTTGCTATCTTGCCCTTCCTTTGTGTCTTGCAGTTTGGCATTGCTTTGCTTTAGACCTCACTCAACACAGAAAAGTCAAAAAACCCCACATAGCATTAGGCCAGAAACTCTGTAGACCACACACAACAGGATGAGTTGAAACAAAAGATACTAATGTGGAGTTTCCTTCAATTAGAATATACAGACTTTTCCAAATGAAAATATTCTTTTTAAAAATTGCCTGAATTGCCAGCTATTACCTGAATTAGTAGTTTTAGGATGAAGGTAATATGCGGTTTAAATGTCTCATTCCTTAATATCATGGATATCTGGATTTCCACCTTACAATGGGAATTTCAGTTTAACCCTAGGTGATATCTGTTAGAAGACATTTGGAAAGTGCTGTATGAGTCAGCCGGGAAAAAATATGAAGTTGTAGATTTAAGTAAATTCGGAACTTTCTACTTACATGTTCCCTAATAGGATTAGACTCAATCAGAAATTTATAAACAAAAAATTTAATCCAGTATTTCTTTGTTTAAGCGGGGGCCAGTTAAAAACATGGTCATTTTCTTGACATTCCATGGTAGCACACATATTTGTTGGTGTGCACAGATATTCCCTGAATTTCCATGGGCAACAAGAAGGGCAGGGAGCAGGCAAGGTAAACATAGCCCAAAATGAGGATAATCACTTCAAGGGAAGGTCTGTCAGCTCCTGTGAGTCACTAAAACACAGAGAGCAGTTTGTGGTGCAATCTATGGCTGTTCCTGACAGCATCTGAACAGAAGAGAGAAAATAGAGTCCTCACTTTTGAAGAGGGTAAAAGCCATTATGGATGGTGAAAGTAAAAGGCCTTAGACAAGCCAACCTGACTTTTGCTGGATGTGGAGCAATATAAGCAGAGCACCAGGAGAATCACACCTTAATGTCAGAAAGTGGAATGGCCACCACTCTGCACAGCCTCACACCTCATCCCTCTGGGCGTGGTGGCTTTGTGGGATGGATTATGGGGACAGTGAGTACAGGCACTAGGGTTAAACCAGACCCATTTGCTAAGAAACGTCAGCCCTGACCATTTCTAAACACAAAAGAGTCCAAAATTCCAGCTGTGATGCCCTTTTTGCATTTTCTTGCTGCTGACCTCTTCCTTCCCAGAGAGCCCTGGAAGCTCCTGTGGTGACCCCAGAGCAGCTGCTGCCTTTTTCCTGCTCCTTTTATTGCAGCATCACTCACAGCCCCCACTCAGCAGGAGCAGGAGGCACAGTGAGTTCAGCCTTTCCAGGGGTTGGCACGAGGCTGTGGAGGGCAGGCAGGGCCTCCTTGTGTCACCAGACAAGTCACACGTCTCGCTTGTCTCAGCTTTTCTCCAGGGTTACCAACACAAGCTTGCTATTCTCAATAAAGCTATTGTGGGGATTAATTAAATATAGTTAAAATATTGACTGCATAGAGCAGTGAAATGGCCTACTTTCTAACTGCTTTTGTCTGCACCTAGGAGCTCTCCAAACGAGAATAAAATCCTGTGCAAATGTCTGTCTCTTTTAATGTCACGGAAATAGAGAAACACGCAAAGATGATACGGAATCTGGCACGGAAAACACTCCTTGCTTCAATGTGTAATTTCATTTGATACGCATATCTGCTTTAACGGGAGGCAGAATGAATACATTTGGGATGGAAATTAGAAGGTGGTTTCTGCCAGAGCAGTGATGCTAGGGGCAGGACCACCCTGGCTCCAGGGAACGCCGGCACAGGTATTTCCCCACGGCAGCTGCTGCGGATCCAGGCTCAGGAGCAACCTGCACACATGTGGGAATTGTGGGAATCCCCACGGCTCAGGGGGCACTGGAGTTTCTCTGCAGTAAGATTTAGTTCCCACCCTTTCAGAGTGAAACCAAAGTCAGATGCTGGTTCTGAAAGAGGCTCCCAATAGCAGCAGAGAGGAGCACAAGTAATATGTGCAAAGTATTTAACCTGTGAATTTTCCCAAAGTTAGATCTTGAAGTGGCTTCAGTGGGAAGGGCCTCTCCTTACCCCCTGAGCCCAGCAGATTATTCAAACACTGAAAATTAAATATCTTCCAGGAAGATGCAGCATAATTAGGCATCTTGGGGGGTTTGTTTCAAAAGGCAAGCCAAGGCAAACCAGGAATTTCCACTGTCATTTTTGGTTTGTTCACAGAAAGATGATGCTTCATCAATATTTTTTAGATGTTTTAAGTGTGCAGGCTAGATGCAGGTTTTTATTAGATGTCAGAGGTACATTTGATTCCAGAACCTCCCACTTGAGTGTAATTTAAATCTTGCAAACATCCTACACATGTACCTTATGCTACATAAAGTGAAAATAACATTTTAGGACTGAATCATCACCCAATAAAGCTGACAGAAAAGGTAGAAAAAGGAATTATTAGCTCCTCAGGTATTCAGGGCCATACCACAGATGGAGGACTTTCAGTACTAAGAGGGAGCAAAATAACTTTGAGATCATTTTGGGTTTTCTCTGATAGTGATGTGCCAATTTAGGAGATCTGGATGGGAGAGATAAGAGTGTTCCCCTTAAATCTGTTTCTCTCTACTACCAATTCCAGTTGTTGGCGTCTAAAAGGGGCCTTAATCCAAAATGAGGCAGATTTGCTGAGAGGACTTTGTGTAAGAGGCACAGTGCTGGAAAATATGAAGTTTTATGTTTCTAATTGTGACACATGCCTGATACGTAACTTAGAAAAGACCAAACTCTGAAAGTTACTGGATAATTTTGAAAATCTGAACCTCTCTTTTCTCTACCCCAGTTCATTTTGTCATGGAAGCCAATGCTGGAATATCTCACATCATTTATATCAGAGCTAGATGTTTCAATCTCCTTGAAAAAAAAAAAAAAACCAGTATTTTCTTTTTAATTTCTGAACTCTCAGCATAAATGCACATGTCCTCCTAATGTAAGGATTATTTTATTTTCTTATACAATAATTCCTTACTTCAGTTAACTAGCTGGTAAAAAGTGCAGTGTTTTCACCGAAGGATTTGATGGCATCATTGAAATAATCTCCAATCAGACGAATCAGAGCATTTCTCAGAGTTTTCCCTAATGTTTATCTGATAGGCTTAAACCCACTGGCATGATTATACAAACATACACTTGGCAAGGTGCTGTGCTGTAAAGGGAGATGGAGATAACTATTTCTAGAACCACGTCTGTTTTCTCACAGGAAACTTGCGAATCTCTCTTGAATTTAACCCTGGAAGAGGTGAGGAAGAACTACGAGTTTGGCAAACCACGGAGGAAATTTTTTGGCATCATCCCGACATCTTGCTCAGCCTCTGAGGCCCCCAGTCCCGAGTTTGGGCTGGTGATCGATGGACGGACGCTGAACATCATCTTCCAGGGAGGGCTGGAGCAGAAGTTCCTGGCGCTGACGCAGTACTGCCGCTCGGTGCTCTGCTGCCGCTCCACCCCTCTGCAGAAGAGCATGGTGGTCAAGCTCGTCCGGAGACAGCTGAAAGTGATGACCCTGTCCATAGGTACCTCCGCTCTGAACCTCACAGCAGAAAGGGAAAGCATTTCTTTATGAGAAATGTGTGGAATGTATTGTACGGGCTGGTCTTTGTGCCTCAGATAGACCCAGTGAGGAAAGAGCACAGAACAATCTTTCCAGATCAAAACCCATTTAAAAGTCCTTCTTCAGCTTTCCCTAAGCATATCTGGCCCCCCTTTTAAATAAGATGAAGGCACTCCAAATTCAGAATCTCCCAGCAGTCCCTTTGATGCAGTACAAACACGAGTGCATGTTCCCTCCGGAATGTCCTTGCTTTGGGCCTGGAAAGCACTCAAGAGCAGTCACTATTTTGTCTTTTCATAAAGCCCTTTTCCTGTCAGATTTTCCCAGCTGGCAAAAACAGAGTTATCTCCAGAGTGGTATTAAGGCTGACTCATTTGCCTTTTACCTCCAAATAATGTGAAATGCTATGAGTTTTCTGCCTCACTTTTGGTAAGTGATGCCACTAAAATCCTTGCAGAATTGATTTAGATGACTTCAAACTAAAAAAATACACCTCCATGGACCAAACAGAAAAGGAAAAGCCTGTTGTATTTTAAAATTTTTTGCTTTGCCTTACAGTCCAAAACATAAGCTTTCAGCCTTCTGCTTCACTTACTTTACTTTACCAGCTAACCTGATTTACAATCTCCACACTGCAAGCAGCAAGCATGGCTGTTCTTTCCCTGGAAATTTGGTTACGTATTTAACATATTGCTGCAAGTTGAAATGAGCACGATAATTCCTGAAACTGGCTTGTTACGTTGTCATCCGCAATCAAATATGCCATAGATTCAGAGAATTCAGTGAAGTAGGGTGTTGCAAAGCCTGTTCCTGAGCATATGGAGCTGGCCAAGCAGAAACACGAAATGATGCAGATGTAGAGGCTGTTGGGGCGGCTGTGCCACCACCCAGCTGGTCCCAGTGCTGGGCTTGGCCCTGGTGGAGCCAGCTCTCCTGGGGAGGAGGGAGGCTATTCCTGCCGAAATCAGAGCCTAGAGGTCATGATTGCTTGATTCCAAGCATCAATTCTCCCGATCAAGATGCATGGTAGTACAGAACAGCTGAAATAATCAGCATAGCTGGGATTGTTTCCTTCTTCTGATAGAGGCACTCTGTATTCAGCACTTTCATTGTTCCCTCCTGTCTTCCCATTGTAGGGGATGGTGCAAACGATGTGAGTATGATTCAAGCAGCTGATGTTGGAATTGGAATATCTGGCCAGGAAGGCATGCAGGTATCTGCTCCGTTTATTTCCCTTCCTTTTTTGCCAGATAGTCCCTTGCGGCTTAATAAGCTTCATAGCAGCCCTACATGCTCAAGTGTCATCTTAAAAATGCAAGTTGGCATCATAAATTAATATGCACTTCGTAATTATGGGTTCTGCCAAAAAAAAGAACATTTTGAGCCAACAATTAGCATGCGTGGACAAACCTGTGTTTGCTCATGAGCCTGGAAAATTAGCAGATGTCTGTCCAGTGTTAGGTGAGCATCTGGTTTCTGAATCCTCTCAGCTGCTGCATTTCCAGGTTTTTGGATTCTCTGCCGCTGTCTTCTGCCCTGAATCCTTTCTCACAGATCCCCTTTAGTGATTCTCCTTAAATGGAGAGTTCTGCAGAGATGGGAAGTTCCAACTATGTTCTTGAGGGTTAGTTTGTTGGTTTCTTTTTTCTACAATATTGAATAATAGGAAATTATTTCAATATCCATGTTCAAATTTCATTAAATAGAGTGTGAAAATGATGTTTTGTAAATGACCTTCTTCTATTCCTTTTCCCAAAGGCTGTGATGGCCAGTGACTTTGCAATATCTCGATTTAAGCACCTCAAAAAGCTCCTTCTTGTCCATGGACATTGGTGCTATGCTCGCCTGGCAAAGATGGTGATTTACTTTTTCTACAAAAATGTGGTAAGATTATTAAAATTATGAGGTTTTTATCCTAGCAAAGGTTAATTCTAGGGCTGGGGATTTTTTTGGTTGATTGGTTTTGGGTTTTTCAGGTTATACTCTTAATTTTTATGAAGCTACAGTTTGGGTTTCTTCATTTTGCAGGTTTATAGTATGCCCCTTCCTTCTCAGCAAGGTGCTGCAGGGAGCACTGAGGAAAAAATGGGCTCTAAGTATATTTTGAAATAGCATTATTCCAGATGAGAAAAGGACCCAAGGCTTAGTAACTTTATATGGTAGCTCAAGAAACTTTATAAATAATACCCATGAGCCTCAAAATAAAATTTGCATAAGGAAGATCAGATTATTAGCACTCAAATGTAGAAGATGAGTCTGCACTAAGAATTGCTTGCCTATAAAGCCTCTGAATTTTTATAAGAACCACTTGCAAGTAATGATGCAGTCATACCTGGCATTTTTATTAAAAATTTAATGTATATGCAAATGAGCTGTGCATTGAAGTATAATATAAAGCAGAAAAAAATGTAGTAATTCAGTTTCTACAAGACTGGGCAAACAAGTCCATTTGACATGAAATACACTCTGAGCATGAAAGGCTATTTACTTAGAATTCAAAGTATCTGGTTTTTGTGGAGTTTTTAATAATTTTGAATAAGGATTACTTCTTATCACTGTTAAAATTTGTAGAGAAATGAACGCTTTCCTTTTTTTGATTGGACATCCTTTTAGAGTTCAAAGGATATTTATTTGCCATGTGAAATTCTCCAGAATGGGATGCTGCTGTTCTCTTATCTCCCCAGTAGCATTAGGGAGCAGAAGGCCTTTGATTCTGCATGGACAATGAGTTTGTAAAAGGATTTTAAAATCTGCTGCTCAGGGCTGTGAACAGTTTACTTAATTATTCTCTGATATTTTCTTAAAGAAACCTAATGTCTAACCTAATGTCTTTTAAAAAGCTGTATCACAGTGGATCACTGTGAAACAGACCTTTAAGATATATTGCTTTATGGAATGAAATGCAGTGCCTTTAACCAAAATTCTGTCTTCTTAGGAGAGTCTGTTAATAACCAATGTCCCACATAAACTTCATGGGGAAACTGTGTGTTTGTATTTGCTTTTCCCCAGTGCTATGTCAACCTGCTCTTTTGGTACCAGTTCTTCTGTGGATTCTCAGGCAGCACCATGATCGATTACTGGCAGATGATTTTTTTCAACCTCTTCTTCACCTCAGTGCCTCCTCTTCTCTTTGGAGTCCTGGATAAAGATGTTTCTGCAGAAACACTCCTAGGTTTACCCGAGTTGTACAAGAATGGACAAAATTCAGAGGTATGTCATGATTGCTGAAATAACTGCTTGATAATCCACAGAACCACAGGTTTTTTGCTTTAGGAAGGAGGGAAGGAAGAAAAGAGTTTAAACTTACTTGGAACATTGAAACATCAGGAGCCCAGCCTACTGTCACTCCAGTAATGGAGTTGTGACCCCACAGGTCACTAGATAAGTTTAAATATGACAAATAGCCAAATTAAAATGGCACAAAATAAGTGTTTCAATAGAAGAAAGGATTTTTGCCTAATTCTATGGCTCTAGAAAGAGCTTTGGTAAAGAATTTGAAGAATAAGATCCTTTGGGAAGGGATGGGACATTGATGAAATTCCGCTTTTAAGGCTCTTGGTTGACTTGTTAATATTCCTATGGTCTATCTTTACTTAACACAGAGAAAATGCATGTGCAGAGATAAGCCTTTGGTTTAATCAGCTGTTCAGGAGGCATTTACTCATGGAGGGAGACCAGTTAGCAATAATCAGCAGTCTGAATGGAAGAAAAATAGACAGCAATTATGTTTGCAGGACAGGCTAGATATGTATGTCCCATCATAATGACTGTGATCTATAAACTCCTGCAGATATACAACCTGTCAACTTTTATTATTACGATGTTGGATGCCTTCTATCAGAGCCTCATTTGCTTCTTTGTCCCTTATTTGGTAAGTAACAGGCTCATTAATATTCTCACTCTCTTGTCCTCCCTAAAAGTAGAAAATTCAGTTCTGAATAGTGAGGGTTCATCACAGTCTCTTTGCCTGTTTTGCAGATGTACAAGGACTCTGACATAGACGTGTTTTCCTTTGGAAACCCCATCAACACCATCTCCCTCCTGACCATTCTCTTGCACCAGGCTCTCGAAATGAAAACATGGGTATGTGTTTGACCTGTCCTGTTCACAGCACTGTTGGTTTTTTGTGAACATAGTATCCTGCATAGGCAAGGAACTCTCTTTCAGAGTCATTTACCTGAATTCTGGGTCACAAAAAGTAAGTAACAGGCGCACGGAGATTTCACAAACTGCCAGAACTTGGTATTAGCCCCAGGTCAACTGTTTCGTGTGCAGAATGTGTTTCTACTGTGCCTTTGGACAGGATGGTACACAGTATTTGCATTCCTCAATATGTGAGGACCTGTTACTTAGAGAACTGTATTCACTGTTGTTTTCCAAGTTCATTTCTGGCTATTTCTCCTACTGCAGATTTCAGTCAAATGCACTGTTAGATGCATTCCTTCCAACTGTTTTTGTCTCATGCTGTCTTGCACCCAGTCAGGGTCTCACAGGCATCCCTTCATTTCTTGCCCTTGCCCTTGCAGACCCTGCTCCAGCTGCTGACGATGATCGGCAGTGTGGCCTTTTACCTCATCTTCTCTCTGGTCTACAACGCTGCCTGCGTGCTCTGCAACCCTCCCACCAACCCTTACTGGATGATGGAGAGGCAGCTCACAGACCCCACCTTCTATTTGCTGTGCCTCATCACCCCGGCCATCGCGCTCTTGCCAAGGTTTGAACGTTCTCCTCTCCGTTTTCATTTTGTGGGTTTGCGGACACGCGAGTGAACAACGATGGGTACAGCTATGTGATGTGTCAGACATGTGCTGTGCAGGGATAATCGATCAGTGTGGAAGTCAGATGCCTGGGTTCAACCTTCCAGTTCACAAACCATTTGTTTATTCAGTTATATAACCCTGGAGACATCACTATATATCTTCTACTTTTGTTTTCCCATCAGGAAAATCTTTTTTTCTGGGGTGCACCAAAGTTTACCAGTGCAGATCTGCTACGTAATTGTTCACTGTCAGAAACACAATGTTGTTGAGCTGATCAAGACCATAAGCAAGTCTTTCAAATATTCCTTTATGTTTGAGAGTTAGTAAATATATTCTGGCTTTTAAGCACATTATGGTGCATTACTAAGCTGAATTTAAGACTGTTTCTACGTGAAAAATTTACTGCATCCAGAATTTTAGCTTTACTCTGTGTTGCAGCAAATCAGATAAGTTAAAGATAACTTTAATTGAGACCAGATAATATTTGGAGAGGGGCAATTATTGTGATGTGTTGCTGAAAAAGGATGGTTTAAAAAACATTATTCTGTTCCCATATACATATATGGGAACCTTACTACTTTTGGTGTTCTATAACTTACTAATTTTTTAAGCATATATATTTTGTTTGAGTTGCACCATTTATTTCAAATCTTTGTTATTTGCTTGGACATTGAAAGAAATAGGTTGATTTGACTATCTTGCTAGTTTTCTTCTCTTCCTAATTCCCAGGCAGTAGTGCAGCACACCGGTATTAGAAAATTCAGGAAAATATTTTTAGTATCTGATTTTGTAAGTGCTTTAAGGCATTAGAATCTGAGCCTTAAATTTGCCAGAAAAGGAACCTTTCAAGACTAGATGGTACTTTTCTCCAAATTATTATTATTATTTTCCCATTTGAGTTGAGATGCTCTTGTGATTTCACGTTACATTATATAAGTTCAGATCAGAATAAACAACACAGTTCAGTAAGGTCTCATGTCTTCTAGGCAGGGCATCCTTTTCCAGTCTGTTTTGCTCCTGTGTGATTTTTGTTTTCCTCTCAGCCCTCATTCACAGTGTCATTTTTGACCCTGAGCTTTCACTGAGAGCTGCATCAAACACGTGGTTAGAGAGCTCGTGTCTCCATCTTGGGAATTCAGCACAGGGGAGATCCTTGCTGCCTCAGCAGGTTACTGAGCTCAAGGGTTCTATCTTCATATCTTCAAAGCTGGAGAACTGCTGTTCCATTGTGTGGGTACCCCAGATTACCTTCTGCAGAGTCCTTCATCTGCAGAGAATCCAGCCCCCAGTTTGTGCTCCAGCTGAGCTGCGCCAGCAGATCACAGCAGCAGTGAAACCTCCCTTTGCTAAAATACACTGAATTCTGGGTTCCATTCCATGGTCCATCTCGCTGTGCTCCCTATTTCCTTACTCGGAGCCTTGAGGTTCTGGTGTCTTTCAGTGAGGGTTTTTTTCAATCCTTGCTCTCCAGGACTTCCCCTCAGTCCTGCCTTCTGTTCTAGCTGCAGCACTCAGCCAGACTGAGGAGGCCTGGGCTGTGCCCTGCCTGCCCCAGGCTGTCCCTGCAGCACTGTCTGGCAATGCTTTGCACATCTTCATCTCAAAATTGCCTCTGCTCTTTATTTTGGGACACAAACTCCACAGCATTAAGTACAAACGCCCTCAAGTCTGAGAAGAGGAAAAGGGTCTGAGTTTAATATTTATTCATTGGCAAGGGAAGGCATTGTCTCTCTTGGAGGATTCCAACATGTGATTATTCTTCGAGGTGTGGAAGGCAGACCATGCTGTGCCAGGACACCTGCAGAGACCCTACAGGCAATGGAGTCTCACACCCTGCAGGGCTGTGGGAAGGGCAGGAGCAAGAGAGAGCAGTCCCCAGGAGACACGGTTTCCCATCCCTCCTCTGTTCTCCTGTCTGGTTTACCTGGAACTTGCACAGAAGATACAGAAAACCAGCTGAGGGGAAAGACAGAGGACAATGTGATCCACACCAGGTCCGCACAGACAGACTTGAGCTCACCTGTGCTCTGAACTGCACACCAGAGCTGAGATTCTGTGGGACTGACCAGCCTGAGCCCAGGCCCAGCAAACAGACTTTATCCACTCCAGGTTCTGCGAGCCTGAGAAATCCATTGCCTTAAAAGCCCTTTCTGTACTGAGTGCAGCTTGTTAGCCTTTTTAATCTTGTTATTCTTGTTTATGCATACATTCAGCAGCAGGATGTGAGGATGGCAGCTTTCTCAGGGCAATTTCACAGAGTTCCCATGTTTGTTTTAAAACACATGTTGAGGCAGCTATGTAAAGGTCAAATCCTAATAAAAAGATGCTTTGAAAGAGACTTTGGTTTTCACACAAAGCTGACATGACATGGAGAGAGGATGTGTGCCCTCTCGCAACACACAATATTTAGTTGCCTAAGTTCTCTATCCTGCAAAGGGCAGGTAGGACACTTTTTTGTTGCTGCTTTCTGAACAAATCCAAAAGCTGAGGTTTTTAATTTCTGGTTTTCTCTTACCTAACAAATTAAGATCCCTTCTTTATCCTGTTTTAGCAGTATAAATATAACCTCAACCTTTTAAAATATTGCATCTCTTGATCTTGGTGAGATTTTGTCTATTTTTCTTCACTGTTCAACAATCAAGTAGTTATAAATACTAAATAAATTTATATATATATATATATATAATTGACTCTGTACAGGTCAAGATAAGTATATAGTTACTTATTATTATAGTTACTGTTGTGTTAAGATCCAGGAGTCAGCTTTCATCTGCCAGCTATAAGGCATCTACCAGATATCTGTAGAGCAATGGAAAATTAATATCTGTATTTGGGATATGTGATGCAAATTATTGAAGGAATCCACTGGTAAAAAAATCCATTCTCTTCCTCCTCCATCAGGTTCTTTATTTTTGCTCTACAAGGAACCTTGGAAACATCTCTGGTTCTGAAAGCACAGCAAGTAGATAAACTTCCTAAGGGGCAACAGGACCTTGAAATCCAGAAACTGAGATCAAGAAAAGCTACTTCTGGTGCCCCTGTGGCATCACCTGCATCTAACGATGACCTTGACCAAAGCATCAGCCACTTATGTGTGTCACCATTTCTACATCCAGCAGCAGCAGCTGTGTCTCACGGGGACACAGAAAATCAGGGACTTTCTGCCTCTGAAGGGAATCCTCTCAGGAGATGGACACCTGAGGAAGGCTTCTACTTTAATAGGTGGGCAGAGGAAGAATCTGCTGCTACAGACTCTTCAGCAGGGCCTTTCTGTGGCCATCATCCCCTTGTGCCCAGCAGGGAAACAGCTCCTGGGCAGGAAGGTGCCGAACTGACTAAAGACTATCCCAACAACTTTAACTACGGGAGCCACCGGCGCTCAGTGAGTTCAGTGACACTCTGAAGAAACACTCAGAAATGGAACCCACAGCCCACGAGGAGAAGGACACCACAGAGAAAATTGAAAGTCTACTTATGCTTAGCCATGATGCTCGCTAGGAATGGAGAGAGGCCAGTGCACTGCTGTGCAATAGCAACTCCAATATGCAACTTTCCCTGAATGCATCATTGTCTGGCTTTGTCATTGCATGAGTTGTTGATATTCCTGGTGTTGTTGTGTTAGAGGAACATTATATGAGCACCACACAGTTCCTGAGAATTGCAGAATTACTTTCTTTCAACAGCTATTTTTGTAACCCATCAATAGGGAATAATTGTACTTGTGAGGTTTCGATGTTATTATGCTGTTGAGGTGATAGAAAGAGAATCCATTCTTTATCAAACCAACCCTTAAAGCAACGCATCCCACTCTAGATTTTACTATCAAAATCTTAAAAAGAACCTACTAACTTAAAAATTATAATTCTGCCTGAAAAAATTGTTACCTCCAGGTACTAAAGGTACTTGCAGAATAACAGCAATGGAAAGACACTAAAGAATGTTCCAGGTTTTAATATATGTACTTTATGCATACAAGAGTATCAGGTCTGTAGCCTGTTTTCCCTGAAGAGTAAGCTTAGTATTTTTATGCAGGTAGTGGTTTGACCTGATACTGTTAAGAAAAGGACAAATGAGCTTATAAAGAAGAAGAATAAAAATACTGAACTACAAGAACTGCCAGGATAACTCAGTGATAAGTGGAGTCTACTTTTCCATACCTACAAAAGTAGACAAATATAACAAGCCACATTCAAGGATTTATGTCCTAGAATTCTAAAGTTGTCCCTGATTTTTCATCTAGAAATTCAGTTTCTTCCTTCCATTCCCTATATTATTATGTGGTGCTGCTGCATTCAATCAAGCATAAATCATGCTCCTCCCCACAGTTGGTCACATTCATTAGTTGATGGATCTCAACAATGGAGATTTTGACAAGCCATATATGAAGGTCACTAATGACATTGCAGTAAGTACATGGTGTAAAATGACCAAAATATGCATAATATGTTCACCCTTTTTGGTATCTCAGGGCAACAAGATGCAGGAAAAAAACCATAAGATGTCACCATCATCACTACTTATTGCAATGCAATGAAAGGTGACTTTGGTATTTCTTATAGAAATGTTGACTAGCAAGACCATTTCCCAAGTTTTTCTTCATGATGTGGGATGAAATCTTACCTAGTCTTAAATTCAAGCCATTTGTACTTTTGTGAATCTACCACTGTTTCTGATTTTATAGGTTTTTAGCTTTTTTTATACATGCTATATTTAGCTATTTACTACCTATCACAACATGTGATCTGTCTAATAACCTATTTAGCATAGGCTAATTTGACTTCTGTGTGTTATACTAATTACTGTAGCTAGAGTCTTCAAGTTCTTACTTTAGAGCAACTCAGGCAAAATTGAGTAGCATATCTGCCACTGGGATTTCTGGTAGCCAGAGCAAGATCATATGTAGAACTCCATTTGTTAAAGCATTAATTGTCAGCTGTAAAACAATTCAGAAAGAGATTTTTTGCATGATGAACAAAATGAAGGAAATTAGGTGTAGCTGAGATTATTGTTAATGGAGTGTGAGATTGCTCAAATGTTTGCTCACTGGCTGGGAATGGACTTGGAGTGACAAGACTGAAGATCAAGCCTTTACCATTCATAGCCATGTTTTTACATTAAATGGTCCATTTCCCTTGAACTTAAAGAAGATGTCAATTCCTTTCACACTTTATTACAAAATGTGAAGTGTTTTCTAGTAATAAATGTAATATGGTCGTGACTTGGTGTTGTTGAGAGGACAAAAACAGAGACAAAGGAGTGCTTTTCCTACTGTCATCCATGAGCAGCAAACTCATGTTTCCAGAGGCTGCTCCTCTGTCTCCTTCTGCTTATCAGAAGGACTAGGTGATAAATTTATCTGAATGTGCAAGGGCCAGACAGGTTATATATAACCAAATATGGAAGACTTCCTGAACTGAATGCCAAGAATTAATTTTATGTTTTCTCATCACAGCTTCTGCACAATTGTTCTACCATGCATTTTGCCCCAGCAGCTAGGCTTAGGGTCAGAACTGGCAGAGGGGATGGTCCTTTAAGAAAGGGAGGTTTAATTAGAACCTCCAACAAAATAACTCCTACAAGCTCTTTAGTGATGGAGTTCCTGCTATGTCAGGGAATGAAAGAAGTGAAAGAGTCCTTTTCTAAGCAGCTTCTAAGGCTTTAACCAAAAATAGTTACTTCAGTTAAAAGAAAGAAAGAATCCAATTTTGCATGGCTGCCTTAAATAATTCTATAGCTAAACCTAAAAAAATGTTGATTCTGTTGTGTGGTGGGTGACCACAAACGGTTCAATTGATGAATTTATCTGGAGAGTTTGCAACATAGACAAAAAACACCCCTTGGTTTTCCTCGATCCTTGAGGACAGAGAAAGCTGAAATTAACAGAAACAAAAGGCAGCACCATGCAAGGCTTGGCCTCTGCACTCCAGCTGGTCCCAGAGCTTTATATATCTTCCCTGCTGGGTGCCAGCGCTGCCAGCCCTGCTCCGAAGCAGATGGACACAGCTCAGGACCCACATTCACTGCTGAGCAGTGTGATCTTCCCTGTGCCCCTGGCTATGCACTTACCATGAACTATCTCATGTTAAAAAGATGGTGAACAGGCACTTACTTCCCTTTGATCATGAGGTAAATTAGCTGAGACTACCCATCCTTTTGGGAAGGACGATCAAGAGAAAAAGCTTTTTTTTCCAGTGGAAGCAAGCCTACAGCAAGACAGTCAGTCCCCTAAGGAATGTATTTGGAAGAGGGGAAGTGTATTTACTAAATGGGTTATTTAGACCTAACTGGATTTCCAAGGTATCTTTATTTATTTATTTCAGGACATATTTAATAATACTGTCAAGATCCATGTTCCATTAATTCTAATGTGAATGCTTCATAACAGAACAGGTGTCTCACTTTTTAATGTATCCTCTGGTGATATTCAATATTTCATACACTTGGAAAATAAAACATTAAAATTAATGGGGGGATGTGTGAAATTACTGCATTCTTTTTATTCCAGTCTATGTTATTATTATAATGATGATACTGCATATGAAGCAGTGCTTTGAGCTATACAGAGCCCAAAAGGGACAAACTGGAGGTGGTATCTCGCACAGAGGTGAGCAGGAACTGACCTGCCAGGTCTGTTTGCTAAGTAAAAGATGCAGTCTCCTGCTGCCTGCAATGGTCACTGCAGAGCCATCCCTCGTGCTCCCAACACAGGCAGGTTCGGGGCTTTTCTGAGATGCAGGAAATGCAAACACACATCTACACTTCGTTCATGTCTGCCTCAACAAGGCAAGCTGGAGATGTCTCTCATAGTTATAGCTGATTATTTGCTGCAAATCAACAATAACTGTGCAGTCAAAAACCCAGAGCTATTCAGGTGGAAGTGAGGAGGGAATCCAGTTTGTTCTCTTTTCTTACATATCTCAGTTTTAAATCTCTGTGTTTTGTGCTGGAGCACAGCGCACAGTTACTTTTCCCAAAGATGGATTGCATATATTTTGCCACTTTGTTAGCTGATGTTTAATTCATTTGTTTGATTGCAGTTTGGTGTATGAGTACAGAGCTATGTGCTTTAGGTGTAAGGTGACTGCAGGCAGGATGTGGCATGATTAGGTACTTGTAAGCAGCACTGATGAGTAAAACTATAAACGTGGAGACAAGAGACTCTTGAAGATAATGATCACAGAGGGTGGGATGTAGAGAGACGACCAAATAACATTGAAGATCTATGAAGTACTTTTGACATTGCCAGTGACTGGAGCTTGCTGCAGTTATCAGTGCATGAGACAACTGCAAACAGAACTTGCTGTCTGGCTCTTTAATATAACACCTGCTTGTTCTCATTTACGTAAACAAGGCTGAGTGGAGTCTGAATCATTATTTTTCAAAAAATATCAGTGGGGTCTGTTGTCTGAAGGCACGGAAGGCAGGGGCTATTCAGCCACATTCCCAGCGCAGCTACCGAAATATGCTCCCACCTCCAGCCATACTTTGCATGGTAGTGCCCAGGGAACTGGTGTGGCTATTGTGTTCCTCAGCAGGAGAGCAGAGCCCTAAAAATTATCAACATAAATGACTAAAGGGTCAAGTTTTGACTCTACAGAAACTGAATTTTGACCTTCACTTCCCAGAAACCAGGTCATGCTGCTGCTTTGTTGTTGCCATTACTGTTCAACACCATAAAGCTGAGACAAAATTTTTATGGGACTGGGAGGGGGAGCAGTAAAAATATTTGCAATAAGTAGCTAATACAAGGGAAGAAGTGTCTAAACACAGATGGTGCCTGCCTTTTGTATGCTTGTATTCCTCCCTGTTTTATTAACATTGTTCTGTTTAACCTCAAACAGATCATTTAGGGAACTTCTGTACATTTATTGGTTTTATTCAAACAAGGACAAATGCAAATCAATAGACTGCAGGCAGGTCAGTAGAGCTCATTTGAAATCAGCTGGATTCAACTGGAGTTCTATTAGTGCCTATCTTGTTTTTGTTAATACTTTAATTCCAAAGATTTTCACCAGGAAGAACAAACATCTACATATGCTCAATCTGAAGTTTCCTCTTTCACAATATTTAGGCAGCTGTGGCCAGTAATGTCACAGTCTAAATCAAGATCTGAAGAGCAGAGCAGACTCTCCATTCTGTTCCTGTGCACGTGGGGTGGAGTGGGAGGAGGACTAAGAAGTACCAAGACCAGGAGTGCACCATAATGATAAGGGAAGAACATCAACACATCCAAGGCCTTCTGGAGCTTTCCAAACAGAATTCTTAAGCTGCTTTCAAGCATTGTTCAGAGGTCACTCAGGGCTTTCAGTGTCCATCTAACATGTTTTATGAGTAAAACAAGTAAAGTGTGCATCCATGCATGTCCTTGGTTATGTGCAGAGCCCTATGAAGAATGGCCACACTCCTGCAGTAGCTAAAATGAACTTGATTTTAATCGTGTTTTGAGAGGAGGAAATGCTGTAGAGATTCAAATGCGATTTCTGAAAAATTTTAAACGTATATATAAATTCTGGGAATCTGTTCTTAAGATCCTTTGCTCCATTTCATAATCTTCAATTTCACAGTAAGGAAGGAATATAGTCCAGAGACATCAAAGAGCCAGAATTGTGCTTGCAGCTATTAGTCTTAGATGAAAAAAAAACCAAAGCTAAAATTTAGAGCCCAAAGGATTCTAACTCTCCAGTACTTTTCAATAATGGAGTCCAAGCACATACCAAATAAATATTTTAAGTCCTAATACTGATTTGGAAGGCAGCATATTTAAAAGGAATGTTCTGGCACCACATTTGACTTGCATTCAATTAAAATTTAAAATTATTTGCAGTTTCCTGAGATTACTTCACATAACTGGTTATTTGCCATATATTTTCACAGAATCAAACAACAGTTGACTGTCTCAGGAGAGAAAGACAATCTATGTCACCTATTTGTCTACCCAAGTCTTTACTAACGAAAAAACCCCAAACTCAAACCCTGTGAGAAATGAGATTAGCCCTACAGTGGGGCATGGCTGAGGAGAACCTACCTCCTGGAGTTTTGAAGATCCATCCATGATTTTGATCTATCATCAAAATAAAGTTTTTCTTTACTTCTAGTGTACAGAAATATATCACAATAATGGTAGGGATCCAGAGAAGGTTCATATGCTGTGATAAATGACAAGACTTCCATGGTGTTCAAAGCATTATCAGAATCCATTTCATACCTCATCTGTTATTATAAGCATAAAATGTGCAAACGTTCCCCACTGCTGTAAATGTCAGCATGCTGGGGGCAAATGCTTTGATTTTCTATCAGCAAATAATGTTAAATTATATAGTGTTTAATCATGCTTGGTGAGAGTGATGAACTTTAAGGAATGAGTTTCCTTCCAATCACTCCATCTTCAGCTCTCCTGAAAATGGATAGCATCATTTATAAAATCCTGAAAATAACTTCCGTAGCCCTGAGGCTTCCTGATGGTTCAAGGCTGATGGCAGAGCCGTAAAATACAAACCAGTCAGACGTCAGCACTATTTCAATAGAGGAAATCAGGTATTTGAGCACATAATTTGAAAGTTAACTTTGAAAATCAGAACCCTCTGTTTTTCTGGCACCTCTAGGCAGAGAAAATATCTGCATTTATAGAAGAGTCTACATTACCTGGTATGACACAACCTCAAAAGTGTCGATTTCTAAATAAAGCACTTACGAGGCCAGATTGTAAGTGGTTGGAAGGTGGGAGTGCTCCGCTGCAGGAACTGGAGGTCTGGGGTTTTATATGTGTGGAAAGTCTCACCTACACTCCCCACCTGCTCTTTCCAGAAGGAAAGGTGCAGGTCAAGGAGTGGAGGAGACTTGTACAGGGGTTAAAGAATATAAAATTTCAAATCCCAAAGACATAGTGGAAGGTGATACTGGTAGTATCTTAGCAACCAGAGAAACTACAGGAAAAGATGTACAGGGAAATCAGCTGTAGCCCATCTTTAAGACCTCTCTAGTTTATGTGTTTCTGAAACTGGATTTTTAATCACAGTATTTGAAAATGTTGAATTTTTTGTTGGAGGGCTTCATCATCTTTGGTTCCTGCTGAGGGGAGCTACATTTTTATATTTGGATCAGTTATTACTAATTTATTACAGCAATTTCATTAGCACATGCCAGACTTGAAGGGCAGATTGGAAGAGACAGCAGAGCTCTCTCATGAAAGGAGAGTTGGTGCTGTGCTGGAGAGAGAGCCCTGCACCCTGTGGGGTCAGTGGCAAAGCCTCTGCTCCTTCGATGGCACAGAGACAGCATCTGCATATCCTGAGAAATAGGAAAGGTTTTTATGTGACACCTTCACCTTTTATTCTGATTAAATTGGCTTCATCACTGTAACTACAGTCTAGGTTTTTGGGATTTCTGTCTCACCCCAATATACAGAAATTGACAGTTCTTTTTCTAAATCATCTGAAATAAAGAGATGTGTTTCATAGCAGTCAGGGGGTTCATGGCAAAAGTTTTATCACAATACAGAATTAATATGAGATCAGTTTGTTTTTTAAAAAACAGTTTTCCATACAGTGCTTTTGTTATAAAAATGCAGAAATCTTGAAGGAAAATGGAATTTGTAGAGTTAGTCAAATATTAGGATAATAGATGCACATAAATGCCAGTACATTAAAGCTTCATATTCACTTTGTTGCTCTTTTATTGTAGGAGTTTCAGCACCTTTTGCTTCCTTTTATTCCTACCATCATTAACCTTCCTGATAACAACCACAAACATCAAAAGTTTGAAAACTATTTCACTGAAAGTATGTCCTTATATATGTTCTTTTTGTTACATATAATAATGTTTTATTCTCATACTGGAAAGTTATAATTACCTAAGAAAAAGCAGAAGACAGGTTAAAGTGCAAACTAGTTATGTTTGATAAAAAGCAAATATCCAAAGTAAATGGTTCATGGGCAAACCTCTGTTTTGCAATTTATTTAGATCTGCTTGCTGTTCAGTGATAAACGAAAATCCTTCTAAAGATTGACAACAAAACAAGAAATTATCCAGAATCCCCTAAATGCTCACATTTAAGAAGTATATTGTCTGCTTAATACTCTTTATCTAGCTCTAATCAATTGTCTGTCAGAATCAAAAAGATTGTTTCAGCTCACAAAAGACAAACCAGATAATTTATTGTAAAAACACTGTTATTAGCTTGTGTATAGTTCTTTCTTTGTTAAGCCACTAATGGCTCAACTGTGCTAAATAATCAGACATTTGGGAAGAGGAAAATGAATAATTTGACTGTATTTCTGAAAAAGAAACTGTGCATAAGTAGTTTTAAACAATTTTCAGTGAGATTTAAGCTCTATGTGTTGAAACCCTCTGTCACTAACAGTAAGGTCTTACAGGTCTTATTTACTGAGCATTCATCCCTCTCCAGAGCTTTTTGTTTTGTTACCTGACTTGGAGCTGACTCAAGGGCAGTTTTTAATTAGTACCTTGAGGTTCAGAAGTCTCTGCTGGCCCCGGGCTGTCCTGAGCCAGCCCCTAAGGATGAGCTTCCCTCAGCACTGAGGTCCCGGGGTCAGGAAGATGCAGGTGCCAGGAGCAAAATGGATAATGTGCTGCTGAAACAGAAAAACAGGCCTGGGCAAGTGCCTTTTTCCAGACCTAACTGTGCAACAAATGGTTTAATAGCCTCGCCCTCTGCAGCAGCACTCAAACAAAACCAAAATGCATAACCTTAACCCCCCCAAGCACGGCTGCCTTGCCAGCCTTAGCAGGGTCTGGCCCTGGGCAGCTCTCCCACAGGAAAATAAATCCTGCTTTGGGATTCAGCAGTCCCAAGTGGCACTCAGGGATGCTGAGAGAGCAAAATACCTGCCAGGATGTGGGAGCAGCCTCCCCCTGGCTGCCCTCACAGTCTGCAAGAGGAAATAATAATCCTTTGCTCTACCTGGAAGGAATGACATGAGAATAAGCAGGCTTTGTCAGTGGCTGGGATGCTGGCAGAAGTGGGGGAGTCACAAGAGGGCAAAACATGTTGGTGCCAAATGTAGAGAAAATGCAGACCAGATTTATCAGGAGAAATCCCTACTATTGTCTTTAACCTTATGAGAACTAAAAGCAATTTTTTTCAAAGGGAAATCTGAATCGATTCACAAAGTGGGAATTTTAAACACTATTCATTTCGGTAGTTAACACCTTGGACAATAAACTGGAACTGGGTTCTTGTGCAAGTACAAACATTTATCAGCACTGCTTCATGTCCTGCCTGACAGGACATCTGGCAGCTGACATCCATGGCATTCAAATTTCTTTAAGTCTTTCCAGTCAATATTAACGAGATACTAAATACTCAGATTGCACCTGTCCATTAGATTAAATTGACTAGTTTGTCGTCTTCACAGTCTTTTGAAGAGCGATAAGCTTTGGACAATGTCTTGGAGAAGATTTCTTGATTATAGCCTTTGAATCCATTCTGGGAGGTGGCTGACAGCTGTCCTCTCTGTTTGGGAACAATCGAATTAGACTGACTGTGAACAGATGATGCTACATGAGAAAGGTTATATGATGGGATAGCAGATGATGCCTCAATCCCTTTATCTGAGCAGTAAGGGAGAGACTGGCTGGAGAAATTAGTGGGAGAGATAAACACTGTGTTAACACCTGGAGAGCCATGAACAGCAGAGCTGCTCAGTATTACTGATGTGGTCTTTATACAGAAGACAAAAGTTTTCATTTTAGGTAATTCTGAAATTCCACTCAGGGTGGCAGGCAGGTGTCATTCAAACTGGCATACTGATCCAGCACTCTCTCCTCCTGGGACACTGTGGAGAGTCCTGTTTTTCAGGTATTAGGTAGTGAGCATTAGAGGTGAGAATCTGAGCCCTGTCATGCAAGGTACCAAAGGTCTTTTTTTCTGGGAATGTCTATAAAAGGAGATAACCAATAACTGAGAGTTTGAATTGTAAAATCATGGGAAATATTTCCCATCAGTCTTAGTACTATGCAGGTAGCATTTTATATTTCACTTTATTTTTTCAGCAGGAATGATTTTCCACAGACTTCTGCTGCGCCTGCAAACACAGATTTTTATCTGCTCACCTATGCTGGGAATGATCCCAGGATTTCCAGAAAGGCAATTCTCACCAGGCAGTCAAGCAGGCAGCAGTGCTACAAATACTTTCCTCTTGGCCAGAAGCTAAGTGCTTTTATTTATGTGTATGTGTGTGTATGTGTATATATATATACACACACACACACACATATATATATATACACACACATATATATATGCACACACACACACATATATATAGTATACATATTTATATATGAAGAACGGATCGGGAAAAAATGGCTGCACAAGGAGTTTTGCTAATCCCAAATAAAAGTGAGATAAGTCCTGCTGAGCCCAAAGTGTGATTTCTCTGGACTCATACTCAGCCACAACCCTCCCAGGGGGTGCTGGGAGTGCCTGTGGCTTCCTAAGCTCAGCCTCTTGCAGGGGAGCGAAGATGAGGTAGAAACTTCAAAGGTGAACTCTCAGAGGCCATAAGCAAGGAAAGAAGCTACCAAGTTTTGCACTTGGCTCTGCATTTTGACAGATTTCTCTTTCTGGGTCATTGTTCCTTGCACAGATGCAGCCCAGATTTATGGAAATTTTGTAAAACAAGGTCTCTCCTCATTAATTTTCCACTTGCAATCCTCATCCACTTCTTTTCCTTTGCCTTCTGCTTCTTCTGCTTGGATGTTTTCCTTCTGCTTCTTATTTCTGAAGGAGGTACCTAGACAGGAAAAGCAAGAACAGGACAGAGCTGAGCTAATTAGCAACTGCTTTAAGCTATTGTTTACCCTGCACAGGAACACATCTCCAATCAATGCCAATATGGATCACAAAAATGTTGCTTGATAAGAGGCAGGCCAAAACCTTGAAAGCTCATCGACAGTCCCTTTTCAAACTCACCTTTTTGCTTCAGAGGAGCCCCACTGAGAGACACTTCCCAGCTCCATAGGTTCCTGCCTGCAGGAAAATTGTTAGAAACACATTTCTCACCAATTCCAGGTAAGTGGAAACACCTTGTGAACACTCTGAGTCAGTGCAGCATCATTACTATTTCAAACCAGGGAGGAAAGAAATCAGGAATTGATTGTTTTAAGAAAAAAAAATAAAATAACTGGGAAAATTAAAAGTGAGTTGGCTTTTTTCATCCTTTTCATTGTCATAAAGCTCTAATATTAGCTATTATGGTTGCTGCTCCTGGGAAGGAGCCAGAAAAAACGATGCTGATTCTGGTTGAGGATCCCTATTTTCAGCATTGACTCATCAGTCCTGGGCACACAACACAGAACACACACACTATGTTGCACAGACACATGCTGTTGTTCATGTGGGTTTGGAACTGCTCTGCCTGGGTGTGGAGGAGGTTGCGAAGATGCATTTCAGCTCAGCTGTTCTGCATTTCAGTGCAGGCAGGAAAACAAGTATTAGCTACAGCTGCAATAAATGCAGTTCAGGTTGGAAGTTGTGACATTTATTCTGTTTTCTGGATTGCTCTGTGTACTTTGTTGCTCATGCAAATATATGAATTTGCTCTGATTTCCATGAAAACAACATGGAAAGATTTGCATTGGCTTTATGAACCAAATCACAACTCGAAAAAAGTATAATTTGAGCTTGCTTGCAGTTCGTAGCAAACCTGCAGTGATTTGCAGAAAGGCAAAAAAAGCTTCTGTCAAAATGAAAGCAGGATGTTTGGTTGAACACACTGCATCAACATTCCGAGCTCTCATTTGTTCCCAGACTGAGGTATGACAGCGTCACCTAGCAACTTTTGAAGGGCATTCAGACTTGAGGGTGCTGAACTCCACAGAACAGTGTATAAACACACTAATTTACAAATTAATACTTTTGATGAGTGTCAAAAGCATCACGTTTGTCATTAAAGAATTAACACTGTACAGGAGGAAAGGAATAAAAAAATAATTGTCATGCTGGCAGTTCTTTAGTGGGAATATTTAATCTGAGTAATCATGAAATGCTGTAGGCCTGGGGAGGAAAGGGCTGCATTCCCAATGTCCCTGCTTTGAAAGGTGTCCATGCACACCCGTGAGAGTTATACACATGTATGGATGCCTGTATCCATGTACATTAGTTTAGACAAGTCCCATGTTTTTCCAGGTATTTATATTAGCAAAGAGGAAAGATTAAGTTTTGTTCCCTTTATGTACAATTCCTTATTCTTCAGTAAGTTCATACCCTCCCCGGCTCTCAGCCCACCTGAAGATCAAAGCATGGGGCATCCTGTTGGGCTGTAGTGTTGAAATCCAGGAAATTCCCATGGCATTGCCACTGCCAGGCTGGATGGGGAAGATAAATCTCTGTGTGTGGAAGAGCACAGCCAAAATGAACAGCCATGGTGGTCAGCAAAACTTAGGCTGATTTTGGCTGATGTGATGTGGTTTTGGCTGTGGTGAAGATCATGTCAACCACCCAGTCTGTAGTCTGTGAATTTGAACTACAAAAAAATAGACTTAACAAAAGCTAATTCAGGTTTATAATAATTTTAATAGGGTATCTTGAGTAGTCCTACATGAGGCAGGGCTAGGCCTTTCTCTTCACAGCTGAGAAGACAAAGTGTCCCTTGCAGTGGTTTTCTAGGTTATATTTTAATTATTAAAAACTTTCACGGAAGAAAAAAAAATAGGGAACTTTCCTAAGAATTTTCAGACTTGCAATGCGCCAGGGCATTTGCTAAAAGTAGGGAAAACAATAGTTGTAGTAAAAGAGATGAATGGGGACACATTGCATTGCATTGTCCGGCTATTTGTGATTTCCCTTCACCCACACAGCCTCCACAGGTGAATTTTCTGATCCCTGCAGCTCAGCCCTGCAGTCTGGTTGTCTCTGAGTTTACACTTGCAGCTCTCCATCGCTCTCCAGGTCACGAACAGGGACTGCTCCAAGGTGGGGGAAAGAGCAGGTGCTAATGGGATCTGCCTGCAGTCTTGTCTGAGCAGGCTTTCCAAAACAGATCTAAGAAGTCTACAGTACTTTAAATCAAATCTGAGCCTGAAAAAGAGGAATCACTTTGAGTAGGGGGGAGAAATAAAATCTAAACCAAAAAAACTTTATTTTTTCCAAGAGTGGAAAACATATTTTACAAGAATTTTTTAACAGCTCTGCCCCAAAACCTTTTCTCTCTGCTTTCCTCCCATCTCCTTTGACCCTTGGGCTTAACCTGCATTCAAACTGGGAATCAGCAGGTTGGATTCCTGGCTGCTCAGGAGTGCAGCTCCTCCAGGCTCCGGGGACCCATCATTTCTGCATAAGTGATAACTTTCCTGCCTTTTTTACTTGGTTTTTCTCCCTTTTTTTGAGCATATCCCCATGTGATAGAGGGGCAAACATCTCCTGTATGCTCCCTTGCCTGGCGTGGTGCTGGGAGAGGGGGGAGAGAAGAGCCAGGCAGGGCAGCCCACTCCCCCTACACCCCAAAAGCCAGACCAGCATCAGGGCTTTATTGCTGTTAGATTTGACTTCTTGATCCTCGGGGTTATCTCATTTGTACATCTAAGGGCCAGAGCAGGTGTCACTGACTGCTTTGGCACCAACCAACTTCTCTTCTATACATTGATAAGCACAGGTGCCAGTCACACATGTTTTTCCCTTCCCATCTGAGTATCAGAGGAAAAGACTCCCAATTTCCTTGACAAATTTGTCAGTGGCGGCAGCCAGAAAGTCTGACCATGAAGGACACAGGGAAAACCACAGAAAAATGACATGATGGTGCTTTCTGCTGCTTCTGGGAAGATTCTGTTTTCCTCGTTCTCCGGGAAACTGATTGCAGCTGGAAGAGCTGAAAGCCTGGCTGGCAGTCAGGCCCAGGCTGCTCAGCTGGATGGGCAGCAATGGATGGCTGCCCCTGCTGCCCACTGACCCAGGACAAACAGACGTTTTGCTAAATGTCACTGACACAGCTAGCCCTCTTTCAGCAGCCTGAAATAAATCTCACTTTTCATCGTTTCTGCTCCAGCATTCCTGGTGCTGGACCCATCCTGCTCATGCAGGGCTGAGAGCATCTCACCCGTGCCCTGCTCTGCACAGCCCCCAGGGAGCCTCAGCACCAGGAGAAAAAGGAGCAAGGAACAGAAAGGAAGACTGGGGAGCTGATTCCTCATGGGGGAGCAACGTTCTGTGATTTGCAGCACGGTCAGTGGGACGTGGGACTCTGCTGTGCCCCAGAAGCTCTGTGCAGGCTGTGTTGAGTGCAGCTGGGACAGCCCAAACTCGGGGCAGGACTTTTTCAGAGCAAGCTGCCTCGGGCAGCAGCTTGAGAATCCCAAAAACCTCAGCAATCCCTCACACCAGACCAGCTCTGTGGCTTGAGCACATTTCCCAACCCACGGGGCTGGACCCTCCCCATGCAGGAAGGGCTGGCAGGATCAGACTTACAGGGGAGCAGATTCCACCCAACAAACATAACTGAGGACACCGATTGTTCCATGAGCGTTCTGAATTTTCATTTCTACCTTCATCAGCCTCTCTGCCCGCGGCTGGGCGATGGGCAGGGCTGAGGTACCCCATGCTGCAGAGCTGCAGGACACACAAGCTGCAGACACTCCTGCCTGCCAGGCCTGCCCAGTGGGGTGGGGCTGGCAGTGTTTAGGGGGTGTCGAGTATAAGATAAAAGCACTGCTACTCCTAGAGTGGTTAAATATGAAATTATTTCCCCTTAATAACATAGATGTTGCAAGGTCTGACACCAATGTATGCACATTTATCTATGTTGCAACATCCCCACAGTCGCACAAAACAAAAATTTTATTGAGCAATTTTACTCTTACACTGCCTATAGATATTAAACAAACATTTATAATGAGTGATGGTAATTAAAAACTAATTCTGGCCTTGCTTCCACCAGTCAAAACATTTTCTACTCCATGAGCTCGGATGAAACCACACCAGATCAGTGAGGCAATTTGTATTCATAGCAACACTTCTTCTCTCCCTGTTCTGTCTTCAGCTCCCTTCCATGACTGGATATTTTTCATGTGACAACATAAGCAACTTGTTTTCTCCTAAAGTCATAGATTGCACTGCAAAGAACTGAACAGGCAAAAGCCTTGCTGCCTCCAAACTGAGTGTGATAAAAAGGGAAGTGACACCCCTGAACAGGAGCTGTTCCCACAGGACAGAGGGGTCCTGTTATCTTTCCGTGCTCTCTGTAGGCAGGAGCAGCCTGGGACCGAGCAGAGGGCAGCAGAGCAAAGAGCTTCCCAACACGCAGTGGCAGAGGGCTCCCCTTGGGATCACCAAGAACATAACATAGGATCCAGCAAAAGAAACAGTAAAAACAGTTTATTTAATTTTTTTTTCCCTGACAAACTAATTAATCACTGGGGGAATCTATCAGTGTGGCATTTGATCTGGCTTTCCAGAGTTTTCGGTTTCACCTTCCATCTGTAGTAAAAACTGTCTCTGCCTTTTTATTTTCTAAAGTTTCCCCTTTTTTACTTCACCACTCCTTTCACTGACAAATAAAATATAACTTTCTACTTCCTTCATCATTACTTTGCTGCACAGCTACTGGAGAAAAGTGATACTGAAGCAAAGCTGTAACCCCAGTGGAAGTTTGGATTTCTCTATCAGAGGATAGTTCCCATTTAGGAGACAGATGGAAACAAGTCTGGTTTGTTGTACAAATACATCACAACCCATAGGCTGATGAGGTGATGAGCTTCAGTTTAATACTTTTCCCTGTGGTTATGTCACAGCACCAGATACTTGCATTTCATCTCATTGACGGAAGTGCTAAGTGTGGAGAGAAAATTCAGCATTGATAAAACAATCGCTGGTGGGTAGGAAACAAGGTGGAACACCCTGAAACGTGCCTGGCTGAATGCACAGAGAGGTTCCTGTGAGCTGACGTGCACCAGCCACAGGGTGGTGGAGATGTCTGGAAGACACAGGAAACCCAACGCACCTTTTTCTCGAGGTACTGTGTGGGCAACCACAGCAGGAAATCAGTTTCTGTTCTAAATGGTTAAAAATCTCTTTGTACTAATCAAATAAATGCAAATTATGTAATTTAGATGACTGACAGCTGTAATGGGCTGTAGAAAGATACTCTGCCAGCTTAAGTAGGATTGGGAATGCAATCAGCTCTCAGATCTGATAGAAGAGCTCACAATTGAGGTTAAAAGCACAGAGACGAGACAAGCTCCTGTTGAGTACCCATGGACTAACAGTGGTGGGGGGTTAATGGGTTATCCAAAAGAAACCTCCTATTGATATGTCCCCTCTTCTGCTCCTAAAAATTCTGAAATTGTAGGCATCTAATAACTTAGAACAATTCACAGTTCCTGATAAATTTGTCTTCTGCAGTGGAAAAGGCTTCTCCCTTCTACCCCACCTAAGATCAGCACCTGAAGGGTCCTGCCTGCAGCTGATGGAGAGCTCTGCCAACATGCTGGCACTGCGTTTCCACCCAGAGCTGTGCTGCTGGGCTGGGCTTGCAGTCGGGTTAACAGAGGCAGAGCAGAGGCTCTGGTGAAATTCCCCAGAGAAGGAGTTTCTTCTAGCAGCCTTTCCTGGTCCTGCCTTCCTCCACACTCCTGTTTGATCCACCTCTGGGCAAAGGCACACAGGCTGCTGTAAGCTGCCAGTGACAATCAAGGTCATCCTTTGACTTTGCCTTGAAATGGTGTTCCTGTGCTGAATCAGTCCCTGGGGACGTGAGTCACGCTGTGGGTGGCCTGAGATCTACAGACCCCGGAGGATGAGCAGTTCCATGTCTCTCCACCTTCCTGCCCATGCACCTTGAGGCGTGGGACTGCTGACCTTTGGGAAGCACTGCAGCTCCCAGGAGGGCGCAGCCGCCGCTGGGGTGAAGCTCAAGGAGAGGTGGAAGTGAAGGGAGCTGTTCAAGGCTTTGGCTCAGGTGGCAGAAACAGGGAGAGGGAAAGGGGGACACTGAATGAACATCAGCTCAAAAGAGATGAATAGAGCTGGATGCTGTGAGCAATCCTTTTGTCCTTGCAGAGAAGACTCCTGCTGTGATCTGTGCTACGTAACTTCTGGGGATGAAAAGCTGTATGAAAATAGTAGTTTATGCCAGAGAGGAATTACATCTTTAGCCACTCTCCTCCCCATGTACCATAAGGTCTGTTCCCTGTGTTGTTCAGGGAAATAACCATCACCCTCTGAGGACTTCACTCAAGCCTTTTTGGCTCAAGGACCATCCACAGGACACTTCTGCAATTCTAACATCCCAATATGGGTTCAACTGAAGCATTACCCTGTATTTTACAGACCCCATATACAGCAAAAGGACACCATCCTCCCCCAGCTAGCCCCACAGCACCGTTTCCCCGGGGTTTTGTAATAGAGTAAGAAAAACACTTGAAAGAGAACATATTTTATTGAGTTATCTAACATCAAATTAAGTCAGCATTTTAATGTTGTTTAATTAGTTAGTTTCAGGATTTTTGTGCACCAGTTTATAATGTTGGGAAAGGGCCTTTTACAACATTGCGCATACAAATAATAAATTGTGCAACACAGGTGTTGCTATTTATTGTAATATTTTAAGTGAAGAGGAAAACACACTGCTTGGCTTTTAATTAGGTTTATTCCAAGCAGACACAAAAATAAAAATTTACTTGTCTTTTAAGTAAATACCATCTGCAATATATTTCTATACCACAGCCTAGTGGAAAGCCTTTCTGCAGCTTGCTGTGCTTCTTCATTATCCTCTTTAGCGGAGAACGCCTGTTGATAGAGTGAAGGGAAATGGGCAGAGATGGCTGTTCACAGCATGGCTCTGACAGAGGCATGTCCCCAGCCTGAAGCACTTCCCTCACCCTCTCAGGTGTGTTTCAGGCTGGAGGTGCCCTTGGCCTGATGGCAGCAGTGCACAGCAAATGTGCCTGGGACCCCTGTCTGTGTCACTGGCCCACCATGGGACACAGAGGGAACCAGAGAATGACTTGCTCAAGCACACACACACCAGTTTTGCCATTATTTGAGTAAGGTGAAAGCTGCAAACGCTGCAGGAAGCAGCCAAAAGCACCCATTGCCTCTTTACAGCCAGCGTCTCTCAACACTCCACACAACCACGGAGGCTCTGCCTTTCGTAAAATTGTTAAGTCCGAGTGAAATAACCCCTAATACTGACTAATTGATTTTCCCATTCCCATTTTGTGTTTCCAAAGCATGAAAGACACCAATGTAAATGCCTAACGCCTGAGGAATCAGGCCACATTTGTCACTGTTTACTGCTGCACAATTTGCATGTACAAGTTTAGCCCCAGCAGCAGGGTAGAGGAGCAGGAGGCTTTGTTCCATGTCAGACCATGGCGAGTCATTCATGCCCTGGGACCAGCAGCTGTCAGGAGGGGTGAGCAGCTCCCAGGCACTGCTGGCACCAGGGCTTCTCAAACCAGCAGCCTTTGAGCTCAGCCCAAGGGCAGGGGAGCACTGGCAGGCGGCTGAAGGGCCCCTCTGCCCACGAAGGTGGCACTGTCCCCTGTCGCAGTGGCAGCTCAAGCATCCCAGAAACATCGAATCCAGACTGTGCTGCTGCAGTGCAACCCCAAAAATATCTAATCCAGACCATGCTGCTGCAGTGCAACCCCAAAACATTGAACCCAGACCATGCTGCTGCAGTGCAACCCCAAAAATATCTAATCCAGACCATGCTGCTGCAGTGCAACCCCAAAAATAGCTAAACCAGACCATGCTGCTGCAGTGCAACCCCAAAACATTGAACCCAGACCATGCTGCTGCAGTGCAACCCCAAAACATTGAACCCAGACCATGCTGCTGCAGTGCAACCCCAGCACTCAGCAGCTGAGCTTTGGCAGCACTGAAATCCCCTCGCCCTCAGCAGCGAGGCAGGCAGGCACTGACCCCTCCCTCGGGGTTCACCTGAGCTGTATTTATTGAAGTAAAACTGCTGCAAAGGAGCCCTCTCAACTCCCCCTCCCTGCCTTTGCAGTGCAACAGGAAACCAAAATATAATAAATTATCTCCCCCTGCTTTTTTTTTAATGGGGAATTTTACATCCAAAGCTCCATACCCATTATTCCTTCTGAAGTGATTTTTAAGATGTACCCAGAGCCATGCCTGAAGCCTGGTGATGGATCGAAGGGCTCTGTGCTCCCACACGTCGGACTCTGTGGGGAAGGGACACACATGGCTGTCATCATCTCCTCCTGTTGCAGCTGTAGTATCAGTTCAGCTCTAAATCAAGCAGAATCAAAACCTGGAAATATATATTTTTTAAATGTTTATTTCATCTTTTCTCCTTAGTTTTTGTTCTTGGGGAAGAGGAGGGAGGAATGGGAGGAAATTATGAACTAAAGGGTTTGTGATGCTGTCACTCAGGGTAAATAATTTTAATTCATTTTAATGATCTGCTTCTGCAATCTTGGGGATGTTGGCAGTGCTTGGGAGCATTGAGCTTCCAGCCAGTGTGGCTGAGGCACACGTGGACATCCCTCCTGCCCTGGTCCCTCTCTTCTGAAACACAGGCAGTGTCTGTGAGCCCAAGCAGCCCAGCCAGCCCCGGCACTGCTGCAGGGTCCCATGTGTGGAGTCAATTGCCCTTCCAGCCAACACCAGCCTGGGGACCAGGGGACCCTGCCTTCAGTGTCATTCACCCATCGTCAGCAACTCCTGGAGGTCAGCCCTCCTGAATTGCCACACAGCAACCTGCAGACAAAATAATTAGCTCACAGATATTTTCATTTTAAGAAATCTTGTAGTATTCCAGGTAGCTCTACTTTTCTCATCCTATTAATTTTGCTCTGGTTAAATGAAAGCTGATAAATTAGAGACTGCTGTAAGACCCAGAGAAAATTAGGTTATGTAACCTCTTTTTTATTTATTTAGCATGATATCAAAGTTGTTTCTTATCATTCTTCAGGTACATTGTGCTGAGGAATAAATTAAACTGTCTATTCAACAAAGAGGAGCTGATTTTTCTACTGCTGATTTTCACTCTCTTTCTCAATTCTCACTCTATTATTAGGGGGAAAAAATAACAAGCTTAGCCCTTCCAGCTTTGCGCATCGTGCCGTGCCATTCCTCACACGATCCAAGTGGTCCATCTATCGGGCTCTGCTCGACACAGCAAGCACCAAAGTCAAAAGTACAATGGTGTTTCTCTTTACATAATTACTTGCTGATGTTGACAAACGGAGTGGCAGCTGTGCCCTTTTTAGGGCAAGAAATCGCAGTCATGTAAATAATTTCCCTGGGTGGTTTTTCCCCCTCTCCTGCTCCTGCCTGCTCTGCTGGCACAGCCCTGGCCATGCTGAGCTCCTGGGGAGCAGCCAGGCTGGGGCTGCAGATGGGCCCTGCTCCCCAGGTGCCAAACCCCACTCCTGACGGTTTCTGCTGTGTCCTGGGTTGCTGCCACTGCAAAGTGGGCTCAGTTTTTATATGTAGTGATGGGAAGAGATGGCAGAGACCTCTACGCTCCCAAAACTGAAAGGAAGGAAGGAGGGGAAGGGGGAGGGTAGCTGGAGACAGAGCTACCTCTTGGGAAAGCCAGCAGGGCTGTGTGGTTCGGTGGGTTATGGCCCCGTCTGGATTCAGGGGGCAGCGCCAAGCGCAGCAGGACGGGCAGCATTCAGCCACCTCTGCCTGGCGCTCAGGGGAAAAGCTCAGAGCTCTGGCCAGGCTGGGTCTCTGCTTGAAGAATCCATCAAGGAAAGCCAGGAACCAGCAGGGAGCAGGGTTTGGGGTGCCACTGAGATGTCCCCACAGTGCTGTTCCCTGTGCCTGCAGGCTGAGCAGTCTGACCCCTCTGCCCTGCTTCCCCCAGCCACCCCGAGCAGCGTGACTGGGGCACGAGAGCCCTGTCAGTCTGAACCCTGATTCATGTGCAAAGCACAAAAGCACAAAAAGCCCCTAAGAAAATCCACCTCTGCCTCTCGGAATTCACAGTCAGCAGAGCAGGTCTCCCAGAGACTACACTGTTTCTGGGGAAGGTGGCAGCACAGCCAAAGGTGACTTGCTCAAGGTCACCAGCCCAGTGCTTACTGGTGGTTGCAACCACCACAAATTTAGTGTGGTATCTGTCATGTTATGGCTCCATTTCACCCAGGGCCAGCGAGGGCAGCAGTGTCTCAAATCCCCCATGCAGGCACGGGGAGAAGCTGGGCTCCTCAGGGGCAGGTTGCTGTCTGCTGCCCACACACAGATGTGTGATGCTGCTCAGACCAAGGTGTGTGGCAAAGCACGCAAATCCCAGGGAGCAGGGGCAGCGGGAGGTATTGCTGCCTTTCAGCTGGTTTTAGAATTATGAGGCACACATGGTTAAAGGGGTAAAAGGGTTTTACCTCGGTATTTTAATAGGATCCTAGGTGCACAGCTCTTCAAAGGCAGAACACGCCGAGACTCACACCATGTATAACGTGTATACAATTTTTATAGATCTTACAAATTAGCATATCAGTCCAGAATCCCCAATAAGAAACTTAATAAATGAAGCAATGTCTCCTTATTCTAAAGAACCCCCCCCAAAATGAGGCTAGAGCCCAGTTTACAAAATATGTTCCAGAGAGAAGGCTTCAACCAAGGCCAAAACCTCAAATTTTTGATAGCATAGGGCTCTCTGCCCTCCTACTGTGGACATTTGGTCTTTCTGCCTTGCAGAGCCCCAAAACTAAGCTAGAAGATCAGACTACGAAAATTACAAGCATGTAGGTTAAGGGTAAAGAAAAATATAAAGGGTACAGAAATATATAAAAGGAGTATATAAAACATATAAAACGGTATATAAAAAAAGAAAAAGCAAAAATCACCAGGCATCAGTATGGACCCCTGTGTGGAGGTACACGGGGGGATGTCTCTCCCTGGGCACTGCAGGGCATGGGCAGGGCTGTCCCACAGCAAAGCACTGCAAATATGTGACTGTTGGAATAACTCCTTGGGACCTGACCCAGCAAATAGATGAGCAATTGCTGAAAGGCCCCGAGGTTCAGCTCCTGAGCTAATGCTCTAACTGTCTGTGTTAATCTCAATTAGGCAGAAAAGTCTATACTTATTATAATTGCCAGCTTTCTATTTTATGTGTGTAAGGGCAAGAGAGAAGTCAAGTAAATGTGTGGGTGACACTGCTGAGAGAAAGTGCAGAACACACAGACACAAAAGCCCTTTTGTCCTTTTTTTTTTAATTAAAAAGGGCTGGTATGACATCAGGGCTCCTGAATATGTCAAGAATCTGCCTTCACTGGGTGCCATGGTGCTGTTCCAGAAACACCAGAGACAGCAGAAGGTGCCATGAAGGTCTCACCAACCTAGAACCTTCCAGCATTAAGCTGGAGGAGAGATGATGTCTAATTGTGAAGCCAAGGGAATGAAAAGAAACTGGGGTGGGGGAGAGGGACTGGGGCACAAGGCAGGTGGCAAAATAAAACTGAATTGTTGAGGAAGGGAGGAAAGGAGGAAGGGGAGAAGCCAGTTGTACCTCAGCCCAAGATAAATGATTGCAGGAAATTTTTCCCAGAGCATAGCAATGAAATATAATAGGACAGAAACACTTCCTGTATCTGTGGGTGTTTACATGTGCTTTGGGGCATCAATGCAGTGAGAAATGGCACTAACAGGTAGAGATTTTCAGTATGACTTTCTTATCCTGCTTCTTCTTCACACCTACTGGCCTGAAAATGGCAGTTCACCGGTTCAGATTTCACCATTAGCTTTGAAAGTTATCAGGTTCATGCTTATATAAAGGCTATGAAAGACTTCAGTTCTTCTGTTTAAATCAAAAATAAAATCAATCCTTTCATTTCCTTTTCTTTTCTTTTTTTTTTCTTTTTTTAAATGACAACAAAACTGTGAACACAGGTAGGAAAATAATTGATGCATTCTAAGAAACTGTCAGGTGTGAAAAATGTTGAAGGCTCAACAACCCTAGTAATGCTATGAGAAGGTGTTAGACAGCAGATTTATGTAGCAGCACCTGCACGGCACAAGATATATATGACAGAAATTAAGACAACAAAATTCTGTGCAACCACTCCAATTTTTTTTTTCCTTCTAGAATCAGTGCTGAAGCCCAGCAGCTGGCAGAGGGGTAAGGGGAAGGTCCAGGTCCACCTAGGCAGAGCACCTCACAGCAGTCAGAACCCCCCTGACAGTCCCACAGGGTTTTTGGGAGCACATCTGCAAGTGGCAATAAAAGGGCAGGGCTGTCTCATCCCAAAGACAAGGGAGTTCCTATAGTTGTGCTCCTTTGTGACTCTGAACATGAGCACCCCAAAAAAGTCGGGTTCTACTTGTTTTCCAGTATTTGTAACCAAGCTTAAAGAGCTGGGGGCACTTTTCAGAAATGATCTATCTGCGCTGGCTGTGGTGCTCCCAGAGGAGCTGTTACGGTGATTACCTCTTGCCCTCTCCCTACCCCCAACACTGTCCTTTATCATGAGCTGCATGGTGTCCTGCCCTCCTCAGGTTTCGGGAAAAGACACTTTGTCCATCCAGCTGTGAATAAGCCCACTGAAGAGTATCTGCCATGTCAGTCTATAGATAAAGCACTGTGACAGAAAAACAAACTTTTCTGTAATAGCCTGGGGTTTTTTTCTTTTAATCAAAAGCAAAACAAAACCCCTGAAATGCATCAATTTCCCATTAGAACTGAAAATGTACTGACATCCTACGATATTGCCTTTACATTTCACTGTTCTACTGACATTTCAGAAGTTTAAAATGAAAAATTAGCTTTCAAAAAGCAGGATCTTCTTGATTAGAAAAATTTGTTGAAACTGTAATGGAAAGATCAGAACAACTTCATTAGTCTTCATTAAATAAAATAAATGTTATTTCTATTCCCTTCACATAAAATCATATATTACAACTATTAATATTGCAGAGACGTTTCTTTTGTCCCAGCATTTAATGTATAAAGCTGCAAACCTTTTTGCATGAAAAACAACTTCTGATCACTAGAATGACATGCAGTTCATCTTTTTTACGTTCATTAATTTTCTGTAAATAGAGCACAGTCGCTTTGCATTGTTTGCACTAATGGAGAGCTCAGAGCAGTTTACCCTGTTACTACTTATCATTCATTTGGGTGATAATTTTAAAAAGCTTTTAAATTAAAATGATAAAGATGGTTAGGGGGAAAGATACAGCCTTTCAGAATGTTTCAAGCATGATAGATTATCCCAGCAAAAAAAGATGGTTCTCATTTAAGGAATGTGGCAGAGCTGGCTGCACCTCGAGCAATTGCATCTCAAGCAATTTTTCAAGCCCCCCACCTTGTTTTAGGCGTCTTGCCTAAATCCATTGTGGAGCATAATTGCACCAACTCCTGCCTGAGTCCCCCCAGGGGCTCAGCCTCACCCAGCAGGTCCCAGGACACCTGCGAGCACAGAGGGGTGGCTTCACCCTGGCGAAGCTGTGACGAGTGACCCAGGCAGCTGCCACCAGCGCAGGGGTGGTGACACCTGCGGGTGAAGCCAGCCCAGCCCTCAGCCTGTGCCAGGGCAGCACTCAGGGCAGGAGTTGGCACAAGGTACAGACCCAGGCACACTCGGTACCACATTGCACCTCCTTTGTGCAGGGCCTCCTCGGGAAAAACGCCTGAGTTTGTGATGAGAGCATTGCAGCCAAGGCACTGAGGGCACAAGGCACCCCTGCTCCCTGGGCTGCCACCCTTCTGCAACGCTCACATGTTGAGGAGGAAGAAATAGGAAAATCTTATAGAAATTATTACCTGGCAAAAGATGCTGAAAATATAGAAATTACAAGCGAGATTGAAATGAAGACAAGTTCTGAGATATCAAACCTCAGTTACTGAACGACTGAGAAAACAATGGTATGGCCACTGAAGGCTCACCACCCCCCCAATAGAAAAATACCCCACGTTGATTAGACTATAGTCCCTGCTTGCTCCAGGTCCAGGTCAGAGCAGACCCTACCAACTCAAGCAGAGAGTACAAAAAGCAGTTTTAAGAGTTTAAAATGTAACATCATATGGTAATACGAGGATGCTCATAGGCTGTATGTAAATGCTATAGAATTTGTATCTTGTTCTAGATTGGTTAGTGAAAATTAGAATATTCAGCACAGAACATGATTTATTGTATTGTAAGCAGCAACCTCGGGACCCTTACCCTTCTATTCTGTATTCTGTATTCACATCCCTTACCCCATTCCCTTTCCCATATCCTGTATTTCTCTCTCACCTCCCTTATCTGCCTGGGGCTGTCTTGCAGCTCCTGGCAGATCCTTACCCCCACACTCTTTATCACAATAAACCTCATGCTCTAAGACCAGAATCCAGAGATCTCTGTCTCCGTCCAAACCGCATCCACACACCACAGAGGCCATCCAACAGGCGCCCAGATTTCTACACTCACAGACACCTCCAGCCCCAGCTTCAATGTGGGCACTCTGCACCGAGTCCTGGTGCAGTGGGAACTCCTCAGTCCCAGCAGGGCTGGTGGCAGTGAGCAGCTGGGACAGCAGCTGTGGGAATGAGTGCTCCTCTGGGGAGCTGCTCCTCAGATCAAGCTTTTGGGGTTTTTTTCTTTTTAAAGAGACTTCTATGTTTCTGGCAATAATCGTTAATTTGTGTTGCTATCTAGGTGCCCAGATAACAGCCAGGCACTTTTTGAAGGTGAAATCTTGCTTAAAATAATAGAAGAAGAGATGACAAGTTCCCAGCACACAGCCAGGCAGGTGAGCCTGTTCTGCCATGGCAGGAGCAAAGCCATGGATCCAAGAGGCTGATCTAATTAGATCTAGATTAGAGTAGTTTGTTTGTTTGTTTGTTTGTTTGTTTGTTTGTTTGTTTGTTTGTTTGTTTGTAGCTCTGTGACAGTGTCAGTCTGACATGTTAACTCCTCAATTAGCATCTCCCTCTATTCCTACCAGGGCTTTGGTTGCCTACCAAAGGGATTTGGGATGGGTAGGAAAACCTGACCAGCTCTGGGGAATGGTTTAATTTCCTCTCACTAATCTGGTTAGGGGCTGTGAGTCAAGAAGGATAAGAAAAGGCAGAAATAACCCAGAACAGCTGCCCTGAGAGGCAGCTCATCCAACTATGGAGGGAGCCTGAAAGCCTGGCTAACTTAGACATAGACTTTGTGGGTCTAAAAAAATAAACCACAAAGCAGCCAACGCTTCCATTCCCCCCTTGAGCAGTCCCTCTGAGCCCTCCCAAAGTATTGGCATCAGCTCTGCTACTGAAATCAGACCAGGGGCCTCCACCTGAGATGCAGAAGTGAACACCTCAGCCCTGCCAGCAGGTCCAGCCCTGCAGCCCGATGGCCACCATGCAGAGGAAAGTAGGGGCAAACCCTATTGCACTGAACTTGGCTTGTATGCCCCACTCAATATCCTTTAAATATTCATTTTTCCAAGCTTTCCTGCCCGTTGACCAGGACACCTTGTTCTTATGGTCGCTCAGATTACTCGTCCAAATTTCCATCATCTCTCCATCAGCACTGTTATCTCACTACCATGATTGTATTGTTATTATTTTAGCATAGCTTGGCAATTACTTAACAACAAATAAATCAACTCCAGCAGGCAACCCAAACAAGCCTCATTTAATAAAGTATCTTTTGTTTTCCTTGTATCTTTTGTTCTTTTTTTTCCTGCTAATACATGCAAGACTGCTGCAATTTCCTCTGGGTGATAGGCCTGCTTTGACTAAACTTCCCAGGCTTGTATGTTGCTAAATTTAATAACAAACATTTAAAAATAAAACAGTCTAGTCAGTAGCATGTCCCCTTGTCATCTATAGATGCTGGGAGATGCCCTCGTGATCCTGAAGCAGCCAACACCAAGCACCATGCAGTCAGCTGTGGAAAACCTTTTATACTTAGGTTAGATTCCAAAATCATGGGCCATTCCAGCATCTGGATGATGAGGATGCTTCCATGCATTATGTGGTCAGTGAGGCACTACTATAAACTATAAACCTAATGTAAATTTCATACACAGTCATTTGAAAACTGCTATTCTGTGAGCTGGGCAAGGACAGAGGATTTGGTCAACATTCCTCGTTTTTTTCAGAAAATACTGAGACTATCTTCAGACTAAAAGCAGGTCAGAGTTCATTATCCAACATCTCCAAATCCAACTCCTTGCACTCATTGTTTCAGCAGATTTAATAATGTGTTTCCATAGAAAAATGCAAAGATACTTCTCAGCAGTAATACAGTGAGAAAAACTGCATATTATTTGGTATCAGTTGTAAATGGAGTTCATCACAAAGCACTCAGGAGTGGGTTTTGCTCACAGTATTAGATTTGGGCAATGGCATATGGCATATCAAGTGATTAAGGCTCTAAACTGTACAGTTAAGGCTTGCCCATAATGAAATTCTTGAGAATTTCACAATTAATGGGAGAATTGGGCCTCTCATAATCTCCTTAAGTAGAATATATCATGTGTCGTGATCAGCTCTGCCACAAACAAGCTGTCTGGGCATTTGAGTGCCCTCGGAGCCCCGAGGGACCTGGAAGACACAGGGAGGGTCCCTCCTCCTGCTGGCACAAACAGAGCCAGGGGCCATGGGCAGAGCCAGCCAAACCCTGGAGCTGAGCAGGGCGAGCTCCCCGTGCCCCCCAGAGCCCCCAGCACTGTGTTTGCTCTACACAGCAGGAGTTTGTCATCCTGGGTTTGTGCGCTCCTTAAAATTCCGTGCGAACGCCTCCATCCCTGGAGCCGCTCAGCCACATCCTGCTTTTTCTTCTCACCAGCAACTTATAAATTCCTGAAAATAAGGAATTTTAATGGGAGTGCTGATTCAGCCTGAACTTTGCTGTACCAGCACAGAGCGCATTGAAAAGATAAAATAAAAGGACTTTACAAACTCCAGCTCTGTGTGCCTGATGGTTTCCTCTAGGGAACAACCTGGCAAGCTATCTGACAATACACATCCAGAGAAGCTCTCGGTTTGCCTGTGTGCTGTGCATGCCAATGAGCTCGGGAATAAACAACCCATGCACCAAAGTGGTGTATTATTTATGCATCATCACATCCGTCTATATAGAAAACCAGCCCCAAATTAAAAAAAGCAGGTGTCAATATTGCCTACGTGCTGCTTCACAGGGAGAAGACTTGAGGGAAGAAGGCAAAATTTCCATAATAAGGGCTTTTTTCGTCCTATCAACATAAACAAAAAGCTTGTGCCACTGGAGCAATGTTTATGCTAGCAAATACCCTGAGGTGTTTCACAGAAATCAACCTGCAGAGAAAAATCACCTAAGATAATAAAAATTCTGCTGGTCCTCAACTCAAGGCCAGGCCTTGCTGCATGTTTGGGGTGAGGGGTGAGAAGAATGACAGGTCAACTCTTTTAATGTTTTGGAGTGCACCTGATGAAATGATGTCCTCTGAGCCCTGATTGCCACACTGGTCACAGCTTGGCTCGATCGAATTCAAGGACAAGAGCAGTTGCAGGAGGGAAGGTGAGTGGAATTGGCTGCAAGCTGCAGGAATATGTGTTTGGAGGAAACTTCTGCAGCAGTGAGAGCTTGGAGAGGACCACTCATTCAGAAACCAAATGACTTGGCAGGTAATTTTCCACCACCTGTGGTTCCCAGCTTTTGCTGCAACACAGCCAGGCCAGGGCATGGCAGCCTGGACAGAAATGTCCTCCCTGGCTCCGTGCCCTGAGGAGTTTCATGCCCTGGAGCACAAAATTATGGTTTCCCTGTAAAACTGAGCAGGGTAAAACCTTGTGGCTCTATAAAACCAGGCAGTGAATGAAGCAAGGGGTTGTCTGTGATGATGGTAATTTGTGTGGCTCTTCTGCATCTCAGCCAGGGGTCTGGTCAAAGCAAGTAAAGAAATCAGTCAGCCTTAATTTTAACATTAAAATTTTCTAATCTAAGTTTTGCTTTAATTTTCACCTAAAGCCCTTGAGCTCTGATCACTCTGTAGTTCTTTCTTTTAGCTGCCCTTTAACCTTCCTTCCACCCTGCCTCAAAAATCACAGTGAAGTCAAACCTCCACTGTGCAGGAAGGTTGGGCAATTCATTCTGGTTATGAACAACCCTGAGATCACTCTGAGCTGGAGCCACCACAGGGAGCTCATGCTTCTGCTTCATGATGCTCACTGTGCCAGAAAGAGTCAGGAGAACCCTGACACTCCAAGAAAAGAGGTTTGATCATCTCTCCTTAGCTCACCCCCAAATATATCTGGTTTCTGAGTAGAATGGTGATGAGAGGGTCATGGCAGGAGAGAGCTCTCATGGGGCTTCTGACACTGCTGGAAATAGCATCAGCCTTGCCTTCTGCCACACCATAACTGAAAACCTCAGAAGGATGTGTGTGACCAGAATCCTTTCCAAGTCCACAACAAGTCCAAACACCCCTGAAACCCCACAGACCCTTTAACCATTGGCCTTAGCACTTGTGATGTCCATGAAAATTCCTGAGCAGGCTGTCTATCCATGGTACAGAGCTCAGGATGGTGTTCCCTGGGGTCTGAGGTAATGAAGCCTTAAGCCACTCTGTGCTACTGGAAAGAGCTGGCAGAGAGCAGAGCAGTAGGAAGCAGCTGACAAGACTAAATCTTCTCTGACCAAGAAGTGATGGTGTCTCTGGAGAGCCAGCTCAGACAACTGCTGCAGGTTTTGTGTGGTCATTCAACACTGTAAATCTCAGAAGGGTTCTGATCACACACATCCTTCTGAGGTTTTCAGTTATGGTGTGGCAGAAGGCAAGGCTGGTGCTATTTCAAACAGTGTCAGAAGCCCCATGAGAGCTCTCTCCTGCCAGGACCCTCTCATCACCATTCTACACAGAAACATGATATATTTGGGGGTGAGCTAAGGAGAAATGATCAAAACTCCTTTCAAACTTCAAACTTGGTTTTTTGTACCAATTACGAATGAGGATTGAAGTTGGCTTTTGTTTTATTGATTGAAAAAGGGAGTGATGGATAAAACATTGGGAAGGACGTGAGATTTTTGCAGAGGTGCTCAGATACGATTGATTCATATCACTGAGATTTAGAAGGCTAAAGAAAATCCATACAAAGGATAGGGAGGGGTTTTCAGATCTCAGGCAATATCAAGGCCACAAATGCACTACTGCTTTTTGAACATGAAAAAACACATACATTGTAAGAAGCCTTTGGACTCAAGCATTGTTAGCTGAACTACTCTTATAATAGATTTTAGACTTCCCCTCACAGTATCTGTCCTTCATTTCATCATCCTTTTCATTGTAACTTAAGAAAAGCAAGAAGCAGGAAATTCACAACTTATAGCCCTGCCATTCACTGTTCTTTGTAACATCTTCCAAGTACATCTGTTTATTCAGAAAGAAAAAGAGACTTTTGATAGTCAGTAAAAGGTAGAAAACCCTCTTGTTAGACAGTCCTGGTCCTTAGGCCAGGTTTGTACCAAGGACTGACCAGTTCCTGGGGGTCTTATCAGCAATCAGATATAAATCCCAACCAGATCCAGATCCTGACCAGCTCCAGCTTTAAATCCAAATCTCTCACAGGCTTATGACTTTATGTTTTCTTACGTGAGTGCCTATCACTTTTGAAGGGGTTGGGGTGCGTGTGTGTGTGTGTGTGTATACACACATATATATATATACATCAAGAGACCAGAATTTCTTTGTGCAGTCCTTTCCCAGCACCACTGGACTCTCACACCCACACACCCCAGGACCTGAGCCAGCAACACCCACTGTGCAGCTGTGTGCAGGTACACACTGAGCCCCCACTGCTCGTGGGTTTGCTGTGGCAGGGCTGCGTCACACCTGCCTTTTCTTTTGATGAAGTTTTTCAGCCAGCCAAGTTTTAGGATAAATTTGATTTTCTGCAAGTCTGCTATTTGGCCAATCCTCCTCCCCTCCCTGTGGCCCCTGGAGGTGTGTGCCAACACCAGGCAACTTTGGAGAGAAAGGAAAGTGTTTCATAATGTTTCTCTAGGGCTGGATTCACAAGTTAGTTGCACAGTTCCTCAGCAGTTCTCAATAGCTATTTATAACTAAAATTCAGAAGTTAAATCCAATTTACAGTGCAGTGCAATTCTAGGACAGGTAAAATTGGCTGGATGGGTCTTGCTCCAGCTGCTAGGCTGAAATTTGAGACTATGTCTAAGCTGAGTAAAACAATGACATTTATCTCTGTAGGCGTCATTTCTACTTATGACCTTTGAGGTTTCCTTGGCTGAGACATGTGGGACTCAGGCTGCCCACAGCAAGCTGCCAGCTGATCCTTCCACGCTGATTTCTGCAGCAATTCAGTGCCACCAGCTCTGAGAATCCCAAAGCATTTCCCTGCCTTTGCTGAGAGCACAGCAATGGCAGAACCCATTGACCAACAGGCAGTACCACAGGCATCCTCCCACTACTTTTGATCCTCTCTCCACAGAAACTCCCTTCAGATGGTTTCCAGCTTTTCTGCTGCTCACTTCCTTTTAACTACATCCCTCAACATCAATAAAAAAAGTGTTGACAAGTGTGATAAAATTAACATGTCCAGAAAATGCCTGAGAATATGCTACTTTCCTTAGTCTCTAATAATAAAATTAAAACCTCAGATGGTTTCATCCTTTCCAACACATTTAGATTGTAGTTCTTTTCCCACTTCCTTGGCTAAGATACAAGGCAGATGATGTTCAGTTTGGGTGATAAGGAACCAAAAAGGAGTTGTTTTTCTGCTGCTGGCAGTCTGGCAGTCACTGCAGCCCCACGGGGGGAGCTTTCCTCTTCCCACATCTCTGGAGAAATGCCCACGATATGGAGCTCTCCCATTCCAGGGGCTGCAGGAGCCTTTGGGGGCACAGCAACTTTGCAGGTAGGCAGCACGTGCCTGAAAAGGAATCACAGCAATCCCCAAATTCTTCCAGAGGATCTGGGGAGGGCAGCACCCGCTCAGGTTCCAGGGTGTTGCACCCCTGCCCATACCCCAGGGACTCCCAGCTGGCTGCCCACGCTCTTGCAGCACTTGTCAGCCTCCCCCACAGCTCAGCATCTTTCACTCCAATACTTATTTGCACTATCTACCAGCTCTGACTACTTAAAGCAATCAGAGATTTACATCAGGAGACTTTAAATATAGAAGTAATTTTGTGTCAACTCTTGCTTTTATTGCAGGAAGGAGAAGGGAGGGAAAAGCCTTTCTTTTTTTAGACTTGGCAGGAAACAAGCAGTTAAATAAGTGAATACTATAAAATGAAAATCTCATAGTGATTACAAATATGAAAGGAGTGAACACCAAACCGAAGCAGCCGTTTAATCAAGATAAAGTACAGAAATCCAGCAATTGGCCTCTTTCCATGATCCTGTAGAGATGTGCAGAGGAGGCAGCTCGATGCAGCATCACCAGCCTCGGCTGCTCAGCTGCTGAGTGCCCAAACCCCAAAGCCTCCCACCCCCTGCAGCTTTCCACATGCAAAATTCCCCGCTTTATGGATCACCTTTGATGTGAAGTGGCTTTAATTATTCAAGAACTGAACTAAAGATGAAAAAGTAATTGCATTTTAATTGCTCTAATAATGGTAGGAAGCTGCACTGTGACTTAAATACTGAAAGGTGAAGATAAAGACTGCTCGTTAAAATGCTTCTCATACAGCTTCCTTGTATTTTGTGCCTGTCTTCCCTCACTCCATAAACAGTCACACCAGTGTATGCCGGGTTTATTCCTAAATGCCTGAGATGGTTTGGTCTGTTAGACAGTGATATCTGCAAATTGGAGCTTTTTACCATAAGCAATTTTAAGGTTGAGGGATTCTCTTGTAATGTACCAATACCAGACTTCTCAGCTTGAGATATTTGCTTACCCCAAGCATCCACAGCCTGGGCAATTGCAGGAAACAGGTGACGGTAGGGGGAGGCTGCAGGGGTGATGTTGTTATAGGGTGGGGAAATGCCATTGTCCAGCAGGCAGCTCTGACACACAGCACGGCTCTGGTGGCCGCTGCCATGGGGAAGCCAGCACTGGGTTTCCTTGTGAGGTACAACTGGCACACAAAATCCCTGAGACCTTGGAATTGGAGGGCAGGGCATTAAAGAGGATTTGTTTTCTCCTTGCTGTTGTTTGTGTGCCTGCTATTCAAAAGTGTGGGTGGGGAAAAATCCCACCAACCAGACACATCCATGGGGAGAAACCTTGCCAGGCAGCTCTGGTGAGGCAGCTGCAAGTCCTGATCCAGGCTGACACTAACAGCACTTTGGAAATTAGTGTGAAAGTCACTGCTTGATACCTGTGTGTCACCTCTGAGTGTCTCAGTCGATTGTTTCTCCTTCTGCACGAGGAAGTTTTCTGCTTTTGTTGCCATGGCTGTCACAACAGCAGCTTTAATTCCTCACACCAGCCTCCCACCACCAACCCGAGCGCTCTGCCCTGCACATCATTCCTTCTGGGACTGCACCAGCCGGCAGGATGGAGTCAGACAGAGCGAGCTCAGGAAGGGAAAAGATGCGAGTGGAATACAGAGTGAGGCTATTGACTGAGTGTGCCAGCCACGGGCTGGAGCCGGCTCCAGATGTGAGCTGAGCAATAACGAAACCCTTACACTTTATCACCTTTTAAAGTACACGGAGGGATGTCCAAACCATTGCTTTCAGTGACTGATTTCAGGCAGTCATTAGCCTCATACAGGGAGAATGACACACATAAATACATGGGCAAGACTCCTGTGAGCAGGAGAAAAGTTATCAAAAGGATTTTTAAGAAACGATGTAATGTATAGGTGGAAGTGAACATCACTCTCTTTTTCTATTTCTCCTTTCTTTCAATGGCTATGATGCTCAGCACGAGTTCAGTGGTGATGGAGGTTATGCAGCATTTCCATAAGCAGTCCGAAGAGAAGTCCTGATGTTACAAAAATGTTATTATTGGGGGAGTTTATTTATGCCAGAAGAATTAATAATTCGAATTACAAATCAAAATGGACACAAATTTTCCCATTACCTTGACTAAGATACAAGGCAGATGATGTTCAGTTTGGGTGATAAGGAACCAAAAAGGAGTTGTTTTTCTGCTGCTGGCAGTCTGGCAGTCACTGCAGCCCCACGGGGGGAGCTTTCCTCTTCCCACATCTCTGGAGAAATGCCCACGACATGGAGCTCTCCCATTCCAGGGGCTGCAGGAGCCTTTGGGGGCACAGCACCTTTGAAGGTAGGCAGCACAAAGCTAACTGCTAATTTAAATCAAAGTGAAAATAAACCAGATATTGGCTATGTGTCAGCAGAACCTCTGCTCTGCTGCAGGTTGGACAGACCCAGATGCCCCCAGGAACAAAAAAGACAGGAACTGTAAGTCATAATGTGGACCCCTCAGGTGTCCGGGAGACTTTCAGCCCTGGTGTGCTGTTCCCCCTCACTGCAAATCTGAAAGTGAGTGACATGAAGCTTATTGAGAAAAGCTTTTACTAAGTTAAAGGCAAGAGTAAACATTATAGACACTCTTTAGCCTCATGTAACGGGAATATCTCCATAGTTAGGGCTGAATTGCAACTGGCATTCAAAAGCAGGAAGAAATTACTGTAGTTCACATTTCCATGAATGAAAATCATCTAATGAATTAGCATATGTTGCTGTGAGACAATTTCCCATTTCAGAGGAAGCCAAATTTTGAGCACAAGGCTTTAAAAATAAAATATCTTCCATTTTTTGCAGAAATACTCCCAAATGTTCCCTCCTTAAAAGGTTCTCTATCTTCCCTGAATGCCACTGGGGAGTCCTGCCCAGGGGAACCCCCTGACTCCTGCTGCAATATGGAAATCTTGTCCAGCCCCCCAACTTCTTTCTGAGCAGGGGAAGCCCTGAGGAACTCTTTGAGGGCATGAGAACAGGAGCATGCAGCTGTCCTGGGGAAAGTGATGTGAAAGCAGCCACACAGGGAGAGCTGAAGCCCCCCACGAGCAGAGGGGCAGGCAGAGCAGCACACCCAGAAATGTCACCACATTTCCCCTCAGGAAGCCTGGTGCCCCACAAGGCAGTGATGCTCTATGCATGAAGCATCCCATAACTGATTTAGCGCTGGCTGCAGCTCCAAACTCCTCAGGCAGGAGCCAGCACAGCCCTTGGCAGCCCGGGGTGCTGGGAGCTGCTCCGGGCTGGGAGGGCTCACAGGAGCTCCCCTCGCTCCTGCCCTGCTGCAGCCTCGTGCTCTGCTCCTGCCAGGATAGTTCTGCGACCATAGGATACATCAGACCTGATAACACATCAATACTCTATAGATGAGAAGGAAATTAAGTTGATCAGAAGGATGGAGCACCTCTCCCGTGAGGAAAGGCTGGGAGAATTGGGATTGCTCCGCCTGGAAAAGAGATGGCTTAGGGGTGTCCTGATTGTGTCTTTCCAGTACCTGGAGAGAGAAAGAGAGAGAAAGAGGGACTATTTACAAGAGCCTGGAGTGACAGGACAAGGGAGAATGGCTACAAACTGAGAGTAAATTCAGATTAGATATTAGGAAAAAATTCTTTATTGTGAGGATGGTGAGGTCCTGGCAGAGGTTGCCCAGAGAAGCTGTGGCTGCCCCTGGATCCCTGGAAATGTCCAAGGCCAGGTTGGATGTGGCTCTGAACAATCAGGTCTAGTGGAAAGTGTCCCAGCCCATGCCAGGCATTGGAATGAGATGGTCTTTATGGTCCCTTCCAACCCAAATCATTCCACAATTCTTTGATTCTCTGAAAGAGGGGAGACGTTGCCAATGGCCACATGATCTTGAAACCCCAACCCATGCTTGTCCTCCTGCATCAAACTTAGCACCCCAAGAAATACCTCTGCCACTGATTTAAAGATGCTTTGGGGACAGGCACGATTTTATCTCTCTACATGTGGTTTAGACCCTGTGGCTGGCCAGATAAAGATAAAAGCCACTCATGTGCTGTGAGAGCATTTTTTTTCTCTGAAGTATTTTTCATAACAACCTTAAATGACAAATGACCTGTTGTAATTGCACCATTTTCCCAGTCACCTCAAGAAAGGATTCTGGTGTGATCCAGCACAGCTGAAAACCTGGACTCAGTCTCACAAAAAACGACTTTTTTTACAAGGTATTTGTGCTTCCTGCTCCTTCTTCAAATACAAGTGAAACAAATACCTTATTGTTACCATTAAAAATTCAGCACCTATATTGTTTAAGCCATATATTATGAACAAAGTGCTAACATATTTTAAAGTAATGGAACAAGCACAGTGTCTAACAGTGAGGCCATTGCACTGTTCTTGCCAACTGGAGTAGAAGGATAAAATTATAGTTGTGACAGGGGACATCACTCAATTTGAATATCAGCACTATTAAACAGGAAATAGGGACTGTATCAGCTCTACAACACCTCTGATAAGTAAGCCGAGGAAATTGTTTTGTAGGGTCAGTAGTAAAAAACAGAGTAAAACAATTCTCTCATTGCTGCCTTTATGGAAAGCTCCAGAAGTAATGTGCATTTACAAGAAAATTTAACTGAGTCTATGGAAGTCTATTCCATGAGAATTTTCCTTTCTTCCATGGTAGTTGTTTGGGTTTTCTTTTTGGTTTCAGATTATGAAAATGATTATTCAGAGGGGAAAATAGGATCGTACAGATGCCACTCTGCAAACAGTAATTTTCAGAGGAGTAAAACATTATCATCAGAGAACATGGCAATTTGATTTACAAGTGAGCAGACATGGAAATGTGACAACAAGAAAATAGAGACAAGCTCTGAACCCACCTGTGGCTCTGCCGTGGCTGATGGTGAGGAGGATCTTGCTGTGCTGAGCAGCTCCTGCAGGCCCTGGCAGAGGACACCAAGGTCTCTAACAGGGTAACCACAGCAGGGTTGAAATCACCCCCAGATTGCCCTTGGCTAAAGAAAGCTTCCTTGAGGCTACACAGCCTCTGCTAAAAGATAGTTCAAAGGGTTCTATGTTACACCAAAACTCCCTAAGTTCAGCTAAACCATCTTGAGAGAAGTTTAAGACTCTTTCTAGAACGTTCTTCACCTCATCCATTTCCATTTCTAAGGCAGAGACCCTTCCAAAGCCCGTTCCAAGCTCAGCCTCAGCTGGTGACCCTGCTCTGCAGCTCACACACCAGCCTGAGGCCTCCTCTCAGCCCATCCACAGGCAATTTCAGCACAGGCACAGGGACAACTTCCGCAGGAAGCATCATCAGACTGTCAGTGGCCTCATTAAGCAGAGGGCACCTCGGTCCCCAAGCAGGGGAGCAACACATGGGCCATTAACAAAGCCAGGGCTGCCCAGGACACCGCAGGGTTCGGGCAGGGGGAGCCCCACTGCACTGGCAAAGGAACCGGCAGAGAGCAAGAAGGTTAATTAGTTCATACCTTAATTAATTTGCCGTTCCTAATGGATGTTACAGATACAGTCCCGAAGCCTTGCTTATCTGACAGGGTAAATTTATTATGTGTCAAATGGGCAGCATATGTTTCCCCAGGCAGCTGTGCCCAGGTGTGCACAGACAGAGCTCCCGAGAGCTGTGCCAAACTGGGAGAAGAAATTCAGGTCTCCAAGGCTCATCCTCTCCTATTCAGACTGGCCATTAATCCAGCCTGACAGGCATCTCTACATGGGACTGGGGGTGCTCTGTGTGTGCTTGTTTGCCTGTGTGTGCACACTGCTGGGGTTTCTTGTTGCTGCTGGAAACTGTCGTGTTCGAGTCTGCCACCTTCTCTTCCATTCCGCTCCCTGTTTTGCAGCAGAGGGAAGGAGTTGCTCACCACCTGCAGTGAATCCTGACCCTGGGCAGAGCTGCTGATTCTGATTCTGCTGATCCCTTCCCACACTGGGCTGCCAGGACCAGTGCTCTCCTGCCAGTCAGACCACAGCTCCACTGTCTGCCCTGACTGCCACCCTCCCAAAGCACAGGCACTCGCTTCGTTTGAAGCACGAGAGGCATCTCACTGAGCATGAAGAGATGCACATGGATTTGAAATTAATCCTTTGGACAAATGTCTGCAGGAGCAGGCTTCTGTCCCACAGTAAGCACAGTCTGAGGAGACAGACTGACATCCTCTAAGATACCGCATTCCCCACCAGAGCTGTACTCCAAAAGAGACGCATTTAGCCCCAGAAATTAGCAGCTCACTGCACTGAAACATGTGCCAGGCTTCCCAGTGACCGAGGAATTGTGGTTCCTTAGAGGTGAGGCATTTTAGAACCTTAGAGGTTCCCCTGGATATGCATTTTAGCACCAGGCAGATGCCCCCTTCCCTTCACAAAGAGATTTGAAATCCCGTGTCAATCACAGAATGGAAGAGATGAACGAATCACACCTGAACGCTTCCAACAACAATTAACAGCAAGCCTGGGCAGCACACACAGAGGGCTCCGTGGCATCCGTGCAGAGGAGCTTGTTTGAGCCAGAAAGCTGGACTCCAAGGCTGTTGAACCAGATGGGAATATTGATGTGATTAACAATGATTTGATTTGGAAATCAATGCGAAGGAGATTGTTTGCTTGCTTTGTCCAATTTAGTCCATGAAATACTGGCTTCAATACAGGGAGAAATACAGCCGAGGCAGGAAGGGGATTTTGAGGAGGGGTGGAGTGGGGTGTGTTTGTTATTTTATCAGACATCCGTCTGGATTCTAGCTGGGGAAAACTTGAGCATTCAATCAAATGTTTTATGTGTGTCTATAATAATCCGAACAAAGGAACAGCTGACAGCTCATGATCATTTAAAGATAGAGCAATTTCTGTTTAGCAATCTTGTGACTGCATTTTCTGTATCTACGTGCAAGGCTTCCTAATAGTTATGTGGGTTTTGTTGCAGTTTGGCTGCAAATGAAACATTATGAATTTAGAGGAAATCCAACACAAACACTAAGTCTTTAAGAGGAATATTAAGAAGCCATTCTCCTGGGTCGCACAGCAAAGAGGTTACATATGCACAGATATTAAGTGTTGCCAGGTATGAGAGGTTGGGCTTATATTCTAACCCTGGGAGGAATAATAATTCATCGCAGATAATTTGAATTAGAAAGGATGGAAGCATTTTTTAAACTACAGTCACATTAAATTGTCTTCTCCACTTTAGGTCCAGGGATCTGCTTCTGCCAGTAACTCCTGGGAGCACTGCAAGAACCCCTGGATAATATTTTTGTGGTGTGGGCTGGGAAGCAAACTAGTAAGCAATTGATAAATTATCTCCCCTGACATTAATATGTTTTTTGAAATACATGAAAAGCTCAGTGATGAAATCCCAGACCCCATATAAGGGTCTCATACTGACACATTACTTTTGCTAAGTAGCCACTTCCTCCACAGAAAGCACCATAAAATATCACACAAGGAAGAGCAGTAAATGTCACACCAGAGGGGAAAGTTTTATCATCTTAGCATTGCCCTTGGGAAATCGAACCTCCTCAAAATCAGCAGCTTTCTCCTTTATGATGTAATTATTCCATTATTCACTGTGGGAAATTGAGGTTGTTCCCACCCCTCACCATCCAACAGGTTACTCAGATTCCCATGAAATGTTTGGTCTCTCCATTTAGTTCCTTTGGAGCTGTAAGGCTCTCCCTGGGTTGAACAAGATTAGCTGGCTGATGCTCAGTCTGCTGTAAGCCAGGGAAATCCATGGAATGCAGGAGCAGGACAGCCCTGCCTTCGTGCAGATCCTTCCAGAGCCTGCACAGGGCTGCAGGGCACGGAGCAGGAGCTGTGCCCATGGCACACAGCGCTGGCTGCTGGTTCCCCTCCTCACCTCACAGGGCAGCTCCTCTCCCGGGGTACAAATGGAGGTGCTGGAGGCTGGGTGAGCTCTGCTGGGCAGAGAGCTGAGAACAGGCTTAACAGGGCAGAAAGGAGCAGGGCTGCCCAGTGACTTACTGGAGCCCCTGGCAATCTTGGATACACTCTGGTGAGATCCCCTCGCCATCCTTAGGACCAGCTTCTCCACAGCAGTTGTTCCTAAAGTCTAAAATTTCTTCCTTCTCAGAAAGTCATCATCTTTCTGATCCAGTTCCTGACCTGGTAGGAACAAAGTAACTCCTTTTGGGGCAGGAAATCACATCTGCAAGATTTCCACCACAATTTCAGTATGCCTGTGTAGGCCTGGACTCCTTTGACAGAAGAGTTTCATCAGCTGAAGGTACCTCAGTGCTGCTAAGCAGTGGGACCTCTGTAGCTCTGCTTTCTGTGCCAGGACACGTTTCCCCTTTATACAGCTCGGGAAAGTTGAAATAACTACGGACCAAAGGATGTGCCAAAATATCAGCTTATAGAAGATGCTCTGCTGCTTAGAACAGATTAACACATTTTGCATACAGAAAGCACTGAATGGAAACATTCTCTATATTTGGACACCAGGCAATACCAACATAATCCAAAGGAAAGCAGAACAATCCTGCAGTGAAAAACGTCATGGGCAGTGAAGCTGAGCCCAGACTGCAGCAGTTACCAAGTTAAAATGATCAGAGCACTTTGGGCTGTGATCACCTTCCACCTTAGAGGCTTTTCACTAACCTTTTTTCTGCAGCTGAATTCCTCACGCAGTAGACAATTTAAGTAGTGATTCAATTCGCTGCAGTCTCCTCCTGAGTCATTACTGGAGCAACTCTTATACAAAGGTTAAGCATTTTAAACAAATGGCCCTGCCTGGCCTGAGATGGGTTGCAAACCCCAGTTGGTCACAACCAGACATTCAGACAAAAGGGATTTCAATTCTCACAGGTGAGATCCATTTACATCCACTGATACATTTTTATTTCAGCAATTCAGTGCTATCTTTCAGCCTTTCTGTGAAAGTATTCAGTGAGGCTCTACCCTTTTATCATGTATTTGTAATAATTCATCATTTACTCAGATAAAAAAGACCTAGAAGATTTGGACAGCAGCCATAGCTTTCCAGATTAAAAAAACAAAAAAAACCAAAAACAAAAACAAAAACAAAAACAACAAAAAAAAAAAATAACCACCAAAAAAAACCACTAAAACCAAACACCCTTACCACTAAAATTATGAACTAATTTGAGCAGTTCTTCAGTAATGGCAGCAGAGGAAACTACTCTCTCTCTCTCTCTCTCTCCCATGCATGGAGAAGAAGCATTTTTGGTGCTTCTGTGCATTGTGGAAAGGCAGCTCTATCCACAGGAGGGCAGTGCCAGGTCAATTGTTTCTATTTCTGTAAAATGCTCTCCCAGCACAGCACCTGAAGAGCTGCCTCTTTCTCTTTTATTTAGTCAGTGTGGATGGAGAGTGGCAGACACACAGTACCAGCCCTCACAGCACTCCATGGTGACAGGGTCTCTCACTCTGTGTCCAGCCTGAGCCAGATAAAAGCGCTCCTTAGTGCAGGGCTGCCCCAAATATCTGCACTCGTAGGGAAGCTCAGCACTGGGTCAGGGTTCAGCCCTGCAGACAATTGGCTCAGTATTTAGCCCAGCAGCCATCTAGACTTCTACCCTTAATTCCAACACCATTCTGGACTAATACCACCACTGCCTGTACAGCAATAGCTGAGCCAAATCCAAACTTTGTGTGTGTGGGAGATAAACACTACACAGGCTTGGCTTGCCTATTAAGGTGTTTGCCCTGTTGTTCTTACCGACATCAGCAGTGTTGACAAAAAGCAAGCAATGCATTTTAATAGATCTGAAGAGCTGTGTTTGGCTTCCTAAGCAGCTCTGCAGGCAGCTCCACAAAAGGGACCGACACGCTGCTGCCGACCAGGCGTCTTCGGGGAAGGGGGAAGGCGATGAAGCAAATGTTTCTCAGGCTCAGATCAGCAATCTTCTGTGCAAACAGACAATCCCTGAAGCAAAGGCAACCACAGCGCTATTTTGATTAAACAAGCCCAGGATCACTGAATTTCTCTTCCTGCTGAGTTCTAGAAAGGAATGGGACAAATGCCCAGTGCCACTCAGTGAAAGTAATGGTTTTGAGAACACCCCCTTATTGACTTTACCCCTTTTTCCACTACCACCTGTAAATTCTTTGCCAAAACTAGTATTTTTGAAGAAAAAGCATAAAAACATGGAATGGTTTGGGTTGGGAGGGACCTTGAAGATCATCCCATCCCAATCGTCTGCCATGGGCTGGGACATCGTCCTCTAGACCAGTTTGCTCAGAGCCTGCTCTTCTTCCTAACATCCAATCTAACCCTACTCTCCCTCAGATTAAAGTAATTTCTCTTGTTCTATCACTCCATGCCCTTGTCCAAAGTCACCTCCAGCTCTCTTGCAGCCCCTTTAGGCACTGGAAGGGGCTCTAAGGTCTCCCTGGAGCCTTCTCTGCTCCATCCAGGCTGAACACCACCAGCTCTCCCAGCCTGTCCCAAGAGCAGAGGTTCTCCAGGCCTCAGAGCATCTTTGTGACCTCCTCTGGACCCACTCCAGCGACATTTTGTTGGGGACCCCAGAGCTGGATGCAGCACTCCACAAGAATGGAGCAGAGGGGCAGAATCCCCCCCTCACCTGCTGCCCACGGTGCTTGTGATGCAGCACAGGACACGTTTGGCTTTCTGGGCTTGCAGTGAACATTTCTGGGTCACATTAGGCTTCTCGTCAACCAACACTCCCAAGTCCTTCATCTCAGCTCTCAATCCACCCCTCCACCTGTGCTTGTGCTTGGGGGTGCCCTGACCTACATGCAGGACCTTCTACTTGGCCCTGCTGAAGTCCATGAGGTTCCCACCTCTCCAGCCTGTCAAGGTCCCTCTGGATGGTGTCCCCTCCCTCCAGCACGTGCACAGCACCACACAGCTCGGTGACTGCTGGGGGTGCTCTCAATCCCACTGATGTCCCAGGGTCCTAAGGCCTTGAACAGCACCAATCTCAGCACAGACCCCTGAGGAGGCCACACCATCTCCTTCACAATTTCTACTGATAGAATTACTGGCAAAGATACATTTTTTGTTTCCTGCTTGCCAGAATGCTCAGCAGACCCTTATCAACCTGTCCCACTCGATCCCCACCCTCCCCTGGCACCACTTTCCCTTCTCCTGTTGCAAGCAGGAGGCTGATTCTTTGGGAAAGTGGGAGTGCATCCCCGCGGATCCCATTCCCGGGATCCCACTCCCGGGATGCCATCCCCACAGGTCCCATTCCCGGGATCCCATTCCCAGTATCCCATCCCCTCGGATCCCATCCCCGCGATCCCGCCCCCTCGTATCCCATTCCCGGAATCCCATTCCCGGGATCCCATCCCCTCGGATGCCATTCCCGGTATCCCATTCCCGGGATCCCATCCCCTCGGATCCCATTCCCGCGATCCCATTCCCGGTATCCCATTCCCGCGATCCTATTCCCGGTATCCCATTCCCGTGATCCCATTCGCGGTATCCCATTCCCGGGATCCCACCCCCGCGATCCCATTCCCGCCGCACATTCCCGGGATCCCATCCCCTCGGATCCCATCCCCGCGGATCCCATTCCCGGTATCCCATTCCCGGTATCCCGTCCCCTCGGATCCCATTCCCGGTATCCCATTCCCGGTATCCCGTCCCCTCGGATCCCATTCCCGGTATCCCGTCCCCTCGGATCCCATTCCCGCCGCACATTCCCGGTATCCCATTCCCGGTATCCCATTCCCGTGATCCCATTCCCGGTATCCCACTCCCGGTATCCCATTCCCGCCGCACATTCCCGGTATCCCATTCCCGGTATCCCACTCCCGGTATCCCATCCCCTCGATCCCACTCCCGGTATCCCATTCCCGGTATCCCACTCCCGGTATCCCGTCCCCTCGATCCCATTCCCGCCGCACATTCCCGGTATCCCGTCCCCTCGGATCCCATTCCCGGGATCCCATTCCCGGTATCCCACTCCGGTATCCCGTCCCCTCGATCCCATTCCCGCCGCACATTCCCGGCTTTCCCGCGACGCTCCTGCCCTCCCGTGGGCAGAGCGAGCCTCGCACCGTCCCTGCTCTCGGGAGAGCAGGGAAAATCCCCGAAAAGCCCGAAAGCCCCGACTCCCTGGGCTCGCTCCGGCTCCCCCGCACGCTGCGGAGCCTCTGCAGGCAGATGGCAACGCAGAGCTGCCGAGGCTCCGATAAATCCTTGTTTTGCTCAAGTAAACATTCACGTTTTCAGATTCTCAGCCAAATTTGGAGAGTTTGCATCAGACAGCTCGGATTTATCACAGGATTTCTTGGACCTCTAAGGGGGTTTATATGAGCTGGTTTTGTTTAGCAGAAGTTCAGAGAACTCGTGGGGTTTTTTTCCCTGCGGATGTGAGCTGCAAGATTAAGGGAAAAATCGCTGAAGGAAAGTAAAACCAAACAGTGGAAAGGCCAGAGCCCGTCATATGTCTAACCAGGAAGGAGTAGTGAAACTTTAAACACTCACTAAGAAATTTACAGAGATTTCAAAGTTACCAGCCCACCAGATTTAGCTGGAGAGACCCTATGAAGTGATGGAGAGTAGTGGGGTTTCCAACTCTTATTCTATTAGAGGACTATGTATGTTGGACACTTCACACTGTGTCTGAATAAAGGATGCCAGATGGGTGTCAGACAGATTTTTAAAGGCTCCTAGAAATATTTGCACTTTTTTTAAGTGTAAGATATCCTGCAAGAGGTGGTCCTGGTAGCTCCACCAGGCCATCAGTGCAACAGGTAGAGCAATGTGAGCAGCCACAAGCTGCTCTGGCAGCAACAGCATGACTGAGAGAGTGCTAAGGAGGTGCAACAATTCAGTGGTTCCTTCAAACAGTTTTTGAAAACAGCTTTCTTAAATTGTAGCTCATGGTAATCCCTTCCCGTCGTGAGCTGTTGTTAGAATTTGCTTTCACGTTTCAAGGAGTGGGGGGGAATTTTTTTTTTCCAGTGTGAAACTACAGAACAAACCAAACATTGCTGGCTCCTTTCCAAACTGTGTTTTTGCTTCCATTACAGTTTTGTAGCTAAAAGCAGTGAATTGCTGAAAAGAGTTAGATGTACCTACATCTTCTTGTCCTAAAAGGTGACAGAGAAAATTCCAATTAAAATGAAACCTAAGCCAAGGTGTATTGCTATCTTGCAAGTTAATTTGTATAGGGCATAAATCCTCCTGAAGCATATTAACCCAACATCACTCCCTGTCTTTGGTCTGCTAATTGTGTTCACTTTGTCCTACTACTGAAAGAAGCCAATTTGACTTTAAAACCAACAAGCAAACCAGGAAAGCATAACAAGGTATGCTAGAGCTTCTAACACAGCTTCTTGGCTGCCTCTATGCAAACTATAGATAATATTTCTTCTTCAGCCGAAAGGTGTGGCTCATGGTCCGACTGCCTCAGCACAATGTCCCAAAGTCGATGGTGCTGATGCTATTTCAGTGCAGTTTGGCACTCATCCTGCCATCCTCACAGCACACAGATGGCGGCACAGTGGAGCCCTGTGTGTCTGCCTGCTGGACACGGCACTTCCCAAAACAGGCAGAAGAGCTTTAATCCTCAGGGCTGACCACGTTATTCTCTGCATAAAATCCAGCGGAAGAGAGGGTGGACATGACTGGGTGGTGTCTGCAGCTCTGTAGCTCCAGCCTCTTCCATGCTGTGCTGGCTCATGAAGGATCTCACTGGCACGCAGTGACCTCAGCTCTCAGCATTCCTCAACATTCACCTCCGTGCCGAATGCAGGGCTGCCCCTGCCACACAGCCTTTGGCGTGTGGTTGTACCATGATAGGGAAATTTTACAACATAAAGCTGCTCAAGCCTAGATCCAGCCCTGAACCCAAGCCCTGCATCTCCCTGATGTCTGTTATTGCCTCTGAGCACATTGCATGGGCTAGACTAGAGGATTCCTTAAGATCCCACCCAGCCTTATTTTCTTTGATCCTTCTAATTTCTTACTGAATCAGAAATTTCCCATTCCAATACAGATATAATTCCAGCCCCTTTGGCAGCTTTTTCCAAGCTCCATTAGAGCTTCACAACTCTAAATAAAGTTTAGTTGGTTTAGTGCAGTCAATGGACTGCAAAGTTCCATAATTTAATTTAATCTCCTTTGCAATTCCCCTTCCGGAGCTCTGTCTAACAGGCAGATATTCTTCTCTGTCCTGGCGCTGTCTCATCTGATTACAGCAATAGGCAAGGCAGATGGATCCAACACTAGAAGTCCATTGTACCCAGAGGAGAGTGGAGACAATGCCAGTCCTCCAAAATGCAGAAGGCGAGAGAGAGAGGGTGCTGAATGTTTCACGTCTCTGCCTGTGTACTCTCAGATGTATTGAGGGAAATGTGATCAATTCAACCCTTTTTTTCTAAATATTAGAATAAAGAAACACAAAAATCCTCTTTGAATACCTTGAAAACACCCCCTCATTATAACCTACTGAGAGGCATTTCAAAAAATGAACATTTCACCACATGGGTCAGGATCAATCAGACAAAAGGTGCTAATGCTCAGTTAGACAAACCTAAGGCACCTGAGGAAAGTGCCTGCCCACATCTCAGACATCTTCCACTGCAAACCAGTAGCTACAAACCTGCCCAGGAAAAAGGAAAAACAAACAAAAACTCAAGATTTATGGGACAGTCAGTCACCTGCAGCAGACAAAAATCCCATCACCAGGAGCAAACATCCCTGCTGCAGCACTGGGAGCTGCCTAGCAAAAAGCCCTTGCTGTTACAGCTGTAATTACATAAATCCCTTCGATGCGTTTGTGTCAAAGCCATTGATCAAGAAACAGTATTAATTAGACCTAATCCACATTTCGGAGGCACCAGAACGTATCATCATGGCTCCAGGGGCTTAGGGCAGCAGAGTGTACGTCTCAGCCAGGCTTCCTTAATTTTATCCTCATGATTTTGAAGGTGTGAAGGCACAGAGGGAAGAAAACAAAAGAAAAATAGCATTTTTGCAAATTTAACCCTTCCAAGGTGAGTTGTCTGGGAGGTCAAAACCTACTGGGGCTGTGCCGTGGCAAACTGAGTACCCCCTGAAAGCTTGTGCCTTTGAGAAAGAACATTGAATTACCATGGAGGTACCAAATAACCCAATCACATCTGTTTCCTTCTCTCAGAGCAGGCAAACACCAAGGAACTCATGGGCAAAGGTCTTAGGCTCTGAAGAGTTAAAGCAACCAGAGGAGTCTTAAAACAAAACCAAACAAAACAAAGCAAAACAAAACAAAACAAAGCAAAACAAAACAAAACAACAACAAAAGAAGAAAGAAAAAAGCTAAGCAGCAGCTCTCACAACAAAAATGCATTTCCAAAATTAATGAGATTTTGATAACCCCCCTTTAAAAATTGAATATTTCAATTTTAAAATGTACAAAGACTAAAATCCTCATAAATATCCTATTAAGAAACTTCTGATGCTGTTTTAGAGTTTCCATTGAAATACAGTGCATGAAGGTTGCCATAGCTACAAGCAAATTTTTAAATAACTGTTTTTCATCAGAGCAGCTGCAGTATCCTACAGAAACGAGAGTGAGGTGGGGAAGCTGGAAGGAGTCTGACCAACTTCAAGCTCCTAATCAAGTGACTCCAAGATTTTCACAAACACAGCTTAGAAACTTTTAACACGGGTTCTGGTTTTTAGAGAAAATACCGCCCTTTGTTATTTGGCAGCACCCCAGCAAATGCTGTCAGCACTGCGGGAGATCTCAGTCAAGAGAAGAGCTTTGTTTTCATGCTGGAAAACATAAAAATTTCCACTGCTAAGCCCCAGCCTGGTGCAAGTCCCCAGGCACTGAGGGATGTGCCGTGGCCTCGGTTCGCTCTGAAGGGCTTTCTGAATGAACTGCTTGACTGGCAGCAGTGGGCCTAAAAATGCCCCCAGAGCCACAGATTTCTGTACACAGGAAAAACTCTTCCCTGCCTGAGCTTGCACAGGAAAATACAGAAAGGAGGAAATGTGAAAAACAAGTGAAGCTGTAAAACGTGAGGCTTTTGAGGAGGGGCTGTGATTTCGGTGGTCCTGCCCTCAGTGGTTGCTGTCTCCTCTCCTGGAGGATCTCTCTGGCTGGAATAGGCAGAGCAGCGTTCTGTGCAACAGTGTGAGCAGAAAATGGGCATTTCTGCACTCTGGGCACCTGTTCAGGGGATGGCTGAGCTATGGACAACACCAAGAGCCTCCTTTCAACCAGTAGCACCAACTATGGCAAAATTCCTAGAAAACTTCAAATAGATTCATTTTGTGCCCTCAGCCAAGTATGTCCCTGCATCCCAGTCCATAAAACAAAAATAAATAAAGAATAAAACTTCTCACAGGAATACCAAGAGATTTAACTCCACCACAACAGCAATTTAATTGCTACCTATAGAAGGTAGAAATGCTTGGCTGGGTTTGGGTTTCTTCCTAAACAACAAATTAATGATCATTATTTAATACACTGTTATGAATCTGAAAGAACCATCGCAGTGCTTATTGTTTTTACAGAAATTGCTTCGTTTATCTATGACCTGCTTCTAAGAGGTACCTCCACAGCACAGTGGAAGTGCTGCCTGGTGCTTGGGTGGCGATGCTTGAAGGCTCGTGGTGCTCTGCCATTGCCTGCACAGCAGAGGAGTTTGCAGGGAGGCAACAGATATGAATCCATGGACACGAATCTTCTGGGCAAGGTAATTTTATTTCAAATCTGATTTTAAAATGTCCTTCACATCTTGAAATGAAACCGCTTCCTTTCCCAATGCTTGTTTGCTCCAAAATTCTTGGGGTAAAAGACAAAGAAAGACAAAGGGGAAGAAAATCAGAAAAAAACTTGAAAAACAAGTCAGAAAAATGAAAGTAAAAAAACTCTATCGTGACAGATTCTTCTAACAAATTACATTTTTTTACTACTTCCAAGTCCTCCAGGAAGTGTTCAAGGCCAGGTTGGATGGGGCTTGGAGCAGCCTGGTCTAGTGGAAGGTGTCCCTGCCCATGGCAGGTGGTTGGAACTGGATGATTTTTCAGATTCCTTCCAAACCAAACCATTCTGTGCTACTATGATTCCGTGATTCATAGGTACTGAGGCAGTTTAAGTACTATCTTTAGCACAGAATAGAAAGAAAGGGGAAAAAAAGGTGGAAAAGTCCCTCATTTTAGAAACCAGGTACTTCATGGCAAGCAGAAACATCTCAGTGCCTCAGTGAGATCGTGGCACAGCCTGTTCAGCTGGCTTTGCCCAACACCCCTCTCCAGGTCAGCAGTAAGTGATCAGAAAATGGAAAATGAGGATAGCTACCAGAAAGACAACCTAGCAAATATCTTTTATAATTTAAGTTTTAAGAGTGTTTCTTTGCCAGTGTGAAAATAGGCTAGCACAGCAGAGTGAGGGAGGGATGCCAGTGAACAGAGAATTCTGCACTGGAGTGCATGCATCCTGTCAAAGGGACAGACCTTCCTGGATATCTTTAGGCATTAACTTTTCTGATGTAGAGTGTTTTTAGAGGAAAGAAACAGAAGATAAAAAAAGCACAACCTGCTGCATGGTTGGGCTGCCAGAAAAACAGATGGTGAGTCGCTGCCAGCTAGTGACCTTAGTCAGCATATTGTGCCTCCATCGCTTCCCAGCCCTGCTGTCGCTTCCCCAAGGCAGACAAGAGCTTGTCAGAGCTGTGCAGACACAGGCACACTCACACACTGAAGTGCTATTTCTCTCAACTGTGCACACACCAGGATTACTGAACCTGACATAAACTCATCATTTTCCTGGAAGCAAAAAGGGATGCTAGCCAAAAAGATGAGCCGCAGACGGCAAGAGCTGCCTTGTCCTGGAGTCCCAAGGGGCAGGGGGTGCTGAGCCATCTCCAGAGGAGTGTGCAGTGCACAGCCACTGCTTGGAGATGCCTGGAATGATCTGCTGAGAGCAAACACCTCCCTGCAGCCTGGCTGAGCCTTCAGCAGCACTCACTGGGCAAGAAACACACAGGAAAGGAAGAATTGCAGAGGCTTAAAGAGAAGGTGATGGGTGGGAGGCAGCAAAAGGCAGCAGCGGTCAATGCCACAGGGCACCTTCTCCCCTTACCTGCGGAGTGAAACACATCAGCACCTACAGAACTGGTGCTGCTGCAGCTCCTCTCTCTGTGCTTGTTTCCATTCTGCTTTTGAAGCAGCTCATGAGGCCCTCCAGCACATGAAGTTTGCTTTTTTTCGCCAGATTCAGGCATTATCAGCAAGGAGAACAGAATCCTGGGGAGTGAGCTAAAAAAAAAAAGGAAATAAAATTAAAAGAAAAAAAAAAGAGAGAGAGAGAGAGAGAAGGAGAGAATATGCACAATACACAGGGGAGAAAAGCAAAAAATCCTACAAGAGAAATGCCCTGAGAGAGGCAGGGAGGGATCAAGGACCAAGAAGTGGGGACAGAACGTCAGCCAAGGGAGGGGGAGGCAGCAAACCACACAAGCAGTGTGGTGACACTGGGGCACGCTCATGGCAGAAGAAGAAGTATGTAGGTGTTTGTCCTCATTTGTTTGTTGTGAATAGTAAGCAGAAAACCACAAGTGAAGAGCAACAAGCATGCAAGAGAATTCAGGGCTTCTCCATTTTAAGTGTTTGGTCTCTCAGTTTGTTCATCTGCAAAATGTAGGTAGCCTTGCTGGTCTGCCAGAGCTGTGCCAGGGGGATGCAGCCCACTGATTTATTCAGAACAAAATAAAAAGAGTGAGATCTGTGAATAAGCACCAGAAGGTGCCATAGATCAGCTTGAAAGAGACATAGAGAGAGTATATCTTTTTAGGAAAAGCTTTACTTGTGCCAAAACCAAGTTTCAAATCTATACCAGCACTAACCAATTTAGCTGACTTTACCTGAACACTTCTGCCAAGATGAAGAAAAGTACAATGCAAAATCAGAATTACACCTTGGAATGAAACATTTGGAGCAACAGATAAATCCTCCAGAAGAGATGCCCCAGTTAGAGTGAAGCAGAATGAACAGGTATATGGTGAGGCAGCAAAATAGCAAAATCATACAGACAGAAGGTACATTGGTTTGAAAGTGCATGCTAAAAATACTTTCTATTCTGCTGGAAAGGCACAGCACTGTCAGTAGGACAGTCTGGGACTTGAAAACTTCTCTGGTTTAAAGGTCTCGAGCATATCCCGAAAGAAGATGCCTTGTCATGAAGGGCTAGCAAGCTTCAAAGGCAGCTACAGTCGCCTGGAGCTAAGGAAGAACACGCTGAACGGTCGGTCACTGCGGGGCTGAAAGGCAGGCTGGCTTCTGCTTTCAAAATAGCTCTGCACCTATTCATTTTAATCTGTTCTCTCACCCAGCAGCAACTGTAGAGCACAGAAACATCCAGGCAGCTGTGAGAGGAAAAAGGCTTGAGAATAATGAACTCTGGGAACAGCTTTTCCATCACCATTTTCCACGTGAACACTATGATCAGAACATAAACTTGCTCAGGACACTAATACCATCTAATTTATCATTACACACAGGCTCTGAGACAGTTTTCCTACGTGAAAGGCCTTCATTCCTGGAGAGCTGGAGCCCAAAGCTAGACAGAGGGTCCCTGACTTGCCCCTGGACACAGCCAGTCCATGCTCTTGGGGAGGCTCAGTGCCACAATGACACGGCCAGCAACATTTTGGTAGTGACATCCCATTTGCAGCTCACCAAAAGTGTGGTGAGCTGCTGTGTGAGTTTGTAGGGGCGAGGAACCCCACTCTGGGGTACACACACAGCTCTGGCCCACCGAGGGTACCCCCGGCCCCTCCTGTGAGTGCAATCACAGGCACAAGCCACCACCAGAGCAACAGCAGCCCTGTGTCTGCTCCCCTCCCTCCAGACAGTGACTTGTTCACCCCTCTGTGCTTTAACTGCTTGAGCTTTGTTTGAGACAACATCAACAGTGCTACTGTTAGAGCTCAGGGCTTCTTTTGAGAAAAGAAAAAAGCATTACTTACACTACATTTTTGCTCCGTCACAGAGATGGGACAGCAATGACTCCTGCATTCTCGATTTCATCCACGGCCTTGTGACCACCATGCACACATCATTTTCCCTTCTGCATCGCTGCCCAGAGGCTGGGCTTCACAGTGAAGGAAGAGCATGAAGTTTTGCACCTTCAGGCATCTAATATCCACCACGCTGCCTGCATCAGATGCACTGTAAAATGTTCCATCCGACTCTCTTCTTTTGCAGATTTTGCTAATTCCGGCCTCAGATTTCGTTTCCTCTTTCTGACAGGAATGACAGAGGAAAATAAAAAGTAAAATGTCAATATCATCCTTTGCTTTGTGTGTGTCCCTCCACCTTGTTTAATGGATATTCCCACAGCAGGAGCTGGTGGAACTGGTGAGCTCTTCCAAGAGCTGTAATTTCTAGACTGGTGAGCACAATACATCTCAGACAGTCACAAAGAAACTCTTCAACCCCTAGGATAAAAAATTCTATGAAAAGTACATCAGTATGAAGGTATATCTGTATCCACAGGCAACAGTGATTATATCTGATTATTTTTAGTGTAAATACATATTCAGAATGAAAGGCACATGACAGTTTTAAGCTACTTAGCTGAACATGCTGTTCCTGCACCTGTGGGATTTTAGCATTTCTATGCTTTTAAGAGCTTTGTAACACAGGGATAAGATCAGTGCATGATCCACTTTACTGAGTTGGAAAAATGTAATTTAGAAGGTGTTATTACTGCAGGAAAGAGGTGGAAAGCTCATTGGTAATCATAACTCTTTACATGCTTAAAGACCACAATTATTTTCCTGATCCCTGAATGAAAAATTTTAACATAGGTCCTCCAAGAAAAAAAAACCAACCTGTGACTTGAATGAATTCCCCTACAGAGGGATTTTGTGCTACCAAGCCTTCAAACAGCACACTCATTGCCATCACTGGTTACACTGGAAGCTCCCTAATCCAAACACTTTGGGAGAACATTACCATCCACAGGAAAGGAAATCTGTGTTTTTATGAGTTGGCTGGTTCAAATGAGTATTCTCTATGGTCACAACTTTTGTTGAAAATGGGTATTTGGCATAAGACAAAGCAGTAAGTGCAAAGCAGTGGTACTGACACGGGAGAGTACAGCAGATTATCAGTGAACAAACTTGGTGTTCAGCCAGGAAGGTCCAGGGCTTCCATGGCCTGAAGGGGCTCAACACAAGTCCCCATGGGAAAGTCACTCAGCAACATTTGGGGACCATCATCCAATCAACAAAATCTCAGGGATTTTTATGTAACTTTGATAACAGTGAGAGGAAAGAACCAAGCTAATCAAACAGTGAGCAGCAACACAGAGCCTATGAGCTGAGAAAAGATTCAATCCCCACACAGCTGTTTAACACGAGGGCAGGTGAGCCCTCCCTGTTGAAATGATTCCCATCAGTTATTCTTCCTCTCCTACTTGCTCCTGTCACCATCCAGAAGAGGCAGCGAATGATCAAGAGCTTCTTTGATCTCCCGTGTATGTGAAGACAGAAATATCCAAGCTGAAGAACTGAGCCCCATGGGTCTGACAGAGGATTCAATTACAACCCATGGAATTCAGTTCTCAAAGCTGAGAATAAATGGCATTCATTTCCAGGCTGTCCCAAGGCATGGCAGTATCTCATACTCCTGCTGGCTCTCTCCAGTGCCTGGCCTTCTTCCAGGGGCTGTAAAACACAAGAGTGAAAACTTCACTGCAGCCAGAGCAGCTCTGCCCAGACTGTAGGTCAGAAGCAGAATAATGGCTCCAGGACATATATTTTGAAAAATAGGTTATTTTATATATTCCTTTGACACCAGAAGTGGCCACACACATAGCCACAATGTGCCCTAACACACTGCAGAATTCCTAGTAACAAGAAAAGAAATTTACAGCCAAGGAGTATAACATTTTGCATTTTTCTGGAAGCCTTTGAGAATTTCAAAGAGGTGAGTTATAAACTTCCTTTTTTTTTTTTTTTTAATATAAAAAAAGAAACAGAGAGGTAAAATCCTCCAGAGTCACACAGCAATCTTGTTAACAAAATAATCCAACTAGAAGCTCAAAAGAAGGAAATCTGGCACTGGTGCAGGTCTGCAGAGTTGTCAGAGTCTGGGTGGCAAAAAGGCAAGTAGAAACCTTGAGCATTACAGCTGCATGGTTGTGCACTGACACAAGTTTGTCAGATGTGACAGCCTCATCCCAGTGTGACAATCTCAGCCAAAGGCAGGAGTTGTGGACCACAGATAAACACTGCTCAAACAAACTGGAGATCAAAGCTGACATCTCAGGCAGGAAACACCTCATCACTTCTGACAAACCTAAGAGAAGTCACAAGTATCATTAAACTACATAACCCAAACAGGGAGTTTTTGAGGAAAAATAGATTGGATAGGATGTTGGAAGATGCATTCATCTGTGAATTAGATGTTAGGTGTCTATAGCACTATATATAAATGGTGTTGGGCAAGTCATAAAAAAATAATTTCGGATTTATTCAGAATGTTTTAAAGATACTTCTTTGCGTTCCAGTGAGATGAGGTATCAGAAAATAATCCCTTTGGGTTCAATGAAAAGAATATTTGGTCTGTAATAAAATATTTGGAGGTCAAGGGGATTTCAGATTAAATCCTTTAGCCTTAAAAAATAAATTTAAGGAAATTTACTTAACAGAACAGTTCAAATAGAATTAATTATTTTGGTTTAGCATTGATTTTATTAAGTTATAAGTAAGTATTTCTTTGCAGTGAGCAATCCTTGCTAACACCCCACGTACTTTTCCAGTACATCAGCCCCACGTGCAGCCCCAGCGGTGTTGGCAGGACAGGCAGCAGTGTGCCCATGTCTTTACAGCTCTAATTGTCTTCTCAGGCTGCTGAACCAGTCAACTGAGCAACAGAAATTAAAAATATGCTTCTTTAACTGCTTCCCTTGCTGGGAGGGAAACCTCTGAACAAACGCATTTGCAAAGTAAGTGCCTTGTGGTGCCCACAGCCCGGCTCAGTCCTACCCATCTGCCGCTTGACTCTGTGAGACAGGAAAGAAAAATCAAATTAACAAAAGTAACGTCTTGTTAAGGCCCTCAAATAAGACACATCTTCATCTGCAACTTTGAAGAAAGGTACCGTAGCAATACATTTTGCTTTGATGCTTGATTGGTGACTGGAATTCTGCTTGCTAAGATCACTGCTGATGTTAAGCACGACCTTCACCAGCAGCATGGCCCTTCTGTGGCAATCCCTCTTCCAATCCCAAGCAGGAAAAAATTCAAAGTATCATCAATAAAACATCTCATGGTAAAGCAGCAAAAAGGTCAGGAAGAGGAAAGGATGGAAGTGTCCATCCCTTAGGACAGTCTCCCCATCCAAGTTTCTTACCTATGTAGGACAAAAGGTCACATTCTCTCTTCCAATTTGCCTGCAGGGTTTAATATCATTACAGTGCATTAGTTCTCTCTCATATTAAAAAACCACAATGCCAGTTTCAGCCACGTTCTGCTTTGACCCTTTATCAACTTCACATGTGACATTCTCTATCCTTTCAGTGTCATTCCAGGAATAATTCCCTCCCTCTGAGAACTCATTTACTCAAGGATTAAATTAATGCATTTGCAAACAAGGAGACAGCCCATAAAATTATATTGTTCTGCCTTTGCAAGAGCAGTGAGGAGGTGAGTCCTTTCAACAGGCCATAAATCTACTTCTTGAAAAAACATTATTTTGTTCTGTTCCAGCAAGGTCCCTTAGTACCTCATGGTTTGGAGATCTTATTACACCAGATTTAACAATTCCTACAGGACAGATACTTAATAGACAATCATCATATAAAGTTTTACTGCTACACTAAAAGGCAGACCTTTTTAGAGCGATTAAATAATGTTAACTGCCTGAAGATTATTCTTCCATAAGTTTTCTTTTTAATTAAAGATGTTTTAACAGGAAAAGAACATAAAGATCCTAAAGCCATCAAGTTACTGCAATGTGTAAATTCTCTGCATTTTTCTTACCATTCCCTACTTTTATTCTCCATGCTGCCATTACAACCTTTCTTCTTAATAATGCATGTACGTTTGTCTGAGCATATAACCAAAGAGTGAGATTTTAATGCTTTTTAACCAGTAAATGATCTACTGCAGCTTCACATGAAACCCAGATACTACCCAAATGAGCTCAACATGGGTGGTAATTAATTAACATTGATAGGGAACTTGAAATAATATATGAATATGGTCACATTTCATTAGAAGCATAATGCATCTTCTTCACCCTTATTTAGTTAAATACATTTTCCCCACAGCTAGCAGAAAAATACATATCTCATAGCTACACTGACAGCTGGGTAGTTGAAACGAGGGTGAAACAGAAGATGAAGTTATTCTAGAGATTTTGAAATTTTTTAAAAAATGAGGAAAACTCACAGCCAGAAAGGAGGACAGTGGCACCAGAGGCAGGCAAACACCAGAGCCCAGCAGAAGCTCTCAGGTTCAGCTGTGCTGGCTGTGCTGCAGGGCAGAGCCGAGGTTTCAGTGCAGACCATGGGCCGTGCGCTCTGCAGAGCAGCGATGTCCTGCAGGGCAGTTCTGCTCTCTGGGCAGACCTCGTGCATCCCCTGGGGCAGCTCCAGCCCAGCCTCACACTGAAAAAACTTCTGCCCAGAGTGGCGAACACAGAGCTCAGCCTTTAAAATGCAAACGTTTGGTCTTCTCCATTTAAAAATTACCCATTTCTTTGAGTTCACCCTGGCCCATCTTTTCCCACTCAGCTCAGGACAGGCAGCTTCATTTGCTCTCCACAGTAATTCCAACTCCTCCTGTAGCAGCTGCCTGGTGTGCTGGGCTGTGGGGAGCCTGCCTTGCCTCACGTAGGGTCACCTCACCCCAAAAACAATCACACCCTTTCTGCACTGACCAGGTCTCCTTCCATCAGTCCCATCCACAGCAGAGCACCTGTGCCACAGAAAGGGATCCACAAGAAAGTCTGGAATCTGGTGCTTGGGTACCAGGCAAACACCGCCCATGTCTTAATTTTAAATATTGCTAATCCCTCTCAAAAAGGCTCATGTGCAAATTTACAGCAGAGTGTCCACGCACAAAGGATCTTTCCATGCTTTATAAAGATTGTGTTCACCCATGGAAAACCCAAAGGCAAAGTTTCGGCACAGACTTAAAGGAAAGTCACACCCAAGTTTTGCTCTGGAGCTAAACTCTGCCAGTCTCAAACAGGTCACATCAGACACAGACACAAAAGCATCAGGCACATCCTGCTCCAGGCTCTCCCCACAGCAGTGAACACCATGGGCAATGCCACGTGAGGAGCTGTAGATATTCCTTCTCCTGAACCCCTCAGGATGACAAATGCAACAGGCCCAAAATGCCTTCAGCCCTGCAACTACACAAATACTTTCATGGCTCCCACACCAGAGAGAAAAGACTTTTTTTAAAAGAAAGTTTAAAAATAAAATCTGGAATGGTTAATTCTTATATGAAAAATAAAATTTCTTACATGAAAAAAAAATTCCCATCTCGTGATGAATCAGAATTAGCACAAGCACATATTTTGAGCTTGCCAGAAACAAGTGCATTTGTTCCCAAAATGCTTTCTGGAACTCCCAGTTATTTTCTGGCTGCATTTTTAGTTTCAAGAGATAGTTACATTTCTATTGCCAATGTCTATGTCACAAATAACAAACATTCAATTTCCTCTGCTGTAGAGTTATTCCACTCTGCTTATCTTGAGGTTCAATTCTCTTGTCTCCATTTTAATCACATTTTCCAACACAGTACTTCGTGCAACAAACCATTTTCCTTCATGAAAGATAAAAATGATTGCATATTCCACTTCATTTTTCGACCTAAAACTTACTGATTGTTTCTGCATTTCTTCATTAAATTGAAGAAAGAATACATGGCAAATACACACCAGGCAGAAATCACCAAAAAAACAACATTTACACATCAGCCATCTATATACATTGCAGATAGTTAAAACACTAATATCGAAAGTGCATAATGAAAAGTTTTCTCATATTTTTTAAAAGTTCTGGCCAACAGCAATAATAATAAAGACTTCTAATACTGAGTATTATTTTTAGTAATCGCTATACCATCGACTTACAGTGTAGTTACAGTACAGTATAGTTTCATTTATAGTCAGCCATAATAGGTCACAGCCCTGCAGACAATTTCAGCAAGATTTACGTATCAAAAAATACAAACTTTTGTGGGCTCCATGTTCTGCCTTTTTAAAATAAATTTTCAGATGAGAGGAAGAAACTTTGTGTAGAAGAATGCAAACAGTCTAAAGCACATATTTTGCACATTGACACAAGTGCAGTAACAGCTGCATTAACAGTGCCCAGATGTAAGAAATTGGAAAGCCAATCTTCAGTGTGCCAACAAGGGCAACTGAGACGTTAAAAGCCCTTACAAATGCGTGGAATTCCATCTCTATCCTTTCTAATTTCAGCAATAAAATTTTACTGTAAACAAACACGAAGTTTCACACCAGCTGGCTGAGGACAAAGGAAAAGTCCTACCTCTTCGAGTAGAGAGCTGTCCCAAACCCAGTGACACTTCCTTCCTTGGTCAGGATATCTGATCACCGTGCCCAGGGCAGATGCTGGAGGTGACACATGTGCTGCCTCCCACATGTGAAAAGGCAGGCAGCGTGGTAAGAATAACCGTGCAGCTGAATTAATTCCTGATAAATGTAGTGGAACAGAACGAGCTCAAAATGACTGGCTCATCTATAGGTTTCAGAAATAATCTAAACACCCAGAAATAGGAAGACAGAGAAGAAAAATAAACAAGAGAGGGTAGATGGCCATTTCATAGACTGCCATTTCAAATTCCTTCCCAATTTACAGATTTTTAATAATTCAAAAGTACTGACAACGTTTCAGCTGTTGAAAGTACACAGATATTTACAGTATTTGTCACTGCATGTCTACTAGACTGTATATTACTAATACAAAATGGTTACACTTTGTATAAGCAGTTAAAAAGCAAACAGGCAAACATTAATCACCTTTTTGTAACCCTCTCATTATTCAAAAAAAAGGAATGTGATTATCGCCTAGCAAGGAGTTTACTCGGAGGAGAACATTGTAATAAACACCTGTAAAGTTGGTAATTCATTAGAAGCCAGAGACTTCTTGAAACAGGTTCCATATATAAACACTTAAAATAAAAAAGCTTCCTGTATTTATATTGTAACTATAGTATATAACTATAGTAACTGTAGTTATTGAAAATACTCTACAAAGAGCAAACAAACTTTCAATGCACACATGGTTTGTTTCAATATTAATGCACTGAAATAAAGCAGTACAATATTAGAATAATGAAACAGCGTGAGCAGCGTGGAACTGGCCACTGTTAGTTCAGAGGTACCTGACAGTCTGAGCAATGAATGGTGACCTGCTTAAAGCAGCTGAACCCTGCCAACAATTGCCATGGAATGGCTCAGCTGTGAGCACTGCTGCCAGGCCGGGAAACCTGTCCATGAACCACGGTGTTTAGGAGATAAGAAACTGGCAGCCAGGTTCTGGATGCTGCCAGGGACTGCCTGCAGGTGATGATGGCTCCTTCCTGGGGATGTGAAATGGCCCAAGGTTTTTGTTTCAAAGGGGCTCCATCAGCAAAGGCTGAGGAATGTCCCCCTACGGCCAACCCGTGGGGGCCTGGTGTTCTCCTCTGGGATACACTCACTTCCTATGCAAAATTTTAAATCTTGCTCTCCTCAAGCTCACCAGACTTCATTGAAAAAAAAAATAATCTAGGTATTATTTAGATTCAACATGATCACATCCAGAATATTTAGTCAAGTATATCGTCTACAACTAATGATTCCATGAATAACATAAGATCACGAGTTGCCAATAAGGACTTGGATACCCAGTGTACACTAAAGGTTTAAATACAGCCCTGAATCAATTTTTTCAGGCTTCTCCTTAATGAATCCCCACAAGAATATCCCAGGTAGTCATGGATATATTTGAAACCTCTGTCTTGCAAAAGAGTCCCCACTGGAACCTCGAGCCCTTGTCCTGCTGTGCTGCAATGCTCAAACTCCCTGTCCCCAGGAGCTCCAGGCCCTGCTTATCCAACCACAAAACTGTTTGAAGAACTGGGAATCTCTGTCCCCAAAGCAAATGGAGATGGAGCCCAGATATCTGAAAAGCTGCAGAAGAGAGAGCAGCTGGAATTGCTCGCAAAATTAGGGAATTGGTTCAACCATGATAAACAGAATCTATTTCAATAATGAAAACTGATGTTCATCCTCTCTTTTGAGAAAAGATGGATAATGTGTTCATTTTGACCAATGAAAATACATTTTAAAAAGACTAGAAAATTTTATCAGCAAAATAATTCACATTTTCATCACCGTTTCCCATAGGAAAACTTTCAACATTCACCCAGATGACCGGGAAATGCAACCGGTCCCAATAAAGCTCTGCACCAAAGCTATGGCAATTAGCACTTTTTTAAATCCACTATCCAAAAAGAAGAAAAATAAATCGTAAGAAAAATGCCATTTGGCCAAACCTGGAATAATTTTTTATATTATTTTCTGAAAATAGAATACATATATTTGAGATACATTACATCATATTTTTTGACCCAAAACAAAAAAAATGCAACTTCTTTTGCCACCATTATTTTTGCATGCGAGCAATTTAGAATATCAAGCAAAAAAGAAAATTAAAAAAAAAATTTAAGAAAATAAATGAAAGTTTAATTCTCAAAATGTTAAAATAAATTTACTTTTTGATTATTTACGCAAGACTATTTGCTGCACTCAATTGAGCTTTGTAAATAATTTCAGTTTAGTCAAAACTGCATTTTTCAGTAAGCAAAGTAGTCAGAAAAAGAAAAGAGTAACTGCCTGTTACTCATGCTAATGAAGGGAGGGGAGCTGCCTTATCCTGCAGACTCCAGAACCCCTTCCTTGCACCAACCCAACAGGGAATTTGTTGGAAATTCCACCAAGGAAGAGTGAAGATTTCCCCATTCCTTTTTTCCATGCTGTAAAGCAAACTTTTGGATGCTTAGATAAGCTCGGAGCACATACAAGAAATAAAAATAAATAAACATTTCAAAAAGGTAAAGGATCGACGTGAAAGAAAACGAGGTATAGCCAGTCAAACACTTCTGTTGTAATCAAACATTGTCGTTTCAAAATCAGTGTCATTTGATGAAAAGAAAAAAATACATCCATCAATTAACTCACATCCTCTGCCTGCTGTTATTTAAGTGGGTTAAGATGCAGATTTAAAATAAAAAAATAATATACATAAATCATAATTCAAGGAAAATATTAATGCACATAACGTTCCCACCACTCCCTATTTCTAAATTCCATTGGATTTGCAATAAAGTCACAACAGCATTAGAAGGACAAGAGAAAAAATTCCTGCCTAGTGAAGAGAAGCACTAGAGAATGTGCAGATTCCCTGACACAACAGTATTTAAAAGTCATTCTAAATTTCTCATCGTTTTAGCATAAATATAACTCAAAATTACTTCAAAGACTTGATATTTATTATGTTGCTGTTTACAGAACTTAAATCCATCGAAGCTGACAGAATTATCCTGTTTTAAAACTGGAGGAACTGAGGAAGAATTTGACATTTTGATTCAATCTTTAATGTGCAATTTACCTTTCACGTATACAAAGCGTACTGGCGCTCAGGCAGAAGATAAACATGTAATAAATCAGCTTACATTTTTTTCGGCTCTTACTCACAGTGGAATCCCCAAAATTCATTTTATTTTATCTTTTTCCCACTCTTCGGCTTTTTCTCTTTCATTTTCCTTCCTCCTCTTCAATCACCACAGGTTTGCATTTCTCGTTTTCTATTTTACACCCCTCCGCTTTGTTCTCTACAGTGGAAAGGCAGACAGACAGACAGACAGCAGGGACAGAGGCACGGCCGGCCCAAGGTAACCTCCTCGGACACCCACACTCTGGAGGAGCTGATTCTCTCTCTAAAACATTTTAACTTTATAAAGGGAAGGCAATCAAAACTCATTTGCATATGGGTTCATTCCATCTCTTCAGCTCACATGTCTGTAGCTCTGGAAAGTCCCTTTCTGATTCCCTGGCTGATAAAGAGCCAGGAAGGTAAAAAGCAGCCCAGGGAGAGGTGAGATCTGTTTTGCTGACCTTGCACGCAGGGCTGTGCTGAAGAGCTCCATTCGCCTGGCTCGGAGGGCCCAACTGGCAGATGTGGGTGTTCTTTATCCTCTAGATTTCAAGGCTCAGACCATGCATGCAGAGCTAAGGACTCAAGTCACAGAAACCCCCACTCTTGCACAGGAGGAAGCTCTGGTCAGGCGCTCGATACTTCAGCTTCCTGTCTGTACACTCCGCGGTCTAATCTGGGGAAATCCTGAAAACATTATCAGATGCCTGATAAGCTCTTTAGCTTTCAAGTACATAGTGATTCAGTTTCGGTCAAAACCTCATTTGAATACTGTTTTAAAGTCTAAATAAAAAGTGAGACCCTAAAGGAGATTAGACTTGAAGCCTAATATCTCTGGCATCCAAAACAATGTGACTGATATTTGATACTGGCACAAACAAATCTACTTCTCCATACCTGCACCAAGATGGTCAGAGTGTGTGTTCAGCTTATTAAAAAGGTGTGGAATTAGATGTCTGGCTAATTAAAGCTTTTATTTATCTACAAACAAGTAACATAGCAGAAGCAGCAGCATGGATTGCTTACTCCATTCCAACGTTGCTCACCATTGATGTGAGGTAGATTGTTTTTGACAGAGAGGGACTGCTTAAAACTTTGGTGCCCACTCGTCCCATGGGCTTTTCTGGCAAAGCTGGCAAGTGACAAGCCTTGTTTTTTTCAATATAGACTCCAATTCACCAGGAATTAGATAGATGTTTCCAAACCCAGTTCACAGACTCATCACAGGCTGACAGCATTTAACCCTGTGGATTTAGCCCTGGAAGAGTAAATCTCCACCACCACAAAATGAACATCCAACATTTTCCAGTTCAGATGGGTACTCTGAAGATTCACCCACAGGACTCACACCTGCTCCACTGGTTGTCTTCATCCCAGTCAGGCCAGGGGACTTTTTCTAGGATACATTCCAGGGGGCTCTTCTTCTCGCACAGCTTCTGAAGGTGAAGAAATGCACTCCATCTATGAGTCTGGAAGCAACTAGGAGCACTTTTCCATGTCTTGCATGTCTGCAAGCAGCCAGGGCTTCATCTACTTTTCACTCCCAGCGCAAAAAAACATATCAAACATTTTTCTGATGTTTTCTGCTGCACCCACCACAAGGGTTACCACAAAAGCATGCACATATATGGATCAGCTACTTTGGAGAACAGGAAAATATGCAAGATATTTATTGTTAATAACCACATTCCTCTGAGTCAGTACAGAAGCTCAGGCTGTCCATACTGAGGGCAGAAGTACGTACCATCTTCTGTTTCACCCCAAGATCTGGCTTGCAGATCTCCAGTGGGCTAATACACAAGTTACATTTCACTAGAGCAGAGGTTTCAGACACAAAACCACTCGCTATTTTAATACCCACATCAAAATATATAACAACAAAAGCAGATCCATGGACATTGAGTCCAGATCCACAAGGGAAATAATCCCAAAGTTTCAAAAGCATGTGAAACTGGGATTTTATGTTTTCAGCAGCATGAGAGACAGGCTAAAAAAATACCATGTCTGAGCTCCCAGATGCTGCCCCGGGTGACGTTTGAGCACAGAGAAGCCAAGGCTCTCGCAGGACTTATCAATAAGGATGCTTAAACGAATTTGCATGAGTCATTGCACAGGAAAGAGGAACAGTGGTATCTCAGGCTGGGATTCAGCTGTGTTTGCAGTGCTCACTGGTACAACTTTCAAAACGCGTCCTTGCTCTAGCCTCGGATTTGAAAACTTCTTTGTAAAAGACAGTGAACTGAATTAATCTATTCCCTGATGAGCAGTACACCCTTGCTGATTCTTTCAGTGAAGATTATTCAGGTTTCCCCTGTCCCAAAAGGCAGGTGTCATTATGTGCATGTGTCACAGCTGGGTAACCTCAAGCAGAGAGCAGCTGAACAGAGCCTGAGTCCTTTGGTGAGAGCAGCACATCCCTCAGTCTGTGGCACATCTTCCAAGCAAAAGCAGGGGAGTGTCCAGTAAAGCCAAAACATTGACAGAGGCCTTTAGAGAGCAAGGATGACAGCACAGGCTCTTCACTTGGCTTGTGAAACAAATGCAGAGACCGAAGAGGGCGGGGGAAAGAAAGCTTGTACAGAGTGGAAGAGACTGGCAGTATGTTGTGCACTGCTCCTGACAGCTGACATCAGTCAGGATGTTTATTATCATCTTAGCATCTCATCTGGAAAGTTTTGACTATCTGAATTTCTTTTTTGACAGGAAGTGTCAATCTCAGCCTAATTCAATGGCTGGGATCTCTTGAGGCAATATTATATTAGGCCAAGCAAGATAACACTGCAGCCCTGAGTGCAGCGCTCTCAGAAACCCATGCGTGGTCATGCAGTGCATTTTAAGGGCACAACATCCCAGCCCAGGTGCCAGACCCCCTGATAGTTCCAGCTTCTCTGCCCTACTTACTGCTGTTCACTGTATTCTTTATTAATAGGAAAGGCTGACTTCCTTCTTTCCCTGAGGAAGATGATCCTCCCAGAAGGGAGGATCTCTCCCAAGCTAGTCAAAATCTTTGCAGCAGTATAAAACATCCAGGCATCAGAGATAAATCAGGTCCTGTATATGAAACGTCTTTCACAAAAATACAGCCTTCAGAAAGCAGAGTAGACATATAGTCATTTCTTGCATGATTTCATAAATCGTTCATCCATGCTAAGAGTATTTCTTTGTGACAGACAGTGAGATATGAGTTAAGAATTCCAACAGGAGCTGGAGCTTAGTCCCATTGAAAACTGTGGCAAAATCCTCATTACTTTTGAAGAAACTGGAATTTCCCCTTCAATACTCTTAAAAGCAAACTTTCACTTGGTTTCCCATGAGTGGTTAGTTCTGTGTGTCTTTTCCTATGATACAGAGCCTATAAAAATACATATATTATTCTTCACTTTTATGCATCTAGTTGTCTGATTTCTTTAAGCTGAATTGACTTACAAATTTTATGAGCTCTCCCTCTGATTTCTGTCTCATTGCTTTAATATCCAATACATTGAAAAGAGCTTGGGCTGACAGAGAAACCGAGGAAATACTCCATAAATCATGCACATTTCATAGACCACTTTGCACATTTACAAAGGCTATGGTCATATCACAAGCCAGGTAGGATTTGATTAGCCATTTCACAGCCCACTGTGACCGGCATATAAATTAGGACACCGTGCTCCTACCTCTTATGCAAGCATTGAAGAGCTGTCAGGCATGCCTGGGTAGCAGAGTGGAGAGGGGATGATAGAAATAGCTCTTCTGTGTACTCCTGATGACCTGTGCAGCCTCCAGAAGCCAGAGCTCTGCTCGTGGACAGGGCTCACAAAAGAGAGAGGAACATGCCAAGACAGGAGAGCTGCAGCTACCCTCCATGACATGTTTTTCTAAACTGGGAAATGTTCCCAGTAGGAAATGCCTGCAGAGATTCATACAGAGGCATTAACCTTCCCCCCAGAGCCTGTTTGTGTACGTGAGTGCGTGTACATGCACATATTTCTTATCCTAAAGGAAGATTTTTGCTCCGCAGTTGCACACAGGGCTGGGGTATTGCCAGAACAGCCCACAGCCCCTGCAGTGCTGCTCCGTGTCCCCCATGACAGCCAGACTGCCTGTCCCAGCGCCTTAAAACCCTGCCAGAGTTGTTCTACTCAGGTTTGTCATTCTCTTAATTATTTTCCTGTGACGGGCTTTGACATCTGTGAAAGCAAGACTGAGAGCCAGCGCAACACAGTCAGACCCCACACAAACCACAGCACACCCAGAGATCTGCCCCACACCTGCAGCCTGGCCCCCATCTCCTCTCATGCCTCCCTCTCCGGGAGAAGCCCTGGGCTTGCTTGCACCCTGGCCTTGAGACAAACAGTGCTCCCGGAGATGAGCGCAGCATTTCAACAGGTAAAAAAAATTCCACTGTCAGCCAGCTCAAGTGAAAAGAAAATGCTGCAAAGTAGCACCAGGCAGCACAGTATGATTTCTGTCACAAGCTTCATAAACGGCTTCACTGTGCGGGCAGAAGTTAGAAAACAGGAAGGTTTCAAATGAGTTACTGAGGCAGGAAGTGAGTCAGCCCTGAGCAAGAGGGACAGCAAACAGCAACCCCTCCTACTGCAGACACCCAGCCATGGCCAGAGCCAGGCACCCAGAGCCAGAGAGCCTGGAGCAGAAAGCAGCAGCAGGGCAGCAACAGAGAGGAAAAGAGACCCACCCCTCTTCAACCACAGCCCAGAGGAGGGAGGATTTTATCCATCCAGAGGACTGATTTCTAACAAGTCTTCCTTCTCCTTGCAGCCCTAACCACCAAGGCACCAGCCCATCCCCTCCCCTCCCTGCCCAGGCACACCAAAGCCTCCTGTGCAGTTTCAGAAGAGTCCTCCAGAAGAGCTCGGCTCAGAGTGGGATTGCAAATCCCCTCGAGCATCATGAAATTTGAACCCTGGCCTCTCACGCACTCATCTGAGTACTTGCTATTGGAAATAGAAACACCAACACCTCCTCCTCAGCTGCCATCCCACTGTGCCCACATCCCACATGAGAAGAAATTGCTCTGGGAACAGTCACATTAGCCTCCTCAAAACAAGGAGGCCAAGGAGCATCTCAGCTTAGGCATAAAGGAGACTCTAGCTGCTTGCCTAGAAACAGATGCTTATCAGGGAATTCATCTGCAGCAAACAGAAGAGCCATAAGCCACCAGTGCCACCACAGCTCAGCAGCATCATGGCAGGAGTTCTGAGGATCTGCATTTTGGGGATAGGTACAAAAGAGGCCCCAGTCCTTTTGTAGATATACCTCCAGGCACACAAATTACATCTAAAAATAGAACCTAGGTACTGAAGTCACACAGGCAGAGTTGAAAATTGCACTCTAGACTCTGGACAGTACTCCCCGTCACACAAAAATGCTGCACTCCTGGTTGCAGCACTGGGAGCAGCATTCGGCCCTTGAGCCTGGACAGTCACACAAGCACTGAGACACCACATGGGTAACAAATCCCCACCAACTTTTGCAGGTTCCTAAACAGGGTAGAATACTTAAAGAATTAGCTCTTAAACTAGGATGCTAATTCCAACAGGAAAAAAAAATCTGGAGAAGGACAGACAGAATTGGCTGGGTTCCAGCACTAGAAAAGGCCCTTGTCTCTCTGTTTTTCCTGATAATAGTCTTCTGTAAAGCATCAAATCACTGTAGCAAAAGCCTTAAGAGTCACAGCACAGTCACACAGATCTTGTGGAGGAACCAAGACAAAACTGAAGAAGAATTTGAGCTTCCCCGAAGCAACCAGATTGCAATGTAATGCATTTCCAGATCCTTCCTAGTTTCAAGATAAACTCACTGTAAGGCATGAGAAGCTATGCACAGAAGAGAGCACTTCAGAAGAAGGTTTTTTATCCTTGAAAGAAGCTGGTGAGAACTTCTTATCTGGAGGGAAAAAAAAAAAAAAAAGCTGGAGAAAGAGTGGGTAGAAGGTAAAAAGCAAAATCCAGAACCTAGTTGCAACTTGCAAGTTTTGAATATCTTCCAGTGGAATAATCATTCTTAGAAAAGTGCTGTGCTGTTGGAATCAATTTTTCCACAGGAATGTTCCCATTCCCATTTTCATTTTTGGGTTTTTTCTCTCACACATGCTTTGAGAGGTCAGCACACTCCTGGAACCAGGGGACATTGCATTTACAAACTGAAGTTTTTTAAACCAAGTTTTACCCAGCAAGGTTTTGTAAGTCAGCTTTGGAACTAGAAATCTTGGTTCCATAATAATGGGACTCTTTAACAGACAATTTTTAAATACCTTAAAAGAATTTATAAGCTCCTTCACAAAATCCAGGAGATGAAACATAATAGGCTCTACTCCAAGCAAAGGATCACACAGCTGCTAAAAACAGATCTCAGAGATTGTGTATTATTTAAGAAGGAATGTGATGGGCAAGGACTAGGCAACACCTAAACAGCCTTAGGAAGAAAACAATATGGACAAAACTTTCAAGCTGACAAGTTCAGAGAAAAGCGCTGTTAGCTACTGGATATGTTTAGGTGAACAGAACTTGATACATTCCCTGAAAATAAACAGAATCCATCAGAAAGAATCACAACTTTTTCTCCTGCCTGGAGTTCCCACAAGCAGCAGGTACAGGAACCCAATTCTGGTTAATTGTATTTTTAAAAGGAGGTTGCTACCATGTTGAATGAAATGCAAAACCCTCTGAACTAATAAATCCAGCAGCACCTTGTATTTGATTAAAGAACAAGATGATAGGTTAGTTAAACATGATGTTACTTTATTGATTCTTGAAGCTGGAATGATTTTGGTCACCTGGTTTACAGAAAACTGAAGCCAAATAATAGCTGATTCAAGCTTGGTTTTGTCTGGTTTTTGTTCTCATTCCAAAACTGAGTCATAAAGACTTTGAATAACCTGCACAGGAACAACAGCCAAAGAAAATACTCCTATTTAAGAAAGAGATCTGCTGAAAGCAGATGTTCCCAGATGTGGACAGCCCAGCACAGAGGGTGTCTGTGCCGGCTGTGACCTGCCCTGTGCCACAGCCTGTCCCTCTCGCACCTGATGGCTCAGCAGCACACGGAGCCACCGCTGTGTCCCTGCCCTGCACAGGGCTCAGTGCTGCTCCTCAGGCCCTGCCTGTTGGGCACACGGACTGCTCACACCTCCCAAGGCACTTTGGAAGCGAGACTGGCCATGGCATCCATCCACCCCACAGGCTGGGAGAGCTGTTGTGTGGCCTGCAGAGCTGAGGGCTCCTCGGTTGGGATTTCCCTGTGACAGTCCCAGGGACATCCCTTGCTGCAGGGCCAGGCACACGCTGCGGCTGTGTCTGTGGACAGCTCGGAGTTTACCAGAGAGGAAAGAGGAAGATTTGCTCTTCATGCCCCCAGCTCTGCCCGATGTCCCCTGTGCTCCACTGAGGGGCGGCTCATCTCCTCGCCACCTTCTGAGGTGCACCTCATCTCCTCGCCACCTTCTGAGGTGCACACACATACTGCGGCTGGGAAACACGCTCTGGGCAAAGGGAGTATTTCCAGGGATTTTTGCTCAAACCCACTAACATCAAGCATCCCAGCTGGCTATTTACAGAAGGCTAACAGCAGTGTCTTCCTTGCTTGGATATCAGAAGAAATTTGAGCAGCAGCACTGGAGAGAAAAGTGACAAACATTAAAGGGCCCCGTCGGTGGCCGCGCAGCCATGGCCCTGACACCGCTCACAGGGAACCCTCTGCTCGCCTTTTGAGGGCAGGGGCAGGCTCTGCCTTGCGGGAAGACAAGGCTCTACAATTCGGATCAAGGAGAGCTCTCTGTCTCGCTGGGGTCCGTGTCACACACGGACCGCTGTGGCCCCAGCAAGAGGAGGGCTGAGCTGCCGAGCCCGCGGGCACCAGCCCCGCCCGGCAGCGGGGACCGCTCCTGCCGCCCCGTTCCGCCGCTGTGTCCCCGTCCCTGTCACCGTGTCCCCGTCCAGCTCTGCAGCCGGGGCTCCCTCTCGAGTCTCGGCTCTCAGTCACGGCTGCTGCGGCCACACAACGCCTCCTGCCCGGGCCTCAGCATCCCCCGCATCCCTCCGGCCACCTCCGCATCCCGGGGCTCGGTACCGGGCGCTGCCTCCTAACCGCGGCTCCTTTAGCCCTCCGTCCTCCTCACAGCCAGAGCTGTCAGACGTGCCCTTACGCCTCTGCTCCTGACCATCGCAGCCCCACACCAAAGCTCCCCAGGAGCTGCTGCCGGGGTCTCTTTGACCCTGCCACAGCCATCCCGCATGACCCCAGTGACAACACTCAGTGACAAACCCCCTCGCTGTTGGTGTGCCAACATCCACCGCATGAAGTTCGCCCAGTGGTCCTTCCTACCACACACACAGTACAAACCTGAGAACTCTGACTTAATTTTCAACCCATGGTTGGCAACAGGGTAAAAAACGCACCAGCTCCCAGCAGTACTGCTTGGCTACACTTACTCTGGGGCCCAGAGCAGAGCACTTAAAGTGCCTGTGTGATAGGGGGACTTAGAAAATGCTTTTACCCATGAGTTACATATTTTGAGCTGAAGTGCTGAAAGCCCAGCCTGAGCCACTGAAGAACAACATCTGAAGTCCTCCTAAGGCCCACCTTCCACATGGTTTATGGAAATAATCTCAGTAGTACAAAAAAACAAGCCCAATTACCAAGAGCTAGAGCATGCCTTCAGCTCCAGGAACCTGCCTCAAAATTCATTAACTGGGAGAGATTACCATCCCTGTTAGGGGCAACAAAACACCTACGCCAGTAAGTTGTGTGCACACTCATTTGTCATCCTGGCATTCTTCATAATCTGACAGCAAGGACACATTATGGACATTTTATAACTTTTTCTCCTATAACTTTGTAGACCATCTAAGCACAACAGGCCCACCGTGCCTTAACCTTCTCCCAGACTGCAGTTAGAAGTAAATTTATCAAAAACACTTTTCTTATATGCTTTGCAAAGTTATATGCAAAAACAGCTGGGATCTGACATGCCTTTAGGCCCCAAACAACCAATTACTAAATATATACTGTGTATATAACCTGTATATAAACCTCATTACAGACATGTCAAGGTGGTCAGTGCCTGTGTCTCTTGGAGCACAGTAAGTACCACTTTGGGGATACTTAGGAGGGCATTATTGTATTTCTATTACAGTCTTTTGCTAGCACCAGTAAAACTGCAGTGAAACGCAAAAGTTATGAGATTCATGGCTCTGCTAACCCTAGAGACATCAATTGCCTCCAGGCTTCTTATTTCTGTTCTTTTTAAACAACGGGAGATAAAAAGCGCTTGGCTGATGGACTATTCCCAGTAGTCACGGGGTGAAGGCACTCTGAATTCCTGAGTGTCCATTCTTATCCTGCATTTCCCGTTAATGAGGCGATGAAGCCCTGGCAGCGCCCGCCCTGTGTGCGGTACCAAAGGCAAGCAGCAGCACGGCCCTGCTGTGAGCTGCAGAAGCTCCAACAAGGCTGTGACCATGGTGCCACCCACTGCCAGAACACTGCACACAGGATGGGGTACCTGATGTGCACTGAAGTAACTTTACTCAGCCTGCTAAGAGATTGTTTGCATTTGCATCTCCAAGTTTAGGTAAGAATTTAAAGTGACTCTCACAGACAGAACAGTTCCTTTGCAGAGGGATAACCAACTGAAAAAATCCCTGCTCCATGCACTGTTACAATCCTGAGCTCCCAATTGTACACATGCCCATTAAGGCTCTTTCAAACTGAGGCCAAGCCACCACACAAGCATTCATTTTCATCATAGACATGCATTTAAAATCCCAAAATCTCAATCTTTGCAGGAAGCATAAATTGATCAAGCAAGTAAACCCAAACATTAGAAGCAGGTTTTAATAGGACTGCTGTTGTGCAGGAAAGTGCTCAAACAGAATTTTGAACTCAAGTTGCATCTATTCTTGACAATACCCCCAAGAGAAAATAGAACTTGGTAAGTATAAAGAGCTGTGTATATTATCTCAACATTAAAGTTAAGGAAGGTAATTTTTCAGCCACCAATAGAAGGCAGTGTTAACACCTACCTGAAGAAATACAAAATTCCCAGGGCTCCAGTGTCAGCACTTCATGGGCTGACACTGACCAGGCCTGCAGCTCTGATGCTATGAGTCCACATTTTCTAAATAGAAGACTATGCCTTTGTGACTGGGAGCTCTTGGAGTCACCATGGGCAGGAAGCTCCATCCACAGATGGAGTCTCAGCATAGCTTTGTCCCAGAACAAGTCTCAGGAATGTGCATTTCCCTTTAACCTCAGTAAGAGGAGTTAAGAAGTATATGAAATGGGGGAAATGTAAGTCAGCTGAAACAAGTGGAACTTTCTAATGAAAGTGTACAAAACTAAGCTTTGCAAAAGCTTGGAGCTGCATTAGCCAGAAATCCTAATGAGAACAAAAAGCCTGAAATGAGGTTTACTATAGCAAAAAAAAAAAAAAAAATTATTCTACCACTACCACCACACTCATCCCCATGCAGACAGATCACCAATATTCCCAAGCCTAACTCACATGTCTTTCTGCACTTCCATTTCACCAGCCCCACAAGGAACAAGTATCTGAGCTCCAAGATTAAAGTCTATCAGTACCAAGAGGCCAATCTGAATTATTTAATTATCACCTTTGTAAACATTATGCAAATTCTTGTTCAGTTTGCTACAAAATTCTACAACCATGTTTTAAATGTTTTAATGTGCATGCAGACATATGTGGACACAGCCCAAAAGGCTTATTTGATTGTACAAATAGACATAGGTGTTTGATCATACTGAATATTTCAAAGTAACAAAAAAGATCTCATTTCAGCCTGATAAACTCCCATAACATATATGAAGTACTAGTCTCTCCCAATGAAATCTGTTTTTTACATACAAAAAGTTATGTTTAGTGTCATATCCATATTGTGTCTCATAGCACTGTTCTCTGGGACCTCACAAACCAGTGCCTGTTTTTACCTGTGTGACTGCCTACCAAGAGGCCACGGGATGGCACTGTGTAACCAGTTTCAGTGCCTTAGTTACAGGAAAGTGCCTGTAAAAAAGTAGTCTACAGCTGCATAAGAACCCAACATACACTACCTTAGACAGCCTCTGTGAAGAGCAAACAAGCTCAAAGGAAAAATTCCACAAGAGTACCAGCTCTAGTGCTTACTTTACACTAGATACACAAATTGGTTCAAAGCCCTGCATGTTTAATGGTCAAGTCAGACAGTGAGGGCAGAAGGACCTCAACCTATCACAGCCACAGACAGCCTAGCCAGCAGGTACCAACTCCAGGATATGGTGGCAAGAGTGTATTACAGCCTTGCTTAGAAGCTTATCCAGGCACTGCCTTACACCTTACCTGCTTGTCAGATAATCTCCTTCTCAAAGCTCTATTTTACTACCTACATCTTGAGCTTACTGAAAAAGGACAAGTACAATAGTATACAGGTTAAACTAATCTTTATTGAAATACAGAACTATATGAAATTTGAACTCAATAGAAACTTCAGAATACACATTAAACATCATAATTTGGTGGTGACATGTCAATGATCTCATCCAGGGTAGCAAGGAAGTCAGCAGTTGATTGTAGCAAGTCTGGAAGTTAGAAATAAATTGAATCAGTTTCTCAAACTCAGAATGCACACTAGGGTGAGCTAGCTCCCAGTAATTTGGCATAAACCTCTTGAATGAGCAAGGGAAATACTGTTTCACAGTATAAGGCAATCCCACCTAACTGATCAGTTTGCAATGCACCACAAAAGACTCCTCAGTGTGCTACTTTTCACCGGGTAGAGTTAATTTTCCTCACAGTTGCTGGTATGGGCTGTGTTTTGGATTTGTGCTGGAAGCAGTGTTGATAATTCAGGGATGTTTTAGTTGTGTGAGCACTGCTCAGTACAGTCAAGGCCTTTTCTGCTCCTCATGCCACCAGTGAGGAGGAGGCTGGGAGTGCTCAAGGATCTGGAAGGGGGCACAGCCAGAACAGCTGACCCCAAGAGGCCCAGGGGACATCCCAGACCCTGTGCTGTCATGCTCAGCAGACAAAGCTGGGGGAAGAAGGAAGGAGGGACATTTGGAGTTCTGGCACTTGTCCTCCCAAGCCACCATTACATGCGATGGAACCCTGCTGTCCTGGAAATGCTGAACACCTGCCTGCTGATGGGAACTGAATGAATTCCTTGTTTTGATTTTCTTAAAAGCATGGCTTTTGCTTTAGTTATCAAAACTGCTTTTATTTCAAAATATGGGGTTTTTTTCACATTTTCCCTTCTGATTTCTTCCCCATGCTACAGCAGATGAGCAAGTAAGCAGTTGTATGGCACTTGGTTGCAGCTGGGTTAAGCCATAAGTCAGCAACACCGCCGAGACCACTGCCTGCACTAGCAGGGCTGGCCAGGTACACTGAGCTTGACTACACAGCAGAAGTTGTTTGATACTGGTGCACTGCTCTCGTAGCTTCCACAGCAACAGCAATTCACTGCTAGAGCCAACTGGCTCTTCACCCAAACCACTGATGAGCACTGTGTGTACTGAAAATCATGCAAACTTTCCACTCACAGGATTCCCGTGAAATCTCTTCAATCTTCACAGGTGAAGGAACCATGTTTACATGACTGTCACATGGCCTTCCAGATACCATGAAGGGAACGCCCCACAGGTTGATGTTGCTTAGTTTGTGTTCTTCAGGAAGTTCAAAACTCTCAAAGTCTGTTTGAGAAAGACTGTAAGTAAGTGTGCAGTAGCCTGGGAAGCTGCAAACTCTCCAAGACTAAATGAAATGGGAGCCAATCTAAAACAACACAAGTCTCCTCTCATGGGGTTTTTATTTCAGTTATACTTTTTAGTTTTCCATCAAGTCCCATACACCAACCCTGATGAAAACACTAGACTGCCTAACAGAACTGATAATGTAAAGCAGTTAGTAACTTCAGCAAGCAAAGTTCATCAACACTGAAGTCTTTGGCACAGTAGTGTTCACACACTTACATCCACATGAAGAGGAAAGTTTTAAGGACATATTTTGAAGGACCGTCTCATTCTTGTTTAATTATTTCAGAAGTAGCAAGCACCCTTATGTTTCAGAAAGGACTCACGAGAAATGCAATGCTGGCTTGTGTACCACAATTGCTTGGACAAATTCTTATAACAATGCCAACACTCATGAAATCCTTATTGTTAATTTTAATAATTATATCAATAGTTCCTACCTTGAGGATCCAAAGGAAACATATTTTCTATTTCTGGCCAATCTTCTTCAGGCACTGTGCGACGGCTTTCTAACCCAGTCTTCTCACAAGTCTTAAAAAAGAAGTCACATTATTTGAGCTACTATAGAATGTTTGTAGTGGCTTTCCTGCGCTGTTCAGGTCTACAGACAAGCATATCTGTCATACTGTTCTCAGTCAGGCCTAAATTCTAACACCTTCAACAAAATAAGATGGAGATGGGCAAATGTTTCAGGTGAGCTTATGTAGAGCAGTGCTATATACAGTGGCAAAAAATGACTGCACTAGAACAGGTAGTTCTTCAGATGTGAATAAGACATTAACTCAGACTATTTTCTCCAGAACCATCTATGCAGGTGTCCTGTTTTCTGGTAATTCTTATGAACCCATGTTTTGGATTCATGAACCCCTCTTTTGGATTCATGATGAAAACAGCATTGATACACACAGCTGTTTTAGCTATTGCTGAGCAGTGTTTACAGTCCAGGCCTTCTCTGCTTCTCACAATCCCACGAGCAAAGAGGCTGGGGGTGAACAGCCAGGAGAGGTGCCCAGAGGGATATCCCATACTGCAGGGCATCATGCTCAGCAAGGATAATTGGTGGTTAAGTTTGCCAGAGCTACCACTGCCCTGGCAAGGCATCAGTCAGCTGGTGGCAAGGAATTCTGGTGGCAAGGAATTGTTTTTTTTCTTTGAGATTCTTAATTATTAAACTGCCTTAATCTCAGCCTATGATTTTTATCACTTGCACCCTTCCAATCCTCTCCCCCATCCCATCAAGGAGGGAGTGAAGGAGCAGCTCTGTGGTGCTTAACCTGTCAGAGTTAAGCCAGATCAGCAGGTAAATGATGCATTTCCCTTCCTCCCCAGTATAAGCGTGTTGTACTCACCTTGTTCACAGTGCAAGGCTGATTTTTCTGTTTTATCTTATCTATCTTGCTTGTGACTCCTTCAGTTTTATTCACATTTCCAAGAGCCTTTCTGACAGAGCGAGATATGACTGGAGAAGTACTGAACGTTTTTTTAGGCAGAGGAGTGTTAACCTGTGTTCGTTCAGCTAAGAATTTCGCTGGAATGGGGGGAAAGAGAAAAAGCAAACTTTAGCAACCTCTCAACCCTAAAGCTTGCCTCAGTAAGTGCACGTACTGGAAAACTAGTTATCATGGAAATCACTGCTCATCACTTATAACTCCTGAGCATAAGCCACATCTATGAAAAATGCACAGAGTTATCTTCAGTTTTATACTAACTGATGAGCTTGGACGATTGGTTGGGTAAGTGGGTATATGAATACAAAACTATTACCATTAAAAACAGTATATAACAAAAAGGGGTTTACGCCCATCACTCAATCCCTTAGTGGCTTAGGACAGCAAATACGCACAAGATCCTGAAGTGAGCTTCTTGGGAACACCAACTTCACTGTTCTCCTGATCAACAAAGATCAGAGTTGCCATCTTCAAATTGATGAGACCACCCTGTAGGACAAATACAGCAGAAAGAGAAAGTAATTTTTGCCATTTATTCCACCACGGCACACTTTTTAAGGAAACATAAAAAAGCTCCCAGCTTAGCATCCCAAGTCTTTGCTCAGCTTGTAGCACTTGAAAAGCCAAGGGTAACAGCAGTTATTTCACTAGCAGAGACACTTTCTCACCAGAAAAGTAGACCTTCAGAAAACACCCAATACAAATAGATCACTACTGGTATTCAGCCCTACCTGAGACACCAGGTCAGAGCATCCCCTGCACTGTAACAACAGCACAGCAGCTCCTGCCTGGTGCTCATCAGTGCCATTTCACACGTGGGTAAGCAATTCCTCATTAAAGAGATTTGCAGGAAAACTCAAGAGTCAGTCAATGAGGTTGGAAAAGATCTCTGAGATAATCAAGCCCAACCTATGGCCAAACACCACCAGACCCTGGCACTGAGTGCCACATCCAGTCTTTCCTTAAACACCTCCAGGGACAGTGACTCCACCACCTCCCCAAGCAGCCCGTTCTAATGTCTAACCGCTCTTTCTGTCAAGAATTGTTCCTAATGTCCAACCTAAATCTCCCCCAGCACAGCTTGAGGCCATTTTTTCTTGTCCTGTTGCTGGTTGCCTGGGAGAAAAAACCGATCTCCACTGGGCTGCAAACTCCTTTCAAGTGGCTTTAGACAGTGATAACACCTCGCCTGAGCCTGCTCTTCTCCAGGCTGAGCCTCCCCAACCGTTCCTTATCCAACTGGTGCTCCAAACCTTCCCCCAGCTTTGTTACCTTTCTCTGGACGAAACTCTTTTTGTTTGTACAGCTTGAAGCATAAAGCCAAAGCAAGACCTGCAGCCCCACAGCCCTGCCCCGATCTCTCAGCACAGCTCACCTCAGAAAACGATAGCAAAGGAAGGTCGGATCCGCTCACACAAACCGCTCACAAACTCCTCAAAAGACGCCAAACCCCAACGGCGCTGCCTCTTAAAGCGGCCCCGAGCCGCCCATTGGCCGCTTCGACCCACGCGCGGCAGCCGATTGGCTGAGCCGCGCCGCTCGCGCACCGCCGCGCGCCAGCTCCGGGGCGGGCACGGGGAGACGGCCCCGCCCCGGAAGTGAGCGGCGCCGCGGGGCATTGTGGGGCGGCGCTGCGGCTCGGCAGGTAAACAGCGACGGGCGAGCGGGAAAGGGTCCGCGAACGGGGCAGAATTCGGTATCGGGGCAGAATTCGGGATCGGCATCCGGCATCCGAGAGGGCGGCTGCTGTGGGCTCTGGGCAGCTGCTGGCGTCCCCGGGCCCGACGCTGCTTCCCCGCGGTGCCTCTCTCGCGTCGCTTCCGGGGTACGCGTAGGCCCAGGTTTTACGTTAACAATAAGGTAATTTTGTTTTTTCGGCAGTGGGGCTTATTTTTCAGGACAGAGGTATGTCAGGAATGCATAATATGGAGTTAATGATTTCTCTGAGTGACACAAAGTCACGTTGAAGAGCTGTGATGTCAGAGGGTATTGATCTGTAAGGCTTTTCTTTTGTGTTCTAATTTCTTTTCCTTCTTACAGGGGGAAAAGCCAAAATGGCCTCAGGTGCGGTAGCGAACGCCCCTCCTGCAGGAGGGGCAAATGATGTGAGCCTGGAGGAACCAAAGAAGATGACGAGGGAAGATTGGAGGAAAAAGAAAGAATTAGAAGAACAGAGAAAACTAGGAAATGCACCTGCTGAAGTGGATGAAGAAGGAAAGTAAGTTTTACTAAAGCTATTCTGAGGCTTCTGAGTAAAATTGTCTTTACCTGTTGTGGTTACAGGACAATTGTGAGGGTAATGCACTATTTCAGTGAGTTACTGTAAAAGTAACTAGTTGAACTTTGTCTTGTAATGTTCTAGTCATTCTCAGAAATCAGATATTTTCCAGAAAAATGTAGGTTCAATGTTTATCTATTGTGAGCTATCAACAGTTCTGCTAATAAGTCTGGTCTATGCAGCTAATTACAAGTGGTATTTTAAAAGTGAACAAAACATAGTACAGGGGAATTTTACTGTGTACCTGATCTGTTCCCTCTCTCTTGCTTCTGCAGGGCTTGTTGCTTCTGAGAAATGTTGCTTTCTTTTTTTGCTCAGTAGCATTACAGAGAATAAGCCTTTTGATTTGGAGTCAGGAGTTTAGGTGAATTAGGTGGCAACAAAATCTCAATGTCTGTGTTTATCAAACTAAGAATTTATCTTGCAGTGCATTGTACCAACTTCATTGTTTATTATCACTCCTAAAGCACTTAAGCTTTAATGTGAAGGTTCTTTGTTAGACTAAGTTGTGGGTTTTTTCCTCCATGCCATGCATTCACTGCACAATGTCTTTTACAGAGATATCAACCCTCATATTCCGCAGTACATCTCCTCAGTACCATGGTACATAGATCCTTCTAAAAGACCCACACTAAAGCATCAGAGACCTCAGCCAGAGAAGCAGAAACAGTATAACTCCTCTGGAGATTGGTACAAACGAGGAGTTCAGGAGGTACGCAAAATGTTTTTGTTGTAAAATAAAGATTTAGGTTGATTACGTAGGAAATTTCTGGTTGCATGGTTTTGAGGGGGGCAGGAGCTGGGAATTCTTACTCAACAGCCAGGTCAGTGTTTGGCAATAATCAGAACATGTGTTTGGGGTTTGGGGAGAGCGTGCACACTTGGGTGGTATTGAAAACGTGAACTGTTTCTTGGAAACACTTACGTGGATCTGCCAAAGTGTCCCCAGCTCTGCCCGTTGTGTTTCCTCTCAGCACGCCGTGGCCACGAGGTACCGCAAAGGAGCCTGTGAGAACTGTGGGGCACTGACACACAAAAAGAAGGACTGCATGGAGGTAAACTTGGCTTTTGTCCCTATCTTAATGACTTTGAAAGCTGTGTGAAAAATCAGCTTAGTGAAAAATCAGCTATAGATTAAATACTGGGTTTGGAAAAGATGTTCTGTAAAATGTTACAAGTAGTAATATTGGCTTAAGAATTGGCTTAAGAATTTCTAAAGAAATTGTTACGTATGAAAAGTGAAGGGGAAAAGTGATACAGTTCAGTGTGTATTCACCCATTCTGTTTATAAGAAGATTTGAAATAATAGGTGAAAATGTCATTTTCTTGTGAATTGCATTAACTCAGGGGCTGCTGTGTCTGTTTTTCTGCTTCATGTCAGCTAGAAGCCCCCCCTCAAAATTGTTTTAATTGCTTTGTTAATTGTAGAAAATATAAATAAAAATTTATGCAGTTTGGAGTCAGTTGTGCTACATAAAAATGCAGAACTACTTGCATTTATTTACAAGTCACAGGCTTACAGTGCTGAGTTTAACTGGCTGTAGAGGAGCTTGGTTGACTTTTAGAGGGATATCTGAGTGAGTAACCTAATGGAATGATCTAACCATCTTTTTTTTTTCTTTCAGAGACCCAGAAAAGTTGGAGCAAAATACACAGGCATGAACATTGCCCCGGATGAACATGTGCAGCCTCAGCTGATGTTTGATTATGATGGGAAGCGAGACCGCTGGAACGGTTATAACCCAGAGGAACACATGAAAATTGTCGAGGAATACTCCAAGGTTGATTTGGTACGTAGGCACTATGATTTACTGGGGAGAGAGTTGGTATTTGGTGTGGCTGGGCTGAGAGGAAGGACACTTTTAATGTGTTCTGTTGATATTAGACCTTTTGCTAAAAAGAAATATTTTTAAGCAAACACATTTTCGTGCTCCGCAGGCCAAACGTACACTGAAAGCCCAGAAGCTTCAGGAGGAGTTGGCATCAGGGAAGCTGGAGCAAGTGGTAAGTAAACTTACCTACTCTATTTTTGTTTAGGCTGAATAAATATAAAACAGATTACTTCTGCTTTCTGACTCTTTTACTCTCTGCACAGGGTCTGTTACTGGGTTTTATGCCCTTCAGTAATTTAAAGATTTTCCTAGCACCAGCATGTTTTGTGTCACATTCAAGAACTTGAAGCATCTTCTTTCAAATGAGACTTGCTTTGTTTTCCCCTTATGGGCAGAAATTATGTGTGATTGTTATTATTACTAAAATTAATGACACGGAGTTTTGGGTCAGAATAACTTGTTTTTGATGTAGCAATTTTTTTTTGTATACTGAAATGGGCTTTTTTGTATTTAAAGATTGTTACAATCTGACTAGTACTGAGGTAATGACTGTTGAGTGACTGTGCACTGATTTAGTAATGCGTAGTATAAATTGGAATAGGAAGGTGTTTTCTTTATCTTAAACCAATTTGTTTCTTTTTAAGTCGCTGCTCTGGCTCTTTGCTGTGTCTGTGGTTATTTGAAGGCTAAGCATATGTATTTCCCTCTGGCTTATAACTGCAGGGTTTGCATCTTCCACTAACTTTTGCAAGCTCCTCTTAGATTATATTGATAATCTTTGATATAAAAGTCTAGTTTCAGAAGGCATTTCTGATTATATTCTAAGTTTACAAAATGGGGAAAAAATAGAGACTGCTGCTGGTCAGAAGTAGGCTTTTTAATCAAGGGAAAACACCAGGCCACAGCCTCCATGCAGAGGCTGTGCTGTCCCCTCGCAGGTTGTCACTAGATGGCACAGTGAGTTCGAGCTCCCACCTAGCCTGAACTACAGTGCTTTGACTTCCCAAAAGAAGAGATTCTTCCTCTTTTCATGCCTGTTTGCACCACAGGGCAAACACTGTTGGCTTCTACATACTTACTGCTTGTAAATGGAGCTGTAAGAAGAAGAGTATGTTTGAAGCTTAAGAACTGTGTCTGAGGGAGAGGACTGTGACTGATTTGTGCAGTCAGTGCTGGGCAGCTGCTGGTCAGTGTTCCAGGGCTCACAGCTGTTTCCATCCTTACTGCTGCAAGTGTTTTCCAGCTAAAGACTAAGTAGGTTAGAAAAAAAAAATCTGGCTGTGTTTGTTGAACTTAAATAGGCCTTCTGATCTGTGCTTAGTATTCCTCTAAATTTGGACTAAGTCCTTGAATACATATCTCCTTAATTATTTTTTAAGCTTTCAGAGTGGAAATTTGGTTATATTTACATGGTCTGAAGTGTTCTAGTCTAAACCTTCAGTGTTCAAAGGTATAGCAAGCTCTAAATAACAACAGTTTCAGAATTTAATGCTCTTGCAAAGCATTGGGAAGGCAGTGAAAAGGTCTCCAACAAGTCTTTCATAGAGAATGTTATGTTGCAGTATTTCTGCATTTTGGGCCACTGGTAAATGGTATTTTGTATCCAGCATGAAGCTCTGCTCTGATTGCCCTTTGTATCCCTGCCATCTTTCCTTTCTCCACTGTCTTGTCTTCTCTGCTGACATGCTCTTTGTTTGCTGCAGAACTCCCCAAGACACCAGTGGGGAGAAGAGGAACCAAATTCGCAGACAGTAAGATGATTACCCACTGCATCACACCATGGGCAAAGAAAGGACCTGTAGTTAGTGGAACAGTAAAACAAGGGTGGCATAAGGGGTTGAATGTTGTGTCCATGCCACTGCCTGCCTGTTCTTTTGGGCAGAGGTTGCTGGATTTCATATACAGGCTTTTTGTTTTATTTCCTATGTGTTGTCAAACCTTAGAGATGCAAGCACATAACTAGATTTTAACATGTGGAATATTTTACCCAACATAACTGTTTTCTTAATATCATCGTAGTTACGTTTTGATAACTGTTTCCATATAAGGAAGTGAAAATTTTTTAACAAGGGTATTTCAGGAGTGTTGAATGTTAGATTAGCCTGAGAGCACACTTAAGCCCAGGTAAACTCTGCCATCTTGTAACTACAGGGATTGCAGAATTTTAATGAAGCCACTGAAATCAGATTCTTGTACGTTTCTTCAGAGTTAATGAACTCTTTTAGTTAAAATTTTCCATCTCTCCTCAGGAAAGAGATCATAATAGCGAAGATGAAGATGAAGACAAATATGCTGATGACATCGATATGCCTGGACAGAATTTTGACTCTAAAAGACGCATCACAGTCCGAAATTTACGTATTCGGGAAGATATTGCAAAAGTGAGTAAACAATTCTTTACAGATGTTTTTCTGTATTCTTGGGAGTTAATTTCGACAAATTATGTGTTTAGTTATTAATGACTTTGTTTATGGGTCTAGGGGTTTGGAGGTGAATGTCTGTTCGCATTTCTGTTCCTGCTCATGTTATGACTTCATCAAGGTCATCCTTTTGCATGGACAGAACTTTTTAAAACGTCTAAACTGGGGGATGCAGGAGTAACCTCAGTTCTTTCAAAATCATAAATATTAAGTATATTTTATGTTGTTTTTTTCCCCTAGTACTTGAGGAATCTGGATCCAAACTCTGCTTATTACGATCCCAAAACAAGAGCAATGAGGGAGAACCCGTATGCCAACACAGGCAAGAATCCAGATGAGTAAGTTAAAATGGAGTCATTCTTGTATATCCAAAAAAACTCTTAAAAATGAGATCAATAGTTTTGTATTTTCTTTTACCTGTATGTCCTTTAACTAATTAATGTCTAGTCAGTTGTGTATACATGTAGTAGTAAACATGGAAAAAAGCTTTTATTTAGGAGCACCTTTTGATTTAGTATGTAAAAGTGGTATTTTTGTAATACTGACTGATCCTTAATCTTTCAGGGACATGTGGACCATGGTTTAGTGTAATGATCTGTACAAGGGCTAGGACACTGCTGCATCTATAGGTGATGCCTATAAACAATAATGATATTTATGTAAAGTGTTTCAGTAACCAAATCTTAAACTTTATCCCTTGTTTGTTGGGAGGCATTCAGGTCTGGAGACTAGCATGGAGTGCCTGTAGTGCCTAACAAAATATTTGAGTTAGAAGCAAGATCTCCTTCTATATTAATGGATTCTGCATAGGAAAGGTGTGAAAGCTTTGGCATTGTCTAGATATCTTAATTAAAGGTGCCATGGGCTGGCTTTTGACTGCACACTCAGCTGTTTCCCTTAAACCCCGAGTCAGACGCTTGACCTGTGTTGTGCTGGGAGTATACAGAGCAGGCAGGCTGTGAGTAAAACATGTATTCAGAGAACAGTAATTGGATTAGCTCACTGCCTAAAATAGAATGGCAGTGCCCAAATGATAGCAAATAATGCCCTTTCCACCTCTCCTTGCCCCCAGCTAGAATAATGCCAGTCAATTCCTTTTTTCAGATGCAGATGCTTTTGCTTCTCTCTCAAGTCTTTGTTGAATCTCAATTTCTACCGTAGCTTTGCAGGCTGTAAATTTTTCAGGGTAGCTTTGGAAAGATGAGAGAGTGGGGGATTGGATTGCTGGCATTATTTGATCCTCAGCATGTGTTTCATGTACTGATTGTGCATCTCTTCAAGGGCTGTGCACAAATGTCTCAGCTTCACTGAGAGCAGTGAAGCTGTTCCAGGCTTTATTTAACTTGGCTAAATATGCTGGGTCTAGATTGAAGAAGAGTCACAAATCCAGAAGTGAGAATCACTGTGCGGGAATATCACAGACTGTTCATGCATGTTTATTGTGTAACTAGATCCAAGTTTAACTTGTAGTGCTTGGCATCTCAGACAGAACTCCGGGTCTGTGTCATGTGTCCCTGTAAACACAGACATCGGTGGCTGTCTAATGCTTTCATGGCTTTACAGGGAGCGTAGGTTTTCATTTCATGTATCGAGTTGAATGCACCTTCTTCTCCTTCCCTTCTTAACTCTTAGGGCACAAGAGAATTTTTACTTGCCTGTTGAAGTTCGGTGTTTAAGAGGAAATCGCATTCCAAATGCTAAGATTTGTGTTCTGTTCTGCAGGGTTGGTTATGCAGGTGACAACTTTGTTCGCTACACAGGAGATACCATTTCAATGGCACAGACCCAGTGTAAGTGGGGTTTTGGTTTGGGGTTTTTTGAAGGAAATTGACTTAAAATACTTACCAATGCTGCTTTCTTGCAAAAGAGAAATAAATCTGTATAGATTGAGGCCTTCTTTCAAATTGCTTCAGAATTAAAGAATGTAATTTGAGTGTGTATGTCAGTTTTAGAGTAAGTATTGAGTGAAACTTCTTGTGTACACAGTGTTTGCCTGGGAGGCTTATGACAAAGGCTCTGAAGTTCATCTTCAAGCAGACCCTACAAAGTTAGAGCTCCTTTACAAATCCTTCAAAGTGAAAAAGGAAGATTTCAAGGCACAGCAGAAAGAAAGCATCCTAGAGAAGGTAATAAGCAGTTGGTTTTATTTAATAGGAATTCTGTTGAGTTTGAAATCTGGGTCTTGGGGAACAAATAAGATTACTAATCCTATGTGAAAGGGAATCAGCTGTTCTCAGCAGCTTAGACTTAAAAATATTTTTGTATTTATATACACTAGCTCATCAATTGATTAATTTTATTATTTAGTACAGGGACTTTAGAAGGTCTGCTGGTATTTCTTTGTAATATTGGGAGCTCTTCCCTTAACTGTCAGAATTTCTCCACTGAAGAAATCTGAATTTCTTTCTGACTCAAGTTTTGGTGCAGTCTTCTAGATAAATATTTGTTTTATATTTTGCAACTTGTTTCTCGGACAATTGACAAAGAACTAAATAATCCACTTGTATTCTAACTTTGGCAACATTCAGGTGTGGAGTGGGACAGGAGGTTACTGCTCTGGTTGTACCAGAGCCATTAGGCTTGGTCTGAAAAGTTTTCCTGCTTTGAGTGAGGAATATCACTGTTGTCATTTTCCAGGCATTAAAAAAAACAAAAAAAAAAAAAAAAACAAACCAAAAAAAAAAAAAAAACCAACAAACCAACAAAACGCCCCCCTTCCCCCACAAAATTAAACACCAAAGACACCACAGTGGCCATAGGAGATGATGTGTTTCTGTCTTGACCCTTCACTAAAGATTAAACTCTCTCCAGCCACTTTTGTGCCTTCTTCACAAGGTACCAAAGGGGGTGTTTTTGAAATGTTTGCTTAACTTCATAAAATGTGGTTTTTTTTCAAAACTATTATGTGTTTTTTCTATTTGCATTTTAGTATGGAGGACAAGAACATCTAGATGCCCCCCCAGCTGAGCTGCTGTTAGCTCAAACAGAAGATTATGTGGAGTATTCTAGGCATGGAACTGTCATCAAAGGACAAGAGAAAGCTATTGCTTGTTCTAAGTATGAAGAGGATGTGAAGATTAACAACCATACAGTAAGTCCTAGGTTATGTTAAAATCTTTTTAAAATTAAATACCCTCCTATTGGAGGTATATTAGAATACAATACAATATAATTAGCACAGCAAATAAATTTCTCCTGTCTGTGTGACACTTTCCCTTTTCTGCTAAGGAGAAATTTCAAATTGTTACCCTTGTGATGTGAAGTTGAGGAGTTGCCATGGCAATCTTAAACTAAAGGGGAAGTTACTCTATGTGCCTTTCACTTTGAATATGGGTTGACCACATCCTGTTGTGGTTCTCTTTTTTGACAGTACCTGTAAGGTTCATGTAAAGTAGCAAAGTATGTCTCATAGCTTCCTTTTGGACTGTCTGAATCATGGACTTAGCAGGATATCAGCTCAGGAGTAAATTGCAGCCTGCCTCTTACAGGAATAACTGTATGGTGTGCTCTCTTGCAGTGTATTTGGGGTTCATACTGGAAAGAAGGCAAGTGGGGTTACAAGTGCTGCCACTCCTTTGTCAAATACTCCTACTGTACAGGAGAAGCTGGGAAAGAAATTGCTGTAAGTATTCTCTTGTTTATTCATGTGAAAAGAGCTAAAAAGCATTCATCTTCCTTACTGAAAGTTTAGACTGTTTTGCTTTTTGGGAGTTGTTGGTTTTTTAGGGATTTTTTTCCCCCTTCCCCTTTGAAATGTGCTCAGTAATGGAGTATCTTTGTTCTTGTCTGTTGTGTAGAATACTGAAGCAAGTTTAATGGAAGAGCAGCCTGGAGAAGAAGAACACATGACAAAACCCAAAACACTGATGGAGGTAGGATGTTTCCCTTTCTGAGAAAGACAGATATTTCTCCTCAACATTTTAAGCGCTTAAAAGATCTGTATAACTACAAAATTGTATAGAGTCATAATAAGCCTGAAGATTACTAGACTGCATTATTAGAGCATTAACATCTCTATTGAAAACCAGACTCTCAAATAGCATTAATAGAAGTTTGGATTTAGTGGTTTGGACATTATTAATGTTGGCAAGTTGAATCTTAACAGTAACTTATTTCCCACCTTCCAGATCCACCAAGAGAAACAGAAGGAGAAGAAAAAGAAGAAGCACAAGAAGAGCTCAAATTCAGATAGTGAGGGTGAAGAGAAAAAGAAGCAAGAAAAACTTAAAAAGGTGCAGTATAATCTTCAGTGGCTTTGTGGCAAAAGGAACATGACTTATTTTACAGCATCAGTTCTGTGAAGCCTGTAATGCAGTTCTTGGTGATACACCATGGGATACTTTGATGCTAATTTTGAGCTAAAGCAAATTTAAAATGCTGTTAGATGTTCTAAAGTATATCCCCTATTCCTCAGGCAAACATTTAATAAATTGTTTTGAAAGCCTTAATTTAGATTACTTAGAACATTTCTTGTCAAGGTACCTGTTACACCTGCAGTTTTACAAAAAGCATTGTAGGACACAATGATTTGTGTATTGAAGAAGAATGCAGAGATCAAAGGCAATGTCAAAGCTTAGCTTAGCTCTTTGTATCCCAGGCTTGGCCCAGTCTCATGGTTGGTGTAGTAAATCCATTCCCCAAGCCATCCACTGCTGAGCAGTGTGCTCCCCTGGGCACAGCAGCCTGCCTCAGGCTGCTCAGAGGGGAAACCAATTAAAACCATGGTTAATTAAAGCAGGGTACAAATGCAACTTCTTTTGCAGTAGCAACAGTAGTACTTTGAGGAATGAGATAACACAAAGCATTAAAAAAATTAAAATGCCAAACATACCAAAAAATAACAAACAATTCATTGTACTTGCCGGACCATGATTACATTTTAGGTAAATCCTACAAGTTTCTCTTTTGATTTTGACATTTGGAAAGAGATTAAACTGTCTTGTTTGCTAAATAGTGTTTTACTGTCATTTAATGTTAAACACTAAAAAATGAGCATTAAGTTAAATGTGCTGTGGGTGGGCCATACAGATGTGCATTGTTTATCCCACCCCTGTGCTTGCTCCTTGTCCATCTTACAAGAATCTAAGACAAATCTTCATTGGTTTTCTTGTTTAACTTTCATCGTGGAATTTCTGATTCCCTTTGCTCTCATTTCAGGCACTAAATGCAGAAGAGGCTCGACTTCTCCACGTCAAAGAAATCATGCAGTTGGATGAGAGGAAGAGGCCCTACAACAGCCAGTATGAAGCCAGGGAGCCAACAGAAGAGGAGATGGAGGCCTACAGAATGAAACGGCAGCGACCTGATGACCCCATGGCCTCTTTTCTTGGACAGTAGTCACAGGGAGCATCATTCCAACACACAAAGCTTTTTCACATTTGTTTACAACTCTCTTTAGACACTTGATTCCCTTGCATGTGTCTGAAGCGTCAGGAATGGCAGAAACCTCTTTTTGCCCCAGAGAAGTTTGTGAAAGCTGCTTTCAGCAGACATGAGCAGCCCAGGACTTAAAGCAGTTTTGTAAATGTGTGTGTATGTATGCAATTACAGACACATGTGTACACACACACAGATATAAAATGTACAGGTAAAATACATTCACCTACTCTGTAAATTCTTGAAGGAGGAAAGATCTGATTGAAATCCTAGGTTTATTTGGCCAACTAGTATGTGCATAAAGTTGTGATGCTGTAAGACTTACTACTGAGAAGAAATAGTCAGCAAATGTCAATATAGAACAAAAATTACCAACCAAAATAAATGACACAACTACTCAAGCTGCTTATTTGTAAAGGTAGTTGCCTGTCTCATGAGTTTAAAAGAATACGTAGTTTCTTGATCACTCTGTAGTAAGTATTTTGGAAATGTAAAAATTGATTGCTTTGTACAGTTCTGGTTAAATTAATATAAAGATCTTAAGTGCTGTCTAGCCTTTTAAATGAAAGGGTTAGAAGACACTGACTGTAGAGCTTTTGAATTCCAATTGTTTCTGCAGATGTATTTCCATATAAATTTCAGTTGCAAAGATCTGAGTTCTTTGGTTTTCTTTTGATAACAGTATCCTGTTACATGGTGTGACACCAAGTGTCAGGCTCTAATACCTTGTGAGAATGTGAATGGGAAGCAGCATCTGCTTCAGTTTTGGCAATATTAGTCCTTAAAGTGGGAGTTTTCCCCTTTTAACTATTAAAAGTTGAAGAACTGGGTAAAAAACTGCACAGCATGACTTTAGAGTTGGAAGGCTTGGGAATTACTTCTGTTGTGGCTTAAACCACCTTTCCAAGGAAAAACTGCTCCTTTCAATAAATGATTACATACAGAAAACATGCCTTTAAATGTCCTGTGTGTGATTCCACAGCTGCTTTGAGGACCAAGTGTTTGATTTGGCACACATAGCTAATGATGGCAATTCTGCACTGGTCTGCACTGTAGTTCTGTATTAATATTATATGTGATACTCTCATCACTGATCAAAATTTTAGGTTGAGTGTTTACTGTGTGACAGATCCTCTGGCACACAGTAAGTGCACACTCTGAATTAGCTGATCTGAGCTGTGAACTGCTGCTCTTAGGGCTGTAGCACCTGAGCTTGTGCCAGGATGCCTCCCACTGCAACTGCTGTTGGCTTGGGCAGTGCCAAGTTCAGTCTGAGGGAAGAGGAGCTGTCAGAAGGGTTCCTTAGGCTACTTACATCCCTTTCTAAAAGTTCCAGTTCAGCCTAAGAAAAGTCTGAAAGATTTGTTATGAATAAGACAATTCAGAAATAACACAGGATATAACACAAAGGAAATCTCAAGACTAACTTGTAAGCTGTAGATTGACTGCACGGAAATTTTAATCCATCAAATCTCTACTGAATTTATGCAAAGAGATCGTTCAGGGATTTAAATTCAGTCCTAAATTTAGAATACTTGTATTTCACCAATGAGTCAAACCCAAGCACTTGGGGCAATAGTTGATTCTTGCCAGATCTTTAGTCTGAACTGTAAAGGAAGAGAACTCCTGTTTCATAAAAGATTGTCATGTTATTTTTTTAACCTTGAGAGGACAGTGTATTATCCTGAGACTTGTTCTCAAGCAGCTGGAACATTTATCTGATTATTTCAAAAAAACTCATTAATACATTTCCAGCTAGAATACTCCGGTCAGATGGATAAACATTTGTCAGAATAAATAGCAGGAAATGTGAAGCAATGCTGATACACTCAGAACCTTTCAGGAATACACAGACCTGTCTGGTTTTCATCATGAATGTGAAATGACATCTCTCCTCTTTGGGAGTTTATTCTTAGTGCAGCATTTTATGCATGGAACTATGCAAGATCATTGCTTGCATCATTTCCAGTTTCTCCACCTGCTCCTGTTACTATGCAGGCTTCTCCAAGAGCAGGAAAGGAGTATGGTCAGAATTTTAAAATATCTTTTTCCTGTTCACCTGCCCAGGAGTAATTATGCATCGGTCTGTCCACTGAACCTCATAAAATGTCAGTCATGCTTTGAAGCAAATGTTTCGTGTTAATAGTTTTTAATCAATATAAATCAGCAAGGGGTGTTTGTATGGAAAGACGTTGCTAGTATAAAATGATAAATCCTTATATTTAGGTTGTCCACAACCTTTCCATGGGTTGTGAAACAAATGGTTGAGACAGTAAAATACTTTTTGAGGTGAGTTTCTTTACAATCTCAGAGCCTGTAAAATGTAAAGGTTTGACCCAAGGGTTTGTCAGATTTCAGTGACTAATCACCATGAAGCCCATTGCTGGGATCTGCTGCTCTCCCTTTGAAATGGTCACACCAGGCTGCATATTTATTGCTACTGTTGAAATTTCTGGTATCTAAAATATCATGGGCCATTTGTAGAAGACTAGAGAATTACTTACTTTTCACCATATGTTGCAGAAACCCAAGCATTTGCAATTGGAAGCTACTGACACTGTCAAAACTGTCCTGAGGAATGACCAGTGTCTCAGTTCTCCAAGCTCCCCCATTGGGCTCTCCAGCCCAGAACAGCTTGTCTCGTGTCAGGGGATCCCATTTAAAGGTCCTTCCAGCTTATTCAGACACACAATTTATATTTCAGTCTAATCCAGGCCTAGTGTGGCCATTTGTGACAGGTGTGCGGTTTGCTCCTGTCCCTGCTTCCCTCCTCCTGTTCCTTCACCTCTCCCTGCCTCTGGAGACCATTTGTAGAAGCTCCAAGACAATTTAATTGTAAGATCAGAGGGGTTAGAGTTCTGTCCTCATGGTGTTTGCTGCTTTAGCTGCCTCCAGCATGCTAGGAAGCCTCAGCAGGAGTTAGCCACCAAAAAAAAGTGTCCCACGTTCAGGAGTGTTTTGCAGCCCTTGCCAAGTTTACAGGCTGTTGGTTACATGTCCATGTCCACAGTTTGGTCATTTTTTGATGGCTCTGATGTCCTGAATACCCTGGGGGAAAAGAAGATTTCATTTGGGGGGGAATTGGCACAAAAACAAAATCTTATACTTTCAAGGTTTTGTAGATAAGCTGAAAAAGTGATTTCTGATATGATTTGAAGCAATTCCTGCTTAACTGATTCATTTGTCTAACTGAGGATGCAAGTGATGGGACAATGCCAAAAAGCAGCTCCAGGCAGATCTTGCCTGGCAAGTTTCATGTCTCTCATGCTTCTATCAGTGCAAAACTTTGAGTTTCCAGTTCCAATCTCATGAGAATTCCCTGCAAACCCTTGACTGAAATAAGTTGATTAACTGGAGACTCTGCCTTTCTCCGTAAGCAGCATCTGTTCCTCGGGAAGCTCAGCTAATGTTTCTGCCATGTGGCGCTTCCCAGCGAGGGCTGCGCAGCCCCACCGATCCGACAGATGCAGAACCAGAGCCAAGCCGAGAAATCCACGGATGTGAGCGACTCTGGGATGTCTCAGTCCCTCCTTTGGCACCAGCTGCTCTCCTTTCCCCCACGGCAGATCCCAAGCACCAGCGCAGAGGAGGCACCTCAGTCGCACGCAGGTCCGTGGTAAGCAGCACGGTTTGTGGTTTGGGAATTCTCTGGTGGTGTTTCAGAGGTGTCTGGGGGGCTTGGGAGGCTCAGTGGAACCTCTTCTAACACACCAGTGGAATTTGAGCTCACTCGTGGTACTCTCGGGTCTCTGGGGCTTAAGGATCTGCGGCCATAACCTGAGGTGACCCTGGCAACCTCAGAGCTCGCCTGGGGCGCGGTTATCTAACGCGGGAAATCTGCTCTGGTCAATCGAGCGGGCAGCTGGAAATAAACAACCTGCTCCCTTCTGCCCTTAACTTGCTGCAGGAAAGTGGCTGAACAGCTCTGTAGGTTAGTCTGTTTCTCAGACCCCAAATCTGTCCATCCATTGAGGAGCTTTCCTCAGCTCTGTGGCTGAGAAGCGTTGAGTTCAAAGCACTTTTATATATATTTATATACATACTGCAAGTAATCTTGCCTAAGTTCTATAAAACAGAATGGTAAAACAAAAGGAATTTGCACATATTAAATAAAAAAGAAACATTTTCCAGGTTTGTAAATCAATTGTCATCATTAGACAAGCCTAATAGAATTTCAGGAAAATTGTTTTTTTAAATATATAAAATCAAATTTTAAAAGCAGAGCTCAATTGTAGCATGTTGTATATCCCCTAATAGGACTTTCAGAACTGACACCTTCTGTTTTCTGTTTTCTGACAGCTTCCTGTTTTCTGTTAATAACTTCTTACAACTTTACCACATGAAAAGCATCTTGAAATCTGTTCCTGAGTTTTTTCCAAAGTGAAAACACTTGCAGAAGCTGTTGGGAAATTTCCATTGTGCATGGTTTGCAGGATAAGGTTCTTATTAGCAGGAATGTTTCATAGAAAAGAAAATATGTGCTTCCTAAAATATTAAATGTAAAATGGCTTTGATATCATTCTGTCATCCCAGTGCCTTCTGAAGTTCAGGGAAATTCCAGAATTTAAATGATTAACTGGCATTTCCAGACTCCTGGCCAAACTAACACTTACCACATGTGAATATTCTGTGATTAATGAGCCAGGCTTGCTTGGAGCCCTCTGAGACCCTTTTTAGTGTTTGATTATTAGAATAATATTGCTTTTACTTGTGAAAATATGTGCTAAAGTTGCATTGGGAGACAGCCTGATTCTTTTTTTTTTCAAAAGTTACATTGATAGAATCCCAGGATGGTTTGGGTTGGAAGGGACCTTAAGGATATCTAGCTTCACCCAGCCTGCCCAGAGCAGGGACATTTTCCACTTGATCAGGCTGCTCCAAACCTTGTCCAGCCCTGGCCTTGGAGACTTCCAGGAATGAGGAGTCCACAAGAAGAGTCCACATTGCAGAGACAGTTCAGATCCTGCTGGGTTTACACATTTCAGTGCTCCATTGCAGGAAACAAAAGCACACAAGAAAGAAATACCTGCTGTCAGTCGTTATTGTGAATTAGACTGTCCTCAAACCCAGGCCTTCATGTTCTGTATCTCTGTTGTCCCCCTGTAATTTTTGCCCCAAACCTCCACCACAGCTGCAGCTTCATGGCTGTACCTTGGTTTATTTGGGAGCACTGCAGAGCTGCCCTGCTCTGTATCTGGAACTTAATCGTGTAATGCTCCTTTTTCTTGGACATCTAATGACCACATGATTTATTTAGCCTCCTGTAACAAAGCCCCCTTTGTGCTGCAGGGCTGTGAGGGAGAGCAGCCTCGCTGTGTAACTGGAGGACAGCCTGCCAGGAGCCCCCTCGGAATTTATTTTTCTAAGTGCAGAGGAGAGCAGCACATACCTGATGACAAAAGCAGGCAGCAGCAGCTGGCATTGCCGCTCTTCAGCCGGACCCTTGCCCCAGGGGAGCCACGGTGTCTCTCTCTTCTTGCTTCACTGGCATTTCACAGTGTTTAAAGAAATTTAAACAGATCACCCTTCCTATGGGAGCTGTTTATTTGCACTCTGTGCTGCTCTTTTAATACCTGGCTGCAAGTGTGGCTCCTGAACACATTTTTTAAATGTAGTGACAAGTGTTTAAATTCTGCTTTTAGGAATATTTGGAAAATTGAAAGTGTACAGCTTCTGATGAATGACACATTCCCCGAGCAAAACGCCCTGATCCTTTTTTGAAGGCTCTTTCATTTAAATAAAGAGTTCTGCCATTGATTTGTGTGGAATCATTACCAGACTCCGAGCAGATTTCTGGTAAATCTCTGTTTGATGGCAGAGTGCTGGACACACATCCGTGTTCCAGGCACACACGCCTGCAATGAGCTCAGGTGATCCCAGGCGGGAGGGACAGGCCCTAATGCTTTTTATGTTTCATGCCTGCACTCATTTTCATATTGAAGGAAGCTCAGCAGCATTCTTCTCTCTCCTTTCTCTTCTCTCCTTTTTCCTCTCTCTCCTGACATCGACTCAACATTCACCCAATTCCTCCATTAAGTCTTTCAGCTCAATAAACCATCAGGAAACTGAATAAAAACCCTGATCAGCTTGTGCCAGATCAGCAAACTGAAGCAGCTCAGCAGAGCCCAAGGACTGGAGCTGCAGCCAGGCTGGTGTGGGGCACGGGAGAGACATGGAGAAGGCAATCCCTGCCCTTCCAGCAGCAACTCAGACACATTTCCATTTCAATGGCTTGAGCAGATTCTGCTTTGAGCCCAGGGATCGCTGGTGATCTATGAGCCATGTGAAATGAAGTTCAGCTGCTTTGAGAAACAGTATTAAGCAGTGAAATTAAAGCCACTTATCCAGGCTGGTACAGCCCCTTAATTCAGAAAGTGAAAATGTCCCAGTGCTGTGTGGCTGAGTGTTCTCTGAAGATTTTCCTGTGGCTTCAGAGCCCAGGCACTGCTGGTGTAGTACTTAAATGTGCTCATGACATGGTTTCAGATGGAAAAACAAAATTTGGTTAGCTAAATATTTGTTTCCTTTTCTAATGAGGCTTCCAGATATGATTTGATTGCTCCCACCTAAAGTTCTCTCCTTATATATTTTACCAGGGACAAATCCTGTAACCTTACTCAGTCAGAACTCCCAGTGAAGATTTACAGGACTAAAAGCAGCCATATCAATTTAAGGGAGTTTTTGGCAAGTGTGCTTTCCCCAGCACAGAGCTGCTTCCTTCTTCTCCATGCTGCAGCCAAAACCCTGTTCATTGCAACTGCTTTTTGAGAATTGGGAAACCAGCCTTGGAAGAAGCATGAGGAAAGGAATCTCCCCTAAGTTGCTTTGGCTGCAGAACATTTATATTGAACCAGGGGCTGATGGAGCACAGGGACCTGTCTTTGATCAATGGAACATCGGGATGACTTAGAACAATAGTAGTGACTTTGTTAACCTTTCTTCTATAAACTATTACCAATTAACTAGAAAATAGGCAATGTAAAAAAAAAAAAAAAAAAAAAAGTTGGTTATGTTTCTTGTGAGGTCATGCATAAGGATTAACTCCTGTAGGAATTATTAGATTCTAGTGAAAAAATAATGAATATGTGTCTATAATGAGAGTGCCTTGGTCCTCTGCCCTGCTAGCTGGTGTGGTCACTAGGTAGGGCAGCCACCTCTGTGAAGTCTGGGGTTGATGAGATCTCTCAGGGATATTATTTTGTCCGTTAGGCTGCTGTTGCTTGGATGGTTTTGGTGGCTAAACCCCAGGATTTTTATTTTTCCTTGATATCAGTGCTGCCACTGACCTAGTTCTGCACAGCCATCTGCATCCCAGCTGATGCCAAGGAATGAAAATAACCCCGAGAGGTAACAGCCCTCTGGCTGAAGGGAGGGTTTAGAGGCAGCATTTGCTGTTTGTGTTGCTTCTGCTTTGGACTGTGCTTTCCAACACCTGGGAAAAAAGGCTGGGAAGGCAGAAGTGCTGGGAACAGCCCCACAGGGCTCGGGGGGCTCTGCCAGCCCTGCCCAGCTCCTCTCTGGGGTTTGCTTTATCCTGCCTTTTGGGGTTCAACCAGTGATGGTGTGGTGTGTCTGGGGCTCTGTGAGAGAAGAGTCAATCACAGCCATGAGAAATTATTTTAATGTTGAGTTTGTCTGCTGTCCCTGCTGCCTGTACGCATTTCCGTGGTGCTGGCACTGTCCACTGGCACTAAGGGGCAGTGGCAGAATGTGGGTGCCAGTGAATGGGGAGCAGACATCTCCCCTGCTTGTGTTCATCACTGATGTTTGCAGTTTTAACCTAGAATTGTAAGTTCCTGCCTTCAGGGGCTGCACATGAGTGCAGGACACATCCCAGCACAGTGCAGATTAGGCAGAAAATCTGTAAAGCAGCATTAAGATGCAAACTTTGGCCTATAATCCTAATTATTGCTTTTCTACTCGCAAGCAGTTTTATGCAGGATTGTGGCAGTGCTCAGAAATTAAAGCATTGCAGTGGCAACCACTGACATCTTTATCAGGGGTGTCATGAGATTTTATGCATCTCTGAAAGCACCAGCTGTAAAAATTCAAGGCTTCCCTGCTTAGCTTTCAATTAAGAAATCCACCGTGTATATCAATATTTCTGGGTGTGAAGAAAAGTTTGAAAACACATCAATGTACTCTAAAGGTTTAGGTACCAAAGGACAAGTAAAATGAACCCCAGCTCTGTTGTTTTTACAAAATCTCTTGTTTGTTTTAACTCTTGGTGCCGTTTATTATTGTGACGATAAGTTTGTCAATTGCAAACCAAAGCAAACTTTGTGATTTGTAAATCTCCTGAGAACACTTAGGTGCTTTGGTTATTTCCTAGTGGTGATGTGGCTGTTCCAGGGGTGAGGTTTCTGCCTTGGTTCTGTCACATTCTCTGACACTAATGCGTTCCAGTGTTTTTAATTGTCAGGAGCAGCTGTAAATTCCCTCTTTAGGGGTGTCCCCATGCCATCTCGTTCAATTGTTATTAGTCATTAAACATCTCACCCTGTGACTGAACCCAAGGATAGAGCAAAGGGCAACTGCTCAGCCCAAACCTATGGCACTTCATATGGAGGCAGTGGGAAGGTTTAACTGCTGACATTTGTGACACAAGGATTTCCTGTGACAGTTGGGGCCCTAAAGGAGCTCTGCCCAGTGTTCCACGTGTGAGTGTGGCTGCAGAGCCTCCGGGAACCCAGCCCTGGAACAATTCACCTCTGTGAGATACACACCATTAGAGCTGCAGACCATATGAAACACTTAATAATTTTTAAAGTAAATAGTTAAATAATTTATTAAATTAAATTAAAAATAAAATAAAATAAAATAAAATAATTAAATTAAATAATCTTTACAAGGCAACTGGGTTATACATGAGGAGGAGCATTTGGAACACATGATTTATAGTTGGGAATAGTTTTATAATTAGTGAATGCTATTACCACGCTCACAGTGCTGTGTATTAGTGCAAGTCACTGGTGAAACTTCTGCTGGTTTAGAGCTCAGGTTTGGTGGCACTGGTGACAGGGCTGTTTTCCCAAGGCTTTGCAGTTTTGCAGAGTTTCAAGTGATTTGCTGACACTGCACCTCGCAGAGGCTTTCAGCACCCTCAGGTTAGGAGGTGATTGTGTTTGTTTTCAAGAGTCCTACGGTTTTTAATGGGTTTATCCTCACAACAGTGTGGTAAGAAGAGTGTTGTTCATCCCCAATTTACACACAAGAGACACTATTTAGGGGCCCCTGAACTTGGATGTCTGCACAGTTCTCTCACAGAGACAGAAGTCGGGGACTCTGCTGCGTCTGGAAAAGTCTGGACACTCTCAGTTCTGATGTGTTGAAATGTCTTTAAAAAATCTCCTTCTATAAAGGCCAAGCTTTACAAAGATCTGTGACGAATCCCAGAGCCAAACCAAACTGTCCCCAGGGAATAGCTGCGCTGCAGGGCTCAGCTGTTCATGTCCTGGGAGAGGCAGGAGCAGGAGAATTAACCCTCCGAGGTGCAGGGTGGCAATGATGGCTTTGACTTCCTCTATTTCCTCACGTGGTTTGCTGGAACCTTTATTATTCCTGTAGGACTGAGGCCAGGCTCATCCACAGCACTGTCCCAAACCATTCATTCTCTGACAAACCTGCACAAACATTTCACTGGCAAAAGGAAAGCACAGAAGTTCTGTGCAGAGGAGGCACCACTAGAGTCACTAGCTCTGCCCCCAAACCAGAGCTCTGCTCATCACCTGGCAGGAGGATTGCTCAGGTTTGCCTGTTTCCCACAGTGGAGAATTTTTTCCTCTCATTTCTGGGGCTGCTGGAAACGTCCCCACGCCTCCTATTGCAGAACACTTGATCAGATACCAAGTCACTGCTGGGTGAAAACAGGATTAAATGCAATGACTAAACACTGAGTTAGTTACTGAGTAACTTCTCAGGAGCCCTTCTCCATACTTGGGGAGTTGCTGGTGCTGGTGAAAACAACTGGGCTGCGGGATGGCCCATTTTTATAAAGGATTTGGAAAAGGAGCCTGGGTGGTTGCTCATAGAAAAACCTCAAACATGGATTAAATGAATCATCAGTGAATAGCATTCCAGAGGTTCTTCAGGCTCAGGAGAAATGGACTGAGACTTTACCAACGAAATTATCCCTGTCCTCTCCAGGTGCTCTGCCTGGAGAGTAAGCGCAGTTCCAAGCTCTCTGCAGTGGCATTGGCACAGCCCAAAGGCTCAGCCTGTGTCCCACTGGAGATCACTTTTCTCCTTCCCAACGTGTGAAAAGAAACATAGCCAGGTGAGCAGATTATTTTTGTAGGAAATGTGGAAGGAATGTCCAGTTTTCCCTTTAGAGACAATATATAACAAATCATAGAGCTGTGGCCTGCATGGCATTATCCAGCTTAGTTTGAGGGAAAAAATAGTGGCACAAAATCAGCTTATTTTTTAAGCCCAGCTGGAAACTAGTGGGAATTCATCTCACCGGATAAGGCCATTATAAAATATATCAGGCTTCATCACATATATTTGGAGGCAGAAAGAATTTATTGCAGAGACTTGAGTTGATTCAGTCACACAACATAGATGAAAGCCTCAATCTGTGTGCCTTCTGTGCTCTTTTATTAACAAAATACTTTAAAATAATTTAAAAGCCCCACAAAACAAAACATGTAGCATATAAAACACAGTTTCAGAGTTGCCTTGAGCTGCATTAACTTTTACTGTACAACCCTTTTTCTCTCCCCCACAGAAAAAAAATACATAATCTTTTAAGAAAACCAAATCTAACTACTCTGTTGGATTAAATCTAACTACTTTCAGTTGGATTTAATTGGTTTTTGTCTAGCAATGCTTCTCAGCTGCCCCAGAGCCAGGGCTCTCGGCCAGTGCGCTGTGACCCCGAGCTGGGGACAGCGCGGGACAAGGTGAGGGATGCTGCTGGGGCAGCCACATTCCGGTGGGATGCACAGGAGCATGCACAGGGTGGAGAGCCCTCACCTGCTCTCTCCTCCGTGGCCTTGGCAGCATATTCATGGAATTTTTCAGGGGTGCCCACGTGGGAGCGGTGGCCGCCGGCCAAGAGCTCAGGCAGAAACAGCCCCGCCGTTAATGATTGACTGGTGAGATAATGAAATAGTCCAGCCCACTGTTTGCTTGCTTTCCTTCTGCACTGCCCTGCACGGCTCCTGTGCACCACAGTGCCACAAACAGGGCCGTGTCCAGCCTATGCCTGTCCCCCTGCAGCCGGGATGGTCACAGAGCCACCCCCTGTCCCAGGGCTGCCTGGTGCTGGGGTCACCAGGTGAGACATGGGAATCGCCTCCGACACCTGCGAGAGCGCCCGGAGCTCCTCAGGCTGTGATCTGCACGAGTTCTGCTCCACTGCCTTCCAGATCCTTTCCGCGGGCACAGCTGGAATGTGCAACCAGAGCACTGCCTCTGTTCTGTAAAGAGAATACTGGAGGCAGAGAATTTGCAGTGTCTGAACCCATGGTGACCGTGCCTCCAGATGGCTCGAGCTGACAGGTAACCCGGTGTGTGCAAGGTGTCCCTGCCCATGGCAGGGGGCGGGAAATGGGTGAGCTTTAAGGTCCCTTCTAACCAAAACCATTTGGTAGTTCTATGATTCTAACAGAGCCAAACACCATCTCAGTTTCTGTGTGTGTGTGTGTATTTCAGATGCCTGTACCTGGTACATACTGACTCCAGCAGCTGCTGTGCTGTCTATTTGTGTGTTTGCTTTATGCAAGAAAAGAATGAAAAGAACATTCTGGTTCCTCTCTTGCTTAGACTGTGTTTGCTGTGATTCTGGAGAGCAGACATTCTGCTGATCCATGGTCTAGGTGACTGCTCCTTAGCCTGTGGGTGAGTGCATGTGTTTGGGGAGGGATTCAGTGAGGCTGCAGACCTTTGAGAGCCACAGTGTGTGCTGGATGAGCTCACCCATCCCTCCTGACAAGCAGATTTTCCTCCATCTCAGCAGTGTCCCTGGAGCAGCTGGAGGGTGCCACACACGTCCTTGCACCTCCCAGGGTTTGGTGCAGCTTGTGTGATGTGTGGGTTTGGGTGCGCACGGTGCACTCAGCCTTGCCAGGTACTTGTGGCATCGTGGCACCTGTGCCAGTGTGTGGCAGTGGCACCTGTGCCAGCGTGTGTGTGCCTGTGGCATCGTGGCAGCTGTTTACAGGTGTTTTGGGAGGTCTCAGCAAAAGAGGAGGTGCAGAGTGTGCCCAGCCCCAGCTCGGCAGCGCAGGGCAGGCAGAGCTGCTGGTCCCACTGGGGAGGGATGACTTAAACATGCTGCAAGAGCCCACCCGGAGCCAGGCATGCGCTGGTGGAGGGTGGTGTGAGAAGAAAGCACAGTGTTGGACAAACAGGTGTCCAAGAGCTGTGTTTTCTGTCAATCCTTTCTCCCCACCAAGGGCTGACTCTGCTCTTGGGTACCTTGCAGAGCATCTGCTGCCAAAGTCCACGTGCTCCATCTGAGGCACCCTCCGGTAGCAGTCAGCCCAGAAACAGAGGAAGGGGCAGGATGGATCTTGGAAAATATTAAAACCACATTTTGAAATGTTTAACCTGTGTCTGGAAGCTGTCTTAGGCACACGTGTTTGCACCAGGCCACCTGAACTTCAGGGCTTGTTCTCAGGATTTCTGCAGGTGAGAGATGGCATTTTTTATAGGGAAATGTGTGAGTGTAACCAAATAATTGAGAACAGAACTGGATTTGTAACAGAAAAATTATCTTAAAAATGCTGAAATTATCGGTGTGATCTAGTGTGCAAGGGACCCACCTCAGCCCTGCTGAGGACAGGGACAGTCTAGAGTCACCTGAGTCCAACACAAACACAGGAGCTCTGCTCTATCCTTGAGCATGCAGATTATGTGAGGTTTTTTTAGAATAAATAAAATCTAGGTCTGTGTTAAATAGGTGTGGTAAGGGGTCTGGCAGGCATTTTTACACAGAAATTATCTACCTTGGTACCAGTGCACTTAATGATCCTCCAGCACAGGCAATGTTTGAGGCTGCTGGTGACATGCAGGTTATAGAGGACTGATCTGGAAACTCAGAGGGGAAGTTTCTGTTGGATTAAATGTAGAAAGGTGGATCTGCAAAAACTCACACCTTTCTGTTTGGGTGGGGACTACTTGGTATGAAGTGCTGCAGACAGGGAATCACTTGTCCCTTGTTCGTATGTGCCCAGGAGATCCTCTCACTGAAACTGCCCCTGCTCTCCGAATTACTCACCTGTGTCAGAGCTGAACACCTGTCCTGGCATCACCTGCTTTGGGAAAGGCTCTCACGAGTGCTGCCTTTGCCCTGAATTGAATGAATTTATGCTTTCCCCAGCATTTCTCCTCTGATACCTGCTGTCAGTTTTGCAGCATGTCTGGAGGGAGGCTGAAGGAGGATGGGTTTAGTTTAGGTGTTGGGAAGAAATTTTCCCTGTGAGGGTGGTGGGGCCCTGGCACAGCTGTGGCTGCCCCATTCTGGGAGTGTCCAAGGCCAGCTTGGATGGGGCTTGGAGCAGCCTGGGGTAGTGGAAGGTGTCCCTGCCCATGGCAGAAGGTGGAACAAGGTGATCTTTCCTTGTTTCTCCAAACCATTCTGTGACTCTCTGAGTCTGTGATGCTCTTTGCACATCAGAGGTTTGATTTCTGCCCTTAACTCCAAGCAACCCCCACCCCACCACTAAATCTGCTCTAATATAACTGTTGGATATTTCCAGATTATTTTTAACGACTAATCCAGGTTTCATTGTTTGTTGTGGAAACCAGTGATATGTTTAGTGAGATTATAAACGCTTATGAATTCTGCCCAAATGAAAGCTATGGGAAAATACTGGAATGCAGTATTTGCCAAAGGAGCAGAGCAGTCTAATATATTATGTCTTGTGTATATTTGGTGGTTTCCTCTTGTTCCAGTGGAATGTTCTGTAGTAACTGGATATTGCATTACTGTCTGCCCCAGCCCAAAGGCAGGCGCAATTATGGTTAACATCTGGATGAATTAGACTGAAAACAGACATCCTCTGGAAAGGAAGAGTTTCTGTTCCCTATGTCAAAATAAGAAAGTTAAGGAGCTAATAGATTTTTTAAAATACCAAATTAATTGATACGACTTCATAATCCTTGATTTGCATACAAGAAAATGGAAGTGTTATATTGTTTGCTAATTATCTTTTAGACTCCTGCTAGGAAAGAATGGAAAAGTTACATGATTTACTGAGGGTAGTAAGGTATAAAAAATTAATTTGTAGTTAGAAGGAGTGCTGAGGAGGCAAGAGGCCGGAGTTCTGCTCCTGCTGTGAGACTCAAATGATTTCATGGAGAGGCAGAGTCCTAGTGGTGTTGGCAGTTTATGATTAGAGTTTTTAAGATATACTCTGAGGCACAGGGAGATTGTTTTGTCAGATGAAGCTCCATTCCCACATCTGTGCTCACTTTCTCTTTGTTTCAGTCACATTTTCAAACTCCTCCTCCTCAGCCGTGTTCAGTGTTGAGAAGTTTTCCAGGAACCACAAGCTGATTCCTGTGCTCTCCTGTTCTCTGGGATAAGCTGGCTGAGCCAGCTTGACCATGCCCCCCTCGGCTCTGGGAAGGTCTGGTAGGATCCTCTGTCCCGTGTTTTACCTGTCGGTATTCCCTGGATGGAAATGACTTGGGGAGTGTAGTGAAGGTAGTGTGTTTCTGTGTCATTCATGAAGTTCATAGCACACAGTCCAAAGCTTGCCAAGTTCAGCAAAAAGCTTCTCAGTACATTTAGGGACCAGAGAATGGATTGTTTAATCCATCTAAAGCCATAATTTAAATTATACAAAAACATATTTACATGCATAAATAATGTCTATAATCCCCCTTGATTAAGGTGAACTGTGCACTGTCCCTTGCCCAGCCAGTGCCTCTGGATCCGTCCTTGTCTAAAACTGGAGCTGCAGCAGGAATGTTTGTTCTCATGGCAGGTTTGTCTGTGGAAAACACAACTACAGCATGGAGAGATTGGAATCTGCAGTCTGGTTCTGTCAAGGACTCTTGGACTGCAATTACAGAGCCATCCAAAAAGCTTCTAAGAATAATTTTATATTAGAATAAAGAACATATAGGTGCCAGAAAACCACAATTCTTCAAAGATAAGATGACTTCATGACATTTTCCAGCCAGCCAACCCTCACTAATAAGTTTGAGTGAGCATCAGCTCTCCCAGAGCTGATAAAGCCAGGAAAGGCAAAATCTGATCCAGGCAGTGCTGGGAATACATTGGGTTTGGGATGTGTGGCAGCACACATGTTACAAGCACTTGGGTTTTCCTAATTATTGGCAATTAATGATGAACATGTTTTTAAAACTGGGCTTGCACAGATTCCAACCAGCTACCAACTCACAGGATTCTGGACTAAAACCATGTCAATGGAAGGAGATGTTGAACTGAATTAGCCCTGTTTAGAGGCCAGTTTCTTCTCTTGTGAGCTTGACTCACTGCCTAAGCTGTGGGAAGCTCAGTGCAGCCAGGAGTAGGTCAGGGGGACTATGAGAATTTTATTTTTCTCTGATGTTTCTTGAACAGCTTTGCTGGGAAGCATTCAACAAGATAGAAATGAGAAAACAATGTTATTATATATATTAATTCTACTCTATTAATTAAACAATTTAATAATATATATTAATTCTAAAGACATATGTTTAAAAATCAACAGTGTCATTAGATTTTTTCCTTTTTGATTTTTAGTGCTTTAGAGTCTGCAATTTTTCAGTGTTCCTGTGGTGTTTTGTAGCCTGTAAAAGCTGTAGGGGGGTAAATTTATGCCATCAAATGAACATGGTTAGATTTTAAAAAGAAATAATGAAAATTATGATGATATTAAAAGGAATGAAATGGAAATTGTTGGGAAGAAATACATACATTTGGGATGAAACTGTGACTTATGGCAAAAGCATTTTTTGAGAAGCACTTACAGAGGTAGAAGAAACAATGTGTGTTTGGTGTTTAATAGATTAGAGACTAATGCTGATGGGAGCCAAGAGAAATTTTTGAGGCTGAATAAGGAAAGTCAGGTAATTCAAGGACAATGGAGAGGTATGTGGCGGGTGACTGCTCTAATTAAAAGGTCAGACTGTGCTGGGTGCTCAGAAAAGGTCTCTCACAGGGCTGTGAGGAATTGCCAAACCTGATCTTCCTCATTAAATCTTTGGCCAGAGATTGGGCCATGGCTCTCGCCTCCAAAAGCAGTTTATTTGGGCCACAGCTTTTCATCACCCAGTGGGCAAGTTGGGTGAATGCCAGATGTTCCTGTCCAGCTGTGAGGTGTCATCCCTGCGGGAAATGACACCAGGAAGGTGCAGGATGGACCTGTTCTGGCACTGTGGCTCCAGCAAAGCTCCCACACTGCTCAGTAGGGATCTCTTCCTTCTGCAGAGAGCCTGGCAGAGCTGGGTGAGGAAGTTTAGGAAGGTTTGTCTGTGTCCCTACACAAAAAAAGGGGATATTGAGATGTATTATTATTACTTTAATCCTTCTCTAGATTTCTCACGACACTTAGATAGCTCCAGAAAGCCTCAAGTGTGTATCCGTGGGTTTTACTGGAAATGTTTGCATTCCTCAAACTATGGCGAAATTTATTCCATGCACACAAGGCATAAACCTCCTCTAAATCCCACTTAGGCTCCGTTTTGGGACTGTGTGACACTTTGAATTCCCTGGCTCTCAGGAGCAGGGTAAGCTTTCCACTGGGCCTGGAAGCCAAGTGTGAGAGTTTGGGTGTTGATGCACAATATCCTCAGCCACCATTAGCTACCTGCACAATAGCTCTGGAAATTGCACTAAATGAGAAATTTGGGGGTTAGGGTCTTCTTTAGAAATCAAGAAAAATACAGATTAGCAGAAAGTGTGTTTTTTCAGTCAGCTAGTGGGGATGTCATCTCCTGTGTTTGCCTTCCTGTTTGAAACCTAAAGTTCGAAGTCCAAGGGGATAAAATTGTTGATTACAGGCTAGAAACAAATAATAACAAAGAGAAAGTATCTGTTAAGAAGAAAAGGGAGATAAAGAGATAAACAGTGGCTTTCAGAGATGCTGGGCACAAAGGCAATTCCAGCCCCACTCTCCTGGATGTGGTATCCTTCCATTTCTCTCACCCTTTCAACATAATGACACCGTGCCTCATGTCAAAATGATGGCATTTGAAGACTTCAGACATTTTTCTGGAATTTCTGGATATTTCAGAGTCTGGTCAAAGCAGCAGCTCTTATTTCCAGACATGTCATATCTCAGATACCGTCATGTACCATGAGAATGCACCCGTGCTGTGCAGGGGCGTGGGTTTCCATCCAGGCAGAGCTGGACAGAGATCAGGGAACCTGTGCTAGATCACCAACCCATGACCTGCAGAAGGTTTCTGACTTCCCCAGGATTCTGAGCTCTCTAGGCTGCTCTGGGACAGCCAGGAGCATCAGCTGCTAAAGCAAGAGTCTCTCAGGTGATCTTTTGGGAGCAATGAGATCTTACGGTCGGGGGAGCAGAGGATCAGGTGCTGTGGACTGTGCAACTGATTGGAATCTGGAGAATTTCAGCTAATATTTACATCAAGTGTTCACCCTTTGATAAGGAACAGGTCATTCACAAATGTGGACATGACATAATATTGGTAGGTTGGTCACAGTGTTTGCTCTGCATTTTGCACACTTGTTCTCTTCTGGAGAGTATTTGTGTATTGTAGTTTGATCTGGATTAACAGCTGTGGGTTTCCCCTTTATTTTCATGGAGCCATTTTGTATAAAAAGGACAGTTCCACAAAAAGAGAGCTAGGAAGATTTGAACTCTATGTTTATTAAGGAAAACGCTCATTTTTGCTGCTGTGATGGAAAGACTGTGTTGGTCACTTCAAGGGAACTGTACGAGCACACAAATGTAGTGCAGGCTGTGTTTGGTGCCAGGGGCTGTTTTTCCTGGGTTGTTGAGGACAAATCAGAGGCGTGACAGAGAGAATAGATGTGTTTCTGATGGGTGATGATTTGTTTGGGCAAGCCTTGTATATAAGTGCAGGTGAGTTATGGATCAGTTACAGCACTTATCAAACTCCAAGTGAGGTCAAACAACACCAAGCTGTAAGTAGAAGAAATCTTGCCCTAAAAGACAGGTAAATTGTTGACCGGCTGAGGTCTGGAGTCACTAGGTTTTCTCTGTACAGAGTTAATCTGCCAGACATGAGGGTTTGACCTACTGAGCTGCTTGCAAAGAATTCAAGATTGTGCAATGCAAATCACCTTTCCCTAGAACAGAACAGGTTGATGTGGGTGGAAGTCAAGTTAGCCTCTATTCTAAACAATAGAAAACAATAAGCAAACAACTTTGGATCTTAATAGGTTGATAGTGGCTTTCTTTTCTTCCTTGGGCAGGGAGTGAATATATTCCCTGCATCCCTACATTGTTAATACATTTCCCCTCATCTTTCAGTGGGTTGGGTTCTGATATACTGTAATTTAACATTTTTCTTCTTGCTTTCAGTGGTTTACAATGCAAGTATTGCAAGCCTGTCTGGAATGTGCACATTGTATTCCAGCCTTGCCAGAATATTTCTGAGACCCAGAGACAGCTCAGTCCATGAGGGAGCTCTACCACCTCCCCGCTGAGAACAATAATGCCATTGTTCATGTCAGTTGAGTTCTAAGGACATTAATGATTTTCTCTTGCCTGGGAAAGAGAGGACAGTTTCCATGTAGTCCTTTAAACACATTGAGATCAATATTTCTGCTGCCAGGGTTTAGGAAATGTCTTCTCCAAAAGAAATAAGATAAGTTTTCCCTAAGGTGTGTTTCAGTGTCAGTCAGAGGTTCTTACCTCAGTCTTCTAAGATACTGAAATTATATTTCCTATTATTTCTGGTATCATCATAAAAATCTGAGTCAAAAATTCTTCGCTGTATTGCCAAGTTTACTGTAAAGCCCAATGAGGAGCTTGAAACAATGGGGAGAAAGAGACCTTGGAATGACTGGTATAGGAAATCAAGAGAATACTTTAATTGATAGACATGAACCAAATCACAAGTGTTACTTGGATTCTGCACATTGCTGTGAAAAGTTAGAGCCAAATTCTCGTTGTAAGTCAGGGTGGCTCCATTAACTTCCATGGAACTGTGCCAGCACATCCCAGACAAAGACTCGGCTCAGCCTATTTATAGCACCGTCAGTAAGAGCTGACTGGAGAGGTTCCACTGGGAGAAAAATTTGATTAAAGCAGGGGAGATAAGAATGACAGAGGAATCTGCCTTCTGGGTCTCTGGTGGAATGTGGCTCCCGTGGGGTTTGATCCTGCACACCCACAGCACCTCCAGGTACCGCTGAGCTCTCCCAGCTCGGTGAGACCCAGCAGTCACTGCCATGGGACAGACGCCCAGGGCACCCCGTTTGCCTGGGGAATGTCACTGTGGGATCCTCCCAGTCTGCACTTAGTGTCAACGCAGCCTTTCAGCTGCTTTTTTTCCCCTGTGACTTCAGAAAATCCAAGGTTTTCCTTTCTCCAAGTATCTAAGGTTTTTATTTCTTTAAATTCCTCAATACGCCACGGTGAAAAGGATGGGGAATGGCATTACCAGCCACTGATGCTTCCTATTTCCTTTGTGACCCTGTTATTCAGGGACAGACAACTAAATTTCTTAAACAGCTGGGTTTTAAATCACATGTAAAGAGGGAGAGAACTCCAGACATCCTTGAGTTGGTTTCTTACTGGAATTTATTAAAAAAAAAAAAAAAAAAAAAAAAAAAAAAAACAGAAGTTCCCACTCTGTGGTGTAAGGCTGTTTTCATTTCCCAGAAACTAGTTAATTTATTTTGTGTGCCCCACCAGTCCAAGTTTCATTTATAGATTAACTTGTGTAATTTGGCTCCTATCCATCTCTTCCTTTGGCTCAAGATGAATGATACTGGGACTGTCTTTGAAACAAGGCAGGAATGTGATTTTTTTTTTTTTTTTATTAAAGAGCAACATCACCCTGAAACCTCTCTTTCTGCCAGCTTTATGAGGCTCTACCACAGAAACACGATATTGGGAATGGCAGATTAGTGTCTGGTGAGTTCAACCTTTAGGAATAAATCAGACATGTAATATTCTGGAGGGACCTGGACACAGTTTGTGTCTCTTCAGAAGGCCTGCTACTGGAGCAGCTCGTTGGTGAAGCTTTTCAAGACTGTTTGTTTGCTTTCTTTTAATAACTCATCAGTCTCTAGAACTGGTTTAAATGAGAATTACTAACAAGGTTGCTGGCTAGCAGCTCTCTGGTGCCAGGTTCAGTCTTTCATTAGAGGCTTGTTCTGCCTGTGAGCTTGTTGGGGGGTTTGAAGCTGGCAGAGGTGGCTGAGGGGGTCACACTGTTGCTGTGAGAATCTCCTGCTTGTCTTCTCTTGCCCCATTGAGTGGCTGCTTGTGGAGATCCGTTTGTTAAACTCAACCTCTGGGCATCATGCACAGAGAGAAACTGCCAAGTGCTGCTGATAAACACAGGCTGTTTTCCAGACTCTGCAAAAATTGTGTATTTGTCATGAACTCTATGCCGGTGCTTTTTTTCTAGTCCATTTGTGAGTTTGCAGGGGAGTTCCAAGCTGCAGCCATAAATATTTGGCTGTCTTTTAAAATCTGTGATTTGGTACTGACAGCAGAATGTCTCATCAAGATGCTCAGTCAGTCTCAAGCCACTTTCTGTAGGACTCTGGGAAAGGTTTTCCAAGATGTGCTATGAGAATCCTCCCACTGAGTCTTTTTCATACATTTCTCTTTCTTTTTAGGCTCCTCTAGATATTATTGGAATGTGACTGCGGAGAAAAATGTTCATTTCCAGCAACTTGGTTGTGGACTTTTAATCAGACTTGGATTTCTGGAAATACTACAACATGACTTCAGCTGGGAATGAGATAGAAAGATGGACTCACAGGCAAGGTGGCAGAATTGGGAAGCTGGTAGAGCCTGTGACCTGTCCTGAAAATGATCACCTTTCGTCAGTGAAGTCGATCAGCAGCATGGACCATCTCTTGCACCTCCCAGGAAGGGCAGACTCTGCTTACAGCTCTTTCTCAGGGGGATCAAACGTTCCAGAGTACCCCACGCCATCGTGCCACGGTGAATACTGCTGTGTGCCCCCAGAGCAGGTGTCGTACATGGACTCGGAATATGTAACAGGAATTTACAACCTCAGCGCTGCACACTCTGACCTCAGATCCCCCCAGCCACACAGGGCACCAGAGCTGAGCACCCCCAGCTCCCACAGCAGCAGCCTCACAGATCACTGTGGTGTCACTCCCACCCAAAGGACTCCAAAGCAGGGACCTCCAGCCCTGGCAGCACCTGCACCGTCCCCTCCCACACGCCTCAACAGCTACAGCATCACGAACAGACACTTGGAAAAGGCAAGAGGGAGGCGAGGCTCTGCAGGGCACGCCGAGGGTGGTGTGCAGGACAGCCAGCTGGCAGAGAGGGATGGACCCTGGGGTCAACACCGGGATGCAGCTGCAGAGCAAGATGTACGGCCTGATGGGGAAAAGACTCTGGAAAACAAGAGCCTTTCTTCTGATTTTACAAACGAGGTATCAAAAGTTCAGGGGTTAAAGACAGAGGAAAATGGAGAGTGGAACCCATCACAACAACCTACAAAGAGAAGCAATCCACACATTTTCAGCAGACCTTCTTCATTCATTTTTCAAGAGTATTTAAAGACAGACTCTGTGGTGAATGTCCCCAAAATACTCTCTGCTTATAATTCAGTTCATGCTAATAAAATTCCCAAAGAGATGAACTCCAGACCCTACCACCGAGCCCATTCCAGCCCCAGCGCTGTTAATGATCCCCAGGAAGTCAAACAGTGTCCCTGGGGTGTGCGTAAGCCAAGTGCCAGAGACGCAGCTCTGCCAAGCGCCGTGCCAGGAGCCAGCCAGAGGAAAGAGTCCTTGCCCTGCACTCAGGGCCTGCTCCAAGCGCAGTGGCATTCAGACATGGATCAGGATGTGTTTGAGGACAGCTCTGACTCAAAATACACAGAGAATGCTCTTCTAAGTAAAAATTCTCCCAGGAAGCTGAACAGCTGTACAGACAAAAATCAGTGCTATGATCCTGAAGGAAGAATTGGGAGTGATGTTAGGGAACCAGTCCCAAACCAACAGCACAAAGTGTGGAGATCACCACGGTCCTGCAGCTGCCGTGCTGTGGAAGTGGAGCACCCTCGGTGTGAGGAGTCGGATGAGGGAAGCAAGCAAAGCTGTGATGGCACAAGCCAAATGGCTTTTTTCAGACCAAAGGAAGATTCCTCATCTCAGTCATTACGTGAAGTCCAGAAAGAAAAGCAGGGTAATAACAGCAGTCCCGACCTCAGCACGTGTCTCGAACGAGAGGAGCCTGCTGTTCAGAAACACCAACCTGTATTTCAAACACAGCTCTCAAGACAGCTTCGGGAGGACCGTGCTGGGGAGCAAATAACCAGGCAGGCAACGCCCATGCTTTACTATCTTTCTGCAGAGAAAACCACCACCAAGCTCACCCACAGTCAAGAAAACTCAAGGAGCTCACCGAAGGAAATTCCTTCCAACATCTACGCTGCCTCAGCACGGTGTGTGGAGATACAAAGGGAAAGCCATCAGCTTCAGAGGAGCAGCCACCGCCATCAGCGCAGTGCAGATGATCTCCTGCTCCAGACCAAAAATCTCCTCAGGAGTCCTGCCTCATTCACAGAAGAGAGTTTCCAGAATGACTATATAGAGAAGCTTAAAGTGGCTCAGAAAAAGGTTCTCAAAGAAACCTCCTTTAAAAGAAAAGACTTACAGATGAGTTTGCCTGTCAGACTGAGACAGAAATCTTCTAAAAGGCCATCAATTGAACACCTTCGGTCTTTCTCGTTATCCAGTGCAAGCGAGGATGCCAAACCTGTTCCTTGCTCCCCTTCTCATCTAGAATCCTTGGAAAGTTTCAACAGAGATGAAGAAATAAGGAGGCCACAAAAAGGTCAAGCAGGGGGAAGGAAAAGGGTGACCCAAGAGCAAAAGAAACTCTGCTACTCTGAGCCTGAGAAGCTCGACCACCTAATGGATAGGGAACTGTCATGGAGTCAAGTTAGGGATGAAATCACTGAGCAAGATGCAGTGGCATCCAGGAGAAGGGATCACGAGAACAGAGGAAGGGCAGTTTCCAGTTCAGGGGTCTCCAGGACTGAGCTAAAACAAATCCAGCACAGTGCACTGATGGAATACATGGAACGGAAGATCAGTCAAAGACCAGGCGTCCCACAGCACCTCCCACTGCATAAACCACTCCTGCAGAAGAGGCTGTCCAATCCCAAAGGGCCTCCTGGCCAGATTTCCAACCCAACTGGGAGCAGGAAGATGCAAAATGATGATGTTTTCTACCAAGTTCTCTCTGAACAAAAATCACCAGATGTTTTTCCTCCTTTGGCTTTCGCTCCCCCTCTGAGTGTGACCAGCAGGTGCGATCCCAGCGAAGGGGACGGCACCTGCACCAGCAAGGGTCCATCAGCTCAAAGTTTCCCACAGGCAGGTGATCCTGCAGCTGGGAGAGCTCCAGAGAGATCAAAATCCACTCCTTCTTCCACACAGGTAAGAAAGCAGTTCCTACAGGGGGCCTAAAGAAAGCCAGAGAGGGACTGTGGCCCATGGAACACGTGCTGCATGCAGGATGAGGCTGCTTGTGCTCCAGCAGTCATTACTGTTAATGACAGCAACTTGGTTAGAGCCCTGTCCCAGAAAAGGTCATTATAGAGAGAATTTTATAAATGACCAGCCTTTTTTGGCTACTGAATTTGAAAGATTGTAGCTGTCAGTATTGTTGAGGAGAATAAAGATAAAGGGTCAGAAAATGAATAATTTAACATACCACTAAAATTACCCTACTGGAGAGACTGATGAACTTCCATCAATGATGAATTTCTGAATTGCTATGAGAGTAGGGGTGAAAGTTGTTGACAGATGCTCTTTTGGTTTTCTGGGCGAAAAAAATATGGATGATACCTAGGAAGTGCATAATAGCAATTCAATTAATTAAAAAGAGATAGACAAAAAAACCCCAAAGATTAAAAAGAAAAAAAAAAAAAAACCAAAACCAAACCTTTCCCCCTAGAAAAACCAAAAACAACAGCAACAACCAAACACAAACCACCCAACAAAACAAACCACACACAAACGAAAAAGCACAAACTGCGGTGACCCTACTCCGAGATCTACCATCAGCTCCCCTTTCTGGGGACAACAAACATGGCATTAAAATTAAGCAGCTGCCTTGCCGGAAATGCTGGCTGCCCCAGTGTGCTGTTTTCCCTTCCAGGAGCCGTGCAGATGTGCCAGAGGTGCGGCAGCACCATCCGGATGCTGTGGGAGCTGCCCCAGCAGCTGCAGGTAAGGCTCTGGAGCTGTGCCTGGGCACAGCCCATGTCCCAAGGGTGGCACCTCCAGCGCTGCCTCTCCCTCGGGATCCTTCCTTGTCCATATGGGAATATTCACCCGCTGCTATTCGGGTCAGCCTTTCAAATCGTTTCTGCAGTGGGAAATGCTGGATGCCCTGAGCAGCTGTCCCTGCACGCTCCATCACATCTCTGGGAGCACAGCTCCCTCATCCGAGCTCTGCAGAAAACAGCATTTCCAACAGCTCGGATATGCCCAGTCCTGGAAAATATGTGTGATCAGACTGGTGCAATAAGGGTTTGGGGAGTGTTTTTTTAAAGGAAAAAGATACTGTGCCATTTATACATTACTATCTAGGATGTTTGTATTTTAAATCTCCATATTTGCTTTGCTGGTTTGAGGAGCATCAGCAGACATAAACATCTGAACTCTTTCTCAGTAAGGCAGTGATGCTGACTTTTGTGTTGTAAAAGAATTTCCCCTCTTTCAATCATTCAAAAATATCCCAGTGGTTTCTGGAGACTTGAATTGCTTCTGAAAAAAAAATTTTGAAAATTTTCTTAAATTTCCTAGTTTAGCAGGTCAGCATAAAAGTAATTGGAAGTTCCAGACAGAACCATAATGTCAGAAACATTTGATCATAGCTCTTAAACAGCCTGCAAAAATGCCTGTTGTAGAGGAAATGTGTCGAATAAAAGGAACTGTCTTCTTTCTTATAGTTTCCGTGACTCTGAGAAAGATGGATCCGAGAGCCATGAACATAACAACACAACTGGACGTGTGTGCTGTCAGGATAAAAAGGAGCAGACTCCTGAAACCTCTATTCCTGTCCCAAGAAGTGGAAGTAAGGAGGGCGCTGGCGTGGAGGAGGAATGCAGCACTGCATTTCTGAGTGGGAATGCTGCACTCGAGTGTCCAGAGCAGCAGCATCCTGCAGCTTCTCCAGAGCAGGGAATGCATCACGCAGCCTTGGCTCAGCCTCACCAAGGAGACAAAAGCCCAGCCAAAGGTTCACTTGCCCAGGAAGCATCCGTGCCCAGCAGCCACGAGGATGTTCCCCTGGAGAGAGAGGCACACCTGCCCCAAAGGAGGCTGCCATCCCCGCAGGACCAGCGATACCAAGAGCTTGCTATGGAGATCATTGCCAAAGACAGTTCTCTGGTGGACATTCTCATGCCTCACCCTCTTAGAAAAACTGCTTTGGACCTGATGGAGGGCTTGTTTCCTGTAAACGTTTCCATGCTGGATAAGTCACGCAGGAAAAGGGGAAAGGTACAGCATGTGCAGGAGAATGAGTAAGTAGACAAAACCAATTATCCAGCACTTCAGTCTATTTTAATGTACGAATATCACTTATATACTAGTAGTAAGATGAACTTGAGCATATTGTTTTATTTTTGCTTTGTTAGAAAAATATTTTAGCTTTCTGACTTACATACCAAGAAATACCTGAGGCTAAGAGTATATGATAGAAGAAAAGTGGTTCAGTGATGCCTTATTAAAGGGACCGTGACAGACCTAGGCTGCAAATCTTTTGCTCTATAGCTTCTAAAAAATTAGAAGATCTCCTGTGGTGAGAAGAGAGGAGAGTGATCCTGAAGTCAAGATGGATAAAACCATGAATTCAATGTTTGCGAAGAAAGCTTTAAGTGTGTGCTACAGGTGTTTATTTTCTGTTCCAATAGCAGGAAAAGCCATGGAGATGGACCAGGAGAATGTCCTAAATCTGAACATGAAGCCAAGCAAAGGAGCAAAGATCCTTCCTCTAAGGGAAACCAAGTGCTGAAGAGGAGCAGAGACAGCACAAACGAGCTAGATGACATCACATCTAAGAAAGTATGTTGATGACCACCACAGCAACAGCTGTTTCTCTATCATGACAAAGAAATTATTAATGTCATTATTACTATGGAAATTTTTATCCCAATAACATTTCACAGGTAACTTAGAATCACTTTTTGCCAGTAGGGGAAGTCCTGGCAAATCAGCATATTGATCATAAATGGTGGTATTTAAATCCTGCCTGATTGGACTCAGATCTCTCATCTCTCATCTCTCATCTCTCATCTTTAAAGGTTTCCTTGCACAGCCAGCTCCTGTGCAGCAGCAGCTAACTCCCAATTTAACACTCAAATCTAATCTCAAAATTTGTAAAATAAATTAGAACTGGCAGCCTAAATAAGAAATATTCTTTACTCTGAGAACTGGCAGCAGCTTCTGCACATTCCGGTGTTCAAATAATTCCATAAATGCAGAGACTAGGGGACATAGCTGAACTGACAGAAGGATGAAGTTTGGAAGGGCAAATATGTAGCTCTGCAGAGTTGGGTGGGCTTTTTCCCCCGGCCATGCTCCATCTCAGGTAATGACAATCTGCCTTCCTGAAGCTCCTCCTGCTGTGCGCATTACCCACTGTTGGGAAATGAAATTCCTATCAGTTCTTCCAAAGCTTGGGACAGAGCTGGGACTTCACGCTCATGTCTTAGAACAGCAGCTCTGTGTAATCATGTTGTAATCTTTATTGCAGTTCCCTTCTGACTGATTGGAAGCTCTCTGAGCCAGGGAATATATCACCAGTTAAGGTGATTACCAGTAATTTGCTTTTCAGAGTTTGAGAATTAAGTACAGCTTAGAAAATATCATGCTTTTTTCCCCTTTTTTCTTTCCTGTAGCTTATAATTACTTTAAAAGTCAAAAATTTTGCAAAGACAATGTGAAGGAAATCCCTTCTCTAGAACTGACATGGATTCTCTTCGGCAATAACAGCTTTCTGTGATTATTTTTTTCCCCTTTGCAGCTGGAGCTCATGGCCAGTGTCCGCTGCAGGCTGCAGGCGCTGTGGGAGGAACGGGAGCTGCTCCTCTGGGAAGCCAGGGAATGCGCCGAGCGCGGCGAGGAGCTGCAGGCCACGGTGCGCCACCTCTGCAAGCCCAACGAGTTTGAGCGCTACATGATGTTCATCGGGGACCTGGAGAAGGTGGTGAGCCTGCTGCTGTGCTTGTCCAGCCGCCTGGCCCGCGTGCAGAACGCCATGAGCAGGATGGATGGCAGCACCGACGCCGAGGAGAAGGTGAGTGACAGCAAAGGTGTTGAATTTGTTTGCTCCGCCGCTTTCTTGGTGCGGACAAGAGTTCAGTGCTGGAGCACAGGAGAGCAGAGTGAGCTCCTCGCAGCAAAACCCTGCGAGGCTCCAAGCCACAGGGGTGGCCTCTGGACCCTCGGGATGTTCCCTGTGGAGTAACTCCAAGCCTGTGCTTCAGAAGGCTCTTTGTGTTTTTATTTCTCCACCGTTGCAGTAATTGCTGCCTTTGAAATCATATTTCACTAAAGGGGCTTTTCCCAGCAAGCAGGAAGATGTGGTCATACCTTGAGATAAAACTTACTGTAGTTTAACTCACCTACCCAGCTTTGCTGGAAAATGGGGAATTGTCTCCTGTCACCAGGAAGTCATTTGAACGCTGAAAAGTCTCATTTTTGCTAAAGAAGACAAGCCAAATTTACCTCAGGAATTATGCTTCCCTGCTGTCCTTACTGCTCTTGACGTGTTTTTATCAACACAATACTTGCTGTTATCTCTCATTTGGAAACTGGAAAAGCACAGAGTTAAAAAAACTGGTATTTTCTGGAGCTGTGCTGCTGCTGACCTGTATCTCTGGAGGTTCATCATAGCTCACACACAGAATAGCACTAAAAAGATGCTTCCATGCAGTGAGACATGGAGAGCCAGGATTTACCTCTTCCAAAATGTCAGTTGTGTTAATGTGAATAATTTTGAGGAGTATTTCATGCTTAGTTTCACTTTATGGTAGGCAGGGAGAGTGTTGTTTCTCTAGTATTACATTTATACTCTTCATAGGAAACACATTTAAATAATTTATTCAAATATTTGAATAACATGCCTAATAAAGACTTGGTTAAGAGCCAACATTTTTAACAACCATCTCCCACTAACTGCATTTGCCCTCATGTCAGCAAAACCAGCAGTCTCATTCTTTGATTCCATTTTTAGGGTGTCAGTAGTGACCATTGCTCTGTGCTCTAGTTATGGACACTGCCCTGAAATGGGGTATTTTCCAGCAGTGTTATCCCTATGAAAATTATTACAGCTGAAAGAGAATTAGCTAAATGTGAAAGGTATTCAAATCCTCTAGAACAAGCAAGGGCCAACTCTTTAAAAGAAGCCTTTGTTAAGCAAACAGTTACTGTCCACCGCAGTTATTTTATTGCATGGACCTTTTAATAGAAGCCACTCAATCTTCTTAACATGTCAGTGGCACTCTGGCCACATGCAATGCAGAAAACACAAAGATATGTGCTTTAAAGGGCTTCTAATTGAATGAAGATGGTTACAGGATACTTTAAAATGACCAGAATGTTAAGTATATTGATTTTTTTCCTGAGGGCAGCATGGAAGGAGTGAGCCTTGATAGCATTTACCATGTCTTTACCTTACAAGCCACAAGAATGAGTAATTCAATCGAGAAAAAACTCAAGTGGAATACAAAGCCCACAAGGGGAAGTAATTAAATTAAATCGACTGTGGCTTCCAAATGAAGAAATAGAGGCTGCCAGGAATGATGGGTTCTCATGGTGTGCTGCTCTGTTTTTCCCTTCCGTTAGCAATCGCTGAACGAACGGCACAAGCTCTTGTCTCGACAGCGGGAGGATGCAAAGGACCTGAAGGAGAATCTGGACCGTAGGGAACGCGTGGTCTCTGGCATCCTTGCCAAATACCTGACGGAGCAGCAGCTCCAGGACTATCAGCATTTTGTTCAAGTCAAGACCTCCTTGCTGATTGAACAGAAGGACCTCGAAGAGCAGATTAAGTTTTTTGAAGAACAATTAGAAAATCTCGAGCAAAGCATCCCCCTCTAACACCCACCACCAGGCCAGACATTTTTACATATTATTTGTAACATTTCCCTGGAAATCCACAGGCAGTCTCAGCACAGGGCTCAGTTTGGTGGATTCTTCCAATCCTATTTGTGCCACAGCATTGACAAGTGCTTAGCTGCTCTGGGATGCTCTAGGCACACTCTGGACGTGCCTTCCACTTGGACAGGCCAGCTGACAGTATCTCATTGGGTAGCAAACTGCCTTTTGGACATGACTGATGGGATTCAGTGCTCCTATTAACTCGGCGTGTATTTCCCCTTCTTCTTGTCCATCCATCTGTTTCCAGATCGACATAATTTCAATAAAAGAACCATACAAATATTTGCCTCTTGTGGGTGGGTTGAGCATTTGAAATGAAAAATTATGTGGGTGTTCAGATTTGAATTGGTGATTGCACGAAGCCATAGGAAATGTTTTGGGCCATTTCTGTGAAACTCCTGCACTCGTTTCTACTGTTTATATGTGTGACACAGTAAAAATACAGTGTAATGGAAGAAAATAATTATTTCCTTTCTTGGCAGTTGCCATCCATGAGTTTTTCCTGGCTCTGTGTAATCCTGGTAGGCTATTCAGAGCAGGTTAGAAAAAGGGTGGTCTTCATTGACATCAAAAGTCCAGTGATGTAGCCAGCATAAATGAACAGTTTTGGGAATCATAAACTCCAAGCTTATTCCTGCACAATCATTTGCAAAGTCTTTGCTGTGCTTTTGAAGTGTTTTTCTTTCAAGCAGCACCTTCAGGGGGTTGTTTTTAGGTAGTTTTCAATTTTAGTTTTCAATTGTCACCATGCACAAAAATCCTGAATGAAGGGGAAAAGCTCTGCTGCCAACAGGGGCAGGTGGGACCACTGGAAGAGATTATTCCATTTCAATGAGACTTTATATAAATCCCTCGGCAAAAATCTTTTAAGGCAGTGTTGTGCATTGAGTCAAACCAGTGATGTTGCTGTATTTAAAATCTCAGTGTGTTTTGTTTGCAAGAATTCAGTGAGAACAATATGCAGTCTGAGCTACATACCTAGACCATGAATAAGGCAGCCACTAATTGAACTCAGGTTTCTTCCACAGCCAAAATAGATGTTCATTGTGCCATGATGTTGGGCTTTACCAAGAAATGTTTTTCTAGTGGTGTGTGTCCTGGCTACAGTAAGTATCACCACCACTGGGAGAAGCTGTCCTGTTCCTGAGGAATCTTCTTTGGAATTGCGTGTCACTGGGCACAAGAAGGAGCACAGTGACCAAGTTGCTGAGTGTAGTGTGGTTGCTGCCTTAATACCTGGGGGGAAATGGCCCAACACTGTAGATCCTGTGAGTAATCTGCTCAGTGGTTCTCAGAAGGCCATAAATACAGGCTTTTAATACAGAAATCTGTAAGCTGCCTTTTGAAAATGGTAGCTCTTGTTTAAAATAACAGGAGTGATGCTAATGGAGTGGGTGGAGAATTTTAAAAAATATGAGCAATGTTAAATGAGCTGTTTACATGATTTGAGAAGCCTGACTTGAAGGTGCACTTTATTCTTATTATTCCTAGTTGAGGGAAAAACACCTGATTGGAAATAAATGTTTTGTAATTGAAGCTAATGCTTGCTTTTAAGGGGAAGAAGGGGTCTGCCCTGTTTAGCTTGTCTTTTTAGGGTTTTGTGTCATGGGGAGGGTGATTGTTGCCCCTTCCACAACTGACACTCACAGGTATGCTTCAGAGAGCAATAATTAAAAATAACTTTAACTCTGGTTTGTTTTTTTTTAAGACTCCTTAGTACTGTGTTAGACTGTAAATTCTAGGCAAACTGAAAAATGGACACAGTGATGGCACCAGAACCTCTTTGCAGTCAGAGACCTCCTTTCTGAAGCACCAGCAGGTCTGGATTGACAGGTGGGTGTCAGTTTTGATAGTGAACATTTGTTACAATTCATTTAGAGGGTAATGGTGAAAGTGCATGCTGGACCTCAGCAGCACTCCTGGCACACCAACATACTAAGACATGGTAAGTGTCCCTCTGCTCCAATCCACTGTGGCCTCTGGAAGTACAGACTGAAGCCAAACAATGGTTTAAGCACGTGCTTTTGAATCTTACTGCCTTTTACTGAAGGTTTGGTATGTAGAGCACTAATTAAATCCCCATTCCAATACGTGGCAGCTTTTTCCCAATTCCAAGTCATGCAGTTTTGAAGCCAAGATGTCCCGAAATACAGAGTATCTTCATTTTACAACACTGTGATCCCACACTGCTCCAGTTTTTTCTGACCCTTTCCCATCAGAAGACAAAATTTCAGACCTGAACTGTAAATAGCAGTGCCTGGTGGTCCTCTTGACAAAGCAAATCCTCACGGATTATGGAAATTAAACCCTGTGCAGTGCTTGTACATAATTACTGTACATAATTACATACCATTACTCACCAGCCTTCCATTTGTGACTTCTGCAGCACTGACACAGAGTTACCTCTGCCCTGGGCAGGTATCATCTTCCAGGAACTTCTGCACCTTGGCAACTCCTCCGTGCTGGGCTACTTCTTATGCAAACCCAGTCAGGTGTGTGTGAGCTGGGGGAATGCAAGGAATGAAGAAGCTGCCTGGTACCTGACCCTCGGGGAGAGCAGGCAGGAAATCCCCGCTGCTGCCCAGCCCCGGGAGTCTCCTCTTGCAGCCTGACACTTCCACAGGTAGAAGGTAATGTGAGCCCAGCTCCATGGAGAACTGCAATGGGAGCCCTGCGGGGAGCTGTGTGTGTGAATTAATGACAGCCGCATCAGGAGAGTGCAGCGCAGCAGTGCTGAGGCGAGGGAAGAGGTGAAAGAGGCAAAATGCAAGAGCCCAGATCTCCCCGAGAGATTCCAGGATCTCTGCATCTCGCTTGGCCACCCACACACAAGCGGCGTGGGGGAGACTCTGCAGCAGCTTCTGTAGTGCTGAGCAGAATCAGTGGGCCTGACCTGGGGAAAAGAAGGTGACTTGTAGTGCCCCAGGCAGAGCAGGAGCCTGCGGTGCAGCTGTGGGAGCGGTCAGTGGCAGCAGCATCCTGCCCGTCTGAGTGTCCTGCCAGCAACTGAGAGATTTTAGACACGGCAGCTCCTTTGGAACTTCATTTAACACCCACTGCAGTGCGTGGGAGTCACTGCTGGCTCAGGAGCTGCTGTTTCAGCCTCTTGGGCACTAAATTGAAGGATTTTTATTATTTTGTTTTAAACCCCAGCCTCATTTTCTTCACTGGGGCGTTATGATGGGGGACTTTTGTGTGTGGAACTAATTAAGGAGCAGAGGGCTGCAGGAGTTAATTGCAAATGTACTCAGCAAAAAGATCTATTTAGTGCTTGTGAGAGCTGCATTTAATAAGTAGAAGGATGTTCTCTCTGCTTTGAGAATTCATGGCAACCATCTGAATAATTTTTTAAAAATAAACTCAGAACAGCATTGCAAAACTAATCTTCTGTGCCTGGAGGGAGCCCACGTAGACATTAAAGAATAATCAGCCTGTAGGAATCATGCAACCTCTGGGGTTCACAAAAGGCTCTCAAGAAGCAGCACATGAATTTCACTGCTAAATGAAGAAAGGCATTAAAGGTTATCAGAGACTCTAAAATACCACATGAGCCTTGAAGCTGAGTCATCTCATAGATAAACCCACAGAGAGAGAATATGGGCTGCACTGATAGTCTTGATTTAGAGAATAAGAGACACTTATAAAAATGTGCATGAAGAGTCCGAGGTCTTTCAAATAGGCTCAGCACATGGTGGAAGGGCTAGGACATCCCAAACTACCTCAAAAGGGAACAACTTGTGAACAATCTCTCCAGAGCTCCCTGCCCTGTGACAGATCCTGATGGGATGGCTGGTGCCTGCAGGACCCCTTTTTGGGCTTCAGCTGCTCCCTGCTGAGTGCAGGCTCAGTGTCACCCGATGTCACAGTGCCTGCTTGGAGAGAGCTGGTCTGGTCCCGAACTGATCCCAGCCCAGAGTGGAGCTGTAGTCCTTTGTTGCAAAGGGGAAAACTACCATGGGAGAGTGGTAGAAGAAAATACACAAAAATCATGGTGAGAAAGTCTGTCTGTAGCACTGCAGTTTGTTATTGTGACCATATTGGTGAATCTTATTGGTGTGACCATCTGCCTCATGCAGGAGGCTGTGGGGGAGGACACTGGGGAGGGCCTGGCACCCCAATACATGACCTCACATCAAGGGCTTGTGCATTTGGGTGTCATGTTCTGTTCAGTGGAAATGAAGGTTATTTGGTTTATGTCAGCTGTGACTCCACAGTGCTTCCTGTGCTTCTCAGCTGGAGTCTCTTACCTTGCCTGGAGGGTCTCAGGATGCTGGAGACTAACGATTTTCTTCTTGGGTTTGACTGGAAACTTGTGCTTTCAGATGAAGAACAGGAGTAATGCTCTACCTGGGGCAAACATAGAGCAGAAATCCTACCGAGAAAGGGAAAGCTGAACACTGCCATCATCATTTTTACTGTGCGCATCTCTATTTTCTCGTCACAGAAAGGGAAGAAGATGTACTAAAGCTGTGCTAATATGAACAGTATGGATCTATTTTTCCTCGTTCGGGGTTACACACACAGTATAAGGGCTAGATGTGCTTAATTACTTTGCTTTGTCTATAAATTAGTGAAATAAGCCTTGAAACTGGAATAGAAATATTCTTCATTATGATGCAGTTTTTGATCTGTGTTGTCCTGCTCTGTCCCTGCTCTCCCCCTGCAGCAAACAAACACCACACTGTTCATGCCCATGCTACGTGCTGGCCAAGTCCCCGTTAACAACCTCTTAATTTGGGGAGTCCCACAATAGTACAAATGACTGGAAAGAGCAAAAACTGCCCTGTTGCTATTTTACTCAGCTTAATATGCAAATTGGAAGGCAAATACATCTAAGGAATGTAGGTCATGGTGGAAACATGAAGAGAGGGACCAAGGGATGAGCAATGGGGAATTAGGGGACTGTCTCTAAATGCCTCCTCTACCTCCAGCTGGTGGTTGCAGTTCCCATTGGTCTTTTGGAGTTACTGTGACTCTTCCAAACCCAAGACCCTGGGTTTGTGATGAAGCTGAAATCTCATTAAGACTCTTCTGCAGTGCAGGAGCAGCATTTCCTGGGTTTTTCACAGTCCACATTTCTCTTCAGCACTCACAAGGGAATGGCGACAGCCAAAAATCTCTGTGAGCCTGACCACAACCACACTGCCTCACGCTGCTCAAACAGCCACATCCGGGAGGACAAAGTCTCTCCCTTTGTGCAGAGTCGTGGTTTGAGGTTTGTTTGCAGAGCTCTTCATGGCAGGTTTTTGAGCTGATACTCCTCAGAACACAATGTGCCAAGGAACAGACAAACCAAGTTATCCCTAGCAGGCAGACTGAGCCAGGGTCAGACAAACATTAGCTCTGCTGAGCCCTAGTGCTGCTGAACAAAAATCTTAGCTAGTGTCATTTGTGTTTCAGATGAAGAAACTCCACTGAATGTGCATTCACAGGGTGGGGGAATGACACTGCTCATGCTGCCTACAGCTCTAAAAACATTATCTTGATTTCAGTTTGCGTATCAGTACTGACTGTGTGCTTTAAACAAGTGACCAAGGTGATTATCTCCATTTTATAGCAAGAAAACTGAGACATGGTGAGAGGGCAGGCTAGTAACCAAGAAAAAATACCACCAAGATGCTGAGTCCTGATGCTGTGCCTTCATCTGTGCCTTCCATCTGCAGCCTTCCCCACCACTAAGCCCTCTCCAGGGGGCAGGAGCAGAGCTGGGGGGGTCTCAGGTTTTTCAGTTGTTATCTTTTATGCTATTAACTTTGATGGTGCCTAAGGCAGCTCCCAGCCCTGGGCTGGGCCAGGGATTCAAAGGCTGCATGCCCAGCCCATGGCACACGCTGTGGCACAGCCCCTGCCCCGGGCCAGAGCGCTGAGGGAGTCCAGTCCTCCTCTCAGCTGTTCCTGGTGAAAACATCCTGGCTAAACTTCACAGCTGTCATTCGCTCAGGTGAAAATCCTACTGTGTTCAGCCAGATTTGGGCTTGACTGAATTTTGGAGAATCAGTCAAGCTGAGGGATTCATAAAACAGTCCTGCTTTAGTCTCCTGCAGGAAAACGCTCTCATGTTCACTCATCATCCTATAGTGTCCCTTCCACAGTTTAAAGGGCAACATAGGAAACCAAAACCCAGCAAGGCTGACAGACTGGTTTGACTTCAAACCAAAAGCACTATATGTATCTGCAGGATTACAGCAGCATGTTCTCAATACCTCTCAGTATCTGTCTGCACCTGAAGTTGTACAGCACTGCGTGTACTCATCCCAGCCTCCCTAAATACTATCTTTTCCTTCATCGACTCAACAAGGAGCAGGAACGAGCTGAGTCACTGCACAAACTTGCTGGCAGAGCCTGGCCCGGCCCACCCCACCCACAGCATCCTGTGAGCTCCCCACCTTTGTGTCGACACCCTTCTGCCAAGCCTCCAGCACTCCCTGGGGAACGCTGGGAGGAGGAGGGCTCTTGCTGCTGGGCATTTTTATATCACACCAGCTCACCGATGAGATGCCTCTGAGGAACGAGTAGTGCAGAATTTCCTTGATGATATGTGTTGCAATGAAGTCTTATCTCAGCTGTGACTTCTTTGACAGAACAATAGGGAAGCAATGAAACCTTCTCCCTACTTTCCCAGGGGTGAAGTCACAACCATGCTCTCCAGGTTGGTCAGGTGGGGTTTTTAAACACAAAATCCTTGAACCCTGCCTCCAGCTCATGCAGGCTTGACTCTGAACGAGCACTACAGTTCAGTGATGTTGTTTGAACAGGTATCAAGCCTATACCCGTAACTATTGAACAAACTTCTCCATAAGGCCAAGCCAAACTGGAGTGTTTGCAATTCCCACAGAAACAGAACACTTTCAGCAGGCACTGTCAGTGCTTCGGAGGTTAACATGAATGCACGCACACGCTTCTGTGGTTTCAGGAAATAAAAAAAGTGGTTTATGTCAGTACACTTGGAAAGACACTTTAAAAGAGAGCCTTCTTTTTTCCTGGAATTCTCCAAGCTTACACAGCACAGCGCAGCACAAATCAAGGCTTCAAAGGACCACGCTGGTCAATGTCACACCAACAGCTAGAGAGCGAATTGGATTTTATTTTTTTTAAACCCTACTCCAGATATAGAAGTCATGAGGTGCTTGATCATTAACCATTGCTTAACAAATTAATTCGTTCAATACAGAAGCAGATCGGTGCAGAATAATCCAGTCTCTTCCTAGAAGAGGTGCATTAGACCTGGCTGCAACCTCCGATCACTCTCCCAACAAATGTCACCAACTCCAGGAACTTCAGGGAGAGTGTTTTGAAGTAAACAGGGCAGTGCCTCCACCTTCAGTCCTACAGCATTCCTTGTGAGTGTTTGGGACAAGCCAATTAGAGCCAATTACAAGTACAAGGTTTAAAGTAGGGCGAAAAAAACCAAAACATTCCTGAAGTCACTGACTTGGAAGGAAAGGCAAAGCATGCAAACAAGTGTTTCAGTGCAGAAACTCAAACAGAGGCAACACAGCACTGCTCTCACCTTCAGCACCTCTCAACAATACAGGTTTCTAATCACAATTTTAGAGAAAACTGGCTGGTTTAGCAGACTTGCCCCAGAAGTCGGACAGTTTCTGTTCATAGCTCTGCCTCTTTGCATTAACTTTAACCAAGCAGTAATTAAAAAAATAATAATCTTACTGCAAATGTATTACTTAACCTGCAGTTAGCATGCTTCTTGAGCTACGTGTAGTTCTATATATAGAACAATTATGTTTATCATATAAAAGAAGAGTCAGTTTAGGTCCATGATTCATGCTGTTGAGATAAACACTGCTTCAAGAGGTCATGCAGAGGTTCTATCATGAAACACCTAATATTACATAAAGCCCAATATTTATAAATATTTATTGTAAATTGGTCAAAAAGAAAGGCCAAGTTTTAAACAAAAAGAATCAGACATACAAGCCTAACTTTGTTTCCAGTTGGCTACTCTAATGGAGTAGAAACTCTAATGGATCCAACTCACAGTTTTTCAGTTCTGTTTTTCACTATCAACTATCAACAAGTTTTTTATTCAGATTATGTTGACTGAACTACAGTAAAGTTTAAATTTTCACAGTATCAAGACATGTGGTAAGTACCACCTGGCCAAAAAGTCTTTCAGGAAGAGAGAAAAACAAACCATTAGCCAAGCTTTCAAACTGAGGTAGACAAGTCGTGGTGACTTGAGTGCTGAAGGTCAGGTTTTATCTTTTTAAGTCATTCATCTAATAAAATGCATCAGGCAACAACTGAGATTATGTTAGTATTTCTGACAGTGAAAAACTTTGTTTTGAAAAAGTATACAATTTTTGTAAATAGAAATATCCTTCTTCTGCTACCAAAATAACCAGAAACATCATAGAAAACTATGCATCTTTCCTCTGATAATTTAATCCTGTTAGATAACAAGCCTTGTTAAAGTAGCTAGCTACCAGCTTGCTGTTCACAGTGTAAAATACGCAATCCTTCACCTTGCTTCTGCCCTCCAGACAAGGAACACAGATCAAGAAGGCTGTACCTTAGGCATCTTCACCTGTCTACACATGCATAAGCTGTTCTAGTTTTCAACCGTTAAGTATAAAGGTTGTGGTCTCCACCAATACATCAGCACGATGGTACATACAGCATGGACAGCACGTCCTGGCAGCTCCCTTTGCACAGGCACCTGGAGCTGGCTTTCATGCTGTGGGCTTTGGATGCAGACCCTATCATTGCTTCAGGTAAACACCCAAAAAGACAGATACGGAGAGAAGAAATCCAAACTGCTTCTGTGAGAGAAAGCTGAGACACCGGCCGTGCTACTGAACCCTTTTGATCACAGTAAGGCAGAGGCTAGTGGCCAAAGAACAGCTCAGAAACGGGCCTGCGTTTCACGATAACCTCTTCCTCCTCCTCCATTACCTCGGAGAGTGATGAATACGAAGGGAAGCCCCCTCTGGTCTTTGGCTTCCTCCTCGGGCCCGTAGTGGCAGCCAGAAGCTTGTTTAAAGTCGAGGGCTTCCTTAAACCTTTGGTGAGATCGTAGAAAGCCATGTCATCGGATATGACCCCCAGGAAAGTGCTAGTGGAGCTCAAGATTGAAGCCGCGAGCTTTGTGGACTTCTTGATGGGCATGGAGTGCTCCACGTTTTGGGAAAGGCTGGGGTCCCCCAGCAAGCGCCTGATGGAAGGGGACGTCCCTTCCTTTAAGTACTGGTGCGGCTTCTTCCCGCTGTAGTCCCTCAGGTCAATCTTGGCATGGTAGCTGTAGACCAGCATGTTGATGATCTTCTCCTGGCCGTGCATGGCAGCCAGGTGCAGCGCCGTGTAGCCACCGTGCGACCTGGCATCCACGTTGACACGGGACCCGCCCTTCTCGGCCGCTCGGATGATGTTGGACACCATGTCGCAGTTGCCGCTCTTGGCGGCCCAGTGCAGGGCGGTGAAGCCGGAGATGAAGTCCCTGCGAGCCGCCAGGCTGGCGTCGCCCAGCAGCAGCCCGTGGAGCTGCTGCGTCCACTGCCCGTCGGCCGCCAGCAGCAGCCACTGGTGCTCCGCGTGCTCCAGGGGCACCACCGTCTCCTCGCTGGCGCGGTGGTTCTTGGGCCCCCTGCGCAGCCCGGGCGAGCGGGACCCGGCCTCCTCGTCCAGCGGCGGCGGGGACAGCGGCGTGGCCGGCTGGCCCGGCGGCCCCGGGGCGGCGGGGGACGGCACTTGGCGCACGGGCAGCATGCAGGGCTTGGGCGGCGGCTCCCGCCGGGCCCCCCCCGCGCCGCCGGGCAGCGGCACCCCGCCACCGCCTTGGAACAGGCCCCGCAGCTCGGCCACGGCCCGCGGCACCTCGGGGGGCTCCTCGGGGGGCGTCCCGGCGGGGTCCGGCTCGGGGACGGGGACAGGGTCCGGGTCTGGAGGGGGGCCGGGGGCCGGGACAGGGGCGCCGGCATCGCCCCCCGCCGGCGGGGCAGCGCGCAGCTGCCGCCTCAACACCACGAACTTGACGCCGTCGATCTCCTTCACCGTGGCCACGGCGTTCACCGCCGCCTTGAACCGCTCCCGCCGCGCCGCCCGCCCCTCCGCCTCCCCGGCATCGGCCCCGGCCCCGGCCCCGGCCCCGCCGGCCTCCAGCAGCGGGCGGAAGGCGCTCACCAGCTCGGTGTTGCGCACCCGGCCGCCGCGCTCCCTCAGGAAGCCCATCACTGCCTCCGCGCTGATGTCGAGCTCCGCCATCCCGCCGCCACAGGTGGTGCTGGTGGTGGTGCGGCCGCCGCCTCCGCGCGGCGCAGGCTGCCGGGAGCCCGCGGGGGTGGCCGGGGCTCGCGGGCGGCACCTGCCGCGGCCAGCGCGTCCCCCGCGGCCGCTCCCGCGGAGGTGCTCGGGCCGCCCCGCCCCGCCCCGCCCGGGAGCGCACCGCTCCGGTCCCGCCCGCGGGGCGGCGCTGCCGGCAGGGCCCGGCCCGAGCGGCGGCACGGCGGGGAACGGGGAGCCGCGGGGAGCGGCGGCTGGCGGCTGGCACCGGCCCGGACCCTGCCTGCCCGCGATGGGTGACGGCTCCAGGCTGTCAGCGCTCCCGAGACTCCTCGGGCAGCACCGAACGCTCCGTCCGTTTACTCGTCTTCCAGCTTCCTAGAACGATTTTTTTGTTGTTGTTTCAGTAGCAAGTAAGTGGAGCAGTACTGGGCGGAAATCACTCTGGAGACTCCGGTATCCATTCCTGGAGAAGCCTCAGGTGTTCTCCGGGACCTGCAGTCCTGCTGGCAAGAGGCTGATCCCTCAAAATTGGTCAGGAGATGGGTGGATGCATCAGTCTTTTGAAATATACTCACCTCTACCTGATACTATATATCATCATATAGATACATATATATATATATAATCATGTATTATTATCTGTATCTTTTATCTATATTGCACCTACAGTGTAGATGTATGTGTCTATTTAAACAATGAAATATTTACAGCATGGCTGCATCTGTTCATGTCCACCAGGAGAAGAGAGCTCCTCTTTTTATGGAGAAAAATAACTCTGCTGACTTATCAATTTCTTGTGCTTAAGCATTTAACATTATTGCTCTCTGCTCTACAGGAGAACATAAATCCCACACAAATGCTTTTCCCCAGGCAAAGTAGGAGGACTGAGGACCTCTTGGAGGGATGTTCAGCCTGCAAACTTGTTTTCTCCTCTGAGTGTTGCAGTTAAGATCACTAAATCGATGCCTGAATAGTTTGTCTGGGGGAAGAGCAAGAGACACTGAGAACAGAATGAACAGTCAGTGTGGTATAAAGACAGATAAAAGTAACTGTATGAGGATCGGTAAGGAAAAGCAAATAGATCTGGGTTTGTTTTCACTGTCTGAGGATTTAACAAAACGGAATATCCTATTATGACCAAGTGACCTGCCTATGAATGAGGGGAAGTCTGTGGAGGTAGTGTACCTGGACTTCAGCAAAGCCTTCAGTGCTGTCTCCCACAGCATTCTCCTGGAGAAGTTGACAGCACAGAGCTTGGAGCCCTCTCTTCCGTGGGTTAAGAACTGCCTGGATGGCTGAGCCCAGAGGGTGATGGCGAATGGTATCACGTTCAGTTGGGGACTGGTCACTAGTGCAGTTCCCCAGGGTTCAGTATTGGGCCAAGTCCTGTTTAATATCTTTATTAATGATCTTAACTTGGGGCTCAAGAGTACCCTCAGTAAAGTGAGAGATGACTCCAAGTCAGGCAGGAGTGTTGATCTGCTGGAGGGCAGGAAGGCTCTGCTGAGGGATGTGGACAGGCTGGATGGGTGGGCTGAGGCAAACACTGTGAGGGTCAGCAAGGTGAAATGACAGGTCCTACACTTCAGCCACAACAAGCCCCTGCAGAGCTCCAGGCTGGGGCAGAGTGGCTGGAAAGCATCCCAGTGGAAAAGAACCTGGAGGGGCTGGTTGACTGTGGCTGAACATGGACCCGGGTGGGCAAGAAGGCCAGTGGTATCGTGATCTGAATCAGCAATATGTGGCCAGCAGGACCAGGGCAGGGATTGTCCCCTGTACTCAGCACTGGTGAGGCCACACCTCAAGCGCTGTGTCCAGTTCTGGGCCTCAATTCAGGAAGGACATTGAGGGGCTGGAGGTGTTTAGCCTGGGGGGACCTCATCACTCTCTACAAGTACCTGAAAAGAGGCTGTACCAGGGTGGGGTTTGGCCTCTTCTCCCAGGCAGCCAGTAGCAGGACAAGAGGAAATGGCCTCAAGCTGCACCAGGGGAGGTTCAGGTTGGACATCAGGAGGAATTTCTTTATGGTAAATATTTCAAACCCAATGGAATGGTCTGCCCAGGGAGGTGGTGGGGTCACCATCCCTGAGGTGTTCAAGGAATGACTGGACATAGCACTTGGTGCTATGGTTTAGTAGACAAGGTGTTGTTTAGTCAAAGGCTGGACTTGATGATCTTGGAGGTCTTTTCCAGCTCTAATGATTCTTTGATCAGTCTGTGTCATTTTGAAGGCAATGTGAGATGTGTTCTCCTCACTGATGCTGACTTCCCTTCTACCTCTTCACACCTTTTACTGAGGGTAGAAGAGCCTCTTCCCACAGATTGCGTTTGGCATTCTTTCCCCTTCTCTCTCCATCTTTGTGCAAATGTCTGTAAAACTATTTCCTCTTTTGCTAACGAGCTGGCACTGAACCAGTTGCTCAAAATCATTTTGCTGCTCTAATGCTCTTTCACATAATAATAGTGTGTAATCTTCTTGTAGTAGTTCTGTGTCTGCGTGAATCGCACATCTCCTATGACTGCCTTTTCACATGGCCTGCACGGCAACCTCACCCTCGCTGCGACAGCCACTTGTGCAGTGTTTTGCAATGCTCTCTAGCTCATGGCATTGCCTGCCCTACGTAGAGAGCTAATAATGACCCTGCATCCAAATACTAATTGCTGTGCCTTGCTTTCACTGTTCAGATCCTTACTAAAGTCCCTTCCAGGCATAAGAAAATCTCAGCAGTCTGTGATTTTTGCATTGCAAACCTTCAGCTATACCCTAGGATTATAGTTCATATCTGCGAATGAGTGTGAGGAGGAGGGAAAATGATTCAGAAGAACAGGCTCTTTTAAAAAACATTTTCTTATGTTACAAATGTTAAGGGAGAAGCTGCTCCAGTTGCGTGAATTGGTTCAAGCATGGGGTTGGGGGTGCTCAAGCTCACTGCACTCCATCCCTGCCTGCACAGCATCACTCCCCTGCACCCCTGTACCCTCTGAGACCCGCGAGGGTGCGGTCACATCCCACCAGTCTTATTCCCAGCCCGGCACCTTTCCTGCAGAGGGATCTCCCTGCACCAGGCTCCCAGGGCACCTCACTTCACCTCACCCATGCAGCCAAGCCTCTCCGGGGGCTTGTATTGGGTCAAGGTCCAAAAAGAGGGGACTGAGACTGTTCCCCACTGCAGATGCTGGCGTTCCCCATGGCTGCAGAGCAAAGGACACATCCCCAGGAGGCCACGGGATGTTTACACGTGTGCCTCGTGCCATGCAAATCTGAACTGGTTGCTCTGGTTTAACCACCCTGACACAATGACCTCTTTGCCCAGAGAATGCCTCCAGCCACCTGTCCCACACACACTCTCTTCATGGGCAACCCATGGCATGTGGTTGTGCTGATTTTCACAGTCTTCCAGTGGGTGTTAGTAACCTAACACATTAAACTCCTATACTCACTGTAATAAAGAAGAAAACATTTCTGGCTAATCACCCATACCGGTTCCAGACCACAGCACAGGGCACATCCTGTTTGCCAGCCTTTGCCTTTAGCTGTTGATGCCTTTTGGTTGCCCACCATTCAGGATGAGTGCCAACTATCAGAGGACCAGCTCCCAGTGAGTTCCTTTTAGTCTGCTGATCAGATCCTGGAGCAGAAATTAAACCATTTGAATGAATGCTTTTAATACAGATAACAAAATTCTGGAACATTATGGGTGTTATACTCATCAGTCATCTGAAATTTCCAGCCTTAAAAAAGCATGAGAAGTTTTGACTCTTTCTGTGTCACCAAAAACCTACAAAGCAAATACTTCTTGTTGGGCTATTTACAGAATACTGTGGGCTGCTTCGTAGGAGATCTCAAGCCAACTTGAGATTTGATATTTTTGATTTACTGGCTGGGACAAAAACAATGTACAGAAGCCCATGATTAAATTAATTCACTACTACTTCTTTAAACACAAATATTGCAGTTTGCTATTTCTGCATCATAGGCTGTAGAGAGCTGGCCTCTATTTATAACCATATGACTGAAGAGAGTTACCTTTCCTGTGAAGAAGTTTCCCAAACTCAATTTATCATTATTACAGTGAAGCAAACTGCATAGTGAACCTGGGGATTTTCCCACCCCCTCAGAGGAACAAGGGGAAGGTTATATGACTGTAATTATCCACACCACACAAAACTAGGAAATAAAGTGGGAGATCAAGCACAGTATCTAGACAAAGCAAAGAAGTTTTCTCCTGACCAAAACTGAAGGGAATTGTTTCCTAGGTCTTGCATTTTCCTGCATGATATTCTCAGAGTCACAAGGAAGATGAGATGCCAGACTGGGAGCAAAAGAGGAAGAAAAGGGAATGTGGAGGATATCCCAATCAGACAGGATGCTGCTGCTTGGCTGCTAATGACTATAGATGGGACTTTTACCTCATGGAAAACTTATTTTCCTCCAAAATGAAACTGGGGTTCCCGGAATAAATAGGATGACAAAGCCCATGATTTCTCTCTTTTCTTGTTGATATTTTCATCTGAAACAAAGACCACACATTGTGAGGGAAAATAGCTCTTCCTTTGTTCAATGGAGAAATGCAGTAACTTTCCACAGATAAACAATTGAGCAAAAGTCTGTGAAGGGGCGGGCGGGGGGGGCCGGGGGAGGGAGATTATTTACCAATAAAAGGCATTTTCTCATAAATGTGAAAGGATTCAGCTCTAACTCGAGGACCTCAGTAATCAGTTCAGAAGATGTTTCTTAACAGCAACCATTCAAACACAGTTTTCCGCATGTCTCAGAGTTTGTATTTATTAAATACTGCTTGTTTCACACAGATGACACAAGGACTCATCCCAAGCATCCTCTGTTTTTCAGATGGTGCTTCCAAACTTGGTGGGATTTTAGCAGGATAATGCAAACCTGGCATGAGGTTCAGCGTGGTAATAGAATCATAGACTGATCATAGACTCATAGAATGATTTTGATTGGAAGGGACTTTAAAGCTCCCAGCCTCCCTGCCATGGGCAGGGACACCTTCCACTATCCCAGGTTGCTCCAAGCCCCATCCAGCCTGGCCCTGGAAATTCCCAGGGTTGGGGCATCCACAGCTTCTCTGGACAACCTGTGCCAGGGCCTCAGCACCCTCACAGGGAGGAGTTTTCTTCTAAAAGCTAATCTAAATCTACCCTCTGCTGCACTTTAGCATTAGGAAGCAGGGAAATTTGGGTTCTGTTTCTATATGGAAATGGACCTACAACTCCTATTGACTTCCAGTTTAGAAAGGTAGCACTTCTCTAGAAACACCTTATGAGCTCCATATATTGTCAGTATTACCAATGAAAGTTTATTAAAGTGCTTGGTGGTGTCAATGCTAAAAGAGCTATAAACAATTTGATTTCTAGTAATCCCCAAGACACACTGTGCGTAATGTATAATTATCAATAAGCTGCCTCCTCTGGCCTGTGTTGAAAACCCTGAAGGAGTTCTGTTTATCTGCACCACTTGCATTTGAAGATCAAGGATTTTATTCAGCCCTGAAAGTTGGAGCCATCCCCAAAAGGCCTTGGCCTTGCTGCTGTACTCATGGCAGGTGGGATGATCTCTTGCTCTCTGTGTCTGCCTATGAAGTCAGAGGGGCTGTGATAGCATTTATTTCTCTCCACTTTCATTGCCTATACCTGTGGTCACAACGTGAAGAGGTAAAGCAACTGCTGCTGCTCTCCCCACCATCAGAACTGTGTTACTGCAATGCCACCATCCATGCAGAGAGGGGCATTTCCCCTGCTCTCCCCAGGACAAAGACATTCACTTGTAAAAAATCCACACCTCATCTTAAATTCACTGTGGTTTTAGCAGGTATAAATATTCCACGAAGTTTAAAGTCCTTGCAAGAGCATCCAGCACTATAATATACATTTAATTACAGAGCTATTAGGAATAATTTGCATAACAATTAGCAGTTAAAGGAGTCACCAGATCCAAGTCACTTCTCTTGAAGCAGTTTTTATGCAACCGAACCTTTTGAAATCAGCAGGGTTTCTCTTAAATTGGCATTAGAAATTGTTTGCTTTTTGAAATAACAAGGTGTTTAAAAATAACTGTGAGCTTTCGCACAGTGCTCTGCTGCTGGTGGCAGCGCTGCTGGACAAAGAGACAGAGGACTCAGCTGCAGGAGGTCTGAGCAGCACAGCTCAGAGCCAGGAGGCAGCAGTGTTGGCTCTTGATCTGTTGCAATGTCCCACGATTTTCTTTGTGCTGTGACTCTTTGCACCTGACCTGCAGCTCACAGAAACCAGCAGCTGCTTGGGAATCAGCTTTTTTGAGCCTTGTCTTGTTACATTGTGCACTTTATTGTAAGGGAATAGAGCTCTTAATGAATCAAAGTCAATTGCATCTCCAAAAGTACCTGGCATTATCGCATTTAGGCATGTTTTAAGCAAGAGTTTTACATTGTCTTAAATCGATATTCACAAAGCTGATTGTGAAGTAAAAAAAAGAAAAAATAAAAAAGGAACTTTTAAGTCTTTTTATCTGTGTATTTTTTCTTCTTTGTGATACATAAAGGCAGCCTAGAAAGTTAACTCTGCTTCTGTATTAACTGTTCTTCTTGCATCTGTACACTAGGAATGCCAGATTTTAGCTTTCTCATTTTTGCTGAAGGAGCCAGGGAGAACTGGAGAACCTTTGGGAACTGGCCAAAGAAACAAGATGATAAAGTCAATGTCTGGCCTGCAGGAACATTTCCCTCACAAGGGATAAATGAATAAAAGGTTCAGCAAGCTTATACCACTGCTCAGGGTTGGCTCCACGTGCCAGGGACCAGCAGGACAGCTTTGCTGTCCCTGGCAGCATTAAGAGCTGTGGCTGTGACAGGAAAAAGGTTGGGGGTGGTTTTGGTAATTTTTGGTGAAAATAAATTAACAGATGGTGTTCAGCAATGACCTTTTTAGAGAAGTACAACATTTTTTAAAACCTGTCTTTATCCACAACTAATACATGGATTAGCAGAATTAATTTGGCTGTAGGCAGTCTGCTCAGGAAAGAGAAAAACAGCTCCTTTGACCTGCACTAGATCTACCATATTTCAAAAAGCAAATCATTTGGATGACACCATCTCAGAAAATGCCTTGAAATTGCTTAAAGGGAGAACACAACCTTCTTCCTAATCTCTGATCCCTCTGACCCTTGCCCTCTTCTTTCAATTACCTACATCTAAGTTTATATCCTCTACTATTTCTCCAGCATAAGCACAGTGCTCTTCCAGGATGAACAGTGCTCCCAGAGCTCCTGCAGCACTGTGCAGGTGGAACCCAAGGAGGCTCAGGAGGAATCAAAGATGTGGAGATATAAAATATGGACACCTGCTGTAACACAGCGACTGCCCTGTGACTGGTGTGTGCACCGAGGGAGAAGCAGCCCTGAGGATGGGCTTTGAGCAGCTCAGCTGAGCAGATGCTGCTGAGAGCAAAGGGGACAGGGCTCTGTCAGTCCCCAAAGCTGCTGAGAGATTTCTGCTAGGCCCTGAGAACTTGCACAATGACTGCTCCATTTTTGTGCACACACTGCTTTGCTTTGACTCCTGTGTGTAGTGGCAAGAGGAATTCTCTTCTTGCAGGGCTCGAAATGATCCTCGTGAGCCCTCTCCTCACAAAGAGTGAGCACTGTAGGCAGAAGTATTTGATCTCTTTGACCAAACTCAGCTCTCCAAATCTGAAGAGTGAATTGCTCCAAGAGAGAGGATGCGGAGGAAAGGTGAGGACATGGCAGGGGCAGAGGGGAAAGCCTCAGACAAAACTAGGGCAACAGAGAGATTAGAAGTGCGGATCTGGTCTAGTGACCCAGCAGCACGGCCGATCGCACACGTGGCTCTGGTGAGCTGTTCCTGGGTAGCTGCACTGCAGCAGAGGGCACCAGAAAGCAACAGAAACCGCTCTGTGCTAACAGCTCGTGAAATACCAATGTCTGCGTAACAGAGAGCGCCGGTGGCCTTGGCTCTGTGCCGTAGGTGGGAAGGAACGATGAAGAAAGGCTCGACAGCCCTCTGTTGCATACTTTAAATTATCATGAACACGGGCAGCGTTGATGGCCGTGAGCTCTCGTGTCCCGGCTCAAAGCTACGCTGTGGCTGCCACTTTGGTGTGGCTCCCGCGTGTGACAGAGGCAGCTCGGTGCAGAGGCACTGCTGCCGTGTGGTGTGCGATGTCCTTTCAGCACGCTGAACGCCGGAGACCTTCCCGAGATGGGGAGATGGGTGTGTGTGACCCGTGCAGAGGATGCTCCCGGCCCGGGTGTGAGTGACCCGTGCAGAGGATGCTCCCGGCCCGGGTGTGAGTGACCTGTGCAGAGGATGCTCCCGGCCCGGGTGTGAGTGACCCGTGCAGAGGATGCTCCCGGCCCGGGTGTGAGTGACCCGTGCAGAGGATGCTCCCGGCCCGGGTGTGAGTGACCCGTGCAGAGGATGCTCCAGGTGTGAGTGACCCGTGCAGAGGATGCTCCAGGTGTGAGTGACCCGTGCAGAGGATGCTCCTGGCCCTGGGTGTGAGTGACCCGTGCAGAGGATGCTCCGGGCCCTTCCGCAGCCGCGCTGGGGCTCGCAGCTGCCCCGTGCCGAGGGCAGCGCTGCACGGCGCTCGCAGCCCCCTCCTCCCGCAGGCCACCCGTGCGAGCGGCTCGCCCCCAGCCCCGCAGCTGACCCCCGGCAGGGGCAGCCCGGCCGCCGTCCCCCGGCCCCGCTCCCCTCCGCCGTGCCGCGCTGGGGCGGCGGGCGCGGGGAGCCCCCCCGGCCGAGGGAGGCCCGGCCCCCGCCCCGTCCCGCCCCCGGCCCCCGGTCCCCGGTCCGGCGGGCGGGCGGCGCCTGCGGCGGGCGGAGGGAGTTTCCAGGAAGTGGCCATATTGGATCCATTCAGCCGCATCCACCCGCGGCGGGCAGCGACAGCCGCGCTCCCGCCGCCGGAGCCGCGCCAGCCCCGGCCATGGCCGCCACCGACCTGGAGCGCTTCTCGGTGAGCACCGCCCCGCGCTCCTACGCGCCTCTCTCTCCTCGGGCTCACGGCTCGGGGATTTTCCTCCCTCGGAGGCGGGGGAATAGCCCGGCGGGTGGTGGGGCCGGGGCACCGGGGGGATGCGCGGCCGCTGCCCCGGCGGCCCCCGCGGGGAGCTCGGCGAGAGCCGGGCAGGGAGCGGGGCGATGCCGGCGCCCGCGGCGGCTGCGGGGAAAGTCCTTGCGGGAAGGTCCTGCGGCGCCGTGGGCGGAGGGAACGGCGGCTGAAGGGCTCCGGGGCCTCGGAGGCGCCTCCGGAGCTGGGACCGTCACCGGCAGGCTCGGAGACTCGTGCCGGGGTGTCCGGGATGCTCACAAAGGGAATCCGGAGCCGTGTGTCTCAGACATGCAGCACCCCGCGAACGGGGCGGCGAGAAACGGGGTCAGACCTTCCCGAACGCGAATTGTTTACATACCGCTGGTATCCAAACACTCGGCAATAGTAACTTAGCGGTGTGTATATAATACAGCGAGAGGCACGCTGATTCAAACACGGGTAAAGCAAACCCTTGAGGCTGGCTGCTCTCTGAGCCAATGTATGAGGAATGCTGTACGGCAAATATGGAGCGTGACCTGTGCACCGCCGCCTCTCTGCAGCTCACATGTTGTATAACTGCTATCGGAAGTCAATCTGGCTAAAATCTGTGTCGGCTCAAAACTATTCTTTGTCTACAGCTTGAATTTTTTGTTGTTGTTGGAAGGCTGCTCTCGTTAAATAGCTTGGTGTTGTGTCTTGCAGGCTCTCAGAGCTAAAAACATTTTTACCGCATTAAATAGCATAGCTCTCCAAAGTCAGAAAAGTCTGGTGTGATATTACTAAGTAAATGGGAACAGCACTGGTGGCTGTCTGAATTATAGGCATGCCGTTTGAGCACAAACAAGTCCCTGCTACTGTTTTCTCTGTAAGCTACTTTTTGCCAAGAATCTCAAACCCTGCTTCATTTCTTTGAATCCTGGCCCAAAAGTTTCCAGCTCAAGAATGAATTTGCAAGACTGTAACTTACTTAAAAGCTGCATAAAGGAAAATTGAATTGGGGCTCTTATTTAGAAAAGCTAATGTTTCTAGGCTCTGGGAGGAGGAGATTAAGGTAAAGACAGTGGCAGGGAATGAAAACACCATGACTCTCTCACTGCAGTTCTTTCTGCATTTGTATCATATATAAATACTTTTAATGTTAATTTGGTGTGCCTGCTATTGCCTGTGCAGGTTTTCATAGGTGTTACGGGAACCTAAAATATTGCCTAGTTCCGGAGAAAAGTAAACTTAATTTGCATTCTTTGGGTACTTGAATGCTTGGTGTACTTACATCAGTACTCTGTCACTTCGATTTAAAAAAAACAAAGCGGGGGGGAAAAACCTCCTGAAGGTGCTTGGCTCTTTTGGGCACCAAAGGGAAATGGCTGGGCTCCAGCACAGCTTGAGTGCCCAACTCCATTAGGAAGAAATCTGCTTGCTGTGTGCAGGGAGCTGGGATGAGTTTGTAGGGATCTGCAGGCCCAGTGTGTCTGTTGATCTCGTGATCTTAGTTTGCCTTTCAGCTGGAACCACGGATCTGGCAGAGGTGGGTGGGACAGCAACATCTCATTTCCATTTGATGTGGGGCAGAGGTCGGTCCCATCTGCTGTTTCCTTTACCCCTAGCATATGTCTCAGCTGTTGTTCCTCCAGCAGTATCATGGAAACCTCATGATTCAGGTGTTCCAAGCTGTTCTTTCTGCAGGGCTTACAGATTTCTTGGTGCCACTTCTTATCACTGCACCTCAGCTTCCTGAGCATGAAGTCCGTGTGGGAGTAGCTTGTTACTGCCAAGCAAAGGTGATGATAAATTCACTTATTTTTACCAGATGTTTGTATTTGCAGTAGGAAGTAATGTTGAAAAAGCCTCTGAAGTAGGGTTTTGATACACAATGGGTCGTGCTATTCAGATTGGTGAAGCTATTTATAAGTGTCCAGCTGACACTGACATCCTGGAATGTAGTAACTCTTAGGTTTGGATAATGTGTTTTGAAAACTCCCCAGATGCACGCTTCCCTTGTACAGTCCTCCAGAACGCCTCTGTCTCCAGCACAATAAAGTTCCCTTCAAGTGCTGCTATTGGAAATGACCGACAAAAGCAAATGAAAGGAAGCTCGCCCATGGAAAGCTGCCTGTGAGGCAGCAGGATCACACCAGTGGTGCTCAACACTGCCTTTGTTTGTGTGGCTGTAGTGTTGTGAGAGATTTGCTTCAGCCCCTGGAGACTGAAGTTTACTGCTGCTCTGCTCTGGGAATGTGGCTCACCACTGCTGTGTTCAGGGCTGGGGCTGCAGGCATTGCTTCTGGAGACCCAGAGCTGCTCACCACCAGCATGGAAGGAAAACTGATCAAGTTTGGTTCATTTATGAAATGCTTTTATTTCCTTACTAAAGCTCAGAGCTTCTCCATTGCTTGGCCTGGCCAGTGCTGAGTTAGCACATGGTGACTGTGTGCTGGAGCTGACACTGGCAGTATTAGCAAGGATGTTGGGATGTTGAGTGGGAAACAGCCCAACAAGCGGAAGCCAGAAGGTGCTTGAAATGCACCAGGGAAACGCAGAAGCTCTGAAGGAACTTGGAAAAGCTGGAAGGAGAAAAAGTGACAGGGAAGCGCCTGGAGATGCGTAGGAGAATAAATGGGATGAGATGTGAGACTGAGACTGTAAGACTTCTGCTTTCCCAAATCTGGTGCTTTCTCTCTTTTTAAATAAAACCCACTGACCTCACAAAACACTCTTGCTTAACTCTCTGCACTAACCCACGGCCTGACTTGGAGGTGCAACGGCAGTGGGCTCCAAACTGCGCAGCTGCGTTCTGTGAGAAGGAGCAGGTGTCCTCAGCCTCAAGGCTGGGCTGAGATAAGAGTTTAACATGAAAAGCTAACCTCTGGCTGATTGCTCTGTGTGGACACTGTGCCTGCCTGCACGGACAGGGGTGTGTGAGCATTGATGCCCAGGGAAGAGAGCACTGGACACAAGGACATAGCAGCGTGTACATAGAGCTGTGGTTGGCAATGGTTGTCCACATGCAGTCCTGAGATTTCCCTTTGTGTGAGTGGTTGACTGCGTACTGCTAGGCTGGTACTGGCAGCTTTGCTATAAATTAATGCCCTTTAGAAGATGGTGCAGAAAAAACACCGCTTCATACAGAGGAAAGCTGAACTTCTTCGCTGGAAATAGACAGTGGGATTTGCTTTGTCTCAGTGAGTTGCTGAGCTTGGGGAGGATCTGATGAGTTTGTCAGCTGTGCATGAGCATTACCTATTTACACACCACTGCCTTCTTGTCACCTGCTCCCAGCTCTGTGGAAGGAGAGGAACCTTTGGACAGTGCCTGCTCCTGCCATAACTGCTTGCATTGTGCTAAACTTCATGTGTTGCTGCTGCTTTCTGTAAGCTCAGGGTTCACTTAATGACTGCACAGCCTAAACCCATTCTTTCCTGTGAGGGGCTGGTGTGACACCTTAGTCTGTGAAAGATGGGCTTGGGGAGTGAGCTGGGAACAGCTCTTTGTACTGTGACTAGGGCAGAGTGGTTGCCAGAAGTCTTATCACTGCAGGTCCTAAGCACAGGCTTACATTTGCTTTTAAACAAATTCTCAAGGAAAACCTTTCCATGGCTCAGTTCCAGTGGAAAATGGGGTTGATTTGAACTCGGACATTCCCCATGCTCTCTCTCTCTCGCCCAGGCAGTGGCACCATTTGGAAGTTCCTGGATTAAATCTCCTTGTCTGTTTTTGCTACTCAGTTATTTTACCTTTAGCCTGGAAAAACCCAAGTGGTCCCCCATGCAGTGTGGAGCACAAGTGACAGATTTTTCTCCAAGCTGGTAGCAGGCACCAGGAAGCCAACCCAGCAGGAGCAGCCCTTTCCCTCCCTGCCCTGGCCAGCTCTTCTGCCTGTAGCGTATGCTTTTTTGGGAAGGAACGATGGTGAAAATGGCCTTCCACTGGAGGGGACAAATTGGTGGTTGCATCTCCGAGCCCCGCAATCCCTCCCCTGGAATCTCGCCTGTCCTCACATAGGAAGCCAGCTCTGACTGCCTCAACCACAGAACCAATTAATTCAACCACAGCCCATGGCAGTTAAACACTTATTTTCAGTGTATGCACTGGGTACAAATATTGCCCAGAATAAGATTTTTTTTTTTGTATTTTTTTCCCTCCCTCGCTGTGGTGGTGTCACTGCTGGTGAATCCGGAGCGTCTCTTCCTCCTTCAGCAGAGATGCAACATGTTGTTCTGCGTGGGAGCTCCAGAGCTGCTCCGAACCACTCAGAACTGCAGTGGGTGGAAGGACTTGAGCTGGCGGAGGCTGAGGCCGTGTGTGCCCTCGGCATCGGCAAAACAAATGAGAGCCTGAAGAATAACTCTCTTTCAGGAGGCCGGCACGGTGTCAGGGCTTGTCGTCAGTGCTGTGGTGGCAGCTGTCAGCCAGTCCCCAGCGTTGCTGGAAGGCCAAAAGCTCCCTAAATATTATCTTCTGTGGCAGAATACCCGTCTGTCGCCAGCTGCGGGGAGAGGCACAGCCCTGTCTCCGAGTGCCCCCACTGTCCCCGGTCCTGTCATCTCAAGGCACCGCCGTGCAAGCCAAGGGCTCCAGCACTGGGCTGTTTTTCTGTCTGCAGGAGCAGCAGTCAGGCTCCTCTCCTTTCCTTCCCGTGCTCCTTTGGCTTGGAGCTTGGGAGGAGAAGAAACTGGCATGATGCTGAATTGGCTTTTCCTGGGTTGTGCAATTAAGAGGAATTTGGGAGGCGATGGGACTGAGGGAGGCGTGCAGGGCGTGGGCATGCTGGTTCACCCTGCCTGGGTAGGGTAAGGGCACATTTATGGGATTAGCTTTCATTATTCAGAATGTGTCTTGGACACACTTCAGGCTGTGGATGGCAGAAGCTGCCTTGTTTGTTTCAGATTAGCTGCAGCCTTTGGAAATAGCATTGTCCTGTCCCATACTTGTTTTGTTGGGGTGGGCCTTGTGTTAATGCAGAGTCTGTTTGTTTCTCCCCTTCCCCGCATCTCAGTAGCTGCAGCGAGCTCTGGGTTTATACCTGAAGCTTAGCATTTGTATTCATGAATCATAAGAGTGTCAGACGGTTAAGAGAGCCCATCTCTTCTCCCAGAGCAGCTCAAGTGAGAAAAAAAATCCTGAAAGTGCTGCTTCTCCTCAGTCCCAGCCATGTGCTTTCCCTCCAGAGTCTCTTCTCTGGCATAAGCAGCCGTGCTCGCCCCCAGCTTGTGGCATTTGGATGCAGAAGGTGAACCCAGACAGGGAATCAGCATCTCCAAATGGGGCGATGGGAGGTTTTCAGGGGAGGGTGGTGTCAGCGAGAACCGCAGGATTCTTGGATACAGCCCTCGTCGCCGCTCTCGGCTTGTGGCTGACCAGGGCCCATGGGGTCAGGGCTGTGAAGGCACCACTTTTAGATGTTCAGATTCCTTTGTGAAACCAAAAAGTGTCCGTCTCCCACACACATGAAATTCCAGAGATGTCAGACAGCTCGACCGAGGTTCCCATGGAGCGCCCTGCCTGGGAGCTCTTGTCCTCTCCGGCTGCACCGCCTCAAAACCAGACTGTCACGGGGAGCTGTGGAGCCAGAGAGCCTGGGCTGGATTTCCATCGATGGGTTCTCCCATCCTCACCTCCCCATCGCATGAGATGCTGTGATGAGTCTGCATTTTGTGTGCTAGGAAACGTGGGGAATGCAGCGAGTCCTCGGCAGGCAGGCAGCACTTCAGCTGGCTGTGGCTGTGACAGAGGCAGGACTCAGCCTCAGCTCCTGCTCGGCTGGGCTCACGTCTGCCTGCACAGGACTGCACGGGCATGCCTTCAGCCGTGCCTGCTGGGGAGCGTGTTCCCAGAGCGTGTGCTGGTGCTGGGAAATGGAACCTTCTCGTCTGGGAGAGGAGACCATCCCTGCTGTGTCAAACACTGTGCGCGTTCCTGGGCAGGAGACCATCCCTGCCGTGTCAAACACTGCGTGCGTTCCTGGGGTGTCGGACGCTGTGTGTTCCTGGGGTGCCCGGAGCGCGGGGGCAGCTCGGGGCAGAGGGGCACTGCCGGCTCGCTGCTCCAGACCCTGCTTACAGCAGCCTTCCATCCTGAGCCACGCTGATCCTGGCTTTCGGCTCTGCCACGGGAAAATGCTGCCTGGGGAAGGGCTGGCAGCTGGCGTCCCAGCAACCTTCCCCTTCCCTTTTCCTGCAGAGAAGGTGCTTCCAGCTCCTATTCCTGAATGTAGATTTATTCTGTATTTTCATACAGAACAAACAGTCCTTTCAGCTTATCTTTCTGCTACATGTATTTTTCAAATAGAGGTTTTCTTTTCCTTTTTTCCATTGCCTTGATTCTTCAGATTAAAGGTATTCTGTGCTAATACACTTGGAGGCTTTCTGGAGGCATGTGTTAATAGGATATATAGCAGTCAGCTAATTAGCATGATGACTCTGGTTTAGCCCTCAGAGCTGGATTTCTGTGCCATATTGTGGCATATTCTCTTTCTGGTGTCTTCCAGGCAGTATTACAAGAAGACTTGGTCAGTGGCTGGAAGAGCTGTTTGTGGAGATGCTGTGGGACGGTTGCATGAGGCAAACTGGGGAAAAGCATACAGTGGTGACCAGAAGCTCTTGGGTTCCCATTATATCTCTGTTCCCTTCTCTAAAAATATACTGGATAATAGTATTTATTGTAATTGGGCAATAAATTCTGGAAACATATGTGGGAATTAGCCATGTTTATTTTAAGTGGTAACTAAAGCAAATAATCTTGGTGGCTGATATCCAGCATGGCTTGTTTGGTGTGATGGGGATCCAGATCCTTTTTCCCCTCCTCAACATTTTTAAACTGCCCCAAACCTTTTTCATTCCACTCCTTAAGGGCTGGCACTCGGTTTATCTCCTGGCTTTGTCCCACAGCCACTTGTGGTGTCTCCTCTTCCTCATGGAAGGATGCTGGGAAAGGGAAGAGATTCCTCAGCTCAGAGCAGCTGAGTGTAATCTGGGAATGCATCTGCTGCCTTGGGTGAACTTGGGGAAAGTCTGTGCTTGATAAGGTGCTAAGATTAGCCTCTTGACAGGGTTAATTGGAAGTCCATTAAATGAAAAGTCTCAGCAGCTTCTGAATAAATAGTTTTTAAAAGAAACTGAGGGTAGTATGGGGTGTTGTTGTTTGTATTTTAGGTTCTTTTCTTTCAGTCTGTTTAAAAAGTTTTATTTGTGTTTTGGACTTTGCTTGGTTTTGAATAGCTTAGGGGGGATGGAATTCTCAAGCTGCCAAGAAGCTGAACTTTCTCATCCTTTAGGGTCATTTTGGAGGAAATGTCTTTCATTTTTGGTTCCATAGCTTTCTCTGTTTTAACTAACTTTCCTTATTCTCAAAGGCAACATTCATGTTTGCAAAACACTGTACATAATGCCCGGTAAATCCTGCTTTGCTCCCTTGTAAATTCTCATCCAGGACTTGTGGTAGGGACAAAATGCACATTTAATCCTCTCTTGATTAAGAATGACCTCACAATTAATTAATTAGGCTTTATAAATATTATAGGGAAATCGCTAACTACCAGCTTAAGAAAAGGAAGCATATGGGAATTTTGCTTGTGGTGTAAAAAATCAGAGAGGAATTTAAGCCAGAACCAGTCAGTTTGTTTGCAGAAAATTAAAGCTGATGTTGCATTCACAGGTTGTGAATGGATCATCTTGGATGTGTGTGGTATAAGAAGATGAGGAGCTTTACTCTCCCTTGAAACTTGGCTCTGAGCATCAGCAAAAACTGATGTTTTAAGCCTGTGCCGTTGGATTCTGTAGATGCGTGTAGGCTTTTTATTTTACGTCCCGTGGTTTGTTGTGTTTTTTTGAAGGAGGAAAGGCTGCTGGGGCTGCGGTGAAGCTGAAGGCAATGCCCTGAGCCCGGCTGGGTGCTCACACGTGTCGAAGGGAGCAGGCTGGCACAGGAGGGGAGCACGTGGAGGACACAGGTTCCTGCTCCTGGCTGGGAGCGCCCTGCATCCGCCTGGGATACGGCACAAGGTGTGCCGCAGGAATCCAAACGCCTCTTGGCACCGGGGCTCGCATACAGGGAAGCAATTAAGGAGTTTGCCCAAGGAGTTCCTCCCTTCAAAGGAGCTTGGCTTTCTCACTTAAATCCCTGTCCACCTTCTTACAGGAGGAGGCTGCAGTGCCTGTTCAGCGCTGGGTTTCGCAGGTGTGCAGCAGAGCCTTTGCTTCCCCAGGCTGCCCTGGGGCACATGGGGCATTGTTGGCACCGGACCAGTGATTTTTTGAAATATTTGTTTTCCGTAGGTGCTGAGCGTTGCACTTCACAATGCTGGTCACTCGCTGGTCTTCAAGTTTTTGACTAGCTCTTAAAAATGGGTGCAAAAGTTAAAGGCAAGAACCTCAGCTCTTGAGCCTTCTTGCTTCTGTAATATAAAGTGGCTTTAATTTTTACTTGGCATGTCTTGGTAGTGACTCCATATCTGGTTTCTTCAGTGATGTTTTTGCCTGCCTGGAGTGCAGCTGGGAGCCGGGAGGGATATGCATAAAGGCTCGAGTGTCTGGGAAAATTCTTGGCATTCTTAGAAGAGCGGTTTAAAGGGGGGCTGGGAATTGTGTTGGTTTAGTGTGAGGTTTTTTGGGGGGACTCCAGTGTAGGCTGGGAGCTTATTGTGAGCATGCAGCAACTGGAGATGGCTGGCTGGCACAGCATCCCACGCACGGAGAGCTGGCTCAGACGTGGCTGTGCTCCTGTGTGCGGTGTGTTGGAAAACAGAAGGAAGGGAAGGCACTTGGGGCTCTGCCCTGCCATTGCTGGAGGGAAGAGCAGTGTTAGGCATCACCATATTACCTCTTACAGCTCTTCAGGGTTGCTACAACAGGGAAAAACAACTGTTGCCCTCCCTGCACAGGCATAGAAGGCAGGACTGCTCAGTCTCAGGTGTGTCCTGTTTGACTGAGCACTCACCACCAGAGTGGGCAGGAGCAGGAGCAGCAGAGAAGCTGAAGCACGGTGGGCTGCTCTTGTAAGACAAGTGGTAAATCAGCAGAAACCCCACATCTAAACCTTTCACTGTGGGCTTGTTTTTTCTTCCTTTCTTCTTTCCCCAGCCTGTTATTAAGTGCTCCACGATGGGGATCTGAAATTTTAAGCACATGCTTAAGATTAACTGAAAACCTTCAGAGCTGAGTGTGTGCTTGCACTTTGCAAATCTCCTTGAGATTAGGTGCCATTTACATGTGACAATTTTAGCCTAAGAGGTGCTGAGAGCTCCACTGGCCAGCCCCAGCTGAGTGTGCTTCATTTCATCTCATCTTCAGCGCCAAAGGCACCCACAAGGTCATGCCAACTCCACCTCTGTTGAGCCCTTTGTTAAGACTTATTATGATCAGAGTCCTCTGTCAAATCTGGTCTCATTACCTCTCTTGGACCATCTCTTTCTGCTTAGTAGACTGTGAAGTACAAACTCATTCACTGACACTGTTATACATCTAATAGTCCTTAGCCTGTGAGTACAAGACAGGTAATATTTTCATGTGTGATAGAGACTGTTTTGAATGCTGCTCACACCACAGAGGTGTTTTTCATACACGAGGTGTGGTGTTGCTGTTAACTGCCCCTCAGCTCTGAGCTAGGCAAAAGAGATGTTTTCTTCATGGAAACATGAGTCTGTACTCGCTTCTTTTGCTTTGCAAATGTCAAGTGGCATTTATTGAGCCAGCATTCAGAGATGGAGAGATTCTCCTGAGAGAGGTAATTTGTCAAATTTTTCTGCATTGATCCAGAAGCTGGGCCAAGCCCCAGGGAGTGCCTGCTTGGACAAAGAAGCTGAATTTGGCTTCTGACACTGTTTGCCCAAAGGTCTCTAGGCAAGTACTCAACTGCTCCATGACTCAGTGTACTTGTGAAATGATGGTAACTCCAAGCGCCTTTGTAAAGAATCTTGCAGTGGTGGGCATTTGGGGGAGGTTGTGGGGTTGGGCTAGGGACCCTGCATGTGCTGGACCCTGCAGCAGCCCTCTCTGTTCATGGTTTGTGGAGCTGCTGCCCAAAGCGCCCAGCCTGAGAGGGGCCAGGCAGTGCCCGTGGCTGGCAGTGCAGCTGCTGTGGTGCCAGCACTCGAGAGCCTGTACCTGGGACCAGCTTGCTCTGCTTGGGTTGAATAAACACCCAAATGTCACTCGGTCCTTTCTCTGCTCAGTTGCAAAATGAGGCTCCGTGCATCACATGGAATGGTTTCCTGCTGCCATGCATTTCCATGCAGGAGACAAGGGAATAGCATCCTACCAACCCCGCTGGTGCATGTATTGATCTCTGTGTTGCACGCACTGTTGTGGATTGTGGACGGGGCACGGAGAAGGTGAAGTCATTGTTTTGTGCCCAGCAGCAGCCCCAGCTGTGCCGGGTGCTGGGCCAGCCCCTCGGAGCTGTGCCAGCGGCAGCGCGGCTGTGCGCAGCAGGGCTGGGGAGCCTTCCTGCTCTTCCTCCTGCTGCTCTCTGAGTCACTCTGCTCGGGGACCTGCACTCTGATACCACTGCTTTCTCTTTCTGTTTTGCTTTGCCTGTAAATCGGAGGGGAGAGGATCTGTGTGCCTGGCACTCCACATCTGCGTGTGCCCCGCGGTGCCGAGCGATGCTCCCCTGGGAATATCCAGTGCCACGGAGCTGCTGCCGGGCATCGATGTGGCACAGAATGACTGGACCCAGGCTGCAAAGCACTGGAGGATTTGTTATGGTGTAAGGTCAGGGTGTCATCCAGGATTGAGGAATTCAGAAACAAAAGTGCCTGGGTAGTGGGAGTCGAAGCGCTGTGGAAAAGTGCCATGCAGATGTTGTGTTGTTGCCTCTTGCTGTTTTCTAAGTGTCTGTGTGTGTAAAATGTAAATGGGAGAAGTCTGGGAAGAGAAGGACCTGAAACAGAGCTGCCTTGTGAGCTCTTGGAAGACCCAAGCTTCTCCCTGTGCGGGGCGGGTGTGTGGGGAGCTGCAGCCTGGCAGATCCCAGGCTGGGGTGCAGAGGTACCGGAGGGAGCATTTGGGAGCAGCAGACACCTTTGAGTTGAAGGTCACTGCTCAAGTGTAAGCCCTATTCATGTAGCAGAAAGGAGAAAAAACTCAATTTCCCTCCTTCTTTCCCTGTAGGTCTTTGCTGTTTGGCCTTGGAAAATGTCAGCTGTTCATCTTTCTCACTTACGTTTTCTTAGGCTATAGAAATGGGAAAGGGCACCTCAGATACAGAAAAGAGTTGTGCCATCCCTCGGGGTATAAATCCAGGAGTCATCAGTCTTTATCAGCTAAACCATGTGATTTTTGGTTTTCCCTCTTGGTTTTATTCACCAGTTGCTTGTACACTGATGAGTCTGCCGTAGCAGGGCCCGGGGTTTACATTACAAGTCCCATCATGCCAAGTTCTTAAAAATAAATATTACCATTAAAAAAAAATAAATATCACCATTTATGATTATGGCATTCAGTTACACTTTTGTTTACCCATATGCTTTCACCTACATCATTCAGGAAAATGAGACCCAGGGCTGCCTCAAGCAGGAAACATGAGCATATGTCACTAAGGAGAATTTTGGGGTGGGATTAATTGAAAGATGATGCTTCTAGAGATTTTTATTTTTTTAAGCCAGCTGATATCAGAATGGTCTTTTCTATACAAGGTCCAGTCTGTTCATAGAGCTGCTGGTGAAAGCAATGGAAGCAGGGGCAGCACATCTAAAAGCAATGAGCTGCTCTGCTGAGCACCAGGAGCCCCAGCTAGGAGCACTCTGCAGCTGAGGGGCAGCTGAACGTGGAGCTGCTCCCACTGCTGACATCCCCCTGGGTTGTGCAGGCAGTGATAAAACCACTTTTCCTGGAAGAAGCTGCTGAAAAATGTAATGACGCAGAGTGAAACTGATGCTAATTTGGAGGTGAAGCATGAAGAGAAACTGTGATGGGGTTTTTATTTTTTGAAGAATCGTAGGCACACAGTCTGAAGCTGTAGCCTGTGCACTTCTCACAGGTTTCTTTAATCACTGTCTACGAGGAAGAGCCTAATTAGTAGGTGATGCTGTGTTGACCCTCTTATGGGGATCTGGATTTGGTCTCTTTGATTGTGTTTCTCTGCTGCCTTTTCTTGTCTGACTCGCAGTATAGGGCCCAATAACACATCATCTGCTGCGGATGTGGTCTGTGGCCAGCTGCCCGCAGCAATCCTGCTCCATCCTCCTGCCAGCCCTGCGGTCCTGCCACAGGGCACAGCCTGCCCGACCCTGCTGGGATAGGCTCGGAAGCCCATGTGGGTTTGAAGCGCAGTTTTTGGTTGCCTGGGCAGCTCCGTGCTGATGTGGCCACAGGAATGGGCCAGTGTGCCATTGTGCATCCCAAACGCCTGGTGCATTACAGCCCATTTGAAGCACTATGGCTGGAGGTTTTGGTTCAGTTCTTGTGGGTTTCAGCTAAGCGTGTCCATCTGTGCTACCAAGGACATGCCTGTCCTTCTGCTGCATGCCAAGGAAAGGGCTGTGTGATGCTGCTGTCAGACCAGAGCTAAAGATTGATGTCCCTCTGGGGTGGCTGTTGTTCTTGTGGCCGTGCCCCCAGATGCCATTCCTGTGCCTGTTGCCTGGACAGAACATTTGTGTAAACTTCAGATTTGAAAATACATAACTTCAGATTTGAAAATACATAAATTCTGCTCTGACCTTATGATGAATCTTTCCTTTCCCACAAAATTCCAGATTCAAAATATGAATTATCCCCTTGGCACTCTGCTTCAAGCCTAAAGATCAGCTCCAGGCCCAGAAATCTTTGAAGAACATGTTCAAAGGCTGCAAGGAAAACCCTGGTAGCTGCCCCATCGTAGGATGTTATTAATGCTCCAAGAAGGGATGTTCAGGGCTGCAGTGGTGAGAGTTTGTGGTGAGAGCTTGCAGTGAGAGTTGCCACTTGGAGCCATCACAGACTCTTAATTACCATGTTGTGTCATGATGAAACGGGCTTCAGGAAGGGTTGGCTGCCTTGTGGTTATTTGCAGCCCCAGGACAGGGTCCTTCCTGCTAAGAGACAGCAGAGTTGTCTCTGCAGGCTGTGAGATGAGGGACGTGGCTCACATCGAGTGCTCTGGAGGGTCGGGGTGTTGCAGGAACCAGTGCAACTGGAAAGGGCAGGGCTATGTTCTGCCTGGCTCTTGCAGTGGCTGATCCCATACGCCCTGCCCAGTTCCTATCTTGCAGGGCAGTCTCATTGCTGGTGCAAAGTGTGGAGAAAGTCCTACTGAAATCCTTAGCTTTTGTTTAAAGCAAACAAAACCACAAAAAACCCCCACAGAGCTGCATTAGTGCTGCCCTCATTCATTGCAGCCCTTGTGTTCTGGATTGATTATTTATGCTGAGTGTGGCAGATTGGCTGCTTCTGCTGGAAAGGGTTCAGTTTGGAGTGTGACCTTGTCTCTACTAGCAGGTGAACTGTGTCCAGCTGTCCTTGAGCCACCCTGGCGGGTGGGAGCTGGCCAGAAGGGCTGGTCACTTGGGGCTGCTCATCAGCATGGTGGGCAGGGTCCACACACCAAACTCCACAAGTGAGCAGAAGCAGTGGTTGTATTCACAAGGCTGTCAGGTTTCCAAGCTCAATGGATTGGAGGGAAAGAATAAAACAGTGAAAACTTCTTTTCCCCTTTCTTCCTTTTCTTAATCTTATTACTTCCCAGCAGCTGTTGCCATTGTTTGTCCTAACACAGCAAAATCCCTTTGGAGCTGAATGACAGCTGAACGCACTGCAAGCACAGCAAATGGTTTTCTGCTTTGGTATCGGCAGCGCCTTGAACTTGAACCAGATTATTGCTGCTGCTTACAGAAGGAGACTGCATTTCAAGGTCACTGGGAAAAATGTTTCCCTGAAGTTTGGCTCGCTGGTTTAGCAGCTTTGAGAGATGGCGAGCAGTTCTGAGTAGGTGTATTCCTGTCCTGTAGTGAACAGCGACTGAGTGCCAAAAAAAGAAGAGAAAAAGCCCTGTGTGGATGCATTTGGGTTTCCTGTGGCCAAGGCATGACTGAGTTCTCAATGCAGCCTTGCCTGGCTGGAGCCTATTTAAATGCAGCCTTGCTGAGCTGGAGCCTATTTTAAAATCCCGAGCAGTGGTGCTGGCTGTTGCCTGGAAACCTCCTCCCAGCCTCAGGCACTTTCAGCCTAATCATAGCCATCGGCAGCCTTTATTTATTTCCCATCCAAAATGTCATCCCAGGCTTCTGGTTTGTGTTTTTGTTTGCTTGTTTTTGTTTATTATTTAAAATGAAAAGACACAAAGTGTAACCGTCAAACTCGGTGACTTTCAGTGGGAACAGCTTGCCCGGCTGTCACCGCATTGCAGTGGTGGGAACTGGCGTTTTAAGCTCCGTAAAGTGGTGGCTCAGAGGGACACGGGGAAGAGGAGAAGGGGGGGCTGAGAGAATGGGCTGGGAGCCTGAGGAAGCCCCCCGAGCTCAACTGGTGCCTGCAGTGGCTCCCTGCACCTTGTGACAGCCTCTTCCTCGAGGGGAGAACCAGAGCTAATCAGCTCTGAGTCTTTTCCCAGCACACGTGTCCCAAGTTCCCCTTCCCTGTGCGGTTGTGCCACCCCATGCCAGGTCCACAGCTCAGCACTGGGCTGACTGGAGCGGCACAGACTCACTTTTAAACTGTCCTGTGTCCTGGGGTCTGAGCTGTAGCATCTCCATGTGCTGACACGTGAATGGAAGAAAGTTAAACTTGGAGATCTCCCTGTCTTAGGGGCTCTTTTTATTTTTAATTCACCTAAACTCTTCGCCAGATCGAAACCTCAGTTGCTGACATCAGTTGCACATGGAAACTTTAACTGATTGCTATTTCTGATAAGTTAGTGAATGTGATCGATCCTGATCGCATGAAACAGGATGGATCCCAGGAGCTCAGCTATGATTCAATTGTGTTTCTGCCCAGGGAGTCCCTTGGGAGAGCACTGGGCTGAAATCATCTGAAAGTGGGTAAAAATGCTAACAGGGACAGCCTGGAGGTTTCTATGTGAGGCACAGGAGCTGCTTCAGCTGTTCACAAGTTGTTCTTGTGATTTCAATGGTTTATTTTACAAGACTGAGAATATTTGTTCTACCAAAGGCAGAGCTAAAGGAGACTTAGACTGAAGATGCAGTTGAACAAAGGTTTGTGTTTTGTTTAGCAATCTTCCTGCAGGCACAGAGCGATACGCAAGGCTTATCACATCATTTATTTTCCTCTTGATTTAATTTAAGTTTGACAGGCAGCTTAGGCTCTTCTCAGGGATGCTCTTGTCTCTCAGACTTAGTGCTGGGGCATTAAGTTCCAATTGTCAGGAACAGACAGAAGAACCAAAGCCAGACCAAGGGCAGACATTTTTTCCATTCCCGTCTTCTACGTGTGCTAGTGATTAAGAAAAACAATCAATTACCAAAGAAATAGTGAGGGTGAATGGATCATGCTGTGAAGTCCTGTCTTCCTGGTTTTCCATGGGTGGCTAAGAGTACCTGAGAGGCTGCAGGAATGGTGGTCTGGTCCCTGGGTTCAGACATTGCTTAGTTGTGCAGAGAGGTGTGCATCTGTTGAAATTCCAAACTTTCCTGGTTTTAACCACTAGAAACAGAAATTATCATTCTGTCAGCTCCTCTTTGCTGGACTTCATAGCTACTCTGCTCTGCCTTTCCGTGTAGCACAGGTCACTGAGCTGCTGTCTCCTCGGATTTCGCTCTTAGTTCCTAAGCAAAGCTCCTACAGGTGATCAGCTTCTCTGGGGGAGGGAGCAGACAGAAGGGAGAGCAAAGTGCACACGGGGGAGGCAGGAACAGGAACAGCAGAGGAACGGTGGAAAACTGTGGTCACAGATGGTAAAGCAAGAGGGTTCCTCGCCCTGCCTGTGCCACCAGCACCCCCAACGCCTGAGTGAGCAAACCTCGCTGCTTGTGGCAATAGCAAAGGGGGAAAGACAAGTACTCAGGGAAAAATGCAGAGTCTGTCAAGCTGAATTCACTGCTGGAGGGTTTTAGAAAATAAAATAAAAAGTCAAGGAGAAATGAGTGCTAAAACACACACTGGTGGGTTTACTAATCTCTCCCAGCTGCATGTAGCTGAAGCTCACACTAGTGTTTTCTTTTCTTTGGAGCCTGGTAGCTTAGTTCTCCCAATTCCCCATTGAGATCAGTATTTCACAGCCTCTTTCCTGTTGTTGGTGGCTCCTGGGGGGGGTGTGCTGTGGTGTGCCAAAACACAAGCTCTCAGGGCACTGCTGGGGTTTGTGTGGTGGCTCTGCAGTGCCAGGGAGGGTGGGTGATCTTGGTCTTGTCAGTCTGATTTGCCATCTCAGTGCGGTTTGCTAATCTGGCTTTTTGTCCCTGCCAGAATGAAGAGAAGAGGAACCTTTCCCTGGGGGGCCATGTGGGCTTCGACAGCCTCCCCGATCAGCTGGTCAGCAAGTCTGTCACACAAGGCTTCAGCTTCAACATCCTCTGTGTGGGTGAGCACAGTCCTCTGCAAACAGACATGGGGGGAGGTTGGGACCAGCATTTCTTGAGTGTCCTGCTGTGCCACAAGCCTTGGCAGTGACTTAAGCAAGTCAGAAATGCCAGACTCTCTTCAAAAACACATTGAGTCAAACCAGGAGAATTTCTGTAATCAGTGGGGTATTGCTCATCATCTCTGCTGCAATAGCTTTGCAATAGGAGGGATTAAGGGAAGGCTGTGTTTGGCAAGTTAAGTATTTCCATATGCAAACTGGAGTGGCTGGCACAAGCAGCTTTTGCTGGGTATGATGTCGAGGTAGCTGCAGTCAGTGCTCCATGGGTTAGCTGAGAGCTGCTGGTGATAACTTGGTCATGTCTGAGTGAAAGCCTGCACCCCAAATCTGGGGACAAGAGGTTTGTGTCTAAGCTGTGCCTGGTTGTGCTTCCCCAGGTGTCAGAGGGCTTGAAGAGTGGTCACCTCTGTTCTTGGAAAGGGAGGGGGAGTGTTCCTGTTCTTATTGACTTTGAAACAACCTCATTATATTCTTGGCTTTTAATTTTGGTATTGATGTGATCTAGCAGGCAGTGCTGGCTGGAGTACTAGAGACCAATTCCTTCCTGTGATGAGATGAGCACTATTTTTGCTCTGGCTAGTTATTGGATGGTGTATAAGATCTGAAGTATTGTAACCTGCTAGGCCAGCAGAAATACATCCAGAGACAGCAGCTCCTATGGCTTTGTATAGACTGTGCAGTGACACCCTGACAGCTTACACGAGGTGCCTGTGCCATACCCAAGCCACTTTTGCATATCCACACCACAAGTAAAAAGCATGGCTGAAATCACAGCTGAAATTCACAGAGTTGTTCCGTAGCAAAAGGATAATTGCAGCAGAGGTAAATATGTTTTTAATTAGTGTCATTCTCGGGGGTACCAGAATGGATATTCCTACATTCTTATTTAGCTTTTTTTTTTTTTTTTTTTGGGCAAGAGAGGAAAAGCCCCACCCTGTTTGCCAGTTCCTGCTCCCAACAGTGCCCACAACTGAGCAGGAGAATGTAGCTTACATCAGGAAGTGAGTTCTCCATATGTCTCCTTTCAGATTAATCTAGAGCACCAGCTGGCTCTATTTCCTTGCACAACTCTTAGCCGCAGCTGGTAGGAAGCAGTGTGTGCCTCTGCCACGCTCTGAGGTGTTTATTCTCCTGTGAAGAGCACAGCCTGCAGTGCTGGAAGAAGGGGAGAGTCCAAAGCCCTTGGCAGCAAGCATGGCACCTCCCTGGAGCAGAACCTTGCCCACCCTCCTGCTCTCCCACCAGTGCATCTTCCGTAGGGCACCCCAGCAGTGCCTGTCTGCTGAAGTGGTAGCAGGATGGTCTGTCTGGAAAACGAGCAGAGAGTAGAAGGTTATTTCCTTGGATTTTGTCTCTGTTCACCTCCATGACCTGTAGAGCTGTATGTGGTGAATAAGGAGTTTAAATGGGGCCCCTTCTAGGCCAATCTGGAAATTATCAGTCTTGTTTCCTTACCAGGAATAGCAGTTCAAAGCCTTTCTGGCTCACAAACAGCTTGTCAGCCAAATATTCTGGGATAGAGCTTTTTGTGATGCATCCCAGGTGTCCTTCAATGGCTACTAAAATTGTCCTCTCCACAGCTTCTCTTGTGCAGAATCCCAAGCAAAGTCAGGGGTCATGGAAGGGAAAACAGTGTTTTGCTGTGCTGTGTGGTACTGGGAGACAAGCCCCAAGCGCTCTATGCTGTTTGCATTAAGCATGGGAGGCCTTCAGTGAGGCAGACACCTGTGTGACAATTACATGTCTGTCCCCGAGCAATTCACGGCGACCTTCCACGGTGTATTTTAGTCCTGCTCTCGAATTAATGTGCTTTGAAGGACCTGTGGCAAACTCGTGCTGCAGTGAGCTGATGATTTGTCCTCCCTAGGTGAGACTGGCATTGGGAAATCCACGCTGATGAACACCCTCTTCAACACCACGTTCGAGACGGAGGAAGCCAGCCACTACGAGAGCGCGGTTCGCTTGCGGCCGCGCACCTACGACCTCCAGGAGAGCAATGTCCACCTGAAGCTGACCATTGTGGACGCCGTTGGATTTGGGGATCAGATAAATAAAGACGAAAGGCAGGTCTCGTGCCATCTGCTCGGCGTTTCTGGGCTTGCCTCGTGCTTAGACAGCAACTGCCTGCAGTTCCCCCTGCAGTGCTGCAGAAGTGTCCGTGTCTCTGTTAAAGGAGTTCCTCCCTGTAGTGGCTCTGGTTCTGGGGACAAAGGGTAGAGGGAAATGGGTGAGCAGCCAAAAAGAGAGGTCACAGGAGGTCTTTCCAGCAGAGAATGCTGTCCTGCAGGAGCGTGAGCTGTTAACCAGCTGTCCTCAGAGCAGGGTCAGGAATTAGCTGTTCTCACAGTGATGGGTGTTTCTGGACTTGTCTCGTTTAATTACACAGACATCTTGTTCAAGCCCCAGGTAAAGGCTTTCTGGGACTCCAAGGTGTCTCCTTGGTCATGTTGCATTGCTACAGACAGATGGCTCAGCCCTGAAATCTGGGCAAAGTTTGATCTGGGAAAGTAGTTGTCTTTCCATGCTCCACTGTCCTTAGGCTTTGCAGTGCAGCCTCAGGAATCTCCAGCAACCTTTGGATTATAAGGTCTGTCTGTAAACACCACATTTTTCCTGTCGTAAGGCTAAATTGTTTGAGTCTTATAATTTGTTTTTAAGTGATATCATGGAATGTCTAGGAGAATTCCTTCAGCCTTTAAACTGTTCAGATTTGCACTCCAGTGGCTGGTTTGCTAATGGGATGGTTTTAGTTACAGGCCAATCGTAGAGTACATTGATACGCAGTTTGAAAACTATTTACAAGAAGAGCTGAAAATTCGCCGGTCTCTCTTCAACTACCATGACACGAGGATTCACGTCTGCCTCTACTTCATCACCCCCACCGGGCACTCGCTCAAGTCCCTGGACCTGGTGACAATGAAGAAGCTGGATAGCAAGGTAAGGGGTCCCTCTTTCTGGAATGCTTCTGTTGGTACTGATTGTTGTGGAAGGTTTTGTTGTGCAAGTGCTGGATTCCTTCCTGCATGGCAGCTGAGCCATTTTTAGGACTCTGGTAAAGCTTTGTGTGGCCTGGTGGTTGCTGAGGTCCTGTGCTTGTTTCTCACTGACTTTCCTGCGAATATCAGGAAAAACCTGTTTTCCAGTTGGTTGTGTAAATTCCAGAGTGTCCCTCTACTGTAAGAATCTTACCCAGATTAGCTGATATTTATCAAAGGCATCAGCTGCAGCTCTGTTGGGTGAGGATGCCCTGAGAGGTCTGCTGGGGTTGTTTCTTTGTGCATAAGCTATTCTGCCTTAGGGGGCAGGGGTTACCTAACCAACTACTTCCTGATATGCCTGCAGCTCGGGGCAAGTTTCTGGCATACTAATGGGTATTCCAGCTGGCTCCCAGGGAGCTGCAGGAGGCTTCAAAGACCACTAGTGGCAGCAGCATCTCTTCCTCTCAATAATTTGCAGTGTTTCAGCAGCAGGGTGGTTCCCTTCAGGTGGCAGATGCCTACAGAGGGACAGGCATGGCAAATGTGACCCTGCAGGACCTGGGCATCCCCTGGATTACACTGAGGGAGCTCTCTTTGCTGTGGCTGTTGTTCACATGCAGCTCTGTTGGACTTCCCTGGCAGGTTGAATTCCCCTTGTGCAGTCTCTACTGCTTGCCTTCACCACCCAGGGCTCATGGCCTGCTTTTCCCTGGCCCCAGTCCAGAGCAGGCACTGACTTCCCATTGCAGTGGGCTGTTCGTAACTACAGTGGCTGTTACACTGACTTCATCAGGAATCCAAAAACTTTCCCTTAATAAACTCTTGTCTCTTGGTGCAGTGCCAGCATTACATGTTCCCAGAAATATTTTTGGAGGAAAGCTTTTGCACGATTCCCCTTGGTGCTGGTGGTCCCACAAAGTATTTCTGTTCCTTTCCTTCTCATTCCCTACTTTTCACATCTCCCTGTGGCTGCCTTTAATGTGGTCCTTGGGTAGTACCAAAATAAATCCTTTGTACTTGTGCAAGAGATGAAAACTTTGTGCGCAGGCAAGCTTTTTATATTTCTAAACGTCCACTTAAACAGTCCTCTCTGGAGTCATTTTATCCCTTTGCTCTCATCCCCCTTCTTGCCACAGCATGAGAACATCCTGGATTTCATGCTGTGGAGGCCTCACACAAGCAGGCACATGGAAATGAATAAGCAAGTGGAGCCCATTGATATTTTCTGGGCATCAGGGATTTATGTTGCATTTCTGCACCGGTGTCATCCCAGGACATCAGGGCGCTTTCCAGGCACTCCCTGAGGGTTTGTGCATGGCAGAGCCGTGCCCCTTTCCCAGCACACATCAGCCTTTTGTGCTGGGGGCTGTTGTGTGGGCAGGGGGAGGTGGGGTGTCAGCAAAGCCCAGGCAGTCCTGCCCTCTGCAGAGGGGAGCAGCGAGCGGTGACTGAGCAGGGCTGACGTGCCCTGACTCACATCTGCTGCCGTGGGAGCACAGCTCAGCCTGCCCTTCCTCTCGGGGAGCTTTGTGTCACCGGTGGCCCCTGTTCCGCACTTGAGGAATGGAGCCTGTGGAGATGGAAGGTGCATCAGAGGCAATGCTTTGCTGTGTGCTCTGCTGCTCAGCCTCTGGGACTGCTTCAACAGGGAGGACCCTGGCTCGGTTCCACCTTTGCTTTAGCCCACCAGTGGTGTGATGTGTGGTGCTGGACAGGCTTCTGAATCTCTGACAATTTCAATAACCAATATTGCTTTTAGTGTAGAGTTTGCAAAATCCCTTCTGGGTAAAGCTGTTTTGTAAACAAAATCTTCCATTGTACTGTAAGACAATATCTGTTTGGCTGAGCTCATGGCCAGCTGCTGTCTGGGGTATTTAGTTACAGCCAGAGAGCAAAAGCATCTTCAGAAGTGGTTGTACGTAGATGGAATTTGGCTGGCTGGCTGCTAGTGGGAAGCACATAGGGCCTGGCAGGTGTTGGCTTTCCATTTGGTTTAACCTGGGAAAAGGAGGAGATGAATAAAAGTGCATTTGTATCAGACAAGAAGGTGATTTATTGATTTAAAACCCAGCCCTGTCATGGGAATTGATGGCACAGTGTGTGCTGCCACGAGCATCTTGGGGCTCCCTGCTTGCCCCTGGATGGTTTTCAGTCAGCATGAGCTGTTTGAGCTGTGGCTGATGGCCTGTCCTCTCTGTGAGCTGACACATCCCAGGCAGCTGGGGATGTTCAGGCAGCCTGTGCCTCTGCTCTTTGGTTTCCAGGTAGGATTTGCCTGTTGGCTTCACTGCAACTTGCATTCGGGAGCAGTTTGGAGATGGGGAAAAATCCAGCTGTATTTCACAGGACCAGAAGTGCTTGCAGTCTTATTGCGTCAGCAAAATTATTTTCTACCAAATGATGGTTCTTGTAGTTTTATTTTTGGAGATGAGAAGCAGCTCTGGTCAGAAAGGCTTGAGAAGGAGGTGCATTTTGGGTGTGTGCATGGGAGTTCCCTGTCCTGCTGAAGCACAGGTTTCCTCTGGTCATTATTCCAGCTCCAGCAAATCCCTCCAGCACATGGACTGACAGGCAAGGGGACACTGCACCCGTCATGTTCAGTGGGATGACATCTCAGTAGTCAACTGCATGATTTATTACTAGATCTTTAAATAGAGAATATTGCTCTTTCACCATGAGATACAAGAATGTTGTTCTGGTATTTTGCCTTCAACCCAAGGTCAACATTACTTGTGTAAAAAGAGTGGAAAGAGAACCCTCATATAGTTCTGGCATTCTTTCCTTTTATTGGCGTTTTAAAACCTGTTCAGGAGAAGAGGAGAGGTGATTTTTCTTCTCTAGCTGGTTAGATATCAGTTTATTTGGCATTGACCTCTGTGCCACAGGCTTGGCCTTTGCATGGAGGTGGTGTGTGGAAGGTGCTCTGGGGAGGATTAGACACAGCTCAGCAGCATCTCATATCTCACTGGTTTCTTGCTTCCAGACTATTCCATCCTTTCTCTGTATTGGGAAGGGATGAGCCCATTCTAGACTTAGCACTACACCCAAATGCCATATCCAGGCATCCCCAGTATTGATGTGGCTACTGGTTATTGGAAACACAACTTGTAAAACCCTTTTGGGTTGTGAATTCTGTGTCAGCAGGTGTTGACAGAGTTGCCTTTTCAAAGTACAAGAAATCTGGTTGAGGGCACTAGAACCAGCCTTGGTTTGCCTCTTTTTTTGCATGGGGCTGCAGTGGTGGGCACAGAGCCTGCCTGCTCTGCTGCTGGAAAGCTACACCAGGCTCCAGGCTCCTCCTGCCTTGCTGTGAGCAGGGCTGAACTGGTGCCCCTTGGGTTGAAAAGGGATGTGAGCCCTGAGCTGACCCTGTTTCTGTGGGAGATGGTGGATCCAAGCCTTGTCAGCTCTTAGCAGGTCAGGGAGGCACACAGCTGTGGTCATGGCCCTTTTACCTTCGTAATGAGGACATGGACCTGCTGAGCAGTGGAGTGAGCAGCAGGCCTGGTTCTGTGGGGGGTTGTGGTCCTTGGTAAAAGAGGCCAGGTCAGTGGCTGAGAAAAAGAGGAATTTATTCTCTCAGATACATTTGCAATGAGCAAATTTAGACTATTTTCATTTGGAGTGAGTAAATGCTCTTGTGTTTAATGAGTGCTAAACCTCTAAACAGAGACAGAGGAGAGGGAGTGGTGGTGCAGGGGGAGCCCAAGAAGTGTGGAAAAAACACTGAGCTACAAAGAACTTGTGGTGGGAAAGCAAGGCCATTTACTTTAATGGGCACCCATTGGAGACCAACTGGCTGCTATGAATTTCAGCTCTGTAGGACAAAAAGCGTCGGCTGTTGGAAAATGTTAGATGGCAAATCAGGCTTTCCCCTTATTTGTCTAAATTCTTGTGTTTCACTGCTATGAATTTGGCTGCTGTTCAGACGAGTTCTGCTGTTTGTTTAAGCTGTTTGCAGTATCACACTTGGCTTTTCTGGGCACAGCAGCATGATCTAACAGAGGTTCCTGTGACAGACCTGGCCTTGCTGCAGCTCTCTCAAGCACAAAGCCATAGGGAGCTCCATCCTTCCTAATGGGTGTGGGATGTGGCCCTTCTTTACTTTTGATCTTAGTGGGTACTGGGCCCAGGGAGACCTCCCCACTGTGCAGCTTGTGGGTGGCTTTGAATCTCTGTTGGATGAAGCTGTGTTGGGTGTGGTGACTGCTGGCTGATGTGACACCAAAGCTGAGCAAGAACAGTGTGAAACTAATCTTCTGTCTGCAGGATGGCACCCTGCACCTTTCCCAGGTGCTCCATACAATCTACACAGCACACCCAGGCTGTGATCCTCACCAAGAGGCTCAGACAGTCCTTGGAGAAGATCAGCAGCTGCTGTCAGAGCATCTGAGGAGTCCCTGCTCTTTCTGCTTGAGCACAGGAAGGCTTCACATCAGCTCAGTGCAGCGTTTCATCCTTGTGCTTGTCTTGTAAAACATCCTGTCAGCACAGCCGGAGTGGATGGGTGACAGCTCGGATGTGACAGCTCCGCCGTGTCTGCCTCCCTCCCTCCGCCTGTGTAGCAAAATACCTCGGTGAGAGCAGGGGCTTTGATCTGCTCCCGGGTACTCAGTGCAGGGCGTTTGGTTTATCTGAAGTCTTGGAGCCCAGCGAGTCCTGGAAAACTCTTCCCTCTAGTGTTCAGCTGGGCTGGGCTGCAGCTCCCGTGTGAGCAGAGCTCCGAGGTGATTTTAGGAGATGTAAAACAGCCAGTGGGGTGGGGCTGGACCTGGGTCACCCCCGGGCTGGACACTGCTGCTCACCCAGCTGCTGCTCACCTGGGTGTTTGTCCCTCCTTCCTCCCTTCAGGTGAACATCATCCCGATTATTGCCAAAGCAGACACCATCTCCAAGAGCGAGCTGCACAAGTTCAAGATCAAGATCATGAGCGAGCTGGTCAGCAATGGAGTGCAGATCTATCAGTTCCCCACGGATGACGAGGCAGTGGCTGAGATCAACTCTGTGATGAATGTGGGTAACGCTGCCAGTTCTGTCGCTGCCAAAAGTTGTGACAAATTAAATTGCTGCACAAAAATGCATTTGAAGGGCAAGTTTCGTTGGGAATGGCCAGACACTGAATCTGTTGGAAAGTCGAGCTGTGGGTCTCACAGATGCCAAAGGCTGCTGCATACAGAATTAATTAAAATGTGGCTCATGTTTAATCTGGGGGCTCTCTGGAGAAACTTAGCTCTAGAATTTGTTTTATTGAATTTTTGAAAAATACTTTCTTCAAAATGAATTCTGTCTGTTCTTAGGCTACTTTGCGTTTGAGGAAGAAGAAACTGAATAAAAATGTGACAGTTAAGATTTACATTAGCTTTGTGACTTAAGGGGGCTGACCAGAGAAAACCCAATTTAAAGTAAAGAAGAAAAATTGTTCATCTCTATTTTGTCCTTTTTGAAATTCAGAGATCAAATTCACACCTGGCTGAAGCACATGCAAAAACACTTTCAAGCTTCCTGTCTTCCAAATCAGAGTGCAGCTATGGCAGTAGAAACAACTGTAATGTTTCTGTGTTAATTTTCTAAATCAAAAGTAGCTTTTCCTTCAAAATGAACATTTTCCTGTATAGCTGTTTCTGATTAAATGCTTTGTCTTTTCTTTCACCCTTCCTCTTGCCATTTTTTTTTAAATTCAGTCACCAGTTGATTTCTGGGTCGACCAGATATGTGTTTTCACTGTAATAGTTCTTTTCTGCTGAAATAATGAAAAATTTGGAGGATTCACTCTCACTTAAATAATTGCAAGCTGTGTGTATTGGGGAGAAAACCAGGAGTCACGCTTGCTTGCCTTTTCTTTTTTTCCTCCCCTCCTGCAACAAAAATATATTTGGCCGCTTCTCTATGAGCTCCGCACTTCTGGATCCATTTCTTTTTAAACGTGAAGGATTTAGTCAGCCCCACCCTCCTGAAGCACCCACCCCGTGGCTCCTTCCCCGAAGTCCCGAGGAGGGTGTCCTGTTTCCCCCGTGCCTGATGCCTTGGCAAGCAGCGAGCACACGTTGCATCCTGCACGTGTCCCTCGCGGTGCCCACGCGCCGCTGCTGTGCCAGGGCCTGTTTTGATGTCCCTGCCCGTGTTTGCAGCGAGGCAGGGAGTGCCCAGCTCCTGGTGCGAGCAGAGCAGCCTGGCAGAGGGATGGAGCAGAGCAGGAATGACCATGGGTCCCTACAGCATTGCCCAGCTGGTGCAGCCCAGCCAGCATCGCTGGAAAGCTGCGCTGTAGCCCAACACCACTCTGTGGTGAAATCCCAGTTTGTAGCAGAAATTGCTCTGAGTCTCAGAGGTTGGTGGGTTCAGAGGGAGGGCTCATGGAAACAAGCCCTGTGCCTGGGTGAGGGGGTCTGAGGGTCAGGCTGGTCTCTGAGGGGTTACCCCATGCACTGAGGCTCTGCCCTTGGCTGTTTCAGGCTCATCTGCCCTTTGCCGTGGTCGGCAGCACGGAGGAGGTGAAGGTTGGGAACAAGCTGGTGCGAGCTCGGCAGTACCCGTGGGGAGTGGTGCAAGGTGAGGGGCTGCGAGCCCACCCCAACCTCTGTGTGTGCTGGGGCACAGCCTGGCCCCTCCCAGCTCTGCCCTCCACCAGCGCCTCTGCACGAAGGTGTCCTGTGACAAACGGTGCAGGCGTGTCCCCTGCAGCCTTTTGTGGGTTGGCCAGTCTTCCCTTTGAATTCCCATTCCTACCAGCAAGTAGGAAGGTCGGCAGCAATCCCTGCATCCGAGGGGCTGTGCTGTGCCCTGAGCAGCACAACAGGCTCCTCTGGATGGGAGTGTCTGCAGTTACTGTGCCCTTGTGCTCCCCCAGCACGTCTGCAGTTTGCTGACTTGTCCCTTCCCTTCCATCAGTGGAGAATGAAAGTCACTGTGACTTTGTGAAGCTGCGGGAAATGCTGATCCGGGTCAACATGGAGGATCTGCGGGAGCAGACCCACACCCGCCACTACGAGCTGTACCGGAGGTGCAAACTGGAGGAGATGGGCTTCAAGGACACAGATCCGGACAGCCAGCCCTTCAGGTGAGTGCCCTTCACATCTAGCATCCATTTGGAGTGAGAGCTTGGTCCTGACAGCCCCAATAAATGGGAATTTTGTCAGTGAAATCCACAGTGCTGATCTGGAAAGTACCAGCACTGGGTTTGAGCTGTGCAGCTGACTTGGATGTTCCCTTCCCTGCCTGTTTGTCTTAAAACAACACAGACAGGCAGGCATTTCCCCATCCCTAACTCACTGGTGTCCAGAGAGTCTGGATTTCATTTGCTTTCTCCCCCAGCCTCCAAGAAACATACGAGACCAAAAGGAAAGAGTTCTTGGGTGAGCTCCAGAGGAAAGAGGAAGAAATGAGACAAATGTTTGTTAACAAAGTCAAGGAGACAGAGGCAGAGCTGAAGGAGAAGGAGAGAGAGGTGGGTGTGCCAAAAACCTGCGAGGAACCCAAAATACAGCCAGCAGGGAATCTGGGTCTGGGCAATGCATGAATCCTGGAAAGCACATGCAGCTGTTGAGCAAACCTCACCAGCCAAAGCACAAACACATCACTGGTTTAAGTGCCTCAGAAACTAGTCTGCCCTGTCCTGTGCCATGTGGAAATGCAGCTGCTGTCTGGGGAGTGAAAGGCCATGGCAGGTTTAGGTGAGCATCCATAGCAGGGAGACCCCTCCTGAGGCTCACTGGGCAGCAGAGTAAAGGGCTGGAGTCCCCATTGTGAAGCCATGGGGAGGAATTAAATGGAGCATCCTCAGAACTAAGGAGGAACAAAAGATCTGCCAAGTCCCCAGCCCCCATGGTGAAGGGCTGCAGGCTGAGCCAAAATCCCCTGTGCTCATCTCCAGGGCTCACACTGCCTCCTGGTTTGCTGTGTGATGTCAGGCAGAGCTGAATTTATGGTGTCTTCCCTGCTTTGGTGGGCACTGGGTGCTGTATCCTGGCAGCAGGTGGGTCCCTGGGGTGGGGGTTTGTGTGGGAGGTGTGACAGGGCTCCTGGGGCAGGGGCAGCCCAGCCCCAAAGGCCCCACTGAATGCCCTGCTCAGAGGGTCTGTCTCCTACCAGCTGCACGAGAAGTTTGAGCACTTAAAAAGGATACACCAGGAAGAGAAAAGGAAGGTGGAGGAGAAGAGGAGGGAGCTGGAGGAAGAGATGAACGCCTTCAACAGGCGGAAAGTCGCAGTGGAAACCTTGCAGTCCCAATCCTTGCAGGCTACCTCACAGCAGGCGCTGAAGAAGGACAAAGACAAGAAAAAGTAAGTGTCTGAACTGGAGTCTTCCTCCTCTGCCACTGGAAAGTTGGGAGTCTGCTCAGATGCCTTAATGTTTGATCAGTTGCTTAGACAGCATAGAGAGAAATGGATTTTGGAATCCTAATTCCCCTCCTTCTGATTCTTTGCTTGAAACAGAGGAGAGATGGACCCCCCCTGTGCCCTAACACTGCCCAGAGAAGCCTGGGCAGCTGCAGGTGGGAGAGATTTGCAATTTGGGGTTATTCTCTAAAGGCTGATGATCCCATGGGGTTCACTCTTGCCTCTGTGACAGCCAACTCCGCTTGGAAATGGGGCTCCAAGGCGCTGTTCTGATTACAGGAAAATTCTTTTCCCCTAAAGGCAGAGTTCTTATCTTAGCTTGCTGTACATTAATTGACATTGCTGAAGCCAGCAGGAGCAAGGGTATGTAAATACTGCTGTTCCAGCCACCTGATTGTGTAATGATAGACCAGGAGTGGGACAAACAGATACGGAGAGAAAAGATGTTGGGGGGTTATCGTTCTTCCAATTCAAGCCAGTCTCTAAGGAACACTGGCTGGGGAGCAAAATGAGGAGCACTGTCATGCAAACTGGTAATTCTGCTATTCCAGCATTTTTTGTTACTTCCCCTTGTGTGAAGCAGCTCAAGAGCCTGAACTGCATTCTGTCAAACCCAGAGCAGGCTGGTGGCAAGGCTTTCTGAGCCTCTTAATGATGGCAAGAAGAAAAGACCATGGAGAGTAGCAACACCCGAGTTTGTGCTTGACAGCACAGCATTCAGCTTCACACTGCTGATGAGATCTTGTGGTCTGTCATTTCCCTGCTGTGAGCTGCAGCACCAGAGGAGCTCATTCTGTGTACTGACATCCTGGCAATTTGTTTCTTCCTGTGGAAGATAACAGGGCAGATTATTTAAGTGTTTCCTTGGAATGTAAATGTGTTGGTGCTAAAACCAAAGCCTGTCTGTCTTCTGCAGACCTCTCCACATGCTCTGGGCATGGCCCACCTGACACGCAGAGTCCAAATGGTTTGTAAAATACTTTGCTGAAAATAGGGTTTAATCTGAATTAGGGGCTGAATCCTAGGGCATTCTGAGGCCCAGGACTGCTTTGGGGAAGGTGAGCACGATGGCAACTTTTGCAAGGGATGGAATGTGTGCACAGGCCAGGAAATGCTGCAGCTTCTTCCCCTCTGGTCATCCTGGCTGTGACAGAAATGGTTTTCTGCACTTTGCTGGGTTTAGCCCACCTGCAGATGTGAGTCTGGACCCTTCCTCTTCTGGGTGGTGATAGAAACCGGCCGTGGTCAGGGGCAGGGCAGGGATGCAGCTCGGTGGCATGCAGAGCTCCGAGGGGCACCCACAGCCTGTGCCCTGCACAGTGGGGACCCCGCATGGCACTGGGGCAGGGGGGCTCGAGCTCTGGAGCACGGCTAGAGGAGGTGCACCACCACCAGGAGGGTTTTGGATTGGGGTATTTTTGTTGGTGTTTTCTTTCCAAACCTGTGGGTTAGTTCAAAATACGGGGTTTGGGGATTTCTGCTGAAGTAAAATTTTTAGGAGAGCTAGTTGAACCCTGTATCACTTCCTGGTTCAAGACAGTTTTCTTAGCAGCTTTAATAAGAAAAAAGTGGTGATGGAAGAATTGCAGGTGTTGAGGGGGAAGAGAAGGGTTTGTGGTGCCAAGCAGGTGGTGCCAGGCTGCTCTCATCTGAAACCTTCAGTTGCCCCAGCAGTGTTTGTCCTCCTCCTCCTCCTTTTTTTGTTTTAACATAGTTCGCTACACTTCGCTTTTGTTTGATTTTCATAACTTTAATTCATGCTTTTTTATGTTTTGTTTCTTTCAGTTAATCACACACAGACTTTCAGGCCAAGAGTGGACTTGGTGCTTTCATGTGTTAAGTTGCTTGAGTTTCCCACCCCGTGACCCTTCTCATAACATTGTGTGAGTGGACCAAAGTGAAAGAGAAAATGAGCATCTCCGGTGGTTGCAGTGTTCCGACCTGCTGTTTTCTGTTCACAGTTATCAGGAGGTTTGCAGGAAGTAACCTTACATGTACATTTTGTTAAACAAAGCCAGCTAATCCCTCAAGTAAGATGTTTTGTTCTAAACCCAGTGATTGAGCAGCCATGTATAAAGTGACCGTAACAGAACTCGTCTTACCCACCAGCTAAATAATTGCTTCCTACTTTTTTTTTTTTAATTGGCTAAGGGGACTGCTGGAGGCTCATCTACCTTCCCCTGTACATGCACAGTGAGAGGAGTGGTCTGAAGAATGCTGAAATGTTTATTTTTTTAACAAAATTCTCAAATAACTTTTTAGAATGGGTAGGAAAACAGAACACTTAGGCTTTCTGCAGGAATCTTAGTCAGAGTAACCCTTGTTCCAGTAATTCTATATATAATCCTGAATTACTCTAAACACTTTCTACATCATTTATAATATATATATATAAGGAGAGAGAGAGAGGGAGAGTGGTTAATAAAATTCATGGGACAATGTTTTGAATTTTCTTTACTGCTAAAGTAGAACATTTATAGAGAGGTTTTTCATAAGAGTTTGTTGTATAAAGTGGAACTACAGGATTTGTGTAACATTTCAGTTGTCACTTACCAATGTATTTACTGTTGTGGAAACTATTTAAGCCAACATCTTTACTTTTACTCTTTAACCTTAAACCTAATATGTGCCTAATAAGGAGAATCCCCTGCTCTTGAGCTGTGCACTGTATTTATGCTGACAGGCTCTGTTCCTCTTAGAAGGTGCTTCTTTTGATACTCCTCATGCCTAGAAATCACAGCCTTGTTTTCCTGGGCAACTGAGCTTAGAGGAATAATTAGGATCGATATTATTTTTTTCCACTCAAACCGTTTTGTGAATAGGCAGGGCAATAACTGAACAGAGAGTTCCTGGCTATGTTGTCATGGAAAAATAGATCCATCAGATCCTAGGCTAAATGAAAGGAAATATTTTATATTAACCCTCACATAGTGTCTTTAGAGTTTATAAAAACACTGGCTGGCTAAGTGTTAGTTGTGAGTGTATGGTTTTTTTATTTAGTTATTAATGTTACAGGATTTTTCTGAAACGGTTTTTGTTAAAGACTTGTCTTTAAGCTGTCAGCAAATTCCTGATGTGCCGTGCAGAGGGAGATGCAGGGCCTGGGTCTGAGCTGTCACAGGGCTGTTGCAGGGCAGCATTTTGCTGGATTCTGAGGTTCTTGAACTCTCATATCCCATTAAAGCAGCTATTTTTTCCTCCCCCTTTTTTAAATACATGCTCAGGTGTTAAACTGTGTTTTCCTATGGACATTGGCCTTTTCTGTGGATATACTGACAGCATTACTTGATGCTTATAGGAAAGAACCTCACAAAGATCTCACCGGTACCTTTTAGCACAGGCTTTTATTGAAAGAATAAAAATTCTGCACTTGTTGGGAGTCTGCTGAAAGCTGGACATTTAATTTTTAAGGCTGTGCCTCCAGGTTAGATGTATTTTGAAGAGTAACTGTCAAACGTTAGGAGGGTTAGTGTGGTTTTCTCAGACACGTTCAAGGAACCCAACCTTCTGTTACATGCAACAAGACAATTCCACCTTGCCTCTGACTACAGACCAATCATGTAGCAAATTATTTGTTATTCACTTTTTGCTAATGGGAGAAACTGTGGTGCACTAATTGCCTGAGCAAGCAATGCTCTTTGGTTCATTGTTTTGCTTCTCAAGGCCAATGCTGGGATAAAACAGTAGCTGGTGGTACTGGTATGCACCCAGCTGCCTCGCCAGTGTGTTCCCAATCAATAGTTCTCTCCTGATCTCATGCTGCAGCCAGCAAGATCTATGCAAATGATTTCTCTCTCTGCCCTGGCTCATCAGAGATCAATTCTTTTTTCCTAGAATAACAGGTAGTTAAGAAAGATTATTATAACAAAGAGTAAAAATCTTCAAATCCATGGGCATTGTGGAGAAATTTACAGCTTTTTCTGAAGAAGACATTCAGAATGTATGTAACAATATTTTAATTATGATTATTATATTATTTGATTTATGTTGTGACGGACATCCCTTGTCCTTGTAGTTGCTTGTTCAACATCATAACCTCCCCAAGGGGACTCAGTCATATTTTTTTCCCTAATACTTGTTTTTTTTCCTTTTGGCTGAGACAAGATTTAAGTATTGTGGTATATAGGGTAGTTCTGTATCTTACTTTTGTTTAACAAATTACAAATACGTGGTGACGCTAATCTCACCCAGTCTGAAGACTTACATCTTGTAGGCTAGAAAAAGCAAAAGAAAAACCCTTCAGAAATGACTGAAACCATTCAGTTACACATCTTGCAGCTGTTTTATACATTTATCTGTAAAAGATTGATATTAATGGGAAAAACTATCCATTTTTTTATCATTTAAACATTTTCCATCATGTATGTTGTCTGCTTTCTAATTTAAATTGTGTTTTGTGGGTCTCTGAGGGTGGGGGGTCATGCCTGGCTGTGGTGGGTGCCCCAGGGGTGGAGATGGGGAGGTGGTTTGGAGCTGTAGAGGCACCTTTGGGACCTGCCCAGGGACAGAGCCCTCTGGGACCTGCTGCATCCCTTTGCTTTGTCATTCCAAATGTGTTGGGGTTTGTGGTTTGTTTTTTTTTTTTTTTACTTTCTTTTCTTTCCACTCACTTTGTACTTTTTTTCTTTTATTAAATCTCACATGTATTTTGAGGTTTTTTTGAGTGGTGTCATTTATTTAGCGGTGCATTTTCTGTGCAATCTAGTCATTATCTGTATTATCTGTCAAAATAATGGTGTGTCATGATTGCAAGCTTACCAGTCACAGGCTGTCTTATGACTATTGGGAACATTCAAAAATATAATTAGCTAATTAATTAAGAACTAGCTAATCATAGAGTGTGCAGAAATGAACCTCATATGTAACCTGGGGAGAAATTCTAAGAGGTTAATCTAAAAGCCATCCCTGTTTGGGGATGGAGCTTTGAGAAGAAGGAGCTTTGAGGCTTGTTGGTACATCTCCTTTGTGGGATCTGGTGACTGAGCAGGGGGACGTGCCAGCAGCTTTGCTGATGTGGTGCCCAGAGAGGTGATTTAAGGATAGGATGAAAAGGGAGCAGAGGTAGAGGGTTTCCTGGTGGTGCATCCAAAGTGTGTGCCTTGTCTGGAGAAGGACATCACACACTTAGGTCAAGGCCAAGAGAAGAGCTCAGCTTTGCTTTGGGGCTCTGCTTTCCGAGAGCTGCTGAAGCTTTACCCAAAGGTCTGTTCTCAACATCTTTTCTCTGGACCATTGCTTTGTACCAAGCTATATTCACTCAACTTTGGGTCCTTCTGGAGTTTATTTGGTATTGGACTGAGATCAGTGCTGCCCTTCAGACACAGCCAGCATGGAGTTTGGCTGATGCAGTGTTTGCTGAAGCAGTGCTTCTGGTGGGAGGTTTTTGGCAGCCCCAGCTTGAAGAACAAAACCAGACTGGTGATCCTGGCTGCCTCTGAGAGCTCTTTAGGAATATGCAGCTGAAAATCTTTTAGGCATAAGATTTATTAGGGATTGCTAGTTGAAACCAAGTGGTTTGTATGAAATGTTGACATTTTCCATCCCACTATGTTGTGAAGCCAAATCTAGGAGACCACTGAGGAGCAAGTGCATTCAGGTACATCAGAATTCAGGGAACCAAAGGTGGTGGAGTAGCTGGTCCTTTTAAGATGGGCCACCTGGTAATTCAGATGATGTACCTTTCCAGACGTATCTGAAAGTATCTGAAGGTATCAGAGGTATCTGAAGTGTCTTTGCAGGGGAGCAGTGTTAAGAGCATTCATTAATGTTTGTGCAAAGCTCCTAGAGATGCTTTGAAAGGAGGAGGAATGCCCAGGTTTCTTAGAGACGCAGCTCAGCACTGAGGTAGGTGCTGCCCGTGCTTTGCAGTTCCAGAGGCGAAGCCCAGTGGCCAGGGCTCTGGGATGTGGTGGTGCTTTCCTTCAGGAGACAGCCCAAACCCAGCCTTGCCCTTGGCTGTTCCGTCAGGAGATCTGTGCAGCTGTGAGGGCTGGAGCAAGGCAAGGACCTTGCAAAGCCACTGCTCCAGCTGTGCGTGCTGCGTGGCTGCTCCTCTGGGTCTCCATCACCCAGGATTTCCCCTGTCCCATCAGCAGTCTTTCCCCATTACAGTTTTAAATCAATCCTCTGATTGTTCCAGGCAAGATGTTGGCAGCTGTGAGAGCTTCTCCAAGTTGCAATGGGTTAAACTCAAATGTCTGTACAATAGATTGGTGCTTTGACCTTTCATGCTGTCTTTACATAATGTAAATAACTGAAACTTAAACACTGATTCTCTTTTGTTCTTTCTGTAGCTTTTTTAGTCTTCCCAGTGCGTACTCCATAACAACAGGAAGATATTAATTAGAAGATTTATTAAGGCCAAAACATCTCATGCAGAAGAAATTAATTGGTGCTTACACCTTTAAGCTTGCAATATATTGCACAGAAGAGAATATGTAGCAAGGACTAAAATGCACCGTGTCTTTTGGTGGGGAAAAGTTTGCTTGATCAGGTTTCTTGGTAAAGTTGAAATCCAAGATACTTGCCAAAAGGTAAACTGCTAATTCATTCAGGCTGTTGCATGGCTGGCACTAAAACCAGAATGCTAATTTTGGGGCTCTTACCTCAAAGGAGTTTACGCTGACTGACTCCAGAGAGATGAGAGACAAAGCTGGGGTAGTGTGAGGAGCTTTCAGCTTTGCTGCTCGAGCTGCTGCAGTAACAGGGTCCTGTGGGTCCCCTCCTGTCTGGTTTTGGGGTGTAACTGGAGAACCTGACATCCCTAACCTGACATCCCTAGTCTGACATCCCTAATCTTTCAGCTGGATTCTCACCTTTCAGAGCAATAACTCTTCTGTGCACTTTTCTTCTGTATACTCACAGGTTTTATAACCAAAATGCCCCAACCTTCATCTCCTTAGTTTTCTGAGGGCTGCACGTGGTGCCTCACACCGTAACCCCTTCCCCAGAGCTCCCTGCCCACCTCCCAGCTGCTGTTTCGGGGCCAGGTAACCCTGCCTGGCCAGTCCAGGCTCTGCGTGTCCTGCTGGGATGTGATGGGTGAGAAATGAACCGTTTTAAAGCACAACTAAATGTTTTCTATTAATGGAGGGGAAATGGTTTAAAGCTGGAGACTCGGTGTTCCTGGTGAGGTCTGTGTTTGTAACAGACTGACTTCCCCTTACACAAATACTTGTTTTTAAAAAAGGAAAGGGGAAAAACAAAGTGTGATGTCTGTGCCCCAGTAACTTCACACAGGAACAGGGAGAGGCCCCAGTTTATCTTTGTTTTAAACAACCTTGTAAATGAATCTCAGGAATGACCTGCTTGTACCAAAGTTGGGTTTAATAAAAACAAAACTGACTTGTTTAACAAACATCTGTTAAAACCATGGTTTGTACACCAGGTATAACCACAACAATGTCCTCTGTCCAAATTCACAACCCTCTGTGATCCCAGTTTCCCCCATTGCCCTGTGACTAAAGTCTGATGTCCCCTGTGCCCCCCTGTATGTCTTGGCAGGTGCTGCCCCCAGTCTCCTCCCTTTTTCCAGGCTGCTGCTTTCCCCACTGCCCTGGGGCTGGGAGGGTAGGAGTGGCCAAAAGCCAATCCTTGGCAGGAGGTTTGAAGGAAGTCTCGCCCTGTGCCTCTGCCTCTTGCTGGGTGGTGTGACCACAGTGGGACAAAGGCTGAGAGCAGAGAGTGGGCGTGTGTGACAGGAGCCCTCTGAGGCTCCCACCAAGGACTTTGTGTCTCTGTAACCCCCAAGAGCTTGCTGAGAGTGAGAGGCTGGTCTAGAGGCACTGACTGCCCTGGGCACCGAGCTCCTGTCCCCAGGGTGTGTGGCACGTGACAGCCTCTGAACCCTCTGGATGCCCTTGGCATAAATTAGAACTGGGAAATGGATTGCAGCTCTAACAGGTATGTGGCCTGAAAAGGACCAAACTGGGCCCATGGAGAAGCTGTGAAGACTCCTGCCACTTGCAGGCATTAGGGGTGAAACCCCATGACAAACACGTTCTCCCCATGTTGATCCCTGCCTGTCCCTGCTGCCACAGTGGGCAGGGATGAGCATCACATGTGTAGGGAAGTGGCATCAGGTAGCAAGCACCAGGGTCTGACACTGCTGTGTCTCAGGGGCCATGAATTCAGAGCTGGAAGTCCACTTAGGAGGGCTCTGTCTGTCGTCATGCCTGTGGTGCCCTGCATGGAACGGGGGAAAGCTGAAGCTGTGTGTGACCATCAGGCTGAGCTGAGCCATGACACAGCCTTTGCTGCTGCTCTGATGACTGTTTTAAACTTGCTTGTGTTCTCTTGTGAGGCCAGCCACTCTAATTCCTTTGGCAAAGCTTTCATCCGCTTGGAGCCATTGTCAAGTTAGATTCCCAGCTGGAGAGGTGAATTGGGAATAGAAGCTTTTTGTTCTTCTTCCAAATTGCTCGGAAGATTTGATTAAGTTCTGTTTGTCGTGACCATAGTTGGGTCACTGGGGAGATTCCAATTGCATGCCTTACTGAGGAGGAATGGGAGGGGACTTTGAGACCTGCCAGGAGTTAATGCATCTCTCCATCTCAGTGCCCTTTTCTGCCTTCCTAAAGAACTGAACTGTAAGTACTGTTCAAATTTAATTTAACACACTAAAATCAATTAGCAGGAGGAAAAAACCCAACAACTGTATAGATGCTACCCCACAAATGAGGTATAACTATCGCATTAGTCTTCCCTCTGTCATTTTCTTGTGCCTTGGTCAGTTCTCTGACCACAGGAGTTTCTTTATTTATGCAACTGTGTAAATGAACACTTCTCCTGGGTCATCACACACCCTCCATAAGCAGTGACACTGAGTCAGGTTTATTGTCAGAAACACCCCAGTGAGTGCTGTCTTGCAATGGGGCAGCTCCATCCTCACCTGTAATGGTTCCTGGGTGACTGCATGAGCTGTGACATGGTTCCTTTTGGTGGAGGGTTATGAATGGTGGGTGTTGTGGCAGATGGGAGGCTCTGAAATGCTTTGCTGTTTCTGTAGGTGGTTTAAAACAGCCACAGAAAACAGTTCTGTGGGTGCTTACCATAGGGGATTTCAGGTGTAATTGCAGCGTTGTTTACAAGGTGGTGGTAGCTTCAGGCATCTGGAAATCTGGCCTGAATTGAGGCAACAGCAAGAGGAGTCTGGGTTTGAGACGTGCCTCACCTGGGCCAAGACCCCCCAGGGAAGGGACCTGTCTAGGTCAGGATAAGGACAATAACAGCTCTTTGAAAACACTCTGTAAACATTCTCTGTAGTTTTCCTGGGAGTGAATATTCCCCAAAACAATCCCCACAGAGCTAGCCGTAACCACATCAGACCTGATGTGGTTACTCACTGATGCTCACTGAATCTGGCACATTTTTACCAGTAACTGTGTAGCAAATGGGATCCACAGCCGTGAGCTGAGCTGCAGTTGGACTAAACTTGTGTTGTACATACAGTCCAAACAGGCAGGCACACAGGTGAGATGATCATCCTCTCTGAAACTCACAGGCAAAGTGATTGTTCCTGTCACGAGTGTTCATCTTGTCACTCACTACTGGTCCAGATGGGGAGGGGAAAGGTATTAACAGGTTCCAACCCTGTTCTGCCAGAAAAAAAGAGAATTGGTGCTGTTCTCACTATCCAAAATGCTCTTTCTGTAACAAGAATGGTCCTGTTGCAAGAGCAGCTCCTTCCTGTAGCTGGGAGCTCATTCTTTGGGGCAGGAAGCTCCATTCTGAGCGATGGCAGGAATGCAATGGTAAGTGACATTTTTAACCTGCTGAAGCCATGACAAAAAGTATTTATTCCTTCACAGTAACTCCAGTGCTGGAATGGGTGTGTGGCAGGGAGCTGTGCTGCCAGAGAGAAGCAGCAGTGTGTCCTAGGAGAGCAGGCAGGCTCCAGGTGAACTGTTCCATCCCTTTATGGCCTCTTGCACCGTGACTGGAAGCACAGGGCCCTGATGGGCCTTCCAGCACTGCCTTTACTTTTTAGAGTTAACCCCTGTTAATGTATACTTCTGAATGTTGATCATAGAGATCTGCAGAGATTTTGAAAAACAAGTTTGTTCATGGGTTTTAACATGTCATCCAGCTTATAGGCAAGAACTATATACATCGGCTCAGAGCTGGGGGGAAAATACAAGGGTATGATTGTTGTGGTATAAAGTTACAGTGTGTTAATTACTGTGTGTAGAGCTTTTCTGCTGGCATTTCCACAGGTAAACGCAGCTGGTGACAATGCTTGAGATAGGGCAGAGGGGTGGGAGAGAAGCAGAGCACATCATACAGCGCAGTTTTCTGCTGGAATCCACATGGGCATCACCTTTCAGCTGGGCTACTCCAGGACCACAGAGAACAGGCAGACCAAGCTTGTGTTTCATTTAAAGGAAACTATAAAAGATGATTTGCCTCCTTCCAAAAGCCAGGCAGTCAAATCACAGCTTGTGAGAGAAGAGGAAGGTGCTGTTCGGGAGAAGAGCCCTACCATGAAATGAAAACCTGCCCTGTGGTAGGATGAATAAATACCGCATCCCAAGCATGCTGTTGCCTGGCCCCAAGTGTGTGGGGACCTCACAAACCTCATCTGGTCTAACCCAGCCCCCTGAGTCCTGCTCCTGCAGCACCCCCAGCCTGGGCAGAGCCCCCCCTCAGCACAACATCCACTGCTTGAGGTAGCTTTGGCCATGGGAGTTCTGTGGGTTTCACTGCTGGTTCAAGTCATGTCTGCTCACACGTGTCATTTGCACTGGAACACTTGGGCACTTTCTTTGTGGTTTGAAGAGCAGTGTGGCTTTCCCCCTGCACACACAGAGCTCGCTGTGTTCTCAGAGCTCACCCTGGTAAATTTAACACTTGGGAAAGTGTGAACAGCTGCTCAGCACATCAGTCCTGCAAGATTGGTTCTCAGGAATTCCTCTCCTACAAGGTAAGTCAGTGAGGAAGGGGAGAAGACCAGAAACTTTCTTCCTGCACTGATGAGGTCTGCTGTTATACAGCATGAGGATCTCCTTGCTCCTGTTCCATCTCTGTCCCCAAGTTATTTATCCCATGTCATTACATGAGACACCTCAATATTTAGCCTGTGCCGGTCCATATGAAATCCCGTCCTGTTCTGTGGCAGGATTGCAGGTGTGGTGCTGTTATCCACCCCATACTGGCTGGATTATACTTTCAGACTAGGGTAATGATCACCTGAAAAATGCCTGTTGTTTAAAACAACCCTCCCCCAATGTTAAAAGGATGTGTGAGGCTGGTTTTTTTTTAAAGTGCAAGAGTGGTTTAATCTGACCTTTATGAAACTGCTTTGCTATGAAGATTATGCACTTTGTAAGAAATAATGTGGTTGTGGTGGTGGAGAGGATTAAAGGCATTTTGCTTTGTCCAGTCTGGTAAAACAGACGAAATTTAAAAGAACCCTGATCAGCACATGCTGGTTGGTGAGAGCCCAAGGCAATGGTGATTGTAGGCAAGAAGTGATTTCCCACATTTTATAGGAACTGTGATTGAGTGTAATGGCTTAACCATTAAAGGAAGGAGCACAGATCCCAGACCCTCAGATTACAAGGTAAGGCCTTGAGGAAAACTGGAGGTTTGATTCAGGCTTCTCATTGCTGAATCAAAGCCTTGGTTCCATCTGAGAACTCTTGCAGAGGCAGCAGTGGGGGCTGCCCATTCCTCGACAGCAGCTCCTGTTCAGGCTCCCACGGCCGAGCCAGATTAGCTCTAATGAGAGAACAATGGCATGAGCTGGATGAAAGGCTCAATCTGTCAAACCTCATCATGGCGACTTTAAAAATAAACTCTGAGGCATGTGGTTCTCTGTGCAGTTTGTAGCTGTCTGCCAACTGGATCCCTGGGTTGAAGGACTGTGACCAAGTCCCTCCTCTCCCCAGCTTTCTGTCTTTACATGATGTTAAAACTGAGGGGTAGCACACACTGCTTAGGAAGGACATAAAAAATAGACTGATAATCCCAACTGTCTTTATCCTCTGAGAAGCACAGTGACACTTTTGCTCTGTTGTTTCGGCTGTTCTGTTTGCTGGGACCTGTTGGTTCTACAGGTGCTGCCTCCAAGGCAGTAGTTCTCCACTAGTCCTTTTCAGGTGGCAGTAAGGGAGGACAGGGGCAGCTCAGCTGAGGGCACAAGCCTCCTGTGTTCATCCTCCCAGCACTCACTTCCCCATCCTCACTGTGCAGGTGTCTGAATCCATCACAGCATTCTTCAGTCTCCGTGGTTTCATCAGGAATTTGGGCTGTAGTAGGTGTGAAAGGTGCTGAAACAGGCTGGCTTACAGTGACCCTCAACCTCCTGTGATGGGAATTCTTCCATTCAGAAGGGTGGTGGCAGGGTAGCCTCGCCTTGGCATGGCCCTGCACAGCTTGGCTGATGGGACAGAAAATATAAACAGCGCTGGGTGGCTGCAAGCACATTAACACTTGATCCACAAGCTCTTTGCAGTGGATGAATTCAGCGCTGTTCACCTGTAAGGAAAGATTCAGATTTATTGTAAGTTCTGGATCAATTACTCTCTTGTCTGGCCATTGCTCCTGCCAGTTAGGAATTAGGGGGAGGGCAGGGACAGGCTGGTTGCCTCAGTAGATGCATAGAAGCAATATGCTGTTGATCCTGATGGAAAACACTTATCCAGGAGCTCCTGAACTACTACACAGAAGGTGGGCAAGTGCTTCCTCTTTGCAGGAGACAAGGGGCAGCAGGAGACCAGCTTATTTCTGACAAATTCAAGACCATAAAATGGGTGGATGGCACACTGGCAGCCTGGGTCTTCAGCCTTCTAAGTGTGCCCTCTTAAAAGGCATGTGTTTTATGAAACAAGAAAAGATTTAAAAAGAAAAAGGGTTTGTCTTGAAAGTCAAACCAATTCTATTTTAAGAGCAATGTGACTGTACTTAGGAGTTTTCTCAGTGTTCAGTGGGAGGCTGGGGAAACTGGGCAGATTTCTAGGTGCTCTCAGACTCTCCCGTTATGAGAGAATCTCTCCTGGCTCAGGATGCAGGGGGCTACTTGTGGCCAAGAATCTGGAAACCTCCCTTCCCTGCCAAAGGGTTGTCCCTCTCCCCGGTCCCACCCCTGAACTGCACTTTTGTTCCCTTTTGTTAGCAAGGTCTGCAACAAAGGCAGAACAAGGACACAAATCTCAGGAGCTGCTATTGGTGGCTGTAAATACACATGGCTTTATTCATTTATCATGTCCTGCCCTCAGGATTTGTGACCAAAGGCCATTTTGCTTCCTACCTGTGCTTTTTTTAGCAGATCAGTAGTAACAACAAGCCAACCAGGAGTCTGCCTCTCCAGCTCCAAGGTGATGATCACCAAAGCCAACGTGGAGCCCTTAAACTGCACGAGCTGGTGGCAGGCCATACAGTGCTGCAGCTGTTTGGTCAAGAGTGCAACGTGGAGGGAAGGATTCCTCTGAGGCAGTCTGGGTGGGAGATGGGGCCAGCTGGACATCACCATGGCATGGAACTGCAGAGAAGATAAAGTGTACATACATATATATATATATAGACATATATATATGAAAAGGAAAGCAGAGGTTAGTGAAGTTTATATGTTTTCATGTCATCATCCAGAAGTACAGATGAATTTCATCTCATATCAGGAAACCTGAAGGCTTCCCCCACCTTTTTTTTGTGTTTTGTGTTCGTACTTGCCAATCATTGAACTGTTTTTTTGAGCTGATAATGAATGTACGAGGTCTGTGTTTCCTAACAATTTCTGAGGTTTCTACACTATCCAGATTGCTGTCCAGGAGATTCAATTCAGGCTAGCAGCTCCAAATCCAGTAAAACTAGTAATACCAACTGCACTCTGAATTTACCAAGGAAACAAGCACCTACGAAAGGCAGTTTTCACAATCAGCAGCCTAAAATGGCTTAATATTTGCACATAACCTTAAAAAAGGGATCCAGGATATGTTCATATCACATGAATTTTGCCTTACTAGCACATGATCGTTTCTTGAAGACAAAGTTTAATTGTTTCTATTAAATGTTTAGTAACTGCAATGTGAACTAAGTGCCAGATCAGGGTAGTCTCATTGCATAAATGAATAACTAGTGGGATGAAAAGGAAAATGGTTTAAGAAAAAAACTGTGTGTGAAATGTAGCAAAACTCTGACAGCTTTCTATGTACAGTATTAATAGAAGGGAAATAGTTAGAAATATTTTTGCAGCCTGTATTTAAAAAAAAATAAAGAAGGCATATAGTTGTGCATTATGAGAATCTTTTTAATGTCCATTTTAGTTGTCCTTTAAAGATGAGAGTAAATTTTTTTGAGCAAAATGGAAGGTTTTAAATAGTAGAAAATTTTAAAAATAAATTTAAAAATAAAACTACTGTAATATTCTTTAAAAGACTTGCAGATAGATAGGAATAGGTAGTTTGCCAAGCATCTTGGGAAGGATGTGTGGGTGTGTGTGTGTGCATCCGTGTTTTTTAGTCTTATTTGATAAGGAGTTGTTTCTTTAAAGAAAAAAATTGCAAAACGTAGTGCTTACGATGTTTAAGAAATCCATTGGTGTTGCTGTGTAAAGATCCCACTGAAGCTTATCCAGTATAATTCTTTCCATTCTCAAGATCTCGGCTGGAGAGCGTTTACACCCGCTCTGCAATGCGAGTGTCTGCACCGATGGTATTACCTGTAAAAAAATTTTAAAAAATTAAAAACAAAATAAAGAAGCCAACGTCCTACACAGTGCTGTGTGTGCTTCTCTGTATTGTGAATGGATCTGACAAGTTTGAACAAGTTTATGTTAAGCAGAATGCTCATCCAGGAGACCTTGTTCCTAGGTACCTCCCATCCTAAATGAAGAGTGGTCCCTGCTCACCCCAGGGCAGCTTCTGTGGACCAGCCCACAGCAAGAATGATGCTCTGAGCCCCCTGGGTCACTTGCGAGCGTCCCCAGTGTGGCATCAGTGATGCACCTTCCCTGCTACCATTAGTTTTGCTCAGAGAAGGCTTCCTGTCAGCCTATTTTACAGGGCCTGCTGTGGTTGTCTTGTTTCCGGTGGTCATTGACTCAGCTTCTCCTTTGTAGCTGAGAGGAAAAGAAGAATAACCTCAACGTAACACCACCTAAGAAAGGCTGTGAAGAGCATTTCACTACAGTGGTGGCTGTTTGAAGAGATGTGCATGCCTGACTCCAGCTCCTGAGTTTCCTGTTCTTCTGTAAAGCAGAAAGAAGAAAAGAGGAGGAATGCAATCTGAAATGCTTTTGGCTAATGCTTGTAAATGCCTGCAGAAGCCTATCACTGCATTTCTGTTGTGGGAGACATCCTGTGTAATTTTTCACTGGCTGCTGACTTTACTTGCTTATCTTGAGGTGCAGACTTAAGTCAGTTCCTCACCAGGTTCAGAAACCAGTTTTGGCTCCAAGCAAACTAATGTAAAGCTTCCTCTGAGGAACCTCTGCTCTGTCACACCTGCTGTGCCCTCCCAGGAGCTATAACAAGGGAATTACAGCCCTCTGATGTGCATCTCAGTTGTCCCCCCAGACTAAGCTCTACTGTGAGCCATGGATTCTGAAGAGAGGAGAGAGGTTTAGGGGCAGGAGGAGGAAAACTTATCCACGACAAAAAAAAAAACCAAGTCCTTCATCCCTAAAGGTCACAATTCTTCAGAGCAACACTGAAACAGGACTGAAAATGCTACTGTCACCCCTTAAGGACTTCTTAGGGTAAAAAAATTAGCACTCTTTCATTATGTCCAAGTTGAAACATGAACATGTTTTCATGGAAAACATGAACAACTTTTAATGTGTTTAAAATGAAACATACAGACCTCATCTTCTTCATTGGTTTTTGCTGCAAGGACAAGGCAGGAAATTGCAATGCACTGCAGATATTTTAATTGGGCCTGAAGGGAGAAGAAGAAAACACTGAGTAAAGAAGATAAGAATCTTGGGAGAAATAATTGTCATTCTATGACACATGCACAAGTTTCAAATTTTCATTTAAGTTGCTTCTGAATTAGTTTAGCTACAGAAGCTGGGAATAGAACAACGAAATTCAAAGTGAAGCAGAATAAATCCTCTTAGTGGTGCCATTTTTATTCACGTATCTCACGGTTTTTAGCCTATGCAAAGCCACAGTATTTACAACACAGTGTTGCTCCTCTTCTTACTTCAGATATTGGTTTAGGCTGGACTTCAGGAAGAATTTCTTCATGGAAGTGGTTATTAAGCATTGGAAGGGGCTGCCCAGGGAGATGGGGAAGTCACCATCCCTGGAGGTGTTCAAGAAATGACTGGATGTGGCACTGAGTGCTATGGTTTAGTTGACAGGGTAGTGATCAGTCAGTGGTTGGAGGCCTTTTCCAACCATAATGATTCTATGATTATATATGCCAGTATCAACCCAAGTAGAATTGAGAGCTGCAAGGCTTACCTCAACTCCTGGAGCTTCAGTGGCAGAAAAAGTCAGCCCCACAGTTTAATTAAAAATAGTGGTTTAAAAACCAGAATATTAAAAGTGATAATGTGAATAATTGCTGTTTAGCAGAGAAAACCAGATGAGTTCTTTGTGTTTATCACAGCAGTTGGACCAAGTTCACACAAACACTTCTAATGAGGACTGTATGTCAGTGGAACCTCATCAAACACTCAAGTTCATACATGTGTGTGTGTATATATATATATTTGCTTAATGGCCTTCCCCAGCAACGACCCTGACTGCTCCCTAAATCTGCTGCCAAACATAGTCCCTGCTTTGTGTCTAAACTGATTACATGCTCCGTACATTCCCAGTCAGTAATCTAGCCAGGGAAAAGCTGACAGAGATCTCTACCTTTACTGATGCCAACAGCCTGTTGAAGATGCTGGTGGCTAAGGCAAACGTTTCTGGGTAAAACTGGAACTGGGAGCTGATTTCTGCAATCCAGAGAACCGCTTTTTTGTAACACGACAGAGAGATATCTGTGCCCTGAGGGGAAGGAAAAGTTAGAAGAAAAATACAGTTAGTGCTTTGATGATTTTGTTAACATATCTCCAAAGGAAGACTCAAATCTTTTTAAGTGCTCTAATTAGCATCTCAGATGGCTGGAGGCTTGAAAGGAAGGAAGTTGTGGGCCGTGTCCACCGAGGGAGGGCAAGGGCACATTTTGGAGCAATGTAAAGCACTCACTCGTGCTGCCCACCCAGTCTGACTCTAGCTGTGCTTACACAGGCTTGGTACCGAGTTGTACTGGAGCACTGAGTGGAGAAGCACCCAGCCCTCCCAAAGTGAGCCCTTACAAACAAGGTCCTGAGTGTGCTCCTTATTCCCACCCTGGGAAAACTGAAGCCTCGATGTAGCACGTGTTGCACTCAGCCAGCCTCGACAGAGAAACTGGAGTCAGGAACAGTTTTTGATTTACTCTGCAAGAGTGTTGGGACCAGAGCTAGGTTTGTGACTCCCCAGAGGTACATGGCAAAATGTGCTGAGTTTTTTCTTTCTTATATCTTATTTGAATCTGGTGAGAGGGAGGACCTTGGCTGCCATGACAACAGCACCCAGGAGCCATGGCACGCACCTGAACACTGCTGTAGGAGAAGTGAAAGGGCCAAGCAGCTACACAGAACAGACAACACTAACCACCAACTTGTTTAATATTACTCATCACATTATCTGTTTCACTGTTTTGCTTCATTTGGTAGTAAAAATATTTGGTAAAAAAATAGCATTTCTAGACTATTGCAAAAAAGAGATGAGGCTGTCAAGGCACTTCTGTGCATTCTTACGTCATTCTGATGCACTTACAGAAGCAGCCAAGCAAAACTGTTTGCATTGTACACAGAGGCCATGGAGTGTTGTAGCTTTCTAAGGTAGCTTGGAATGGGGCTGGGTTCCTGTTAGGCCTCAGTGAATTCCCTCTTCTCCCACCTTAATAGATGGAACTCACAGATAGTGCTGAACACAGTTAATATGCTAAATTTATGGGTTTAACATCGATGGGCTGCTCTTACCTCACCACATCACCCAAAACTATTTCACATTTCCCAAAACTACTACTGTTCTGACTGCGTCAGAACAAAATGCAAAGCCTCTGGTTTATACAAGGCATCAATAAAATGTAAAATGGGACAAATACAGACCCTCCTCCCCCTCCATTCCTTAAGCCTAGTCCATTCAGGATGACTTTTGCATTCAGGTGGGTCAGATAGCAATACCAGCACTACATCTCTTCAGAGTTCCTTAGGGAATTCCAAAGGTGACAGGGTAGGATACCTTTAGGGTGAGATTCTGGAAAACCGGCACTTTCCAAATCCTAGCCTCTCTGGCTAAGGCATTTTCCAGGAAGAAGACAAGTCGTGAGCTCTCTATATGTCCAGGACACTTCATGGCAGCCAGCTCTTTGAGACAGTTTCCTGTAGGGAGCCACTGACAAAACAAATAAACAAAAGAATTATAAAGCAACATCCCAGCTCCTTGTACTAAGTGTCATCCCCTCTTTTGATGCCTTTCCAGCACTGAGAACTGAGGAGCGGCCATAGGACTTGTTTGTTTGCAGACAGAGCAATCCTGACATCCGTTTTCTCTGGAATTTTGTAATGAAACAAAACATGTCAGATGGCTGAACAACAGCACAGTCCAGCTTTTTCCTACCTGGGTTGTGTAAAGGCTTGAGAAACCTTGGGTCGAGCACTCCACATTACTCCATTTATCCTGTTTCAGGCATTCTGCTCTCCACTTGCAGAGCTATTACATTGCAACATGTTATCACCTGATTTCAAGTTTCTGGCAAATAGAGGCTTATTGTTTCCATACAAAGGCTCAAAGATGACTGTTCTTAGGACGTTTATGAAGTTCCAGGTAAAAGTTTTCCCCAGAGAAGTTTAATCTTTGGAGATACCGCTTTGGAAATCCCACTCTCCAGACTAAGGAGAGTATTTACAGGAAATAAACATCTCTGAATCATATCAGTACCAAGTGAGTGAGAACATCCAGCCTGAAACTATTTCAAAGCTTACATTTTGGTGTCTCTTTAACAACAGAAAAAAGATGTTACTAGATGTAAAATTCCTGCTTTTCTTTCCAAAAGAGTGGTGAATGTGGGCTTCCTCACCAGTGTTTTCTGGAAGCTCACACCATTATCTCTGCAGTTTCATTAAAAAACCCAAAGTGACATGAATCCTCTGGAAACTGCTCTGCATTACTAAAGCTGGAGCACTGTGATGTTTCCCTGAAAGCAGGAACCACACATGACTTTAACTTCGGCTGCCACTGGATGTCAGAGCATCCAAACCCGACTGCCCAGACCGTTTCAGCAGAGGGAGAGCTGGAAATGATTTATCTGACGGGTTTGATGCTGAGAAATTTACTCTTGTGTAGCTGGGGGGAGTGGGGGGGAACAATAATTAAAATCTCGCCCTCCGGCTAATTCCGACTGTCCCTGAGAAGGACACCGAGCCGCTCCCGCACCGCCAGCGCTCAGACAGCCCCTCCAGCCCCGCAGAGCGCCCGGGGGGCGACGGGGACCACCTGCCCTGCCCATCGCGTCCCGTCCCGTCCCGTCCCGTCCCGTCCCGTCCCCAGCACGTCCTTACCCGCCGGGCCGGGCTGCCGGGCACGGGGCACCGGGCGGCTCCCCGCGCGGCTCCGCGGCGGGGCGGGCGGGGCCGGTGACGCGGCGGCTGCGGGACCGCCCCGGGAGGGCTGTGGGCAGCGGGGGCGATGCCTGCGGGGCACCAGCAGGGATATTTCACCCTGTTCCACCCCCACGGGCGCTGCTGGACGCCTCCGCCGGGTACTTCGGTGCCCGATCTGCGGGGGCTCGGCTGGAACACCCATCTCCTCTCTCCGGGTCCAAACCGCGTAGCACCTCCCAGGTGAGCGCTGTCTCAGCCCATATGGGTCTGTTTCACCTGCACAGAGATAGATTATTGTGCCAGGGAAAGCCGTGCGCTGCCCGAATCGGGAAGTTGTGCCGCGGTGATAAACACTGTAACCTTCAGCACGGCCCCCAAATCCGCCTGTCCCCTTCCCTGGCATCAGTTATTGCCTAAACGGATGTACTGCCCCTTTCTTCAATTTGGCCCTGTCCAAAACACCCATTTGCTATGTCTACACAATCCCAGCACCTGCCAAGACCTATTTTCCCTCCAGTCACAGGGAGGTATCTTTTCTGTGTGTGTCTCAGGGAGCATATGCACTCTTGCCCCCTCCCTTGTCTCCTCTCTGCCAGCACCCGTGTTTCACCCCACGTTTGCTTCCAGCCAGGATCTCTCCATGTCTCAGAGCCACACTCGGCTTTCCCTTCAGCTCCTGGATCCCTTTGTTTCCCTCCTGCAGCACTTTCTGTGGGAAGCTGGTTCCAATATTTTATGTTAAACCTTTTCTTGTTCCTCAGCTTTACCTGCCCACACATGACTCTCTGCTCTCTCACCAGCCCCTTGGGTTATACATTTTCCGGTGCTAAATGACTCTATTAGTCCACAAATCTCTGCATGCAGCACAGCTCTGAGTAACACCGTGGCAGTGTGTAAAGAGCAAAGCGACTGTTTGCTGAACAGGTCCTCGAGCTTCCTGACTCACCTGGTGACACACACCTGGGGCTGAGGGAATGGCCCTGTCCTGTCATTACCCTGTGTTCCCATCCTGTAACACCCTGGTCAGTTTGGTGGGGGAGGTCTGCAAGGCACAGATCAGCTCTGTCCACATTCCTGTGCCTGCTTACATCCCTCTGGCAAAAATACAGCCCTTGGTTTGTGTCTGTGCTTGGTGCTGGGGATTCCTGGCCTTGCCCAGGGATCCCAGGCCCTGGTGGTCCATAGCAAAGGTAGTGAGGGGAGGAGTGGGACTGGAACAACGCCCTGTGACCTGCCAACAGGATTTGGGTGTGTAGAAATACCTGGCAGGGAGTGAGAAAAGTGTGATTCAGGGCATGAGGAAAAAGGGAAACTATTCATGGACCTCTCCTGCTGGGCAAAATTATGTCTTTGTCTCTTAATGACATAGATTATGAAAGGAGAAAGTCAGATTTTTGGAATAATTTAATCTAATTCCTGCAAATAATTGACATCTGGACAGTGTGATGTTGAAATGCTGCATGTAGAAGAGCAGCGAGGTTGTGGAGGATCCCAGCAGTATCCTGTGAAACTTTACACTAAATGACAAATAACTTGGAAATGTGCCTCATTAGTGTGGGGCTAATTGATTAATGTGCCACTTGGACTGTACTGCTTGTTTATATTTAAGGTACTCTGCAGTCCTTCTATCCCATCAGTAATTAAAACGTTACAGCCAGGAAAAGAAGGAGATGGATTTTCTGCCTGTGTGGAGAAGCGGCTGGGGCTGCAGCCCTGTCAGAGACCCAGAACCTTGTCAGATGCCCTGGAGCCCTTCCAGAGTCTTGTCAGAGCCTCGGAAGCACCGTCAGACTCACTGGAGACCCCTCAGAGCCCTGTGAGCCCCGTCAGAGCCCTGTCTGAGCTCTGTCAGGCCCATCAGAGCCCTGTGAGCCTGCTCGGAGCCCCGTCAGCCCCATCAGAGCCCTGCCAGCCCCCTCGGAGCCGTGTCAGCCCCCTCGGAGCCGTGTCAGCCCCCTCGGACACCCGCCAGCCCCTCAGAGCCCCGCCAGCCCCCTCGGAGCCCCGCCAGCCCCTCAGAGCCCCGCCAGCCCCTCAGAGCCCCGCCAGCCCGCTCGGAGCCGTGTCAGCCCCCTCGGAGCCCCGCCAGCCCCTCGGAGCCGTGTCAGCCCCCTCGGAGCCCCGCCAGCCCCTCGGAGCCGTGTCAGCCCGCTCGGAGCCCCGCCAGCCCCTCGGAGCCGTGTCAGCCCCCTCGGAGCCGTGTCAGCCCCCTCGGAGCCCCGCCAGCCCCTCAGAGCCCCGCCAGCCCGCTCGGAGCCCCGCCAGCCCCCTCGGAGCCCCGCCGGGCCCGCAGCCCGGCCCCGCGCGCAGTCCCCGCTGCCCCCGGGCGGTGTCCGGGACGCCCCGCCCGCCCCGCCGTTCCCATGGCGACGGACGCCCCGCCCACCGCTCCGCTCCTCCTCCGCCATTGGCCGGGCTCCCTCCGGCCCCGCCCTCCCCCGCCCGCCATTGGCCGCGCTGCCTCCGCAGCGCGCGGGGATTGGCCGCGGGGCGGGGCGAGCGCAGGCGCGGTGCTGTTATTGTTCCGCGGTGCTGCCGCCTGGCTGGGGCTGTTGCCGCCGCCATCGTTATCGCCATGCCGGTGAGACCCGGGGGGGGACGCGGGCGGTGGGCCCCGCTGCTGTCGGGTCACTGCGCACCTCGGCCCGCCGCGCCCGGGGTTCGCAGGCCCCGTCGCCTCCGTTCCTGTGTGCCCGCGGGAGCCGCGGAGCGGGCGGCGTCTGTCAGGCCGAGCGGGGTGGGGGGTGGTGAGGGGCTGCGGGCAGGGCGAGGCCCCGCAGAGGCGGTGGCTCCTTGGCAGCAGGGGGTGGAGGTCCCGCCTCCACGAGGGTTTCGTCCCCTATCCCGGGTGGCTCGTGGAGACACCCGAATCCCGCACCTGATTGTGGCTGGCCCCTCGTGTGCGGTCCGTCCCCCGCCCAGGTGGGGCTGAGGCGCTCTCCGCGTTCAGCAGGGCGGCAGAAGCCGCTGCTGAGGCCTGAGAGGGATCCGAGCAGGTGGCAGCTGGAGGAAGGGGCACTTGGAAACAGGGTTTGTTTCGGCTTGACATCCAGCATAGCTGTTCGAGGAGTAGTTTAATGCTCAGCTGCAGCACCTCTAGCCAAGGGGAGTGTTCAGGCTTAACTAGAGCAAATGGGCTTTAGATTTATTCAGTCAGGAACAGGATGTCATATCAGATTCATCAGCATGCTTCAAAATTTGTTTTGGTAGCTGCATGGAAGAAAATTAGTGTAAGGTTTTATAATACAACATACAGGTTTTCTAAAGGATTAAACCTAAGCAGATACACTGACGGTTGTAAATGAAATTAATTCCCTTCAGCCAGCACTCCCTGGTATTTGCTTGTCTGCTCTGTGAGGTTTGAGAGTTTGTGGTCATTGTACCTGTAAAAGAATATCATGGCTGCACCAAATTCCAGCAAACTCATTGCAGATTGCAAGTGTGAAATTGTTTCTTGAAAAAATTCTTAGATGACGTTGGATGTGAAATGCTCAAGGTTTACTCATTCACTTTCTGTGTTGGCAAACAGAAGGAGATCCCATTTCTTGAAATAGTGTGATATTCTCTCAGCTTTAATTATAAACCAGTTCTGGGTTTAAGTCCCTAAGTTCATGATCCTGTGGAGATGTATGCAGCTGCTCAAACTGATTCAACAGTGTTTATGCTTAAACACGCAATGCTTTTATATTGAGAGAGGGCAGGGTTAGATTGGATGTTAGGAACAAATTTTTCCCTGTAAGGGTGGTGAGGCCCTGGCACACGTTGCCCAGAGCAGCTGTGGTTGTCTCATCCCTGGAAGTGTTTAAGACCAGGCTGGACAGGGCTTGGAGCAAGCTGGTCCAGTGGAAGGTGTTCCTGCCCATGACAGGGGGTGGAACTGGAGTTCTTCCACCCCAAACCTTTCTGTGATTCTATGTTAACACTAGTGTTGCAGCCTGTGTTTTATTTTTTTTTAAATAATTATAGATCAACAAGCCTGAGAAGCTGGACAAGCCAGAAAGCTGTGATAATGTCAAGGTGGTTGTTCGCTGCCGGCCTCTCAATGACCGTGAGAAAGCTACGGGCTACAAAATGGCAGTGAACGTGGATGAGATGAGGGGAACTATAACTGTCCATAAAACAGACTCATCCAATGAGCCTCCCAAGACATTCACGTTTGACACAGTGTTTGGACCAGAGAGTAAACAGCTGGATGTGTATAATTTAACAGCAAGACCTATTATAGATTCTGTCCTAGAAGGATACAATGGTAAGTGCCTTGTTGTAAGGGAAGGATTCCTTTCCGTCTCCTATTCTTTGCTTTGTTGAAGTTCCTGCTGATCTTATTTAAGGGAGTTTCACCTTCTGAGGGCGGTAGCCCTGAATTGTTTCTGTTGTGGCCTCTAACTTAAAATAGCCTGAAGGTACTTGCTGTTCTGACTGCTCAGTGGTTGTACCCACTACTGTCATTAACAGTGGGAGATTGGTGATGAAGGAGACTCATCTGAGGTCAGTTAGCTGCATATTTTTATCCTTTATCTTGTCTTTGCAAAAGATATGCACTTATCTCACTATCAGAATTCTCAGTGGCTCCTCACTGTACAATTTCAGTACCCAGGAGCTGCCACGGCCCTGCAGTCACTAGCTAGGAATACCAGACCCCTGCACAGAGCTGCTGCATTTTTTAACTCTGAACTTTGCTGTTGTCAACTGAGATGACTGCTTAAACACATCTGCCCTTCCCCACAGATAGTCTGTTGCTTCCTACAGCTGAGAAGAGTATGCCCATGATTTGTGTGTGTGTCTGTTATGCATGTAGATGTATTATATAAAGGAAAGCAGATTACTGCTTTCCATAACGGTATGCTACAAACAGCAACAGTTTAACAAAGATTTCCAAGGTTTGTAAAATGCATAATGAACTCTTGTGCTAACACACGGGTTTCAGCTGATAAAAATTTGTGATTCAAAGCTGTGCTTGGGAAGGCTTAGACTGTATAGTAGGAAGCATTTCTTTACTGAAACACTGGAACAGGCTTTCTTGAGAGGTGATCGATGCCCCAAGTCAGAGTTTAAGAGGCATTTGGACAATGCCCTTAACAACATTCTTTAATTTTTGGTCAGTTCTGAATTGCTTGGGCAGTTGGACTAGATGATCATTGTAGGTCCCTTCCAGCTGAAATATTCTGTTCAGTTTTTCCTATCTGTAATGTCAAAGGCTTGATAATGAAAACTTGAGTTTTCAGCGGTACTAGGCTAAATATAAGAACTGGGATATTTCTGGAGTTCCAGAGTCTGGGATCTCAGTAACATTTCTGGATGCCTTCCTGTGCAGGTTCAGAGCTGGGCTTGCGCTGTGGCTCTGCTGTAGAAGCCTCACACCATTTCTGCTGTGGCTTAGAGACTGGAAGTAGTTGGGTTTGCAGTTGGTATATAATAATCTTCTGCTAATTGGGCTTGCCTGCATTGTTTGTATGTGGAACTGAAGTGTACTAGCACTCTATACTTTAATCACACCTTAAAACGGTTTTTCTTAGACGTCTTGCAGGCTGGATTAAGCAGCACCTCAGTCCTGTTTGCTGTGTTTGCCCAGCATTTCTGTTGCTCCAGCCTTGTACAGTAGCTACTGGAATGGGTAGAAAACTTCATAACAGTAGAGGTGTTTAGTGCTATCAGGCTAGGAAGAGATGAAGTAAAACTGCAGTTAGAGTTTAGAGAAGACTCAACTTCTTAGAGTTTGTTCTTTTATCCTTCAGGTACTATTTTTGCATATGGGCAGACTGGAACAGGCAAAACTTTCACCATGGAAGGGGTCCGAGCAGTTCCTGAGCTCAGAGGCATCATTCCCAATTCCTTTGCCCATATATTTGGTCACATTGCCAAGGCAGAGGGGGATACAAGGTAAATGCCTTCACTTCACTGCTTCTATTTTTTTTTGTTTTATGTGAGTCCATGTGTAGCAGGAGCCTGACCTTGACAATGTCAACAGAAATGGTACTTCTGGCCCAAGCTGAAAGGCTCCCATTAGGCAGTTCTTGAGGGGCAGCAGGATTGTATTGGCATTTTGCTGTTTTCTTTGCGCTCTATGACTGTGTTTGTGGGACTTCAGCAAATGTCTTGGTAAGTGAACTATCCCACTGTTCATCTGCAGGTTTTTAGTTCGTGTCTCTTACCTGGAAATTTACAATGAGGAGGTGCGGGACCTGCTGGGAAAGGACCAGACGCAGAGGTTAGAGGTGAGCCTCCTCTTCTGAATGTGGTGTTTGTTTTGAATCAGAGCAATATTCTGTTTTAAATACCAGAGAAGCACTTACAGGGAAGTGGGAGGTTGGGCTCCTCAGCAGTCCTCTTTCCTTTAAGATGCAGTAGCTGGATGTCACTGCTGGCTTTTCTGATTCTCTTCCACTTGGTCAGTTGCATGAACTGGCTTTTCCACCTGCGGTAGTTTTGTACCTGTGGTTCTACCTGAAAGGTCCCTCAGCAGGAATTGGCGACTGGGATTTAAAATCATGTCTTGCCCCCAAAGAAAAACAGTAGCATATTGTCGTGCATGAGTATTCCTTATCTGCTCTGATTCTGAGTGTTTCATGTGCAGACCAGAGCACAGAGAGGTTAATAATTGTACTGTTACAGCAGCACTACAGTTGCTGTTGGGGGTCTCCTAGGGATGCTCAGTTTGAACTGTTTCTCTCTTAGGTGAAAGAGAGACCTGATGTGGGAGTTTATATCAAAGACCTTTCAGCTTATGTCGTAAACAATGCAGATGATATGGACAGAATCATGACTCTGGGCCACAAGAACCGTACGTAGCCTTGCTGTGGGCAGGTTTATAGCTCAGACAGAGCAAAGGTCTGGTTACCAGACCACAGTAAGAAATCCTAGTCTTATTGCTGGGAAGAGTGTTTGGCTGAACAGAGCAAAAAGGGTATCTCCTCCCACATCCATTTTGTGCAGGGGCAGGTAAAGAAGGCTGTGCCTCTCACATTGGCCAGTGCCAGCGGGGATCAGCAAAGGGAGGATGCAATGAGGGCAATCAGTGTTGTCAGAACTGCTTGTGCGTCTCTTGGTCCTTTTTCCACTTCAGTTCTGATCAGGATGAACATTAGCTGTGTGCTGCGAATGGGAAACAGTTTGTGTTCTGGAAATAAGCTTCTTAGTTAAGCTCAGATTATTTAATGACTTAAAGTTCTGACTCCCGTTGCCCTTGGCATGGATTGCTTCATTCTTATTTCCCAAAATACAGCCGTGTTCAGGGATCACCTCTGAACACCTAAAGCTACTGATCTTTGTAGCCTTAACGAAACAGATGAGGACAATTGCTGCTTTTGGGAGTCTGTGGTTGGCTTAGAGCTGTAGCAGGCTGCAGGACCTTCTGCTAGTCCAGGCTGGAAGTGTACTGCAACTTCAGTGCCCAAGAATACACTTTGCTACTGAGTCTGAGCATCCCTCTGCCATCTTCTGGAACACAGGGTTGGGTCAAGAGGTGGGGATAGATCTCCTCTGAGAGCAGGAAGAGTTAGAGGATGACGTGATTAATTCTGAAGACGTCATTGTTTTTTCTCTCTATTAAAAGGTTCTGTTGGTGCCACAAACATGAACGAGCACAGCTCTCGCTCTCATGCCATCTTCACTATCACCATTGAGTGCAGTGAGAAGGGCGTTGATGGGAACATGCACGTGCGCATGGGCAAGCTGCACCTCGTTGACCTTGCTGTGAGTAGGACCAGCCAGGTCTTAGCAAGACATTCGGTTTGGCTTCTTGAGGTTTTTCCAGAGGGTTGTGACCATGTTGTTCATCACTTGCAGGTTCCTTCCCTCAGTGTCACGCTTTGAACCAATGTAATTGTGCTGGTAAAACGTGGCTTTAGCCCAAGATTTACACTGAGGTACCTTTCCTTGGGGAAGATGCAGGAAAAGTGAGACTAAAGGCATTCAATTTACCTTATTTACATGTATTTTAACTTATTTACCTGATGTGTATAGGATGCTCTCTGAAACTCATAACTGCGGTGTTGCTCTTCTCCCTTGTTCTGCTGATAGGGAGGGCTGTAGATGGTAGTTGGCAGGTCCAGCTGGGGTGCCTTTTAACTGCTGACTGACTTACCACAATGTTTCTGTTCATGGGGAGGAAAATCTCCATTTTCCCAGCTGCATTGCTTTGTGCAATCCAGAATTTGCTGGCACTGAAAGCTTCTGTTTAAGACCTGTTTGACTTGTCTCTTTAACAATGTCTGAGATACTTGGCCAGGCTCCCTAATAATGGATGAGGTGGTTAGTGACATGGCTGTTAGCAAGATTTCAGGGGTAGCTGAGTCTGTTTGGAGGCAGGAGATGTATTAGAGGATCTGTTTTAACTCCTGCTTCATGTTCTCTCTGCAGGGTTCTGAAAGACAGACAAAAACTGGAGCCACAGGGCAGCGACTGAAGGAAGCCACTAAGATCAACCTCTCTCTCTCCACACTGGGCAATGTTATCTCTGCACTGGTGGATGGCAAGAGCACCCATGTGCCCTACCGTAACTCCAAACTCACACGGCTACTGCAGGATTCCCTGGGGGGAAACTCCAAAACCATGATGGTAAGCTAAGAGATGCCTTTTCCAGTGCTAGCTATCGGGCTGCATTTTTACAGGGGTAGCATAGTGACTTGACTATCCTGTCATTTACCTTTGAGCTGTTTGCAGCTTAGAGAATCTTCCATTATGTACATCTCTTTCTATCGTTCCTCTTTGCTTCTGTACAGATGAGGTTCTAAACACAGCATACATGTACATACATGTGTGAGAGCAAACAGAACCTATGCTTGGGTAGTCAAGAGTGGCTTTGGTGTAGAAGCAGCAAGAAAGCTTGAGAAAGAGTAGCAGTGTGAGACTGTCAGAGCTGGGGGTGGGTTCCTGCAGTATCTTGTGCTGGGCTCTGAAGCTGTCCTGCAGTAACTTGGTGTCCATGTGTTGTAGTGTGCCAACATCGGACCGGCAGACTACAACTACGATGAGACCATCAGTACTCTCAGGTATGCAAACAGAGCCAAGAACATAAAGAACAAGGCCAGGATTAATGAGGATCCCAAGGATGCTATGCTTCGCCAGTTCCAAAAAGAAATTGAAGAGCTTAAGAAGAAACTGGAAGAAGGTGAGACTCTCCTTCCCTCTTGTGTTCCTCTCTGCATGGTGCTTGTTCTGTTGGAATGGGAACCTTCTTTGCTACTGGAATACATATCACACAAGGTTGGCCGCTGGTACAGGTCCATGTCCTGGTTTTGTTTGATGTGCTGGGTGCCAGAAGTGTCTAAGGCTGCTCGTGGGGGCCCGGCTTTCCCACTAGGTGGCACTTGGCACTAGGGTGAGTGGTGGCCTCCGGGCTGGGATCGGTCTGCCTGGGCTTTCCTGGGTATCCCTGGCAAGCACCAGGGCCTTGGGCACGACTGACATGGTGTAGGGAATTAAAATGGACTGTAACAACAGGTCACACTTTTTCTCTGACTGGGGAGAAGGTTTGCACATATCAGGAGGACAAATGAACCAAATTTGTGGAGCTGGAATGGGGGTTTCAAACACTGTGTAGAGCTACAAGCTGCTTCTTTAAGCTGTGTAACTTTGTAGCTTTGTGTCACTATTAGTCCATCAACATGGAGTGACCCTGCTAGAGGGATGCTTGCTAAACAGTGACCTTGTCACAATATCTCTCTCCAGAGATACTCACAGCACAGAACAGCTGTAGCAGTAACTCCAACATGACTTGCTGTTTGCTGTCTGCCCCATTCAGGAGAAGCAGGAAATGGTCAGTAATGCTTCTTTCTTTTTTTTCATCTGAGATAGAAGTGTGAGGTGGAAGAAAAGGTATGGTAGAGTCCTGCTAGGAAAACGTGGTAGCTTCAGCTGTGCGATGAAGCTTTATTTTCCATAAAAAGCAGCAGCCTCTTGGGCTTTAATACATACACCCTGACATCATAGCGTTCAGTTGCTTATCTTGATTGTCCTTAATTTTCCTGATCTGTGGCAAGCTATCTGCCTGTTCAACAGTTAAGGACTTCTAGAGGTGCTCGTAAGTTGATGTCAGGCACTGCTGTGTTTGGACAAATGCTGCTGTCACAGTAACAAGCTGATATGAGGTGAAGGAAAGCTTTTGATAAAAGCACACTCTTCTCTTCTAGGGGAAGAGATCTCTGGTTCTGAGACCAGCGATTCTGAAGAGGAGGATGAAGATGACGATGGGGAGATTGGAGAGGAGAAGCGGAAGAAACGGCGGGGTAAGGCAGTAGAGACTCCTGTCAGTACCACCAGTTTCCTCTTATCCAGGAGCTGGTGGAGGAAGTGTAGCCAGAGCCAGGCAGGGACAAGAGGAGTTGTAGAGCTGCCCAATGCCGCTGCAATTATCATGCCTCTCCTAGAAACGAAGCTCTTTGGTGACTTCTCTGTAGATGGACAGCTCTGAACCTGTGTAGTACCTGCTTCCACTCGGGTAGCTGTGCTTGTGGTGACATCTTCCTTTGTGGTGGCTCCCTGGGTGCCGCAAGGTGGCTGCGTATGGCTTGTGACTGGTGGTGTGGAACTTCCCCTGCTCACGGAGGTGGGAGGAAGAAGACACCAAAGATCATTTGTAGGCAGATGTGGTTTTTATAGCTATGGGTATGATTGGAGGGGAATTTTGGCTGTGGTTTAGGCAAAGGATTCATCTGTCTTATGGATCTTCAGTAACTGACTCTTCTTGTGTCCCATTTTACATTGATAGAGGGAAAACTTGACCTTTGCCTGTCTTTGTGCTAGCTGAAAAGCTTAATGGGAGCTGCACATCCCTTGTTTGGGAATAGTCTGCAAATCCCATGGTGAAGTTCCCTTGTACCCACATCAGCGTTTAACTGCTGTGTATCATATAAATTCCAGGGGATGTTGCTGAACCTGGAACTGCAGGTCACTGTGTGCCATGGGATGCTGTGGCTTCTTGGGAGCTTGCTGTACTCCTAGAACCCTGCTGGTAATTCCTCATGGACAGTAGAGAAGTCAAACCCAGTGCTACACCCCAACTTCCAGCTTCTCTAGTAAACTTACTTTGACATCTAAACTCTGCCCTCCTGTCCTGAAGCACCCACATCTGTTGGAAAAAATTCCTGTTAAAGCATTCCTGTTTTTAAGCATACACTCTTCATTTCGGTGTCTGTCCAAGTAGTCATAAATTACTTTTGCCATGCCTTTGGTGATACCTGTAACAACTTTATTTTTCACTTTTTGGTTATTTCCAGAAGTGGAAAGCTTGACCATTGTCTCCAAGTCGTGCCCAAATCTCCTCCCAAGAGGAGACCACCTTCAAAGTGCTGCTTGGAAGGAATAGAGGGCAAATAACCCAAACAAGCTACTCTAGTTAAGTTCCCTAAGGCAGCTGCTTCACTGGAATACACAGTGACTGTCCCTGTGTAAGCTGGCTCTGCCTTCCAGAGGGAGAAGTGCACATTGCCATGTGCATAAGACTGGAAAGGATTCCTGGTCGCTGAATCCTCTGCTATGGCAGATATCCACAGCCTTCTCCACTATGATCTGATGTTCTCTGCTACCGTTGCTTGAAATGGAAGCTGCCTTGGCATGTTGTTTCAAGCTGTAGTCTGGTTAAGATGGGTTTTAACTGAAATGTCTTTCTGAGCATGCAATTTTGTGCTGGGAAATGGTGGCTTTGCAAGCTGAGTCTGGGAGGGATCCTAGCAAATGCTTCCTAATGGGAACTTGTGCTTTTTTGAACTAGGTTGCTGGCTCTTCTGGGTTTCTTTCCTTTAGAACTAACTTCCCATCTGCATGTTTCTTCCTCTCTGGGTTTTTCTGTGGGACGCATTTCTGTTTTCCAGGCAGTAGCAGCAGCAGTAGTTCAGACTCCACATGCTCTGTCATAGAGAAACCTCTGGATAAGTCCTTCACTAGTGAGTGGGAGCTCTTAAGTCCTTTAAGCTTTGGCCTTTCCATAATCTGCACACTCCATTTTGCAATGTTGCACTCTTCCCTGCTTTGCCTGTTGGAAAGATAAACCTGAAGCTGTAACTCTGCTAAAGCATGCCTTTCCTTTGCTGCTTCCATGCTTGAAGAAGTTATTCAACATGCACACTGTTAGCCAGATGTGTAAGAGAATAGGAGACAATATAGTACGCTGCTTGAGCAAGATTTAAAGATAATTGAGAAATAATAGGTTAAAAAAATCCAGTTTGCAACTTGCCTTCTAAAATATGGGGGGAAAAACTGAGCTAACTTTTTAATAGGAATTGTTACGAGTTCATAGAAAGGACAGCTAGAGATGTGTTCTATGTTATATTGGACTCTGCCTTCTCCAAATTAGTTTTGGGGAAAACAAATGGAGCAATAAACAGTCAAACAGCATAAGGTTTATACTTGTAATGAAAATGTGGCAATTCTTGGTTGATCAGCTTTATTTTTGCAGATACTTAAAAGAATATCCTTGGTGGCTGGGGTTTAAGTGTCCCATGATATTAAGGTCTTGATCTCTGTGGGACTTAGTTCTGAGGAGCAGGAGATCCAGACTTTGATCTAGCAGTGAGGAAAGTCTGGGCAGCTCCTGGTCAGAGAGGTTGCTGTGCCTGTAAAAACCCTACAGTCAATGAGGATTGAGGAAACAAATCACATCTCAGGATTTGACGTGTGGGGACTTCACCCACTGTTGTGGTTATCCTGGATAGATGCACTCCACTCTTCTCCCTGTGTGGAGAGACCCTGGAAAATATTGCTGTATAGTTCACTCGCTTTTGCACTAGTGATGTTAGTGGAGAGCCTCAGCTCAGAGAAGGGTGGTGGCAAGTTTAGAAGGAAAGCAACCCAAGGGAGACCTCTGGTGGGTCATATGACTGTAGCCTGGGAATTTGATTGCTTCAGTTCTACTCCTTTAAAGCTTGCTTGGAACCTGAGTGTTTTATTTGGATGAGGACAGTTAATAGCAAACTGCTGGTGTGTCAGCAGGTGGACGAGTCCATCTCCTGCAGGCTTGGAGACAGCTCTGTTGGGGAAGTTGGCTGGGCTTTTGGCAATTGGGATAAGTGTAGCTTTTTGTGGTTTGGGATATTAACTGTCCTCTATTATGACCCTTCTGCATGTGGTGTCTTTCATGATCCCTTTCCTGTGCTGCCTTTTTTGTTGCACTTGCTTGAATAACCGAAAGTGGCTCTATACCTCTATGGAAGCACCAGTTACTGCAAATTAACCTACTAATCCCCTGTGTAATTAAATGGAGAAATCTTGTGTTGAGACTCCCTGTGTGCAACTGTCTTGTACCTTGCAAAGAATTGACTTGGAAATCTTAGTTAAAACTTAGAACATGTATTCTGTATGCTCATATTTTACAGGTGATATAACAGAATTGGCTCTCTTGAGTGGGGGGAGCATTAAGTTTGTTAATTGAAGGAGAAATCCACCCCCTTTAACTGTTTCTTAGGGCATGATCCTTGCGGCAGGCTCCTAATGTTGTGTTTAGATCCAGCATTGCATTGAATGGGCAGAAGAATGCAAGAGTGAGCTGAAGATTGTCCTGGATATGCAAAGCACTCTGAAGTACAGACACATTCTCTGCTTTAGCATAACAACATGATGCATTAGTGTTTACTCTAATGGAGGGGGTTTTAGTTATGATTATCTCATGTTTTCTACCCTAGAAACATGAATATAAAATTTGGTGTTTGTTCTGGTTCTGATGATCTTTGTCCAAAATGATCAAAGCAATAACATTTTCTCTCCTCTTTTTATGTGTTTGCTGCCTCTCTGCGATTTGCTTTCTACTTCCTCTTAATGCAAGATCAAGCAGGTTGGTGTAATTGATTTTCACCTCCTTACAATTGCAAAGCTTGTGAAAGATTCTTACTACTTGCTTCACTTCACCTTTTTCTCCTAAACTGAGAATATGTAGCGCTGTGTCCTAGTAAAAAGCCTTTATCTGGCTTATCTCATATGATGAGTTCTGTATAGCACTTCCAGAAAGCTTCTTACTCAATGACTAATTAGTAAGGGATTTTTGTACCACAGTCCCAGAAAGAAGAGCACGTTATCTGATTCTGAAGTTTAGCAGATGTTAGTGAAGATGCTGTTTGCTGTAGTGGTAGAGTCCTTGCCTTGCAACAAAACTACTTAAAGCTTTTGTGCCCATAAAGAAACATATATGCAGATGTGAAAATACGTATATGCATGTTTACATAGGCAGTGCAGTTTGTTGGAGTATATATGTATGTAATGTATCTATGCATATAAATAAAATATATGTATATGTATATAAATGAAGCTGAATATCTTGAAGACTGGAGAAGGAGAAGCTTTTTACTGAACAGCTTCCTTGAGCACATTCTGACCACGTGCATTACGTCACTATGAAAAACAGGTGGCAGTCGGTGGCTCCTGTTAGTTTCAAGTACAGCTGGATTTTACAGGGTGGGGTTTTTTCATGTCTGGAGAAAAGCAAACCAAGAAAATGATGCATTCACTTGTGAATAAAGGGATACTTGGGACTTGTGGATTTGAGGAAATGCATTTTCACTCCACATAACCCCCCAGGTTCTCTGTTCACCTCCCTTGGGCACTCCTGGGATTGCAATGAAAGTTGGCTCAAGACTTACAGAGTGACTTTCAAGAGCAGCAGCCTCACACTTTTTCAAACTTGGGGTGTTTGGGACCAATCCTTGAGGTCAGTAGGTTCAGTGAGTTGCTCTGGCCACTCTGTTTGTAGCCCTCCATGACATGGACCTGGTGTGCTGCTGTGGTAGTTCTGTTGTAAAGATGCAGCTGATTAAGTCAGGGCAAACCTTGGTACTTTCAAATCTGTGAGTAGTCACTGTTACATAGACCAAATACCATCAAGAAGTTTCTTTAATTGCCTGGTTTTCATAGGGCTGTTCTGGATTTCTCTATTTTCATAGTAATGTGTTCTTAAAAGTATTTACATGCTCACTTTGGAACAGGTGAACCTGTAAGGAGGGTAGTAAATGAGGGGAGTGGTGGAGATGCTAATCTTAAATTTGAGTATTTAACTCTTGGTAGCTGAGCTCTTGTAGCTATAGGTTGAGGCAGTCCTCTGTTTTTGTTCCTCTGGTTTGATCTGCATTGTTAGTACATCAGAGTTTCCAGCTTGGGCTTCTCTTTGAGCAGTGTTCCTTCTCCAGGTGTTTTTTGTATGTTCTGTATTTTAGGGGCATTAGGTTCCAGTGTTGGTTACACAGCATTGCTGCTCTCTAAGAGCTGGTGACAACTGGCCAATGTTAAAATGGGATTTGAAAGACTGAGTTTTGCCCATTTGTAAGCTGATACCTAATGAAATTTTTGTTAAGTGCAAGTATTGAATCTGTACTTGGAAAAAATGCCGTGATACAGAGGTTGTTTTAGTGTTCAGTGAACTAATTTGTTTTCCCCATCTCTTTCAAAGGCAAAAAGAAAGTTTCCCCTGATAAGATGGTAGAGATGCAAGCAAAGATTGAAGAGGAGAGAAAAGCTCTTGAAACTAAGCTTGATATGGAAGAAGAAGAAAGAAATAAAGCCAGAGCTGAACTGGAGAAGAGAGAAAAAGACTTGCTCAAAGCTCAGTGAGTACCATGCTCTGAGCAGTTTGTGTGGTTGTGTGGGTTGTTCCTTCCTTAATTGTATAAATATCTGCAGATGCATGGTGAGGTGCCTGTCAAACTTTGTAGAAAGTAAACATCAGCCCTTGCTATTGTCAAGGTGAAAGAGGAGCTTATTCTGCTTTGAGACTTTAGAATACATGGAAAAGACAAACTTCTATCCTTTTGCCACTTTTCTTAACTTTTCTTAGTTGTGTCAGATAGCCTAGAAACATGAATTAATCTCTCAAGACCTCTGAGGAGCAGCAGTACTGTTCTGTAGCAGGCCAGGTTTCCTGCAGCACAGTCACAAGCATGTAATTTTAGGTGTAGGGGTGCTCCATTCTAAAGCCAAAAAGCTGCTAATGTTGCACTGTCCCATGCAAATAGGACAGTCCTGCTGCCAGCATTCCTGGTTTGCACCTCAGCTGCTCTGCCTTGATCTCTGTTCACTCCCCTCCATTTCAGCAGCTGCCTCTGGGCACTGCTCTGCTGGCAGGGCTCTTTTGGGCCGAGGGTGCCTTGAGCAGCCTGGTGATGCCACTGGGTGCTTGCAGCCTCTCATGGCCAGAGAGCATCCAGCAGCTTGCAGCCCCTCACAGCAGGAGACACTTTTCTGACCTGGTTTTGCTTGAGACAGTGATGGGAGCTGGAGCTTGGGGAGCTCCCTGCTTCCACTTGCACTGCCTCACCCCCACTTAAGCCCTCAGCAGCAAGACAAGTTTTTCCAGCCCTGTGAATGCTGTCTGTGCTATAAAACCAAGCTGGACCTGCTCCCTGCTGAGCATGGTAGAAGTCTCACACCTACCTGTCTGTCTAGGCAAGAGCACCAGTCCCTGTTGGAGAAACTGTCTGCATTAGAGAAAAAGGTGATTGTGGGAGGAGTGGACTTGCTGGCAAAAGCAGAGGAGCAGGAGAAGCTTCTAGAGGAATCAAACATGGAACTGGAAGAACGAAGGAAGAGAGCAGAGCAGCTTCGCAAGGAGCTCGAGGAGAAGGAGGTGGGTTTATCTGCTGTGGCTGTCTGCAAACAGCAGTGGCAGGACACTCCAGGATGTGTTACCCAGGTGTGGCTCTGCTCTGGGAGCACTGCAGAAGCCAACCCCTCCACAGGCCACTCGTTGGCTGTGCAGCCACTGCAGATCTGAGCCAGCCTGGCTCAGCCAGGGCTCTGTGCTCTTGGCAAGCACTTTGTTTGTTCAGGTAGTTTCTCCTCTTTTTCACACTATTGCAGAGTTTCTGTGGTTATATTAATGTGTTGTGCCTGTGCTAAATGTTCTATGCAGCAAGAACGCTTGGACATTGAGGAGAAGTACACCAACCTCCAGGAGGAAGCACAAGGGAAAACCAAGAAGCTGAAGAAAGTTTGGACCATGCTTATGGCTGCAAAGTCAGAGGTTAGTGTCTAAAGTCCTCAGCCAGTGATCCTGTGAGGGACTAGAGTTGGGGAGGGTAAGCCATCAGCTTTGTAGTACTGGAAAAAGTGCTCTATGTTTAGAAATGTCTTTCTGTGTTGTCCATTTGGCTCATGTAGTTCAAAAATACCTAAGTCTGGAGCTGGAGCTTTTCCCCAGGCCAGGCTGAGAATGGTTATATGTGAGACCCTGAGATATCCAGAACTTCGGGGTAAAACACTGGTTATTTCTGAAATAAAATACAAGTTGCTTGCTGGCAGCCTCATCTCCTGCTTTGCTGCAGCCCAGAGGCTCCTCTGCTCTGAGCTGCCTGTCCTTTATGACCGGTGCCCTCGTTACCTCGTCCTTAGTCACTGGATGAATGTGTAGCAGGAGTTCCTGTTTCATGAAAAATGCATTGGTCTTTGGGATCAGAGATTTTCCCTGAAACCTTGCCAGGGATATAACTTGTCTCATGTTCTTCATCTAGTCTTAGCTGAAGCAGCTTGGATTGGCAGAAGGCCAGTTTTGGCTTTATGAAACTGAGAACTTAATGCTATTTTCAGCCATCTCTGAGCTGGAACATTTCAGAGGGTTTATTCTTCAGAGATAAATATTCTGCTACTAATGACCAAGTCTGCTTTTGTTTCCCAAACCCTCATACAGACATAAGATTGTTCTCTTCAGGCTGTTACCATGTCTTAAGCTAACTCTGATGCCTCTCAAATGCCTGGTTTGTTTTCAGATGGCAGATCTGCAACAAGAGCATCAGAGGGAGATTGAAGGGTTGCTGGAGAACATTCGGCAGCTGAGCAGGGAACTTCGCCTTCAGATTCTCATCATAGACAACTTCATTCCTCAGGACTACCAGGTGAAGGCAAAGCACCTGAGCCTGGGGCAGGGCTTATGCTGTGCTAACATCGGTTCTCTTGCAGCATGTTTTCCTAAAGGTTTATAGAAATGAGCAAATCCCATTCACCACATAGTTAACTGGTATATCCACTGTGTGCCCATGCAGTGGATCTGTTAAAAATATTTTTTTTCTCCACTATGCTTGAAGTTGTTCTTGATAATGTCTGATATTGTTACTTGCACAAAGTAGCAAGACTGAATTTAGAACCCTTTGACATTCTTGTTTTCTTTGTGGCTCCGGTATATAGAAAATGCACGATGAGCTTAAATATAATGTACGGTATTTCATGGGAAAATTAAGGGAAATCTGGTTTATATTTTTCTTTTTTTCCATACTTACTGCTATCCTGATTGTCTTGGCATAATGTGAACCCCATGCTTTAGGAGGCTCTCCAATACTTACAATTTGGGCATGGTATTATCTCTTCTGTAGTCTTCGGAGTATAAATAGGAGGGTTTTTTTGCACAGGATATAGCTGTCCTGATAAGAACAACTTGGAATGGTCCAGATTGTTCTTAAGCAGCTTGTCCAGGCCTTAGGATATGTTCTGGAAAGTGCACCTGGAGGGTAGATTGTGCAAGTCTAACATTTACTGTCCTGACTTCTTTGTAGGAAATGATTGAGAACTACGTTCACTGGAATGAAGACATAGGAGAATGGCAGCTGGTAAGAATGGCTGCCTGGCTTGTGTACAAGCTAATGTTAGCGTGAGATTCTGAGGGGTTTAATTGAGCCCAGAGAGAAATTGGTGAAGCTGAAGTCATTCTTACTGTGCACAGTAGACTTTACTAACAGACCTTTCTTTCTGCTTACAGAAATGTGTGGCATATACAGGAAACAATATGAGAAAACAGACACCTGTCCTGGATAAAAAAGAGAAAGATGTGAGTGACTCTTGTATTGATATATTGCAATATACAGGCCCAAGTCCTGCCTGAGACAACCACTCTCTATTTAGAGCCAAATGGTCCAATTTAAATTTTCTTTTCTTTTGAAGAAAGGAGTCTTTGTAGTGTCATGAAAACACCATTGATCAGTGTATAAAATTATTCTGATGATTTTGTCTTATGGGTTTTTTTGGTGGTTTTTTTTAGCCCTTTGAAGTGGACCTTTCCCATGTTTACTTAGCTTACACTGAAGAAAGCTTGAGGCAATCTCTGATGAAGCTGGAGAGGCCAAGGACGTCAAAAGGAAGATCCAGGCCCAAGACGGGTAGAAGGTGAAGAAATCTGGGGTATCTATATGGAATGAGGGATTTACCCAAGGGAAGGCTTAAGTTTGTGTATGCAAGCTTACCACAAGTCTTCAAACATTTATTTAATGAGAAGGCAAAGGACAAAAATTTTGCATGGTGTAGTTTAGTGTTGCCAGGTGTGACAGAACCAAGCTGAGATCTCTTTACTACAGTAAATCTTGTCCCGGAAGACTTTCTGGGGATTTTTCTGATGATCTTTTGCTGCATTTTCCTCTTCCAGCTCCTTGCTTTATTTTGCTGCATTCTGTGGTTTAGTTTAACACAGTCTGGCAGGTTTCCAGTGCAAACAACTGGTACTGATGGAGAGGAGAGTGCTGTTGGGGGAGATTTCAGCATGTGCTTTCTTGTGCTTTTTGTTTGGTTGGTTTTGCTTGTGGAGAAGTCATGTCATGTAGTTTTGACTTGAAATGTGGCTGGTCCCTGTCTTTCCTAGACAGCATAATGATCTGTGTGTGGTGTTGTTTTTCCCTTTCCTTTCTGCTCTCCAAACAGAAAACGTTCGGCCAAGCCAGGAGCTGTCATTGACTCCCTGCTGCAGTAGTGTGACCTGGTCAGAATTCCTGTAAAAATCAGTGAGTGTATAAGGTTTAGCCAGAATATGGAATTCAAGAGATGGCACAGTTTGACATGGCTATAATTTTTTATTTTAAAAAAAGTATTTTTTCTTAGTTGCCTGTATATTGTATGTTATATTAACAAAATATTAAATTGGTATATAAGATTGATGGTTGTGAAATTCCATGTGCTAATTGTGTTGTGCAGGGAAACTTGTTGGCAATCCTTGTTGAAATGTATAGAAAATAAGGGTTCTAGATGTGTGTTTAAGTGCTAGACATGGTAGTTCAAAACGGTTAATGAAATCCTAAAAGGCTGGTAAATCTGACTTTTGCCCTGCTTTGCACATAACTGGCAGCTTTCACTATTGTCTTCTGTTGCACTGATCTGTGTTTGAATGTGGTTGCTGCAAACCTTTAAGAGAATCAAATCTTTTTATTTACTGTTCCTCACTGTGGCTGTTAACCTGATTGTGTTGTGTATCAGATACACAGTCCTTTTCCCTGTTTGCTGTCTTGCTGTACAGAGAAAGTAGCTGGATAGACAAACCATGAACCGCAAAAGTCTGAGTCTTCTGAAAAAGGGACCATGCGCTGTTTAAGTGCAGCAGAAATCATGGGTATCTAGTAGTGCTTTTATTTTTATCTGTTTGTTTGTGATGTGCTGGCACTGTGGAGAATGAGACCTTGGATATGAAGGCAAAAGAGAGCTTTTTTCCTTCTTTTAAGGCTGTGTTACTTTGGCTGCTTTTTATGCTTCGGGGCTGGAATTTATGTGAGTAGCTTCGTAATCTGAACAGCAGAGATGATTTAATGGGGATGCTGTAACAGCAGGACTTAGTGTCAGCTGTGGGGCTGTGAGCACTGTGGCTCCATTTCCTCATCCTTGGCCACAAGGCACAGGGCCACTACTCTGCACTTGAGGATGAATTTGACTCTCCTTCAGTAAAACAGAATGAATTGCTCAGTTTTCCCAGAACAATATCCCCTGAAATAGCTGATGCTGTCTGTGTTCCTGTGTAGACTGTGTGCATCTCTGGCTGTGCTCTGATGAGAGGGGAAAAAACTCTGGTCTCTGATAATAACCCTTTATTTATGATAGCTGCTCTTTTTCTTTTATGTTTATGCTGCTAATAGACACATATCACTTTAATATGTTGCTTTTGTGTCACAGAAGATGCATCTGCTTCGGACTGTGTGTGTTTTATAACTCCTCACATCAGCTGTGGGTATCTCACCCTGTGCCAGGGTGGGGGGATGAGCTGTGACCTCCCTGTCATCTTAGTGTCACCTGGAGGATTAAAAGCTGTGATTACTGACAGGAGAAATGGAGTCCTTCAGTGTGATAGAAGACAAGACAGCTCCTCAGGTGTCCTGAGTCCTTGCTAGTAGCCACGTCTGCTTTTACCAGAATGTTCTTGTGAAGTCCTTAGAGAAATTAAATGCCCTTTCTTCCTGTCATGATGCTTATCTGGGTGTATCTTGGGATCTGTAACAGGTCCGTGACAGGACCTGTAATAGTTAAAACTGGTCTTGCAAGGACAGGCCTTGCTCTGAATGGTATATTTAGTGCTATTCTAAACAAGTTGTAAGCTTTTTCCTGTTTTTTCTAATGTTTTTTTTTCCAGGATCATGACCTGGAAGAATATACTGCCCTCTCTGGGGGGGTAGTGTCACCTTAATTCATACCACTTTCAGATACAAACACTGGCATTTGTTTTTTGTAGCCTAACACTCAGAATGCTCAGAAACTTTCTTAATTGAACATGTAGTTGGTTCTGCTTGTGGAGAGCTGACCTTATTTTGAGTGTGCTTGGGTAGAGTTGGATTATCTCTTATTACATACTTCTCATTGAAAAATCGAGACTGAAAATGGCTTAAATGCTGTTTGAAGTCTTGTGTCAGTTCTGAGCCCAAGCAGATAGATGCACAGCTGTGACCTGTACTAGTTCTCAGAACCAGGGATAGCTTCTATTTCCTTTTTGTGTTGCATCTTGTGCTAACATTTATTGAATGCTCTGGTTTTAGGGGAGTTAAACCAGAACTGTGCTCTCAAAACACCATTGAAAATCTTTTTATCTGACAGACATCAGTGGCTTCAAGATACCACTGTGAACCATGGCTCTGCATTTAAAATAGTTAAATACTTAAAATATTTCAAACTTAAAGGTGTATGTTCTGCATTTAACATAACAGTCCTGCTGCTGAAAACCATAGTAATCTGCATATTTAGGTGAGCCTTGGGGCAGGGAAAACAATAAATACTTGCTTGTACACCTTTAATTGGCAGATTGGAGAAACTGGTTATCTCCTGTTACAGAGGCTTGGAGAACAAATTATCTGATCTATAAGAGGACTTCATTTAAAGTGGAACACTCTCATGGTCATGTGCCCTGTCAGCTTGGCTCACCTGTGCACTGGTGTGTTTCGTTGAAGTTCTGGGAAGTTTCTTGTAAAACCAGTTGAGTCTGGCTTGTAGATTTACCACATGGGCCCTCCCTGTAGCCTTGGCCAATCTGCAGTTGTCTAATGGGCCCATAATGTGCTTTAGTGAGGAAAGGATTTGGTTTATATGGACTTTTAAGAGCTTAATACAGCCTTTCTCATTCCAGCTCAGTATGGGCTCTATGGTATTTATCAAAACTCATATTACATAGCATATACTGCGTGTGCTCATCTTTGCATTGCTAGCAGAAGAGTCTCCTCATTCCAGAACATTGACCTTTACAGTGAGATTTTTGCTTTATGTTGTTTAAAGTTGTGTAAATGAATTATTTCATATTTAACTTGTTCCTGATCCTTTAAGAGGAGGGGAAATGGTCCTTAGTGCCTTTCACTGACTACACTGTCTGCACATGTCCAGCTTTCACTTTTCTCCACAGTTCTGCTTAGCCAGACCTGTATAGAGGGAAAAACTGCTAGTCTGTATAATTTGTCTTCCTATTTATTGGTTTTCTAACTCTGTTTATTTCTGACTATTCCTTGTTTTGTTAAAGTTAATTCATTATACTGTATATATCAATATTGTGCCCCTGGAGCATGTTCCTACCATGAAATAAAATTCTTGATTCCTAATTCCACCCTCTGTGCATGTTTTTCAAATAACATTGTACATAGAACATCTTTCTAACTCAGTTGTGTGAGGAGCTGGGTGAGGAAGGGTGGGTGAAATGCCTCTGTAGCTCTGAGCTGCACCCCAATCTGGAGAAGTTTGTGCAGGGAGTTTGGGGTGTATTAGGACCTCGTTGCCAAGCCCCAGGGCACGCGGCAGCAAGTGGAAGAGGGGGACAGGGGGATTCTTTGCAAGACTACAGAGAAAAGCAGTGGGCTGAGGCTGCAGATCAGAGATGTGCTTGGGGAGCTGCTGAGCCCCTGTTTAAGCCCATCCTCTGCTAGGGTGGTCCTGGGCTGAGCCAGGGCCCAGCAAGAGCGACTTCTGGGCCCCTGCAGGCTCAGTGCTGCCCCTGCTCTGCCTCTTCTGGCGTGTGCCCTGCACAGAGGCTGCAGCTGATGATGAGAAGGCTTTGCACACTGTCCTGGCTTTGTGTCCTGTGCTCCACAAGCTGCTCCCACCCTGCACTGGGGCAGATGGTGTGAATTTACCTGCAGTAGTTGGAAATGCTCAGCTTTGTTTTCCTTGACTGCATGAGTTGGGTTGGGTGGCAGTGCCTGTGGCCCCTCCAGCCTGCTCAGTCTGTAGGTACCCACTTTTTAGTGTGGTCTGCAGCCTCTGCAGATCCCCAGTGTCCTGTGACTCAGCTGATGCATGACCCAAACCCTGCCCCATCCTGGCCTCTTCACTCCTGGGCCACAAAGGGCTGTGCCATATATAAATGCCATATATTTATAAATATAATGTTCTAATAAAGGCCATAAGTAAAGTGAGGGCAGAACTTGCTTAGCTCCAGACCTGGCTTCTCCCTTTGCGCTCCAGCACACACTTTTGAGTTCACAGCTTTCAGTAGTACGTCCCATTTGTGACCTGGCTTCTCCCTTCTGCCCTGTCTTGGGCTTTTCCTTCTGCTTAGACCTGTGTTCCTCATGTTAGCATGAGCTTAATTCCATAGCAGGACAGATTCTTTGGCAACTCCCAGCAGCACCACCCTTGTGCCCATAGATTTGGAACTGGCTTAACTGTTGCCTTGTGTAGCATCCTATGCAATGCCAGCACATTTACTCAAAAAATACATTTATTAAAAAAAATATTATAAATAATATTTGGAAAATAGGGTCATAGTTTAAAAACCAAGAGAGTGTTTTTTTACTTCCAGCTCTTATATTCTTCTTTGAGGACTTGGTGCAATTCCTTGAGAAAATTCTTCAGTGAGGTGGTGCTGCCTGCTGCCACAGGACATGGCTCCTGGAATGGGAAAAAGGGGCTGTAAGGAAGGTTGCTGGGGTGGGATTGGGTTCTGCAGCCTGGGCTGGGCTGCTAATGGTGGTGGGAGAGTGAAACAAAGATGGTGAGCAAGGGAGAAGCTTGAGGGCTGTGCAGGGAGGGTTGTGCCTCACCTTGTGCCCTGCTCTGGTCCCCCAGACCAGGCTGAGCAAGTTGTGGTAAATGCCCTTGAGGTACTTGTGGCAGCTGTGGCCCTGCAGAGTGATTGTGGCAGCTTTGCATAAGATCTCCCTGTTGTTACCTCGCTGGGAAAAGACAGCTTTTTTAGAAACTCTTTTGTATCATCATGGCTTATTAGCAGCAGATTAAAACAATGTAAATAATATATTTCTGTTCTAAAGGACAGGTGAAAATTGTAGTTTGAGGTGCCAAAGCCTCCCTGAAGCTTCCCAGCCCCATCTGTGCACACCTGGCTCTGCTCCCATCCCTTCCCTGGTGAGGAGGAACTAATCCCTGGCAGAAGCTGTGGCAGTGTGGCACAGCAGCGAGTGCCCCTGTGCTGGACCATTGTGCTCCTGCTGCAGGTGCAGATGTGAGACCCTGGGGAGCTGCTCCCTGCAGATTTCCCTGCGAGTGGAGCTGCTTTGAGTGGGCAGAGGTGCTACAGGAATAGCAAAAGCACCTGGGAAAATTTTGCCTTCATTAGGGACTTGGAGCAGTCCTATAGCAGAGACACGTGGAAGATGAGCAGTTAATAAGTGAAGTGCTGGTGCCAATAAAAAAACGGCTTGACTTTCTTCCCTGGGGGATGTTCCCGGTGCTGCCTCATGGGTAGGTCCCCGAGAGCTCTGCCTGCTCCCTCTCCTCAGCTTTCACCTGAACGGCGCCTTCAAACTAGCGCCCGGCTCATTCCTGTGAGCATGGGCAGCTCCGGCCGTGGGGCTGTGCAGCATCTCAGACATCTCTTCTCACTGCCAGGGCTGCTCCCTGTGGCAGGAGGAGTGTGGGGATCCCCTGAGCAGGGCTGAGCCCCAGCCCCCCAGGGAAGAAGGCTGCACCCCTCGGATGCCGCCCGCCGGCGCGGCACGGAGTGAGGGCATGGGCTTTCTGTGAAAACAGGAACTCAGGGGCTGGGGAGCTTGGCTTAGGCAGCAGTTTTCAGTGCAGAAAGAGGCCTTATTATCTGCTATTAAATCTTGTGCTAGCTGCAGAGCTTTCCCCCAGATAAGGGGCTAAAGAGGGGTAGTGTGTCTAGCCAGGGCTCGAAATGCCGTGCGATGGGCGCGTGTGGGTGTCTGAGCTGCGACAGAACTCCAAGGCTAAGGGAGAGCTTCCTCTCTTCCTTTCTGAAAGCTGAAGCTTCTGTGCACTGCCCAAGCAAAGCCCACCCATCCCTGCCCACCCTCCGACCTCCCCCTGTCCCCAGGGTGGCTGGAAGCCACCGCTGCTGCTTTGGCTGGAGGTGGGGATGGGTGTGGGAATGTGAGGGCACCTGTGCAGGGCACTGGGAGCAGCAAGAAGCAGCAAGGCAGCCCAGCATTAGTGCTGGGGGCTCCTTTCTCCTCTGCAGCACCACACCAGGACAGGCAGGATCCCGGGATTGCCACCTGCCTCCCGCCGCCCTGTGCTCTCCCCTGGCCCCCAGCATCCTCTGCCAGTACCCATCAGGGTAATACGGTTGTTTATCTTTCTTACCTTATCATCTGCAAAAATGTTTGTCACGTTCATCTCGTTACAGGAAACCTTTGCCAAGACACAAAGGAGAGGAGCAGTCAGGCTCCAGGCAGCACAGATCCATCCCGACACGTGCACACAGACACACATGCGTCCACCAGCCGGGCCCCAGGAGCACTGTGAACCCCATCCTCAGCACCCTCCCCTAACTCAATTTCGCTCCCTCCGAGCCTGGTGAAACCGTCTGGTCTTCCCATCAGTGGGTAAAGCACCAACCAGCCCTACCTCCATCTGCTGAAGCTGGTCCAGCAGCCTGATGTTCTCCTTCAGCATGTTGGTCCTCAGTGCGTGTGCCCATGGAGGCACCATGTCACCCTGGCAGGCTGACAGCGCCAGGAGGGTGAGCAGGACCTGGCCCAGGATATTCATTCCCTGCTTTGGATGGACCCCCTCAGCTCTCAGTCTCCGGATTGTTTGGTGATCTGCACCTATGTGTGCTTTTCTGGAGGAAACATCTTAATTTATTACTGTGAAATTGCTGAACCAGAAGGAAAAACTTACTTTTCCCTTATCTGCACTTTCCAAAAAGTTGCTCCCGATTAGGAGAGCAACAGGTCTTTTTTGTGCAAGTCAAAATTTTCTTCTGATCTTGCATTATGAAATTTCCACTGTAAGATGATAGTGGCAGGAGTCAGGTCCCATACAGTATGTAAACTGCCTGGTTTGAGGATCCTCCATCTCTCCATATCCCAAGGCTTTCTCTACACTGGGAGCTGGAAGTGGCTGAACTGGGTAACCCACTGCTCTGGCACACTCCAATAACTGTACTTTTTATTTTCCTGTAAATATCCTGCAAGTTCTTTTATTGTGTTTCATTTGACTATCTCCAGATCAAGTAAAGCATCCTTCATCTGCATGCTGATTTCCGTCCCTTGGTTTCGTAACCCGGGGAGGAACAGAAAGCATGGCAGAGCCGTGTGAGGACAAACCCACCTGGGCAGGAGCAGGGCATTACCCCACAGGGTTTGTGGGGGAGCTGGGGGCTCTCCTGGCCAAACAGGATCCCCAAACCAGTGTGGCATCCTGCAGGGTCATGGGCGAGGGGCAGGGAGCTGGTGTGGGTAATCCTGCTGTGTCAATGCTGAGAAATTGGAGATTTGTGGTGCTGTCCCAGCATTTTGTCCATCATGCCCTGCTTGGGGAACAGCCAGAGTTTTCAGACAATGGGTGCTGCCAGCCTCACCAACCAGCACTGCCACAGGAAATGGCGCTGAGAAACGTTGAGCTGGGAAACTTTGGAGTTTTGTAATAACTAATAGGGATTTTTCTAACTCAAACAGCAACTTGCCATCAGATAACAACTTGTGAGCACTTGATGAATCCGGGAGTAGCCAGACTGAGAGTAATTTTGTTTGTCTGGTTCCGAGATGCCCCGGATGAAGTTAGATGAAGTCAGTGACTCAGAAAGACCTCTGCGAGGGATTTGCCGGTGGAGAGCTGCGCTGTTTCCTACCCGCCCTGTTCATGATGGAGAGCAGATAAGGGAGCATGCTCTGGCTGTGGGACTGCATCCATGGCCTCCAGGGATGGTGTGTCCTTGCCAGGATCCCCAGAGCTGTCCTGCTGGTCTGGGCTGAGTGGTGGTGGTGGTAGGATCCCTGCCTGGAAGTGATGCTGAAGAAGAGGATGGACGCAGTAGCCCCATCCTGCAGACACAGTGATTTCCTCAGTGATCACAGTGGCAAGGTCTAAAACTGGAATCAGTGAACAGAAAATGCTCAAATCACAGAAAAATTTAACCTTTGAGCTACTCAGGCTGAATCATGGTGGAAAACTGCATCACTGTGTGATGAGAACATCACCTGTTGTGTTTGGATTGTGTGGCAAGGTTTTCATACTGGGGAGCTATGGGTTGGGTCCTATGAGAAGCTGCTGGAAGATTTCCCAATGCCTGATGGAGCCAGTGCCAGTGGCTCCAAGAGGGACCTGCTGCTGGACAAGGCCCAGCTCATCAGCAGCAATGGCAGTGCCCTGGGGTTAATGTATTTGAAAAACAGGGAAAACCCTGCACAACTGCAGCTGCAAGAGAAGGGAGAGAAAATCAGGAGAAAAGCTAAGCCTGGGAGAAAGGGATGGGTGGGGTTAAGGTGTTTTAAGATTTAGTTTTTATTTCTCATTATCCTACTCTGACTTGATTGGCAATAAATTGAATTAATTAAATAATTAAATTAATTTTTCCCCAAGCTGGATCTGTTTTGCCTATGACAGTAATTGCTGACTGTTTTCTCCCTGTCCTTATTCTGACTCACAAGTCTTTTGTTTTATTTTCTCCCCACTGCCCAGCTGAGGGTGACAGGGTGGCTCTGGTGGGACCCTGATGTCCATCCATGGTCAATGGAACAAAACAGTGACAGAAAAAGTGCCCATGTCCTTTCCCAAGGGTGGGATGGAGCTGATTGCAGTGGTGATCCCATCGCTCTCTGCAGGGACAGCTCCAGCCACAGTGGGGTCCCCACCATTTCTGGAACCGTGGCTGTGCCTTCATCCCAGCCACCACCAGGGAGGGTGCCTGGTGCTAATAGTGCTAGGGTTTATCCGGGGCCACCCCCAAGGCTGCAGCTGAGCCCCCATCACATGGGTTTAGACCAATTTCCTGCATTTGTGACAATTTCCAGCAGTTATTTTGTGGATTTGTTTCCTGTATGTGTAGCTGTGCCACTGGCACTGAGCAGCCTCTGCTCCATGAGCCAGCCCCATCCCTTCCCTCTTCCATGGACAAGCCTTGCCCTGCCTGCAGCTCCCCTTTGGCACCCCGTGGCTCCCCTTCCAGCCCCCACTGCCCCCAGAGCACAGCCTGCACCCCAACATCCCCTCCACCATGACCCATGCACGAGGCTCTCTTCCCAAAGGCTCTCATCCTTCCTCCCCCTGCCCTTCCTTTCACCCTGTATTCCCTATGCCACAAGCCAGGTGGGTTCTTCGGTGCCTTGTCCTTTCTCAAAGCCTTGCTCTCAGTGGCAGATTGGGTACTGATTGCCCCCAAAATGCCAGCATTCCTCACCCCATTCCCCTGTGCTGACTGACCAAGGAGGCAGCACCCCCCAGGGCTCCTCATTACCTGCTGAAGGTGAGAGGGAATTGACAGCATAAACCATGGGCACCGAGAGCTCTTAACTCAGTTGTTTATTGCTTAAGCCCTGAGACACTTCAATAACATCAGTACATAGTTGATATGAACCAAATAATAAAATGAAGACATTCAAATATATGGTAATTTGAATATATTAACTCTTGTAATACAAATATTTTAAATAGAGAGAACAATAAATTACAAATCAGCACATATTCATTTGTTGATGTGCAAAGGCAATCAGACAATAAGAGTTTCCTAAAATGAGGTAGCAGTATTTTAAATATGATTGTATTCCACAGAACTACTGTGTAATTTCAAAATAAACCACCTGAATACTGGCTTTTCCTTTTTATTTTGGGTTCCAAGCAAAGAAAAGCTTTCAACAGCCAGGACTTTTTAGTCTTGAATCTTTAGATTACAGAATATAAAAATAAGTTATTTAAATAACATATAATAATAAATAAACTTCAGAAGTATGATGCCAATGAGCACCCATTAGATTCAAAGTTATCCTATAGACTCTCCTGTCTTCACTATTAATAATTTAAAAGCCACTGGCAAGTAGAAGTAACAGTAAAAGTTCCAGCCCCCTCCCACCCATTTCCCCTCCCAGCTTTTGCTCTCGAATGCTGCACTTCCCAAGCTCTGCTCCAGACGTTGGCCTCACCCTCAGCTGCTGTAGTAACGCTTCAGTGAAAAATTCATCATTTCAGCCTAGATCTTGATCTCTTTAGGAAGAGAAGATGATTATGAAGAAACCTCCCTTCTCTAAGGGGAACAGGAAGCAGATAATCTGGTTTTGGTTTTGGTAGGTGCTGCAGGAGCAGATGAATGAGTTAAGACTCAGACTCCCCGGCAGCTGGTCCAGGATGCTCTCCGGGATGCTCTGCTCCTCCCGGCTCGGCAAACCCTCCCTCCATCCTCCCGGGGTGAAGGTGTGTCTCACCCCGGCTGGATGAGCCGCAGGGCTGCAGGGAAGAGCTAAGGGCAGCCTTGTCCAAACAAGGGTTCTGCTGCTAAGGCTGAGAAGCGTCTCACACACGGCCCTCGGGAGGGAAGGTTGGGAGGTGGCACCTGCCGGGCAGGGGACACTTGCCACGGCAGCCCCGCATTCCGTGTGGGACAGGCTGTGGGCACTGCCTGGGTTTAGGAGGGCTGGGGCAGGGCTGAGGAAGTGCACCAAACGAGGAGCAAAAAGAAAAAAACAAAACGAAACAAAACAAAACCACTCAGCAAAACCTATTTTAGAGCCAGCAGCAGTGAGATCCCCGGGCTCGGGGCTGGCAGCAGTGCCCATCTCACTGTGCTGCTGACGTGCCCTGGCGCCTGTACATCCCCTGGGTGAAGTTCCCCAGCGCTGGCAAGAAGTGACGCAGGTAGATCTCGTTTTCATCGCTCAGGATGCAGTTCTGGGGGAGGAAAAGTGTAAATCCATTAGAGCTGGCAGCACAGTTTGGCAGCTGTGACGGTGAGTAGCCAGGCTCCCAGCTCAGACAGATGCTTTGTTTGTTTGTTGCCACATCAATAATTCAGCAAATAACCCAGAGGGGTGAGGCTGCTGGCCCAGGAGCTCAGGAGCTGTCCTTTGCTCAGAGCAGGCATCTGTCCCTGGTGCCCAGCAGTGTGACCCCCATGGCCACTGCTCTGGGTGGCTGGGGCTGGTGGGGACTGTCACCCCTTCCCGTTCAGATTACCCTGCAGCCCTGGCAGGTTTGCAGTGCCCAGCTCTGGCCCCAACCAAGAGAGCAAGCTCTGTGTGGTCAGCCCTGCGGTGCCGTCGGTGTGGGGGCACGGCTGCTGCACGAACAGGAGTGCAGCCCCGGCTTACCTTCCTGCCGTGCAGGCGCTTCAGGCTGGTGACGAGAGGCTCGTAGGCTTCCTTGCACCTGCTGACCTTGGACAGTGCCTTGTCTGCCTGGCACAGCAGCTCCTGGTCCGGCAGCTGGGGAGCACGGAGGGCAATGGTGAGAACCACGGAGCTGAATTAAGCTGAAGATACCTATGCAGGTGTCCAGGACTGGCAGGAGGCTCTGCAGTGACTTCCTAAGCTGCTCTCATGTTACAGCTTTGATCACAGCCCCTGCAGTGACCTGGGCCCTGGGCTGTGCCCCACGGCTGGGGCTGGGGGAGCTGGGGAAGAGGAGGGGCAGAGACATGGGATGGAGGCAGGTTTTTGGGCACAGCCGGCATCGAGCCACGCTCACCCCAAGCACCGGCACTGAGCAGCCCTTCGGTGACTGATAAAGCTACCTCAGCTGCAGGGGCTGTGCCCCATGGGGAGGATCTGCTGCCCTGGCTGTGCCTGGGTTTGCGATAAATGCATTTGCTGCCTGTGTTTACCTTTCGGTCCGTGAAGGCGACCTGTGCCACTCGGGTGTCATTGCAGGGGACCTGGAGAGCCAACACAGGGAGAGTCATTATTATGAGATTGTCAGCACAGGACCAATACCATGAGACCATCCCCAAGGAGTCACCGGCTATGCCCTGTGCCAGGAAGGGCCACCGTGTCTCCATCCCTCTCCAGCAGGCCATGGCGTGTGGGCACCCTTGGTGCTGCCATCACTGAGATCCATCTTTCAGTAAATTGTTTCCAAATGGGCTCCTGGACACAGGACCTGGGTTTGCACACCACTTTTTACACTCAGGGTGTAGAGCAGGGACTCCCTGGCAGCTCACACTGCCCAGACCACCATGCCCACGTCTCCAAGCTGCCTCTGTCACCCTGACACAGAAGGTTTTCTTGGTCCTCAGCACTTTTTTCTGCAAAATGCCTAACATCAGGTGGAAGCCTTCATCTGACTTGACCCCAGGAGCTGCTTGTACCACCAAGCCAAGTGCTGATCACACAAAGTCTAGGCTGAAATGGGTCAGGGTGCCCCAAGCGGGAGGTGGGATGGAGCCAGCAGGAAGGGCTCCTGCCATCCAGGTGGGCACTAGTCCCTGTGGTGGCAGTGCCAGTGCCTGGCCTTGGACACTGAGGAACATCATCATCATCATCATCATCATAATCAATAATGTGGTCAGCAAGCCAAGCAAAGCCAGGAGGTGTAGCAGCATTTACCTGCACTCTTGAGTTGAGCTCTTGGACCAGGAAGATGATGTCCTTCAGTATTTGGTGGGGAGGTGGAGTCACGGCTCTGGAAGAGATGAGCTGGAGCATGGAGAGGAGAGTGAAAGCTGTCTTCAGCGAGGGGAGCATCCTGTCACCGCTGTGTGAGCGTGTCCTGTGCTGGCTGGGCTGGCTGGCCAGGGCCTCTCTGCCTCTCTGCTTGGGCCAGCACCATTTTTATAGACCTGCATCTCCTGCCAAATATAGGTGTCTTCCCGTGCATCTCAGAGGATGCTCAGTGGGCGTTACGTAATGTTGGCAAAGACTTTCTATACGTTGAATAACGTTATCTATTATTCTATATATACATGCAGATTTTAATCACCTAACTGATAGACAAGGAGATACTGGGATGAGAAGATGAGAATTTCTTTTCAATGTTCGAGGATCTATTTACTACCAAGCGTGTTTGCAATGTGCTGCATGTGGAAAACCATGGCCATGTGCAGGACTGAACCAAGCACATTGCAAAGCTCAAGTAAAGTCAAGGCCTGGCTTTATGGGCAGAGAGATATCCATTGCTGCTTTCCTGGTCTCCACGATGGAAAAGACAAACAGTTCTGCAGAAACATCAGCTCTAGAATGTGCATGTCTGGATGCCTGCCAGGCTCCTGCCCTGGGTGTCAATGTCTCATCGGGGATGACATGGATCCAGCAAGTACCTGGATCTCTCCTCCTGCAAGAATCCTTTTCCCAGTGGTGTCCCTGGGCCATGCTGGGACCGCAGTGCCCTGTGCTGCAGCTCATCCATTACCAGCACAAAGGGGGACCATGTGTGATGGCAGGGAAGGGCCTGGCACAGGGATGCTGTTGGAAAGGAAGAGCTGAAGTGTGTGCCAGAAAAAAATTCATGTCCTTTGGCCATAATAGCAGCAGCCCCAGCAAGCTCAAGTTGTCAAAGATTTGAAAGAAAAGAAAACCTCAAAACTTTAATCAAGATGTTAAACATCTGCAAAGACAAAAAAAGTGCTCTTGTCTGTAAAGGAAGAAGTAGCTGAGGATGTTTTCTGGCATGTATTTGGTTTCAGCCAGGACTTACTCAGTTCTGTGGCACAAATCCCATTGTGGGAGGACGGCTCCTGCAGTGCCCAGCTTGGCTTCCCACACCACCCCATGTCGTCCCACACCGTCCCATGCCACCCCACTCCATGCCACGTTGTCCCACACCATCCCAGGGGACATCAGAAACCCAACAGCAGTTCAGGGATTCAAACTACCATACCCTTGAGCAGAAGAACAGACACACCACCATGGCTGGTGTTGTCAGCAGAAATTCTGTGGGGAAAAAATCGACTTGCCAAAATGGCTAATTTCTTCTCCAAATTCCTAAATTATTTCTGCCATATCCTCCTGCAGTCACAGGTGAAGCAGCACCTCGTGGCTCTGCTGTCACCAGCTCCCCATGGCCCTGCAGTGCCGCTGCCCCAGCAGGGACAAACCCTGTCCAGGGGAGCCTCACTTCAGCTGGTACTTGCTTAAGGCTTATAAATAGTGTAAATTGTTAAATTAATTTAGAAAATATAGAAACATTTAAGTTTAAAACTTTTTCTTTTTTTTTTTTTTTTAAATTTTCAGTGAAGTCAAGATGTCACATAGCTTGAGAGAGCCTGAGGAAGCCCAAACTTCAAACAAACCTTTTCCTGCCTCACTGCACTCTTTGTGGGATGACCATTAACCTAAGATTGCAGTGGCTGGACTGGTCAGCAGCACTCATCATTTGTTCCTGTATTAGCCTGAAAAAAATTGTTTTCCTGAAAAAAAAGATGGTGACAGTTCCCGCTAATTTGAGAGGCTGGCTCAGAGCCAGGTGGGAGCCTGGAGTGTCCCCATCCCTTCAGAGGGGCAGGTGTGTATCCAGGGCAGCAGAATACAGGGTGTGAATGTCCCCATGTCCCAAAGCCAGTGTCCCTGGGTCCCCTGAGCCAAGCTGCACCAGGACCCCAGGAAAGACCCTGAGGTCCCACCACTGCACCCTGGTGCACTGTCCCGCTGGGATCACAGGGTTTGGGGGGCTCTGGAGAGTGTTCCCATGGTTTGGATCACCCCACTCTGCGAACCCTGCGTGGGAGAGCGCATCACCTCCCCCAAAGGCAGATAAAATCATTCCCCAAACTATTGCTCTCGTAACGTGAACCTGCTGATGGGAAAAGCTGACATGTACCAATCCGGGTTGTGGGGGTAGAAAACGATACCTAGGAAGTGGAGCCCAGTTCTGAGAAACAGCATTGAGAGGGGGGCTGGTGTCAGAGAGAGGGGATCAGAGCCACCAGGAGCAGGGGACCTGCAGGGATCCAAAACAGCTCCTTCTGAGAGCCTTGGTCAGCCAAGCTGTCCAAAGCCCAAAGGGACTGGGGAGCTGGGACACCACAGCCATGAGCCCCGTGCTGCTGACCAGGGTGGGCACAGCGCCTCAGAGAAGCGAGCCCAGCCTGAACTGGGTCTCCTTGTCATGGAAGAGGTGGTTGTGCTTCCAGCTGTGGCCAGAGGGAGAACATGAGGGGGGCCCAGAGGCTTGTGCCCACACTGCCTTGATGTCCCAAGCTCTTCATGCTTGATTTAGGCCACCCCAAGTAGGTCCCGACCAATTCAGAGAAATGATCCAAGTGGTTAATTTAGGTGCATCACACTGCCCTTGCCCCCACGTGGAGCAGAGCCCAGGGGGTGATGGTGCACATTGGGTCAGCATTGGTTGGGCCTTTCCACAGCTGCATCTCTGATGATGACAGCAGAAAGCAGAGAAGTCACCTGAAGAGACCCTCACTGCAACCAAACCCAGAAATTTTGCTTTGTTCTGTACCCTAAGTCACAGCTTTTTTCTTTCTTTTATATTTTTTTTTTCCAGCAGCAAAGCCAAGGCTGAATGCCGCAATCACCACACACAAATGAAGAGCAGAGGGGTTGGTTGGAGCCGTGGCCATTACCAGCGTGGGATGGCATTGATGGATGTGGATGGAACTGATGGAAATCAGTGGAGAGAAATGCGTATGACCAATGGCTGTCAGACCCACAGCTCCCTGTGGCAGTGCCCCTTTCTCTTCCCTGGCTTTGTAAGAAATGGGGGAATGCCAGTCCATAATTTTAGCTGGGCTGAATTTGTGCCTCCCCAGTTAAACAGGCAGTAGCTTCACCTCAGTGTTGGGCCATCCCAGCGGCAGCTGGCAGGCAGGAGGAGTGGAAATGTTCCCATGCGGGTGCTTTGGCCATCCCTGGCTCAGGAGATGATGCCAGCACCGCTGGCACAGAGGGCACCTGATCCCCCTGTGCCTTTCCTTTCCCTGCAGTCCCCTTGTGCTCAGCTCCCTCTCCCTGGCAGCTGGAGCAAAGGGAGGCAACTGAGTCCCCTTCCCACCTGTGCTTTAGCAGCCAAATTCATCCCTGTGACAGGTGGAGGGTTTGTGGAGGGACAGGATGGGATCACAGCATTAAGAAACAGTGTCAGAACTCGGGAAGTACAGTGGCTGCTTTAATTGAGGTGATGTAAATAACTTCCATTTGTCCTGGAGGGCCTGATTTTGGATGACCCTTCCAACCATTTTTTCATTTCCAGCACTATTACAGCTTTGCCTTCTAAGAAACCCTCATGGAGAATATTTTCCAGTCCATTCTCTCATGTGTGCTGCTCCTTACTAGGCAGAGCAACTAAATAAAACACTTTATGGCATGAAAAAACTCGAATGTGGGTCACAGCATAATGTCTAGCATCAGCACATGTAGTATCTCTTGAATCAGTGGTTGGGTTTATTGGGTTTACAAGCAGTGAGTTCTCCCTTGTGCAGGGCTGGCAGTGCTGGAGCCATCCCGCTTCCTTCAGCTGCTGCAGCTCGAGGGAAGGGTGTGCTCCAGCTCCAGCAATTTACTTTTCCTGCAAATACCAAATTACACAAATAGGATGGAGCCATATGAAGGAGAATTTGCAAATTGCATGGCATTCCCCAAAGATGTAATCTTGCAGTAGGCAGAGAGTAAACGCTGGCGCCTGGCAGATTGCCCAGGGGGCAGCAAACCCTGTCATACTGAAATAGATGAGATGACACTTAGTGTGACATTTAAATCCAAAGTTGCAGGGAGACAGCAAATGATTAAGCTTTTGAAAGCATCATCTATATTTATTGCTTTGGTTTGTGGTGTTTATTTGTAGATAATCTCATCTGCTTGTGTTTTTTGATGTAATTTCTAGGGCAAAAGCTCTTTGCCTAAAACGCCGCATGTAGGAGGAAGCTGCATGGAGAAGTTGCACCCAGGAGTAGTGAGTTGAGTAAGTCAGTTTTTTACTTCAGGCAAGTCACAAAGCAGTTTTTTAAGAAAAAAAAAAATTTAAAAATTCATCTTCTCTGAAGTCTGTAAACCTAAAGTACATTGGGGCAGGTGTTTGCCACAGTGCATACACCAGAAGGAGGGTTGTACTGCAGAAGTAATACTGAAGGAAGCACCAGAGAATCAAAGTATTGGTTTTCTACTGCTAATCTAAATTCCACTTAGAAACAAAATGTTCAGACAGGGGTATCTTGGAGGCCTCTGGGTTTTTTTCCTAGTGAAAGTAGTTGGCACCTTGCTGACAAAGTGCAAATAAAGCAAAAATAAGTCCTGCCACTAAAGCAATGGATGCTGTGGCACAGAGGTGGAAGGAAAGTCACTTACCCGAGCAGTGCCTTCCAGAACCCTCCATCTCCTGCAGATCCCTGGCTCCAGCATTTGCCAGGGCTGAGGCTGCAGCCAGACCAAATTCCATGGAAGGCATTTGCACCCAACCAGCCTTTCCAGGCCAACCTGTACAGGCACAGGAGGTGTTTGGTGCTCTCAGACAAGTGCTGGGTGCCTGCCTGGCTTTGCAATTACCATCCCAGGCAACTGCCTGAATCGCTGCTCGTGAACCTACAGCAATTCCACTGACTTGATATTTTTTTATTTTGCAGTTGTTATTTTTGGCTATAACCATGATGTTTTTGAGTGCGTGCCTGCTCCTGTGAGGTGTGTGCACGGATTGCTGTCTGGAGGATGGGTGCTGTGGTCTCCCTGCTGGAAATCCACCACCAGTCCTAGCAAAATGGCAAGTGGACAGTCACTTTCTTCACCCCTTTGCCACCTGCCCAATGAGTTACAGCAATAAATCCATGCCGTGTTAACCTCTCAATGTCTCTGCTTGGTCCTGCACTTTGTGTAGCATCATGTAGGGGCAAGAACCTCTCTCCTGGGATGTTGTGCTCCTGTGGCACCCTCCCCTGCAGCCTGTGGGTGGTGGCTGTTCCCGTGCGACACAGCAGGAAGCCGTGGCAGAGCAGGGATCCCCCTGACGTGGCACTGGGGGTGGCTGACGGTGCCCCTCCGCTGCTGCTGCTTCCTGTGAGCACAGGAGAGGCGGCAGTGCCACGGCCGGGGCAGTCGGGGCCGTTCACTCTGCCAAGGTGCCCATCAGCAGCAGCAGATCATGAAAGTGTTTAAAGTTTCTCCTACACTTAGTTCACATAAGCACATTTTTTGTTTTCTAGTCCACATGAAAACCATGGGGCTGGCAGAGTCTCTTTTCCATGCTGTTGGATGTCAAGGAGCCTATGGATTATTCAAATTATTCAGCGGATTATTTTTTTTAATTGATTTGATATAGGAGAGGTTGGTGTCCCACTACACTTTCTGTGTTTTCCCCATGTTCTGGCAAAACCTTTAATGCCAAAGCACGTGTGAGGATAAACTTGGGAAAGCCTTATTAGGTGAAAATGTACCCAAAGTACCTCACAGAGGAACTGCGAGCCATGGCCTTAACTTGGGAAAAAAGCAGCACAGAATTTACAAAGGCTGGGGAGTTACTTCTGGTGACAATGCAGAGCTGGGGTGCACGTCATGCTAAAGCAAACAGGTTGTACAGGAAAATTTGAAAAGGCAAAGTATTTTTTTTTTCTGTTGATTGTATCTTTAAGAAAATTTCCCTTCAGGAATTAGTAAGAGTCACTGAAGCTTATTTAAAACTGCAAAAAATGCAGGTTAGTAGCATTTTCCTTTTCCTACTCTCCACCCTGCCCCCCAAGTTGCGCGTTCATTGCTTTTTTGGGGAATTGGTCAAGGCGTAATTGCTAGGAAGTCTCATTTTCCTATCTTTGAGTGGTTTCCCAGTGACTGGGATCACCCTGACAGTGGTGGCTTGCAGCTTCAGAAAATTTAGGTGGAAATAATCCTTAGTTGTAGATCTTGGTTTCTGAGACTATTATTTAAGGCACCTACTGCCACTCACCCCAGCCCAGGCTGATGAGCCTTTGCCATGGACATGGGGACGTAGGGCTCTGTCCTTTCCCGTGCAGCTATCCAGACCCTTCAGCAGGTGGTGTTGGGCTGTGTGACGCAGTGTGAGGGGCTCAGCTGCACCAGCTCCAGGGAGAAAGGCTCTGGTCCATCGTGCTCAGCCAGCCCCAGGCCTTGGCCACACAAGCCAGGTCTGCCTGCACCCCACCCCGTCACCTCCTCCTTATTCCTGTAAAATAAAGGGATTCCTGCACCCTGGCAGAGGAGAAAAACAACATGCAACTCATTTAAGCGTTTGCCGAAGAGAAATGTCCTGATGTTACAGAAGTTAACTATTTTTCAGGGTGTTTTAAAGATTTTTTCCTCTGAAATAAAGCTTTGGTCATACACTGTTTGCTGAGGAGATTCAGTCCATCACCACTCCAAGGATTTAAAGAATTGCAAGTCCAGCTTCTGCTTGTGGACTCCTAGCAAGAGTTCAAGGGAGCAGAGGTACCCCCTGACTTGGTTACAAAGAAGCAGGGACTCAGAAATCCCTTCCCTCAGGGCTTGCATGGCTTCAGAAGCAGCAAGGCATGGCCTGAGGAACTCTTGATGATCAGGCCCTTTGCATTTTGCAGCAGGCCACCCCCAAGGCTTTCCAGTCACTCCCACTGAGCAGCAGGGTACCTGGGGCTGCCAAGCTGCAGGGACCCTGGGTGTTGTCTCACCAAGGAAAAGAGCTTCAGGGAGAACTCAGAGAGGGCAGACGAAGGTCAGCATCCACACAAATTAATTCTCTGAGGCACTTATGTTCCATTTTCCTGTTCACAGACACTGCCATGAAGAATCAGAACATGACATAGTGCACCGAGCAGAGAATTCACTTTTTCATCTGGCTAGAGATGGGCCTTTGCTTTACTCTGAAGCAAAGCTGACTTGGGGAAGAATCTGTCTTTGAACAGCCAGAGTTAAGTCACCTTGTAGAAAAAGTAGTATAAGTTCTCTTTGAAGCTTGCGAATTTTGGGTGGAGTAGGTGGGTAACAATGAACATACCTTGATCCAAAGAGACACCCATCAGTGCTGACCTTGCCAGAGATGGAGAGCAAGCCCCATTCCACTGACAGAGCTGTTTCAGAGAATCTGCAACTGGATCTCCCCAACAGGACATGCATGAAGAACATCACAACTTTATTTTCACTTTTAAAGTGTAAAATACATCTAAATTTAACTGTGTGGTATCCTTTCATATTTTTTCTATTCATAGTGATTCCTAAACCCAGGCACAGAAATATGTAGAAAGGTAAAAAGTTTAAAAGTCTCACAGTTTAAAACTCTGGCTAAGATTGTAACAACAGAATATGATTCAAAGGAACAACATTTTCAGACACCTTCACCTGAGCTCCATCGAGTCAGGCAGTGTATAATGGATCGAGTTGGGCTGTCTATAATACATAATTACTTGGCATTCTAATGAACATAGGAGCCTAGGGAGCTGACACTGCATTTCATGATCTCAGAGCACTGGTCAATGTTCTTCTTTATCCTGTAGAACGTTTCAACGTACTCAGAACGGCCCAGAAGTTCAACAAAATCTTCATCATGAGTAATCACCAGAAGCTGAAAGTTGCGTTGGTGTAAGCGGCTCTTTATTATCCTACAAAGAGAGATTACTTAGTGTGCATTTATCTAAATCTCATGCATTAGAGAACTTGCAAACACATAGCACAAAAATACTTCACTAGTGATAATGAATGACATGAACCATTGAGTAATCTAATGCTGATTAGCCACCCTTTTTACCCACACTAAAAAAACCCTCAAATTATATAAGAAATATTTTTTTCTCTTCCAGATAGAGAGGGAATCTAAAACTACTGCTTTGCATGTGTATTTCCAGAGGCCAACAAAGATGTGCCAGCTTACAATATAATTCACTACTGCCAGCTGGGTATTGAAAAATCCCCACTGTTAAGCACCACAAGGAGAGCTCACTTACTCCACCAGGGCATGTGCCAGGGACTCGATGTTTTCTCGGTCGAGGTTGGTCGTAGGCTCATCCAGGGCCAGAATGCCACAGTTGAGACAGAATGTTTCTGCTAGGGCAAGACGGATGATGAGAGAGGCAAGCACCTGAGGGAAAGGAAAAAACAACATGGAAATATCAAGCTTCAAAGTGTTCAAAGGGGATCTACATTTAAAAAGCTGGTTTTAATGCCATTACAAACCATGACTGAAGTTTACAGAACAGCGTGCTGACAGTTCACAAAATGACAATAACTATTTAGTTACTGAAAAACTACATTGAAACTTCAAGTTCGAATTCAAAGATTGACTCTACAAAGAAATACTCAAAACTGAGGAGACATTGGAAGCAAGGACTCTAGTCTGAGGTAAAGAAGCTACAACACTGCCATTAGCATTACCCCTACACTCTGCTCAAGCCCACCCCACTGCAGCAGGGAGGGTGAAAACTTGTCTGCATACCACCAAGTTTGAGTTACTGAACTCCTGACTACTTATTGAAATGGAAGACAGTAGGATTTATCGCTTTCTATGTTAGTTTTTCATCAACATGCGTAATCAGAGGATCTTTTGAACTATTCAAAATTACAGAACACTTGATGGAAACTGTACTGCCAAAAATATTTTCCAATTATCACGACTGCTGGCATCACATTTCATGATCAAAGAAGAATTCTCAGAATATCAGCTAAGAAACTTGAACAAGTTTCACTCTCGCTTACATAGGACTCCAACGCAACATCCTAAACTACTCTAGGAGAGGATACGTTTAATTAAACAGACGGGTGGAAACAACCCTCAGCATGTGTGGGTGTGGCTACCTGTGATGAGCCTCTGACCACAGGTATTGTCACAACTGATGTGACACCAGGCCACTTGGCCACTGTGTCTTATTGAAGCTGAAGGGGCAGCTCACAGAGCTGCGAGCTGCCAGCACAGGAGGAAATGCAATGCCTTGGAAGTATGGCTTGGTGTGGTATTGGTGACATGAACTGAAAGGTTAGAGTCAGCAGCAGGTCAAAGCAGCATAACTTGGAGGAAGAGAGGTCCTATCATCTTAGAAGTAGATGCAGTTGCAAAAAGAAGACCAAGAGCTCCGAAAGAAAAAGAAACATGGGAAGCAAATCAATAGACCTGAAGCTGTGGCAACCTCAGTGGTAACTGGCAAGAGACAGACCGGGAGGGCTTGAGGAGAGGGAAGTCAAACCCTTCACTCCTGCAGGGAATCAGTCAAGTGCCCATCTGAAACAATGGATTTTGGCAGCCCAAAGCAGAGCTCCGATGTTCAGTCATATACTATACAACACCCAGATACAGTGAAGGAAAGCTGTACACAGTAATAAATTAGAGTTGGAGCTGACACTTCTTTGGTCACTTGACTCCTCTGCATTCACCTGAGTCAGTTTTCAGAATCCCTGTTATTGTGCATGGAAGACAAAGAGCCATTACCTTTTGCCCAGCACTACATCTTCCTCGCATATCCAGGGCTGTATCTCCCTTCACCATTACTACCCTGTAATTGTAATTTCTTCTTTTGTCAGTGGCTGAGACATTTTCATCTGCATCAGATCGGATTTCTATATATTCAATATCTGAAAATGGGAAGGAGATAGTTTTTACATTATCAAAAAGCTTTCAAAATGTCATAGGATTAATGGGAGATGAGAGATATCATATGTAGCAACAACAAAAATTTGGTTCAGAACTCCCACTAGATCCAACTTGGAAATTAATTTTTCCAAAAGAAAGGAATGAACTCATGAACTTCCCCTGTCTCAAAGAAATCTAACATTTGGAAAACACAAAAGTAAAAATTAACTCAATTTATCCTGCAAGTTACTATATAACGTGTAATAAATAGATTATAGTGGCAAAGAAAAGATACAGCCTTTAGAATGGAACCAGCTATTTTCCATCTTGTGAACAAACACTGTTCCATATGCAGTGCTCAATATCAAAAGGATACACATGAGCAAAACTAAAATTATTACATACCTTGTCCTCTGTAAATGCTTCGCCACAGGTCCCGAATTATTTTGTTGATTTCTTCCATCTTCATGCTATGAAATGTCATTATTGCTCTGAAGAACAACAGCAAAAAATGCAAGTTGTTAGAGATGCAGCCATAGACTGCTATGGACTCCTAGGGGCTTTAAGGCAGGCAGCAGCTCCCTTTCCATTCCCTAAATACCTTTACTAAAAACATAGAAAATAGCAGTTTATTTTGAATGCAGAAGTATCTAAAGAGTAACTACCTGCCATTGTGTAAAAAACTCTACTCCCACAAATAACTCAGTCTCAAGAAGCAGGAAAGTAATAAAGACAAATGTATTTGCAGTCACTCAATGAAGAGTGACTTTACCTGACTTCTAAAAAGATTTGTAATTTATGTGCAAGGTGTATGCTCAGGCTGACACAAAGAAGATGATTAAGCCTTCCAGAACAAGAGTGTTACTCTTTGGCACAGTACCAGAACAGGGCAAACAACAGCAGGAAAGGAGAACCTGAAGCCTCCTCAGAGCAAAGAATTTATTTTGAGAATATAATTTATAATTACCCAAACAGGCATTATGACAAGAACTACCCTTCCCTTCAGCAGCAAGAGTAACACAGCATATAATTAATATTTTTTAAGTTAATTTCCCTGGTTAACATAGCAGCATGACTTCAGGTCATTAACAGATGAAATCTTATAAAGCAAGCACTCAGGAAGGACAGGTCACTGCATTTTGAACTTGCTTTTAAAGAAAAGCTACTCTAATGAAAAAAATGCTCACTCACTTTATGTCAATGTCTTCTTTCAAAAACAGTGGTGGATATAAAATATCCTTCTGAAATGTACTTTTACATATACCTTTTCTACCTTTGCTCTTCCACCTATTCTGGGGAATACTGAGGTATCAACTCTAATAGGTTTTGTTAAGTAAAAATGAAGTATTTTCAACTATTTACTTAACCCCAAGAATGCATTCCTCATCAATATTTATCATAAATCTCTAAATAAAGTCAATACAGGTCATCTGATAGCATGGAACACCCAAGATGTTGGTTTTCCCAGCCACAGATACAGCTTTGGCCATTAGTTAGCATTCTGTCTCACCGATTTTTCAGACGATTACCGATAAGTGATGTTATCTATTTTTCTTGAAATTACAAGACTGTTTTCCTGTTTAGCCTTAAATAGAAACAATAGGTGATTTGATACCATACCAAAAAATTCTAAAAAGGAAATTCTTGGAGTGCATTTCCATTACAGCCGAAAGGGAAGAATTATACGTGCTTTGAACAACTTAGATCTCCGCATGATAAATTTTGGATTAGCTTACATTCTAACATTAATGTTTAATTTTATTTAATATTATTATTGAAACAGCTTAGAACACGATTCCTCCAGACTGTCTTTTCAACTTGGAAAGTTCTCATTTATTTTGCTTCTCTTCTTGACCATTATGCTGTATTCTCAACCACATAATTACTCTTCTGTGCTCCTTTTTCCAGCACTACTAAACCCTTTTAAATAGAAGGCCAAAATTCCATACTTTATTCAAGACATGGGTGTATTGAGAATTCCTACAGCGGCCAAAAGTTTCTTTCTTTCTTTTAATTTATCTTTTGGCCACTGAGCACCAGTTTTCTATTTCCTGAATTGAATCCACTGATTCCAAAATTGTTCTCCACTTCCCATCAAGTTGTTCACTGCTATTCCATCACTACAACCAAACAAACAGGACTCTCAGGGAGCCACATATTTTATTTTGTATATGGTTATAAATTCTGAGATGCTCTTTTTGGCCAGTCAGTCCAAGACTAGCAAAGAAGCTTCCAGAGGAAACAGAAACAAGCACAAATTTGCTACACTTTTCATCAAATGCCAGACATGTTTCTTATGATCTTGCCTTCTTTAATATAAGCACAAAACCACCAACACTAGAAAAGGGAAAAAACACGTCTATATTGTAATATTCTTTAAAACACAATTATTTTCCTGAGAAGATATAATGGGAAATAAGAAATATACCTGGCATATCTTACTCATGTTAAGATAGGACCAGAAGATGCTAAAATATACTGCTATAGAAATGAAAGTAGAAAGGCCCAGGTTAAAAATGAAGGATTTAAACATCGATTTCACCTTTCCTTAACTCTCTCCAATCATTGCAAATATAATCCTAACATGTACAACCATAACTCCAAATAAATCCTACAGAGAATTGGGAATAAAATCATTATCATAAGACTTATCTATGACTGTATTAAATTCCAATTATTACCATCAATACACTTAATATATGCACATTATAGACATTAACTTACAGATTTATTACATCATACCAATCCAGTTTCCAGTATAGTTTCACTAATTTGCTTACGAAGTTGTACCTTGTTATGTTTTCTTAATATTTACATGCCAGAATTTTTAAAAAGGAATTATTATATATCTCAAGGAATCATATCAATTTACTATTTCTAAGTAAAGGAAGCCTGAAATTGAAAGTTGCTTTTGCATCAAGGTTATCAATACTAATAGAGATGAAAACATTTAAGAGTCACCCTCATTTGACAATACTTACTTATCAAGAGCCTTGTAATAAAGGTCCAGATCTTTGTTCACCAGCTCTGTTGTTCTCATGACAATCATCATGTCCCTGTATTTTTCATCTGCATCTTTGAACTGTGGCTCTCTGAGCTCCTTTCTAAAGCGAACAATCTCCTCCTCAAAGCCACGCTGGCGGCCAAGTGCAACGTGATGGTTCCTTTTCAGAGATTCTATTTTCTCCTCTAAATGCTTTTGTTCACTGTGAAACCATAATTGGTACATAAGTATTTTGTATTTAGTCTTTCAACTTTTTAATCAGAGTTCTAATTTAATGTTAGCCAGTAGCTCATTATATCCTATCTATAAAGTCTGTAACAGTTAAAATTACAGTACTAAAGCCACTGAAATGAAGACATTACTGAAATAAAAACAGTTTTAAGTTTGTTAAGAACATATTCAAATCACTAATCTGAGTGCAAGAATCAAGTTGACAAGTTCAAATGCTAAAGTGCTATATGTAGAAACATACAAAATAATTAATTTCATAAATGGAATTAAACTGGGATACCAAGCAAAATAAGATTAATTACTTAGTACACTCTAGCAAACTAAATAAATATTTCACATGCAAGAACCAGCATAGGGATATAATTACTTTTCAAAAGTGTTTATTACCTAAGCAATTATACTGAAATAAACATAAAATTTGCTGATGGGACCTAAGTGAGCAGACTGAAAATGAAAACTAAATACTCTTACGTAGAAGCATGAATTATTTAAATGTGGATTTATCAGCGAACAGGTATGAGCACATATGTAGATATCTCTATTTCTAGCCAGAAGCACTGTATAATTTCACTGAGTCATTTACTTTGGTGTCATGGGGATATGAGACAATCACAGGTGTGAAGAAGGAAGTGGTTTGCATAAATGGGGGGAAAAGTGCACCAGGACACACTCAAACCCAGTGAAGACAACATTCAGATATTCAGTGAATTCTTGTGCAAAGCACACCATTCTGTTTTGAAGGTGCTTACTTTTTCATCTGGGGGACTTTCATTTCTCCCATCTCCTTCATAAGTTGTTTAATATTGTCTTCAACTTCTTTCAGCTCTTCATTCCGCTTCCTCAAAGTGAGATTATCCTCCAGCCACCTTTCCTGTATCTAGCTCCACAGAAAGCAAGAAATTGTATGCTTCAGTACATTGGTTCTCAATTACAATGTATGAATTCTGCACAACTCTAAAACTTGTTACAAGCGTAAAATAATTGACAACAAGGAAAATTATTACAGTGAGAACTTATCTTGTCCTAGAAATGGAATATATTGGAAATCAGAAGTATTGTTTCATCTTTCAAACTGGAATAACACTTAGCAGTGTTCACTGTCATAAGTGAACACAATAGTGATTCCTCATGAGAATATTAATCTGTGTTTCAACCAGGACAAGTAGTTTAGGGTGAGATTTAATGAAGTCCCCTATCTCAATTCTACAAGTCAGGCAGTAAATGAAGGAGTAGAATGGGGAAAGATGTATTTCCTATAAGGAATGTAAACAGTGTTTGAAACAAGTATTTAGACACAAGAATTTAAAGTACATGACAAATCTGGAGTAGCAAGCAACTTTTGGTACCTACAGTTTGTACTTTACTTAAAAAGGCAGGTATCCTATATATCCTATACCATATAAAGATACTCCTGAAAATGCTGACTAGCATTTTCCCAACAGACCTAACTCTTAGAAATACCATAAGATGATAGTTAGAGATAAATGTTTTTCGAATTTACACATACAAATCTCAAGACTATTTTCAGCTTAATGCATTAATAGCAGCTATCTTGACTAACATCTGATCAAATAAATCAAGAGGAAACTAATTTTACACCACTATAGACCTAGGCAGATTTAAACCAAAACTAGGAATTATTTCAACTATGTCAAGTATACTTTAAACAATTACATCCACCTTTTGAGTGTCAATATCTTGTCGGGTCATTTCCATTTCTTTACTTATCTTTTCCTTCTGTTTCTCACAGGCAGCCAAATGAGAATTTACTTCATCAAGTTCGGACTCCTTTTGCTAAAGAAATATGAAGAAAATGGTATAGGGTTTAAACACAGAAGTACTTTTGATGCTAACTTTATATTGACTGGTTTTTAGATTACCTTTTTATAGTCTTCTTTTCCTTGTTGAATATAGTTTTCAATTTCTTTCACGTACTTGTTTATATCTTTAACTTTCTCATTTATGATGTTCATCTGCAGGGAAACGATTTCAAATTAAATGTGGTCTTATGTCCAAGAACAGATATGCTCTGTGTCAAAGGTGAGATACTTGGTAACACTACTGCCAAACTACAATTCCTTATCAGAACTCTCTTTAGTAAAAACTTCAGCTTTTAAAATCTAGAGGCTTCTTGTAAGCATGAAAATGTTTCCCAAAACTAATGAGGGCCACTTCACCTGGGAAAAACAAGTGTGTCTCTTGGCAAGGATGTGTGATGGTCGTTCCTGCTGTTCCTCTAGGGTCTGTTAGGAAGGGCTTTTGAATGCCACAGGTCACTAAATATTGACACACATTCCAAGAAGCCTTTTGTCAAGACTGCCAAAGGTTAATTACAATTGAGTTCATGTCCTGAGTGTGTTCCTTTTCTTCCCTAAATGCTCTATCAATCTAAAGCATCTGCTGAAGTCACTGATGTTTTCTAAAAGCAAACTCAGTGCCACAGCTTCCATCCATGCCTAAAAAATAATATCTAATCCTATCTCACAGCTATGACAGGAGCAAACAAACCTTCTCTTGTGTTTCTTTATTACTTGCAGTCCTGTTATTCACTAGATCCTCCTTCTCCTGCTGCAGTTTGTCTAATCTTGCATCCAATGGAAGTATCTGTTCTTTTGCTTCCTGAAAAGTAGTCAGAAAGAGTAATTTTTATTTTTGCACTTTGTTAAAGATCAGTAATTTTTCAACAGGTAAAAAAAGTAATGTGATTATTTCTTTCTTTTTTGGGTGTATTAAAAAGAGGAAATGTGAAAATATGCATTAAACACATTCTGGAAATTCACAGCATCCCATTTGCTAGGACTAGAGACCATATTAAGTACGGCAAGATTACCATTTTTTATTTCAAGGCCAGCAAAGCAAAGGAGACAATTAAGAGTACTTCTCACCTTGATCTCTCTGCATAAGGACTGAACCTCGGTGGTTAATTCCACGGTCTGCTCCTCCAGCTGCTGCCGCCGCTGCATGCTGCTGACAATCTGCAGCTTCTCTGCTTTGAGCTCATTTACCACACTCTTCAGCTGCTGAATCTGGCTTTGCTGGTCCTGCTTCAGTTTTTGCTTTAACTCAATTTTACCAGTAACTGCAGATGAAAACAAACAGAATCAATGTGTTATTAAAACCATTATAGTCATCCTGATAAAAATTCATCTCCAAATTAAGGCAGCATGACTCCAAAAACCTGTAACACCAAACTAGGAGAATACAGTTATTTCAGAATGTAAAATAAGAAGACTAAAGTTTAATGGCAAGAATTTTGCTTTCGATATAAAAATGAAATAACAGGTTTGTAAGACCTACCTGTATCCCACAAGTGTTTTTTCTCTTGTTTTTCTTGGCTTACTTGAAGAACAGTTCTACTTAAATCGACCCCTAGCAGCTTAGCCTCCTGCTGAGCAAGTTTTCGTTCAACATCCCTAATATCAGTCTGTAAGTATAAGGAAAATAATCATTACTACTGTATTACTGTTTAACAATGTATTCCTTCATCTTTGGCACATAAGAACAAACTCAGGCTTGAGTCACACATGACTTGAGACCTTCAAATTTACCTTCTCTTCTGGAGCAATGTCACATCATTAGCAGTAGGGTTATGTCAGCCACAGGCTGCCAGGAACTGGAATTCCTGATTGTGAATGGAATCAGCCAGTAAGGATGCACAGGCCTTTGACATGCCCAGCTCACCTCAGGGCAGTTCCATGTGCAACCTGTCCCTGTGACACTGGAATTGTTGGAGCCGTGGGAGCTGCTGACATCTCCACCTTGTGACATGCTCTCAGTCCTCTGCCTGGCCCCAGGTTCTCTAATTACTCTTCTGAAAATCTTTGTGTTGGTAATAAATGCATGAAGACTGTTCAAAACAGTGTCCTATGCCAGAATAATAAAAAGTGTAGGATTTCTCCTTATCACATATTCAGATGGCATGGAACCAGGAAACACATGTGAGATGCTGGGAATACAGTGAGCTATAATGACTAAAAGGACTGAAAAACACTTCGGTGAACTTGTGGTTGTGCTCAGTTCTGGATTACACTTCTTTTTTCAGTTAATACAGCACAGAATTGAATCATAACTCAAGGGATTCTGTGGTCCTCAAAAGAAAAATAATTTTGTAAATTGAAGTTTTATTAGTACAAGATCACCTATATTATATTGTCTTTGGAAGTATTTTAAAATAAGGACTTCAAAGTTTTGTCGTATTACTGAATAAGTGCATATTTAAATGTAAGTGAGTATCATTTTATATACTAAACAAAAGTCACCAAAGCATACCTGGTACCTTTCCATCAGAGTTATATCCTGTAAACATGCTTTGGCACCTTCCTCCTCAGACAAAGCTGTCTGTAGGAGTGATTCCTGTTCTTCTATCTCACCCTTCAGGCCTGTTAAATCTCTGTTTGCATTCTGGATCTTGTTCCTCAGGTCTGGAATTTCCTTATCTTGGAGTTCAACTACACTTTGCCTTAAATAAAATATAAATCCGTAAAATTTCCTTGGTCAAAAATAGCAGCATAAATTGAAGACATTCAAGATCATAAAATCCGTGATATGATTTAATAGTGGAAGACTAAATTTTGCTAAAATAGTACCCCTTTAACCTTGCCCACATTTAACTAAGCTTATGTTACATATCCAACTAAGGTAATACATCCCTCATTTTAGGTGAGATGAGACAAACAAGCAAACAAAATCTCTTTCGGTTTTTAATTTCATTATAGCAAGTGCTCAGAAGGTATAAAGCACTGTACAAGAGTGCCCTCTTGTGAAGGAAAGCTCTACCCTCATATATTCTCAAATTCTCTCAAAATACTTATCCCAACAACAACATTTTTTAATGAATTAACCAGCCCTAAAGTAAAGCCTCCTTGATGTCTGTGTAGTTTTTAATAATCAAACCCCAAGCATTGGAAAGAAAACAGCTTCCAACAGTATGGTTTGCTTAGTACTTTACCGCAGTGGTTTAAGACTCATCATTTCATCACGTTTTTTCTCTTTTCTTTTCAGCTCAGACTCTGTTGACTTCAATTTGTCTGGGGCAAGGCGCAGCTTAGACTGCAGATCACTGATGACATCTTGCAGTTCAGCCTCTGTCTGAAAAGCTCTTTGGCAAACTGGACAACAAGACTGGTTCTCCTCTGTCAGTTGTGTAATGAACTGTGAATAAACTGCAGTGGCTCCAGCAAGCACAGCTGGGTGAAAAACAAACAGAAGACTTACATTGAATAAACAGCACATAATCAGCTAAATTAGTGTTTCGGGGAAAAAAGTAAAGCTATACATGAATTTACCTCGCTGTTTGGAACTCTTTTCAATTTCATCTTGAAGTTTGTTCAGGTCACTGTCAAAATCTTGACTTCCACAAACATCAAAAAGTCTTGCTTCATGATCGGACAACTGGGCTTCTTTTTTTTTTAGCTCATTACTGGTGCAAGTTTTGTTAGATTCTACCAATGCCAGTCGCTTGCTGAAATATCAATGCAGAAACTCTTTTATTACCCAAAACCAAAGATTTAAACTGTTTAAGCAAAACCGAAAACCATGGGAAGGTAATCTGAAATTGGTATTACAGAACTATTCACCAGTTCTTCTTTATTGATTTTTCAGGCAATCTATAGCATCAACTTTTTATTCATCCAAGTGCAGCATAACTGTTCAATTTTAAATCCCTTTCGTTTTCTAGATGATTACTGATGAGAAACTTGCTACTCTTTATAATTAACTGCTTTATATAATCAAATTAAATGAGGAACAGGTAATTACACATGAACTTGTGATATAGTCACTAGTCACTCTGTGACTTACAAGAAAATCAGAAGACCAACAATTTCCAGCCCCAAGCACATTCATTCAGCTAGAATTAGTACAAACAACTAAGGATGCTCCAGATTTTGCTATCTGCTTTTAGTGCTGCCTTTGACACACTACAAATGTTGTGATTTTATTAACTAGCACAAACTGTATCAGTTCCAAATCACAGGAACTCTGCAGCATGTTTTCTCTGATTTTGCAGACAACTAAATGAACAATAACAAATTAAAGTAAAAGGTATACTAAGCATATTAAATTTTCCAACATTTAAATTAATAATTACATAAATATTTGTGGCGAAAGAATCAATTAAATTAATACCTACTTAAGATTAGCAAGAGTATCCCTCGTCTGATTGATCTTTTTATTTCTACCATGAAGCCAGTCTTCGAGTTGTTTTTTATTGGGGAAGTATCCCAACAGTGATGTTAGTTCCTCAGAATGTCTTGATTTCACTCTTCTAATCTGGTCCTCTTTCTCTGCCTGGAGAAGTGAAGCATTTTAAATGAAATTTTCCTGTTTTCAGGTTTATAATAGTCAATGCATTCATTAAGCTAATGGCTTCTATGAAATCAGAAGAAGCTCTACATCTGATTGTTGATAAACACCTGAAAAATACATAAATGTTGGATCAATTTCATGTCCCTCTCTTATGAGATATTGATAAAAACATTACTTTGTCTTTCTTCAGCATTTCCATTTGGGTGATTGTTGTGGTGTGTAGGTTCAACTGCTCCATCTCTTGATCCAACTTCCTAAGAGCTTTGTCCAGGTTTATCTTCTCATTTTGCAGAGTCTGCACTTCCTGTTCGAGTGTTTCTACATTGCTGTTCCTCTCAGCCTTCTCCAGCTCATGTTCCTACACGAAAAAGAAAAAAAGCACTGAAGACACAAAAAATTACAAAAATCAATGAAGTTCTAACCAAAGGAAACAGAAGAAAGCTCATCAGCTGCCTGGCCACAGGATCAGTAACTGTTACAGGAATGACACAAGATTTGTACAGAATACATGCAAAAGGACAAAGGCTGTGATGCTGGTGTGGGGCAAGGAAAGCCCCAAGCATATAATGGATGCAGTCCTGGAACACAGTACTGCCCCAACTTGCTCATGCTTTTACCAGAAGCTCACTCATATTTAGCTTGATTTTCTGTATACTAGCATCTACTGTATATTATATTTGGAATTACCCTAGTGAGGAGGCTTGAAAAGAACAGTCAAGCACTGAATGCATATATTGCTAACAAACATAAAATATCTGGCTACAAAGGCATAACCAGCTGTTCAGCTGGAACATAAAATGCTTGTAACTTCATCAGATAAAACACTTATCACTAACTAGTCCATCTCACAGACAAGTTATCTCAAAAAATGTAGGTACTATGGAACTTCTAATTCCAAGTTTCTGGCCCAATAATTTAAGAGTAACCAATCTCCTATTACCCTGTTGACAACCCACCAAGCAGAAGCAGCACATTCTATGCGTGCATGGTACAAAACCCAAGCAGTGAACAGACCCTGCCTCAAAGGATGCACTATCTAAACAGGCAAAGCACACCAGGTATTAAAAGTGCAAAACCACAGCTGGGAAGAGTAAACATCAAGGAGGGTTATGTTTTTTGGTATATTTTTTTAATGATAAAGACAGAAGTTTTTACTTCAAACGTCTATAACTTTTTCAATTACACACTAACTTACCGTCTTGCCAATCTCCTCATTCAACTCACTAACTCGGTCTGAAAACCCCTCCAACTGCTGCAATTCACATTTTACATTCTTCAGCTCTTCTTGTTTCTTATTATGAATGTCTGATTTCAGGTCAATGGTTCTTTCTAAACCAGTTTTCTTGTCTCTTATTTCATCTATCTGTTTTTGTTTCATTGCTTCTTTCTGTGCAAAGTCTCTCTGAAAGAAGATTAGCAATAATGTTTTAATTATTTTTTCACAGAAAAATGTTTAAAAATACTTTTTAACACTGGTGTGCAAATATCCACAGTAAAACATTGAAATACTGAGAAAACTACAACTTGTCCAAAATTTTCTGCTGAAGTGTTTTTAATAAGAAAAGACATATGCATCATACCAGTAGTGTGAGAGCAACTCTGATTTCTGTGAGAGCAACTCCATTTTGAACATGCCTTCAACACAAAGTTGTTTATTTTTAAACCAGTTGCCCACTGTAATTCTTCCTCAGGTTTTTGAGCTTATCAGTGATCCATCTGCATGAGGGCTGCTAGAAAAACCTATCTGATGAACTGCCTGTTCAATAGCCTTGATGACAACTACTAGTTCCCGAACGAATTTCCATGGAAAGAATCAGGTGACCCATAAGCAAGAATTCTAGAAAAAATATGGCTTCAGTTCTGCCCCCACCAACACTTCCTCCCACTACCATAAAGACCCATATGGACCAGTAACACACCAATGGCCAATACAGATTACACTACTTGAACAACAAAATTCTTACCATCATATGATTTGCAGCTTCTGTATCTCTGTCCTGTCTCTCCTTCACCAACCTGCGAAAACTGGCAACGTGCCTTTCAGTGAAAGGTGCTCGCTCAAACCCATCTATTTCCAGCTGTGCTGCCAGGGACTGAATTAGGGAATCCCTGGTCACGATGTGCTCTTGGTGACGATCTGCCTGCAGCTGAAGACGCCCTTCACAAAAAGAAAAAGTGACACCAGTGTTCAAAACCTGAGGCAGAAGACACATTTAGTATTCAAAGCCAGTTGCAACTATTAAAGCCTTTGAAAGCCTGAAGTATTATTGAGCAACACAAAAAGCTACAAAGTAAAAACAAGCTGTAGGTAGAGATTGTTATTTCAGGTAACTAAAGTTTATTAATTAAATATATTAATAATTCAAAAACAAGCCTCTTAAATCACTAAAAATATTATTCTAATTAAAAAAAATTAAGCTCAAACATATTTTAGGTAAGTGTATATTCTGTGACTTGACTACTAGAGCTTTGCTGAAATTCCCATAATCTATCAAAAGGCAAACACACAATTTATAGAAGAACATTACCCTAAAGCCCTCTGACTAGTCCCCAGGCCCCACGTGAGACATGGAGAATGCTGGGCATTCAGCTTTCATGTTTTGTCTCTGTTATAAGACAACATGTACAACAGGATGGAATTATAGCTCAGAAAAAATGCACATTAGAAACTCCAGGAGAAAAACACCAAAACTTCTCCAGCAGCAAGACTCTCACACCCCACTGTGCAGCTGAACGCAAACTAATACACATTTTAGCAGTTTTGTCCAGTTCAGATCACTTCAATTATCAGTAGTTCCACTCCAGACCTTAATTACACTATAAAACAAATACGAGATTATAAATTAAGTCTAAAATACCTCGTTCAATAAGCAGCTCTGATTTTTCACTGTTATATCTCTGGCACTCTTTAGTGGCTCTATCTAAGTCACGCTTACAGTCCAACAATCTCTTCTCCTTCTCCTTCACTGTTCTCTGGTGGTTCTGGTATCTATCCCTTAACTGTTCATCTGTTCCTTGAAAAACCTGTACACCAAATACAAATTTATAAGTCAATTATTGATGTTTCAAAAATTTACAGTTTTTACCATAACAGAATTAAAGAAGTAAGAGACTAACACCTCACATGTAGAATTTCTATATTAAGACATACAGTGGGAAAATTTGCTGCAAGCAAAAACAGAAAACTATTTTTCCTAGGCTGATAAAGTAAAATAATCTAAGTTCTCTGTCATAAAGGCAACCTTTTCCATCTTCTGTTGCAAATCTTGATTATCTTTTTCCATCTGCCGCTTCCTGCTCTCGAGGGCCTTCACGTCATTGTCCAACCTCATTACTTTTGTGAGATTCTGTTCAACTGCTGCCAGAGAGCTCTGCAAAAAAATGTGGTAAGTAAAATATCTCATCAATTTATGAATCCCATAATCAATTATTCTAAGTGCAAAACCTTCAGCTTCATTAAATATGTTTTAATAATTGGGAATAGTAAGTTTTAGCTTAGTTTTTGTTTTAGTTATAGCTTATAATAGTTTTAGATACCAGTTAAATTTGAGAGAGATTTTAAATTAGGTGCCAAAAACCCAACGCTGCCACAAGAATTCTATTCTTAAACCTTCAATGACTGTTTACAGATTAGAGCAGCATTTGCCAGGTGAGTTGAGGTATGTTTGATTCTGCTTCAGGGCAAAGGACTAAATATAAAAGCGTAAGATTTTAATCAAGAAATTCATCCAGCTTTCACTTTTTTATTGTTTTGTATTGAAGACTTAACATAATCCTCATGGAAATTACCTTTAGAGGCTCAAGCTGGCTCTCAATTGATTTTACATTCTCCTTAGAAGCAGTCAGTTGGGCCTCTCTATTGCTGAGATGATCCTGGATTTCCTGTGCTTTCTCTTTATTCTGCTTTAGGTATTTCAATTCTGTCTGACACTCTCTTACTTTCAAGGTTTGTTTCAGTCGTACCTGACGCAGAGCTTCAAGTGCTTTGATATACCTTTAAAAAAAGCAAGATTTCAGGTGCTTTCACAATGCAGCAGCACTGATGTGTGAAACAATGCCTTAGACATCTTCATTAACATTTATGTTACGAGAAGACATTTTCTTACTTAGTTTTTATTAAATTACAGTAACGGGAAAAACCTTGTTGCTGAGAAGATCTCATCAAATTTTTGTTTCAGGGCTTTCCCTTCACTTAATGGCCAGTTGGATTCTTCTTGGTGGCAGAAAATGACATTGTTAAGCACAGCTTTGGAAACACCAAGGGCGCTGATCATCTCCCGATCTATTTCGGCACACTTGGAACTCACACTGACCTTCTCGCCGTACCTACTGCGATAAAGCAAATCCCCAAAGACGTTACTGGTAAGTTCTTCAAAAAGTGAACTGCATTTTAACAGTATAACATAGCTGTAACATACCAACTCAAAAATTTAACAAGTAACAATTTTTAAGAACATTATTACCATAACAAAATGCTCAACAAATGCATTTAATACTGCCAATATTTGAAGTCAGACTGTTTCACATTTTAGAACTCTGAGGAACCACCAGAGGGGGCAGGAAGGCCCTTGAGTCAAGGGAATACACTTAAACAGTGGAGATGGGAGTTAAAACACAGGTCAAAAACTATCTGAAACTGAAAATGGTGCTGAAGGAAGTAAAGCCTATATACTCTGCCCAATGATACTTTCAAACTGTATCCTACAATCATGGAATGATTTGGGTTGGAAAGGTCCTTACAGCCCATCTTATTCCCTCTGCCGTGGGCAGGGATGCTATTCACAGAACCAGGTTGCTCCAAGCCCCATCCAACCTGGCCTTGAACACTTCCAGGGATGGGGCAGCCACAGCAACTCTGGGCAACCTGTGCCAGGGCCTCACCACCCTCATTACTAATAAAATTTTCAAATAAATGCAAGTCAACAGATAAATGGATTTCTTAACACCATGGCTATCAGACATAGGATTTTTCAATCACCTAACAGATTACATGACATTATAAAGGCGCGCACCTTTATAATCTAAAAGCACTAGTAGCTATGTCAAGGAATACATTATGTAATTTTCTCTTATCTGATGCATAAAAATATACCAAATCCAAACCTATTTTCATGCCAAAGAGAAAACACCTGACAACTTACTTTGTTCTAGTAATGACAGATTCCAGTGTTTTAAAATCTGGAGTCTTTCCTTTCTGGGTACAGATCATGGAGCGCTGGACAGCTAGGGGTTCCCCATTGACATCTCGAAACTGTAATCGAATCTGAGCTCTAACATCTGTTTCATTGGCAACCTTTGGTAGAAATACAAAAAAAAACAGAATGAGGGAAATTCTTCTCAAGGTCCAAAGGAATATGTGCCTCTTCAGCTGGTGGGGTATATTCTAATCACCCCCAGCTCTCTGCCTTTCCTCATTTCAGCTCATATGCCTACAACTTCAGCACTCCTGTTTTCTTCACAACCTGGGTGCAGCAGAGTATTTTACTTAGGAGTAAACACACACTACATCTAGTCACTATGACTTACCTTTGGATCATGAACAAATGTCTTTCCTTTGGTGCCAGGAGGAAAATCTCCAGTGGATATATATTTAAGACACTCAATTATAGTCTAAGGAAACAGAACTAAGTATTAGTTATAATGACATATTTAGGGTAATCAGGATGGACTACAAGCAAAACCACAGTAACAGCCCAAACATTTACAAATGACTGAAACAGCATTTAAATTTTTGAGTATCATGAAAATATGACACTTTGCAAAAGCAGTTTTAATCAGGATCTGGATCAATTTCCTATGAAAAATATCAACCACTGCTCTGCAAATTCCAGGCATGAAAGCAGATCTCTAATAATGCTAAACAACACATTTAAACAGCATGACTTTTGCAATATTACCAACACCTTTCTGCAGAAATCATTATTCATATGTTGAGGCTTTCCAGACCTATTTAAAGCTCAAATCTAAACATACAGCAAGCCTTACCGTTTTTCCTGCACCATTTGGTCCCACCAAAATAGTTAATGGATTAAAGAAAGTGATAATTTGCTTGTCTTTATCCTCTACCCCAAAACTCCTCACTCCGAGGATACTCATTTTCTCAATCCTCGACATTTCTGCTGAACTTCTTCTGTTCCAAAGTCAGAGGCGTAAACACTGTAGATCCTGTAAAACAGAGCTTTGTGAAAAATCCAGTAGGCAGAAAGCACAGTACATTACCAAAAGCTGACTAAATACCTATACGAGCACAACACATGATGAATATATTTAAAAACACTGAGCTAAGGCTCTTCAGTTACAGCACAAGCTACAAAACATATGAAGGCAAAATCTTATTTGTTTCAAACTGAGCAATTAATCAACTCCAAGTTAAGTGCCATAAGTTAACTTATGTTATCAACTCCAAGTTAAGCACAACACAAAACCATAAAGTATCGTGAGATCAAACACAACGGCCCCACATAACCCTTTATTCCACACCACAAACACTATGCACGTGCCTTCAGAATGTTCCAAACACAACAGAGGCCCCAGTGTTTTTTTGCTTTGATAACCCACCGTTCCACTGCAACACCCAACACGGTGCAAGCTTTGCCACTGCCTGTTTCTCACAGGTACAGCATCACCTTGTCCTAAGTCCTGCTGTGAGGGGGAAGACTCTGAAGCCTTCCCAGGCCCTGGGACGGGCACATGCTACCGGGCTGTGCACGGGTGGGAGCTGGCCCGGGCACTGGAGGGGTCTGGGGGAGACAATTCCGACCCCGAGGCCCGTCACTGACCCACGGCAAGCACGCCTGTGTGGGGTGCGTACGATGTGTATTCCAGGGGTGTTACACGTGCGTACGGCTGTGTATTCCGGGGGTGTCCCACGGGGCCGATGGCCCGGGCTCGGCCCTCCCGCGGCGCCTCCGGGGGTGCCCGGCGGGGCTCGGCCCGGGAAAGGGCATTTCCTGCCCGGCCAGAGGTGGCAGCGGGGCTTTCCCGCCCGGAGCTCCGCGCGGCGCCGGAGGCGGACGTTTTCCACGAGAGGCCCTGGGGCGGCCCTTCCCCTCCCCGCCGCCCGGGCCCAGCCGAGCCGAGCCCGCCGCAGTCCCGCGCCCCGAGCCCGCCGCAGCCCCGCGCCCCCAGCCCGGCCGCCCCCGGTCCGCCACCCCCGCGGTCACCTCCGCCCGCCGCCGCCGCCGTCCCGCGCCCCGGCAGGCCCCGCGCAGCCCCGCCCCGCCCACCGCGCTCGCCCCGCCCACCGCAGCCCCGCCCACCGCGCTCGCCCCCGCCCACCGCGCTCGCCCCGCCCACCGCGCTCGCCCCGCCCACCGCGCTCGCCCCCGCCCACCGCGCTCGCCCCGCCCACCGCGCTCGCCCCGCCCACCGCGCTCGCCCCGCCCACCGCGCTCGCCCCGCCCACCGCGCTCGCCCCGCCCCGCCCCGCTCCGCGCGGGCCGCCTGAGGCTTCCGCGCCCTGAGTGACCTCGGCGCGCCCGCACCGTGTCCGGGCTGCGGAGTCCGCTGAGGGCTCGGAAAGGAGCGACCGAGCTTTGAGGCGGTGTCGTGGTTCAGCCCAGCTGGAAATCACAGGATAAACTGCGTTGGGAGGGACCTGCGAGGGTCATCGAGTCCAACTGCCGGCCCCTCACAGCACCATCGCCAAGAGTCACACCATGTGGCCGAGAGCCTTGTCCAAGCGCTTCTTCAGCATTTCAGGATTGGCGCTGTGACCACTTCCCTGGGGAGCCTATTCAGTGCCCAAACACCCTCTGGGTGAAGAACCTTTTCCTGATGCCTATCCTGAACCTCCCCTGACACAACTTGAGGCCATTCCCTCGGCTCCTGTCGCTGCTCACCAGAGAGATTAGTACCTATCCCTCCTCTTCCCTGACGAGGAAGCTGTGCCCTGCTCTGAGGGCTTCCCTCAGTCTCCCCAAGGCTGAACAGACCAAGTACCATCAGCCGCTCCTCATATGGCTTCTCCAGAGCCTTCCCCACCCCCATTGCCCTCCTTTGGACTGTCTCTAAAAGCTTTAATATCTTTCTCGTATTGCACTGATGAGGCACCTTGCAGCCACTTGCTCAATCCCCCTCTCCTCCCCCAGCCTCGGTGGAATGGGGAGGAGAATCAACTCTAAAACTTGTGAGTTAAGAGCAGTTTAATAATTGAAAACAAAGTAAAATAGAATAATAATGGTAAATAATAATAATGAAAATAAATAGGGAAAAAAACCCTAATAACTGATGCACAATACCATTGCTCACCACTTGCTGACCGACGCCAGGCCCTTCCCAGGTAACTCCCCCAAGCTTATCTACCGGGAAAAACATTCCATGGTGTGGAAAATCCTTTGGCCAGTTCGGGTCACCTGTCCCGGGTGTGCTCCTTCACTATTTCTTTTCTGTACCTCCTCACTGGCAGACCATGAGACACCAAAAAAAAAAAAAAAAAAAAAAAAAAAAAAAAAAAAAAAAAAAAAAAAAAAATCCTTGGATACAACAACTTAGAAAAAGCCAAAAAATCAGTATACTATCAACATTATTTTCATTATGAATCCAAAACACTGTGCTGTACCAAATACTGAGAAGAAATTAACTCCACCTCAGCTGAAACCAAGACAGGCAGTTTTAGGGAGTTCAGGAAAGTTCTGTGTGATCAGTTGTGGGAAAGGGGATCAAGTTGGCTGTTTTGGCTGCTCAAGTTTGTTTCTCTCTAAGTCCAACAGAGCTCCTGCCCCCTCATATCAGTCTTCTCCCACATCCTCTTCCTCTTTATTCCCTAACCCCTATTCATCTTCCAGTTAGAAAAAAGTCCAAGCCAGAGGACTGCCCCTTCCTCCTGCTTCTCTGGAGCTTTATTATCCTACTCCTGAGGACCAGGAGTCCCTCCAGGACCAAATGTAGGGTCACGCTGCACGTGCCATGAACACCCTTACCTCGACCTGGCAGCACCCAGCCAGGTGGGAGCCATCTCAGGTTCACTATACAGTGCTGGGAATCTAATTTATCTACACTTTCAGCCAACTCCAAAATTGATTAATAACTTGCCAGCATATTTTAGTGCTTACTGCATTTCCTCCATGAAGGGAAAAAATACAACTAGTTCTTGTGTCAGATCAAGTTCATGGTTAGGTAACAGAGGCAAACTTTGCAAAACAGCCCTTTGTGCTCAATCTCAGCTTCATCTGTCATTAAAATGAGTAACAGAGATGATAGGTGAAGTAAGTCTGGACCTTATCAGAAGCTGGCAGCCGGCAGGTGGTTTTGTGGCCAACAATTCAGGCTTTCACTACAGTTGTACTCTGATGATAATCCTACTTTTTATGAGTGCAAAAAAAGTTCACAAAACATGAGCTATGGCCACTTCATATTTTGAGACAAGAAATTAGTGTCCATACTGGCAGAACAGCCTATAAAAGTATTGCCAAAGCTCACACCCATCTTTGAGAAGCCAATGCAACTCCTCTGGAGAGATGACACCAGATTGTACTCCATTGTGTGTCATCTTCTGCCCTGCAGCTGCCTTGGTATGACTCAGTTGTTCAGCAGCGCAGTGCTTTCTCTATAGCAACACTTTTCCACATTGCTTTTAGATGATGCACAGATTATACCCTGATTCTCTAGCCAGTCTGACCTCTGGAATATTCTCTGAAAGTTGATGATTAGGATACAGGTATTGGCGATGTTTCTGGTAAGAATTTTCTGTTTCACATGCACCATTTTCCCACCAATATGAAATCTGTTCTCTAAATAGTGTGTGTCTTTACGCTACTTTGGGATGGTTTAGTGGGAATGATTTCTTCACTTGTGATCACTGTCCTTTGACCAGCACAGTTATCAGTTTTCAGAGTCTAAAAATCTATGAATATGAGTGTGAACGTGAAAGGCTGAGGAGCAGAAGGGACAACCTCAGTCACTGTTTCCTGCAGCATTTATTATCACGTCATCCCTTCTAGAAACCTGTCAATCTGGTTGGAACATTAGGTAGGAGAACGAATAGTGGTTACACACTGTTATATTTCCAGTCTAAAATACTATGAGCAGCCAAATGCTGATTTCTGCAGAGGAATGGAAGTATATCTGGTATTATTTCTTTCATGTTCTTCTAGGAGCCAAACATTTTTGTCTGGGGACCTCCTGTGTTTCTTTGGCTGTGCCCTGACAACAGGATGTTCCATAAGCTTAAAAGCTTTATCAGGAGCTTTTTTAGTTAGGATCAAAACATCTTTTCAAGAGGGCTTTTTAAAGCAGTAGTTTTGCCTTTCTTGAGGAATTTTAGGACAAGAATTTTTTTTAAAATATTTTAAAACTTAGTTAAGCACTGTTTTCAACAAAAACAGATCTACTTATTAAATTTGTGTTGAGAAACTGATAATTCGATGTGCACAAGGTCTTCTCTGTTTCTGTGACTCTCAAGCAGGTAGCTGTGGAAAACCAGATGACTCTTCTTATGCCATTGAATGATTTGTCCAGTTTTGCTGGAAAATTGTAACCTTTTAATGAGCGAGTGTTACCCTCTCACAAGCCATTGCCAGTCATCTGAAAGTAAGCACTTTGGGTTTTTTAATAGATAGAGTTTTTCCACTTACGTTAAGGGGCAAGGTTTTCACCTGATGCCAGGACAGCTAATTCCAGCCATTAACACCTGCAATGCTGTCACTGCTGGGCTGTCAATGAAACCTGTGCCTTTTCCAGCCATGTGTTCTATGCTGAATTTCCCCAAACAGTGAGGGTGAGAGGGGAAGGGTAAAGAATCCAAACTGGTCAAGTGGTGTTAGGGTCTGTGTATGTCTAAGAAGTTTCAGGTATTTTTTACTCAGCCTAGAACTGCAGTTCATGTTAGAAAATCCCACTGAACAAAGGATGGCATATGACTGAGTGGGATGTAAAAACTACATAGCTTTTCAGATCTCCATCTCTCGGATTGTGTGATGCAAAAGTAAGAGTAGAACCGCATAAAGATCTGTGTTATAGAAGGAATGATCCCATTTCCTGTGATGAGTTTTTGATATCATGTAAGAAAATTACATCTCTTATCCACAAAGGTATTTTCCCCTTACTTGATGTCAGAAGGAAGGAAACCCCCAACCTCTCCCCACTGAGGCATCCCACAGTGCCTATGATAACTCACACTATGGTCTTGTGCCTTTTCCTATATGAGAAAACTTTCCCTTTCATCTAATATTCAAGGTGTACGTGGGTATATATAGGCAGCATATGGTGCATAAATCAAACACAGCTTTCCTTGAAGCCAAAATGCTGTTGCTCGGTATCTTCTTGGTGAGTTGCTGCTTACCTGGCTCAATGGGAGATGCAATAGAAGAATTTCAAGACAACCTCAAGGCTCTAGTTGCTCTAGCAAACAAAGAGGTGGGTCATTATCTCTTTTTCTTCATTTCCTACGGTTCTTTTGATGGAAATATAAAATGAAGTCTGGGCTAGTTTCAGCTCTAGTTTGCATGTCCTGTGTTTTGTTTGTTAAAGTTGAGATGCTCAAGGCACTGCGTGTCAAGCTTTCCTCAGAAGCTGGTGCTGTAATTGTTTCCCCAAAGGAAGTTCAGAAATAGAAAACCTGATGAAGATGATATGTAGTTAGAGATGTTTAACGATGTGGCAGTCACTTAGAGGAGAAATACCTTCTAACTGTATACTCTTTTAAAAAATTTTAGATCTTTCTTCCAGTACCCAAGGGGAAATTTCAGGTAAGACTTTCAAACTTCTTTATTCAGCTCTTGTTAATTATTTTAAAAATTATGATGCTTTGTTGCAGATTTGAGGGAAAGAGAGACTAGTAAAAAAGACTGAGTCTCACTAAAAAGGAATACATTGCTAACGGTTCATAGGCAGCTCTGTCAAATTCAGTGAACTTCCTTGTGTGGAAAGCTATGGAAACAACCAATTCTATGACCATGGTCTCTGAGACTTGGTTATACTCCTGCTGAAGGCAATCTCAGGAGTTCTTGCAGAGAGATTATTACTGAGGCTGTTCTCAACATTACCATGTGAGGTGCAGACCCTGAACATCACCTGCCGGCATTTAGAACCAAAGGTGGTAAATAAGGACAGTACTTGAAGCACTAAAATCTTCTTACCGCTTGGCAAACAAACGATTTGAGTGTTGTAAAGCATCATGAAGTTTGTGTCTGAAGAAAGCAATTTGTTGGCACAAAAAGTTATTGCCCAAAACCCTGTTGTTCAGTGGTTTCAATTTGTGGTCTGCAGATTTCTAGAGTTCTGTGAACTGAAAAAAGGTTCATGAAAAATAATTAAGAACAGCCAACCTGTTGTTTTAGAGGAAAAAATGTTAGAGCTTGCAGCTTTAAAGATGGTTAAGATATAGACAGAGGGGTACAGTGCTTCTGTCCTGTGTGGAGATATAGCTGGGAGAGGGAATTGGCAGATCTAATATCCTCAGGCTACTCAGTGGGGTTTTGATAAAACTGCAGCCCCAGGGGATTTTAGTCTGCTTTTACACCTCTTTTCTCTGTTTTTCCTTTATAACTATATTTTAAAAATGTGTTTCTTTTCTCTCCTGCTGTAGATTTTTTATCAAACCCCAGAAAACATAGGAAAGTACCTCTTTCTCTATTTGCACAGAAATAGAGTAGACAATAGGTAATTTCTGTTTCTGCTATGCATGCAAGTAGTTATTGAATTTACTGAAAGATAAAAGTTAACTCATTTGACAGAATATAATTTTGCTGTTATTTAATTTTTTTAGTGCAGTCATGTTCCCTGTCAACTTAACAAAACCATAGAAGGACTGAAAGTTTCCTTTAAGAATAATTCAATAAGAGACAACATTTCTCTGATGGAGAAAAACATGGATCACATAACATCAACTTTAAAGAAAACACATACAGTAAGTTTCTTATCAATTTTTTATAGTCACAGATTCATGGTTTGGACTGGAAGGGACCTTAAAGCTCATCTAGTTCCAATTCCCCGGCTTGATTAGGGACACTCAAGGTAAAAGTATGAAATTACATGAATGTGCCACTCATTTGTT